>JAILYB010000121.1:0-1225492 GCA_021437785.1 Rhodomyrtus psidioides
AGGGATGGCCTAGACGAAAATGAATGTCTAAAACATCAGTCTCTTTCACTAGTGCAGCTGGAATGGAAGTACCATCCAGCTGGTAGATCCCACATTGACGCTTCCCTTACTGATAGTCTTCCGCGTCGAGAGATCCTGCAGAACACAATAATCAGGATAGAAAGTAACGGAGCAATTCAAATCGTTTGTGATACGACCAACATATAACAAATTAAATGGCATGCCAGGAGTATATAAAACAGAAGATAAGGAGATCTCTTTGGAAGGTCGTGCAACTCTGTGTCCCTGAACTGTCACAGATCACCCATTCGCAATAGTAATATGGCGCAATGGAGACGAGGACTTATATGCAGTAACAATATCTCTATTACCCGTCATGTGAGCACTTGCACCGGAATCAATAATCCAATCAGCGGAAGGAAGAGCTGCACATGCTGAGGTAGAGGAATAATCAGATGACTGATGTAGTTCCGCAATAGAGGCAGATAGAGGCAGATGTAGTTCCACTCCCTGAGGTCTGAAACTCCAAGTAGCGAGTATACTCCTCTAGACTCATTGTGATAATTTTCTGGTCCATAGGCACAATCTCAGATGCAACATGAGCAGGTGTGGTCCGTGAACCAGAAGCTGCTTGAACAGCTTGTAACTTCCGGCAATAGCTGCAAAGATGTCCAATAATATCATAGTAACTGCAAGTACGAGTCTCCCGACCACGACCGGCAATGCCACCACGACCTCCCCCTCGGTCATGGCCTCCGCCACCACGGCCACCTCCTCTATTCATAGATAGAGCAGCAGCTTGTTCACCAACTTCTGAAGGGGCAGATCTAACTTCCTCACGACTTTTGGTACGAAGAACACGGCGATGAACTTCTCCAAGAGAAGGTACTCGAGCATCTGAAAGAATTTGTGATCGAGTAGTATCAAACTGAGCTCCCAGTCCATTAAGATAGCAGGTGACCAGAAACTGATTTCGTTGTTCTTGAAAAGTAGCCCGATTAGATGTAAACGGGATTAACCGATCAAACTCATCAGCAAAGGATTTAAATTCCTCGTAATATCCGTTCAGAGGTCGACTAGCAGGAGCCGGCTTCAATAACCCACAAACGACATCATAAAGTCGCGAAAAATCTTTCAGAGAGGAGTATATGGTTTAGGTTGGAGCGGTTAGGATTGGCTCTGATACCATGTCTGAAGAATAAGAAAAGAGGAGAATGATATGAATGAATCGTCTAACCATCTACGTTAGCATGCTCTCATATTTATAATAATAAAGATGGTACATAGTAATATGGTGTGTATTCCCACACATGATAATGAATAATAAAATAACTAATAAAATAACTCATAACAATTTGGACCGCTTAGATAAATGAGTTAGTTGAATTTTTTTTTCATAATCAATAGGGAATTTATGCTTAAATTCAGAAAAATATTATTCCATTTTAAAGATAAAAAATCATTTTTCGGGACCCGATCAAATCTCGACGCCGTAAAGAAAGACACGACGTTTGGGCACATGAATCTTGAGTCCTTGATGGCTAGCGTCGAGTCCATAAAGGCTAGCCAAGGATTCACCAAGGTTGGGCTCATTTCCTCGATCATTGGGCCCTAGTCCCGCAGAGGATGGGTCCAAGTCTCTCTAGGATAGGTTCGAGAAGCCCGTGCATGTACGTGGGCCCATGATCTCGGTGCCCATGTTTAGGTTCCTGACAGCCATGCTACGAGTACATGTTTCCCACACTTGAGTTATTAGCGGGCAACCTCGAATCATCAAGACTAAAGTCTATCTTGTGAAATTGCAGTCGAATGTCATCAATGGAGGCCAATTCAGGGGGGAAAGCAAAGTGTGAACCCGAACACTTGCACGTTCTCGTTGACATTTGAGACTACCTTGGCCTCCTGTGCTTCCTCCATGCTGATATCTACTCTTCCACCGTTCGCCTGTGTATTTCAAGCTTAAAACCTTCTTGTTGCTAACTCGCACAATATTCGCAAATTACCAATTCTTCTGAAATATTTCTAGTGTGATAGATAAATTAGGAAGACTATCAAGCATTTACTAACATTCCAATGGAGCCTTTAGTAAATTACCAGCATGATCAGGAATTACTAACATAACAATAAAGTAGCAAACCACCAACTCCTACAATATCTTACAAGTGTGGCAAGTAAATTACCAACTCCTGAAATTCCAATTAAGCAGTTAGTTATCAACTCTAATGAAATTTTATTAGCGTGTTAAGTAAATTACCAACACCATCACGAATTTACCACCAACATTCCAATTTAGTCAACCACCAATTCCTATGAGAAATTATCAGCGTCTTAAACAAATTACCAGCATTATAAAGTATTTATCAGCTTGGTAAATCGGTACTTTATAATATGTATGCCAATTTAAGACTACTAAATTGATTTTTTCACTAGTATGTTATTGACAAATAAAAATTGCTGCTTGTAAACAATGTCAGTAATCTACTAAGAATTTATAGTGGTAAAATAATTATTTTGTCCGTAAGTAATCGAGACCACAAGTAAAATATGTAAGCATTTGTAATTTATTGGCTAGCAGAATGATATGAAATGCGCAAGATTTCAAAGTGCAACTATCGTATCCATTGAATAGCTATGGTTAATTTTTTTTATCCGATCTGTCGAAAACTTTTCATTTTAGAAAGAAAACTCTTCAATGTGCTATGCTTAATGAAAACACTGTTCACGTTCTTCCTTTAGATTTTGAACTCCTAGGGAGTAATTTATGCTTTTTGTTGGAATATATAAATATTAAACCACGTCTTTTTCTAACAGTTTAAGCTTTTAAAGCAGTTGACAAGTAATTCCACTAAATTTTTCATAAATCAGAGTAGGAGGTTTTGAGTTCAAATCTTTTCATGTCCCTATTTACCTCTGTAATCACGCCTTAGGATAAACCACGAGATTTGCGAAGAGTCAAGAAACTTTGAGAACTCCAGTACCGTCAAATGTGAACACATTCTCATTGTCACTTTGGGTTACAAAACTCCTAACGTTGATAAAAAGACGTGCATTTGTCAACTTTGACAGGCTGGAGTGCTCACGACTCTCTGTATATTTGTAATTCAAGACTGTTTGGTCCATGCCGATTAAAAAAGAATACAAGTCGTAATAACCATGTGCGGGACGAATTTTAATTTGATTGTTTGTTTGAAAATGAGAAATTAGTTTCAAGAATCATGATGGGACTAACATATACATAATCGATTTACAAAGTGACTAAGTTAATAATTAATTATAAGAATGTCGCAGAGTTCCTAGAAAATTTTGTTGATCAAAATAATGTCGAAATCAGCAAAATTAAAACCATAATTTGTTAGTATTGACACCTAATTTTACCGGTGCCGATTTAGTTTAATTTATTTCTCTTTTTAAGTTATTTATTTTTGTTTGAAAATAGAATAGATCAAAATAGGTAAAATTGGCTTTTTTTTTCCCTTTTATTATTGCAAAAAGAAAAAGAAGAAATAAAAAAAATAAGAAAGCAACAATAAAAAAAGAAAAACAAAAAATGCGGTCCATCACAGTCTCACCAACCTCACTCCCATTCTCTCTCTGCCAGACTTCATTCCCGCGGTTCCCTCATGTCCACCCCTTCCCTATCTCTTCACGTTCACACACACCAACACGCACACGAAGCAGAGGATTAGGGAATATCGGCTAAACACAGAGGGGCAAGTGTAATGACCTACCCACATGTCCATTTGTAATTCTTCTACTCACACTCACACTCCTGATCATGGCTTCCAACTTTGCCAGGCTGTACTGGATCCTTCTCATTGATCAATTCTAGCAAATTGAGCCAGTCCTGTCTTCTACGTTTTATTACCAACAGAGATCTCCACTTGGAATTCTCATACTCACGCTTTTGATCATGATTTCCGAACTTTTTTCGTCTCTTGTTGCCCCTGTTTTTGCTGCTGTGCTGCTCCTTTTTTTCTTGAAGAGCAGATCGAGGGAGATCAATGTAGGGGAGGCAAGTAGCAATGCAGCTGGAAACGATGGAACAGCAGGAGGCGCTTCTTCTAGTCACTCTTCAACAGGAGTACCTGAAAGGGCTACTTCATCAGGACCCGCTAAGGAGGCAGCTGCAAACGAAGGAACAGCAGGAGGCGATTCCGGTGCTCACACTTCAACAGGGGTATCTGAAATGGCTACTTCATCAGCACTAGCTAAGGATGCAGCTGCAAACCTTGGAATGGCAAGAGCCGATTCTGGTGCTCTTTCATCAGGAGCAAATAATGATGCAGCTGCAATTAATGGAATGGCAAGTGGCGATTCTGGTACTCACACTTCAACAGAAGTACCTGAAATAGATACTACGTCACAACATGACTATGAAGTATTCTTGAGCTACCATGGAAAGGATACTCGAGCAACTTTTACCGACCACCTTTACACTAGACTTACAGAGGCAGGAATCCACACATTTAAGGACGACAAAAGTCTCCGCGATGGGGAAGAGTTTGGCCCAGCACTTCTCCGTGCAATTAAGCAGTCGAAGATCTTAATACCTATCTTCTCGAAAAATTATGCCTCTAGTCCCTGGTGTCTCAAGGAGTTAGCCCAAATGGTCGAGTGCAAGAAGAATAATACGGGACAAAAGATCATCCCCATTTTTTATGGTGTGGGGTCTGAAGAGGTTAGGTGCCAAAGTGGGGATTATGGAGAGGCATTTAGTTTATATGAAAGCAAGAAGCGATATGACCAAAAGATTATAAAAAATTGGAGGGATGCTCTCAAAGCAGTTGCGAAAATGCAAGGACACAACATGCACAACAGGTGACTGCTTTTAGCACTCCATTTCATGTGCCTTGTATCATTAAACTCGATGCATTTCAATTGGCTTCTTTTCTAGATTTGTGTTAGTCTTGTGGAAATTGAATTGTATGCAATTGAAGTTATACGGCAAAATCAGACTAAATAATGGCACAATCCCAATTTTGTCCCATTTCATCCTCGGCAACATTTAAAGTCAGTTCAGGTCATTCATTAACCCTAAGTTCCATCGCTAATTCCTCTAAATGGAATAAATCATTGAAGAACACGTTTAGAATAGGTCTGTAGTTTTCAATGTGGTCTTGTCAGACCGTAGTTTGTTTCAACTCAGTTTTCTAACTCATTGCCCTTTTGACTTCTAGGCCAGAAGGTGAGTTCGTGAAAACATTCACTCAGAAGGTTTTCAATGAGTTGAATATGGCTTCTCTGGGAAAATCAGACTACTTAGTCAGTGTCGACAACCATGTGGATGCAATCATGGAAATGATAGGTGCTGGGACAAGTAAAACACGGATTATTGAAATTTACGGGATGAGTGGCATCGGAAAGACAACTATTGCCAAAATCATCTACGACAAGATTTCACATGACTTTGAGAATTGTTGCTTTCTTCGTGATATTCAAGTAACATAAAAAAACAATGGCTTTCATTGCGTGCAGAAGCAACTCATCTCTAGCATCCTCAAAATGCAATGCGAAGATATGAAAGATGTTGCTGAAGGAACTCAACTAATTAAACGCAGGTTGTTGGGGAAAAGGGTCCTCCTCCTTGTTGATGATGTGGAAGAAAAGGATCATATTGATGCACTTGCACTTAAAGGTAAGCATGATTGGTTAGGCAAAGGGAGTAAAATTATTATTACTACCAGAATGGTAGATGTTCTCGAATTTTCGGAAGTGGAACGGAGGTATGAGCTTCCAATCATGGATGGCGATCAATCTCTTGAACTTTTTAGCAAACATGCCTTCAGAGGAAATTCTCATTCAAACCAGTATATCGATCAATCCAAAAGGGCGATAGACATTGCTGGAGGTCTTCCGCTTGCTCTCGAAGTCATAGGTTCACTTTTATTTTGCACTAAAAAGGAAATGTGGGATGCCACATTGAAGATGCTAGAAAGTGTTCCTAATAATGAAATTCTGGGGAAGCTAAAAATCAGCTATGATAAATTAAGTCCTCAGCAACGGTGTGTATTCCTTGATATAGCTTGTTTTTTCAGTGGATATAACAAGGATATTCTGATTCATTTCTGGGAGGAATCTGAATATTCTCCCATAGTAGACATAATGTTTTTACAGAACATGTGTTTGATAAAGACTACCGAGGATAATGAAGTGCGGATGCATGACCAATTTAGAGATCTCGGAATAAAAATGGTTCGTGACGAAAGTAACATGAAAAGAGAGAAGCAAAGTAGGGTGTGGGATCCTAAGGAAGGATTGGATTTGCTGAGGAAACATAAGGTAAAATCTCCCTCATATAAATTGCCAGTATTTATGGATTTTTTTCCCAAAAAAGCCAGTTACTTTTTGTGTTGTCTAAAACCATTACGACTTCGTCGACCTATAATTTTTGCTCTTTTAAGATTACAAGAATGATAGTATTGAACTCAACGGCTTAATATAGTGGACTTCAATATATGTGTTTCCCTTCCACTTTTTGGTTTTTAAACTTTTCATTTGGACAGCGAAAAAAGAAAGTGGAAGCTCTTCGTCTCAAATTGGAACATCGGTCGCCATGTCGTTTTACCTATGAGGGCTTTGAGAACCTACCAAATCTAAGGTTCCTTGAAGTGGTTGGTTCGACGATAAATTTTGATGCAGAAGAGAGGCTTCTTTGGCATGAATCGCTATCAAATGTTCTTTCAACTAATGGAAATTCAGATCTCCTTCCACAATTACGATGGCTTTCATGGAGTGGCTTTCCCCCAACATTTAACATTGCAAATTTCTTCGTTGAGGATCTGGTTATTCTCAATCTACCTTGGAGTAAAATTACAGATGATTGGAAGGGGTGGAGCCACATGAAGGTATGCCATATGCTAGACAACATTTATTATTCCGTCATATTATATTCAAAAGTAATATTCTTGCATGATTATTCTTTTACAGGTGATGAAGAATTTGAAAGTTTTGATTCTGTTCGGATGTGATAGCCTGCAAAGGCTGCCAGACGAGTTGGGCAGAGATCTTGCAAGCCTTGAATACCTATCTCTAAATTCATGCCGATTGTTGAAGAGGCTTCCGGATTCGATCGAAAATATGGAATCGCTGATTGAGTTGGATATATCTGATACGGGCATCGACAAGCTGCCAGATTCCATTGGAAAGTTGAAAAAATTGAAAAGATTGAAGATGCGATTTAGTAACATAAGCAAAATACCCGATGCCCTTTGGACGATTGAAAAGCTCGAAGGGATAGAAGTCTCTGGTTATTATGGCTCCCAGCATTTCCATGTGAACATTGGCAATTGCATCCACAAGAATGAATCCCTGAGGATCTTGAAATTGTTTAAAGCAGAAATATTCTCACTACCGAGGCTTCCTGAAAGTCTTGTCACTTTACATCTTGATTTGTTGAAGATGGACACGTTTCCGGATCTCTCAAACCTCACTAATTTGAAGGAATTGGATATGAAGTTTCGGTTTCGTGATTCTGATGGGGAGTCTGATGGGCTTGTCGAAGAATATCCGATACCACAGTGGATTGAGAACCTAAGCAAGCTGGAGTCTCTAGACCTGCGCTGTCATTTTGTGACCTCCTCACCAACAGATCTTACCCTCCCTCCTCTTCTCAAGGCACTTGAACTCCGCTGTCCTAAACTGCGTCGCCTCCCGAGGCTTTCCTCAAGTTTATCTTCCTTATATCTGTACAATTGCGAATCACTTTGCTCGATGGAGTCTCTGCACCTGAGCTCTCCTTATGTAACCGCCTCACCGACAGACCTTACCCTGCTTCCTCATCTCAAGAAGCTTATCCTCTTCGAGTGTCGTAATCTGCGTCGCCTCCCGAGGCTTCCCTCAAGTTTATCCTCCTTACGTTTGTCCAAATGTTCCTCACTTTGCTCGATGGGGGATCTATCAAATTTGAAGAATCTATCATCTCTCGAGATTATGCAAGCTGCAATTGAAGAGATTCAAGGCCTTGGTTGTTTGGAGAACCTACGAGATCTGAATCTTTGGAGCCTTAAACAAGTGAAGATACTACCTGATCTAAGCAATTTAAACAAACTAAGCAGGCTTGTTGTACAAGATTGTCCTAATCTGGTTGAGATTCAAGGCGGACTACCACAATCTTTGGAAGAACTGCTGTTTGATTCCTGTGAATCTTTACTGAAGTTGCCCGATCTATCGAAGTTGGAAAACCTACCACGTTTGCGGCTTGATCAACTTGGACAGCTGAAGCTACTACCTGATCTTAGTAATTTAAACAAACTAAAATGTCTTGAAGTACATTCTTGTGATAAGCTGGTTGAGATTCAAGGTGAACTACCAGAGTCTTTGGAAGCATTGAAGATTTCTTCCTGTGAATCTTTACAGAACTTGCCTGATCTGTCAAGCTTGAATGGACTGCGAAAGGTCACGATAAAGCATCACACGAAATTAAACGTGGAGGCAATTTCTTCGCTTTGCCTGAAGAAGTCAGTCGACTTTGGGGGAGACGAATGGAACTGGGAAAACTCGGAAGACCCCGAGTCTTAATATGAGGGAGAAGATGCCGAATCTGAATCTGAATATGAGGGAGGAGACGATTAACATGAATCTGAATATGAGGAGAAGGCGATGAATATGAATATGAATCTGAGGAAGAAGACTGATGGATAAGTGCACGTTGCTCTTTGAAAGCTTCTTGATCCACTACCACAAATTATTCCATTGTGTTCAAATGTCAAACAAATTGAGGTCACTTATTCCCTCCGACAACCAATGTTTTTCCTTTTCTGCAATCAAACTCTTCCACAGATATGAACAGAGAAGTTTCACATGCACTTTGACTGAAAATCTGATGCAGGTATTGAAATTATGATACCTCTGTACAACCAGAGGGTTCTTAATTAGTTACAAATATTCCTTCTCTTTTTCTAGTTTGGTTTGGCCTTTTTACCTATATTCGCTTTGGATGGTTTCTCCTTGCTTCTATGTTTCCCAGCTGGAGGTATGCATGTCGATTGCACCCGTATTACTTGATTTATGACAATTCATTAGAGATCCTTGATCGATTTGCCGCTTCACATCTTTTGAAGTTGATACCTTCTGCTTTGCACTGGAGATAATTTTGCTACACTGTAAACAATTAGATGGAATGTGCGCTGGGAGGTCACAGCACTATGGTTCTCATCTTGGAATTTTACAGCATAATCAACTCATCGTCGCGATTCTGAACAAGACAAACTCCGTATTTTTTTGCTTATGTTCAGTTTACTTTCCAGGAAAGGTGTGCTTCTTACCGGGATTTGTGAATGCTATGGAGAAGTGATAAAATAAAGAAAGAGGAATTTCACTTGGGTAGCAGCATCAATAGTTGGTACGTCCAAGCTTCCATCTTTGACAGGAGAGGGAGAACCATTTAGCATCTCCAAGGTATCACAAATCATCTTATGGTTGAGGCTAAATTTTGTATTATCGGTGCATAGGACCTATGATAAGTCTCCCTTGGGGTCTGAAATCATGTCAATAGACCCTTGTGTCACCTCCATTATTGCCTCCATTTTCTAGAAATGATTATCCCTAGGTGGTTATCTATAATAAAAGCTGTTCCATTCACCTCAAGGTATCCCAGATGACTCCTTTAGGTTTAAAGATAACAAGAAGCACTAAGGGAGATCTCAAACGACTGGCTTTTTGCTGGTTTCTAATGTTGCTGAGAGGAATTAAAGCTTTTAAGAAACTTACAAAAATCTTTCTGTGCGGGGAGCTATGTCTAATTGGGCTGTTGTATAGATAGAGACCGAAAAAAGGCAGATGAAGGATGAAATTTGATGTTGACCGTATTCCCTCTCACAATCTTGGTTGTGGTAAACTTACAAAACCCGACTCGTGTTTTTTTTTTTTCATTTATAGTGTGCCCATAAGAATGATTATTACATTTCATCTAAATATGTGTTCTCTTCATTATTATGAGTAGAACTTGCTTATTGGTACCCAGATGTTCTTTTACAAGGAAACACTCAAAGGGCTTGTCTGAACCGGGAGAAAAATTATGGGACTGTGTTCTCATCGCTTTCATTGGTTATTTGTAAAAAATGTGTGCTATGTAGATCACGTGGCTTTCAAGAGCCGAGAGTCAGGCTGAATCCAATCATTTGAAAGAGCAATTACACACTCTTTCTTAATCCGCTTTCAACCTGCGTTTTCCAAAGACAGAGCTCTCTCCCTACTTTGAGTTGCATTGCTTCCAAGCAAAAAAGTGTCGTCACTTTCCTCCATGGACAACAATCCTTCACAGCTCCTCCCGTCAGGTCTATAGGATCTTTTAATTTATGTCTGTTTTTCTATTTCCTTAATTTCCTGAGATTCGCACAAAATTTGGGGGCATTTCCACTTATGTTCATCTTCCACTAAGGAATATGCAGAGTCGATTGACCAGTGTATAGGTTTGAAAACTTGGGATATAATGAAGGGACACAAGGATCTTGTCGGTACTCTTAGGGGCTTCGATGTGTATGTCAACATGGTCCTTGAGGATGTCACTGAGTAGTATGTATCTCTCTCTCAAATTTATTAGTGCCTCAAGTCGCTTCTCATACTACTTTGGGGTGAAGGGAAGCCATTATATGTTGTTGACATCAATTTATTATCTGAAGGGGCAAATGATCTCAATTTGAATGTATTAGCATTGGAAGTTATCAAAGCCGTGGTTTATGAGGCCTATCTGTCCTCAATTTGATATATACTTCTAAATGAGAATTACTACTTGCACAAGCATCTGCAATATGGCCTCTTGTTTTCTCTCTCACTCCTCTTTTTATTGAGCTTCCGGTGGAAGCTTCATGCAATCGTAAGATTCTGTTTTGATTCTTGCATACAGTGAAATCAGTGCAGATATGCGTATATGTTTTGAGCCCTTGCATCGATATGGGCACGGTCTCGCCTAAGGTTTTGGTGATCTATCAACTACTAAGCAACTGCCTTAACAAAACAGAAACAATCAGCCACTCTGAGAGATTCCTTCCGATGGTAGACTGAAAATGCTTAGACGATGTATTGATGAGTCATCACTGGTCTTGATTTTATGGTAAAAAAGTCATCATCGCTTATGATTTACAAGAATCTGGTCCTAGTGTCTCATCTCTTGATAAGTATAAAGCACAAGTGCTGTGGCAATTATGTTACCAGAAAGCTAGAATTCTGCTTTTGAGTGCCTGAACCTCATTTAAGTGACGATGTCTTCCTTTTTGTCTTAATGCAGTTGGTCCCTGATGGCTCCCCTGATCTGGAATGAGTTGGATTCATCCTCTAACCCCAGTGGCTAATTGTGTAGGTACTCTCTCACTCTCTCTCAAGACATGCCCTCTTTTGAGTATCAGGGATGTGGATCCTCAGTCCTGCACTATACTGCCATGTGTGTCTCAACATTCGTCTGCTGCGGAAGCTTATCTCATTCACATGCGCCAATGGTTGAGAAGTGGTTAAGGGTTATGGCACGAATGGGAGCCCTATGGTTGTAGAGTATCTTCATCCAGCATATACTGTCTTCTTGGTGGCCTTCTATTTGACTACCCTTTCTGTGATATAGTACATATGCGATCTAAATGCAGAAGTGTGTGTTCCCAATTTCCACTTTGGAAAGGATCAAAGAATTCCACTTATGTACCCGTTGCTCTTGCTTGAAAAGCTTCTACTTCACTATGCAGTATGGTTCTGGTACCAACACATCAGGCCTAAGATGTACACTGCACTGCCTATAAGGGACGTGTTTTGCTCCATGTGATCTCAATTTTCCACCCAAGTAGCTGTATTTGCTGCCCGTTACGAAAGGATCCGTGCCCAACACAAACTCACTTGTTTTGACTTTAACTGGTTTTTGTCGCTCGTGTTTTCAAACAGGTTGGTTATTTGGGTGGAGTGCTGTTTCTTGTTTTTGCTGTGGCGGCATTCTTCGGAGTTTTCTAGAGGTTTTCAGACTGCTGAAAGAGTGAGCTCAGAGCTCGTGAGGTGTAATATTGCTTGCAAAGCTTGGTTTGAGTGACCATAACAAATTCTTTACTTTGCCGGAAAACTTGGCCACTGGCGGTGGAAGCTTGGGAGAGGAGTCGATGCTCTGCGACCTTGAGGGGTGTGGATTTAATCCTGACGAATTCCTTAGTCTCTTCGAGGACTGCATCGGTGAGGGTGATCGTGACAGTTTCTCGACTTTGCAGGAGAGCTCTCTCTTTCTGAATTCTGATAGCGACTCCTCTGTTTATGCTGTATGTACGTTGTAGAGAATAGAAGTCCACTGTTGTACACGTGTAATATCTCAATGGCATATGCAATGTGCAAGGTGAAAGCCCAAATTATACGGGTAACTTACTGTGACAGTACTCTCGTAGTTGGCTGAGTCCTCTGCATTCACTTGGGCTGCCCCTGTCCGAGGTGGTTGAACAAAAAAATAAGTAAAATTGTCAATTTGTATACAATGACTTGTGGTCTCACACAATAAGGTGGAAAGCTTTTCCAACCTGTTGAAGCAGTAATATTGTCATCTGTATATGCATTTGTTGTGGCCATTGATATGCATAACTTTATTTTATGATACTTTCTGATAAGTTTTGTGTTTGCTTGGTTTGTTTGGCAGTGTTTTCATTTCTCTATTTCTGTTCCCGAGAATAGTAAAGAGCATAAACATGTTTGGTAATACAAATAATTATAATTCTGTTCTCAGGAACACTTTTGGATCACTTTTCAGAACAAAAAAAAAAATTGGCTCTTGTGTTCCGGAACACTTTTGAGAATCATTATTTTTCACAATATACTTATATGAATTTTTTCTCGATACTTTCAGTTCTTGTTGAAACTTTATTTATATTTATATTATATTTATATTTATATTTAAACTCTGCCTACGTTTACGTAGTCTGTCCCGAGCCAGGATAAAGGAGGAGGGTTGCGTTTCGAGCCAGCGTAAAAAAGCATTATCTTTCCTCTGCCTATGTATGTTTACGTAGTCTGTCCCAAGCTAGGATAAAAGAGGAGGGTTGCGTCAGGTGTAGCGAGCCGGCGTAAATAGCCTGTCCCAAGCCAGGATAAAGGAGGAGGGTTGCGTCAGGTGTAGCGAGCCGGAGTAAAAAAGAGCTGTCTTCACTCCGCCTACGTGTTACGTAGCTTGTCCCAAGCTAAGATAAAGGAGGAGAGTTGCGTCAGGTGTAGCAAACCGGCGTAAAAAAAAACTATTTTTTTTTTAAGAACCCTGATTTATCCTCGCCGACCCTAACTAGTTTGGTATAACGGTTGACGGATACAGATACTGATTTATATTTAAAATTAATTTAAAAATAACAAAAAATCATAAAAATTGCAAAATCAACTTTGAAAGCCTTGGCCTAGCCTTAGGAATCAATTTTGAATTAAAAATATTTTTCATAATTTTTTAATTTTTTTAATTATAAAATATCCAAAAAATTAGAAAAATATCATTCGTGGTCAGAAAAATACACAAAGATAGTTGATATGTTTATTTCAATTTCCTCTTCAAGATAGTATTTTTAAATCTAAAAAAGATTAACTTTCTTTTTCGCAACTCTTTTTTTTTATTTTTTTCGTTTATTTTTCTTAATCACTATTTGATTTAATTATTTTCCTCTTTTCTTTGTCAATAAATATGATTATTTAATTATTTAATTTAAATGCAAATTGGGAACGAAAATTTTATGCAGTTACTGTCGCGACCCGTCCGGAAGCGGACGCGGCTAATGGATTACCGATCGCGGGCCTTCCCCCGCACAAGGGTGCGGATCGCGGGTTTTGGATTGGCACGGGCCCTCCCAGGCCCATACCAAATCGCGGCGGCAGTATTATTCAAAGGATTCGACGATAAGAGTCGATCGCTTTCGACCTTAGTGTGGTCGTGGTGGCATGTGCAACTTGTGCATGCATTTGGAGTCGACACCGGTCTTTCTTGGAGGGTAGACCGGAAATCTTATTGACCGATTGGGAGAGATCGATCAATTCTGCGGAACCAGAGATTTTGAGTTCGGGGACTTGGTTACGTTGATGTCATTACCAACGCCCTTTCGGTACCTAACGCGAGTGATTTTCCCTAACTAGGATTTCATGCAGGCGCAATTTTGGGTGAGGTAAGTCTGACTTTGCACATTAACCAGTTTAACATGCTCACGTAATCATAATAAATAAATATATGCCAATCACATAAACATCTATCCTACGTGGTGATCATGGAATTATGATTTAATGGGTCTCGAGCCAATAAGACCACATTTAATCATTTTAATATTTTAATAACGGAGAGCCGCTCTTCGCTTCTTCTTGGTTTCTTGAACTCTTCAAGAATCGGGCCCCAAAGAGCTCGCCGACTTAAAAGGCTCCTCCACGTAATCCTCGTAGCATTTACATCAACAATTGACTATGCTAAAAATAAAGATTACATGAAAAATAAAAGGAGTACGCAGCCTCCATTTAATAATTACAACCCCAAATATATAAATAATCACCATACATTCATACATACATCAATCACATTGATTAGGGATTTTTCCATGATCACCACCCTTCCACGTAAGTAATAAATTCACAATTTAAAACTTAGGAAGGCACAATAAAAATTCTACGTTGAATCATATTCATAATTTTTACGTAAAATAAGATAGCCATAAATTTTCGATTCAAAATTGATTTAGTCTCAATTTTTGCTACGTTGATTAATTTATCATATAAAATAATCAATCTCCATTAGCCATGTAAGACGAACAATTCGTTAATACATATTGGCCATAGTATTGCAAAAATTGCAAAAATTCAATTAAATGCACGAAAACACCTAAGGATTGGCTCTGATACCACTGTTGGGATCCACGTAACACGTAGCGGAAATAAATAACAACCCATACATGTATCTCCAGAGGCGTACTTCGTGCATTTCAATCGAAAAAAATCACAAAGTCTCAAAGGGAGTAAATAGATTACCTCTCGTAGCGTGCTTGAACGGAGGTGTCGGTTCGATGTTCTTCGATCTCAGCCTCCACAAGTGTTAGGCATCTAGTTCGGACGCACCACCAATTGACGAACGGGGAGACGACTAATAACTCCACAACAATTGTGCTAGCAATATGCGGAATCAATATTCCGAACTTAGTATATTTTGCTCACTCAAGATTATGAGAATATAGATAGTGTTTGTGTTCTTCTCTCTAAGCTCTCAAAAATTTGCACACTCTACAAAATGTCTCTCTCCTCCCAACCTCAAAACTCTTGCCATCCTTTTATAGCCAAAAATACCTTCCAATAAATTGTATTTAAAAATAGCACTAACAATTATAAATTCTATCTAAAAATAGCACTCACAAATAAATGACATTTAAAAATAGCACTAACAATAGCACTCACAATTTATAATACAAAAATGCTATTTAAAAATAGCACTAACAATTATAAATTCTATCTAATAATAGCACTCACAATTTATGATAAATAAATGCCATTTAAAAATAGCACTAACAATAGTACTCACAATTTATGATAAATAAATGTCATTTAAAAATAGCACTAACAATAGCACTCACAATTTATAATACAAAAATGCTATTTAAAAATAACACTAACAATAGCACTCACAATACAAAAATGCTAAAAAAAGGGCACTAACAAAGGTGTTAAAAATAATAACCATTATTATTATTACAAGAGTTAAAGAGGTTACCAAACAGTACAAATATGCATAACGTATAAATACATATGACGTATAAATACGTAGAGCATACATATACATCCGTGAAACCGGGGACTAATTGAAAGAAAAATGTGCAATTAAGCCCTTTTGGTAAAAATTGATTAAATTGGAGGGCAAATTGACCTAATTGCACTTTAAGACTTTAGAATCCAATGTCATAGCTTATAAAAAGTGAGAATTGAAAACTAAAAGACTCGAAAATGATTTTTTTTTTTTAGGCTCGGTTCGGGTTTATGTTTGTGAAGGAACATAGTGACCCGAGCCGAATTTTTGAGATTTAAAGTGACACACTTGAAGAGGAAATTAAAACAAAATTATCGAATATTTTTGGGTATTTTTCTGACCACGAATGGTATTTTTCTGATTTTTTTTGGGTATTTTTATAATTAAATAAACTCGAAAAATATTAAAAATACCGAAAAATATTTTTTGTTCAAAATTGGTTCCTAAGGCTAAACCAAGGCTTCCAAAGTTGATTTTGTGATTTTATGACCTTTTTTGATATTTTTAATTAATTTTAAAGAATAAAAATCACAATAATAAATGGTAAAAAATCAGGTGTCAACAGCTGCCCCTCTTTGAGAGGAATCTCGTTAGAGGTTTCTCTCAAAGATAAGGTGTCACCTGATTCCTAACCGACTCAACTGGGAAAATGAGAGAAGAAATGTTATGACATCGGATCTTTAAGCCTATTGATAAAAGCTCAAATCAATCCCCGGTTTGCTCTAACAATTTGAACATGGGCCGGAGTGAGAGAGGCTCACCTGAAGCTCACCTGTCGGATGCTGCCGGTTGCGACGACTTTCAAGAAGATGCCTAGGACTCGTCATTCAGAATATCCTATGGAGATTAAGCTCTAACCTGTATGGTAGGTCATACCATGATGGGATTCCTAACTTGTAGGAACCTAAGGAAGGCGCATCCCACGCTTTGGGATTTGCCAAGGATTTTGATCCGTATGGTGGATCAGACCTTTGTGTTGATCCTTACTGCGATATTTATCAATGAGTTGACCCTTATGCGGTTTCTACCAATGAATTGACCCTTATGGCGGTTTCTACCATATGTGACCCTTCAGGCGGTTTCTACCATTAATATGATCCCTCAGGCGGTTTCTACCTTGGTTTGACCCTTCAGGCGGTTTCTACCTTGAGTTGACCCTTCAGGCGGTTTCTACCTTTGATTTGACCCTTCAGGCGGTTTCTACCTTGTGTTGACCCTTCAGGCGGTATCTACCATGTGTTGACCCTTCAGGCGGTATCTACCTTGTGTTGACCCTTCAAGCGGTATCTACCTTTGATTTTGACCCTTCAGGCGGTATCTACCTTTGATTTGACCCTTCAGGCGGTATCTACCATATTTTGACCCTTCAGGCGGTATCTACCTTGATTTGACCCTTCAGGCGGTATCTACCTTCATTTGACCCTTCAGGCGGTATCTACCTTCATTTGACCCTTCAGGCGGTATCTACCTTCATTTGACCCTTCAGGCGGTATCTACCTTTGTTTTGACCCTTCAGGCGGTTTCTACCTTGTGTTGACCCTTCAGGCGGTATCTACCATGTGTTGACCCTTCAGGCGGTATCTACCTTGTGTTGACCCTTCAGGCGGTATCTACCATGATTTGACCCTTCAGGCGGTGTCTACCTTGGGTTGATCCTTCAGGCGGTATCTACCTTGTGTTGACCCTTCAGGCGGTATCTACCATAGTTTTGACCCTTCAGGCGGTGTCTACCATCAGTTTTGACTTTGAAAAGGGGTCTCATGACGAGGGTTCTCCACGTCCGATGAGACTACCTAAATTATGAAAAGGGGTCTCATGACGAGGGTTCTCCACGTCCGATGAGACTGTCTGATTTTTTAAAAGGGGTCTCATGACGAGGGTTCTCCACGTCCGATGAGACTGCCTAAATTATGAAAAGGGGTCTCATGACGAGGGTTTTCCACGTCCGATGAGACTGTTTGATATTTTGAAAAGGGGTCCTGGGACGAGGGTTCTCCACGTCTGATAGGACTTTTCTTTTAAAATGGTTTTTCTTCCCCTCTTTTTTAGAGACCCCGAAGTTTGTCGGGAATTCAGTTTTTGAAGCAGTGAAAGATTTTATTTTGACAAAGCTTCACTTGAGTCTGTTGAGGCGACATTCTGGGAGCTGGGTTCTCCAGGTATCCTGCAGAAATTTGAGCCTGAAATATTTTTCTTCACCAAGAAAACGTTAGTAATCTTTGGGAAGACCACGGCTATCCATTTGACAAAATCGTATGATTTAAGTTTTAATCATGAAATGTGCATTTTGATGCTGGAGGTCATCCAAAGCATTCTTGCAACATGCAAATGTGATCACAAGTCCCTTGTACGGAAAATCTGGATCAACAGTTTGAAAATTCCAAAAAGAGTTTGTTCAAAACGTCAATTGGAATATTTCTCGATAAGGAGGTCTTCTCACCTGTTTTGAGATGTGGTTTTTATAGGGGATGCACTCAATTCCCTACTAACCTGTGCCTAGGTTTTAGGCTCATTCGCAGCGCATACATTTTGATCGGTCGGGAGGTCTTCCACGGGACCGTAATGTTAGGCTTGGATATTGGCTTTCAAGGGGGACTCGCTTTGGAGTCGAGGCCATTGAATGAAAGTCTTCACCATCTGCTCCGGGTTTACTGTTGACACCTGATTTTTGACCATCCGTTATTATAGTTTTTTTTTATTTCTAAAATTAATTAAAAATAGCAAAAAAGGTCAAACAATTGCAAAATCAACTTTGGAAGCCTTAGCCTAGCCTTAGGAACCAATTTTGAACAAAAAATATTTTTTGAATTTTTTAATATTTTTTGGAATTTATTTAATTATAAAAATACCCAAAAAATTAGAAAAATACCATCCGTGGTCAGAAAATTACACAAAAATATTCTGAAATTTTATTATGGAAATTTGGCTTGGTTCATGGGGTTCCTTCACAAACCTAATCCCGAACCTGGCCTAAAAAATCCTTTTCGAGTCTTTTAATTTTCAATTCTCGGCTTTTATAAGCTATGACATTGGACTCCAAAGTATTGAAATGCAATTGGGTCAATTTGCCCTCCAATTTGATCAATTTTAACCAAAAGGGCTTAATTGCATAAAAATCTTTCAATTTAGTCCCCGGTTTCACAATTTTTGAAATTAAATTTCACACGGGCACACCCATTAAAATTAAACACCTCTACCCAACATTTTTCATCATGCTGAATCCATTGGTGGGCTCAATTTTGGCTAATTCGATCGTTTAGGCCTTCGATTTGGCGAAATTAAATTTCGGATCCTAGGGACAATTTGGGGTTTTCACATAATTTCAATAAATTGATTCACGAAAATACCCATATTTGATGTAAAACATGTCAAGGAATCCGATTTTGCCATCAATTTCATGAAAAGAGGTCATTTGGGGGGTCAATTTGGCGATTTGGGCGATTTGGCCGAACCGGGCCGGTCGGGTCCGACCCGACCCGACCCGGCCCGACCCGAGTCTGCAGCAAATGCACAGAATGTGCAGAACGTGGGCAGTGAGGCAGGGGAAAAACAGGGCATGGGCGACGCGGCTTCGGGAAGAAAAAAAGGCGACACGGCGTGGGGGACGATGGCAGGCGTCGGGGGTCGTGAGTTGCAGTGGCGTGGGGCATAAAAAATGGCCGGTCGGCCACCACGAACCGGCGAAGATCCTCGGTTTTTAAACCGAGCTCGGCCAAGGAGGAAAAAAATTTTTGGGGAGATTTTTCGAGCAAATCCGGAGCAAGACAAGCTTGCCGGCACCTCTTGGAGCCTGAGGGGAGCTTCGGTCGCCGTCGACGGTCGCGGAATAGGTCGGTATCTTCCCCGACCTCCATTTTTCTCTGCGCACACCATGTGTTTGATGAAATGCCCGATGGAGTCCCGAACGTTTTGACTCTCGGTCGAGCTCGACCCGAGCTCTATTTGTGCGGTTCTAATCTTTAAACTACACTAGAGTTATCCCTAACCTCGTGTTGACCTTCGTTTCGCATTAAAACTCGACAAAAACCGAGGGCCGGAGCTTCGCCGGCCATGGTTCGGACGGGAGCTCGACGAGGGATTTCCGGCGGCCGCCGACCATCAAGGAACCCCAAGTAAGCTTCTAAACCACCATTGGATGCCATGTGAATGAAAGAAATCGAGTTTAAACAAATAAAAATTTTCTGTGAATTCTTCGCCGGAGCCGGTTCGGTCGCCGGATTTTTGGGGCGGTTCCCGACGTGTTTCTTGCCATGTTTTGGTCTTATATTGATGTTGAGTGTCTAAGGAGTCGAATGCCGCAAGAACGGGCGAAAAATACCAAGTTTCGGGCCCGTTTCGCAATTTTCCGGCGACCTCGCCGGAATTTTTACTATTCCCACCGGATTTTTCACTGTTCATCGTCTTCTCCGGCGACCCTCCGGCCGGTCAACGGTCAACGGCCGACGTGGCGTGCCACGTAGGCAGCCACGTCAGCCGGGTGGGGGCCACGTGGAATTTTTATGCATAAAACAAAATGAACGGTCCCGATCGCGACACGTGTCGCGATCTCGTCTTTTTGGGAAAATAATAAATGATTTTCTGATAATTAATTCAAATCAATCCGACGGCCGAGAATGTGCCAAGTGGCTTTCTGTGGATCGTCCGATCTTGTCCAAGATCGGACGCACCAGGAGTAGCCACGTGGCACAACGTGGAGCGTTCGATCCGAAGGTTTTTCTAAAAAAGGAAAATAATTGATTTTTGATCCAATGGCTACGATGTGGCCACGTGGCTCACTGAGGGACGTCCGATCTAGTCTTTGATCGGACGCACGAGACGAAGCCACGTGGCACGACGTGGACCGTCCGATCCGGGGAATTTTCGGATAATTAAATAAAATAGATAAAAAAATCGAAAAAATTGTTAAAAAATGGAAAAAATGTTTAAAAATATAAAACGGCGTCGTTTTAGGCCGGTTTCGACCCCTAGGGTCGGGCCGGGCGCCCGAGAGGCGTGGGCCGGGTTTGACCCGGCCCGGAAAATATTTTTAAATATTAAAAAATTCAGAAAATAATAAAAAAAATAATAAAATAATCAAAAAAATCAATAAAAAAATAAAAAAATTCAAAAAATTCGGAAAATTCAGAAAAATTCTAAAAAATTCCAGAAAATAGGAAATGACCACATTCAACTGGTCACGACCTGTTTCGGGTCTTTTGACCCCCGATCTTTCCAAAAATGACGGTTTTGCCCTTTCGGCAAACCGTCTTCCAAAAAATTTCTAAAAAATCCAGGAAAATCCCAAAAAATAGGAAATGGCCACAAACAACTGGCCAAGACTCATTTCGGGTGTTTTGAACCCCGAACCTTCTTGAAAATGACGATTTCGCCCTTTGGGCGAATTGTCTTCCAAAAATTGAAGAAAAGTCAAGAAATTCCAAAAAATTCTCAAAAATGGGAAATGGCCACAATCAACTGGCCATGGAATATTTTGGGTAATTCGGTATCCAAACCTTCCAAAAATGACAATTTTGCCCTTCGGGCTAATTGTCCCCGAATCTTCCCATTTTACCCCTAACCCTAAATCACATCTTCCCTAAGCCCTTAGGGCTATACTAGGAGGCCAATGATTGAAATTGATGTGCATTGACATGATTTATTTATGCACTTGACTTGCGCTCTCGTTAAATTGATTGTGATTGATAGGACTAGTATTCCAATCTGCATGAAACCCTGAATCAAACCTATCTCACCCAAAATTGCGTCTGCATGAACTCTTAGTCAGGAAAATCACTCGCGTTAGGTACCGAAAGGGCGTTGGTAATGACACCGACGTAACCAAGTCCCCGAACCCAAAATCTCTGGTTCCGCAGAACTGATCGATCTCTCCCAATCGGTCAGTAAGGTTTCCGGTCTACCCTCCAAGAAAGACCGGGTGGCGACTCCAAATGCATGCACAAGTTGCACATGCCACCACGACCACACTAAGGTCGAAAGCGATCGACTCTTATCGTCGAATCCTTAAAGATATACTCCCGCCGCGATTTGGTATGGGCCTGGGAGGGCCCGCGCCGATCTAAAGCCCGCGATCCACATTTCAGAGTGGGGGCCCGCGATCGGTAATCCATTAGCCGCGTCCGATTTCGGACGGGTCGCGACATTTACAAGTCAAGAACCCTGCAAAATGAGAAAGAAATAGTCTTGCTCGTACTTCTTCGAGCTAAGCTATATGTTAACCCAAGTGTCTTAGTCAGAGAAGACTATTTCGGGGTTGTAACATTGGTAGGATTGGGGACCGAAAAAGGCTTGTTTTTGGCCCAGAAATTACGAAGGGTTTGACATTGGTGATCATTGCAAATTTACCACCTGCTTTTTCCTCTCTGCACCTTCAGTTGTTGAGGTGCGCAACCGATTTTGAGGTGTGCACCAGCTCTTTAGAGAGTGTCTCTGGCTGCATTAAGAGATTGACAACTCTGTCTGCGTCTCTGCTCCACGCTTGACACCATTTGGTGAGTAGTCTTTTTGATCTGACTCCATTAGGGATTTCCTCTTTTCCCATCCGGCTTCATTGCGGATCAATCAAACAATTTACACGAGCATCGGCCTTGCTTTTACCAGGCACTTTGCTTTTTCTCGATGCTAGGGATTTATTATTACTATTATTTTTTTGAAATCCCGGTTCATCTCATCCTCGATGGGATCATGTCATACATATGTCTGAAAGTATAAACATGCTTTAATTATCAGCCCGTGAATCTTCTTCGTAATCCCTGAGTCTTGAACTCTTCCATTTTTGAAGGGGTGCTGCATCCGTTTTGGAATGATCACCAATGGGTTCATGAAATGAATTTGCAGGCTCAAGTTGGCTGTGCAAAGGATTCAGTGTGTGTGATAGAGAAATGAATGCTTCTCGTCATCCTATGGCACTTGGATTACCATATAAACAACACACAAAGATTAATGTTAGTCCGAGCAAGAAAATTTCTGACCATTTTCTCCTGATGCCGCTGGACTCACCTCCATTTTGCCCCGATGTGGGGTGGTTCTTGACAGGGTTAAGAATGAAAACCGTCGTTCGAAGGGGTTTATCAACGGTCACCTGTAGTGTTTGGGGATAAAAAACGAATGCCTCCGTCGTCCCAATCCATGTAATCGCTGCGAATGGTCCCTACTTCCGTAGGTCCAGATTTTGCTATCTGATCTGCTCCACTCATCTCTCCAGTGTGTGTGGGACGTGTTTGGACTAGGCTTTGCCTCTTGTCTTTTGAGAAAACGTCCTTTTGAAAGTTTTGAACAATTTTTTTATTGGAAAAATCTCTTTCATTTTCTCCAAAAATTTTACCCGTCAAAGGGGATTTTATGATGCCCCATGCATGTTCTTATTCATGTTCAGACAATCTCCTATTTCAAAACATGAATGCCAATGAAATTTGAGTTCTATGTCTTTTCTAGACATTAGACTCTGAGAGCTTTTCTTTTTCTCTCTGTTTTTTATTTAACATCTTCGATGGATTGGGGAAAGGGATACTTACCTGTCCCCCGCGGCTGGAGATCCCTGAAAATGCAGAAGAAACATGTTATTGTACGTTCGCGAATTTTTCAAAAAAATTAGAACGATACATCTTACCCTTGGTCGTGTACTCCAACGGGTAATTCATGGGGTGTGAAAACCTGTTTCACCTTGCTGGCGATCCCCTGTCAAAGACAGGAATTAGTTGTTAGTTTGCGTTCCAAAATTCAAGGGAATTTGGAACGATACAGCCTTGTTCTTGCTTTGTGTTTCCATTTGAACACAAACTCGCGGCTTGCAGGATTTGGTCCTCTATCTTGTGGTCTTGATCCCTCCGTTTGGTTGGCGATGAATCATTCTCAAGGATTTGCCCTAGAGAAGATCCATTTGTGTTTTTGGGCGCACTCTAGCGCCATTCTTCAAGGTTCCTTTTATTCAAGGAAAAAAAGAAGAAGATTTTATCACAATGCATGTCAAAGCATGTGACGTAGGAGCGATACTTTTTACCATCCACTAGGTCTTATAATCAAAGACCATCTCCTGGAATCCTGACTTCTAAGGCCAATGATTCTATTCGCCTCCCTGTTAGCGTGCTCTTTTCATTTGAGGCTTTCAGCGTCAACTACTTCCTGTAAAATGAGTAAAGACTCATGTTAGGCATGTGGTCCTCGAAGACCAAATTGGAACGATACAAGGTTACCATTCACCCAAATTCGTATCTTGGGGTTTGATTCTGATGCGGCCGACTCTGTTATTGCATCCATTGACTTTGCCATAGGAGAAACGTCCGGCGTACAAATGATTCACTTGCCCCAGTTAGGCATGGTTTTACTGTTTGCCATCTCTGGATTCGATGACCTTGGTCTGATGCGCTTTCATGGGGGATCATGAGAGTTTGCCCCCGGTTTGGCTCCTCAAATCAAATGGGGGGAACCTGCTCCCATTGATTTTGCAGATTCTGATCATCCATCTCGATTGTCAGAGTCCTTGATCAATTTTATCTGTCTCAAGACAACTTGATATTCTTGGGATTCGTCATGTGGCGGTTTGGTGATTCTCTCGATCACAGTCGCCATTTGAGGTATTTGATGTTCCCTGTTTGTTATTTGAAAGCATTACATCCTGCGTCCTCTGCTCTTGATCATCATCTGAGAGGAAAAAGAAAGGAAGCATCATTCCCATATCAAGAAAATAATCATTTTGGAACGATACGTCCTTTTACACTTGATTTGCATTCCGTTTTGATGTTGCATATTGATATGCACAACATCTATCAAATTCCTCCATCCGTGCTTGAAGGTATTTGCAACGCCTACGGTTCATTTGCCCCAGCTGGGCGACGTCTGTTTTGTCATTTGAATGCATGAGCTTTTGGGTGCATTGTCTCTTTTATCACCTGAGATAAAAAAAAATGGAGAAAAACTTATCCCCAGATCTGATTAAAAATCAATTAGGAACGATACGTCCTTTCACCAAACGAGTGGCTCTGCGGCCAAATGTATTTTGCACTGAAGGGACGAATTCCACTATGCTCCACGGGTTTGGGGAATTTGCCCCCATTTTCGATAGAAATGAGCCTTATCGAGATGTATACAATACAAATAAATCCCTAATACAATCAATCTAAGGGACGAGATAGAGAAGACCTCAGCAAAATTAGTCTTATATAAGAGAATTAAAAATGCCAAACCAATCAAAGGAATGTGGTCCGGACACTTGGAGATGTCCCAGTTCCAGTTTTCGAGATGTGACTCCAGGATCACCGATTTTTTTTTAGGGGGTTTTAGATATATCAGCCATCTAAAGACATGCACATGAGACAAGTGAGGATAAAACTTCTAAAAATCAAAGGATTTGGCACCTAAGGTCAAGGTTCCCACCTCGAGTTCTAGAAAGAGCAGATTTCATTGCACAACTATCGTTGCATTGGGGCTCGATCCATAGCTCAAAATGAGCGGAATTGAAAAGTGGATTACCCCGTGTTTTTCCTCACGGAGATTCCATTTTCAATCCCTTCTATTGTTTTCCTATAGACGGCGCCCGAGGTTTTAGGCGCGGTTGTGTGTGTTTTCGGTGTCGTGCTAAAGCGATAAACATGCATCTTATTTAACAATCACCGCTTCAATATAAAACATACACACAATCATTCATTCCTACGCCAACCTGCATAAGACAATGTTAATCACAGACTACCCCCCTTATCGCTCCAATCTGCAAAAACATATAACACCTATCATAAGCGGACTTACCTCACCTTCAAGAGCGCCTGCATGGTTAGAAAAATCACTCAGCGTTTTAATTACGGCCTAAGTCCATTTGAGGTCTAGAACCATTGGTTCTAGAATAAAGGTCCCCAGTGGAGTCGCCAGCTGTCGCGACCCGTCCGGAAGCGGACGCGGCTAATGGATTACCGATCGCGGGCCTTCCCCCGCACAAGGGTGCGGATCGCGGGCTTTGGATCGGCACGGGCTCTCCCAGGCCCATACCAAATCGCGGCGAGAGTATTATTCAAAGGATTCGACGATAAGAGTCGATCGCTTTCGACCTTAGTGTGGTCGTGGTGGCATGTGCAACTTGTGCATGCATTTGGAGTCGCCACCGGTCTTTCTTGGAGGGTAGACCGGAAATCTTATTGACCGATTGGGAGAGATCGATCAATTCTGCGGAACCAGAGATTTTGAGTTCGGGGACTTGGTTACGTTGATGTCATTACCAACGCCCTTTCGGTACCTAACGCGAGTGATTTTCCCTAACTAGGATTTCATGCAGGCGCAATTTTGGGTGAGGTAAGTCTGACTTTGCACATTAACCAGTTTAACATGCTCACGTAATCATAATAAATAAATATATGCCAATCACATAAACATCTATCCTACGTGGTGATCATGGAATTATGATTTAATGGGTCTCGAGCCAATAAGACCACATTTAATCATTTTAATATTTTAATAACGGAGAGCCGCTCTTCGCTTCTTCTTGGTTTCTTGAACTCTTCAAGAATCGGGCCCCAAAGAGCTCGCCGACTTAAAAGGCTCCTCCACGTAATCCTCGTAGCATTTACATCAACAATTGACTATGCTAAAAATAAAGATTACATGAAAAATAAAAGGAGTACGCAGCCTCCATTTAATAATTACAACCCCAAATATATAAATAATCACCATACATTCATACATACATCAATCACATTGATTAGGGATTTTTCCATGATCACCACCCTTCCACGTAAGTAATAAATTCACAATTTAAAACTTAGGAAGGCACAATAAAAATTCTACGTTGAATCATATTCAGAATTTTTACGTAAAATAAGATAGCCATAAATTTTCGATTCAAAATTGATTTAGTCTCAATTTTTGCTACGTTGATTAATTTATCATATAAAATAATCAATCTCCATTAGCCATGTAAGACGAACAATTCGTTAATACATATTGGCCATAGTATTGCAAAAATTGCAAAAAATCAATTAAATGCACGAAAACACCTAAGGATTGGCTCTGATACCACTGTTGGGATCCACGTAACACGTAGCGGAAATAAATAACAACCCATACATGTATCTCCAGAGGCGTACTTCGTGCATTTCAATCGAAAAAAATCACAAAGTCTCAAAGGGAGTAAATAGATTACCTCTCGTAGCGTGCTTGAACGGAGGTGTCGGTTCGATGTTCTTCGATCTCAGCCTCCACAAGTGTTAGGCATCTAGTTCGGACGCACCACCAATTGACGAACGGGGAGACGACTAATAACTCCACAACAATTGTGCTAGCAATATGCGGAATCAATATTCCGAACTTAGTATATTTTGCTCACTCAAGATTATGAGAATATAGAGAGTGTTTGTGTTCTTCTCTCTAAGCTCTCAAAAATTTGCACACTCTACAAAATGTCTCTCTCCTCCCAACCTCAAAACTCTTGCCATCCTTTTATAGCCAAAAATACCTTCCAATAAATTGTATTTAAAAATAGCACTAATAATTATAAATTCTATCTAAAAATAGCACTCACAAATAAATGACATTTAAAAATAGCACTAACAATAGCACTCACAATTTATAATACAAAAATGCTATTTAAAAATAGCACTAACA
Organism: Rhodomyrtus psidioides; assembly: GCA_021437785.1. Lineage (NCBI taxonomy): Eukaryota > Viridiplantae > Streptophyta > Magnoliopsida > Myrtales > Myrtaceae > Rhodomyrtus > Rhodomyrtus psidioides. The sequence goes on from JAILYB010000121.1 coordinate 27,287, forward strand.
ATTATAAATTCTATCTAATAATAGCACTCACAATTTATGATAAATAAATGCCATTTAAAAATAGCACTAACAATAGTACTCACACTTGAAGAGGAAATTAAAACAAAATTATCGAATATTTTTGGGTATTTTTCTGACCACGAATGGTATTTTTCTGATTTGTTTGGGTATTTTTATAATTAAATAAACTCGAAAAATATTAAAAATACCGAAAAAAAAATTTTGTTCAAAATTGGTTCCTAAGGCTAAACCAAGGCTTCCAAAGTTGATTTTGTGATTTTATGACCTTTTTTGATATTTTTAATTAATTTTAAAGAATAAAAATCACAATAATAAATGGTAAAAAATCAGGTGTCAACAGTTACCAAATGCGTTTCTGTTCCTAGAACAAAAATTTTAGCAGTTACCAAACGCGTTCTGATTCTCAAAAAATCATTCATAAACAGAAACACTGAGGAACAGAAACAAGAAACGAGAACACTGCCATGCAGACCCTTATGGTTCTGTTGGCCGACCCATAGTTTTGGTTCGCTTTTCGGATTCAACTTTAGAGAGGAAGAAGAAGTGGTACAAGAGGTTCAAAAGAGTTAAATGGGAAGAGGGCATCGAGGCTATTGATCCTTAGGCCTATTTCGCCCGGAATCCTCATGAACATCCCTTAGATATATGATCATGATCGCCCAGAATCCTATTGAACATTCATTCGCTTGTCAGATTCGAGTTCCGGTGCTTGTGCAGCATGTTGAAAGTGTTGCTTCTTTAGTGCTTTAACGACACTATCTCATGTTGGATATATTATTAATATAGTCCAGATAATATGTTCACATACAAGCCCAATAGGTAAAAGCATGGTTATTTGGGTCCAAATGGGCTGGAGCCCGAGAGCTTGCACATAACTCTAGGGTTTCCTACGTTGGAGGTAACACTGTTGAGCGTTCCAAATTTGACGTCTCTTGGTGTAATACTTCAAGCAGACAAAACTTTTCTACTCTCTCAAACCCTAACCTCCAACAATCTTGAAGTATTATCTTCGTGTGTCGGATTTGAGCAAGCAAGGTGTCTACTTGAAGGTCTCGTCGAGGTGAACTTGTAGGTACAAGTTATTTTCGATTTCGACGATTGGTTTGGCCGGGATTTGAGTTTAAAGATACGGATACCGAAATCTTTGAATCAAGAATCTAGAAAATATAGCCAATTTCAAAGGTGAGACCACTTGGGTTTCGTTCTACTTGTCGATACGAACGTTTTGAGTGGCCACTCGCGTTGAACGGAGGTCGGACGAAGGAGATACGGCAGTCGGAAGTTTCGCGGGTACTGTAGCCCCGCGGGTATTGTAGCGTCGCGGATACTGTAGCTTCGTGTATTTTCGCGTATTTTCGCGTATTTTTGGCGTAGTTTGGCGAATTTTCAGCAACAAAGGCAGTCCATTTTGAGGTTTTTTGGCGCTCCGGACTCATTTTTGGGCTCTGTTTTGGCAAATTCCATTTCTACAGAGCATTTTAACCAAGGTTAGAGGCGTTATTCGACTTTGTGAGCTCCGAGGACTTCAAGGTGCACTCTTTCTAACTCTTTGCTCTGATTGGAATGGCAAAATATAGTTCCTATGATATTATAAAGCTGCAATCATTTGATGTGACTGAATTTCATGGTTGGAAATTACACGTTCAATTTGGCATGAAAGAACGTTAAATATTCTATACTGTATTAAGTGATTTTGCATCTACCACTGAAGATGTGGATGAATATCAATGGAACAAAGATGAAGATTTTTGTAGAGATTACTTGTTGACCTCTCTAAATCCTCGTCTAGCTATGACTTATAGTGAGTGTAAGACGACGAAAGAGATATGTGATCACTTGAACGCTCAATTCAAAAAACAAGAGGGGCTCTCTAAAACTCTCTTAGAGGAGAAGTTCTTTGACTTTAACTTCAATATGAATTTGAGTATCACCTCTCAGTTAATTGAACTTGAGAATATGAGGAACAAGCTGAAAGATGATAACTATGATATGTCTGATAATCTCTTTGTTGGTCTTGTGTTGAGTAAGCTACCTGTTGAATGGAGTTCTTTTAAGACTGAAATGCATAGACAGAAAGAACAGATGGGACTGGATGAATTAAAGATGTATATTCACATTGATGATTAAAATATTACTAGGAAGAGTTTGGAACAAGTAGGTCAACAAAAGTCAGTTGCCAACTTTGTTTCACATTCTAATAGACCTCAGAAAAAATCCAAGTCACCAAAAGGTGAATCCTCTTCACAGTTAGAAGCCAAAAAGACTATCTCCAAAAGGAAGAAGAATGGCAAGTGCCATAACTGTGAAAAATGGGGTCACTGGGCAGCAGAGTGTAAGCTACCAAAGAAGCCAAAGAACGACACACCACAAAATGAGGCAATATGCTAGTTAATGAGTCTGAGCCTCAAGCCTTCATTGGAATGATGAAGAATGGAAAGGTCAGTGTCTCTTCTGAGTGGTGGTTGGATAGTGGCGCTACTTGTCATGCTACAAATGACAAGAACTTACTCACTGATGTCACGAAAGTGAAAGACACCGTGGAAAATTGCAATGGTGGTGAGGCAGAGGTGACTCATGCTGGAACTGCAAATTTGGTGCTTTCTTCAGGTAAATTACTAACTTTGAAACATGTTAGAGTAGTACCTTTATTGAAAAAGAATTTGATTTCTATGAGTTAACTTGATAAAGCTGGTATGTCCTTTTCAACTATGAATGGTAGAGTAACTTTATCAGTTAACTCATGTTATTTCGGTTGTGCGTTCATGGTTAATGGTATGTATAGGTTGAGTTTAGATACTGATAGCATAAATCATGTGAGCTCTACTTTGATTGATCCAAAGTTGTTACACAATAGACTTGGACATGTGAACTACAGGAAAATGCAACATCTAGCTAAAACTCACAATATTCCATTGGATACTTCTATTCGATTTGACAAATGTGAAGTGTGTGCATAGGCTAAGATCACTAAAAAACTTTTTAAGTCGGTTTCTAAAAGCACACAACTTCTTGAGCTAATACATTCTAACCTTTGCGACTTTAGAAATTACGTTACTAGATGTGGTCAGAAGTATTTAATAACATTCATAGACGATTTTTCTAGATATTATCATGTTTATTTATTGAAATCGAAAGATGAGGCTTTTGAAAAGTTTAAGATTTTCAAGTCTAGAGTAGAAAATCAACTCAACTTGAAAATTAAGAGGTTTAAGAGTGATAGAGGAGGTGAATATACAATGACAGGGTTCAAGGAATTTTGTGCTTCAGAGGGGATAATACTTGAAACCACTGCTCCTTACTCACCCCAATCAAATGGTGTTGTCGAGCGTAAGAATAGAACGTTAACTGAAATGCTAAATTCCATGTTACTTACAGCTGGCATGCCTTCCTCCTACTGGGGAGAAGCAGTTCTAACTGCTAATAACATCTTAAACAGGTTGCCGCACTCTAAGTTATCTATGACACCTTATGAGATATGGCATAAGCATCCTTGTAGATATGATACTCTTAAGACTTGGGGCTGTGTTGCTTATGTTAGAATACAAGATCCTAAAAGACCTAAGGTAGGACCTAGAACAATTACTTGTGTATATCTAGGTAGTGCAGAAGATAGTGCTGCAAATAGATTTTTGGATCTATCTACTAACAGAGTGATAGAATCTACAGATGCAGAATTCTTCGAGAACAAATTTCTCAAAGATCATGGCTTGAATGTTTATGGATCTACAGATATGATTTCAGAGTCTCATATAGAATTTGAAGCAGGTCCTTCTGGCACTAATTCCATACAGCTAGCTGTTGAACCAGTTCCGGTTAGATTATCTATAAGAGAGAGAGTTCCCAAAAGTTTTGGTGAAAACTTTGTTACTTACCATCTAGAGGATGATCCATTCTCCTATCAGGAAGCAATGGGATCTAGGGAATCTCTACTTTGGGCAGAAGCTATAGATGATAAAATTAGCTCTTTGCTACAGAACCACACTTGGCAGCTAGTCAATTTGCCAAAAGGGGCTAAGGCTATAGGCTGTAAGTGGGTATTAAAGAAGAAACTGAATAGTGATGGATCAATAGCCAGATACAAAGCACATTTAGTAGCTAAAGGTTATAAACAGCAAAGTGGAATAGACTATTTTGATGTCTATTCACCTCTGTGTCATCTATCAATTATAAGAATTATTCTTGCTTTGACATCTATTGAACACTTTGTAGTGCATCAAATGGATGTAAAAACAGCTTTCCTAAATGGAGAGTTAAATGAGGAAATTTACATGGAACAACCAGAATGGTATGTCATGAAAGGCCTTGCGGACAAAGTTTGTAAATTGAACAAATATTTGTATGGTCTTAAACAAGCACCTAAGATGTGGCATCTTAAGTTTGACAAAATGGTAAAGAGTTATGGCTTCCAGTCTAGTTACTCAGATAAATGCCTTTACCATCGTTCTATGTCAAATAAGATAGTCATCATTTGCTTGTATGTTGATGACATGTTAATTCTTGGCTCCGATCATTCTGCAGTGAGTGACGTGAAAGCTACTTTAGCTAAAAAATTTGACATGAAAGATCTTGGTATTGCTAATACCATTCTTGGTATGAAAGTAAGCTTTGAAAGGCAATTCATCTCCCTTAGCCAGATTCATTATATTGAACAGCTACTTTCTACCTGGGGATATAGTGAGTGTAAACCGATTGAAACACCATGTGATTATAATAAAAGACTGAGTCCCAATGAAGGGACCAGCGTGGATCAGTTAAAGTACTCGAAACTGATTAGTAGTCTCATGTATGCTATGAGTTGCACTAGACCTGACATATCTTTTACAGTTGGTATGCTGAGTCGTTTCACTAATAATCCTAGTAAATAGCATTGTGATGCCATCAGTAGGCTGATGAGATACCTTAAAGGTAATAAAGATTATGCTCTATGTTACTCTGATTTTCCTCCAACTATGGATGGATATTCTGATGCCTCATGGTGCTCAGAGATTGGAAATAGTAAGTCCACAAGTGGAAATGTATTCACGTTGGGTGGAGCTGCTATTACTTGGAAATCCAAAAGACAGACTTATATTGCATTGTCGTCTATGGAATCAGAAATTTTTGCTTTAACTTCAGCCGGCGATGAGGCAGAGTGGATAAAGAATCTGATTATGTATATTCCTTTGACTCAGCTAAAGATTAATTCCTTAAGCCTGTTCTGTGATAATCAAGCAGCTGTCCAAGTCGTCAAGAATGCTCTCTTTAATTCAAAGAGAAGACATGTGAGACTAAGACATGCGTTGTTGAATTATCTGAGAGAACAAAGAGTTATCACCTTGATCGATGTGAGATCGAAGGATAACTTGGCCGATGCTCTCACAAAAGGTCTGCCTAAAGATCGATTATTTAAAACAGTTGGGGAAAAGGGGTTAAAGACTGTGTAGACAAGTCTTAATTGCCACTTACTTACCTTCTAGTTGTGTGTTTTGAATTATCGAATATTCTTTTGTTGACCAAAATGATAAGCACAGTTTATGTGTTTCCTCGATGTTCATGGTTGCTGATGAATTTGAAAAGGGTGAGTTGTCTCTTTCCAAACTTGATGAAGATGACTTTAACCTAATTCAAAGGTTCTATCTGGGAAGCTTGTGTCATTCCAAACTTGATGATACAATCCAACTAGGTTGGACTATCCTTTTGGTTAAATGATCACATTCCAAATTTGATGCTAGATTATTTGACTTTAAGGAATTAGTAATTGTGACATTCCAAATTGAAACATAGAAATAGTTGTTTGCATAAGAAGCATGTTGATCTTGTTCTTAATTGAATCATGATATTACGTGACTAGGTTATTGTAAGTGAGTTGACTATTGGTCGTGTTATTTGAAACTAGACAATAGTTATTCTCTTATAAATAAACTTAAGTTGATGGCTCTTTGTAAATTAAACTGTTTAGGCCTTGTTCATGATTTATGAAACTGGCTTGATGCTTATGAACATGATATTACGATGCTTTATGACATTAATATATGTTCTTCTTTGCCTGATGTTATAATGCTAAGTTCTTTTAGTAGAACTAGACACTTTTAGTAGATTATTCAAATGATTGAATTCATGATAATATGAAATTCATATTTGAGATTCTACAGCGAATGACAGAGATAGATGAGAGCTTAATAAGCAGGATCTTGATCAAGATGACCTACTTGATGAATGAATATTTATTATTTAGAGCGTGTGGGGACTTGACAGTTCACCTGCTATTACCCATTTTGATGGAGTCCATTTACTTGAGACTTACATTTTGATATCTCTATTTTGTGAACATGATTATGTTAGTTTCTTATATTTGTAAGGCCTTGGACTATTTTGAATGGCCTACTTATACTTGACTATTATGCATATGTTGATTGTGAATAGATTCATAGTAAGGATGATTAACTTATTTTGATTGCAAATGATGATTGCGTTTAATATTTTACTATTAAAACCCTTATATCGATCCGAGTTGATTGTCTTGGACAGAATGTGGATGATTCATATTTGTTTGAACATTACACTGATAACCTATTGGATTGTGCTGTATGGTGAACATAGGAGGAGATTGTTGGATATATTATTAATATAGTCCAGATAATATGTTCGCATACAAGCCCAATAGGTAAAAGCATGGTTATTTGGGTCCAAATAGGCCGGAGCCCGAGAGCTTGCACATAACTCTATGATTTTCTACGCTGGAGGTAACACTGTTGAGGGTTCCAAATTTGACGTCTCTTGGTGTAATACTTCAAGCAGATAAAACATTTCTACTCTCTCAAACCCTAACCTCCAACATCTCAAATGCAGTCATTTTATTTCACCGTAAAAAAAAAAAAAAAAGACGAAGATGGTAGGTGTGACTGGTGGATTTTAGGCGGGCAAGATATTGTGAGATGAGAGATTAGCTGATCATGGAGTTGAACTGAGTCCCCAGCATTTGATCTTGCCAAGAACTTCTCAATTTGACTGAGTTCAAGAATCTCCACTTCCAAGCAAGAGGTGCTTCCAGATTGATCAGAGACCTGATAACAGATAAGCTATCACCATCAAGATAGACTTAGACTCAGCTTACTAGTTGCTAAGAAGTGTTTGTCAGATGTTGCTGAAACTAGAGCAGTTCTGGGATCGTCGAGCTTGGATCCCTGTCCTAAACATAGGTTAGATCGACCATCGAATGTCAATTGCACAGCTGGAATTACTCGTAGAAGATGGTTTGATTCCTGGTCATCCACAGCATGTGTAGCAGAACCACAGTTCTTTTGTGCTTTTCTTAAACTCGGTAATAAGCATCCGCCCTCGTTGATGCACCGAAGAAAGGAAAGAAAAGATTTCATATCGATGCAACGAGCAGCATTAAAATATACCTAATATTTTTCCCTTTTCCTTTCTGCCTTTCCTTTCTCATTCTCCATATTTTTGCCGCTGCTGCGAACGGCTGAGTAGCTTCGGTACGGCGGTGAAGTTTCTGGATTGGTACATGAAGATCGCGGTCTTCTCAGCTCTCATCGGAGCCTCCATGGAGTTGTTCATGATCAAGACTGGCTTCTGTGTGAGAACCCTTCATTTCCTTTTGTTCCTTCTTGCATGCTCATTCAATTTTTTGTTTCAACTTTTTCCATTTCTTTGTTGGGTAGCTCATAGCCAAAAAATGGCGCGACATAGCTCCGAAATCGATAGTTTTGGGCACTATTAAGTATTAAGCAGTTGGAAAATCAATTTTGTCTGATAAACCATGCTTCAAAGCTCGCGAACCAATGGACACGAAGCCTTCCAGAGTCTGTGGAGAACGGATAGTTTGTGCAGCCAATTATCTATTCATTGGCGACATCGTGCGGGAGAAACTTCCGAAAAATAGTTATGGAGATGGTGGTTTAAAATCGAACTTACGACAGTGATGCCCGTTTCAAGAGATCATTGAGCGGATTGTTCTGCGGCAACTTCATATCTTTCAGGGCCAATGGAAAGAAAAAATTTTCTGAAGGAACATGATCAAATGCAGTGATATGGTAAGTCCTGTCGTATTTGCAATTCCTCACTTGCATCTTTCTAAATGGACTCTTTGGTATAGACAATAAGATTACGAGAAATCTCGTTTGCTGTGCTCTTGTAAGCATCTTAATGACAGAAGTGTTGGGATTCACGTAACACGTACGGGCAAATAAAAATTAGTAAATGCAACGGAAATAAATAACAACCCATACATGTATCTCCAGAGGCGTACTTCGTGCATTTCAATCGAAAAATCACAAAGCACCAAAGGGAGTAAATAGACTACCTCTTGTAGCGTGCTTGAAACGGAGGTGTCGGTTCGATGTTCTTCAATCTCAGCCCCACAAGTTTCGGGCCTCTAGTTCAGACACACCACCAATTGACGAACGGGAGACGACTAATAATTCCACAACAATTGTGCTAGCAATTTGCGGAATCAATATTCCAAACCAATTTATGGAATCAATATTCCGAACTTGGTATATTTTGGTCACTCAAAATTATGAGAATATAGAGAGTGTTTGTGTTCTTCTCTCAAAGCTCTCAAAAATCTACACACTCTACAAATGTGCCAACTCCAACCTCAAAACTCTTGCCATCCTTTTATAGCCAAAAACACCTTCCAATAAATTGTATTATAAAATAGCACTAACATATAATAAATGCTTTCTAAAAATAGCACTCACAATTTATGATAAATAAATGCCATATAAAAATAGCACTAACAATAGCACTCACAATTTATAAATAGCACTCACATCTTATAATACAAAAAATGCTATTTAAAAATAGCACTAATAATTATAAATGCTATCTAAAAATAGCACTCACCATTTATCATAAATAAATGCCATTTAAAATTAGCACTAACAAATATAAATGCTATCTAACAATAGCACTCACAATTTATCATAAATAAATGCCATTTGAAATTAGCACTAACAATTATAAATGCTATCTAACAATAGCACTCACAATTTATAATTAGCATTCACATTTTACAATACAAAAATGCTATATAAAAATAGCACTAACAAAGGTGTTAAAAATAATAATAACCATTATTATTATTACAGGAGTTAAAGAGGTTACCAAACGGTAAAATACGTATAACGTACAAATACGTATAACGTATAAATACGTAGAGCATACGTGTACATCGTATATACACGTGCAAGTGACCAAAAAGAGAAATAAAATTAAATCTCATTTAATTTATTTTCAACCCAACTAATTAGTATAATTGCAAACAAATTTGCAATGTCGTCTTTCCATACTACGTTGTCATGTATTGGTTAAGGTGTGTGACATTCCTAGGTTCATCACCGAGCTGGCAGTAAGACTTGCACTAACACATTAGTACTTCCAAGAGAATTGATTGTCCCGATCATCCTCTAGGTCCTACAAGCCATGAGTGACATCTAGCAATATGTCATGGCTACCCAGACAGTGTGAATTCTTTTAAGAACATTATGAACCTGTCAGCTTTGGCTACAGTGTAATTCAATCCTTCTGTCTAACTATGTCCCGATCGAACAAAGGCCATGGAATATTTGTCAAGCCACCAATTCGATCATATGTACAAATCTAACTTGACATGCATTTATATGAGACATGAACATTTCATTCTCAATCATAACCCCGGCCGAGGATTTCAATGCATTGTTACAATTAGATCACATAGGACATCATACCTTTATTAATAAGGAGACAGATTCTATATTACGTACACATGTGACTTCGTATGTGCCTGAACTACGACCATCAAGTACAGAGACGAATCAACGACCCGCCAATATGCGCACTTGTGAACCATAGCCATTTATCACACAAGTCAACACTGTACCTCAGGTCTAAGGATTATTTACACAAGACCAAAGCATGAACGATTAGACATTGACCACGCAAAAAGCTTTCATGTCGCTAATCATTCAATATGTGTCACGTTCAGTGAACTTGTCCGATACAAGCACCTATGTTCTAACTCGGATATCGCAACACCCAATGACTTGTGACTCGTCATTCCCTTAAGTATCTGATACTTAATTATGAAGTTAAGAACATACCGTCCTCAACAGGATCATTGATATCCATTCAATAATCCATTGATCGGGAACTGTTTAAAAGATTCAGTCTAACCGTAAACATGTCACACATATTCTCAACGTCTTAAGAATAGGTTCGGCTACAACTGATCTTATGGATTTTATTCATTTACATTTAGACAAATGAATAAATACGTCTTTGCCACTGATAAAAAATCAGAAGTGCAACGGATATACCCAATATGTGACTATTTCATAATTGCTTTAGGGCATATCTCTAACAAGAAGATCGTCAGATTCTTTACCATGCCCCATTGGTTGCTCATTTTGCTACCAAAGGGTCTGTCTTTCCAGGGATCAACCAGGTTCCAATCATTTAAGGCATTGTAATGAGAGCAAGATTGTGGTGCTTGCATGTTGCAAATGATAAAGTTACTGTGTTGGAGTCAGAGAAGCGGGCTTGGGAGAATTCGCCGGAAGCTCAGGCTTGTCAGGGGAAGCTCTTAATCCTTGGAGAAATCGTGATGCAGAAGCGAAAAAGAATTCATAGTGCCGCCATTGTTGAGTTATATAAATGGTATTGTTTTTTGTCGAATTGAACTTTCTGTAGACCATTCTCTTGATGAAGAAGTCTGAAAAAAGAGTATGGTGGTGCTGCTATGACAGTTGCTTGAGATTTGAAGTCATGAATCTAGAGTAAAATGAAGAAACAGAATGAACAATCCTGCGCAAAAAGACAGGAAAATGACCATAGCAATTTTGGTGGGGAAACAGGTTGGATGCAGAAGTAACGCGAAGAGAGGTGGTAGTTTTCCTTGCGATGGTCCGGGACGAGGCGGTACTTGTGATCGGCTCGGAAGGCAAAACGGGTGGCTTTAAAGGAGCATTTCCCTCTTGTGCCCACTCATCTTGGCCCGCCTAACCCGTTCGGACACTATCAATTTCTATACAGATAATCTTTTTTATTATTTTTTTCATTAGCAGGACTGGGCGAAAAAATTTAGACCCTATGCTTGGGTAAACCGAACTGGCGAGGTGCGAGGAGGACTCCAAAAAGCTATCTCCCCTGTTTTTGCACTTCTCTGCTAACGGCCTATGGCTTTATTCAACGAAATGGACAAACATGTTTTAAGAAAACTTCAATGAAAACTTAAATTATAGTCACATTCACGTTAATGGTAAAAGGAAGCAATGGGACAAATCACCAATTACACAAATTATGAAAACTTAACGAGTATTCAATCAGCACAAATAAAATGTTCGAGGGCCCAATTTGACAACTCACGTAAATTAAGAGGGCCAAAAAAATTAGAATTCACAAAGTTTTCAAATACCCTGATGACTATAAGTAGATATTCCCGTTCGACTCCTTCCCCTCCTCTGCGACTTCAAACTTCAAATTTCAAGGGAAAGATATAATCCTGAGTCCCGACCAAGGCCGTTGAATCGGAAAAATTAAGTAAAAAAAAAATCCCGACTTGTCCCTACCCTACATTTTCAATTTGCATATCGTAATTTCGTCTCGATTAATTTTCATCAAGCATCGTGAAGCTCGAATTTCATTCCTAAATGTAGATCAGATTGAGCGTTGAATGTCGTTGCCATTCGGGAAATACTTCTGAAGGAGCTTACGTGTGTCACGACAGGACAATACAAGCTTTTGCCAAAACGGTTTCTCTCTTACAAAGTTTGAATCAAATTTTATCTGATAATCAATAGCAGCCATTGTAGAAAATTCACCCTGGATGAAGTTCTTGCGCTCATCTTACACTCTGTAATGAAGGGTTCAATTTAGCTGCACTGAAAGAATAAATCTCTTTTTAACGTTTTATTTATTTATCAAAAAATGATTTACGAAGAAAATATATATATATTTTTTTATATTTTCGGATATTAAGTGTAGTGAAGGAAAACATTTTTTTGAAAAAAAAAAAAACACCTTCCTCATCTGTCGTCTTCGCTGAGGAGCGAGGAGTGTGTTGGTTCGATTCAGTCGGTTTCAACACAAGCTCTCTCGAGTGTTTGTTTCTCAAGGATTTGAAGTGTGGAATTTCAGTTGCTAGGGTTTGGATTGGTTGAGATTAGTCTATTCGTATTACGAGCTCTGGATATTGAATAAGACCTCTTAATAAGCTGAAAGGTGTGAAGAAACTATGAACATTCCAAAGTAATTAATAGCCAAGGCATAAGCCAGTGTTGAACTTGATTTTTTCAGTTATTTGATTTGGCATACTCTGCAGTTCCGTTCGATTTCCACTACTTCGAAGTGTCGTGTCAAAATTCTTGAAGGTTCAACTCAGGTATGCAAATTCTTGTATGAAATTTTGACTGCTTGGGAGTCCTTCGAAAGTTATAATCTGACGTGAGTCATTGTTGCAAAGTTCATCGGCGGAAATTCATTTTACCTGTTCGATGACATGCGTATATGACATAAGAATGCACGTTCATAGGAAAAACGAGTTCAATAGCCATTTCATTCATTGTTTAAGCTCACACGATTGGATTAATTGTTAGGCATTCGTGTTTTTTTCATGCTTGATCCGAGAGTTATGATACGATAAGTCCAATTTAAACTTGTCTCGCTGAAGCCTTATTGCTTTCATGAGTGCTGAGTTTTGGTCTGGAGTATTGCTGAGTTTTGGTGCGGAGTGTTTGAGCGTACAGCGACTGAAGGAAATTAAATAAAAGGATGATTTCCTTACCAAACAACGGGAGACATTTTCTTGTTCTATTTCAGGTTTAACCTAAACACCAGAAAATATTGTCACTTCCCTGAAAAATGACTTTTTGGCAAATATTTTCTAAAAATGTCTCATTTTTCGCGAAACAAATGGAGCCTAAGTTTTCTTATTCTTTCCTTTTCATTACCGCGTTTTCTTTTGCTTTTCATCTTTCAGCTGCTGCGGTAACACTAAGAAGCTTCAATATGGCGGTGAAGTTTCTGGATTGGTACTTAAAGATCGCGGTCTTCTCAGCTCTCATCGGAGGCTCCATGGAGTTGTTCATGAATCATGATCAAGATCGGCTTCTGTGTGATAACTCTCCTTTTCCTTTTGTTCCTTCTTACCTGCTTCTGCAAACTTTTATTTCAACTTTGTTTTAAAGCTCATGAACTTTGTTAGTCTGGCGCCTATTGTGTTTAGCCGAACGGTATCAGATTTTGTGGTGATGGATCGTGTTCAAATTTGTCTCTTTTCGGATGACCAAGCATCTATGCTTTGTGGGTGAAGTTGGCAATTCATGATTTCAGTGGTATGTCTCTGTTGCTAGCTCGTGGCAGGGAAGGTCGTTGATCTACACTGTCGTATCATGGCGATCAGCTGAATGTTCTTGCTGTTCTACATGAAAAGCATAATGCAAAAAAAAAAATGTTGTGTCGGTTGATATATGCAACTAATTATCTGTTCATTGATGACATCTGTGGGAGAAACTACTGGAAGATAAATTTGGATATGGAGATTTTATATTTTCTCTTTCCTCCCTCCGGCGGTCGTTGGGCATGGCGACTACTGGTGACCAACCGAAGAAGACGAGAAAAGAGAAGAAAAGAAAATAAATAAAAAATTGATTTTAAAAAACAAAAAGTATAGATAATGATATAAAATTATTAAAAGGAGCATATAGAGGAAAATGATTTTCTTTTCTGAACGGAAGAAACTATTTTCCAGTTTATTTTCAGATTTCAGCCGAACTCCGAAAAAGAGATTACTTTCTGAGAACTATTTTCCAGAAACACTTCATCTTTTGTTCCACAAAACGGAGCCTAACTACGAATTTCAAAAGAAGAGTGAAGGGGCAAATCTCTAGAACCAACCATAGAAAGGGGCAATTTTCGTTCTTGAGATTAGAGAAGACACAACCTTTCCTCGAAGCGGATGAGCTTGGCCGGTCTTGGCGCATCACAGCACGTGAAATGCTGCGATTTCTCTTCGTTTTCTTCCTCAAAGGCAGTGCAGTGTGAACGTCGTTTGGAAAATGCCAGATGTGAACCCAAACACTTGCACGTTCTCTCTTGAGATTTGAGACTACCTTGGTCACTTGTGCTTACTCCATCCTGATCTTTGCTATTCCTCCATTCGCATGCATATTTCAAGCTTGAAACCTTCTTGTTGCTAACTCGCAAAATATTCATAAATTACCAATTCTTCTGAAATATTATTAGTGTGATAGATAAATTAGGAAGACTATCAAGAATTTACTAACATTCCAATGAAGCCTTTAGTAAATTACCAACATGATCAGGAATTACTAACATATCAATAAAGTAGTAAACCACCAACTCCTACAATATTTTATGAGTGTGGTAAGTAAATTACCAACTCGTGAAACTTTACTTGTATCGTAAACAACTTATTAGTACTATCGAGATTTTGCCAAAAATACCAATTAAGCAGTTAGTAATCAACCCTGATGAAATTTTACTAGCGTGTTAAGTAAATTACCAACACCATCACGAATTTACTACCAACATTCCAATTAATTAGTCAATGACCAATTCCTCTGAGAAATTATCAGCGTCTTAAATAAATTACCAACACTATAAAATATTTAGCAACATACCAAAGAAGTAGTTAACCAACTCCTATGATATTTTATCCGACCAAAAAAAAAAACAAAATGCTCTTATGAAATTTTATCCACATGGTAAGCAAAATATCAGCTCTCACCTTGCGGTTTTACACTCTATCAACATATATAATGTCTCAATATCCTTGAGTCACATAAGGTGATCAAATCTAATGATAGTCATGGAGACTGGATTCAAAGTAGTTAAACACATACGTACACTTTGTTCAAATACAATTAGAACCTCGAAATAATGACTAGGATATCGATACTTTTTCTATATTTTAACACGTCAAATGAATAGCAGTGTATCGGTACTTTATTCTGAACTCGGTTTCCAATAGACTAATGGTCTCGTAATGTCTGCAAGTCCTTGGCTGTTGGCAATCGGCGAATCTTTTTGCTTAGATATTCTTTTCTTAATCGTAGTCTATGAGCTTGGCCCACGACTCTCCCCATATTTGTAACTTAAGACACTAGAAGCAACGGTTGTTCCATTTTATTTGATCCACGCTGATTAAAAAAGGGTACAAGTCGTAATTATAGCTGATAATGATGCACGGGACGAATTTTAATATGATTGTTTGTTTCGAAATAGAGATATCGATTTCTAGAATTATGATGAGACTAACATATATAGAATTGATTTAGAGAGTGAGTAAGTTAATTAATTATAGGAATGTCGAAGAGTTCCTGAAAAAATTTATTGAACAAAATAATGTTGAGATCAGAAAAATTAAAATCATAATTTGTTAGTATTGACACCTAATTTTATCGATCAAGATTAAGTTTAATTTATTTCCTTTTTAATTTATTTATTTTTGTTTGAAAATAGAATAGACCAAAATTGGTAAAATTGGCTTTTTTCCCTTTTATTATGGCAAAAAGAAAAGAGAAATAAAAAAATAAGAAAACAAAAAAAAAAAATGCGGCCGGCCGGCTCGCGTCCCACGGTCTCACCCGCCCACCTGACGCACACCATATCACATCACATCATATTCTCTCTCTGCCTGACTTCATTCGCTCGGTTCTCCACACACGGAGCCGAGGATAAGACAATATCGGCTAAACACGGAGGCGCAAGATCTACCGAGATCTCCATTTGTAATTCCTGTACTCACACTCCTGATCGTGGCTTCCGAACTTCTTCATCTCTTGCTGCCGCTGCTTTTGCCGCTACCCCCTTCAGTTTTCTCTCGAAGAGAAGATCAAGTGAGATCAATGGAGAGGAGTGCCAAAAAACCATGCATCCGTCGAAACGATGGAATGGCAGGAGGCGCTTCTGGTGCTCACGCTGCAACAGAAACCCACGAGAGGGCTAATTCTCCAGGAGATGATTTTGAAGTATTCTTGAGCTTCAGAGGGCCAGATACTCGAGCAGGTATTACCGACCACCTTCGCAGGAGTCTTAAAGATGCTGGAATCCACACATTTATGGATGACGAAGATCTCCGCAAGGGGGAAGAGTTTGCCCCAAAACTTCTCCAAGCAATTAACCAGTCCAAGATCTTACTACCTATCTTTTCAAAAAATTATGCCTCTAGTGTATGGTGTCTCAAGGAGAAAGCCCAAATGGTTGAGTGCAAGAAAACTGGAGGACAAAAGATCGTGCCTATTTTCTATGACGTGGCGCCAGCAGAGGTCCGGTACCAAACTGGGGGCTATGGAGAGGCCCTTCTTTTGCATGAGGAAAAGAACCGACATGACAGTAAAATCGGAGAGTGGAGGGCTGCTCTCCGCGCTGTTGGGGAAATAAACGGATGGGACCTGCATCGCCAGGGGGAGAACAGGTGACTACCTTAGCATTCCATCTCACGTTCCTTCTATAGTTAAACTCAATGCATTTCAATTGGTTTCTTTTCTAGTTTTGTGTTAGCCTTGTTCAATTTGAATTGCATGCGAATGAAGTTATACCGCAATCACACGAAATATTGGCACAATCCCAGTTTTGTCCCATTTCATTCCCAGCAACATTTTTTTTTTGGTCATTTCAGATCATTCATTAACACTAAGTTCCACCGCTATTTAATCGAAATGGAATAAATCGTTGAAGCACACATTTTAGAATAGGTTTGTAGTTTTCAATGTGGTCTTGTCAGAAGATAGCTTGCTTCAACTCAGTTTTCTAACTCATTGCCCTTTTGACCTCCTACATACACTAGACGGGAAGGTGAGTTCGTGAAAGAATTCACGCGGAAGGTTTTCAATGAGTTGGAAAAGGCTTCTCTAGCAGTATCAGACCACTTTGTCTGTGTTGACAACCATGTGGATGCAATCATGGAAAAGATAGGTGCTGGGACAAGTGAAACACGGATTATGGGAATCCACGGGATGGGTGGCATTGAAAAGACGACTATTGCCAAAATAGTCTTCAATAAGTTTACACCCGCCTTTGAGAATTGTTGCTTTCTTTGCGATATTCGGGAAACATAAAAAACGAGTGGCATTCAATGCTTGCAGAAGCAGCTCATTTCTAGCATCCTCAAGATGGAATGCGCGGATATAAAAGACATTCATGAAGGAACTCAAAAAATTAAAGACAGGTTGTCTAATAAAAGAGTTCTCCTGCTTCTCGATGATGTAGAACAAGTGAATCATATCGATGCACTTGTATGTAAGCGTGATTGGTTAGGCGAAGGGAGCAAAATTATTATAACTAGCAGAAGGATAGATGTTCCGGAAGTGGACGACCATTATGAGCTTACGGGCATGGATCCTGATCAATCTCTTCAACTTTTTAGCAAACATGCCTTCAGAATAGATTCTCCTTTAGACGAGCATATCAACCAATCCAACAGGGCGATAAAGATTGCTGGAGGTCTTCCGCTCGCTCTTGAGGTCATTGGTTCACTTTTATTTTGCACTGAAAAAAAATTGTGGGATGCCACATTGAAGATGCTAGAAAGGGTTCCTCATGATCAAATTCAGAGTAAGCAGAAAATAAGCTGTGGTGCATTAAATTGGCGGCAACAAT
Source organism: Rhodomyrtus psidioides (assembly GCA_021437785.1). NCBI lineage: Eukaryota > Viridiplantae > Streptophyta > Magnoliopsida > Myrtales > Myrtaceae > Rhodomyrtus > Rhodomyrtus psidioides. The sequence continues at coordinate 44,903 of JAILYB010000121.1, forward strand.
GTATGTTCCTCGACATAGCTTGTCTTTTCATTGGATATGACAAAGACATTCTAATTCTTTTCTGGGATGAATCTAATTTTTTTCCCGGAAGTGGCCATGGAAGTTTTGCAGAACTTATCTTTGATAAAGATTAATGAGGATAACAAAGTGTGGATGCACGATCAACTCAGAGACCTCGGAAGGGAAATGGTTCGTGAAAAAAGTTGCATGAAAATAGAGAAGCAAAGTAGGGTGTGGGATCATAAGCACGGATTCGATTTGCTGAGGAAACATAAGGTAAGATTCCAACCCCTTGGAATTTTTTTATAAAAAGAAAAGCCAATTAATTTTTCTGTGCTCTAGCACCACTACAACTTCCTTAGCTATATTTTTGCTCTTATTAAGATTACATGAAAGATAGTACTGAACACAACTCCTTAAAATAAGGACTTGAATAAATGTGTTTTCCTTCGACTTTTTTGTTTTTAATTTTTTCCTTTGGACAGCAAAAAAAAGAAGTTCAAGCTCTTCGTCTCAAGTTGGAACATCAGCCGCCCTGTCGTTTTACCTATGAGGGCTTTGAGAACCTATCAGATCTAAGGTTCCTTGAAGTGATTGGTTCGACGGAAAATTTTGATGCAGAAGAGAGGCTTCTTTGGCACGAATCGCTATCAAATGTTCTTTCAACTAATGGGAATTCAGATCTCCTTCCACAATTACGGTGGCTTTCGTGGAATGGTTTTCCCCCAACATTTAACATTGCAAATTTCTTCGTTGAGGATCTGGTTATTCTCAATCTATCTTTCAGTAAAATTACAAATGATTGGAAGGGGTGGAGCCACATGAAGGTGTGCCATATGCTGGACAACATTTATTATTCCGTCGTATTAGATTCAAAAGTAATATTTGTATGGTTATTCTTTTACAGGTAATGAAGAATTTGAAAGTTCTAAATCTATCAAACTGTCGAAATCTTAAAAGGTTGCCAGACGAGCTGGGTGGAGATCTTGCAAGCCTTGAATACCTATCTCTAAAATCATGCCGATCGTTGGAGAGGTTTCCGGATTCGATCGAAAATATGGAATCGCTGACTGAGTTGAATATATCCCAGACGGGCTGCCTGATTCCATCGGAAAGTTGAAAAGTTTGAAAAGATTGAAGATGAAGGCGAGTAAGGTAAGCAAAATACCCAATGCCCTTTGGACGATTGAAAAGCTCGAAGAAATAGAAGCCTTCAACACTAACCACAGGAATGAATCCCAGAGGATCTTCAAATTGTTTAAAGCGGAAGTATTCTCACTACCGAGGCTTCCTGACAGTCTGGTCACTCTATGTCTTCATTCATTGAAGATGGACGCGTTTCCGGATCTCTCGAACCTCACTAATTTGTAGGAATGGGGTCTGTGGTTTTGGTTACGTGAGTCTGATGGCGATGGGCTTGTGGAATATCCGATGCCACAGTGGATTGGGAAGTTAAGCAAGCTGGAGTCTCTGGGCCTGATCTGTCATTTTGTGACCACCTCGCCAACGGACCTTACCCTCCCTCCTCAGCTCATAAAACTTTACCTGCTCTGCCCCAAACTGCGTCGCCTCCCGAGGCTTTGCTCCATGGAGTCTCTGCACCTGAGCTCTCCTCCTTATGTAACCACCTCGCCGACAGGCCTTGCCCTCCTTCCTCTTCTCGACCTTCGCCTCTACTCCTGCCGTAATCTGCGTCGCCTCCCGAGGCTTCCCTCAAGTTTGTCGTCCTTACATTTGCTATGTTGCTCCTCGCTTTGCTCGATGGAGGATCTATCGAATTTGAAGAATCTGTCATCTCTCTGGATTTCAGACGCTGCAATTGCAGAGATTCAAGGCCTTGGTTGTCTGGAGAACCTACAAGATTTGCAGCTTTCTTTCCTTCGACAGGTGAAGATACTGCCTGATCTAAGCAATTTAAACAAGCTAAGGACTCTTCAAGTATACGAATGTGGTAATCTTATTGAGATACAAGGCGAGCTGCCAGTGTCTTTGGAAGTATTGAGGATTTCTTCATTCAAACGTTTACTGAAGTTGCCCGATCTATCGAATTTGAAGAACCTGTCATCTCTCGACGTTGAGGGGACAGCAATTGAATAGATTCAAGACCTTGGTTGTTTGGACTTTGGAGAACCTACGAATTGATCAACCTGGATAGATGAGGCTACCAACTGATCTTTGTAAGTTAAACGAACAAAAACATTATGAAGTACAATCTTGTGATAAGCTGGTTGAGATTCAAGGCGAACTACCATTGTCACGCCCCGACTCTCGAGCCTGCGACATCCTTTGCCAAATCGCCACGAGGTCATAGAGATAGCGTCCTAGGCACACTATCGACCTATCATAAACCAGCGCATGCGGAAACGTTCTAACTCCCTGACAGCATAAACAAACAGGGATAGAAAAATAGGCAGTCACAATCGACATTCACAAAACATCCATCATAAGCATATGAGCCTAGATCTTATTACCACTAATGTACATGCACAACCCCATACTTCGGGGCGACTAGACAAGACCTCAAAACGTCACTCGGTCAGGTGATGTCGACTTCTCACTTACTTAAACGGACTACTCCAACAGCCAATCCTTGGCATCCACGAGGCTTCGTCACTTGAGACCTGAAATGTTATCCCACGACAAGGTGAGAATAAATCTCAGTGAATCAAGCCTAAACTCGGTTAGGAAACTGATTCGCCTAGGGCATCCTAATCGAAGCTCACAAATCACACATGCACATATAGCAACTATCCACAGTTAACAATATAACCACCATCCACATGCACACTTACCAACCTTCAGTCATACAAAATGCAATGCTCGACATGACTCAGCAGTCAACGTCAATCAGTCACTCAATCATAGCATCACATCCATAAGTATGCATAGGACATTTACCAGGGCCATGCACACCATACAATAATAACTCGGACACAAACAAGTATGAATTTCCGTCTTCCTATTCCATTCGTCCCATTCCAAACGTCATAGTCGGGATGCGCTCATACTTACTCATGTACGAAATTACATTGCATTCAATCCTTTTATTAACGATGATCGTGCCACCAGCACATGAGAGGATCTACGCGAAAGAGGGCGTGATTCGACTCTCACAAATAACGCGATCTAACACCTCAGTGTGATCCAGCGTTCTACCGGTAAAATCGGGTTACGTTCTTTTACTCTCGGCAGCGGCTACTACAAGCGGTGTATCCAGTGCGTCTGGCACGGCACCAGTAAGTAAGCATCCCTATACGAGGCGTCGGTCCAACATCCATTGCGACCGGCATCCGACCAACTCTGCATCCGTACTAGTTAACACCAAATCAGAGCTGTCGTGCTTCTGGCAAGTCGTATGGTTCCGTACAAATCATAGAACACGAGCTTGCTAGGAACATCATCGTTTTACTTCATATGACCGTACAATCCATAACTAGCAATCAACCTATTTTATTATCTTTGGTTAAGGCCGGATGCTCACTCAGGCATGTAAAATCTTGGCCAAATGCCATTTTCGTACTGAAATATGTATTTTGACTTCGCACACGGTCATATGCAAATGCAGACTATCCACTAGTCACCACGCACAGGGCGATTAACCCCCAATCAACGATCGATGCCAAACAGTGATTCAGCCAATCAATCAAACCATCCAACAAGGCAATCAATACAAACACGAACAATCAGTCCGATTAGGCCACATAAAGGCTCGAATTTATGCCATGTTATTTATTAACCGATTCAATTTAGCACATTGATCGCTCGCTCGTCTCTGGCCTATCGCTCACTCGTGATCACACAACGGCAATCCATTGCCCAATCAATCAATCAACTAGCAACAATTAGCCACAGACAATTCAATCAACTCGGCTAACTTAATCGATCGGCCATTTAACCTAATCCCAATTTCTATTTAAACCGACCCCGATCGTGTACCTAAATTCTATAACCAGCTAATCCTAGGTGCAATTAGCGCCCTAATCAAGGTTTAGGGTCAACTCACATCCAATTAGCTCGGGCAGTCTCTATGGCGACGACACGGGCGGCGACGATCCTTGAACTTTGGCGAGGCTCGGAATTCTTCTTGGTGACTCACGGATCACGGGCCAACTTCCTCGGGCAAAGCCCACTTTCTCAGCCCACTTGGCCCACGAACTCGGCACATGGCCCAGGGCACTCGGCTAACCCGCTCGGTCGACGGCCCAACACACGGGCCCACGAAACAAGCCATGGCCCAACAACACAGGGCACTCGGCCCATCGAAACAGGGCAGGGCGGCGGCCGGGGCTGGTTTGAGGACTCGCGGCCAGTGCAAGGCCAAGGAAGGGTTTAGGCTAGGTTGGAGGGGGTGTCGGGGGAACCGAGGGAGGCGACGACGGTGGCGAAGGGCAGTCGGAGGCGGTTGAACCGGCGGCGAACAGAACCGTGTGAAACTCGACCAAAACAGGGGAAAAACAGGGCGTCGGTCGGCGGTCGGTTCCGGCCTCCACGCGCGGCGGCAAGCTCGGCCGAGCTGAGGGAAGGTGGAAGGGAGTCCAAGGAGGCCGAAGGAGGTGGCGGTGCACGGCGGGGGACGGCGAAACGGCCGGATCGAAGAAAAACCCGAACTAAGCCCTAAAACAGGGCACCGTGGCTTCGGGGCCTGATCGCAGCGGCTCCGGCGGCTAACCGGCGGTGGGGTTGGGTCGAGGATGTCGGGGGGGCTGAGGGACAAGGCCGAGGTGGTGGGTGGCGGCGGTGGCGCCGCGAACGGCCGGGGGAAGGGACGGAGCTCACGGGTCAGGGGGTCCGAAAACAGGGGGCTGGCTTCCCGCGGTGGTTCGCGGCCGTCCGGCGGCTGACGACAGGTGGGACGGGGTCGGTGGCGACGGCGACGGCGACGAGCTGCTGAAGGTGGTGGCCGTCCGTGGTGGGGTGGTGGCGCGCCGAGAATCTTCGGGAGGAGGAGGAAGGCGTTCGGTTGGAGGGAGGAAGAGGCAGAGAAAGAGAGAGTCATCGAGAGAGAGAGAGGCGTGAGTGAGCAGGAGAGGGCAGTAGCCCACGTGAGGGAAAAGAGGGAGGAGAGAGAGTGTGGGGTCCATCAAGTACTTTTGGGGCAGTTTGTCCTATATGCAAATATCTAGGGTCAATTTGGTCACTTGGCGAATCGAGACTGAAACGAATTTTAGTATACTGAGCGAAGGGGTAATTTTGGTAATTTTATAGGCTAGGCTCGGTCGGGATTAGGTTAGGCTCGCGAGGATTGAAATCCTAATTCACGGCGACTAAGAATTCCGAACCTAATCTAAACCGACTGAAATTCGAATTCGTCCAAACGTCGTCTTTTCAGTCCTTTCGATCCAATATAACTTAACGACTGAATTTCAATCTTAATCCATTTTATCGAATTCAGGGACTTTACCAAAGTTGGATTTCTAGAGCGTCACAACTCTCCCCCACTTAGGAAATTTCGTCCTTGAAATTGAAGTACTGCTACAATCCTTCAAACGAATAAGAATATCTATGCCACATACTTTCCTCAATTCCCCAAACAGTTCCTTCATATCCAAGGTCTTACCAAACCTTCTTGACTAGCGGGATCATCTTGTTCCAGAGCACTCGCTCGTTCCTATCCACTATCCTAACTAGACTTTTCACAAATGATGTCTACTCGTCCAATTCAGCTTCCTCATAACCCAGCACATGAGTGGGGTCCGATTTCTACTTCCTCCATATCGACACACGAAAAACATTATCCTTGGACAAGTCTCGGCGGCAACACAAAAGAGTACACTAAATTCTCAATTCTTTCCAAAATTTCGAAAGGTCTGATATACCTTGGGCTTAACTTTCCTTTACTGCCAAAACGAGATGTCCCTCTCCTAGGCGACACCTTCTAAAAGATATAATTGCCCTTCTGAAATTCTAAAGGTCTCCGCCTCTTAATGGCGTAACTTTGCTAACGACTCTGCATTGTTCTCTGTCTGTCTCTGATATCCTTGACAGCTTCCAATGGCTGTTCTACTAACTTAGGACTCGCAATTTTCCTTTCTACCACTTCAACCCAAAAGCTAGCGTTCTACACGCTCTACTATACAGTGTCTCGGAAAGTATCATCTTAGTGCTCTGCTGGTAACTGCTATTTAGGCAAACTCCACTAAGCGTATATGTTCCTCCCAATTACCTTGAAATCCAAAACTCATGCCTCAAACCTGTACCTCAAAGTCTAAATCGTCCTTTCAAACTGATCATCCGTCTTCGAATGATAGATCACACTGAACTGCAGTCTCGTCTCTCCAAAATTTAAACTACGCTCATTTCAAATCACTTATTATCGCCACTCTATACATCGAAACCACATAGTGACCATCAAACCCAAGTCAGATTCAAACTTATGATCCTCGTTCACAGACCGCAATTCCATATCCACAATTCGTTTAAACATGTTGGACCATCCAACTCTAAGGATACAACTCCCCTGTGACCATCTAACCTTGCTGTCCCAAACCACTGTCGGTTGTCCTAGTAACCACAGTAATTACCCACTCTCACAAATCCATTAACCATTTCTTAACTTCCAATAAGAAGAATTTAACGCGATTTTCTCTTGTTCCATAGATATCAACCATGACTACCACTAATGGCAATTTGGGCATTCTGTTTACATGCAGAAGGTCGACTAATGATTCGCCTTTTTATCCGTTAATTCCTTGTGGTCTGAAGTTATCACTTGTCGATTCTAGAAACATCTGACGAATTACCGAACTCGGACTCCAAATCCAACTGAGAATTAGGCCATCCATTCTGTCGAACAGGGTCAGCTCACAAGCGACTGACGAGTCGAGGACCACCTCAAATGTTCCGATTTAGGGTTGGAATCACCCGTTCCCAAACCGATGGTACCATTGAACACTGTCAAGATCACCTCTCATGACCAACTCAAGTTGATGCAAGATTGGTTCAACTCGATCCGTAGTTTTCCCAGCAACACAACACATAATCCAGGGTAGCTAATCCTTGACTAGTGTGTGGCTGGTACGGGGTTCTAGTACAAATCGTTCCTCATTGGGTCCATGGCCATCCTGAATATCGATCAATGCCAGCTCGCAAATCATGTCACGAATCAGTCCCTGGTATACTTTAGGGTGACCCTATGGTTGACTTACAGCTGGGCGAGATCAACCCGAATCGATCCATGCTTGATTTCAGGTTGCCACACAGTCGAACCTCAATCAGCACTGCCAACTGGTAATTCAGGCCATCATCCACGTCGAGGGCGACCTCTAAACTCTCGGTGGCTTCCTCAACCCTTGGTCGTTGTTTGCGAACAGTCCGAGTCTTAAGCTTGGGTCGGTTCTAGAACTTGGGGCATCACTTTCATACCAAACTGAATCTCTTCACACTATTAAAACCTGCACCTGTATCATCAATCTGCTTACTGCACTCTAGACTGAGTCATTTATTTCTTGACCTCTTTGAAGTTTCATTACCATTCCATTGTGATATTTTCTCACTTTTACTCTAGAATCCCCAACGACAGCAGCAGTCCACTAGGCTTGTAATGTTGTTCTTTGACTTACCACTAAGCTAACTCTTTTCCATAAGCTTGGCCGTACCAATCTTCCTGTCAATACCTTAGTAACCTTATCTCGAATCTTGGTGCCTCATCAAACTATTCGACTAACCCAAAAGTAAGACCCTTAGGGTCGTTATCCCAAGAAATCATGTGGCTCTACAACGCTTCTGATGCGCCACTCTGATAACTATCTGTCCTTAATTGTTACATCTCGCAATCTTAATCTTATTCAGGGGTATTACCATTCTCCATAGCCTATGCAACTAACTGACGACCTGCCATGTCGTCTAACTCCAGATTGTCCTTACGAACTTTCCTTGTTCGTCTTTACCGTCCTTGTTCTATGCACATGTCTAAGGCTTCATTAATTACCATTCTCAGGCCGTATACACTTCACCATGACCTTATTAAGTTACCAGACAACTGATCCTTACGAACCTCAAGTCATCACAAGACTGCCTTCATATCAATCCTTATCAACTCGAACCTTCCGACTTCCCAATGAACCATTAAATCTTAAAGATCATTTTCTTAATCCTTGCTCGCTTCCTTGCGAGTATCGATCGTAATACCACCTGAGTCCAACAACGAAAGTCAAAATCAAAACCATCGTCATATCATACAATTCAAGCTTATCAACTTCTTTTCACAACACGTTTGTAACTCGCCGAACTTAAGAAGCTTCGAATGCTTGTCGATATCAGTGGTCTTGGTCAATCCATGACCATCTCCATCTTAGTCGAACCCACTGAAATTTTGTCACCAGAAATTACATGCCAAACAAGCCACATTAGTTAACCAAAACTCGCACTTATAATACTTGATAGTCACTTACACTCTCCAAGGGTCTTCGATCAAAAGCTACTCACAGTTATCCCAATTCCTCAAGTACGGCAGGATGTCTCTCATGACGCTGTCAACAATCGATCCAAATACTTTTCTCGATCATCCTATTCGTTGGACCCATAAAAGCAACATGGCCATACGTCTGACCAAACGGCATCATGGTAAGCTCATAGAGCCTATAACATGTCCTTAATATCGTTCTCGACATACTCTCATTTTCGATCCTCAATTGATGACATATCACCCGTGATCAACCTTAGAGAATACCGAAGCTCATTATGGTTGATCAAATCTTTCGCTTGTCCTTGAGGATGAAAACTTATTCTTGATCCTCTTCTGATTGAGTTGTTCACAACCGATACGTAACTTCAACGGCCTTTCTCATTTTCCTCATGAACATACATGTACATCCAAGAGCGACAAACTAGGGCGGTTAAACCCTCTGTCTAACCTTTCACACTTTTGTACCTTAAGGTTCCTAAGCTTCCATGAAGTCATCTCCCTATGATGCCTCAAGGATCAAATCCATTTTAGGGCAACTCCACCATAAACTCCATTTTTTTTTGCTACAGTCTTTGCAACTCTCGAAGAAAGACATCAGAAAGTTCAATAACTTAACAATCACTCGCCAACAGACCAGTCGCCTTAGGCGACGGAACCAAACAAGTCGAGGCTTCTCCCCAATTAACATCAAGCTCAGAACTAACCAACCTGACGGGTTAAAATTCAGCGTCTCATAACATCCATCACGACTCTAAAGCAATTCGTGTCCATAACAACATTAAGGTTACACATCATCGGTACAATCACTCTATCCTCATCCCTTCATAGCTTATAAACAACTTACCCTCGAAACGTCTTACAGTAGACCCTACCTTAACCTTTAACAACGTCGAAATCTTAACGACCGTTCCAAACGGGTCCCAACTCGGCTCAAACACTTTAGCAATCTACACTCCCGACAGGTACCATACGGGGTCCTGCCCACCCCAACGCAATACCAATGCGAGCTCAGGCATACAACCTCAAAACTTGTGCAAAGAACACGTGTGCACACTCAAACACTTAAAGGTACAGATAACAATCACATGCACAACGGTTAAATTCCTACTAACTATCCCAAATCCCAACACTCCTTATTACTCCAGGCCAATGACCAGTAGATCAGGCTGACCTTGCTCTGATACCACCTTGGGCGGGGATGTCACGCCTCGACTCTCGAGCCCGTGACATCCCTTGCCAAATCGCCACAAGGTCATAGAGATAGCGTCCCAGGCACACTATCGACCTATCATAAACCAGCGCATGCGGAAACGTTCTAACTCCCTGACAGCATAAACAAACAGGGATAGAAAATTAGGCAGTCACAATCGACATTCACAAAACATCCATCATAAGCATATGAGCCTAGATCTTATTACCACTAATGTACATGCACAACCCCATACTTCGGGGCGACTAGACAAGACCTCAAAAGGTCACTCGGTCAGGTGATGTCAACTTCTCACTTACTTAAACGGACTACTCCAACAGCCAATCCTTGGCATCCACGAGGCTTCGTCACTTGGGACCTGAAATGTTATCCCACGACGGGGTGGGAATAAATCTCAGTGAATCAAGCCTAAGCTCGGTTAGGAAATTGATTCGCCCAGGGCATCCTAACCGAAGCTCACAAATCACACATGCACATATAGCAACTATCCACAGTTAACAATATAACCACCATCCACATGCACACTTACCAGCCTTCAATCATACAAAATGCAATGCTCGACATGACTCAGCAGTCAACGTTAATCAGTCACTCAATCATAGCATCACATCCACAAGTATGCACAGGACATTCACCAGGGCCATGCACACCATACAATAATAACTCGGACACAAGCAAGTATGAACTTCCGTCTTCCTATTCCATTCGTCCCATTCCAAATGTCATAGTCGGGATGCGCCCATACTTACTCATGTACGAAATTACATTGCATTCAATCCTTTTATTAACGATGATCGTGCCACCGGCACATGAGAGGATCTACGCGAAAGAGGGCGTGATTCGACTTTCACAAATAACGCGATCTAACACCTCAGTGTGATCCAGCATTCTACTGGTAAAACCGGGCTACGTTCCTTTACTCTCGGCAACGGCTACTACAAGCGGTGTATCCAGTGCGTCTGGCACGGCACCAGCAAGTAGGCATCCCTATACGGGGCGTCGGTCCAACATCCATTGCGACCGGCATCCGACCAACTCTGCATCCGTACTAGTTAACACCGAATCAGAGCTGTCGTGCTTCTGGCAAGTCGTATGGTTCCGTACAAATCATAGAACACGAGCTTGTCAGGAACATCATCGTTTTACTTCATATTACCGTACAATCCATATCTAGCAATCAACCCATTTTATTATCTTTGGTTAAGGCCGGATGCTCACTCAGGCATGTAAAATCTTGGCCAAATGCCATTTTCGTGGTGAAATATGTATTTTGACTTCGCACACGGTCATATACAAATGTAGACTATCCACTAGTCACCACGCACAGCGCGATTAACCCCCAATCAACGATCGATGCCAAACAGTCATTCAGCCAATCAATCAAACCATCCAACGAGGCAATCAATACAAACATGAACAATTAGTCCGATTAGGCCACATAAAGGCTCGAATTTATGCCATGTTATTTATTAACCGATTCAATTTAGCACATTGATTGCTCGCTCGTCTCTGGCCTATCGCTCACTCGCGATCACACAACAGCAATCCATTGCCCAATCAATCAATCAACTAACAACAATTAGCCACAGACAATTCAATCAACTCGGCTAACTTAATCGATCGGCCATTTAACCTAATCCCAATTTCTATTTAAACCGACCCCGATCGTGTACCTAAATTCCATAACCAGCTAATCCTAGGCGCAATTAGCGCCCTAACCAAGGTTTAGGGTCAACTCACATCCAATTAGCTCGGGCAGTCTCTACGGCGACGACACGGGCGGCGACGATCCTTGAACTTTGGCGAGGCTCGGAATTCTTCTTGGTGGCTCACGGATCACGAGCCAACTTCCTCGGGCAAAGCCCACTTTCTCGGCCCACTTGGCCCACGAACTCGGCACATGGCCCAGGGCACTCGGCTAACCCGCTTGGTCGACGGCCCAGCACACGGGCCCGCGAAACAAGCCATGGCCCAACAACACAGGGCAATCGGCCCACCGAAACAGGGCAGGGCGGCGGCCGGGGCTGGTTTGAGGACTCGCGGCCGGTGCAAGGCCAAGGAAGGGTTTAGGCTAGGTCGGAGGGGTGTCGGGGGAACCGAGGGAGGCGACGACGGTGGCGAAGGGCGGTCGGAGGCGGCTGAACCGGCGGCGAACAGAACCGGGTGAAACTCGACCAAAACAGGGGAAAAACAGGGCGTCGGTCGGCGGTCGGTTCCGGCCTCCACGCGCGGCGGCAAGCTCGGCCGAGCTGAGGGAAGGTGGAAGGGAGTCCAAGGAGGCCGAAGGAGGTGGCGGTGCACGGCGGGGGACGGCGAAACGGCCGGATCGAAGAAAAACCCGAACCAAGCCCTAAAACAGGGCACCGTGGCTTCGTGGCCTGATCGCAGCGGCTCCGGCGGCTAACCGGCGGTGGGGTTGGGTCGAGGATGTCGGGGGTAGGCTGAGAGACAAGGCCGAGGTGGTGGGTGGCGGCGGTGGCGCCGCGAACGGCCGGGGGAAGGGACGGAGCTAACGGGTCAGGGGGTCCGAAAACAAGGGGCTGGCTTCCCGCGGTGGTTCGCGGCCGTTCGACGGCTGACGACGGGTGGGACGGGGTCGGTGGCGACGGCGACGAGCTGCTGAAGGTGCTGGCCGTCCGTGGTGGGGTGGTGGCGCGCCAAGAATCCACGGGAGGAGGAGGAAGGCGTTCGGTTGGAGGGAGGAAGAGGCAGAGAAAGAGAGTCATCGAGAGAGAGAGTGACGTGAGTGAGCAGGAGAGGGCAGCAGCCCACGTGAGGGAAAAGAGGGAGGAGAGAGAGTGTGGGGTCCATCAAGGACTTTTGGGGCAGTTTGTCCTATATGCAAATATCTAGGGCCAATTTGGTCACTTGGCGAATCGAGACTGAAACGAATTTTAGTATACTGAGCGAAGGGGTAATTTTGGTAATTTTATAGGCTAGGCTCGGTCGGGATTAGGTTAGGCTCGCGAGGATTGAAATCCTAATTCACGGCGACTAAGAATTCCGAACCTAATCTAAACCGACTGAAATTCGAATTCGTCCAAACGTCGTCTCTTCAGTCCTTTCGATCCAATATAACTTAACGACTAAATTTCAATCTTAATCCATTTTATCGAATTCAGGGACTTTACTAAAGTCGGATTTCTAGAGCGTCACAACCATAGTCTTTGAAATTATTGGAGATTTCTTCCTGCAAATCTTTACTGAAGTTGCCTGATCACTCAAGCTTGAGTGGACTGCTAATGGTCACAATAAAGCGTTGCACGCAGTTAAATTTGGAGGCAATTTCTTAGCTTTGCTTGAAGAAGTCAGTCTACTTTGGGAGAGAAGACGAATGGGACAGAGAAGACGCTGAGTCTGAATATTAGGGAGAAGATGGCGAATCTGAATCTGAATATGATGCAGGAGACAATGAACATGAATCTGAATATGAGGAGAAGACGATGAATATGAGTCTGAGGGAGAAGACTGACGGATAAGTGCATGTTGCTCTTGAAAGCCTCTTGATCCCCTACCACATATTATTCCCTTGTGTTCAAACGTCAAACAAATTGAGGTAACTTATTCCCTCTGACAACCAACGTTTTCCCTTTTCTGCAATCAAACTCTTCCACAGATATGAACAGAGAAGTTTCACATGCACTTTGACTGAAAATCTGATAAAGGTATTGGAATTATGATACCTCTGTACAACTAGAGGGTTCTTAATTATTTACAAATATTCCTTCTCTTTTTCTTGTTTGGTTTGGCCTTTTTACCTATATTTGCTTTGGATGTGTTCTCCTTGCTTCTATGCTTCCCAGCTGGAGGTATGCATGTTGATTGCACCCTTATTACTTGATTTATGACAATTCATTAGAGATCCTCGATCGATTTGCCGCTTCACATCTTTTGGATACCCTCTACTTTGCACCGGAGATAACTTTGCTACACTGTAAACAATTAGATGGAATGTGCGTTGGAAGGTCATAGCACTATGGTTTTCATTTTCGAATTTTACAGCATAATCAATTCATTATCGCGATTCTGAACAAAACAGACTCTGTAATTATATGCTTATGTTCAGTTTACTTTCCAGGAAAGGTGTGCTTCTTACTGGGATATGCGAATGTTATGGAGAAGTAATGAAATGAAGAAAGAGGAATTCACTTGGGTAGCGGCATCAATAGTTGGTGCATCCAAGCTTCCATCTATGACAGGAGAGGGAGAACCATTTAGCTTCTCCAAGGTATCACAAATCATCTTATGGTTGAGGCTAGATTTTGTATTATCGGTGCATAGCACGTATGATAAGTCTCACTTGGGGTCTGAATCATGTCAATCGACCCTCGTGTGATCTCCATTATTGCCTCCATTTTCTAGAAATGATTATCCCTAGGTGGCTATCTATAATAAAAGCCCTTCCATTCACCTCAAGTTATCCCATATGACTCTTTTAGTTTTAAAGTTTAACAAGAAGCGCTAACGGAGAGCTCAAACGACCGGCTTTTTGCTGGTTTCTAATGTTGCTGAGAGGAATTAAAGCTTTTAAGAAACTTACAAAAATCTTTCTGTGCAGGGAGCTATGGCTAATTGGGCAGCTATATAGATGGAGACCAAAGAAAGGCAGATGAAGGATGAAATTTGATGTTGCCCGTATTCCCTCTCACAATCTTGGTGTGGTAAACTTACAAAACATGACTTGTGTTTTTTTTTTCCTCATTTATAGTGTGCCCCATAAGAATGATTATCACATTTCATCTAAATATGTGTTCTCTTCATTAATATGAATAGAACTTGCTTTTTGGTACCCAGATGTTCTTTTACGAGGAAACACTTGAAGGGCTTGTCTGAACCGGGAGAAAAATTATGGGACCGTGTCCTCTTTGCTTTCATTCGTTATTTGTAAAAAATGTGTGCTACGTAGATCATGTGGCTTTCAAGGGCCGAGAGTCACGCTGAATCCAATCATTTGAAAGAGCAACTCCACACTCTTTCTTAATGAGCTTTCAACATGCGTTTTCAAAAGACAGAGCCCTCTCCCTACTTTGAGTTGCATTGCTTCCAAGCAAAAAAGTGTCCTCACTTTCCTCCATGGACAACAATCCTTCACAGCTCCTCCCGTCAGGTCTGTATGATGTTTAATTCGTGTCTGCTTTTTTATTTCCTTAATTTCCTGAGATTCGCAGAAATAATGTTGGGAGGCATTTCCACTAATGTTCATCTTCCGCTTATGAAATATGCAGAGTTGATTGATCAGTATATAGGTTCGAAAATCTGGGTTGTAATGGAGTGAGACAATGAGCTTGTCGGCACTGTTAGGGGCTTCAATGTGTACGTCAACATGGTCGTCGGGGATGTCACTGAGTAGTATGTATTTCTTTCTCTCTCTCTCTCTCTCTCTCTCAAATTTAATACTGCCTCAAGACACTTCTTGTGCTACTTTGGGGGTGAGGGAAACCATTCTATGTTGTTGACATCAATTTATTACCCGAAGGGCAAATGACCTCAATTTGAATGTATTAGCATTGGAAGTTGTCAAAGCCGTGGTTTATGAGGCCTCTCTGTCCTCAATTTGATCTATGCTCCTAACTGAGAATCACTACCTGCACTAGCATCTGCAATATGGCCTCTTGTGTAAACTGTGGAAGCTTCATGCGATCATAAGATTCTGTTTTGGTTCTTTCATACAGTGAAATCGCTGCTGATATGCCTATATGTTTTGAGCTCTTGCATCGATATGGGCATGGTCTTGCCTAAAGTTTTGGTGATCTATCAACTATTAAGCAACCACCTTAACAAAACAGAAATAATCAGCCACTCAGATAGATTCCTTCCGATAGTAGACTGAAAATGCTTGATTGATGAATCATTACTGGTCTTGATTTTGTGGTAAAAAAGTCATCATCACTTATTATTTACGAGAATCTGGGTCCTTTGTCTCGGTCAACCTTGTGTCTCACCTCTTGATAAATATGAAGCGCAAGTGGTGTCACAACAATGTTCCAGGAAAGCTAGAATTTTGCTTTCGAGTGCCTGAACCACACTTAAGTGATGATGCCGTCCTTGTTGTCTTGATGCAGTTGGTCCCTGGTGGCTTCCGTGATCTGGAATGAGTTGGATTCACCTTCTAACTCTAGTAGCAAATTATGTAGTTACTCTCTCTCTCTCTCTCAAGACATGGGCTCCTTTTAGCATGAGGGATGTGGATCCTCTGTCCTGCACCGTACTTCCATGTTTGTCTGAACACATGTCTGCTCTTGATGCTTACCTCATTGGCATGCATCAACGGTTGACAAGTTTAAGATGACAAATCATCTTCTTGGTGACCTGCTATTTGACTACCCTTTCCGGGTTATAGTACATACGCGATCTAAATGTAGAAGTGCGTTCCCAATTTCCACTTTGGAGAGGATCAAGAATTCCACTTATGTACTCGTTGCTCTTGCTTGAAAAACTTTTGCTTCATTATGCAGTATGGTTCTGGTACCGACACTGTTAGAAAGTCCAACCCAAAAGCTTAAGCTTATAGGTGGAGATAGACCACATGAGTATAAAGAGTATTTAGAACCCGTTGTCAAGCAATGTGGGACATGCTTCAACACCCTCACTCACGTGCTAGCCGGATTACGAGCGGCACGTGAAATTTTGACTACGCACATTCACGTGGAGTTTTTGAGGAATTTTTTACCACGCACATTCGCGAAAGGGATAAAACTGGCTCTGATACCATGTTAGAAAGTCCAACCCAAAAGCTTAAGCTTATAGGTGGAGATAGACCACATGAGTATAAAGAGTATTTAGAACCCGTTGTCAAGCAATGTGGGACATGCTTCAACACCCTCACTCACGTGCTAGCCGGATTACGAGCGGCACGTGAAATTTTGACTACGCACATTCACGTGGAGTTTTTGAGGAATTTTTTACCACGCACATTCGCGAAAGGGATAAAACTGGCTCTGATACCATGTTAGAAAGTCCAACCCAAAAGCTTAAGCTTATAGGTGGAGATAGACCACATGAGTATAAAGAGTATTTAGAACCCGTTGTCAAGCAATGTGGGACATGCTTCAACAGACACATCAGGCCTAAGAGTTACACTATACTCTGCCTATAGCTAGATGAATAAGACGCATTTTGCTCCATGTGATCTCAATTTTCCACCCAAGTAGCTGTATTTGCTGATTGTTACAAAAACATCCATGCCCAAAGCAAACTCAATTGTTTTGACTTTAACTGGTTTTTGTCGTTCGTGTTTTCAAGCAGGTTGGCTATTCGGGTGGAGTGCTGTTCCTTGTTTTTGCGGTGGCAGCATTCTTCGGAGTTTTCTAGAGGTTTTCAGACTGCTGAAATAGTGAGCTCAGAGCTCGTAAGGTGTAATATTGCTTGTGGAGCTTGGTTAGAGTGACCATGACAAATTCTTGACTTTGCCGGAAAACTCGGCCACTGGCGGTGGAAGCTTGGGAAAGGAGTGTGGATTTAATCCTGACGAATTCCTTAGTCTCTTCGAGGACTGCATGATAACGGTGACTGTGACAGTTTCTTGACTTTGCCGGAGAACTCGGCCGTCGGCGGTGGAAGCTGGGGAGAAAAGTTGACGCGCTGCAATCTTGAGGGATATGGATGTGACCCCGACCACTTCCTTCCTCTTGAAGACATGGATATTCCCGTGTGATTTAAATTTGAACATGTGTTTTTTCTTGTTAAACTACATCCATTGTACAGGAATTAATTTCTTGTTCCAGTTCACTGGTTTAAGGGCATTGGCTCACACTATTTCTTTCTTTTTCACTTCCTTGGTCAATAATTTAATCTGATTAGCTTCTTCTGATATGTTGATGTTTATTTGCTGGAATTTAATATTTGTTAGATATCAAAATGCAATCTTGTCATCGAGGGTAGAGTTTTAAAACGACATAGACACGCGATCTCAATCAAGCCAAAATATGATATAATACTATACCAACAAGATGACCAGATGCCTGAAGCATCACGAATAATGAACATTGAGTATACTAACTGAAGATCAAATGTCAACACAAAAAGTTATAATGATACCAAAGCTGTTTGACGAATAATCCGCAGAAGTGCGACCACGATTCTCAAGCGATGTTGCCAATACTAGAACCAGATCGTTTGCTGGTGCGGCTTCAGAAGCATATGTGACAAACTTAGTCCCTTCACTTCTTTTTCCCCTGTAATGGATCTGGTTGTGGATTTTTAGACTCATTATTTGCATATCTAAAAAGAAATTGTGCCATCTTGACTAACTGTGATCAGATCTTGAATGGTATAGTGGGAGGAAAGGAAAGACAGGGAAGACCTGGTCCTTGTCAAAGTGAACAGAAAAATCGCTTATCGGGTGGAAGCAGTGAATCGAACACGACGAGTCTGGCGGAGCTGTTGGCTGATCTGGAGGAGTCCAAGAGTAAACATGCAGCACTATGCTTAAAACAAAAGGAGATGCAGGTAAGCTATGTATAGCTCTTCTACAATTCTCGAGTGCCTCCTACTTCATAACTTCCTATTCGTGATGGCAAATCAGTTCGATGATGAGGCTGGATTTATTTACAGGAACTTATGCCGATGTTGTGAATGTGACGGCGGTAAGCCGGATATCAATCTCCTCCTCACCATTCAAAATCGTCCTCGAAGCTCACTAGCATAATATTATATCCAATTTCATGATATTCATGTTAATAAAACCATGGCTCCGAAGGCGACTCCTCTGTTTATAGTGTATGTACAGTGTAGAGAAAACAGAAGTACACTGTTGTACTCTTTTGTGTAATATCTTTACGGCGACTCTTCTGTTTGTGGTGTAACATACGAGTGCAAATTATATGGGTAAATTACTGTGACAGTACTCTCGGAGTAGGTTGAATCCTCTGCATTCACTTGGACTGCCCCGAGGTCGTTCAACCGAAAAATAAGTAAAATTGCTAATTTGTATACATTGACTGGTGGGCTCACACAATAAGTGGAAAGCTTTTCCAACCCTTGAAGCAGTAATATTGTCATCTGTATATGCATTTGTTGTGGGCTTTGATATGCATAACTTTCTTTTATGATACTTTCTGATAAGTTTTGTGTTCACTTATGGTTCTGCTGGCTGACCACAGTTTTGGTTCGCTTTTCGGATTCGAGTTTAGAGAGGAAGAAGAAGTGGTACAAGAGGTTCAAAGGACTGCAATGGGAAGAGGGCCACGAGGCTATTGATCCTTAGCCTATTTCGCCAGGAATCCTCATGAACGAACATTAGATATGATCAACATCGCCAGGAATCCACACGAACGTTCATTCGCTTTTCGGATTCGAGTTTCGGTGCTTGTTCAGCAAGTCGAAAGTGTAGCTTCTTTAGTGCTTCAATGACACTACCTCAGATGCAGTCATTTGATTTTGATTACACTGCAAAAAGTGAAAAAACGAAGAGGGTAGGTGTGACTGGTGGATATTAGGTGGGCAAGATATTGCGAGATGGGAGATTAGCTGATCATGGAGTTGAACTGAGTCCCCAGCATTTGATCTTGCCAAGAGCTTCTCGATTTGACTGAGTTCAGGAATCTCCACTTCCTCGCAGTTTCCAGATTGATCAGAGACTCGATAACAGATAAGCTATCGCCATCAAGATAGACTTAGACTCGGCTTGTTAGATGGTAAGAAGTGTTCATCGGATTTTCCTGAAACTCGAGCTCGGATCTCTGTCCTAAACGTAGATCAGATCGAGCATCGAATGTCAATTGCCGAGCAGGAAATACTCCTAGAAGATGGTTTGATTCCTAGTCATCCACAGGATGACACGTAGCAGAACCACACAGGACAAAGTTCTTCTATGCTCATCTTAAACTCGGTAATAACCATCAGCCCTCGATGCACTATTAAGCAGTTGAAAAATCAATTTTTATCTGATAAACCTTACTTCAAAGCTCGCGAGAGATGTTGTTGAGGGAGCAATTGCGTTTAGTCGAACGGGAGCAGATTTTACGGTGATGGGTCATGTTAAAAAATTCATCTCTCTGCGCATGAGAAAATCATCATTTAGTCAGTTGCTTTTTATCGAAATTGAACTTTCTGCAGACCATGCTCTTGATGAAGAAGTCTGATGAAAAGAGAATGGTGCTGCTATGACAATTGCTTGAGATGTGAAGTCAATTATCTGGAGTAAAATGAATAAATAGAATGAGCAATCTGGTGCAAATCAACACAGACAGGAAAATGATTGTACCAATTTTGGTGGGGAAACAGATTGGATGCAGGAGTAGCGCAAAGAGAGGTATGGTCCGGGACAAGGCGGTACTTGTGATCGGCTCGAACGGCAAAATGGGTGGATTTAAAGGAGTATTTCCCTCTCGTGCCTACTCATCTTGGCCCGCCTAACCCGTTCGGACCCTATCAATTCTATACAGATCAACTAATTTTTTTTTTCTTAATCATTAGCAGAACTGGGCAAAGAATTTTAGACCCTATGCTTTGGGTTGGCCGAATTGGCGAGGTGCGAGGAGGACCCCAAAAAGCTTTCTCCCCTGTTTTTGCACTTCTCTGCTAAGGGCCTATGGCTTTAGCCTTCAACAGTTCAACATCCAAGCCATGATCATCTCCTGTGACTGCTCAACCAGAGGCCGAATCAGCCGTTGGTCCATAGTTGTGCACATGACCATTCGGTGTCGATTTCATTGTTGGATCGTAACGGAAGTGATATATATGATTAAATTCATTTTTATTCCGATCAGATGAGATTGTAATTGCTTTTTACGTTTGTTAATATAAATTTAATTTAATTTTATATTTAGAGATCTGGGTGGTTTTATCTGCATATTGTTCACCAGATGATGCCTAACATGGCACATCGGTCCATGAGAAGAGGAAAAATATGGTATTATACATTGTTATATTTTGTACATTTGAGCATATATATTGTTTAAAGCGTCTTTTATTTTAAAAAAAATGTTCCTTTAAATGTCAAGTTTTCCGAGAACAAGCCATGGGTGTAAAGGGGTAATTGCGTGGGCATTATTTTTTAAGGGTCAATACCACGAAAAATCTCAAACTGGTACACCTGTGACAAAATTACCATAAACTATTTTTTTGACCATAAAAAATCCCAAATTGGTACATTTGTGACAAATTTACCTCAAACGATTTTTTTGACCATAAAAAATCCTAAACTGGTGTAACTGTGACAAATTTACCCCCAAATTAATTTTTTTTACCAAAAAAATCTCAAACTGGTACACATATGACAAATTTACGCTATGTTAGTTTTCGTTAAATTTACCCTATGTATCAGTTTGGGGTTTTTCATGATCAAAAAAATAATTTGAGATAAATTTATTACATGTGTACCAGTTTGAGATTTTTGGCAGTATTAATCCTTTTTTTTTAATGACAGAGCCTTATATATCTTTAAAATTTTACGGCATCTTATTGTAATGCAATTAGGCGTAAAGTATCTTAAAATGCAAAAATAAAAAATTGCTACTCACCGATTCTTGACGTAGGATGTGGATCTCTAAATCAACGTTTGAGATTTAGATCCGGTCCGGCTTATGCCCACACGTTGCCGGTTTATATGCCGAGGGTGTTCAAAAAGTATAATGCTGGGAATTATAAGGTAAGAGATGTATAAAATGAATACATTATATGAGCTCTCTGTGGCTTTTTCTCAGAGCATTTGACATGGTGGGTTCGTTAAAAGTTACCAAGAGGCGCACGATAACATTTGTGTTCCTTTATTTCTCTTTTTTTGGTTCTGGGAAACATGCTTCAATCAGAGTCAATTTCATGATCCTCAAAGACGACTGTCTGCAAATGTCATTAATAGTTTCAAGTTGCAAGCTTTCAACGCGTGCTGCATTTGTTTCTTCGAGCTTTTACAGCAACCATAAGGCACTAGGTATCTTTCCAATGGACCAATTATTCGCCCTCTCTACTTTCAAACTTTTCCTTATCATGTACATTAACAGATCCCTACCCTAAGAATATTAGCTGGGCCATGCTGGCCCAAGGTCCTTTGGGCTTGAGCCGTGAGGAGGCGTACCAGGCGAGGCCTGTTAACAATAAGGCTGCGTTTGGTGGTCCGGATTTGAGCTCGGATAGGATAGGATAAGATAAGGTTGGAGTAGAAATCTTCCGGATTGTTTTTTAAATTTTGTAAAATCCCATCATATATTTGATAGATGTTCGGATAGGATAAGATATTCATGCCGCCGTGGACATGACAAGATGAAGGACGGGGGTCTGGGATAGGGCAATCGGCTGTAGGGCTTCCGTTCGGCTTCTCCGGTGGCCCTCCGACGGTGCTGGCACGTCGAACGGAGGTGGAGGAGGCAGTGATGATGGTGGACGGAGTTGGGAGGCGGGTTCGGTGGCTGTGGAGTCGTGGCTCACGCCGAAGTTGGCAGTGGCGCTAAAGAAGGAGATTGAGGAGGACATGTTATTTTTATTCAATCTGGGTGTATCATATCCCTTCCCTCGGATTTCTTATTTGGTGTTTTATCCGGGTATATCCGATCCGGACGACATCACCAAATATCGAATAGGATAATTTGTTATCTTATTCGGACCTAAATTCGGATCATCAAACGCAGCCTAGCCAAGGGACTTTTTTTTTTTAAGGGCGATTGTAGTCGGAACAGAAAAATGAAGATGACGACAGTAATTTAATTATGAATTTTTATCCTTGCACATTTCTTTTGACTAAATGCCTGGGGGACAGCACAAGAGGCACGCTAAAGCATTGGTGGCTCTTCTTTTCCACGTGACCGTGACCCATCTTCTTTTGCCTTTGCTTTATCGCTTTATGCCTTCCCATTGTCGCTTTGCTTTTAATAAGATTTTTTCTCGGATTCTCCTAACCTTTCAACTTTGTCAAGTTAATTTAGATATTGCAAGAGGATGTCCATATCGTGTGTTTGACGAATAAGTTCAATAGATCAATTCAGAGTTTCTATCTTGGCCTCCCTGTTTGATGTATAACAGCACTTATATTTTTTTATTATTTTGTCTTTTCGTTGCTTCTATATGACTCTAAGCGTGTGGATACTGATCCTGTCGATGAGTGCCAATTTATATCTAGTGTTTGAATTATTGGTGCGATTCTTGTTGCCAACTGCTTCAATTAGATAAATCAAATTATTAAAGAAAGACTTACTTAGACAATGAGGTTTTGTAATCAACACCAGCATGACTTTTTCCCCCCTAATTCCTTAATATTCTGTGGTGAAGGAATAAAGGTCTTGATAGTGGGTAAAAGTTTAAAAGAGAAGGATTTAGGTTTCCCACGAATTCTCTCTTCTTCAACGAGCTATGGAGCTCATGGAGGTGTTGAAGTTCAACGCCTAATGTGAATAAAGGATATTCAAGTTGCTACCTAAAAAAGAAGATGAAGGACTCCTGCGACTGAAAAAAAAAAAAAAAACTATTCATGAATAGTGTGACTGTTCATGAACAGTAAAAAGTCAGAAAAATTATTCATAAATAATGAGAACTATTTATGAATAGTAAAAAGGTAAAAAAAAATACTATTTGCCATAATTAAAGGACGGCTATGAAGAGGCTGGTGATAGGTTGAAGAAAAGTTCACGATTGTTGAAAAAGTCCACAGACAAAATAATATTGGCCAGTGATCTTGCCTTGATTTGTGGCGATTTACCTTTCACACTGAAGATGTCAAGCATGCTGAGCGGGGAGCTTCTTCTATAAATAGGCTCGTCCTGAGTGTTGTTTTCTGAGCTTTCTCCACGTAGAGAAATACTTTACTGTTTTCTTTGAGAGTTTTAGACCGTGGTGTGAGAGAATAGATTTGTAATAGCTGTACAAGTTTATCTTGAATTATCTATTATATTTCTCTCGTGCTTTCGCATATCGAAAATTGGTAGGTTGCACACTTCACAATTGATATCAGAGTCAACAGGCCAGGGAGTATGTCAAGGTCTAGGCGGGCAGGAACCAGAGTATCAAAATCAGCGATCGGAGGCCGAGAACCTAGAGCGACAATCAGCAATCATGAACTCGAAGTCAGAAATGAAATTGATGAAATCCGAGCTTCGCAAAGCTTCGTGAAAAGTCACGATCCTAAGAAACAACTGAAGAAGACGAATATCATGTGATACAGGTAAAGAATATTAGGTGTTGAGAGAGAGTGTTGAAGTTCACACCTAATGTGAACAAAGAGAATTCAAATTTGCTAAAGAAGAAAACAGAAGATCCAACACCCTGTAATTCATGGAGGGTGCCGAAAGGAGATAGAAGATATGATTTTTCCGGCACTATTTATAAATAGTAAATAATTATTCATGAATAGTAAAAGATAAAAAAAAACATTATTGAAGAATAATAAAAGACAAAAAATATTATTTATGAATAGTGAAAGTAGAAAAGAACATCTTTCGGCTGGTTTGTTTTCTTCACGTGAAGCTTGAAGATAAATAACTTTATCCGTTTAAGATATATTTTGTTAGAAGATAATTTCAACTTTTAGGATTTGTTTGTTTTTTGTTTTTCTCTTTTTGGCTTTTGTGTTCCTTTTTGTGGACTTTAGATTTCCCGAGGATTGCCTTCATTTTTCTCATTCAGCATTAGATGTTGTCTTCAGAAGAGTGTTCCGTGTTAGGTTCTTCTATAAATAGGCGATTCATCATCTTTCACACGTGAAGCTGTCAGGCATGCGGAGCGGTGAACTTCTTCTATAAATTAATAGGATGGTCCTGGGTATTGTTTTATGAGCTTTCTCCATACAGAGAAAGACTTCATTGAGAGTTTTGGAGTACGGTGTGAGAGAATAGTTTGTAAAAATAAATAAATCCACAAAGTTGAAAACATAGTTTGATAGTTTGACAAACATATAAAACAAATCAGCCGAAAGATCTTCTTTTTTACTTTTACTATTTATAAATATTATTTTTTTTTATCTTTTGATATTCTTGAATTAATAGTATTTTTTGTCTTTTACTATTCATGAATAATTATTTACTATTCATGTATGGTGCTATGAAAATCATATCGTCTTTCTCCTTTCGACACCCTCCATGAATTACTTCGTCTCCTTTCTTCTTTAGCAACTTTGAATTCTCTTTTTTCATATTAAGTGTTGAACTTTAACAAGAGGATGCTCAATTTCGAATAAAACGGAAGAAGTCTGAATTCCAAAATCTGCAGTGAGAGTTTGGACTATAGATCACTAAAACAAAAGTTTAGTAGAGTGTAACCAAAGCTGAAGCTATAGGAAATCACATTTGATCTTTTATTGATTTCAATTCAAGGAATTTGATACTTTCCAAAGAGGCTTTTCATCCACTCATCGAGTCGTGCATAATAACTTCAATGTTAAATTGCCACGCTCGGATCTCTATCCGTGAACATGGATTTATCAGTTCATAATGGAATATTTTTACACCTCCAGATCCAGGGAGATTTCAATATTAAAATTCCATCGTCAGCATGTGCTTATTGCTTCTTGGTCAACATTAGTATCGCCCTTGAAGTGGAAGAAATATAGGTTAAAAAATGGGCGCTCGACATGTAAAAGTATGGCTTGTCCAGGTTCTAATAGATATTTATGGAATCAATCCACTAGATCCATGCATTTACTAGCAAAATAGAGGCACACTTATGTAACAAAAATACATTCTAAAAGAAATGAGACTCATTATTCAAATTATCTTAATTTGGCGAAGAACTAAAAAAAATTGGGGATGATCAAATTGACCCCGTATTTGGAATCTAGATAAATTGATGGCAGAATGCTGTCAGACTCTTTTTGAATCACATTGTCAATTATTTAGTCAACACACAAGTACTAAGTAGTATCAAATTTTTGAGCTGACAGTATCTATACTAATATATAAAGAGCATATCTTACTTTTTGAGGATCTCAATCTTTATTCTTTTTACTTCTAAAATATGATTAAGTGCTTATTTTACACATTTGAATCCATGAAATTTCCACATATGCCTGACCTTAGATAGTGCTAGTCTTACAACTATCAGCTAGTTTTGTTTTGTCAAATTTATTCTCTTTGATTGTTTTGCGTTCACCCATTTACTTATGAAAATTCCAAATATTGATATGAGGTGAGGTCATTTTCTCAAAAAAAAAAAATGGTCCACGGTAGATTTTATTTTAAATGAGGATTTGAAATGTCCAACTCGATCTCAAATAAACATATGAGCTTGCCAGCTGACCAAATGTATTCAGGCAGACATTTTTCGGCGACTAAAGGGAGGCGAATTTCGTCCGAAATTTGCAATTGAATAAAATTTTAAAAAAATATTCAAATTCAATCGATAACAGGTTTGGTTTTGCATTCAATTTTTCACTTACTTCTTCCTCTCGCGCTACTTCTCAAGCAAATTGACTAAAATATTGCCGACAACACAAAGGCGCACCAGAGCATTGGCTGTTTCGAAAGCTAGCACGACCCGTCTTCTTTTTCTTTGTTTTAGGTTATCTTTCTTTTCATTATCACTTTGCTTTTCTAAAAAGATTTTCCTCGGATTCTGTCAGGCCGGTTTGGTCATGAACGACATTTTTTTTTGGTCGAGCATGAAGGGACCCAAGAATTTTTGGCCGTCGATTTTTCTGCTAAAAAAAAAAAATTAACCCAAGAAGTGAACAACAATTCGTGCATGACAATACTTTGGAAATCATCTTCTATTCAAAAGTTGATTTTATCTACATATGCACATAAGTGAATTTTCTTACTTCTTTAAGTTGCTCCAAAACTACTTTTGGAATAAATAAAAAGAATCTACGGAAGTAGAAAAATGAAGCGGTGTAGCCAAATAGATTTCTACTTTGAAAGTCGTGTTACCAAATAAATCTTTACTCCAAAATTACTTTTGTGAAGTAAAAATACTGCTACATAAATGTTGTCATGCAAGGCTGTGGGACCCAAGAAATGTTTCTTCTGGCCAGCATTTGAGGGCTTTTTTCCAAATTAAGATTTTTTTTTTACCAAAATAGGATTTACAAATATATATTTACCAAATTATGCCCCAATCGGCATTTGGGCCGTCGATTGGGGCTAATCAGCACCCAATCGGCATCTGGGCCGCCAATTGGGGCCCAAGCTGCCGATTGGGCTCCAATCAACAGCCCACCTGCCGATGGGGCCTAATTTGGTAAAATATTTATTTTTTTGTTAATTTGGAAAAAATATTTATGACTTATACTTTTTAGGTTAATACCATGGAAATTCTCGTATTTATGTAATTATTTAAATTCATAAAATGATTAAGATATACGAAAAATGATGCATTTAGGGCTATTTTTTACCAAGAAGGGAAAAACTCAATCATCTTAATCATTTAGGGTTATTATTTTTATTTTCATTTTCCAAATTAAGATTTGATTTGCTTTGGCTTTACTTAAGAATTTCTTAGTAAAAAATAGCCCTAAGTGCATCATTTTTCGTATATCTTAATAATTTTATGAATTTAAATAATTACATCAATACAATAATTAAGAAGTATTTATTTATCTAATAATTTTTATGCGAAAAAAATATGATTTTTTTTAAAAAAAATAAAGATTATACCAAATAGGACCCAAATCGGCAGGTGGGCCGCCGATTCGAGGGCCGCCGATTCGAGGCCTCGAATCGGCGGCCCACCTGCCGATTTGGGCCTAATTTGGTAAATATTTTTTTTAATCCTATTTTGGTATATTAATTTTTTAAAAACCTTAATTTGGAAAAAAGCCCAGCATTTGATAATTTGCTTTTTAGCCAGCACCGTATGATAAATGATTTCAGGCCGCAATTTCTATCCTTTTTCTTCATCAAAGCAAGTGCAGTGTGAACATTGCTTAGGAAATGACGGATGAAGGAGAGTGCCCTTTTCCTATTTCGAGATAATATTTTTGGGAAAGCTTTTGTGAAATTGCAGTTGAATGTCATCAATAGAGGCGAATTCGTGGGAGGACCCGAAAACTTGCACGCTCTCCTGGAGATTTGAGACTACCTTGGCCTCTTGTGCTTACTCCATGTTGATCTTTGCTATTCCACCATTCGCCTGTATATTTTAAGCTTGAAACCTTCTTGTTGCTAACTCACAAAATATTCGCGAATTACCAATTCTTATGAGATAATATTAGCGTGATAAATAAATTAGGAAGCCCATCAAGAATTTATTAACATTCCAATGAAGCCTTTAGTAAATTACCAGCATGATCAGGAATTACTAACATACCAATAAAGTAGTAAACCACCAACTCTTATAATATTTTACTGAGTGTGGTAAGTAAATTACCAATCAACTCCTGAAATTTTACTTGTATCGTAAACAAATTATTAGTACTATTGAGATTTCGCCAACATACCAATTAAGCAGTTAGTTATCAACCCTAATGAAATTTTACTAGCGCGTTAAGTAAATTCCCAACACCATCGCGAATTTACCAACAACATTGCAATAAATTAGTCAATTACCAATTCCTCTGAGAAATTATCAGCTCCTTAAACAAAATTACCAGCACTATAAAATATTTATCAGCTTGGTAAATCGGTACTTTCACTAGTATGTTATTGACAAATAAAAATTGCTGCTCCCAAAATCGAAACAATGTCAGTAATCTACTAGGAATTTTATAGTTCTAAAATAATTATTTTGTCCGTATTTAACTGAGACCACAAGTAAAATATGTAGGCGTTTGTAATCTATTGGCTAGCCGAATGATACGAAATGCACAGGATTTCAAAGTGCAACTATCTACATCCATTAACTATCTATGGTTAATTGTTTTGGTCGGATCTGGCGAAAACTTTTCAGTTTAGAAAGAAAACTCGTCAATGTGCTATGTTTAATGAAAACACGTTTACGTTCTTCCTTAAGATTTAGAACTCCTAGGACCCCCGAAAACACAGCACCGTCAAATACGAAACACATTCTCATTCTCATTCTCAACTTGGGATTCAAAAACTCCTAAAGTTGATAAAATGGCATGCATCGTCAACTTTTGCAGGCTGGCTGGAGTCTTGTCGTAATGGAATCATTCTCCTTGAAAATTTGTAGCACATGGCCCACCACTCTCTCTTGCATATTTGTAAATTCAAGACACTAGGAGCAACGCTTGTTACCTTCTTGTTTGGTCTACGGTGATTAAAAAAGAGAGAGTACAAGTCTGTAACTACAGCTGATAACCATGCGCTAGACGAATTTTAATTTGATTGTTTGTTTCGAAATAGAGATATTAGTTTCAAGGATTGTGGTGGGACTGCATATACAGAATCAATTTACAAAATGACTAAGTTAATTAATTATAGGAATGTCGAAGAGTTCCTAAAAAGTTCGTTGATCAAAATAATGTCGAAATCAGCAAAATTTAAATCATAATTTGTTAGTATTGACACCTAATTTTATTGGCCCCGATTTAGTTTATTTTATTTCCTTTTTAAAGTTATTTATTTTCGTTTGAAAATAGAATAGACCAAAATAGGTAAAATTGGCTTTTTTTTTTGTCCTTTTAATATTGCAAAAAGAAAAGAGAAATAAAAATATATATAAGAAAACAACAATAAAAAAAAAAAAGAGAGAAAAAATGCGGCCCCTCGTTCCCATTCTCTCGCTTCTTGACTTCATTCCCACGGTTCCTTTCCCAATCTCTTCACGTTCCCACACACAGGCACGCACACAAAGCAGAGGATTAGAGAGTGTCGGCGAAACACACAGAGAGGCAAGTGTAATGACCTACCCAGATCACCATTTGTAATTCTTCTACTCACACTTCTGATCATGGCTTCCAACTTTGCCAGGCTGTACTGGATCCTTCTCATTGATCAATTCTAGCAAATTGAGCCAGTCCTGTCTTCTACGTTTTATGACCAACAGAGATCTCCACTTGGAATTCTCATACTCACGCTTTTGATCATGATTTTCCAACTTTTTTCGTCTCTTGCTGCCCCTGTTTTTGCTGCTGTGCTGCTCCTTTTTTTCTTGAAGAGCAGATCAAGGGAGATCAATGAAGGGGAGGCAAGTAGCAATGCAGCTGGAAACGATAGAACAGCAGGAGGCGCTTCTTCTACTCACTCTTCAACAGGAGTACCTGAAAGGGCTACTTCATCAGGACCCGCTAAGGAGGCAGCTGCAAACGAAGGAACAGCAGGAGGCGATTCCGGTGCTCACACTTCAACAGGGGTATCTGAAATGGCTACTTCATCAGGACTAGCTAAGGATGCAGCTGCAAACCTTGGAATGGCAAGAGCCGATTCTGGTGCTCTTTCATCAGGAGCAAATAATGATGCAGCTGCAATTAATGGAATGGCAAGTGGCGATTCTGGTACTCACACTTCAACAGAAGTACCTGAAATAGATACTACGTCACAACATGACTATGAAGTATTCTTGAGCTACCATGGAAAGGATACTCGAGCAACTTTTACCGACCACCTTTACACTAGACTTACAGAGGCAGGAATCCACACATTTAAGGACGACAAAAGTCTCCGCGATGGGGAAGAGTTTGGCCCAGCACTTCTTCGTGCAATTAAGCAGTCGAAGATCTTAATACCTATCTTCTCGAAAAATTATGCCTTTAGTCCCTGGTGTCTCAAGGAGTTAGCCCAAATGATCGAGTGCAAGAAGAATAATACGGGACAAAAGATCGTCCCCATTTTTTATGGTGTGGGTTCTGAAGAGGTTAGGTGCCAAAGTGGGGATTATGGAAAGGCCTTTAGTTTATATGAAAGCGAGAAGCGATATGACCAAAAGATTGTCACAAATTGGAGGGATGCTCTCAAAGCAGTTGCGAAAATGCAAGGACACAACATGCGCAACAGGTGACTGCTTTTAGCATTCCATCTCATGTACCTTGTATCATTAAACTCGAAGCCTTTCAATTGGCTTCTTTTCTAGATTTGCGTTAGTCTTGTGGAAATTGAATTGTATGCAACTGAAGCTATACTGCAAAATCACACTAAATAATGGCACAATCCCAAATTTGTCCCATTTCATCCCCAGCAACATTTAAAGTCAGTTCAGGTCATTCATCAACCCTAAGTTCCATCGCTGATTCCTCTAAATGGAATAAATCGTTGAAGAACATGTTTAGAATAGGTCTGTAGTTTTCAATGTGGTATTGTCAGAAGGTAGTTTGCTTCAACTCAGTTTTCTAACTCATTGCCCTTTTGACCTCCTACATACTCCAGGCGGGAAGGTGAGTTCGTGAAAGAATTCATGCGGAAGGTTTTCAATGAGTTGGAAAAGGCTTCTCTAGCAGTATCAGACCACTTTGTCTATGTTGACAACCATGTGGATGCAATCATGGAAAAGATGGGTGCTGGGACAAGTAAAACACGGATTGTAGGAATCCATGGGATGGGCGGCGTTGGAAAGACGACTATTGCTAAAATAGTCTTCAATAAGTTTACACCCGCCTTTGGGAATTGTTGCTTTCTTCGGGATATTCGAGAAACATCAAAAACGAGTGGCATTCAATGCCTGCAGAAGCAGCTCATTTCTAGCATCCTCAAAATGGAATGCGTGGATATAAAAGACATTCATGAAGGAATTGAAAAAATTAAAGACAAGTTGTCTAATAGAAGAGTTCTCCTGCTTCTCGATGATGTAGAACAAGAGAATCATATCAATGCACTTGTATGTAAGCGTGATTGGTTAGGCGAAGGGAGCAAAATTATTATAACTAGCAGAAGGATAGATGTTCTTAAAGTTCTGGAAGTGGACGACCATTATGAGCTTATGGGCATGGATCCTGATCAATCTCTTCAACTTTTTAGCAAACATGCCTTCAGAAGAGAATCTCCTTTAGACGAGTATATCAACCAATCCAACAGGGCGATAAAGATTGCTGGAGGTCTTCCGCTCGCTCTTGAGGTCATTGGTTCACTTTTATTTCGCACTGAAAAAAAATTGTGGGATGCCAAACTGAAGATGCTAGAAAGGGTTCCTCATGATCAAATTCAGAGTAAGCTGAAAATAAGCTATGATGCATTAAATTGGCGGCAACAATGTATGTTCATCGACATAGCTTGTCTTTTCATTGGATATGATAAAGACACCCTGGTTCATTTGTGGGATGAATCCAATTTTTTTCCGGAAGTGACCATGAAAGATTTGCAGAACTTGTCTTTGATAAAGATTAATGAGGATAATAAAGTGTGGATGCACGATCAATTCAGAGACCTCGGAAGGAATATGGTTTGTCAAAAAAGTGACATGAAAATAGAGAAGCAAAGTAGGGTGTGGGATCCTGAGGGAGGATTAGATTTGTTAAGGAAACACAAGGTAAAATCCCAACCCCCTGGAATTTTTTATACAAAGAAAAGCTAGTTACTTTTTGTGTGGTCTAGCAGCACTACGACTTCCTTAGCTATATTTTTGCTCTTTAAAGATTACGTGAAAGATAGTACTGAACTCAACCCCCTTATTATATGAGCTTGAATAAATGTGTTTCCCTTTGATTTATTTGTTTTCAAAATTTTCTTTTATACAGGGAAAAAAAGAAGTTGAAGCTCTTCGTCTCAAGTTGGACCATCAGCAGCGGTACTGTTTTACCTATGAGGACCTTGAGAGCCTATCTGGTCTTAAGGTTCCTTGAAGTGATTGGTTGGATGAAAAATTTTCATGCAGAAGAGAGGCTTCTTTGGCACGAATCGCTATCAAATGTTCTTCCAACTAATGAGAATTCAGTTCTCCTTCCGCAATTACGATGGCTTTCGTGGAATGATTTTCCCTCAACATTTAACATTGCAAATTTCTGCATTGAGGATCTGGTTATTCTCGAGCTATTTTGGGGTAAAATTACAGATGATTGGAAGGGGTGGAGCCACATGAAGGTGCGTCATATGCTAGACAACGTTTATTATTCCGTCGTATTAGATTCAAAAGTAATATTTGCATGATTGTTCTTTTATAGGTGATGAAGAATTTGAAAGTTCTGAATCTGTCCAGCTGTGTTTGGCTAGAAAGGCTGCCAGACGAGCTGGGTGATCTTGCAAGCCTTGAATACCTATCTCTAAATGCATGCGGAGTTTTGAAGAGGCTTCCGGATTCGATCAGTAATATGGAATCGCTGATTGAGTTGGATATATACCATACGAGCATCGACGAGCTGCCTGATTCCATCGGAAAGTTAAAAAATTTGAAAAGATTGAAGATGGTGAATAATAACATAAGAAAAATACCCGATGCCCTTTGGACGATTGAAAAGCTCGAAGAAATAGAAGTCAGCGCCAATAGTGGCGGTTACCATGTGAACATTGGCAATTGCATCCACAGGAATGAATCCCTGAGGATCTTGAAATTGTATGACGCGGAAATATTCTCACTACAGAGGCTTCCTGAAAGTCTTGTCAATCTAACTCTTGATTCGTTAAAGATGGAGACGTTTCCGGATCTCTCAAACCTCATTAATTTGAAGGAATTGGATCTGAGGTTTTGGTTTCGTGATTCTGATGGGGAGTCCGATGGGCCTCTGGAAGAATATCCGATACCACAGTGGATTGGGAACTTAAGCAAGCTGGAGTCTCTGGGCCTGCGCTGTCATTTTGTGACCACCTCACCAACAGACCTTACCCTCCCTCCTCATCTCAAGAAACTTTCCCTCAACTGCCCTAAACTGCGTCGCCTCCCTAGGCTTTCCTCGAGTTTATCCTCCTTAAGTTTGGAAAGGTGTGACGCACTTTGCTCGATGGGGGATCTATCGAATTTGAAGAATCTATCATATCTCTTCATTGAGGGCGCTGCAATTGAAGAGTTTCAAGGCCTTGGTTGTTTGGAGAACCTACCAGGTTTCAATCTTTGGGGCCTTGAACAGTTGAAGATACTGCCCGATCTAAGCAATTTAAACAAACTGAGGAGTCTTGATGTATCTCGTTGTCCTAATCTGGTTGAGATTCAAGGCGAACTACCAGAGTCTTTGGAAGCATTGCGGATCAATTCCTGTGAATCTTTACTGAAGTTGCCCGATCTGTCGAATTTGAAGAACCTGTCATCTCTCCACATTTCAGGCGCTGCAATTGAAGAGATTCAAGGCCTTAGTTGTTTGGAGAGCCTACCAGATTTACAGCTTGAGAGCCTTGGACAGTTGAAGCTACTACCCGACCTTAGTAATTTAAACAAACTAAAACGTCTTGAAGTACGTTCTTGTGATAAGCTGGTTGAGATTCAAGGCGAACTACCGGAGTCTTTGGAAGTATTGTGGATTTATTCCTGTGAATCTTTACTGAAGTTGCCCGATCGATCGAATTTGAAGAACCTATTTTCTCTCTACATTTCGTGCGCTGCAATTGAAGAGACTTAAGGCTTGATGGTTTGGCGAGACGACATTTGGGGCTTCATGAATTTGCATGGCTGAAGCTACTATATCTTAGGAATTTAACAAACTAAAATGTCTTGAAGTACATTCTTGTGATATGCTGGTTGAGATTCAAGGCGAACTACTAGAGTCTTTGAAAGTATTGAAGATTTCTTCCTGCAAATCTTTACAGAAGTTGCCTGATCTGTCAAAGCTTGAATGGACTGCGAAAGGTCATAATAAAGCGTTGCAGGGAATTAAATGAGGCAATTTCTTTGCTTTGCTTGAAAAAGTCAGTTTACTTTGAGACTGGGAAGACGCCGAGTCTGAATAGAAGGGAGAAGATGCCGAATCTGAATCTGAATATGATGGAGAAGAGGATGAACATGAGGAGAAGGTGACGAATATGAATATGAATCTGAGGAAGAAGACTGACGGATAAGTGCACGTTGCTCTTGAAAGCTTCTTGATCCACTACCACAAAATTATTCCTTTGTGTTCAAACGTCAAACAAATTGAGGGAACTTATTCCCTCTGACAACCAATGTTTTTCCTTTTCTGCAATCAAACTCTTCCACAGAAATGAACAGAGAAGTTTCACATGCATCTTTGATTGAAAATCTGATGAAGGTATTGAAATTATGATACCTCTGTACAACCAGAGGGTTCTTAATTATTTACGAATATTCCTTCTCTTTTTCTAGTTTGGTTTGGCCTTTTACTTATATTTGCTTTGGATGTTTTCTCCTTGCTTCTATGTTTCCCAGCTGGAGATATGCATGTCGATTGCATCCTTATTACTTGATTTATGACAATTCATTAGAGATCCTCGATCGATTTGCCGTTTCACATCTTTTGAAGTTGATACCGTCTGCTTTGCACTGGAGATAACTTTGCTACACTGTAAACAATTAGATGGAATGTCCGTTGGAAGGTCGCAGTGCTATGGTTCTCATCTTGGAATTTTACAGCATAATCAATTCATCATCAAGATTCTGAACAAGACAGACTCTGTATTTTTTTGCTTATGTTCAGTTTACTTTCCAGGAAAGGTGTGCTTCTTACTGGGATTTGCGAATGCTATGGAGAAATGATAAAATGAAGAAAGAGGAATTTTACTTGGGTAGTGGCATCAATAGTTGGTACGTCCAAGCTTCCATCTTCGACAGGAGAGGGAGAACCATTTAGCACCTCCAAGGTATCACAAATCATCTTTTGGTTGAGGTTAAATTTTGTATTATCGGTGCATAGGACGTATGATAAGTCTCACTTGGGGTCTGAAATCACGTCAATTGACCCTCGTGTGATCTCCATTATTGCCTCCATTTTTTTAGGTGACTCTTTTAGGTTTAAAGATTAACAAGAAGCGCTAAGGGAGATCTCAAATGACCGGCTTTTTGCTGGTTTCTAATGTTGTTGAGAGGAATTAAAGTCTTTAAGAAACTTACAAAAATCTTTCTGTGCAGGGAGCTATGGCTAATTGGGCAGCTGTATAGATGGAGACCCAAGAAAGGCAGATGAAGGATGAAATTTGATGTTGCCCGTATTCCCTCTCACAATCTTGGTGTGGTAAACTTACAAAACATGACTTGTGTTTTTTTTCCCCTCATTTATAGTGCGCCCACAAGAATGATTATCACATTTCATCTAAATATGTGTTCTCTTCATTATTATGAATAGAACTTGCTTTTTGGTACGCAGATGTTCTTTTACGAGGAAACACTCGAAGGGCTTGTCCGAAACGGGAGAAAAATTATGGGACTGTGTTCTCTTCGCTTTCATTGGTTATTTGTATAAAATGTGTGCTATGTAGATCATGTGGCTTTCAAGAGCCGAGAGTCACGCTGAATCCAATCATTTGAAAGAGCAACTCCACACTCTTTCTTAATGCGCTTTCAACATGCGTTTTCAAAAGACAGAGCTCTCTCCCTACTTTGAGTTGCATTGCTTCCAAGCAAAAAAGTCTCCTCACTTTCCTCCATGGACAACAATCTTTCACAGCTCCTCCCGTCAGGTCTGTAGGATGTTTAATTCGTGTCTGCTTTTTTATTTCCTTTATTTCCTGAGATTCGCACAAATAATGTTGGGAAACATTTCCACTTATGTTCATCTTCCGCTAATGAAATATGCAGTGTTGATTGACTTGTGTATAGGTTCAAAAATCTGGGTTATAACAGAGGGAGACAAGGAGCTTGTCGGTACTCTTAGGGGCTTCGATGTGTACGTCAACATGGTCCTCGAGGATGTCACTGAGTAGTAAGTATCTCTCTCTCTCTCTCTCTCTCAAATTTAGTAGTGCCTCAAGACACTTCTCGTACTACGTTGGGGGGTGAGGGAAGCCATTCTATGTTGTTGACATCAATTTATTATCTGAAGGGGCAAATGACCTCAATTTGAATGTGTTAGCATTGAAAGTTGTCAAAGCCGTGGTTTATGAGGCCTCTCTATCCTCAATTTGATCTATGCTTCTTACTGAGAATCACTACTTGCGCAAGCATTTGCAATATGGCCAATCTTGTTTTCTCTCTCACTCCTCTTTTTGTTGAGCTTCTAAGTGTAAACTGTGGAAGCTTCATGCGATCATAAGATTCTGTTTTGGTTCTTGCATACAGTGAAATCGCTGCTGATATGCCTATATGTTTTGAGCCCTTGCATCAATATGGGCATGGTCTTGCCTAAAGTTTTGGCGATCTATCAATTAGTAAGCAACCGCCTTCACAAAACAGAAACAATCAGCGACTCAGAGAGATTCCTTCCGATAGTAGATTGAAAATGCTTGATTGATGAATCATTACTGGTCTTGATTTTGTGGTAAAAAGAGTCATCATCACTTGTTATTTATGAGAATCTGGTCCTTTGTCTCGCTCAACCTTGTGTCTTACCTCTTGATAAATATGAAGCACAAGTGGTGTGACAACTATGTTCCAGGAAAGCTAGAATTCTGCTTTCAAGTGCCTGAACCACACTTAAGTGATGATGCCTTCCTTTTGACTTAATGCAGTTGGTCCCTGGTGGCTTCCCCGATCTGGAATGAGTTGGATTCATCCTCTAACTCCAGTGGCAAATTTTGTAGTTTCTCTCTCTCTCAACACATGCGCTCCTTTGAGCATTAGGGATGTGGATCCTCTGTCCTGCACCGTACTTCCATGTGTGTCTCAACATATGTCTGCTCTTGGTGCTTACCACATTAGCATGCATCCACGGTTGACAAGTTTAAGATGACAAATCATCTTCTTG
Organism: Rhodomyrtus psidioides; assembly: GCA_021437785.1. NCBI lineage: Eukaryota > Viridiplantae > Streptophyta > Magnoliopsida > Myrtales > Myrtaceae > Rhodomyrtus > Rhodomyrtus psidioides. The sequence continues at coordinate 81,983 of JAILYB010000121.1, forward strand.
GTGACCACATACGCGATCTAAATGTAGAATTGTGCGTTCCCAATTTCCACTTTGGAGAGGATATAAGAATTCCACTTATGTACTCGTTGCTCTTGCTTGAAAAGCTTTTACTTCATTATGCAGTATGGTTCTGGTACCGACACATCAGGCCTAAGATTTGCACTATAGCCTATAGCTAGATGAATAAGGGACGCATTTTGCTCCATGTGATCTCAATTTTCCACCCAAAGTAGCTGTATTTGCTGCGCGTTATGAAAACATCCGTGCCCAAAGCAAACTCAATTGTTTTGACTTTAACCGGTTTTTGTCGTTCGTGTTTTCAAGCAGGTTGACTATTCGGGTGGAGTGCTGTTCCTTGTTCTTGCGGTAGCAGCATTCTTCGGAGTTTTCTAGAGGTTTTCAGACTGCTGAAATGTGAGCTCACAGCTCGTAAGGTGTAATATTGCTTGTGGAGCTTGGTTAGAGTGACCATGACAAATTCTTGACTTTGCCGGAAAACTCGGCCGCTAAGCGGTGGAAGCTTGAGAGAGGAGTATGGATTTAATCCTGATGAATTCCTTAGTCTCTTGGAGGACTGCATGATGACGGTGACTCTGACAGGTTCTTGACTTTGCCGGAGAACTCGACCGTCGACGGTGGAAGCTGGGGAGAAAAGTTGACGTGCTGCAATCTTGAGGGATATGGATGTGAACCCGACCACTTCCTTCCTCTTGAAGACCTGGATATTCCTGTGTGATTTAAATTTGAACATGTGTTTTTTCTTGTTAAACTACATTCATTGTACATGAATTAATTCTCTTGTTCCAGTTCACTGGTTTAATGGCGTTGGCTCACACTATTTCTTTCTTTTTCACTTCCTTGGTCAATAATTTAATCTGATTAGCTTCTTCTGATATGTTGATGTTTATTTGCTGGAATTTAATATTTGTTAGATATCAAAATGCAATCTTGTCATCGAGGGTAGAGTTTTAAAACTACATAGACACGCGATCTCAATCAAGTCAAAATATGATATAATACTATACCAACAAGATGACCAGATGCCTGAAGCATCACGAATAATGAACATTGAGTATACTAACTGAAGATCAAATGTCAGCACCAAAAGTTATTATGATACCGAAGCTGTTTGACGAATAATCCGCAGAAGCGCGACCACGATTCTCAAGCGATGTTGCCAATACTAGAACCAGATCGTTTGCTGGTGCGGCTTCAGAAGCATATGTGACAAACTTAGTCCCTTCACTTCTTTTTCCCCTGTAATGGATCTGGTTGTGGATTTTTAGACTCATTATTTGCATATCTAAAACGAAATTGTGCCATCTTGACTAACTGTGATCAGATCTTGAATGGTATAGTGGGAGGAAAGGAAAGAAAGGGAAGACCTGGTCCTTGTCAAAGTGAACAGAAAAATCTCTTATCGGGTGGAAGCAGTGAATCGAACACGACGAGTCTGGCGGAGCTTTTGGCTGATCTGGAGGAGTCCAAGAGTAAACATGCAGCACTATGCTTAAAACAAAAGGAGATGCAGGTAAGCTATGTATAGCTCTTCTACAATTCTCGAGTGCCTCCTACTTCATAACTTCCTATTCGTGATGGCAAATCAGTTCGATGATGAGGCTGGATTTATTTACAGGAACTTATGCCGATGTTGTGAATGTGACGGCGGTAAGCCGGATATCAATCTCCTCCTCACCATTCAAAATCGTCCTCGAAGCTCACTAGCATAATATTATATCCAATTTCATGATATTCATGTTAATAAAACCATGTCTCCGAAGGCGACTCCTCTGTTTATAGTGTATGTACTGTGTAGAGAAAACAGAAGTACACTGTTGTACTCTTTTGTGTAATATCTTTACGGCGACTCTTCTGTTTGTGGTGTAACATACGAGTGCAAATTATATGGGTAAATTACTGTGACAGTACTCTCGGAGTAGGTTGAATCCTCTGCATTCACTTGGACTGCCCCGAGGTCGTTCAACCGAAAAATAAGTAAAATTGCTAATTTGTATACATTGACTGGTGGGCTCACACAATAAGTGGAAAGCTTTTCCAACCCTTGAAGCAGTAATATTGTCATCTGTATATGCATTTGTTGTGGGCTTTGATATGCATAACTTTCTTTTATGATACTTTCTGATAAGTTTTGTGTTCACTTATGGTTCTGCTGGCTGACCACAGTTTTGGTTCGCTTTTCGGATTCGAGTTTAGAGAGGAAGAAGAAGTGGTACAAGAGGTTCAAAGGACTGCAATGGGAAGAGGGCCACGAGGCTATTGATCCTTAGCCTATTTCGCCAGGAATCCTCATGAACGAACATTAGATATGATCAACATCGCCAGGAATCCACACGAACGTTCATTCGCTTTTCGGATTAGAGTTTCGGTGCTTGTTCAGCAAGTCGAAAGTGTAGCTTCTTTAGTGCTTCAATGACACTACCTCAGATGCAGTCATTTGATTTTGATTACACTGCAAAAAGTGAAAAAACGAAGAGGGTAGGTGTGACTGGTGGATATTAGGTGGGCAAGATATTGCGAGATGGGAGATTAGCTGATCATGGAGTTGAACTGAGTCCCCAGCATTTGATCTTGCCAAGAGCTACTCGATTTGACTGAGTTCAAGAATCTCCACTTCCTCGCAGTTTCCAGATTGATCAGAGACTCGATAACAGATAAGCTATCGCCATCAAGATAGACTTAGACTCGGCTTGTTAGATGGTAAGAAGTGTTCATCGGATTTTCCTGAAACTCGAGCTCGGATCTCTGTCCTAAACGTAGATCAGATTGAGCATCGTATGTCAATTGCCGAGCAGGAAATACTCCTAGAAGATGGTTTGATTCCTAGTCATCCACAGGATGACATGTAGCAGAACCACACAGGACAAAGTTCTTCTATGCTCATCTTAAACTCGGTAATAACCATCAGCCCTCGATGCACTATTAAGCAGTTGAAAAATCAATTTTTATCTGATAAACCTTACTTCAAAGCTCGCGAGAGATGTTGTTGAGGGAGCAATTGCGTTTAGTCGAACGGGAGCAGATTTTACGGTGATGGGTCATGTTAAAAAATTCATCTCTCTGCGCATGAGAAAAGCATCATTTAGTCAGTTGCTTTTTATCGAAATTGAACTTTCTGCAGACCATGCTCTTGATGAAGAAGTCTGATGAAAAGAGAATGGTGCTGCTATGACAATTGCTTGAGATGTGAAGTCATGAATCTGGAGTAAAATGAATAAATAGAATGAGCAATCTGGTGCAAATCAACACAGACAGGAAAATGATTGTACCAATTTTGGTGGGGAAACAGGTTGGATGCAGGAGTAGCGCAAAGAGAGGTATGGTCCGGGACAAGGCGGTACTTGTGATAGGCTCGAACGGCAAAATGGGTAGGTTTAAAGGAGTATTTCCCTCTCGTGCCTACTCATCTTGGCCCGCCTAACCCTTTCAGACCCTATCAATTCTATACAGATAATCTTTTTTTCCTTAATCATTAGCAGAACTGAGCAAAGAATTTTAGACCCTAGGCTTGGGTTGGCCGAATTGGCGAGGTGCGAGGAGGACCCCAAAAAGTGAGTTTTTTTTTTCCATTTTAATATAAAAAAATAATTATTTACAAAATTAGTACAATAATAAAAGTATTTACGCATTTAGATCTCGCGCGCTGCCGTGAGCAGCGCGCGAGTTCTTGCGCGCTGCCACAAGCACTCATTTTATTTATTTTTTTTGTAATTTTTTTACATTATTTAATTATTTTATATGTTCAAAATCAATTTTTTTTTCTTGCATGCCATGCACACCCTATGCGTATTCGACAACCCGAAAAAAAAATATTATTTTATTTCATATGTTTTTAGTTTTTAAATTATTTTATATTTTAAAATTTCGCGAAGTCGACAACTCAATATGAAAAAAGGTCGCAGGAATAAATTTTCGACAATATTTATTTCGTATCGTGGGTTATTTTATATTTTCATGACCAAAATGCTACGCAACGGTTATTTCGTATGCCAATCGGATTGCCGCACGAGGCACTTGCCATTACGTGGTCGAATTGCCGTGCAAGGAATTGTTATTACGTGATGCAGAGCGCTGCTTGCGCGCAATGCTTGTGCAGCCAAACATTTTAAAATATAAAATAATTAAAAACTAAAAAAATATGAAATAAAATAATATGATTTTTTTTCGGGTTGTCGAATACGTATAGGGTGTGCATGGCAAGCAAGAAAAAAAATTGGTTTTGAAAATATAAAATAATTAAATTATGTAAAAAAATTACAAAAAATAATTGAAAAACAAAAAAAGTGAGTGATTGCTGCGCCCAAACAGCGCTCTGCATAACGTAATAGCAAATGCCTTGTAAGGCAATTCGACCACGTAATGACAAGTGCCTCGTGCGGCAATCCGATTGGCATACGAAATAACCGTTGCGTAGCATTTTAGTCATGAAAATATAAAATAACCCACGATACGAAATAAAAATTGTCGAAAATATATTCCAGCGACCTTTTTTCAAATTGGGTTGTCGAATTCGCGAAATTTTAAAATATAAAATAATTTAAAAACTAAAAACATATGAAATAAAATAATTTTTTTTTCAGGTTGTCGAATACTCATAGGGTGTGCATGGCATGCAAGAAAAAAAATTGATTTTGAACATATAAAATAATTAAATAATATAAAAAAATTACAAAAAAAAAATTAAAATGAGTGCTTGTGCGGCCAAATGGCCGCACAAGCACTGCACGCTACTCTGTGCAGCGTGCAAGAACTCGCGCGCTGCACTCACGGCAGCGCGCGGTCTCACGCGCTATTCATATTAGCGCGCGAGACCTAAATGCGTAAATACTTTTATTATTGTACTAATTTATAAATAATTATTTTTTAAATATTAAAATGAAAAAAAACCCCCAAAAAGTCATCTCCCCCGTTTTTGCTCTACTCTGCTATGGGCCTATGGCTTTAGCCTTCAACAGTTCAACATCCAAGCCCGGATCATCTCCTGAGACTGCTCAACCAGAAGCCGAATCTGCCATTGGTCCTAGGGGTGAGCGGTTCCACCCAGAACCTGGAACCTACCCGCTACTACAGGTTCCTCAATTTCTGGAACCTAGAACCTACCCTCTATACTCTGGAACCTGGAACCTACCCTGTCACAGGTTCTGGATCCGGTTCCAGGGTACCCTAAAACCTATCAATAAAACTCCATTTGCACCAAAATAGAAGAAAGTAGGGGTGAGCAGTTTCAGGTTCTATCCAGGTTCCACATATATTATTGATTGAACGATCAATGCGAATAATTACCTCTAATGACCACCATCTACTACTAAAATCTATTAACTATAACTCATACATATATACACGAAAAGTATAAAACAATAATAGAGTAAAAAACTCGATGATAAAGTAGTTTCAAATTACATACTCATTATCGTCCTTATGAAATCCCTCATAATGACGTGATGACATATACTAAAAAATAATATAAAAGATTGCTTCAGGTTCCAGGTTCCGGTTCCAAGTTCCACCTACTTGGAACCTGGAACCTACCCGTTAAAGCAGGTTCCCAAATTTTTGGAACCTGGAACCTACCCTCTTACCTTGGAACCTGGAACCAATCGGTTCCTACCGGTCCGGTTCTACAGGTTCCAGGTTCTACCCTGGAACCATGCTCACCCCTAGTTGGTTCATAGTTGTGCACATGACCATTCGGTGACGATTTCATTGTTGGATCGTAACGGAAGTGATATATATGATTAAATTCATTTTTATTCCGATCAGATGAGATTGTAATTGCTTTTTACGTTTGTTAATATAAATTTAATTTAATTTTATATTTAGAGATCTATGTGGTTTTATGTGCATATTGTTCACCAGATGATGCCTAACATGGCACATCGGTCCATGAGAAGAGGAAAAATATGGTATTATACATTGTTATATTTTGTACATTTGAGCATATATATTGTTTAAAGCGTCTTTTATTTAAAAAAAAAATGTTCCTTTAAATGTCAAGTTTTCCGAGAACAAGCCATGGGTGTAAAGGGGTAATTGCGTGGGCATTTTTTTTTTAAGGGTCAATACCACGAAAAACCTCAAACTGGTACACTTGTGACAAAATTACCATAAACTATTTTTTTGACCGCCAAAAATCTCAAACTGGTACATTTGTGACAAATTTACCTCAAACTAGTTTTTTGACCATAAAAAATCCTAAATTGGTGTAACTGTGATAAATTTACCCACAAACTAATTTTTTTTACCAAAAAAATCTTAAACTGGTTTATATATGACAAATTTACCCTATGTTAGTTTTCGTTAAATTGAGTTAATACAACGAAAAATTCCAAATCGATGCATTAATATAGGGTAACGTATACACCCGACAATTGTCACGTGTCATCCAACTCAGCAGTTTGATGGTAAAATTTAACAAAAATTAACGAAAGGTAAGTTTGTCATTGTTGTACTAGTTTGGGGTAAATTTGTCACATGTATATCAGTTTGAGGTTTTTCATGATCAAAAAAATAATTTGGGGTAAATTTATTACATACGTACCAGTTTGAGATTTTTGGCAGTATTAACCTTTTTTTTAATGATAGAGCCTTATATATCTTTAAAATTTTACGGCATCTTATTGTAATGTAATTAGGCGTAAAGTATCTTAAAATGCAAAAATAAAATTGCTACTCATCGATTCTTGACGTGGATGTGGATCTCTAAATCAACGTTTGAGATTTAGATCCGGTCCGGCTTATGCCCACTCGTTGCCGGTTTATATGCCGAGGGTCTTCAAAAAGTATAATGCTGGGAATTATAAGGTAAGAGATGTATAAAATGAATACATTATATGAGCTATCTGTGGCTTTTTCTCAGAGCATTTGACATGGTGGGTTCGTTAAAAGTTACCAAGAGGCGCATGATAACATTTATGTTCCTTTATTTCTCTTTTTTTGGTTCTGGGAAACATGATTCAATCAGAGTCAATTTCATGATCCTCAAAGACGACTGTCTGCAAATGTCATTAATAGTTTCAAGTTGCAAGCTTTCAAGGTGTGCTGCATTTGTTTCTTCGAGCTTTTACAGCAACCATAAGGCACTAGGTATCTTTCCAATGGACCAATTATTCGCCCTCTCTACTTTCAAACTTTTCCTTATCATGTACATTAACAGATCCCCACCCTAAGAATATTAGCTGGGCCATGCTGACCCAAGGTCCTCTTGGGCCTGAGCCGTGAGGAGGCGTACCAGGCGAGGCCTGTTAACAATAAGGTTGCGTTTGGTGGTCCGGATTTGAGCTCGGATAGGATAGGATAGGATAAGGTTGGACTAGAAATCTTTCAGATTGTTTTTTAAATTTTGTAAAATCCCATCGTATGTTTGATAGATGTTCGGATAGGATAAGATATTCATGCCGCCGTGGACATGACAAGATGAAGGACGGGGGTCTAGGATAGGGCAGTCTGCCGTAGGGCTTCTGTTCGGCTTCTCCGGTGGCCCTCCGACGGCGCTGGCACGTCGGACGGAGGTGGAGGAGGCATTGACGATGGTGGACGGAGTTGGGAGGCGGGTTCGGTGGTTGTGGAGTCGTGGCTCACACCGAAGTTGGCAGTGGCGCTAAAGAAGGAGATTGAGGAGGACTTGTTATTTTTATTCAATCTGGGTGTATCGTATCCTTTCTCCCGGATTTCTTATTTGGTGTTTTATCGGGGTATATCTGATTCGGACGACATCGCCAAACATCGAATACGATAATTTTTTATCCTATTCGGGCCTAAATTTTGACCACCAAACGTAGCCTAAAACGCTATGCCAATGTCGAGGCATTGGCCAAGGGACATTTTTTTTTTTTTTTTATGGGCGATTGTAGTCGGAACAGAAAAATGAAGATGACGACAGTAATTTAATTATGAATTTTTATCCTTGCACATTTCTTTTGACTAAAAGCTTGGGGACAGCACAAAAGGCACGCTAAAGCATTGGTGGCTTTTCTTTTCCATGTGACCATGACCCATCTTCTTTTGCCTTTGCTTTATCGCTTTATGCCTTCCCATTGTCGCTTTGCTTTTAATAAGATTTTTTCTCGGATTCTCCTAACCTTTCAACTTTGTCAAGTTAATTTAGATATTGCAAGAGGATGTCCATATCGTATGCTTGACGAATAAGTTCAATAGATCAATTCAGAGTTTCTATCTCGGCCTCCTTGTTTGACGTATAACAGCACTTATCTTTTATTATTATTATTATTATTATTATTATTATTATTATTATTTTGTCTTTTCGTTGCTTCTATATGACTCTAAGCGTGTGGATACTGATCCTGTCGATGAGTGCCAATTTATATCTAGTGTTTGAATTATTGGTGCGATTCTTGTTGCCAACTGCTTCAATTAGATAAATCAAATTATTAAAGAAAGACTTACTTAGACAATGAGGTTTTGTAATCAACACCAGCATGACTTTTTCCCCCCTAATTCCTTAATATTCTGTGGTGAAGGAATAAAGGTCTTGATAGTGGGTAAAAGTTTAAAAGAGAAGGATTTAGGTTTCCCACGAATTCTCTCTTCTTCAACGAGCTATGGAGCTCATGGAGGTGTTGAAGTTCAACGCCTAATGTGAATAAAGGATATTCAAGTTGCTACCTAAAAAAGAAGATGAAGGACTCCTGCGACTGAAAAAAAAAAAAAAAACTATTCATGAATAGTGTGACTGTTCATGAACAGTAAAAAGTCAGAAAAATTATTCATAAATAATGAGAACTATTTATGAATAGTAAAAAGGTAAAAAAAAAATACTATTTGCCATAATTAAAGGACGGCTATGAAGAGGCTGGTGATAGGTTGAAGAAAAGTTCACGATTGTTGAAAAAGTCCACAGACAAAATAATATTGGCCAGTGATCTTGCCTTGATTTGTGGCGATTTACCTTTCACACTGAAGATGTCAAGCATGCTGAGCGGGGAGCTTCTTCTATAAATAGGCTCGTCCTGAGTGTTGTTTTCTGAGCTTTCTCCACGTAGAGAAATACTTTACTGTTTTCTTTGAGAGTTTTAGACCGTGGTGTGAGAGAATAGATTTGTAATAGCTGTACAAGTTTATCTTGAATTATCTATTATATTTCTCTCGTGCTTTCGCATATCGAAAATTGGTAGGTTGCACACTTCACAATTGATATCAGAGTCAACAGGCCAGGGAGTATGTCAAGGTCTAGGCGGGCAGGAACCAGAGTATCAAAATCAGCGATCGGAGGCCGAGAACCTAGAGCGACAATCAGCAATCATGAACTCGAAGTCAGAAATGAAATTGATGAAATCCGAGCTTCGCAAAGCTTCGTGAAAAGTCACGGTCCTAAGAAACAACTGAAGAAGACGAATATCATGTGATACAGGTAAAGAATATTAGGTGTTGAGAGAGAGTGTTGAAGTTCACACCTAATGTGAACAAAGAGAATTCAAATTTGCTAAAGAAGAAAACAGAAGATCCAACACCCTGTAATTCATGGAGGGTGCCGAAAGGAGATAGAAGATATGATTTTTCCGGCACTATTTATAAATAGTAAATAATTATTCATGAATAGTAAAAGATAAAAAAAAACATTATTGAAGAATAATAAAAGACAAAAAATACTATTTATGAATAGTGAAAGTAGAAAAGAACATCTTTCGGCTGGTTTGTTTTCTTCACGTGAAGCTTGAAGATAAATAACTTTATCCGTTTAAGATATATTTTGTTAGAAGATAATTTCAACTTTTAGGATTTGTTTGTTTTTTGTTTTTCTCTTTTTGGCTTTTGTGTTCCTTTTTGTGGACTTTAGATTTCCCGAGGATTGCCTTCATTTTTCTCATTCAGCATTAGATGTTGTCTTCAGAAGAGTGTTCCGTGTTAGGTTCTTCTATAAATAGGCGATTCATCATCTTTCACACGTGAAGCTGTCAGGCATGCGGAGCGGTGAACTTCTTCTATAAATTAATAGGCTGGTCCTGGGTATCGTTTTGCGAGCTTTCTCCATACAGAGAAAGACTTCATTGTTTTCTTTGAGAGTTTTAGGCCCTGCATGGTAACCATTCTCATTCTGTAATTCTGGTTCTGGAACCAAAAAGAATGAGAATGGCGTTTGGTAACGCAAATAAAAGTGATTCTCATTCTGGACGAGAATCACTTTTAAAGCTAACAAAAAAAAGCAGAAAAAAGTAGCTTCTTGAAACTCATCCCACTTTTAACAAAGTCATTCTCTTCGCATAAAGAAAAACACAACAGACTCCTCGCTCGTTCTCGCTTCGTCGCAACTCCTTCGCTCCTGCCGCGTCTCCACCAAGCGCCCACCACGAGCTTCGTCACCTGCGGGCTTCGCAACAGCACGAGGAGGCCACTATGGTGGTCAGACGTGTTGTCGACGGAAGAGAAACAGTTTTTAGAAACAGAAACTTTATGCAGTTATCAAACGCGTTTCTCATCCAGAAACAGAAATGTTAAGCAATTATCAAACGCATTTTCATTCTCCAAAACTCATTCAGGAACAGAATCAGAAAAATCATTTTAATCAGAATCAGAAATTAGAACCAGAATGGTTACCATGCGCAGCCTTAGAGTGCGTGTGAGAGAATAGTTTGTAAATAAAATAAAATAAATAAATCCACAAAGTTGAAAACATCTTCTGACAAGACAAACATATCTTAAAGGGAGAAAGGTGCTTTGTCATCAAATTTTATGGGAAGAAAATAAGTCCGCGGAAAGATCTTCTTTTTTACTTTCATTATTTATAAATAATATTTTTTTGTCTTTTAATATTCTTGAATAGTATTTTTTGTCTTTTACTATTTATAAATAGTTATTTACTTTTCATGTATAGTGCCATGAAAATCATATCGTCTTTCTCCTTTCGACACCCTCCATGAATTACAGGTGTTGGATCTTCGTCTGCTTTCTTCTTTAGCAACTTTGAATTTTCTTTTTTTCATATTAAGTGTTGAACTTTAACAGGAGGATGCTCAATTTAGAATAAAATGGAAGAAGTCTGAATTCCAAAATATGCGGTGAGAGTTTGGACTATAGATCACTAAAACAAAAGTTTAGTAGAGTGTAACCAAAGCTGAAGCTATAGGAAATCACATTTGATCTTTTATTGATCTCAATTCAAGGAATTTGACACTTTCCAAAGAGGCTTTTCATCCACTCATCCAGTCGTGCATAATAACTTCAATCTTAAATCCTCACGCTCGGATCTCTATCCGTGAAGATTTATGGATTTATCGGTTCATAATGGAATATTTGTACACCTCTAGATCCAGGGAGATTTCAATATTAAAGTTCCATTATCAGCATGTGCTTATTGCTTCTCGGTCGACATTAGTATCGCCATCCAAGTAGAAGAAATATAAGTTAAAAAATGGGCGCTCGACATGTAAAAGTATGGTTTGTCCAGGTTCTAATAGATATTTGTGGAATCAATCCGCTAGATCCATGCATTTACTAACAAAATAGAGGCACACATATGTAACAAAAATACGTTCTAAGAGAAATGAGACTGTTTGTGACATCCTAAATTCCGACCCTATCTCGAAGCTTATTAGTGAATGAATGTCTATCGATGTATTCCAGTAATCTCGCTCAAAATTGATCACTCTCGAGTCAACTAACCAATGGGGAATGGCCATATAGGATTTAAAGTACGTGGACCAAAGAACTAAACCACGAGTAGACGCTTTGACCATAAGGATCGTCGAGGAAATATTCTGGACCGCTACGGGTCGATCTAAGAGTGGTTTTAGAACAATTTGCTAGTGTCATGCGATTGGTTCACGGGTGATTCCGTATGACCATGACGTGATTTGCGAATTAACCTAAATCGATTCCTGACGGTCGTAACCTTCGGAACTAGTAATTGACCATCGCGATCACATGACAACCAAAGCCGCCGTGGCTCGAGTAACTCTTAAATGTGGCCTTAGTCACGGGTCGATACGCGTAACTCCTAAGAGCCGCCCGTTAGTTCGAGACGCTCTGGAATGACGATTGACTGAATTTAGCCATAGATTGGACTTCGAGATTGGAGGGCGGACATTCGGAGATCACAATGGAGTAAATTTGGACGTCGCCTCATCGGAGAGTTAATAAGGTCAGAGATAGCCCCGTAGAGATTAGAAAAGCGAAATTCGAACCGACAAGCGAAATCGACCATTGTGCCCTTTTGTCTAGCACACTTGTCATTAATTAAAGTAAGGGCAATTTGGACCTTTCCTTCCCCTAGCCTTGGCCGAAAACTTGAGGGCCCTTTAATCATTTGACCTTGTGAATTATTGGTAGACCACTTTGACCATTTGACTTGACTATGGAATGACAATTTCCCCATGACCAAACCTCTTACACCTTGTCACTCATGGACACTATTTCATGTCAACCACCCCACTACCACTTTTCCCTCCAAATTTCCTTGCTTCTTATCACCCACACTCTCTCTCTCCCTCCCCCATTCGGCCGACCTCTCACTCCCCGACCTCTCACTCCCCCTCCTCCCTCACTCGTCGCTCTCTCCCTCTCTTCCTTTCCCTCACGCCGTCGCCTCCTCCTCCCCTCACGGCCAAACCGCAACTCACCGCCACCTTGCCGCCGTTCCGCCGCCACGAACCGCCATCAAGACCCCTCCCTCTTCCACTTGGATCGCGAAGGACCGCCGTCCAAGCCCGTAAGCCGCCCGTGCCGTCGCCGAACCGAACCGGGGCCGTTCTTGAGAAATCCATGGCTATCCTTGAGGTGAGCGACTTCTAGGACTTAGGTGAGCATAATAGGGTGTTGGTAGCTTGAGTTAAGAGTGGTATTAAGGTTATTCTTGGCCATTTTCGTGTAGAGCTCCTAGGAGCCGGACTTGGCCGCCGAGGAACCGCCGAGTGCCGCGTCGCCTCCCGCCGCTTCAACCGGTTCTTGTTGGCCTTGAGGACTAGGTAAGCTTCCCTAATCCTTTGTTAGCGCCTTGTGTGTATGGAAGGACCAAGTAAGCGTTGTTTAGGGCATCTAATGGGCGGTTTGGATGAGAACTATAGAGGGCCGATTCTGCCCATGAGGAAAACCGAACATGGCCATACCTTGTGGTGATTGATTTGTTGATTCCTTGGTTGAATTATGTGATGAACACCCGTAGGTAGGAACCGAATGCCTATACGGATGCGCTAGGTGTGCTAGACGGGAGTTGAGTTTGATCGAAACCGGGAATTGCTTGATTGATCCTAGAAGCATTCGGCCATGACATTAGTGGGCGACATACCACGTAAAAATAACCTATTGACTATTCATTGTGTTCAGCCATGGGTCATTGAATGAGATCGTGAGATTAAAATGATGCCATGTTCGTGAATTCGGCCTTAGGCGGCGAACCGAAACTTTAATGTGTTAAATTGATCAAGTGAATCCATTGATTGTACTATGGTCTATCGATGGTGCCCACGAGTGGCGGTCCGCTAACGAACTTGTAATCAATCGCAAAGTATGACATTGGTCTCGTTTGCCCGATTAGTGTAACATAGCATCGTGATGTGAATTCGAGATTGAAACGGCCGGACAACGTCTTGATTGGGTGATGCACGTATTGGATTGAGTCATAGTGTAATTGATTGAAGTGTAAGCTTATGTGCATAAGATATCCTGATGCGTTAAACGCGTGATAGACCTAAGGCGTTAAACGCGGGTCATGAGACTTGGCATCGGAAACCTGAGGCGTTAAACGCGGGTTCCTTGACTTTTAGGCCTGATGCGTTATTACGCGGGCTAAGCCATGAGAGTTTCGATTGTATCATACATGTAAACTATCTTCTAAATGATGAAGCGTTAAGTGCCGAAGTACGAGCCCTGTTTAGCCTAGCTTGTGAATTGCATGACTAGATATGTTTCTAATTGAACTATTATATGCCATTGCATGTTATTCGTACGTCTTGTCATTGCATGTGTTTAAGAGTGTCTGGACGTCCCAAGTGTCTAGCTTAGGGTTAGGCTAGCTTACTGAGTATATCTCACCCCGTCGTGGGACCCACCATTTCAGACCCCAAACCCTGAGCATGCCGCCGCCGCCGATTTTTGGGGTACCCGTCTGGGTGGAGCAGTATTCCACGGAGTACCCGGTGGGAGAAGAGAAGGCGTATATTAGGAAGTATGGCACTATCTGGATGGCAGTGGGCTTAGCAGACTGGAGGCCGGACCGATTCGCAGCATGGTTTTATCGAGAAGGCGACCTCACAGTCGGACCGTTGAGGACTTTTGACGTACCATGGGATGTCATTGGCGAGCAGGATCCTTCGATCGTGCACCCTGCTGATGGAGAGCTCACTGATTCCGAGACCGCTCCCGATCCGGATCTCCCGCCGGCACCGTCTCAGAACCCCGAGGTTGACGGCCACGTCGTGGAACCCTCTGACGCTGAAGATCCCATGGAGACTGACGAGTCTGATCTCGAGGAAGATGAAGAGGCGCTAGACGATTCCGAGGACGAGCCTTTGGAGGAGGAGTACAACCCCGAAGGAGAGGCCATCTTCCACCCTCGACCTGAATCCGAGGAAGACGAAGATCCAGAGGAAGTGTTCGAAGAGGAAGAAGAAGAAGAGGAAGACCTAGAGGAGTATGACCCTGTGCACCGCGAGGATCCAGATGACGACCGCGAGCTCGACCCTTAGATAGCCTAGGCGCCCATAACTTTTGAAGTACCTTTTTGAGTAGTGCATGACCTTAGCCCTTCGCCTCCTTTTGTTTAGGCTAACCATCTCCCCCTGATCCCAAGTGTTGTATTCCAGTTCATGCTCATGTTGTAAATCGAATCGTATGTTATGCTATGACTTGTTTAAGTGTCTTGTTCCCTCGAGCCATCTTGTGTTTAACCGTTTAGGAGTTGTGCATGACGTCTCCGCATGTTCATTTAAGATTCATTGTCTACTGCGCGCTGCACGGATCTTGGGTATCATTTCTAAGGAACTAACCGCGAGGCGATGATGTGCGCCTGGAGAACTCGGGGCGTTACATCCTCGTTTAATTGGTATCAGAGCGAGGTCAGCTCTATTCAAGTTGATTGAGGATTGGAGTAATAAGGTGTGATGGTTTGAGGATAATGGGGTAGTAAGACCTTAGGGATTCGCTAGAGTTAGGCATAGAATGCATGACATGTGAAATGGCGCTTGTGATTGGCATATTGATTGGCATCATCTTTGGTAGGCTTAAGGCTATAAGGCTTCGTACTTGGCACTGAGTGTTGACTGCTGCTTGCTTAGTTGGGTAATTGATCTTGATTTGGCTGAGTTGCGGAGGTAACTGATTGTGTGGTACAATGGTGATTCCCTCGTTGTGATGCTTTAATGGTTGCTTGAGTAATGGTTGCTTTGACTATGATTGATGCTATGGGTGTAGCGTAGTCTTGTTCGATTTAAGTAGATGACTTAGGTCTCTAATTCCCGAATGGAATTATAGTGACTCAGGTGTTGTGAGACTTAGCAGGATGAGTAACCGAACCAGAGGTACTGGAGGAGCGTCTAGCTCTAGGCCGCAAGCGGTAGAAGATCCTAGGTATGACGGAGTTATGAGGATCCTGGAAGAGATTGGGAACTTGATGGGCAGGCAGGCCCAGGAAAGAGCTGCTGCCGTTGCCCAGGCTGCTGAAGCTGCAGTCGCTGCTGCGAACCTAGCAAATGGGAATAATGGGAACAACGGTCATGGTAATGATGGTGGCAACGCCCAAGGACAAGGAAATCGAGGAATGGGCCAGCTGATGGAACACTTTATGAAGCTGAAGCCACCAAAGTTCGATGGTACAGGGGACCCTGGAACTGGAAAAGGCCTTTGAGGCGTTGGGTTGTACCGAGGCTGAAAAGGTGGTCCTGGCTGTGTACCAGCTACGTGGGACGGCGAATGATTGGTGGAAGGCCATCAAGATAAGAGTTTTCCTAGAAGGCACGGAACCCAACTGGACTGTCTTCTCTGAAGTGTTTACTGCCAAATATTTCTCCAGAGCGGCTCGAGAACAGAAGATGATTGAATTTCAAAATCTTCGACAGAATCAGATGACCATCGATCAGTACGAGGCTGAATTCGCAAGGCTGTCCAAGTATGCCCCGAGAATGGTCGAAAACCCTGAAGATAGGGCGAGAAGGTTCCGCGATGGATTGAGACCTGACCTGCGTAGCCAGTTGGTGCTGTTAGACTTGCAAGGTTATGATGCAATTTATGAAAGAGGTCAGTTGGTGGAAAGAGACATGAGAGAAAGAGGAGTAGCGTCTGGATCGCGGTTCACTCCTGTGAGGGATAACCGTCAGTTCGGCAAGAGACCGATGGCAAGCAATAGGCGTTTTGTCCCTCCAGTGAGAAGGAATATTAGCAAGCCTGCTCCCCGGCCGAGTTGGAACTGTCGTTTGTATGGACGAAAGCATGGGAGCGGACCTTGCCCGAGTAGGACGGGCGCTTGCTTCAAGTGTGGCCAACTGGGCCATCAGATAAGGAATTGCCCGAGTCAGGCACCAGGGCCTCAAGCTCAAGGGAATCGACCGCCAGCGGGACCGCAGGCGGGACCTCCTCAGAACAATGCCAATAGGCCGCCAGCTCAAGGAAGGGTGTATGCTGTGGCACGAAGGGAAGCGGAGAACGCCCCTGGCGTGGTCACAGGTACGGTTACTTTATGCGATCATGCTGCTTATGCCTTGTTTGACCCTGGAGCATCGCATTCGTTTATATCTGCTCAGTTTGCTGATTTGGTCGGAATTGAATTGAAACCACTGGAAGTGATATTGCATGTTACCACCCCTTTAAAGGATAAAGTGCTTGTTTCTTTAGGCTGTTCAGATTGTAAGATAGTCATTGGGGGTAGTGAGGAACGGATAGATTTAGCCGTACTGCCTATGTTTGACTTTGACGTGATTATCGGAATGGATTGGTTGAGTAGACAGAGAGCTGTCGTGGACTGTGGTAGCAGGGTGATTCGTTTCCATCCTAATGATCGCCCTAGATTCGAGTTTGTGGGAAGCCGAGGAGGAACCTCAATCCCTTTGATTTCGTCACTGGAAGTGACTAGGCTATTGGACGAAGGATGTCAAGCTTACTTAGCTGCCGTGCTGGATCCGACCGTAGAGGAACCAAAGTTAGAGGATATAGCAGTAGTGCGTGACTTTCCCGATGTCTTCCCTCAAGAGTTACCAGGATTGCCTCCAGAAAGGGAAATAGAGTTCGTGATTGAGTTAGCACCCGGGACAGAACCGATCTCGAAAGCATCCTATAGGATGTCCTTGTCGAAATTGAAGGAATTGAAGGTTCAGATGCAGGAGTTACTGGACAAAGGATTTATTCGCCCAAGCGCTTCGCCTTGGGGAGCGCCAGTCTTGTTTGTAAGGAAGAAGGATGGGTCATTACGCTTATGCATTGACTACAGGCAGTTGAATCAGGTGACCATCAAGAACAAGTATCCGTTGCCAAGGATTGACGACCTGTTTGATCAACTGCAAGGAGCTTCTGTGTTCTCCAAGATAGACCTAAGGACGGGTTATCACCAGTTGAGGATTAAGAAAGAAGATATACCGAAGACAGCCTTTCGGACAAGATATGGGCATTATGAGTTTACGGTCATGCCGTTTGGATTGACTAATGCCCCAGCTGCTTTCATGGACTTGATGCATAGAGTGTTTAAGGAACACTTGGATCAGTTCGTCATCGTCTTCATCGACGACATTTTGATATACTCAAGGAGTCCTGAGGAGCATGAGGAGCAATTGAGTTTAGTTCTACGGACATTAAGGGAACACTCGCTGTACGCCAAGTTCAATAAGTGCGAGTTTTGGCTTAATGAAGTTGCGTTCCTTGGACATGTCATTTCTGGAAATGGGATTTCTGTGGACCCAGCAAAGATTGAAGCGGTAACGAATTGGCCCAGACCTACGTCAGTAACGGAGATTCGAAGCTTCCTAGGATTAGCAGGGTGTTACCGAAGGTTCGTGGAAAAGTTCTCCTCGATAGCTACTCCTTTAACGAGGCTGACCAAGAAGGATACGAGGTTTGAATGGACGGATAAGTGTGAGAGGAGTTTTCAGGAACTTAAGCATCGTTTGACGACTGCACCAGTATTGACCATCCCTTCTGGACCTGGAGGTTATGAGATTTATAGCGATGCGTCGCTGAAGGGATTAGGATGTGTCTTGATGCAGCATGGAAGAGTGGTAGCTTATGCATCGAGACAGTTAAGACCTCACGAAATGAATTACCCGACGCACGATTTGGAACTAGCAGCTATCATCTTCGCCTTGAAGATTTGGAGGCATTACTTGTGTGGAGAAAGATTTCAGATTTATACAGACCACCAGAGTTTGAAGTACCTGTTTTCCCAAAAGGAGTTGAACATGAGGCAACGTCGATGGATGGAACTGCTCAAGGACTATGATTGTGATATCCTGTACCACCCCGGAAAGGCAAATAAGGTCGCGGATGCACTGAGCCGGAAATCGAGCATCGCACATCTAATGGTTAAGGAATGGACCCTGTTGGAAAGGATAAGGGATTCAGAGTTTAAGCTCGAAGTTTGCCAGCTGTCTTGCCTCCTAGCGACATTGAGAATTGAGCCAGAGATTCATGAGAAAGTGAAAGCGTTGCAATCTACGGACCCCGACATCTAAAAGATACTGGAAATGGATGCCGGAAAAAGGAAACCCGACTTTCAAGTGTCCAAAGATGGGATTCTGAAGTTTCATGGACGCTTGTGCGTGCCCAGTGACGAGGAGCTGAGAGAAAAGATCTTGTCGGAAGCTCATAGGAGCAACTATAGTATCCACCCGGGTAGCACGAAGATGTATCAGAACCTGCGTCAACACTACTGGTGGAATGGGATGAAAGTAGATGTAGCTAAGCATGTGGCGAAGTGTTTGACGTGCCAGCAAGTTAAGGCTCAGCATTGTAAGCCTGGTGGGATGTTACAGCCTCTGGAAATCCCCGAGTGGAAATGGGAGCACATTACCATGGACTTTGTCATGGGTCTGCCGAGGAGTCAGAGAGGACATGATTCGATTTGGGTGATCGTAGATAGGCTGACTAAGTCCGCGCACTTCCTGGCAGTGAGAAAAGATTTCGCAATGGATAGATATGCAGAGCTGTACATGAGGTACGTAGTTCGCCTTCATGGAGTCCCAGTAACGATTACTTCGGACAGAGACCCCAAGTTTACCGCTTCATTTTGGAAAAGCCTACAAGGGGCTTTGGGAACGAAACTACAATATAGCACCGCTTATCACCCCCAGACAGACGGACAATCAAAAAGGACAATTCAGACGCTTGAGGACATGCTGAGAGCTTGCGTATTGGACTTTAAAGGAGGTTGGGAAGATCAGTTACACTTGGTGGAGTTTGCCTATAACAACAGTTACCAACAGAGTATCGGGATGGCACCGTTCGAAGCATTATACGGTAGAGCCTGTAGGACACCGTTGTGTTGGGACGAAGTTGGCGAAAGAAGCATAACAGGCCCAGAATTAGTAGAACAGTCAGTGGAGGCAGTGAAAATCATAAGAGAAAGATTGAAAACCGCACAGAGCCGCCAGAAGAGTTACGCCGACAAGCGGCGCAGACCTTTGGAGTTTCAAGTAGGAGACCACGTTTTCTTGAAAGTGTCACCAATGCGAGGTCTATCTCGGTTTGGGAAGAAAGGAAAGTTGAGTCCGAGGTATGTAGGCCCTTTCGAAATTCTGGAGCGAATTGGAACTTTGGCCTACAGACTCGCCTTGCCGCCAAGTTTATCACAAGTTCAAAATGTTTTCCACGTGTCGATGCTGAGGAAGCATGAACCGGACGTGACTCATGTACTGGACCATGAAGTGATAGAAGTGGACGATCGAGTGTCTTACGTGGAAAGACCAGTTAGGATCGAGGACAGAAAGGAGCAAGTCCTAAGGAATAAGACGATCCCGCTAGTAAAGGTGATCTGGGAGAACCACGGAACTGAAGGAGCCACTTGGGAAAGTGAGGAAGCGATGAGGCGTCAGCACCCCCATTTGTTTGGGTAGATAGTTGTAATGTAAATTTCGAGAACGAAATTTCTGTAAGGGGGGAAGAGTTGTGACATCCTAAATTCCGACCCTATCTCGAAGCTTATTAGTGAATGAATGTCTATCGATGTATTCCAGTAATCTTGTTCAGAATTGATCACTCTCGAGTCAACTAACCAATGGGGAATGGCCATATAGGATTTAAAGTACGTGGACCAAAGAACTGAACCACGAGTAGACGCTTTGACCATAAGGATCGTCGAGGAAATATTCTGGACCGTTACGGGTCGATCTAAGAGTGGTTTTAGAACAATTTGCTAGTGTCATGCGATTGGTTCACGGGTGATTCCGTATGACCATGACGTGATTTGCGAATTAACCTAAATCGATTCCTGACGGTCGTAACCTTCGGAACTAGTAATTGACCCTCGCGATCACATGACAACCAAAGCCGCCGTGGCTCGAGTAACTCTTAAACGTGGCCTTAGTCACGGGTCGATACGCGTAACTCCTAAGAGCCGCCCGTTAGTTCGAGACGCGCTGGAATGACGATTGACTGAATTTAGCCATAGATTGGACTTCGAGATTGGAGGCCGGACATTCGGAGATCACAATGGAGTAAATTTGGACGTCGCCTCATCGAAGAGTTAATAAGGTCAGAGATAGCCCCGTAGAGATTAGAAAAGCGAAATTCGAACCGACAAGCGAAATCGACCATTGTGCCCTTTTGTCTAGCACACTTGTCATTAATTAAAGTAAGGGCAATTTGGACCTTTCCTTCCCCTAGTCTTGGCCGAAAACTTGAGGGCCCTTTAGTCATTTGACCTTGTGAATTATTGGTAGACCACTTTGACCATTTGACTTGACTATGGAATGACAATTTCCCCATGACCAAACCTCTTACACCTTGTCACTCATGGACACTATTTCATGTCAACCACCCCACTACCACTTTTCCCTCCAAATTTCCTTGCTTCTTATCACCCACACTCTCTCTCTCCCTCCCCCATTCGGCCGACCTCTCACTCCCCTTCCTCCCTCACTCGTCGCTCTCTCCCTCTCTTCCTTTCCCTCACGCCGTCGCCTCCTCCTCCCCTCACGGCCAAACCGCGACTCACCGCCACCTTGCCGCCGCTCCGCCGCCACGAACTGCCATCAAGACCCCTCCCTCTTCCACTTGGATCGCGAAGGACCGCCGTCCAAGCCCGTAAGCCGCCCGTGCCGTCGCCGAACCGAACCGGGGCCGTTCTTGAGAAATCCATGGCTATCCTTGAGGTGAGCGACTTCTAGGACTTAGGTGAGCATAATAGGGTGTTGGTAGCTTGAGTTAAGAGTGGTATTAAGGTTATTCTTGGCCATTTTCGTGTAGAGCTCCTAGGAGCCGGACTTGGCCGCCGAGGAACCGCCGAGTGCCGCGTCGCCTCCCGCCGCTTCAACCGGTTCTTGTTGGCCTTGAGGACTAGGTAAGCTTCCCTAATCCTTTGTTAGCTCCTTGTGTGTATGGAAGGACCAAGTGAGCGTTGTTTAGGGCATCTAATGGGCGGTTTGGATGAGAACTATAGAGGGCCGATTCTGCCCATGAGGAAAACCGAACATGGCCATACCTTGTGGTGATTGATTTGTTGATTCCTTGGTTGAATTATGTGATGAACACCCGTAGGTAGGAACCGAATGCCTATACGGATGCGCTAGGTGTGCTAGACGGGAGTTGAGTTTGATCGAAACCGGGAATTGCTTGATTGATCCTAGAAGCATTCGGCCATGACATTAGTAGGCGACATACCACGTAAAAATAACCTATTGACTATTCATTGTGTTCGGCCATGGGTCATTGAATGAGATCGTGAGATTAAAATGATGCCATGTTCGTGAATTCGGCCTTAGGCGGCGAACCGAAACTTTAATGTGTTAAATTGATCAAGTGAATCCATTGATTGTACTATGGTCTATCGATGGTGCCCACGAGTGGCGGTCCGCTAACGAACTTGTAATCGATCGCAAAGTATGACATTGGCCTCGTTTGCCCGATTAGTGTAACATAGCATCGTGATGTGAATTCGAGATTGAAACGGCCGGACAACGTCTTGATTGGGTGATGCACGTATTGGATTGAGTCATAGTGTAATTGATTGAAGTGTAAGCTTATGTGCATAAGATATCCTGATGCGTTAAACGCGGGATAGACCTGAGACGTTAAACGCGGGTCATGAGACTTGGCATCGGAAACCTGAGGCGTTAAACGCGGGTTCCTTGACTTTTAGGCCTGATGCGTTATTACGCGGGCTAAGCCATGAGAGTTTCGATTGTATCATACATGTAAACTATCTTCTAAATGATGAAGCGTTAAGTGCCGAAGTACGAGCCCTGTTTAGCCTAGCTTGTGAATTGCATGACTAGATATGTTTCTAATTGAACTATTATATGCCATTGCATGTTATTCGTACGTCTTGTCATTGCATGTGTTTAAGAATGTCCGGACGTCCCAAGTGTCTAGCTTAGGGTTAGGCTAGCTTACTGAGTATATCTCACCCCGTCGTGGGACCCACCATTTCAGACCCCAAACCCTAAGCATGCCGCCGCCGCCGATTTTTGGGGTACCCGTCTGGGTGGAGCAGTATTCCACGGAGTACCCGGTGGGAGAAGAGAAGGCGTATATTAGGAAGTATGGCACTATCTGGATGGACGTGGGCTTAGCAGACTGGAGGCCGGACCGATTCGCAGCATGGTTTTATCGAGACGGCGACCTCACAGTCGGACCGTTGAGGACTTTTGACGTATTGTGGGATGTCATTGGCGAGCAGGATCCTTCGATCGTGCACCCTGCTGATGGAGAGCTCACTGATTCCGAGACCGCTCCCGATCCGGATCTCCCGCCGGCACCGTCTCAGAACCCCGAGGTTGACGGCCACGTCGTGGAACCCTCTGACGCTGAAGATCCCATGGAGACTGACGAGTCTGATCCCGAGGAAGATGAAGAGGCGCTAGACGATTCCGAGGACGTGCCCTTGGAGGAGGAGTACAACCCCGAAGGAGAGGCCATCTTCCACCCTCGACCTGAATCCGAGGAAGACGAAGATCCAGAGGAAGTGTTCGAAGAGGAAGAAGAAGAAGAGGAAGACGAGGAAGACCTAGAGGAGTATGACCCTGTGCACCGCGAGGATCCAGATGACGACCGCGAGCTCGACCCTTAGATAGCCTAGGCGCCCATAACTTTTGAAGTACCTTTTTGAGTAGTGCCTGACCTTAGCCCTTCGCCTCCTTTTGTTTAGGCTAACCATCTCCCCCTGATCCCAAGTGTTGTATTCCAGTTCATGCTCATGTTGTAAATCGAATTGTATGTTATGCTATGACTTGTTTAAGTGTCTTGTTCCCTCGAGCCATCTTGTGTTTAACCGTTTAGGAGTTGTGCATGACGTCTCCGCATGTTCATTTAAGATTCATTGTCTACTGCGCGCTGCACGGATCTTGGGTATCATTTCTAAGGAACTAACCGCGAGGCGATGATGTGCGCCTGGAGAACTCGGGGCGTTACACTGTTATTCAAATTATCTTAATTAGGTGAAGAACTAGAAAAATTGACGCAGGGAAACAATTTCTTGGAAAGCAATTCCAAAGGAAAACTCAAATTTAATTGAATGATAATCTGTCTAATACAAATAGAGGACGTCTATATATATAGATAGGACTCCTAAAGGAATGCAGATAATTAAATATAACATTAATCGACTCAAATCAAATCTAATCAAAGTGAAATCTCAAAAATTGCGTAAAAATTCAAAAACTGCGAAATAGAAAACTGCCTAAAAAGTGGTCTAAACGACTCCGGAATACCAAAATTCATCGCATGTCACGGCGAAGTGTAATTTTGAATTAGACGGCCGTTTCGCTTCAACCGACCAATTTTGAGCGCGATCCGAGATTGTTTGTCCCAAGATCCGAAATTACCGGTGAACCCGCGCGGGTTTCTAGGGATCCAATTTATCAAGATAATCGCATACCAATTGTTCTACATCATTCCCCCTACTTCAGAAGAACTCGCCCTCGAGTTATCATCAGGATAAAGCGGAATGTCTGGAGAATGATACTCGGATAGGTCCGCCACGTTGAATGTTGGGGAAATATTAAGATCGCCAGGTAGATCAACAATGTAGGCATTGTCGTTGATCTTCTTAATGATGCAGCAAGGATCGATTTTTCTGTTCTTCAACTTGTTGTAAGTACCAATGGGGAATCGCTCCTTGCGTAGGAAGACCATGACCTCATTGCCAACTTCAAAAGTCTTGGAACGACGTCGCTTATCAGCATGCTCCTTATACTTTGTGTTGGATTCAGCAAGTTAGCGTGTAACATCAGCTTGAACTTCCATAATTTTCGTCGCCAAATTTTCTGCCGTCACACTATAACTAGGAATCTTAGGCAGAGGAACCATATCAAGTGTATGTTGAGGTACACGGCCATAAACAACTTCAAATGGTGATTTTCCAGTGGAACAATTAACTGTATTGTTGAAAGCAAATTCCGCTGGAGCTAAATAATGATCCCACTGTTTTGGTGTGTCACTACAAAGGCAACGAATGATGTCTTCCATTGTCCGATTAACTACCTCGGTCTGCCCATCAGTCTAAGGATGGAAAGAACTGATGTACTGCAAATTAGTGTCAAATAATTTCCACTGAGTCCTCCAAAAGTGACTGAGGAACTTAGTATCCCTATCAGAGGTGATCGTCTTTGGAACACCATGTAAACGAACAATTTCGCGAAAGAATAGACCAGCAACATGAGAAGCATCGGAAGTTTTCTTACATGGTATAAAATGTGCCATCTTCGAAAATCTATCAACTACCACGAAAACGGAATCCATACCTCGTTGTGTTTGCGTAGTCCTAAAACAAAATCCATGGATATGTCCACCCAAGGTCCAGTTGGTATTGGCAACGGTGTATAGAGGCCAGTGCTTTGAGAATGCCCCTTTACAACTTGACAGACAGGACACTTCTTCACAAAACACCCCACATCGCGTTTTAATTGTGGCAAAAAATAACGCTCTTCCACCAAGACGATGGACTTATCACGCCCAAGATGTCCTCCAAGGCTCCCCCCATGTAACTCCTGAATCAATTTCTCACGAAGGGAACTACGCGGGATGCATAACCTATTGCCATAAAATAGGAAATTACCATGAGTAATCATATCACCTGCAAAGCCAGCAGCTTGACACTTCGTTCAAGTGTCTCGATAATCTTCATCTTCAGCATAAAGGTCGCATAAAATTTCAAAGCCCACTACTTCATTTGTCATGGTGACAAGTAAAGCAGCTCGGCGGCTTAAAGTATCAGCCACTTTATTCAAATAACTAGCCTTATATCGAAGCACAAAATTAAATTGCTCTAAGAATGAAACCCAACGCTCATGCATCTTGTTTAAATGCTTGTGGCCCTTGATGTATTTGAGCGCTCAGTATTCAATATAAATTCATGCTGATAAAGATAAGGCTGCCAGTGCTTAATAGCTAGAACTACTGCATAGAATTCCTGCTCATAGGTGGACCATCGTCGTCGAACTTCATTCAACTTCTCACTGAAATAAGCAACTGGTTTCCCTTCCTTCGACAAAACCGCTCCAATTCCTACCCCAGAAGCATCACAATCTAGCTCGAACAACTTATCAAAATTCGACAAAATAAGAAAAGGAGCAGTAGATAACTTTTCTTTTATCAAGGCGAAACTCGCCTCAGCCTCTTCATTCCACCTAAATTGGCCTTTCTTTAGACACTATGTAATAGGCGCTAAAATAGTGCTGAAATTACGGATGAACCTGCGATAGAATGTCGCCAGTCCATGAAAACTCCGCACCTCCCCAATAGTCTTAGGTGTAGGCCAATCCCGAATGGCAGCAACCTTCGCTTCATCAACTCGAAGCCCATCTGCACCAACAATATATCCCAAAAACAGTAATTGATTCGTCATGAAATTACATTTAGGTAGGTTGATATAATGCTGATTTTCCTCCAAAACTTGCAAAACATCTCGAAGGTGTTCTACATGTTGCTACTCATCTGGGCTATAGATAAGTATGTCGTCGAAATAAACCACCACAAACTTGCCCAAGAAAGGCTTAAGGACTTGCGTCATTAGACGCATAAAAGTGCTGGGCGCATTGCTAAGCCCAAATGGCATGACTAACCATTCATAAAGTCCTTCGCTAGTTTTGAACACCGTCTTCTATTCATCCCCAAGCCTCATGCGAATCTGATGGTAACCGCTCCTCGAATCGATCTTCGAAAATATCTTCGATCCAGACAACCTGTCAAGCATATCATCCAAACGAGGAATAGGGAAGTGATACATCACAGTAATTTTGTTTATCGCTCGACTATCCACACACATCCGCATGCTGCTATCTTTCTTCGGTGTAAGCAAAGCAGGAACAGCACAGGGACTCATGCTTTCTTGGATAAAACCTTTTCGCATAAGTTCTTTCACCTTCTCTTTTAGTATCTGATTCTCTTTTGGGGTCATGCGGTAATGTGGCAGATTAGGTAGACTAGTGCCGGGCAGGAAATCGACCTGATGTTGGATGTCTCGCAATGGTGGTAGTCCATCAGGTAGGTCTTTAGTAATAATACTAGATAAAGCCCTCAATAAAGGCTGCAGAGCTTCTGGAATTTCGATGGCTTCCTGTTTGGCTCCACTATCCACGATCTAGTACATACCATTCCTTTTTCGAACATTAAGCAAAACATCAGTTTTATCATTGTCCTGCTTTCGAGTAGTTCGCGGAACTCATACAGTTTCATCCAAGGGACGAAGGGTAATTTTCGTCCTATTCCACACAAATGAGTAGACATTCTCACGCGCTCGGTGAGTAACGTCAACATCATACAGCCATGGCCATCCCAGCAAGAGGTGGCAAGCATTCATTTCTACAACATCACAGACTATTGTATCCTTGTATGTTTTCCCAATTGAAATAGGCAAACAACAAACCTGTGTTACCTTTAATTCTAGTCCCTTACGAATCCATCCGATCATATAGGGCGATGGGTGAGCTTCGGTCTTCAGTTTGAGATGATCGACCAGTGCTTGTGACACAATATTTTCGCAACTTCCATTGTCAATAATAACGTTGCAGACCTAATCGCTTATAGTGCATTGGGTACGGAAAAGGTTGTTCCGCTGCGAATCCTCCCTCCTTGGTGTTAACAGCAGCCACCTAACCACGCAATTAACATGTTTGCCTTCTTCATCGACTATCTCTTCTTCGTCTCCCCAATCCTCTTCATAAGGCTCATCGTCA
This sequence comes from Rhodomyrtus psidioides, assembly GCA_021437785.1. Classification (NCBI taxonomy): domain Eukaryota; kingdom Viridiplantae; phylum Streptophyta; class Magnoliopsida; order Myrtales; family Myrtaceae; genus Rhodomyrtus; species Rhodomyrtus psidioides. The sequence continues at coordinate 109,261 of JAILYB010000121.1, forward strand.
GGTTCGACCAAATTTGCCATCTTCGCCCCTCGCGGACAATCACTAGAACGGTGCCCAGGTTCATTACACTTGAAGCACTTTCCTAGATAAGGTTTGGCATAGGGATTTGGAGCGACATCTCGAGCCTTAGTCGCAGGGGCTGAAGTACGCTTGGGCGCATCAACATTGCTTCCCGAATTTCGGTTTGCATTGTTGAATTGCCGGTTTGAGGATTCAGCACATTCCTGCGATTTTCCTCGACCGAATTGTCCCCGAGGAGTATAGTTTCCTGATCTGTTGGAATAGTTATTTCGCTCCAACTGTAACTCGACCTTCCTGGCCATCTCTTGCGCATCCTCAACAGAATACAAGCGATGCAACGAAACACGATCTTGAATATTTAAGTTGAGATCACTGATATACCTAGCAGTTTCCTGCCCCTCATATTCAGCCAGATTATTTCGGGCCGAAAGTCTAAGGAACTCCTCCGTGTAGGCTTGGACAGTCCGACCCCCCCTGTTTGCAAGCCTGAAATTGCTGGAACAAAACTTGCTCAAAATCAAGAGGAAGGAACCGATCCTTCAGCAACTCTTTCATGCTAGCCCAAGTTCGGATAGGGGCTTTCCCTTGTCGGCGCCGGGAGAGTTGTGTCTGTTCCCACCAGGTTGAGGCGCCGGCCTTCAATCTGTACGCCACAAGTTTAACTTGGCGATCCTCTTCTATTTCCATGGCATCGAAGAATTTCTCGACCTCCCAAAGCCAATCCAGAAAATCTTCAATATTTAGGCTACCATTGAAGGTAGGAAGATCGACCTTTAGTTGATACAGCTCGGGCTCTCGTCGATATCTTCCATGCTGACGACCCCCACGAACAGGTTCGTCTAAGACCCCTCCGAATAGAGGGCTTCCATGAACAGGAGCATATTGGAATTCAACTTCATCTTCTACTTCAAAATCCTCGACATAGCCTTGTCGTCCTTGTCGGGGATTCGCTCTTCGCTCCACAGCTACCTCGGGATCATGAGCGACAGGAATTCGCTCTGCTGGAAGAACGCTAGGGTTTGGGTTTGGGTTGGCAGACAACCGTTGGATGGCGGCAAGTAATTCTTGCTTTGTCCGTTGGTCATGCAGAGCTTGTCGAGTCTCCTTAGCAAACTGTTGATTCTCCTCAGCAAGCTGCCGATTCTCCTCAACGAACTAGGTAAATTCCTCACACGAAATAGGCTCATCGCCATCAACTGCGGAGGTTTGTCTATTCACGTTTTTTTGTCATCGTCACAAGGAAAAACCTCGCTCTGATACCAAATGACGTAGGGAAACAATATCTTGGAAAGCAATTCCAAAGGAAAACTCAAATTTGATTGAATGATAATCTGTATAATACAAAGAGATGACGTCCTTATATATAGATAGGACTCCTAAAGGAATGCAGATAATCAAAGATAACATTAATCAACTCAAATCAAATCTTATCTAAAAGGAATCAAAGTGAAATCTCGAAAATTACGCAAAAAATCAAAAACTGCGAAATAGGAAACTGCCTAAAAAGTGGTCTAAACGACTCCGGAATACCAAAATCCATTGTATGTCACAACGAAGCGTGGTTTTGAATTAGACGGCCTTTTCGCTTCAACCGACCAATTTTGAGCACGATCCGAGATCGTTTGTCCCAAGATCCGAAATTACCGGAGAATCCGTGCGAGTTTCTGGCGATCCAATTTATCAAGATAACCGCATTCCAACTGTTCTACATCAAAAATTGAGGATGATCAAATTGACCCCGTACTTGGAATCTAGATAAATTGATGGCAGAATGCTGTCAGACTCTTTTTGAATATCACATTGTCAATTATTTAGACAACACACAAGTACTAAGTAGTAACAAATTTTTGAGCTGACATTATCTATACTAGTATATAAAGAGCATATCTTACTTTTTGAGGATCTCAATCTTTATTCTTTTTACTTCTAAAATATGATTTGGTGCTTATTTTACACATATTGAATCCATGAAATTTCCACATATGTGTGACCTTAGATAGTGTTAGTCTTACAACTATCAGCTAGTTTTGTTTTGTCAAATTTATTCTCTTTGATTGTTTTGCGTTCACCCATTTACTTATGAAAATTCCAAATATTGATATGAGGTGAGGTCATTTTCTCAAAAAAAAAAAAAAAATTGGTCCACGGTAGATTTTATTTTAAATGAGGGTTTGAAATGTCCAACTCAATCTCAAATAAACATATGAGCTTGCCAGCTGATCAAATGTATTCCGACAGACATTGTTCGGCAACTAAAGGGAGGCGAATTTCGTCCAAATTTGCAATTGAATAAAATTTTAAAAAAATATTCAAATTCAATCGATAACAGGTTTGGTTTTGCATTCAATTTTTCACTTACTTCTTCCTCTCGCGCTACTTCACAAGCAAATTGACTAAAATATTGCCGACAACACAAAGGCGCACCAGAGCATTGGCTGTTTCGAAAGCTAGCATGACCCGCCTTCTTTTTCTTTGTTTTAGGTCATCTTTCTTTTCATTATCACTTTGCTTTTCTAAAAAGATTTTCCTCGGATTCTGTCAGGCCGGTTTGGTCATGAACGACATTTTTTTTTTGTCGAACATGAAGGGACCCAAGAATTTTTTTTTAAAAAAAATATTTACCAATTTAACATTAAAAAATATTTACCAAATTGGGTGCCAATATATAATTGGGCCGCCGATTGGCACCCAAAATAGGGAATTGGGCCCCAATCGGCAGCCCAATTGTCGATTGGGGCAATTGGGCACCCAATCGGCACTTGGGCCCAAATTTATTTTTTTTATTTTCTTTTTTTTAATGGATTCGTCTCAAAAAATTATGCGAAATAAAAAAAAATTCGTTCCAAACGGACACCCGAGCGATGAGATATGCCATTTCAAAGTATTATTCCATCGAATTTTTAAAACTTTGCTAATTTAGGCATCCATTTAAACGAATAAATTATAAAAAATTAATTAAATAATAAATTATATTGAAATTACGTAAATTTTGAGGAAAAAAACACTACTAATTCATATTCCACCATTAAAATTGACTTTTAATTTATATTTTTTTTATAAAAGTATCAATTAAATAATAAATTATAAGTGAAATTTTATTAATAATTTAGGCATCAATTGAAAACTTTTATAAAAAATATAAATTAAAAGTCAATTTTAATGGTGGATGTCGCGACCTAAAAAATTAGGCTAATGGATTATTAGGTCAATTAAATTAACTAACCTAACTCAGACCCTCCCAAGTCCTACCAAATCGCAATTTAGGTTTATTCTTGAAAAAATATTCAATCGGAGCCGCCACTAATCATTTACGGTAGGTTGATTAGAAACCTATATAAAATAGCGGGAGAACTATTTTATCTCTACGAACCAGAGAAAATGAATTCGGGGACTTGGTTATATTAATTAAATTTAATGCCCTTTCGGTACCCAATTTTCATGAAAAATCCTTAGTTTGATGAATTGAATTTTTTGGGATTTTCTTTTATTAAATACAATGCTAATGCAATCTAATTATATGACATGTGAAATGATATGACATGGCAAAATGACGTGGCAAGATGACATGGAAAAATGCATGACGTAGCAAGATGACGTGGCAAACTGCATGACATGGTATAATGACGTGGCGGAATGCATGACATGGCAAGCTAAATTATGCGATATGCAATGCAAATGACATTTTTTTGGTATTTTTGTTTATTTTCGGATTTATGGAAAATGAATTGAAAAGGCTATCCTAGAGTCAAGAGAAACGTGATCTAACTCAAGAAAAACGTGGGATTTTTTTGGGGTTTTTTAGGGATTTATTTAAGCATGAAAACACAGAAAATTTGAACAAAAATAAACAAATATTGCCCATAAAACACATTGAAATCCGAAAATCCGATTTTATTCACAACATCCCCCTAGATTAGGGTTAGAAAGTGAATGTTTTATAGAACGACCGTCGTCCCTATACACATAGGGCAAACCTTGAAATTCTATTTAGGAATTAACAATCCGCTCCTCAAGATTTAGGATTTGATATCTAATTCACACGTACAGACACGATCATACTTCGATATCGAAGTCATATGTTGCCTTTAATGTACGCTTTTCCGAAGGGTTTGGGCACAATTGGGAGCATGTGTTATGGGCAATATTGTTTATTGATGTGCAAACTTTATAAACAATCAAAACAAAGCAATCATAACAAAAATAAAATGAAAAGAGTCAATTGAGCTTGAATTTTTGAAATTTTAAGAGGGGCGGCCGAAATAATGAGATTGGGAAGCCACCTTTCCTTATGCAAAAAAAAAGATCCAATTTTAATTTTGAGAAAATTATCTTTAGTGATTGGAAATTTAATTTGGATAATTCTCGAAAATTCGGATACAAATCAATTCAATCAAATATTATCCCTAACAACCAACGTTATCTGAGGACCGCGAGATAAGCCTAATCAATTAATTTGATAAGCATTACCACCAAATCACATGTTATAGATAATAAAAAAAAAATCGATAACAAACTGAGCGCTACTCGAGATAACTCAAGTTCATCCGTACATGCATAACCCAATTCGGCCGTGAAGGGATATATTCCAAAAGATCCAGTTTATTCCACAGCACATGAGAAACATCACCCACCCACATGACAAAATCGGTAGACTAGCTTGGGGGAAGCAAAAAAATCTCTTTAATTCATAAAGATTCAGCCCTGATTAAAGCCGTCAATTCTCAAAGTGCCCCATGATCAAATCAGATTGCAATCCAAACATGTCTAGCCTATTCGAAAGAAGGTCAGATTTCATCACCCATTCAACTCTCAGTACTGACGTGAGCTTGATAAGAAATTCCACTTCGATAGCAAATCAGTAGGTGCTAAATCATTCATGCAAATTATTTATGCGAGCTGTTATGACCAGCGGTCAAAGAGGTGAACCTCATACCTTTTTTTAGCAATTTCCAAATCAGGCGCAAGCTGCAAATCTGCCCAAAAAGAGAAAAAGCTTTCCGGGCTTGTTTCGTAGTCGAACACCTTCCAATGACCAAGGTTGATCAGTGGCGCCACAACACCGCCCAGTGAACTTTTTCCGAACCAAGATCCAGCAAACGCAGATTTGCGGTTGCGTCTGAAACGTATCACCTTTTGCGCCTTGTTCAAGGTGGGATTGCCACTAAACACTTCTTAAAGGATCTGAATCAGTGGCTGATCACCAATGCTTCCAATGTGGGCTTCGGCCTCTTGCTCAAAGGGACGATAGAAGAGCAACTGGATTGGCAGAGCTCCGAGCGACGGCAACCGACAGGGACGGCCGCGAACAACCAGAATTGCTCGATAGAGAGATGAGATGATGATGAGGGGGCTAAGCACGTTGAGGATTTCGGATTGATGATGATGTGCACTGATTTACACGGACACAACTTCGGGTAGCAAAGAGATGTCTACGGCTAGGGGATTGTCTCGACCATGGGGAAACAATCGAACCCTCAATCTCGCCAAGCAACTCTCCAATTTCTGCTGTAAATCAAGTAATGGCTGACCCCTCAAACGTGAATGAGGCCTTGTACTTATAGAGCTAGGCACAACTAATCCTATTAAGAGTATGACTTGTTAATGACCGTTGGATCGTTGTTCCTAGCTAAAGTAGGATTTGTTTCAAGCCGTTGGATTTTAAGTTCCCACATCCAGTAGAATACTAGCTGGTAGGTTTCCGATCTTAGAACTCTCAATTAAGATAAGCCTCTCAAACTACAAAAATTCCAGACTTAATCCGAAAATTTGAAGAGTCCTATTTGCACTGGACACCAATGCGTTCGGCCACTTGACAAGGAATGAGAGATGGCCGAAATTCCCCTGTTTTCGTGGGCTTAATCAGAACTTTAACTAATTAAACAATAATCAACATGAAGGCCTTTTACAATTAGGTAAAAATGGGCTGACTTTCAATCAAATTGGCTCAAAATTATAGTGAAAAATTCGGCACATCCACATTTGTGGCCCACGTGAATTTTTTATCCAAGTTATAGGCTCATCTTGATTCCTCAATCTCAAAAATTCGGCGCACCCCTTCAAGCCATGATAAAAATTCTGAACTGAGTTCGGTCTAGCCACCTGTCAAATTAAGCCCAATCGACTAATGTAATAACTGAAAATAAATATGCAATGCATGAGGGTTTATTTTTTTGTGAGACTTATGATTAACCTTCATTTTATGAAACAAATGAATTTCCTAAAATTCAAAATTTAGGTGTCAATAGTGGAATATGAATTATGTAGTATTTTTTTTTCTAAAAGTATCAATTAAATAATAAATTATAATTGAAATTGAAATTTTATTAATAATTTAGGCATCAATTGAAAACTTTTATAAAAATATAAATTAAAAGTCAATTTTAATGCTGAAATATGAATTATGTATTATTATTTTTCCTCAAAGTTTACGTAATTTCAATATAATTTATTATTTAATTGATACTTTTATAATTTATTCGTTTAAATGGATGCCTAAATTAGCAAAGTTTTAAAAATTCGATGGAATAATACTTTGAAATGGTATATCTCATCGCTCGAGTGTCCGTTTGGAACGAATTTTTTTTGATTTCGTATAATTTTTCGAGACGAATCCATTGAAAAAGAAAAAGAAAATAAAAATAAATAAATTTGGGCCTCAATCGGCACTTGGGCTGCCGATTGGGGCCCAAAACCAATTTTGGGCCCCAATCGACGGCCCAAGTACTGATTGGGTGCCCAATTGCCCCAATCGGCAATTGGGCCGCCGATTGGGGCCTAATTCCCTATTTTGGGTGCCAATCGGCAGCTCAAGTGCCGATTGGGGCCCAATTTGATAAATATTTTTTTTAATATTAAATTGGTAAATATTTTTTAAAAAAAATTAATTTGGAAAAAAGCCTAGAATTTTTGGCCGTCGATTTTTCTGCTCAAAATATATATATTTGACCCAAGAAGTGAACGACAATTCGTGCATGACAATACTTTAGAAATCATCTTCTTTCCAAAAGTTGATTTTTTCTACATCCATGTTGACACCTGATTTTTGACCTAGTCTTTTTCAATTTTATTTTTTTGAAAAATCATAAAAAATTCATAAAAAGTCAAAAAAATTACAAAATCAACTTTGGTGGCCTTGGCCAAGCCCAAGGAACCATTCTTGACCAAAAAATAATTTTTCACATTTTTTCATATTTTTTTAGTATTTTTGGAAAATAGAAAAACACTTAAAAAATCAAGAAAAATAGCATTTGAGGTCACAAAAATATGGAAAAATATCCAATATTTTTCCTTTTAATCCCTTGTATTGTTGACCTCTCAAAAAAATCAAAATCAGATTCAATTTTAGGTGTTCCTTTGTAACCCGTACTATTGAATTTGAAGAAAAAAATAACAATTGAGTCTTTTAATTTGTAATTTTGGCATTTTTTAAGATCTTGACATTCAATCTAACTATCCCTTATCTCAATTTAGCCCAATTGTTTGCGCAATTTGCTCAATTGCATGGATTTGACAAAATTACATACTAAAATTGCATTTTAGTCCTTGAAATTAAGCATAATTGAAATTACTTTCAATTCAAGGGCTATCATTGCAAATTGGACATGCTACCCAATGGATTTCACCATTTTAAATCGATTGGCACAAGTGGTTTGACTCAATTTGATCATTTACATCCTCAATTACACGATCCCCAATTTCTAATTAAATGAAAATTTGGGGATTTTGTAGAAATTGATGAAAACTTTTGGGCAAAACCACATTTCTAGATAGAATTCATGCCCTAGATTCGATTATGAGGTTCAATTGCAAAAATTTCCCATTAATTTGGGTTTAATTTCGAAAATGGTGAGTCGGAGCCGGTTCTGACCGGTCAGACCGCCGGTCGAGCCGGTCAGACCGGTTTGCTACAGTGTCGTCTTCCCCAATAGAGCTCGAGCAGATGAACAGTGATGAACTGAGTTTCGAACGCCGAATTGAAGGGCAATTCGCGACTAATTGAAAGAGGAATGGTGGGCGTCTTGTTCTTTACCTCGAAACCTACCGATCGAGACCAACCCCAAGGCCAATGGTCGCCGGAGGAAGGGGTAATCAGTCGGTCAAGTTCCGAAGCTGCGAAAAGTCAACAAAATCAAACGCAGCTCAAATTCGTGCCAAATTCGCATGAGAAGGAACCCGCCGAGGAACCAAACGGAGTTAGACGACTCACGCATCTTCCTCGACGCCGTTTGGACCTAAAATCACGTGATGGCACGTGCTTTTGGAGTCAGTTGGAACTCCCCAAATCGGCGCCAAAATCCTCAGGAGCTATATAAGCTCGGGATCGCTTTCAGTTGAGGAGGACGGTGGATTCAGTTGTAGAAAGATAAACTGAATCAAGAGAGAAGGAGAAAACGCGAAGCAGAGCTCGTTCTCCGACCCCCGTCGTCGAGAATTTGAGCTCGAATTGCAGGGTGCTGGTTGGGTCTTCCCAGGCCAAACCAAAGCCATACGAGGCCACCAAAAGGTCGCCCAAAGTCCCCGGAATCGATCGCCGCCGGCCGCGCACGAGGAATCCGCGAGAACAGGTGAGCTGCAGTCTCGAGCGTTTCTTCAAGCTTTCATGGCGATTCATGCGTTTATTGATCATTCATGCAATTAGTGTGGGCGTTTCATTCCCTGAACATCACTGACCATCATCGCGTATCTTGTTTGCATCGGTTTTGTCTTAACATGCCCAATCGAGTCTTCAAATCCAACCTCCATTGTCGAGCTACTGTTCATCTTTCCCCAGCCGAATCTGGGCCGAGCGAGCTCAATCGGAGCTCGAGGTAAGTCTTCTGAACCTCCATTGGTGTTATTCTGTGACTGAATTTCTTTGATTTCGAGTGAATCGCATGATTGAGCTTCCATGGCCGTACTCGGCAATTCGCACGATGTTCTTGATTATGTGAATAGGATGTTTCGATTCTTAGATATGTCAAACTAAAGCTAATCGCGAATCGATTGCCGTTGGTCTCGAGTGATTCCATTAAGATTTCACCGCACGATCATCGCCGGAGAACTACAGCCGTCCATTCTGCCGGAGTCGCGAGGTTGAAGACGAAGCTGACGTGGCGCGGTCAACTGGTCAAAGGTCTAGGTGGCAACACGTGATTGGTCCACGTGGATGTCGAGTCAGCATGGCCGTTGAGTCTGTTATTCAAATAAAAAGAATCCAACGGCCGAGAATAATCGAGTCTAATAAATGGTGACCGCCAGATTAGAAATTAGGATTATCCGAAAACATTTTAAAATTGGAAAATTAAAACGAGCTGAAACGGTGTCGTGTAGGTTAGTGCCGTGCGGTGTCGTTTAGGTAAGTATAAATCAACGGTCTAGATCGAATCTTAAAATCTAATCGTGGCCGTAGGCTTAAGTAATCTGATCAGACGGTCCTGATCGAGTTTTCGCCTAATCTGAACCGTAGATTCCAGTCAGGTTATCCAGTGGACGTGGAATAGCCACGCGGCGCAATAAAGGCCGTTAGATCAAGCCCGACAATTCAAAGGAGGGGACGACGTCGTTTTGGAGCTGGGGCACGCGCGGGTCCGGGTCTGGACCGGGTTCCGGCCCGAGTGGGTCTGGTCGACCCGGTCCGAATCACTTTTTTTTTATTAAAAAATCAATAAAAAAATATAAAAATAAAAAAAAATAAGAAAAATCTTAGAAAATCCAAAAAATGCTAGAAAATTCCAGAAAATTCCAAAAAAAATGTGGGAAAATTTGTGGAAAAATCCTAGACATTTCAGAAATCCCCAAAAATCGAGGGTTGACCACAGACAACTGGTCAACCCTATTTTTGGGGTTTCTTATCCGTTCTTCCAAGACTTGACGACATTACCCTTTAGGGGTAAGTCGCCTCTGCTGTGTATGCAAGATAAGGCCGATAACGCCAAGGTAAGAATTAGGGTCGATTAGACGACCAATTCTTAAGTTTGGGTTTCGAGTCCCACCCTTTTTCTCAAAATGACGATTTTGCCCTTCAATGGGAAAATTGTCTTTCTTGTCTCAATCGAGTTCTGAAAATTGCTTAAAGTTAGAGTTTGGGTCAGGTGGACGACCAACTCTAATATTTGAGATTTTTAGTTCTCATCTTTGTCCAAAATGACGATTTTACCCCTCCAAGGGTAAAATCACTTGAAAATTCTAGAAAAATCCTGGAAATTCCCGAAAAATAGGAAATGGATTGGATTGATGGCCAATCCTATTTCCTCTGTCTTTTGACTTCCCAATTCATCTAAAATGACAAATTTACCCTTTCAAGGTAAATTTTCCCTGAACCATTCAAAATTACGATTTTGCCCCTTATGGGCAAATCATGCCAAAATCATTCCTAAGCCTTGATTGATATTTCTCTAGGCTAATAGGGCCTCATTAGGGATGCCATGCTGATTTCATGTGTTTTATCCGCATGTACTGATTCCTTGATTTGCGCTATTACTTTTAATGATTGTGAGTGATAGGGTAGCTATTCCCATCTGCATGAACTCCTAGATTTAGGGTTAATACCTCACTCATCTGTACGAAATCCTAGGATCAGATAAACCATTCAGCTTAGGTACCGAAAGGGCGTCAACTCTGACAGTTGACGTAACTAAGTCCCCGAACCCACTTATCTGGTTTCCGCAGAATCGAATAGACCACTCCCAACTATTCGATAGGGTTTCCGATCGTACCCTCCACGAAACGATTGGTGGCGACTCCTTGGCATGAACACTCATCACATGTCACTAGACCACACTGAAGGTCGACCACGTATATCCAGCAGTTGCGATTTGGGTAATGGGCCTTGGGAGAGGCCCGCGTCCGATCCAGCCAGCGATCGGGCGGCCCATTAGCCCGCTCCCGCCTCCGCGCGCTCGGGAGAAGGTCGCGACAGACTGGCGACTCCGCTGGGGAACATTCTAAAACCAGAATCTCTGGTTACGAATTCTAGAGGATTTGAGCCAATTAAAAAGTTGTTTGGTTTACTTGACCTTGTTTTCTGCAGATGCTCTCGAAGGCGAGGTACGTATGCTAACCATTGTGTTAGATGTTTTTGCAGATTGGAGAAATAAGGGGTGGAGTGATTGTTGACATTTTTTCCTGCAGGTTGGAGTTGGGAATGTATGTTTATCTTTATGCACATACTGAAGCGGTGTTTGATACCAACTACTGTGCATGACTTTGCATTGTGATGATCACGACACATCGCACACACTGGCGGTCAAACCCCGACTACAACCACCCTTAGGTTACCTTAGATAGGGAAAGGATGCGAAAAGGATCTTGTGTTTGATGGCACTTGAGACTTTCGTATTCATTCCCGCCTACCATCTGCATTGGCGATATCTAGCCCTCTTGGGTAGGTACCCTTGGGGAGGAATCTGCCTCGTGTGGATCGTGGGAGCCTGAGCCGTAGGTTCCTCACCTGACTTTCGATTCTTTTTTAGAGTATACCCACTTGTCGCATGCGCATGTATATGGATGGTTGGTATACCTAAAACCACCCATTGATACATGGGGCATTCAACATCCCCCAAAGTGTGGTTGGTAAGACATTTATTTCTAAACGTACTTTATTTCCTGCTCCATGACATGACTCATACATTGCATACACCCATATGCATTAGCATCATAAAGATTACTCAAGTGACTAATGAGAACAAACAATGATTATGGGGTAGGATGTCGTTGTTCCCTAAGAGCTCGACGGAGTTGGTGACCTTCGAGTACTTGAGAAAAGTTACTCGCCCCGGACCAAGCACGAGGCTACACTTTACTAGATTCGTGTATGGTCGGGAACTGACTGGACGTAAGCTGGGGTATGCTGAGGACTGTCAAACCCGCTACTACGCTGATAATCTCAGATTCAAGCGACAATCAAACGAAATGATGAAGGATTATCTGGAGATGAAGAGACAACGTCGCAACCAGCTAGCTAGGGAAGCGTACGCCCGCAGGAAGGCTGAATTGCTGGCCAAAGAGAACATACCCATGATTACTTTTTGGGGTAGGAAGAGACGCCCTGCGAACAAGACCAAGCCAAGGCGTATCACAATCAAGAAAGTGGAACCCGAGAAGGCTTCCGAAGTCATCGTACCCTGGACTAGAGAGTGGCCGGAGGAACTACAACCTCTCGACCAAACCACTGAAGATAACTCCCCTACCCTAGATTAAGGGAGAGTTCATGATAGATTGTCATTTGGGTAGACTTCTGAAAAAGAGTGATTTAGATCCTCACGTTCCATTGGCTTTTATGGCTTTCTTGTTTGAAAAACCTTTCTTTACCGTTCTTCTATTAGACATCTTAACTGTAATAAAAGTACATCCTACTTTGTTCCTTTGATGTATTGACCAATGGAATGTGACATTGCTGTTCCCTTTAGTCACTGAGTAAACCTGACTAAATTGCATAATTCACTTCCCTGAAATGCAAATTAGGCTTTGAGTCAGGCTTTCAAGACCTGAAAAAGGGTCATAGTCTCCATTTCTTCAAATTGAACTATGCAATCTAGTTAGCTCATGCATGCTTCATGACATCTGCATATTCATACATTTAAAGTAATTTCTGGCGATTGACCTTTTAAAATCATTTGCATATTTTAGACTTGATGGGAAAGAATGATATTCAAGTGTTCAAGATCCCCCGAGCTAAACTCCAATCATGGTGGGATGGCATGGGCGAAGCCAGCCAGAAGGCCCTTATGCGGAATCACGACTAGGATACCTATTGGACTTGCTGAAGATTGAGAGTTCACCTGCCTTCATTCAAGCCATGGCGCTCTACTGGGATCCTACCACCGCTACATTTTGTATGGAAGGACTAGAGATCACTCCCACTATCGAGGAATATAGCGCCGTCATCGGAGTTGAATTCACCCCTACGCTCGTCCGACCCCCTATAGGACTTGAACCCCTGAGTTAGGTGGCTGAATTCCTTGACACAAACCTGAATGAAGTCACGGCAGATGCAAAAAGCAATTCTGGACGAGTCTCCTGTCTTTCCTTATAGACCGATTTTCCCGCCTTCCTGCTTCTAAAGGAACCAAATCTGGTAGAGCCTTTATCTTGGCATTCTTTAGCTTTGTGCTATTCCCAATCTCAACTGTCACCTTCGACCCTATCATGGCTATAGTAGCTAGGCAAGTCTGTTGTGGGTGGGATTACTCAAACATCCTCCTTGCCGAAACTTTCCTCTCCTTAAATCGTTTCAAGAAAAACAAAAAGGGAATCTTTAGAGCTTCTAGTGATCTTCTGTATCTGTGGTTTACATCCCATATCAGACAATTCCACATCCGCATGGGTTTCACTGAAATCAGCCCCAATGCACATCCTCTTAAAACATTTGCTAGAACTCATACACGTGTTCCTAAGTTCAACTTTATAGAATGGAAGAACTTCCTCAAAGTCCTAAAACCCGAACAACTCCGATGGCGGCTAAGGTTGCCGACGCTGAACAAGGTCAGATTGACCTGCGATGACAGGAGTCCAGTCCCCCTGCTAGGGTTCACGGGCGCAACTGCATACTATCCAAGGAGGGTGATTCGGCAGTTTGGAGCACTACAAGAGATCCCTTCTCCACCGCAACCTGATATCTTCTCATTTGACATACCGAGCAAGACCCTCACAGAAGATGAGAAGAGACCGTTTGAAGCCAAGGTGGCATCCATCGCACGCTCTTTGAAGAATTTCCAGGCTGAAGGAATAAGTTGGCCAGAAGACATGACTCGTGAAGAGAACATCCATAGGGCTACCACTGAATACATTCAACACTTCAAAGCGATCCGACGAAGCCTTGTCGAGCCCTACATACCCGAATACATCGTGCCGTACGTACCAGGAATAGAGCCTTACATACCCGAAGACATTGGACCACTGTCATGTTCAGAAGATGAGAAGCCCCAGGTTGAAGAGGGGAATCCATGCTGGGATGATGAGGGTGCCTTAGACCTCAAACGTCCTAAACTTGAATAGGCTATTCTGTCAAGTGTAAAATAAGCAAACATTGTGACACTTTCTCATACATTCTCATTTCTGTGAAGTACCATCTTGGACACATGAGCATGAATATGAAACACGTTTTGCAAATGCATAAAGAAAAACTATCGTCAGAAATTACGCTTCTTTTAATTCCATGAGTTCTCGTCGGGAAATGATTAAAAGAACTACTTACATGAGGCTAAGGCTCATAAGGTAGCCCTTTTTCTCATCTACCGACAAGAAGCATGCAACTGAAAGAATTAACTGCTTCTCTTTGCTAAAATAAGCGAAACACTCACAGAGATCTTTTTGAACAGGTACGCTCTCATCACGGAATTTCCCACACATCGCTTCCGAACTCGCCTTAAGACAAGAATGGAGCAGCAAGAGTTGACTCCGCGCGTAGGCATACTGGAATCTCAGATGACTGCCTTAGCAACTATGATGGCTGACATTAAGGCCATGCTAGAGACATCCCAAGCTAAACAGACGACTACTCACCATCAGAACAACGCTGGTACTTCTTTCATACCTGACACGGCAGATAAAGAGTTGACAAAAGATACACAGCGTACAGAGGAAGACGTTCACGAACCAAATAGCCGGTCACAACAAAAAGCCTCGCCTGTTGTTATCAACCTTGAAAAAGAGGAGAAGGGAAAACAGACCGTGAAAACAGAGGTAGAGGCTAAGAGATTGGCTAAGATCGAAGAATGCCTGAGCAGCCAAGGCTACGAGTTAGCCCGCTTCGACAAGATATCTCCTTTTGCTAAAGTGGAGACTCCTCCTGACTATAAAGAACCAGAGTTCGTAAAGAAATACAATGGGACAGATTGTCCCCGTGCCCACCTCAAATACTACCTGCGCAAGATGGCACACTATTCAGATTACATTCCACTGTTAATGAACACATTCCAAGAGAGCTTGGCCGGCCCCGCTCTGGCCTGGTTCATTGAACTAGATTTGGAAGATTACGACGGATGGGAAGATCTCGCAGAAGACTTCCTCAGGCAGTACAAATTTAACACGACTACAGCCCCAACAAGAGAAGACCTTCTACGAACTTCAAAAACAAGGGGCGAATCGATCAGGACATATGCTCAGAAGTGGCGAGCCTTGGCTACCCAAGTAAAGCCTTCAATCCCAGAGGAGGAGCTGATCGACTTATTCCTGAAAGCACTCCCCTATGAGTACTTTGACAGACTGAACACTTCTGGATGTCAGACATTCGCACACCTGATTAAGGTTGCTGAGAGGCTGGAATGGGCCTTGAGAGAAAGAAGGCCTCACGAAGTACCTACTAGGAAACAGTATCCCTTTAAAAAAGAGAGGGAAGCCGGGCTCGACATAGCATTCATACCAGATCCCCATAAGCTCAAGTCGTTCAGCAACTCTAACCAGATCAAAGGAGGGTCATCCTGGTCGGCACCGAAAGTACAAGAGCCTAGAAGAAAGCAACCCCAGAGGCAATTCTCTCAGCTCCCAAGACCTTTATCCAAGCTGCTCCCAATGTTGCTGGAGCAACACCTGGTGGCGAAAGAACCACCTAGGACAAACCCGGCAAGGTATCCTGGCTTTGATGAGAGCCAGACCTGTACCTATCATATGGGCGAAAGATGGCATAATGTGGATAACTGCTATACCCTTAAGCTGAAAGTGCAAGCCCTAATTGATAATCAGATTTTGAAATTTGACAACGCAGCCCCAAATGTGCAAGAAAATCCGTTGCCCGATCATCAAACAGTAGGGGCAATATTCGCTGAAGAAGAAGAAGACTACCTTAAACTGAAGGTAGATGTGCCTAAACTGGCCGACTTGCTAGCAACCGCTTCATCATACCCAAAAGAAGGGGAGATATCAACTGACCAAAAGAAGTTATGTATTGCCAAGATGATAAGCTTGGGGATAATGTCCGATATCCCTGATAAAGAATTCGAAGGGATTGAAGCTTCTCTATCTTTGAAAGGAAACCACTTCTTGATCACAGTTGAGCAGAGTAGCACCTGTGGTACCTCACGTAAGAAATTGGCAAACGATTTGGGGCCGGCCACTCAATCAGAAGAAGAATTTGAAGAAGACGAAATAGAAGTCAGGAGGAGAAGTCTAGCAGACTTCAAGTTTATGGCTGACACACTTGAGAAAGGCGAAATTATAGACAATCTGAGTCAAGATTCTGGAGGGTACAATTTCAAAGTGAAATATTCAGCTCCTCCCAGCTTTTATCAAAAGATTGAAGACATCATACCAGACGGTTGGGGAGATATGGATGATCTCTCTCAACCAGAGTCCTCGAATGGCGTAGAAGAACTCGACAACACTATATCAATGGTCGAAATAGCCACGGCCGTGGTGATTAGATTGGATGAACTGGATAACCTGAACAAGGTGGAAGATTGCCCAGTTAAGCCTGTCGTGATTCAACTACCTCAAGAAGAAGAGGGCAACACGTCAGGACCAGAGATACCTCATCTGACAACTATAACCATAAAAGTCCCCCCAGCAGAAGAGTACGATCCTAAAGCAGTCCATTGGGACTACGGGACCACACAAGTAGATGCAGTAATGAGGTCCGGAAGATTTTACGCCCCCAGAGAGGATGAACCTGAAAAAAGGGAGGTCTCCAAGGAAGATGCCGAAAAGCTCATATCGATCATCAAAACCAGCGAGTTTGAAGTAATAGAGCAGCTAAGAAAGATGCCCGCTCAGATATCCCTATTAAACCTATTCATCAATTCAGAGAAGCACAAGAACGCGCTGTTGAAGGTGCTCAACGAAGTACATGTCCCTGAAACAATTAATGAGGTACAACTAGGGGACTTTGTAGGAGCAATTCTTTTGAAAGACCAATTAAGCTTCTCTGACGAGGACTTCCCCATGGAAGGAAGAGGGCACAATAAGGCCTTATACATCTCCGCCCAATGTAACGGCAAAAGAGTGGCACACGTATTGATCGATAATGGATCAGCCTTTAACATCTGCCCTTTGGCTACCATAAGGAGGCTGGGAATCAATGAAGAGATGATCAAGGCATCCAAGACAGCTGTAAGAGCATTCGATGGCATGAAGAAGACGGTAGAGGGTGAGATCGAGCTTGACGTATTTATCGGCCCAACAAAGTTCTCTATAAACTTTCAAGTAATGGATCTGCCCAGTGCATTTGGATTCTTACTAGGAAGACCTTGGATCCATACAGCAGGAGCTGTCCCTTCGAGCCTGCACCAAAAGGTACGTTTCGTTGTAGATGGGAAGGTGATTACCGTACATGGGGAAGTCGACCTCCAGGCATACCAGAACAGTGCCATTCCCTATAGTGAGCTTGAAGAGAAAACTGAAGCGAGCTATCACTCCCTAGAATTGGTGGCAACAGTTCATACCCCAGTAGGGTCGAAGTTGAGAACTCCCTACATCTCGGAAGCCAGTCTTCTGCCAGCTAAGATGCTGCTGGCATACGGGTTCAATCCCAAAAAAGGCCTAGGCAAACATAATCAGGGTATAAATACCCCGCTTCAGTTGAAGGCTAATCCACATAGAATTGGCTTGGGGTACCAGAAGTATCCCATGAATGATTCTGTCCCAAAAGCAACAGGCCGAGGCCGAGGCAAAAGCCTGGGACGCTGTGGAGGCGAAAACAGCCCGAATAACTCATTCATCGGTTCTCCAACCTGGAAAGGCAGGTTTCGAATGTTCAGAAATCCCTTAAATGCCTACTTCAACCAGAACTCCAAATGGCTATCTGAAGAGGATGTCACTTCACCGAGAGAATCAGATCTGACATACCCTTTTCTCGAAGATGACTCTGTGAATGTCATCTTGGAGTGGTTGGACAATGAAACCACTTCTTCTGAGTAAAGAGACTCTACCTTTATCTTTAAATACTGCGTTTAGAGCTTTCTGCATTGCATTGTATTTTCTTTCCTTGTTGTATGCATAGGCAAACGCCTTTGGATCCCAGGCCGTTGGTCCAAATAGCACATCTTGTAACGCGGCCCTTCTTGCATTCAATAAAACTACGCATGTTTTGTTAATGACATATGGAACTACGAATCAGCCCGATGATGATAATGGTCTTCCATACAGAAGCTTGAGGCCTGATTTGCCATATGATTCCTAATCTTAAAAAAAAAAATCGGGGGCCGGGATATCCAATGACATGAAGATTAGTCCCCTTTGTACCTATATCTGTTTCGAAAACTTTTTCGAAAAGACTTTACATGATCATGCATGTCATTTTTACTGAGCACAAACTAACCATACTCATGACATTTCAGGCATATCATCTCAAACATGCATACCAGGTTGTTACAAAATTCAGATCCCTCCATTAACCACCCCTATAACATCGAGGAAGAGGAAGACGGTGATTATGCATCTATCCGAAGAGATTGGAACACCTTTGAAGAATCAAAGCCTCCTACCTCAGAAGAACCAGTCGTTATTAATTTGGGAGACACCGCGAACGTCAAAGAGGTCAAGATCGGCGGACACCTATCCCGTGATGAAAGGCTCGAGTTCACCAAGCTACTAAAAGAATATCAAGACATCTTCGCATGGTCTTACGCGGATATGCCAGGCCTTGATCCTAAGATTGTGGAACATGTATTGCCCACGGATCCTGGCATCAAACCTGTCAAACAAGGCAGTAGGCGGATGAAAGCCGAGTTAGAAGACAAGATTAAGGAAGAAGTCATGAAACTCCTTAGGGTAGGCTTCATTGAAGCTATCCCATATTCAGACTAGATTGCCAATATAGTCCCCGTCATGAAGAAAGACGGAAAAGTTCGGATCTGCGTAGATTACCGAGATCTGAATAGAGCAAGCCCAAAAGATGATTTTCCACTCCCCCACATTGATGTATTGGTGGATAGTACGGCGGGTTATGAATTATTCTCATTCATGGATGGATTCTCGGGATACAACCAAATCTCCATGAAACAAGAAGACAAACCCAAGACTGCATTTACCACACCATGGGGGAATTTTTGCTACAAAGTCATGCCCTTCGGATTGAAAAACGCTGGGGCTACCTACCAGAAGGCTATGGTCACGTTATTCCATGATATGATCCACAAAGAGATTGAAGTATATGTTGATGACATGATCGCTAAATCCAAGAAAGGACAAGATCACATACAGGTATTAAGAAAATTATTTGAGCGCCTGCGCAAATACAAGTTAAAGCTGAACCCTAACAAATGCGTGTTTGGGGCAAGATCCGGGAAACTCCTTGGGTTCATAGTCAGCAACAGAGGCATTGAAATTGATCCCTCAAAAATCCAGGCCATCCACGATTTATCAACTCCATCCACAGTAAAAGAAGTAAGAAGCCTTCTAGGGAGATTGAACTATATTGCCAGGTTCATCAATCAGCTGTCTGATGTGGCTAAGCCAATCTTCAAATTGCTTAAGAAAGGCGCGAAAATAACATGGGACGCCGAGTGCAGCAAGGCATTCCAAATGATCAAAAACTATTTGATCACACCACCGGTGCTTGTGCCACCAATTCCTGGTCACCCATTGACCTTATACCTGACCATACGACAAGAGTCCTTGGGAGCCTTACTTGCCCAGACAAGCCCGATAGATAGAAAAGAGAGGGCCATTTATTACCTGAGTAAGAAATTCACGCCATCTGAAGCAAAATATATACCAGTTGAAAGGGCCTGCGTAGCAGCAGTATGGGTACTACGAAGACTAAGGCAGTATACCCTACATCATCACATTCAGCTCATAACAGAGAACGACCCCGTCAAATACCTCTTGGAGAAACCCGCTTTAATTGGGAAACTGGCAAAATGGCAAGTAATGTTGTCTGAATTTGACATCAAATGTTCCCCACAGAAGTCGGTAAAAGGAAGAGCTATAGCTGACATGCTGGCAGAAAACCCGACAAGCGGTGAGTCTCCTGAAGTAATGAACACAAAAGGTCAAATTCTGAACTTGGAAGAAGACAAGTGGATCATGTATTTCGATGGCGCTGTCAATCTATCAGGAGTAGGCACTGGGGCAGTACTGATATCCCCAGATGGTCAACATTACCCTGTCGCGGCAAAGATAACTTTTCCTTGTACCAACAATATTTCAGAATATGAGGCATGCATTCTGGGCCTACGACTGGCCCTTTCTATGGAGATACCTAGGTTACAAGTCTTTGGAGACTCCATGCTCATTATTCTACAGACACAAGGGGAGTGGAAGACGAGAGATACAAAGCTCATCCCTTATCACGAATACCTTGAAGAGTTGATACTCATGTTCGAAGAAATATCATTCGAGTACCTATCAAGGTCTCACAACCAATTCGCAGATGCATTAGCCACCCTAGCCTCGATGTTGCAAACGACTGAAGGGTTGGATGTAGAACCTCTGAGGATTGGCATTGTTGAAAAGCCAGCTTATTGTATGCTAATCGAAGAAGAATGTGATGGAGAGCCATGGTACTATGACATCAAGAATTACCTCTTGAAAGGGGAATTCCCTGAAGGATGCCAGTCAGGAGACCGAAAATATATAACCAAGATGGCCAGCAAATTCTTCCTCAATGGACAAATTCTGTATAAGAGATCGTTCGATTCTACTCTGTTAAGATGTGTAGATGCCAAAGAAGCAAATATTCTCATGAAAGAGATCCATGAAGGTGCGTTTGGGCCTCACATGAACGGCCACCTCCTCGCCCGGAAGATCATGCGGCTTGGCTATTATTGGATGACCATCGAATCGGACTGCTGTCAACACGTCCGATCATGCCACCAGTGCCAAATATACGGTGATAAGATCAATGCACCCCCAAACGAACTACACCAAATGTCTGAAGTTTGGCCTTTCTTTATGTGGGGCATAGACATGATAGGGCCTATTAATCCTGTGGCTTCGAATGGTCATCGCTTCATCTTGGTAGCGATTGATTACTTCACCAAATGGGTAGAAGCCAGCTCTTACAAGAATGTCACTGCAAGAAATGTGGCAAGTTTCGTCAAAAGAGATATCATATCCCGGTATGGTACCCCTCAAGCGATCATCACAGATAATGGGTCCAACCTGAACAACAAGATTGTCGATGATCTGCTGGATCACTTTAGCATTCGACATCTGAATTCATCTCCTTACCGCCCACAGATGAATGGGGCAGTGGAAGCGGCCAACAAAAACATTAAGAGAATCTTGGCTAAAACAGCAGAAAACTACAGGGATTGGCACGAAAGGCTGCCCTTCGCCTTGATGGCTTACCGAACGTCGATCAGGACTTCTACAGGGGCAACTCCCTATAGTTTGGTATATGGGACAGAAGCAGTTCTACCAGTAGAAGTTAAGATTCCCTCTTTGAGAATCTTATCCGAAGATAAACTCTCTGAGTCAGTGTATTTCAAGCACAGATATGAACAGCTGAACTTAATAGATGAGAAACGTCTTAAAGCCATTTGCCATGGACAAACTTACCAGAAAAGGGTAGCCAGGGCGTTCAATCGAAAGGTCAAGACCAGAAACTTCGAAGTAAATGACTTGGTAATTAGGAAAGTTTTGCCGAGTACTACCCATCCAGGGGGAAAATTCACTCCAAATTACGAAGGCCCCTACATTGTTAAGAAGATCCTCACGGGAGGAGCATTAATTCTTGTAAACTCCGAGGGAGAAAAATTGGGGCACCCTGTGAATTCAGATGCTGTGAAGAAATATTACCCTTGAAATAAAATCAGATTCCAGTCATATGCCCTGCCTCGAATTGAGCCTACTCTTCGTGATAGTCTTTGCATAAGCATGTCATGCATCTATGCATACATTAGCATGTGTTCAATATTGTAGGATCCAAGGAAGCAGGGTCGCGATAAGTTGGAACGCATGATCAAGGAGACCTAACGTCATGGTGGTCAGGTGCACGTCTTCTTCTCCAAAGACTGAGAATTTTAAGAAATTTTAGAACAACTTAACCATCTTGTGTTGTTAAGAAAAATGCAGATTTTCGTGAATCTATCCACTTCCATTGGAATGCATGATCAAGGGTAAGGTGTATCGTTCTAAATTTTCTGAAATTCGAGAGCATACACTGACATATTCCTTTTATGTTTTTCAGGAATCCCTAGCCGCGCTGGGCAGGTAAGTATTCCTTTCCTAATCTTTTAGGTTTACAAGACTGTCAGAATCCTTATTGCTAGAATTTGAAAGGCTTCTTAGAATCTAGCATGCATTCAATTATCATGTCTAGAAAGACGCAAAATTCTCACAATCATGTCATTGGCATTCATGATTAAACTTAGAGGTTATCTGAACATGATTGAAATATACATTGTGCCTCATAAATCCCCTCGGAGGGTAAGTGTTGACACCTGAGTTTTTACCATTTATTATTGTGATTTTTATTCTTTAAAATTAATTAAAAATATAAAAAAAGGTCATAAAATCACAAAATCAACTTTGGAAGCTTTGGTTTAACCTTAGGAACCAATTTTGAACAAAAAAATATTTTTCGGTATTTTTAATATTTTTCGAGTTTATTTAATTATAAAAATACCCAAAAAATCAAAAAAATACCATTCGTGGTCAGAAAAATACCCAAAAATATTCGATAATTTTGTTTTAATTTCCTCTTCAAGTGTGTCACTTTAAATCTCAAAAATTCGGCTCGGGTCACTATGTTCCTTCACAAACATAAACCCGAACCGAGCCTAAAAAAAAAATCATTTTCGAGTCTTTTAGTTTTCAATTCTCACTTTTTATAAGCTATGACATTGGATTCTAAAGTCTTAAAGTGCAATTAGGTCAATTTGCCCTCCAATTTAATCAATTTTTACCAAAAGGGCTTAATTGCACATTTTTCTTTCAATTAGTCCCCGGTTTCACGGATGTATACGTATGCTCTACGTATTTATACGTCATACGTATTTATACGTCATACGTATTTATACGTTATGCATATTTGTACTGTTTGGTAACCTCTTTAACTCTTGTAATAATAATAATGGTTATTATTTTTAACACCTTTGTTAGTGCCTTTTTTTTTAGCATTTTTGTATTGTGAGTGCTATTGTTAGTGTTATTTTTAAATAGCATTTTTGTATTATAAATTGTGAGTGCTATTGTTAGTGCTATTTTTAAATGACATTTATTTATCATAAATTGTGAGTGCTATTGTTAGTGCTATTTTTAAATGACATTTATTTATCATAAATTGTGAGTGCTATTATTAGATAGAATTTATAATTGTTAGTGCTATTTTTAAATAGCATTTTTGTATTATAAATTGTGAGTGCTATTGTTAGTGCTATTTTTAAATAGCATTTTTGTATTATAAATTGTGAGTGCTATTGTTAGTGCTATTTTTAAATGTCATTTATTTGTGAGTGCTATTATTAGATAGAATTTATAATTGTTAGTGCTATTTTTAAATAGCATTTTTGTATTATAAATTGTGAGTGCTATTGTTAGTGCTATTTTTAAATAGCATTTTTGTATTATAAATTGTGAGTGCTATTGTTAGTGCTATTTTTAAATGTCATTTATTTGTGAGTGCTATTTTTAGATAGAATTTATAATTGTTAGTGCTATTTTTAAATACAATTTATTGGAAGGTATTTTTGGCTATAAAAGGATGGCAAGAGTTTTGAGGTTGGAAGGGGGGAGACATTTTGTAGAGTGTGCAAATTTTTGAGAACTTAGAGAGAAGAACACAAACACTCTCTATATTCTCATAATCTTGAGAGAGCAAAATATACTAAGTTCGGAATATTGATTCCGCATATTGCTAGCACAATTGTTGTGGAGTTATTAGTCGTCTCCCCGTTCGTCAATTGGTGGTGCGTCCGAATTAGATGCCTAACACTTGTGGAGGCTGAGATCGAAGAACATCGAACCGACACCTCCGTTCAAGCACGCTACGAGAGGTAATCTATTTACTCCCTTTGAGACTTTGTGATTTTTTCGATTGAAATGCACGAAGTACGCCTCTGGAGATACATGTATGGGTTGTTATTTATTTCCGCTACGTGTTACGTGGATCCCAACAGTGGTATCAGAGCCAATCCTTAGGTGTTTTCGTGCATTTAATTGATTTTTTGTAATTTTTGCAATACTATGGCCAATATGTATTAACGAATTGTTCGTCTTACATGGCTAATGGAGATTGATTATTTTATATGATAAATTAATCAACGTAGCAAAAATTGAGACTAAATCAATTTTGAATCGAAAATTTATGGCTATCTTATTTTACGTAAAAATTCTGAATATGATTCAACGTAGAATTTTTATTGTGCCTTCCTAAGTTTTAAATTGTGAATTTATTACTTACGTGAAAGGGTGGTGATCATGGAAAAATCCCTAATCAATGTGATTGATGTATATATGAATGTATGATGATTATTTATATATTTGGGGTTGTAATTATTAAATGGAGGCTGCGTACTCCTTTTATTTTTCATGTAATCTTTATTTTTAGCATAGTCAATTGTTGATGTAAATGCTACGAGGATTACGTGGAGGAACCTTTTAAGTCGGCGAGCTCTTTGGGGCCCAATTCTTGAAGAGTTCAAGAAACCAAGAAGAAGCGAAGAGCGGCTCTCCGTTATTAAAATATTAAAATGATTAAATGTGGTCTCATTGGCTCGAGATCCATTAAATCATAATTCCATGATCACCATGTAGGATAGATGTTTATGTGATTGACGTCTATTTATTTATTATGATTACGTGAGCATGTTAAACTGGTTAATGTGCAAAGTCAGACTTACCTCACCCAAAATTGCGCCTGCATGAAATCCTAGTTAGGAAAATCACTCACGTTAGGTACCGAAAGGGCGTTGGTAACGACACCAGCGTAACCAAGTCCCCGAACCCAAAATCTCTGGTTCCGTAGAACTGATCGATCTCTCCCAATCGATCAGTAAGGTTTCCGGTCTACCCTCCAAGAAAGACCGGTGGCGACTCCAAATGCATGCACAAGTTGCACATGCCACCACGACCACACTAAGGTCGAAAGCGATCGACTCTTATCGTCGAATCCTCCTGAAAAATACTCCCGCCGCGATTTGGTATGGGCCTGGGAGGGCTCGCGCCGATCCAAAGCCCGCGATCCGCACCCTTGTGCGGGGGAAGGCCCGCGATCGGTAATCCATTAGCCGCGTCCGCTTTCGGACGGGTCGCGACAGCTGGCGACTCCGCTGGGGACCTTTGTTCTAGAACCAATGGTTCTAGACCTCAAGTGGACTTAGGCCGTAATTAAAACGCTGAGTGATTTTTCTAACCATGCAGGCGCTCGTGAAGGTGAGGTAAGTCCGCTCATGGTAGGTGTTATATGTTTTTGCAGATTGGAGAGATAAGGGGTGTAGTCCGTGATTAACATTGTCTTATGCAGGTTGGCGTAGGAATGTATGTTGTATGGATGATTTGAAGCGTCGATTGATAAACTGTTGTGCATGACTTGCATTGTGATACTCACAACACATGAACACACACAATCGCGCCTAAAACCCCGGGCGCCGCCTTTAGGAACACAATAGAAGGAATTGAAAATGGAATCTCCGTGAGGAAAAACGCGGGGTAATCCACTTTTCAATTCCGCTCGCTTCGAACTATGGATCGAGTCCCAATGCAACGATAGCTGTGCAATGGAATTGGCTCTTTCTAGAACTCGAGGTGGGAACCTTAACCTTAGGTGCCAAACCCTCTGATTTTTAGAAGTTTACCATCACTTGTCTCATGCGCATGTCTTTAGACGGTTGGTACACCTAAAACCGCACATAAGTCGAGGAGTTTGGTTGGTAAGACTCTCTATCCCTCAAATCTATTTCAGTTCATATAAATATATGCATTTCATTCATTGCATTCTGGTGATTAGATTAAATGCCATTTCGAGGGTAGATATGTGTGTTTTTCTCCAACATCCTTGATAGAAGACGAGGAGGGCGATATCCCATCGCGAACACCGAGTGTGCAACAAAGGAGCCTACTATGGACTTTATTGGGGTATCGTCCAATGAAGATGACGAGTTAGGGCAAGTAATCCGGAAGTCACAGGTCGAACTTGGGGCATCCTTAAACGTTAGGATCACATTCCTTTGTTTCATTTTCCATTACTAGTCCTCTTGTATAGGGTTTATTTTTTTACCGAGGTTTTCTCTATCTCACCCCTTAGAGTGATTGTATTAGGGATCTATTGGTGTATACACTCAGATGGAGCTTGGTTGTATTTCTTTTAACGGGTCATGGGAATGTGATAGTGGCATTTTCTCTAATCATCCGAATACTCCCAAGTCAAGTTTATAATTCCTTTAGAGGAAATCAAAATTGGAAATCTTGCATGACCTTTTTGGTCGTATAGGGTAATCCAACCCCAATTTCGCTAGAAGGAATTATACACTTGAATTGATTCATGCATGTCGTACGTCATTGGTAATCCACGATAATCGATCAAGAGTATCGGCATTGTTTCGAATTTAATGACGAGATAGATGTCCAAATTACCCTCGTTCTTAACAAACAGCCTTGATTTGGATGCCGTATCTTCAATTAAATTTAAAACACGTCGTTACGCCTTGCACTTTTGACTAATTCGCTCTTCTCAAAATTGGTCGAAAGCGATTATCGTGAATTACATTCCTTTCAATAGTATGCTTTCCTTCGAGGAATACTGATAAAAAGCTTTTTACACAAGATTAAAACCCTTGTAAAAATTTTTTGTCCTTATTAATCACGAGCAAGCATAAGATTGAAAGGGGTTTATGCTTTATTTTTCAAATTATTCCTTCTGATTCTGTCATTTCATTTGCAGGTAAAAAAAAAATATAGGGTAATAGAGAGAAATCTTTTCCTGGATAAGTCTGGGGCTATTCTTTCATCTGATCATGAGCAAGTTAGAAAATCAGAACACATCTACTCGACTTATCGTGGATCGGCTCATCCAAGTCTAAAATGTCTGGATGCTCGAAGAAATGGATCATATAAAAGCTAAAACAAACACAGGGGTTTTCATTCATTCTTGCCCAAACCAGATCATACAATTCATTGGGGTGGAAAAGTAAAGCAAAAGTGAGCCCTAATCAACGACACAAAGGAGCCCAGCTGGCCCTCCAGGTTATGGATGCTTTGTTTATACGCACCACTCCGCGTATCATGGTCCGCAAGCCTGAGGTGAAGGCGTTTGCGTTCATCATTGACTGCAACAACCTGAGTCTCGTGATCTTCGGCGACTGCTTCCAAGTCCCGAACAAGTCCATTCTCACGAGTTATATCCTCATTTATGCCGTTGAGCCTTTCTTCCAGCCACTCGCTTCGATTCCTTAGCAGGGCATTGCGTCGATCGCGCTCATAGGTAGCCAGAGATAGAGCTAAGTCCTCCACCAGATTCCTCCTCTCGCGTAGCAATGTCGAAACCCGCTCTTTGGCGAACTCAACAGCCTTTTTGTGACTATCGGCCAGGTAGTCAGCCAACGCTAGGCGGTCGGACTGATCCTCATAACGGGCTCGCAAGACACGAGCCACGGTAACTCCCCGATGAGCAGCGCGGTAGACCTCCAAGGAGTTCGTAAAGAGCGTTGGGAAAATACTGTATTCCCTCCCCAACGCGGTACCCTCGAGGGAGGTGATGTCCAGGTCCCCGAACATGACTCGGATTTCATCCTCGGTTTCGGGATGATCGGCTATGTGAGCGTAGCCTCGACCCAAGAGGTTATAGAACTCTTTCCATCGAGTCAAAGCTTCGGCTGAGAAAGTGTGAACTTGGGAAGAAGCCATTTTCGACGGAGATGTGTGTAGTGGAGCGATTAGAGGATGGAAGCAAATTATATGAGAGCGTTAATCTCCCAAACACCAACCCCGCATTTTATAGCGTCTCGAGAGCGGAGAAAAGTTGCAGCTAATGCTCGTGGAGCCGGGTTAATTAATGTAAAGAGGGGGCTGCTTCTCCCGTGAATCACCAGACATATCCTGGCCCGCGATTTCAGGCCTGGCAAATTCGGTCTCGCCATTATTAAAGCTGGGAGGGAGGCGAGCGCAACTATCGAAGAAGCCGCGAAAGGATTGGGTTGTCCCATCACGCATAAAGCTGGGCGGCGAGTGAACAGCTCTGCCACTTAAAAAAGGGGAAGACAGTGCTGAAGAGACATAACTATTGAAGAAAGGTGAAAGGCGAGCGCAACTATCGAAGAAGCCGCGAAAGGATTGGGTTGTCCCATCACGCATAAAGCTGGGCGGCGAGTGAACAGCTCTGCCACTTAAAAAAGGGGAAGACAGTGCTGAAGAGACATAACTATTGAAGAAAAGTGAAAGGCGAGCGCAACTATCGAAGAAGCCGCGAAAGTATTATGTTGTTCCGTCACACATAAAGCTGGGCGGCGAGTGAACAGCTCTGCCACTTAAAAAAGGGAAGACAGTGCTGAACAGACACGACTATTGAGGAAAGGTGAAAGGCGAGCGCTACTATCGAAGAAGCCGCGGAAGGATTTGGTTATCCCTTCGTGTCGGAAAGCTGAGCAGAAGGTAAACAGTTCCGTCGTTTCAAAAACAGAACGCTGAACAGACCTAGCTTTCGAGGAAAAGGAGGCAACAAATCGAAAGAGCGAGTATACGAAAGAGAACAGAGAACCCCGAGTGACGAGTTCGTTGAAAAGACCTCAAATTCTCTAGAATCAAATTCGACATCGAAGCCATGGAACTCAACATCGCCGGTGACGAACATCAAGATCGCAGTGGTGACGACGGCAGTGGCCACGACGCTCAACCCCGGAAAAGAAAAAGTCGCCAGCGCTACGCTCGGAAAGAAATCCAGGAGCTTGAAGCTTTCTTCGATGAATGCCCTTGCCCAAACGAGGAACAAAAGATTGAATTGGGCCAGAAGCTGGGAATGAATCCTATGAGAATCCATTTTTGGTTTCAGAATAAACGTTTCAGACTAGGTGTCCAACACAGGCGTAAGGAGATCACGGCCCTAAAAGAGCAGAACCAAAACCTTCGAATGGAAAACATGCGGTATGAGAAAATCCTCAATACTATTATCTGCCCTGACTGCGGTGGCCCTACCACCCTCAGTAAATTGTTCCCCGGTAAGCCTTCTACGAGGATGGAAGGTGCTCATTCATCCCCCTGCTCCCTTGAGCCATCTCCGGCACAATCAGATCCTGCTAATGGCACGCATGAGGAGATCGATCCCACAGAAATTATACCAGTGTCTTCGGAGGAAGAAGATACGTGTCATTATGATCGGAGTCACCTCATCGAAGCCCATGAATCTCCTCCACAACAGCTTCCGGTAAGATCAGATACAGTTCAAGAGGAGTTAGAGATTAGTCGGCAGGCTATCAGCGCCACTCTGGACGACGAGAAGAAGAAATTCATTTGGCCCCCGGAGCTTCATCTCAAGTTCTTAGACGCAGTTCGACAGATAGGACTCGACTTCATAGGTCCGACGAGCATACTTAGGGTCATGAAGGTACCGGGACTTACCAAGCAATTAGTCGCGAATCACCTTGGTTGCTACAGAAGGGCGTTAGGACAGCGTTATACAGAGCTGAATCCGAGCAATAGACTCGGCTGCGAGCCCAGCACCCCTATGTCAAAGGAGGCCCGGTCGAATCTGGACGACTATTGGGGATTTGATCAGGATATCCTCGCGAGTCATTTCAATATTCCTCAAGAACACGCATCACAAGTGCAGCGAGTAAGCACTCCCCCGTCCGAGCAGCAGCTAGTCAGTGTTCATCCTGTCGCAGATCAGCCCACCACGCTCAGTGCTCAAGGGTTTGCCCAATCGGAGCACGTGGCTTCAGATGACCTAATGAGAGAATGCTTGGAGCATTTTTATTTCCCTAATTCCCAAGTGGGAGATGCTTGTGGTAGTCAACCGATCAAATCTCCTCTTATAATCCCAAATAAGGATGGGGGTTCCAGTTCGAAGAATCCGTCGGGCGATGCAGCTCAACCTATACATCAATCGTTCGAGGGGTCAGGTGATTTCTTCGATGAAGGACTTGATACCTGGTTCGATCAGTTGGAAGCTATTAAAGATTGGCAACCATGATCTGCAGTCGGTAATGGCACACCTAAGCCGAGGCCAGATTGGTTGGTCATTGTACATGCCCAAAGAAAGAAGGGGATGTACGCGAGAAGGATGTATCTCCTATTGTAAAGTTCTCATCGGTGCACGCGATTGTTTCTTCAATAGCTAGAGTTGATTTTGCATAATGTTTTTCGCGAACGTCATCTCATGTGTATACGGTAATTCCTTGTTATTAAGTTCAAGGTAAAATCAGCCCCGACGCGTGAAGGCAGAATTGATAGCATGAGTTACTAGCAGAATGTGATCGAGCTCGAAAGCGAAAGATTACTAGCGGCCCCAAACGCCGTGACCACAAAATCAGGGGCAATCTTTAAGTTTCGAGCAACTACAAATCTATTTCTCACGAGGCATTCAAGTCAATCAAATATAAAGCGTCGGGCTGTGAGAATGATGCGTAGTCAAGCTGTTGACACATGCGAAAAGGAGTCGTGTAGATCTGAAAGCAAAAACCTTTCTTGGCTAGTCAACAATGCAGAATGAAAGAGCGTATATAAACAAACTCGCATTTATTTCATTCAACAGGGAAGTTTACAAGTGGATCACTGAGGGGGAGCAGTAAACCCAAAATGAGTTCTGACAAGCATCACAAAAAAGCTTAACTGACCCTCCATGCTATCCATGCCTTGCTTACAACCCACACTCCGGGAATCGAGGTCTACAAGCTTGAAGAAAAGGAGACGACATTTCTCCTTAAGTTCGTTCACCTTGGTGTCATAGTACTCGAACTCAAGCTCTAAGTCATGAGCCAGCACCCTCCCGCGAGCTATATCCATGCTCAGGTCTTCAAGCCTTTCCTCCAACCAGGCACACTGGAACCTCAGCACGAAGTTGTGCTGGTCTTGCTCAAAGGCGGTGTCAAAAAGAGCCAGACGCTCCACCAAGTTGTCCCTCTCACGGACCAGCATCGAAACCTGGGCGTGGGCGTATTCAACAGCCCTTTTATGGTTATCGGCCGTCAGCATGGCCAACATCAGGGACTCAGTTCGGTCCTGATAACGGGCTCGCACGATACCAGCCAAAGTGACCTCCCGGCTAGCAACTTCGTAAGCCTGCATGAAATTGTTAAAGAGAGTTGGGAAGATCACAAACTCCCTTTGCAGTTTCGTACCTTCAATACACGCAGTATCCAGGGCCGGAATCAGAGTACGAACTTCAACCTCAGCTTCAGGATGATTGTTTATGTAGCCATAACCCCTACCCAAGAGGTGGTAAAATCTCTCCCATTGGGTCGAAGCTTCAGGTAAGGCAACAGGCATAGAGGAGGAATCCATATGCGATGGAATGACGGAGAAGAGAGTGAGAATGTGAAGAGTGTTTGAGAGGCTGAGTCTGATAAGGCTAAAGTGTTAATCTTCTTGACATCAATCTATCACCTTATAAATGCTCGAGTACAGGGAGAAGTGGTAATAATATTTTATGTGCAGTAGAGCCAAGCGGGTTTCGTTAATGCATCCCCGATGAGTCACGAATCCACCACCGTCCTGTGATCTCGGGTTTTACGAAACATAATGGCGCCGAAAGGTGGGCAGGCTTGTTACTCTAGAGACTGGGCCAGGGGGACAAGCGTAGTGCTCGACAAAGCGAAATCAACGCAAGAGATCTTCAGGCTCCGTTCACGTAGAAAAGAGCAAAAAAGGACAAAGTGGGAATTACGAAGCCTTGAGAAAAACGCTCGTCAAGTAGCCATCACAAAAGGACGAAGTGGGAATCTCGAAACATTGAGAAGAGCGCTCGTCGGGTAGCCATCACCTTTGATCGAAGAACGGTGATCCGGCTCCTTTAACCTCTCAGAATTTGCAGAGAAAGTGAAGATCAAAGGAGGAACAAAGAAAGCTGAGTTAACGGAAAATCAAACAGTGATATCCCGGTCAAAATGTTCAAGGGATTCTGTCATTTACTAGAAGCGCCAGACTTGGAGGTCTCCGAGCTTGAGCTGCTGGAAGAGTTTGAAGATCTCAGGACCGAACCTGACACGAGGGCCATGGAGACCGATCCTTCTAATGATGAAACCCGCGGCTTGGTTAACGAGAACAGTACCCGCGACGGTTATCAGCGTCAGAAAGGGGAATATCTCCAACGCAACACTTCAGGTCAAGTCCATAAACTCGAATTGTTTTTCAGGGAATACCCCTATCCGGACATGGAACAGAGAATCAAAATGGGCCAGGAGATAGGGTGGGAGCCTCGGAAGGTCAAGTGCTGGTTTGAAAACAAACGAACCCGGCTGAAGCAGCAACGCGATCGGCACGAGTTAGCGATTGCGAGGGAGGAAAATGAAAAGCTTCGAATAAAAAACATTCAGTACAAAAAAGCTCTAAGCATCGCTATTTGTCTTGAGTGCGGTAACCCTGTTCCCACGGACGGAGTATTCACTGAAGAGCCAGATCTGGGGGTTCATAATGCTCATTTGTTGCAATGCCCTTCGCAACATCTTTCGAAACAGGCGGGTACCGCCGAGGATCTACAAGAGGAAACTAGTGCTATAAGATCAAAGTCGACGCCCATTGTGGAAGGGAACATGCGTCATGACAAGTCAGGTCCGCTCAATGATGAACTCACCATCGTGACCAGCCGATCTGAGACCAC
The DNA here is from genome assembly GCA_021437785.1 of Rhodomyrtus psidioides. Lineage (NCBI taxonomy): Eukaryota > Viridiplantae > Streptophyta > Magnoliopsida > Myrtales > Myrtaceae > Rhodomyrtus > Rhodomyrtus psidioides. The sequence goes on from JAILYB010000121.1 coordinate 141,887, forward strand.
TAAATCCCCTCCAGAGCAACCTCCAACACGACCAGATTCCGAGAAGAGTAACCGCCAAATGGCTGGCACTACTTCGGCTAGCAAGAAAATAAGATTTCGTTGGACCCCGGAGTTTCATAGCAAATTTGTTGATGCAGTTCAACAGTTAGGGATCAATTTTGCTCGCCCATCGCGCATACTCGAAATCATGAACGTGCCGGGATTGGCGAAAAATATGGTCAAGAATCACCTTTGGCGCTACAAGAAACTACTGAGAGATGGACGAGCGTCGCTAGACCAAGATAGAGGCGGTTCAACACGACCAGATTCCGCGAAGAGTAGCCGCCGAGTTGCCAACACTACTTCGGCTAGCAAGAAAACAAGGTTTTATTGGACCTCGGAGCTTCATAGCAAATTTGTTGATGCAGTTCAACAGTTAGGGATCAGTTTGGCTCGCCCATCGCGCATACTCAAGATCATGAACATGCCGGAGCTGGATAGAAATAAAGTCAGGAACCACCTTTGGTGCTACAGAAGACTACTGAGAGATGGACGAGTGGCGCTAGACCAAGATAGAAGCGGTTCAAGTTTAAACGATGAGCATGGCTGTGATCGCAATCCTCATGAAGCAGGAAGCATCCAATCACTTCTCAACACCGATGGGACTGGCAATCACACGGTCGATTGTTCAGGCATCAATCAGAGTACTCCCCTGGGTTATCCTAGTACTCCTCAGGAGTATGTACCGCAATTTCAGCAAATCGGGACTCCCCAGTCTGAGCACCGACTGGCCGGTAATGCTAGTCCTACAGCGGATCTAACATTGGCAAGAGATGCACATACAATCTTGCGAGACAATTACGGGGATTCCGGCTCGAAGAATCAGGTGGTCCATGACGAAAATGGTGAAAAGATTCCTTCTCCAATAGTTGACAATACTCAACCTGAGTGTCAGTCGCTCGATGGTTCAGATGATCTCCTTGAGAACATCTATTCTTGGTTCGATCGGCTGAATTCCCCCCTGAGTTACCCCGGTACTCCTCAAGAGTATGTACAACAATTTCAGCAGGTATGGACTCCCCAATTTGAGCACCAACCGATCGTTAGTGTTATTCCTACGGCGAATCCAGCATTGGATACAAACCTACTGGACAACGATGAAAGTACCAACTCGAGAAGTGAGGTTGTTCATGCCGAAAGTAGTGTGAGGAATCCATCGCCAACGGTTGAGGATGCCCGACTTGGGCGTCAATGGCTTGAAATTTCAAGTGAGTCCCTCAGTGAGCAACTCGGCGTGTGGATCACGCATAAACCGATGAACCGGGTTGTTCGTGCCGAAAATGAGAGAAGTCCGTCACCCGCAATTAAGGATGCTCAACTTGAACGACTCGAACAGTCAGACGATCTCTTGAATGAGCAACTCAGCCTATGGGTCAAGCATTTTGGAACAAGTGCATCTTCGCAGTCGTGACCGGTACCGGCGACCAGACGTCTGGTTCTAAGCTCGTATGCAAAATCATTAGAAGGCTCAGGAGAGTGAGAGGCGAATACGTCGAAGGAATGTGTTACGAATCTCGTTGTAAAGTTCCCGCGGGAACATTTTAATTAACGCTTAAAACTAACCGCTCTGAGTGTCACCCTTTGAACATCTTCGAGCCAAGGGCCGTGGATTAATCACTTAATCTGTGGAGCAAGTTCCATGAATGATGACTATCACCCGCGGAGCATAGTGGGATCTACCCCATTCAGCACGAAATACGTTTGGTCACGAAGCCTCCTATTTGGTAAAACGATGTATCGTTCCTAAACGATCTTCAACCGAATACCAAAGTAATATCTCCTTTCTTTCCCTTCTCAGGTGATAAACGTGGGTAAATCACTCAAGGAGCCATCTATTCAAATAACAGAATAGACGTTGCCTAACTGGGGGCAGAGGAACCATTGATGTTACAAACACTCCAAGCATGGATAGGCGGATTCGATAGATGTTATTCATATCAAAAACGCAACATCAGAACATGATGAGAACCAAGAGTAAAGTTGTATCGTCCTAATTTATCTTGAATTTGGGAACATGAATTGACACTTATTATTTATCCTTGACAGGAACTCGTCATCAAAGCGGGCAGATTTCCTACAAACCTGGTATACTCGTTAGAGTATATGACCAAGGGTAAGATGTATCGTTCTAATTTTTTTGAAAAATTCGTGAACATACAATAACATGTTTCTTCCGCATTTTCAGGGATCTCCAGCCGCGGGAGACAGGTAAGTATCCCTTTCCCCAATCCATGGAAGATGTTGAATAAAAAACAGAGAGAAAAAGAAAAGCTTTCAAAATCTGATGTCTAGAAAAGACATGGAATTCTAACTTCATTGGCATTCATGTTTTGAAACACGAGGTTGTCTGAACATGCATTGTGCACCATAAAATCCCCTTGACGGGTAAAATTTTTGGGAAAACGAAAGAGATTTTTCCAATCAAAAGTTGTTCAAAACTCTCAAAAAGGATGTTTTCTCAAAAGAGAGGCAAGCTCAAATCCAAACACATCCTACATACACTTGAGAGATGAATGGAGCGAATCAAATAGTAAAATCTGGACCTACGGAGGTAGGGACCATTTGCAGCGATTACATGGATTGGGACGACGGAGGCGTTCGTTTCATATCATAAACACTACAGGTGACCGTTGGCAACCCATTCGAACGGCGGTTTTCATTCTTAACCCTGTCAAGAACCACCCTACATCGGGGCAAAATGGATGTGAGTCCAGCGGCATCAGGAGTAAATGGCTAGAAATTTTCTTGCTCGGACTAACATCAATCTTTGTGTGCTGTTTATATGGTAATCCAAGTGCCATAGGATGACGAGAAGCATCCATTTCTCTATCCCACACACTATATCCTTTGCATAGCCAAGTTGAGCCTGCAAATTCGTTTCATGAACCCATTGGTGATCATTCCAAGACGGATGCTGCACCACTTCAAAAATGGAAGAGTTCAAGACTCAGGGATTACGAAAGAGAAATCCCGGACTGATATTTAAAGCATGTTTAGACTATATGTCTAACACGATCCCATGAAAAAAAATGGGATTTCAAAAGTGAATGAGAAAAATCCACGGCATCGAGAAAAAGCAAAGTGCCTGGTAAAAGCAAGGCCGATGCTCGTGTAAGTTGTTTGATTGATCCACAATGAAGCCGGATGGGAAAAGAAGAAATCCCTGAAGGAGCCAAATCCAAAAGGATTGCTCCCCAAATGGTGCCGAGCGTAGAACAAAGACACAGAGAGAGTTCTCGTTCTCTGAATGCAACAAGAGGGGCTCTCTAAAGAGTTGGTGTACACCTCAAAATCAGTTGCGCACCTCAAAGACTAAAGATGCAGAAAGGAAAGGACAGGTGTCAAATCTGCGATGATCACCAATGTCAATCCCCTCATAAATTCTGAGCCAAAAATAAGCTTGTTTCGGTCCCCAATCCTACCAATGTTACAACCCCGAAACAGTCTTCTCTGACTAAGACACTTGGGTTAACATATAGCTTAGCTCGAAGAAGTACGAGCAAGACTATTTCTTTCTCATTTTGCAGGGTTCTTGACTTGTAAACCCGGAGCAGATGGTGAAGACTTTCATTCAATGGCCTCGACTCCAAAGCGAGTCCCCCTTGAAAGCCAATATCCAAGCCTAACATTACGGTCCCGTGGAAGACCTCCCGACCGATCAAAATGTATGCGCTGCGAATGAGCCTAAAACCTAGGCACGGGTTAGTAGGGAATTGAGTGCGTCCCTTATAAAAATCATTACCTCCAAACAGGTGAGATTGCCTCCTTGTCGAGAAATATTCCAATTGATGTTTTGAACAAACTCTTTTTGGAATTTTCAAACTATTGATCCAGATTTTCCGTACAAGGGATTTGTGATCACATTTGCATGTTGCAAGAATGCTTTGGATAACCTCCAGCATCAAAATGCACATTTCATGATTAAAACTTAAATCATACGGTTTTGTCAAAATGGACAGCCGTGGTCTTCCCAAAGATTACTAACGTTTTCTTGGTGAAGAAAAATCTTTCAGGCTCAAACTTCTGCAGGATACCTGGAGAACCCAGCTCCCAGAATGTCGCCTCAACAGACTCAAGTGAAGTTTTGTCAAAATAAAATCTTTCACTGCTTCAAAAAGCTGAATTCCCGACAAACTTCGGGGTCTCCAAAAAAAAAGGGGGGAAGAAAAACCCTTTTAAAAGAAAAGTCCTATCAGACGTGGAGAACCCTCGTCCCAGGACCCATTTTCAAAATATCAAACAGTCTCATCGGACGTGGAGAACCCTCGTCATGAGACCCCTTTTCACAATTTAGGCAGTCTCATCGGACGTGGAGAACCCTCGTCATGAGACCCCTTTTCAAAAATCAGACAGTCTCACCGGACGTGGAGAACCCTCGTCAGGAGACCCCTTTTCATAATTTAAACAGTCTCATCGGACGTGGAGAACCCTCGTCATGAGACCCCTTTTCAAAGTCAAAACTGATGGTAGACACCGCCTGAAGGGTCAAAACAAAGGTAGATACCGCCTGAAGGGTCAACACATGGTAGATACCGCCTGAAGGGTCAAATGAAGGTAGATACCGCCTGAAGGGTCAAATGAAGGTAGATACCGCCTGAAGGGTCAAATCAAGGTAGATACCGCCTGAAGGGTCAAAATATGGTAGATACCGCCTGAAGGGTCAAATCAAAGGTAGATACCGCCTGAAGGGTCAAAATCAAAGGTAGATACCGCTTGAAGGGTTAACACAAGGTAGATACCGCCTGAAGGGTCAACACATGGTAGATACCGCCTGAAGGGCCAACACAAGGTAGAAACCGCCTGAAGGGTCAAACCAAGGTAGAAACCGCCTGAAGGGTCAACTCAAGGTAGAAACCGCCTGAAGGGTCAAACCAAGGTAGAAACCGCCTGAGGGATCACATTAATGGTAGAAACCGCCTGAAGGGTCACATATGGTAGAAACCGCCATAAGGGTCAATTCATTGGTAGAAACCGCCATAAGGGTCAACTCATTGATAAATATCGCAGTAAGGATCAACACAAAGGTCTGATCCACCATACGGATCAAAATCCTTGGCAAATCCCAAAGCGTGGGATGCGCCTTCCTTAGGTTCCTACAAGTTAGGAATCCCATCATGGTATGACCTACCATACAGGTCAGAGCTTAATCTCCCTAGGATATTCTGAATGACGAGTCCTAGGCATCTTCTTGAAAGTCGTCGCAACCGGCAGCATCCGACAGGTGAGCTTCAGGTAAGCCTCTCTCACTCCGGCCCATGTTCAAATTGTTAGAGCAAACCGGGGATTGATTTGAGCTTTTATCAATAGGCTTAAGGATCCGATGTCATAACATTTCTTCTCTCATTTTCCCAGTTGAGTCGGTTAGGAATCAGGTGCCACCTTATCTTTGAGAGAAACCTCTAACGAGATTCCTCTCAAAGAGGGGCAGCTGTTGACACCTGAGTTTTTACCATTTATTATTGTGATTTTTATTCTTTAAAATTAATTAAAAATATAAAAAAAGGTCATAAAATCACAAAATCAACTTTGGAAGCTTTGGTTTAACCTTAGGAACCAATTTTGAACAAAAAAATATTTTTCGGTATTTTTAATATTTTTCGAGTTTATTTAATTATAAAAATACCCAAAAAATCAAAAAAATACCATTCGTGGTCAGAAAAATACCCAAAAATATTCGATAATTTTGTTTTAATTTCCTCTTCAAGTGTGTCACTTTAAATCTCAAAAATTCGGCTCGGGTCACTATGTTCCTTCACAAACATAAACCCGAACCGAGCCTAAAAAAAAAATCATTTTCGAGTCTTTTAGTTTTCAATTCTCACTTTTTATAAGCTATGACATTGGATTCTAAATTCTTAAAGTGCAATTAGGTCAATTTGCCCTCCAATTTAATCAATTTTTACCAAAAGGGCTTAATTGCACATTTTTCTTTCAATTAGTCCCCGGTTTCACGGATGTATACGTATGCTCTACGTATTTATACGTCATACGTATTTATACGTCATACGTATTTATACGTTATGCATATTTGTACTGTTTGGTAACCTCTTTAACTCTTGTAATAATAATAATGGTTATTATTTTTAACACCTTTGTTAGTGCCTTTTTTTTTAGCATTTTTGTATTGTGAGTGCTATTGTTAGTGTTATTTTTAAATAGCATTTTTGTATTATAAATTGTGAGTGCTATTGTTAGTGCTATTTTTAAATGACATTTATTTATCATAAATTGTGAGTGCTATTGTTAGTGCTATTTTTAAATGACATTTATTTATCATAAATTGTGAGTGCTATTATTAGATAGAATTTATAATTGTTAGTGCTATTTTTAAATAGCATTTTTGTATTATAAATTGTGAGTGCTATTGTTAGTGCTATTTTTAAATAGCATTTTTGTATTATAAATTGTGAGTGCTATTGTTAGTGCTATTTTTAAATGTCATTTATTTGTGAGTGCTATTATTAGATAGAATTTATAATTGTTAGTGCTATTTTTAAATAGCATTTTTGTATTATAAATTGTGAGTGCTATTGTTAGTGCTATTTTTAAATAGCATTTTTGTATTATAAATTGTGAGTGCTATTGTTAGTGCTATTTTTAAATGTCATTTATTTGTGAGTGCTATTTTTAGATAGAACTTATAATTGTTAGTGCTATTTTTAAATACAATTTATTGGAAGGTATTTTTGGCTATAAAAGGATGGCAAGAGTTTTGAGGTTGGAAGGGGGGAGACATTTTGTAGAGTGTGCAAATTTTTGAGAACTTAGAGAGAAGAACACAAACACTCTCTATATTCTCATAATCTTGAGAGAGCAAAATATACTAAGTTCGGAATATTGATTCCGCATATTGCTAGCACAATTGTTGTGGAGTTATTAGTCGTCTCCCCGTTCGTCAATTGGTGGTGCGTCCGAATTAGATGCCTAACACTTGTGGAGGCTGAGATCGAAGAACATCGAACCGACACCTCCGTTCAAGCACGCTACGAGAGGTAATCTATTTACTCCCTTTGAGACTTTGTGATTTTTTCGATTGAAATGCACGAAGTACGCCTCTGGAGATACATGTATGGGTTGTTATTTATTTCCGCTACGTGTTACGTGGATCCCAACAGTGGTATCAGAGCCAATCCTTAGGTGTTTTCGTGCATTTAATTGATTTTTTGTAATTTTTGCAATACTATGGCCAATATGTATTAACGAATTGTTCGTCTTACATGGCTAATGGAGATTGATTATTTTATATGATAAATTAATCAACGTAGCAAAAATTGAGACTAAATCAATTTTGAATCGAAAATTTATGGCTATCTTATTTTACGTAAAAATTCTGAATATGATTCAACGTAGAATTTTTATTGTGCCTTCCTAAGTTTTAAATTGTGAATTTATTACTTACGTGAAAGGGTGGTGATCATGGAAAAATCCCTAATCAATGTGATTGATGTATATATGAATGTATGATGATTATTTATATATTTGGGGTTGTAATTATTAAATGGAGGCTGCGTACTCCTTTTATTTTTCATGTAATCTTTATTTTTAGCATAGTCAATTGTTGATGTAAATGCTACGAGGATTACGTGGAGGAACCTTTTAAGTCGGCGAGCTCTTTGGGGCCCAATTCTTGAAGAGTTCAAGAAACCAAGAAGAAGCGAAGAGCGGCTCTCCGTTATTAAAATATTAAAATGATTAAATGTGGTCTCATTGGCTCGAGATCCATTAAATCATAATTCCATGATCACCATGTAGGATAGATGTTTATGTGATTGACGTCTATTTATTTATTATGATTACGTGAGCATGTTAAACTGGTTAATGTGCAAAGTCAGACTTACCTCACCCAAAATTGCGCCTGCATGAAATCCTAGTTAGGAAAATCACTCACGTTAGGTACCGAAAGGGCGTTGGTAACGACACCAGCGTAACCAAGTCCCCGAACCCAAAATCTCTGGTTCCGTAGAACTGATCGATCTCTCCCAATCGATCAGTAAGGTTTCCGGTCTACCCTCCAAGAAAGACCGGTGGCGACTCCAAATGCATGCACAAGTTGCACATGCCACCACGACCACACTAAGGTCGAAAGCGATCGACTCTTATCGTCGAATCCTCCTGAAAAATACTCCCGCCGCGATTTGGTATGGGCCTGGGAGGGCTCGCGCCGATCCAAAGCCCGCGATCCGCACCCTTGTGCGGGGGAAGGCCCGCGATCGGTAATCCATTAGCCGCGTCCGCTTTCGGACGGGTCGCGACAGTAAGTTTTGGAGAAAGCAAAATGAACTCTTCCAACAAAAGTTGTTTAAATCGTTCAAAAGGATGTTTTCTCAGACAAGAGGCAAGCCTGGTCCAAACACGTCCCATACACACTTAAGAGATAAGTGGAGTGATAAGTACAGCAAGACCTTGACCTACGGACGTAAGGGTTATTCGCAGTGATTACATGGATTGAAACGACGGAGGCATTCATTTCTCTATCATAAACACTACAGGTGACCATTGATAACCCTTTGAACGACGTTTTCATTCTATACCCCTGTCAAGAACCACCCCACAATGGAGCAAACTAGAGGTACGTCCAGCGGTATCAAGAGGTAAATGGTTAGAAGTTCTCTTGCTCAGACTTGCATCAATCTTCGTGTGTTGCTTGTCATTTTAACTCCTATGGTAATTCAGGTGCTTTAGGATGACGAAAAAGCATTCGTTTCTCTATCCTATACACTTTTACCCTTTGTACAGCCCAATTGAGCCTATACATTCATTTTACAAACCCGTTGGTGATCATTGCATATTCCAAAACGGAAGCGACGTCCCTTTGAGAGCGGAAAAGTTCAAAACACATGATTTGTGAAAAATTCATAGATCAATGTTGGAGTGCTGAGATTCAAATTGTACATCTAGCACACTCATTTGAAAATTCTGATCCCCAAAAGAAAAGAAAAGGTGGGATCTCAAAAAAAAAGGGCCTGATAAAAGCAAGGCCAATGCCCATCCAAATACTTATACACTTATGAATCATGTATTTGATTGTGTAAATGCCAAAAGATGGCATGATACCTTTGTATAGGTCACTAGTGAGATCTGATTGTAAAAGAAAATCCTAAGGGAGCTGGACAGCAAAGGATACTCCCAGATTATGTCACATTCAGATGACAAAAGCATAGACAAGGTATTGACGCCGTCTTGACATGAGAGAGATGTTCTCTAAAGACAAATATGCACTTCAAAGACTGAAGACGCTCTTTGAACCAGAAGGGGCAAGATGGCAGCAAACTTACAGTGATCACCAATGATAAACCCTTCGCGTATTCTAAGCCAAAGACAATCCTTTCTTGAGTCCCCAATTCTACCTACGTTACAACCCTGAAAAGCCTTTTCTGATTAAGGCACATGGATTGACATAGGGTTTAATGTCTAAGCTTAGCTCGAAGAAGTTCGAACAAGATTATTTCTTTCTCATTTTGCAGGTTTCTTGACTTGTAAACCTGGAGCAGACATTGAAGACTTCTCTTCGAAAGCCTTGACTTGCACGCAAGTCCCCTTTGAAAACCGTTGACCAGGCCTAACATTACGGTCCCTTGGAAGTCCTCCTGATCGATCGAGGTGTATTCACTGCGAATGATCCTGAACCCTAGGCGCAGGTTTGATAGGAAGTTCGGGTGCATTCTTGGTAAAAGACCATTACCTCAAAGCGGTGAGAAGTCCTCTTTGATGAGAATACTCCGTTGGACATTTTAACCAAACTCTTTTGGTAATTTCAGATTGTTTATTTCAAACTTTCCCGACAAGGAATTTTTGATCACCTCCGTATGTTACAAGGTGTTTTGGATAACCTCCAGCATCGTAATACATCCATTGAAATTCTTTCATGACTATGATATAAGTCATAAAGTGCTATCAGTTTGACATCAGATATCACCTGAAGGCCATTGATGTGCCTTTAGTAAGAAAATTTTCAGATTGGAGCTTCTGCAAGATTCTTGGTGACTTCAGCTCCTAAAATGGCTTGTACCCCTCTTGGTGAGAAACGTTTAACATGTCTAAACTTCTGCAGAATTCCTGGCAATCCCAGATCTCAGAAGAGCACAACCTCTCTTGGGTACTTGGAGCTCCCAGATCCCAGAATGTCACATTCAATGTCGAAAGGACAACATTCAAGATAGTCTTTCTGTGAGATTTCAGGTAGCCCCTAGATCCCAGAAGAATCTTATCAAAGTTTTTGCAGGTTTAAATTTTCTGCAGGATACTTGGAATCCCCAAATCCCAGAATAACGCCTCGCGTGTCCAAAAGACAATTTTCAGAATCAGCTTTCTGTGAGGTTCTAGGTAACCCCTAAACCCAGAATAGCTCATTTGGTAAAGCCTCAAGGTCAGGCACACCTCATTTGTATAAATCCTAGTTAATTCCTTAGAATATAGGATCAAAATGTTCGACAATCCCTAAGAGACTGGGTGCGTCCTCCATAGGTTCCTAGCAGAAAGGAATCCTATTCTCGGCCTGATCCACTGACGGATTAAAATGTTCGACAATCCCTAAAAGACAGGGTGCGTCATCCATAGGTTCCTAGCAGAAAGGAATCCTATTCTCGGCCTGATCCACTGACGGATTAAAATGTTCGACAATCCCTAAAAGACAGGGTGCGTCATCCATAGGTTCCTAGCAGAAAGGAATCCTATTCTCGGCCTGATCCACTGACGGATTAAAATGTTCGACAATCCCTAAAAGACAGGGTGCGTCATCCATAGGTTCCTAGCAGAAAGGAATCCTATTCTCGGCCTGATCCACTGACGAATTAAAATGTTCGACAATCCCTAAAAGACAGGGTGCGTCATCCATAGGTTCCTAACAGACAGGAGTCCTATTCATGGTCAGATCCACCATACGGATCAAAACCCTGACAATCCCTAAGAGACTGGGTGCGTCATCCATAGGTTCCTAACAGACAGGAGTCCTATTCATGGTCAGATCCACCATACGGATCAAAACCCTGACAATCCCTAAGAGACTGGGTGCGTCATCCATAGGTTCCTAACAGACAGGAGTCCTATTCACGGTCTGATCCACTATACGGATCAAAATCCCTATTCATGGTATGATCCACTGACGGATCAAAACCCTGACAATCCCTAAGAGACTGGGTGCGTCATCCATAGGTTCCTAACAGACAGGAATCCTATTCATGGTCAGATCCACCATACGGATCAAAACCCCGACAATCCCTAAGAGACTGGGTGCGTCATTCACAGGTTCCTGTCAAGTATAGGAATCCCATCCTGGTACGGCCTACCATACAGGCTAGAGTTTAACAGCCCTAGGATACTCAAAAGACGAGTCCCTAGGTATTCACTAGAACCCGCTATACACCGCGCATGCCGCACGAGCATCAGGCAGGTGATCAACAGGTAAGCAACAGGTAAGCATCTCTATCCCGTCTTTCTCTCACAGTAGCCAAAGCAGAACAAACAGAGCGTTTACCAGCAAAGCAAGAAAGATTGAATGTCAGGATTCGTTTTTCTTTTCCCCAGTCGAGTCAGTCTAGATTCAGGTGTCACCTGTCTTTGAGAGAAACCTCTCACGAGATTCCTCTCAAAGAGGGGCAGCTGTTGACACCTGATTTTTGACCTAGTCTTTTTCAATTTTATTTTTTTGAAAAATCATAAAAAAAATCCATAAAAAGTCAAAAAATTACAAAATCAACTTTGGTGGCCTTGGCCAAGCCCAAGGAACCATTCTTGACCAAAAAATAATTTTTCACATTTTTTCATATTTTTTTAGTATTTTTGGAAAATAGAAAAACACTTAAAAAATCAAGAAAAATAGCATTTGAAGTCACAAAAATATGAAAAAATATCCAATATTTTTCCTTTTAATCCCTTGTATTGTTGACCTCTCAAAAAAATCAAAATCAGATTCAATTTTAGGTGTTCCTTTGTAACCCGTACTATTGAATTTGAAGAAAAAAATAACAATTGAGTCTTATAATTTGCAATTTTGGCATTTTTTGAGATCTTGACATTCAATCTAACTATCCCTTATCTCAATTTAGCCCAATTGTTTGCGCAATTTGCTCAATTGCATGGATTTGACAAAATTACATACTAAAATTGCATTTTAGTCCTTGAAATTAAGCATAATTGAAATTACTTTCAATTCAAGGGCTATCATTGCAAATTGGACATGCTACCCAATGGATTTCACCATTTTAAATCGATTGGCACAAGTGGTTTGACTCAATTTGATCATTTACATCCTCAATTACACGATCCTCAATTTCCAATTAAATGAAAATTTGGGGATTTTGTAGAAATTGATGAAAACTTTTGGGCAAAACCACATTTCTAGATAGAATTCATGCCCTAGATTCGATTATGAGGTTCAATTGCAAAAATTTCCCATTAATTTGGGTTTAATTTCGAAAATGGTGAGTCTGAGCCGGTTCTGACCTGTCAGACCGCCGGTCGAGCCGGTCAGACCGGTTTGCTACAGTGTCGTCTTCCCCAATAGAGCTCGAGCAGATGAACAGTGATGAACTGAGTTTCGAACGCCGAATTGAAGGGCAATTCGCGACTAATTGAAAGAGGAATGGTGGGCGTCTTGTTCTTTACCTCGAAACCTACCGATCGAGACCAACCCCAAGGCCAATGGTCGCCGGAGGAAGGGGTAATCAGTCGGTCAAGTTCCGAAGCTGCGAAAAGTCAACAAAATCAAACGCAGCTCAAATTCGTGCCAAATTCGCATGAGAAGGAACCCGCCGAGGAACCAAACGGAGTTAGACGACTCACCCATCTTCCCCGACGCCGTTTGGACCTAAAATCACGTGATGGCACGTGCTTTTGGAGTCAGTTGGAACTCCCCAAATCGGCGCCAAAATCCTCAGGAGCTATATAAGCTCGGGATCGCTTTCAGTTGAGGAGGACGGTGGATTCAGTTGTAGAAAGATAAACTGAATCAAGAGAGAAGGAGAAAACGCGAAGCAGAGCTCGTTCTCCGACCCCCGTCGTCGAGAATTTGAGCTCGAATTGCAGGGTGCTGGTTGGGTCTTCCCAGGCCAAACCAAAGCCATACGAGGCCACCAAAAGGTCGCCCAAAGTCCCCGGAATCGATCGCCGCCGGCCGCGCACGAGGAATCCGCGAGAACAGGTGAGCTGCAGTCTCGAGCGTTTCTTCAAGCTTTCATGGCGATTCATGCGTTTATTGATCATTCATGCAATTAGTGTGGGCGTTTCATTCCCTGAACATCACTGACCATCATCGCGTATCTTGTTTGCATCGGTTTTGTCTTAACATGCCCAATCGAGTCTTCAAATCCAACCTCCATTGTCGAGCTACTGTTCATCTTTCTCCAGCCGAATCTGGGCCGAGCGAGCTCAATCGGAGCTCGAGGTAAGTCTTCTGAACCTCCATTGGTGTTATTCTGTGACTGAATTTCTTTGATTTCGAGTGAATCGCATGATTGAGCTTCCATGGCCGTACTCGGCAATTCGCACGATGTTCTTGATTCTGTGAATAGGATGTTTCGATTCTTAGATATGTCAAACTAAAGCTAATCGCGAATCGATTGCCGTTGGTCTCGAGTGATTCCATTAAGATTTCACCGCACGATCATCGCCGGAGAACTACAGCCGTCCATTCTGCCGGAGTCGCGAGGTTGAAGACGAAGCTGACGTGGCGCGGTCAACTGGTCAAAGGTCTAGGTGGCAACACGTGATTGGTCCACGTGGATGTCGAGTCAGCATGGCCGTTGAGTCTGTTATTCAAATAAAAAGAATCCAACGGCCGAGAATAATCGAGTCTAATAAATGGTGACCGCCAGATTAGAAATTAGGATTATCCGAAAACATTTTAAAATTGGAAAATTAAAACGAGCTGAAACGGTGTCGTGTAGGTTAGTGGCCGTGCGGTGTCGTTTAGGTAAGTATAAATCAACTGTCTAGATCGAATCTTAAAATCTAATCGTGGCCGTAGGCTTAAGTAATCTGATCAGACGGTCCTGATCGAGTCTTCGCCTAATCTGAACCGTAGATTCCAGTCAGGTTATCCAGTGGACGTGGAATAGCCACGCGGCGCAATAAAGGCCGTTAGATCAAGCCCGACAATTCAAAGGAGGGGACGGCGTCGTTTTGGAGCTGGAGCACGCGCGGGTCCGGGTCTGGACCGGGTTCCGGCCCGAGTGGGTCGGGTCGACCCGGTCCGAATCACTTTTTTTTATTAAAAAATCAATAAAAAAATATTAAAAAAATCAGAAAAATCTTAGAAAATCCAAAAAATGCTAGAAAATTCCAGAAAATTCCAAAAAAAATGTGGGAAAATTTGTGGAAAAATCCTAGACATTTCAGAAATCCCCAAAAATCGAGGGTTGACCATAGACAACTGGTCAACCCTATTTTTGGGGTTTCTTATCCGTTCTTCCAAGACTTGACGACATTACCCTTTAGGGGTAAGTCGCCTCTGTTGTGTATGCAAGATAAGGCCGATAACGCCAAGGTAAGAATTAGGGTCGATTAGACGACCAATTCTTAAGTTTGGGTTTCGAGTCCCACCCTTTTTCTCAAAATGACGATTTTGCCCTTCAATGGGAAAATTGTCTTTCTTGTCTCAATCGAGTTCTGAAAATTGCTTAAAGTTAGAGTTTGGGTCAGGTGGACGACCAACTCTAATATTTGAGATTTTCAGTTCTCATCTTTGTCCAAAATGACGATTTTACCCCTCCAATGGTAAAATCACTTGAAAATTCTAGAAAAATCCTGGAAATTCCCGAAAAATAGGAAATGGATTGGATTGATGGCCAATCCTATTTCCTCTGTCTTTTGACTTCCCAATTCATCTAAAATGACAAATTTACCCTTTCAAGATAAATTTTCCCCGAACCATTCAAAATTACGATTTTGCCCCTTATGGGCAAATCATGCCAAAATCATTCCTAAGCCTTGATTGATATTTCTCTAGGCTAATAGGGCCTCATTAGGGATGCCATGCTGATTTCATGTGTTTTATCCGCATGTACTGATTCCTTGATTTGCGCTATTACTTTTAATGATTGTGAGTGATAGGGTAGCTATTCCCATCTGCATGAACTCCTAGATTTAGGGTTAATACCTCACTCATCTGTACGAAATCCTAGGATCAGATAAACCATTCAGCTTAGGTACCGAAAGGGCGTCAACTCTGACAGTTGACGTAACTAAGTCCCCGAACCCACTTCTCTGGTTTCCGCAGAATCGAATAGACCACTCCCAACTATTCGATAGGGTTTCCGATCGTACCCTCCACGAAACGATTGGTGGCGACTCCTTGGCATGAACACTCATCACATGTCACTAGACCACACTGAAGGTCGACCACGTATATCCAGCAGTTGCGATTTGGGTAATGGGCCTTGGGAGAGGCCCGCGTCCGATCCAGCCAGCGATCGGGCGGCCCATTAGCCCGCTCCCGCCTCCGCGCGCTCGGGAGAGGGTCGCGACAATCTAGACATAAGTGAATTTTCTTTACTTCTTTAAGTTGCTCCAAAACTACTTTTGGAATAAAAAAAAATTCTACAGAAGTAGAAAAATGAAGCGGTATAGCCAAATAGATTTCTACTTCGGAAGTCGTGTTACCAAATAAATTTTACTCCAATATCACTTTTGTGAAGTAAAAATGCTGCTACACAAATGTTGTCATGCAAGGCCGTGGGACACAAGAAATGTTTCTTCTGGCCAGCATTTGAGGGCTTTTTTTCAAATTAAGATTTTTTTTTTAATTTTTTTAACCAAAATAGAATTTACAATATATATATATATATTTATTTATTTATATATTTACCAAATTAGGCTCTAATCGGCATTTGGGCCGCCGATTGGGGCCCAATAGCTTGGGCCCCAATCGGCGGCCCACTTGCCGATGGGGCCTAATTTGGTAAAATATTTATTTTTAAAAAAATCATATTTTCTTTCTTAATTTGGAAAAATATTTATGACTTATGCTTTTTGGGTTAATACCACGGAAATTCTTGTATTTATGTAATTATTTAAATTCATAAAATGATTAAGATATACGAAAAATGATGCATTTAGGGCTATTTTTTATCAATAAATTCTTAAGTAAAGCCAAAGCAAATCAAATCAAATCTTTCACTTTTATTGAAGCGTCAAACTCAATCATCTTAATCATTTAGGGCTATTTTTTTTTTTCCAAATTAAGATTTGATTTTCTTTGGCTTTACTTAAGAATTTCTTGGTAAAAAATAACCCTAAATGCATCATTTTTCGCATATGTTAATAATTTTAATAATTTTATGAATTTAAATAATTACATAAATACAATAATTAAGAAGTATTTATTTATCTTAATAATTTTTTAAGCGAAAAAAATATGATTTTTTTAAAAAATAAAGATTTTACCAAATAGGCCCCAAATCGGCAGGTGGGCCGCCGATTATGTGCTGATTGGGCCTCAATCGGCGGCCCACTTACCGATTTAGGGCCTAATTTGATAAATATATATTTTTTAATCCTATTTTGGTAAATTAATTTTTTAAAAACCTTAATTTGGAAAAAGCCCAGCATCTGATAATTTGCTTTTTAGCCAGCACCGTATGACAAATGATTTCAGGCCACAATTTCTATCATTTTTCTTAGTCAAAGCAAGTGCAGTGTGAACATTGTTTAGGAAATGACAGATGAAGGAGAGTGCCCTTTTCCTATTTCGAGATAATATTTTTGGGACAGCTTTTGTGAAATTGCAGGCTTCTCCTTGAGATTTGAGACCACCTTGGCCTCTTGTGCTTAGGATCCGTATGGAAACAGCATTCCCAAGGTCCTTTGTGCAAAACTTTGACCGTTTGGGAAATTTTTTTAAAGCCTCTTTTCAAATGTGGCTTTCAGCTTTCTCGGCATACAAACACGGCACTGTTTACTTATTTATTTTTTATTTTGCTCTCTCTCTCTCTCTCTCTGTCTGTCTTCATTGTCTTCTTCGCTTGCACCTCGGCCGCGTGGCCGTGAGGGGACGACGATCGGCTGGAGGGGAGCTGGGGTCGTCGTGCAACCCGACGACCGTCGCATGGGTTCGTACGATCGCCGCGAGGGGTCGCACGACCTCAGGCGAGCGCAACCCGCGCGAAATCCAGGCGAGTCGTCCGATCCGAAGGACGAATTTCGCTCGGAGAAGGAGGTCTGGAACCACGAGATTTGCAAGATTCGGCGATCGTAGCATCATCGCAGAGGGAGGTTCGATCGCCATGAGAGTCGGACGGGGAGCTCAGAGGGATTGTGGTGGTTTTTGCTTGGGTCTCAATTCAGGAGAGGCATCGGATTTGGCGAAAACTTTTCATTTTAGAAAGAAAACTCTTCAACGTGCTATGTTTAATGAAAATACGTTTACGTTCTTCCTTAAGATTTAGAACTCCTAGGGACTAATTTATGCTCTCCAGATCTGCGAAGAGCCAAACCCCCGAAAATTCAGCACCGTCAAATACGAAACACATTCTCATTCTCACCTTGGGATTCAAAACTCCTATAGTTGATAAAGTGACGTGTATTGTCAACTTTTACAGGCTGGCTGGAGTCTTGTCGTAATGAATCATTCTCCTTGAAAATTTGTAGCACATGGCCCACCACTCTCTCTTGCATATTTGTAATTCAAGACACTAGGAGGTTAGGAGCAACGCTTGTTACCTTCTTGTTTGGTCTACGGTGATTAAAAAAGAGAGTACAAGTCTGTAACTACACCTGATAACCATGCGCGAGACGAATTTTAATACTTTGATTGTTTGTTTCGAAATAGAGATGTTAGTTTCATGGATTATGATGGGACTAACATATACAGAATCAATTTACAAAGTGACTAAGTTAATTAATTATAGGAATGTCGAAGAGTTCCTAAAAAAGTTCGTTCAACAAAATTTAAACCATAATTTGTTAGTGTTGACACCTAATTTTATCGGTCCCGATTTGGTTTAATTTATTTCCTTTTTAAAGTTATTTATTTTCGTTTGAAAATAGAATAGACCAAAATAGGTAAAATTGGCTTTTTGTCCTTTTAATATTGCAAAAAGAAAAGAGAAATAAAAAAAAAGAGAGAAAAAATGCGGCCCCTCGTTCCCATTCTCTCCCTTCTTGACTTCATTCCCACGGTTCCTTTCCCAATCTCTTCACGTTCCCACACACAAGCACGCACACAAAGCAGAGGATTAGAGAGTATCGGCTAAACCCAGATCTCCATTTGTAATTCTTCTACTCACACTTCTGATCATGGCTTCCAACTTTGCCAGGCTGTACTGGTTCCTTCTCATTGATCAATTCTAGCAAATTGAGCCAGTCCTGTCTTCTACGTTTTATGGCCAACAGAGATCTCCACTTGGAATTCTCATACTCACGCTTTTGATCATGATTTTCCAACTTTTTTCGTCTCTTGCTGCCCCTGTTTTTGCTGCTGTGCTGCTCCTTTTTTTCTTGAAGAGCAGATCAAGGGAGATCAATGAAGGGGAGGCAAGTAGCAATGCATCTGGAAACGATGGAACAGCAGGAGGCGCTTCTTCTACTCACTCTTCAACAGGAGTACCTGAAAGGGCTACTTCATCAGGACCCGCTAAGGATGCAGCTGCAAACGAAGGAACAGCAGGAGGCGATTCCGGTGCTCACACTTCAACAGGGGTATCTGAAATGGCTACTTCATCAGCGCCAGCTAAGGATGCAGCTGCAAACCTTGGAATGGCAAGAGCCGATTCTGGTGCTCTTTCATCAGGAGCAAATAATGATGCAGCTGCAATTAATGGAATGGCAAGTGGCGATTCTGGTACTCACACTTCAACAGAAGTACCTGAAATAGATACTACGTCACAACATGATAATGAAGTATTCTTGAGCTACCATGGAAAGGATACTCGAGCAACTTTTACCGACCACCTTTACACTAGACTCACAGAGGCAGGAATCCACACATTTAAGGACGACAAAAGTCTCCGTGATGGGGAAGAGTTTGGCCCAGCACTTCTCCGAGCAATTAAGCAGTCGAAGATCTTAATACCTATCTTTTCCAAAAATTATGCCTCTAGTCCCTGGTGTCTCAAGGAGTTAGCCCAAATGGTCGATTGCAAGAAGAATAATACGGGACAAAAGATCATCCCCATTTTTTATGGTGTGGGTTCTGAAGAGGTTAGGTGCCAAAGTGGGGATTATGGAAAGGCCTTTAGTTTATATGAAAGCGAGAAGCGATATGACCAAAAGATTGTCACAAATTGGAGGGATGCCCTCAAAGCAGTTGCGAAAATGCAAGGACACAACATGCGCAACAGGTGACTGCTTTTAGCAATCCATCTCATGTGCCTTGTATCATTAAACTCGATGCATTTCAATTGGCTTCTTTTCTAGATTTGCGTTAGCCTTGTGGAGATTGAATTGTATGCAACTGTAGTTATACTGCAAAATCACACTAAATAATGGCACAATCCCAATTTTGTCCCATTTCATCCCTAGCAACATTTAAAGTCAGTTCAGGTGATTCATTAACCCTAAGTTTCATCGCTCATTCCTCTAAATGGAATAAATCGTTGAAGAACACGTTTAGAATAGGTTTGTAGTTTTCAATGTCGTCTTGTCAGATCGTAGTTTGTTTCAACTCAGTTTTCTAACTCATTGCCCTTTTGACTTCTAGGCCAGAAGGTGAGTTCGTAAAAACATTCACGCAGAAGGTTTTCAATGAGTTGAATATGGCTGCTCTGGGAAAATCAGACTACTTAGTCAGTGTCGACAACCATGTGGATGCAATCATGGAAATGATAGGTGCTCGGACAAGTGAAACACAGATTATAGGAATTTACGGGATGAGTGGCATTGGAAAGACAACTATTGCCAAAATCATCTACGACAAGATTTCACATGACTTTGAGAATTGTTGCTTTCTTCGTGATATTCAAGTAACATCAAAAAACAATGGTTTTCATTGCGTGCAGAAGCAGCTCATCTCTAGCATCCTCAAAATGCAATGCGAAGATATGAAAGATGTTGCTGATGGAACTCAACTAATTAAACGCAGGTTGTTGGGGAAAAGAGTCCTCCTCCTTCTTGATGATGTGGAAGAAAAGGATCATATTGATGCACTTGCACTGAAAGGTAAGCATGATTGGTTAGGCAAAGGGAGCAAAATTATTATTACTACCAGAATGGTAGATGTTCTCGAATTTTCGGAAGTGGAACGGAGGTATGAGCTTCCAATCATGGATGGCGATCGATCTCTTGAACTTTTTAGCAAACATGCCTTTAGAGGAAACTCTCATTCAAACCAGTATATCGATCAATCCAAAAGGGCGATAGACATTGCTGGAGGTCTTCCGCTTGCTCTCGAAGTCATAGGTTCACTTTTATTTTGCACTAAAAAGGAAATGTGGGATGCCACATTGAAGATGCTAGAAAGTGTTCCTAATAATGAAATTCTGGGGAAGCTAAAAATCAGCTATGATAAATTAAGTCCTCAGCAACGGCGTGCATTCCTTGATATAGCTTGTTTTTTCAGTGGATATAACAAGGATATTCTGATTCATTTCTGGGAGGAATCTGAATATTCTCCCATAGTAGACATAATGTTTTTACAGAACATGTGTTTGATAAAGACTACCGAGGATAATGAAGTGCGGATGCATGGCCAACTTAGAGATCTCGGAATAAAAATGGTTCGTGACGAAAGTAACATGAAAAGAGAGAAGCAAAGTAGGGTGTGGGATCCTAAGGAAGGATTGGATTTGCTAAGGAAACATAAGGTAAAATCTCCCTCATATAAATTGCCAGTATTTATGGATTTTTTTTCCCAAAAAAGCCAGTTACTTTTTGTGTTGTCTAAAACCATTACGACTTCGTCGACCTATAATTTTTTCTCTTTTAAGATTACAAGAATGATAGTATTGAACTCAACGGCTTAATATAGTGGACTTCAATATATGTGTTTCCCTTCCACTTTTTGGTTTTTAAACTTTTCATTTGGACAGGGAAAAAAGAAAGTGGAAGCTCTTCGTCTCAAATTGAAACATCGGTCGCCATGTCGTTTTACATATGAGGGCATTGAGAACCTATCAGATATAAGGTTCCTTGAAGTGGTTGGTTCGAGGGAAAATTTTCGTGCAGAAGAGAGGCTTCTTTGGCATGAATCGCGATCAAATGTTCTTCCAACTAACGAGAATTCAGATCTCCTTCCATATTTACGATGGCTTTCATGGAGTGATTTTCCCCCAACATTTAACATTGCAAATTTCTTCGTTGAGAATCTGGTTATTCTCAATCTATCTGAGAGTGCAATTACAGATGATTGGAAGGGGTGGAGCCACATGAAGGTATGCCATATGCTAGACAACATTTATTATTTCGTCGTATTAGATTCAAAAGTAATATTTGCATGATTATTCTTTTACAGGTGATGAAGAATTTGAAAGTTTTGATTCTGTCCGAATGCAATAGTCTACAAAGGCTGCCAGACCAGCTGGGTAGAGATCTTGCAAGCCTTGAATACCTATATCTAAATTCATGCAGATCGTTGGAGAGGCTTCCGGATTCGATCGGAAATATGGATTCGCTGATTGAGTTGGATATATCCTATATGGGCATCGATGAGCTGCCTGATTCCATCGGAAAGTTGAAAAATTTGAAAAGATTGAAAATGAAGGGGAGTAAGGTAAGGAAAATACCCGATGCTTTTTGGATGATTGAAAAGCTCGAAGAAATAGAAACCTCCAACACGATTTGCACTATCCATGTGAACATTGGCAATTGCATCCACAAGAATGAATCCCTAAGGGTCTTGAAATTGTTTAAAGCGAAAATATTCTCACTAGCGAGGCTTCCTGAAAGTCTCGTCACTCTATATCTTTTTTGGTTGAAGATGGACACATTTCCGGATCTCTCAAACCTCATTAATTTGAAGCAACTGGGTCTGAGGTTTTGGTCTCGTGATTCTGATGGGGAGTCTGATGGGCTTGTGGAAGTGGAATATCCGATACCACAGTGGATTGGTAACTTAAGCAAGCTGGAGTCTCTGGAGCTGAGCTGCCATTTTGTGACCACCTCACCAACAGACCTTCCCTTCCCTCCTCATCTCAAGAAACTATACCTCTCCTGCCCTAAACTGCGTCGCCTCCCGAGGCTTTGCTCAAGTTTATCCTCCTTACATTTGGAAAGGCGCGAGTCACTTTGCTCGCTGGAATCTCCTTATGGAACCACCTCACCGACAAACCTTACCCTCCTTCCTCATCTCAAGGAGCTTGACCTCTACTCTTGCCGTAATTTGCGTTGCCTCCCGAGGCTTCCCTCAAGTTTATCCTCCTTACGTTTGGAACATTGCAACTCACTTCGCTCGATGGAGGATCTTGATGTATCTAGTTGTCCTAATCTGGTCGAGATTCAAGGCAAACTACCAGAGTCTTTGGAAGCATTGCGGATTAATTCCTGTGAATCTTTACAGAAGTTGCCCCATCTATCGAATTTGAAGAACCTGTCGGCTCTCTACATTGAGGGGACATCAATTGAAGAGATTCAAGGCCTTGGTTGTCTGGAGAACCTACGAGATTTGGAGCTTTGGAGACTTGGACAGGTGAAGATACTACCTGATCTAAGCAATTTAAACAAATTAAGCAGTCTTGTTGTAGAAGATTGTCCTAACCTGATTGAGATTCAAGGCGAACTACCACAGTCTTTGGAAGCATTGCGGATTCATTCCTGTGAATCGCTACTGAAGTTGCCCGATATATCGAATTTGATGAACTTGTCATCTCTCCGCATTGAGGGGACATTAATTGAAGAGATTCAAGGCCTTGGTTGTCTGGAGAACCTACGAAATTTGCGGCTTTCTCGCCTTGGACAGGTGAATTTAAACAAATTAAGAAGTCTTGTTGTAGAAGATTGTCCTAATCTGATTGAGATTCAAGGCGAACTACCACAGTCTTTGGAAACATTGCGGATTCATTCCTGTGAATCTTTACTGAAGTTGCCTGATCTATCGAATTTGAAGAACCTGTCATCTCTCCTCATTGAGGGGACAGTAATTGAAGAGATTCAATGCCTTGGTTGTCTGGAGAACCTACGAGATTTGCAGCTTTCTCGCCTTGGACAGGTGAAGATACTACATGATCTAAGCAATTTAAACAAATTAATCCGTCTTGTTGTAGAAGATTGTCCTAATCTGATTGAGCTTCAAGGCGAACTACCAGAATCTTTGGAAGAATTGAAGATTGCTTACTGTAAATCTTTACAGAATTTGCCCGATCTGTCAAGCTTGATGGGTAAGCTACAGGTTGAAATAGAGTATTGCCGTAAATTAAACGCGGACGCAATTCTTGGTTTTGCTCGAATGAATCCACGAGATTTGTCGCTTTTAGGCTTTGGACAGCTGCAGATCCTACCTGATCTAAGTAGTTCAAGCAAACTAAGAAGTCTTCGAGTACACGATTGTCGTAATCTGGTTGAGATTCAAGGGGAGCTACCTAAGTCTTTGAAAGAATTGAAGATTTCTTACTGTAAATCTTTACAAAAGTTGCCTGATCTATCAAGCTTGAATGGATTGCAAATGATCACAATAAAGCGTTGCATGAAATTAAATGTGGAGGCAATTTCTTCGCTTTGCTCGGAGAAGTCAGTCGAATTTGTGGGAGATGAGGAATGGGACAGAGAAGACGTCGAGTCCAAATATGAGAGAGAAGATGCCGAATCTGAATTTGAATATGAGAGAGAAGACCACGAATATGAATATAAATCTGAGGGAGAAGACGAGCGCACGTTGCTCTTGAAAGCTTCTTGATCCACTACCACAAATTATTCCCTTGTGTTCAAACTTCAAACAAATTGAGGTAAATTATTCCCTCTAACAACCATGTTTTCCCTTTTTTGCAATCAAACTCTTCCACAGATATGAACAGAGAAGTCTCACATGCAATTTGACTGAAAATATGATGAAGGTATTGAAATTATGATATCTCTGTACAATCAGAGGGTTCTTAATTATTTACAAATATTCCTTCTCTTTTTCTAGTTTGGTTTGGCCTTTTGACCTATATTTGCTTTGGATGTTTTCTCCTTGCTTCTATGTTTCCCAGCTGGAGGTATGCATGTCGATTGCACCCTGATTACTTGATTTATGACAATTCATTACAGATCCTCGATTGATTTGCCGCTTCACAACTCTTGAAGTTGATACCATCTACTTTGCACTGGAGATAACTTTGCTACACTGTAAACAATTAGATGGAATGTGCGTTGGAAAGTCTTCAAGTAAAATACTGTGGTAATCTGGTTGAGATTCAAGGTGAACCACCAGAGTCTTTGGAAGCATTGCGGATTAATTCCTGTGAATCTTTACTGAAGTTGCCTCATCTATCGAATTTGAAGAACCTGTCATCTCTCCACATTGAGGGGACAACAATTGAAGAGATTCAAGACCTTGGTTGTTTGGAGAACCTACGAATTGATCAACCTGGACAGTTGAGGCTACTAACTGATCTTTGTAATTTAAACGAACTAAACTTTTTGAAGTACAATATTGTGATAAGCTGGTTGAGATTCAAGGCGAACTACCATAGTCTTTGAAAGTATTGGAGATTTCTTCCTGCAAATCTTTACAGAAGTTGCTTGCTCTCTCAAGCTTGAGTGGACTGCGAATGGTCACAATAAAGCGTTGCATGCAATTAAATGTGGAGGCAATTTCTTAGCTTTGCTTGAAGAAGTCAGTCTATTTTGGGAGAGAAGACGAATGGGACCGAGAAGACGCTGAGTCTGAATATGAGGGAGAAGATGCCGAATCTGAATCTGAATCTGAATATGATGGAGAAGACGATGAACATGACTATGAAAATGAGGAGAAGACGGCGATTATGAATATGAATCTGAGGGAGGAGACTGACAGATAAGTGCACGTTGCTCATACCACATATTATTTCCTTGCGTTCAAACGTCAAACAAATTGAGGTAACTTATTCCCTCCGACAACTAATGTTTTCCCTTTTCTGCAATCAAACTCTTCCACAGATATGAACAGAGAAGTTTCACATGCACTTTGACTGAAAATCTGATGAAGCTATTGAAATTATGATACCTCTGTACAACCAGAGGGTTATTAATTATTTACAAATATTCCTTCTCTTTTTCTAGTTTGGCTTGGCCTTTTTGCCTATATTTGCTTTGGATGTTTTCTCCTTGCTTCTATGTTTCCCAGCTGGAGGTATGCATGTCGATTGCACCGTTATTACTTGATTTATGACAATTCATTAGAGATCCTCGATCAATTTGCCACTTCACATCTTTTGAAGTTGATACCCTATGCTTTGCACTGGAGATAACTTTGCTACATTGTAAACAATTAGATGGAATGTGCGTTGGAAGGTCACAGCGCTATGGTTTTCATTTTGGAATTTTACAGCATAATCAACTCATCATCGCGATTCTGAACAAGACGGAATCTGTATTTATATGCTTATGTTCAATTTACTTTCCAGGAAAGGTGTGTGCTTCTTACTGGGATTTGCGAATGTTATGGAGAAGTAATAAAATGTAGAAAGAGGAATTTCACATGGGTAGCGGCATCAATAGCTGTTACATCCAAGCTTCCATCTGTGACAGGATGGTTGAAGCTAAATTTTTTATTAACGGTGCATAGGATGTATGATAAGTCTCACTTGGGGTCTGAATCATGTCAATCGACCCTCGTGTGATCTCCATTATTGCCTCCATTTTCTAGAAATGATTATCCCTAGGTGGCTATCTATAATAAAAGCCCTTCCATTCACCTCAAGTTATCCCAGATGACTCTTTTAGGTTTAAAGATTAACAAGAAGCGCTAAAGGAGATCTCAAATGACCGGCTTTTTGCTGGTTTCTAATGTTGCTGAGAGGATTTAAAGCTTTTAAGAAACTTACAAAGATCTTTCTATGCAGGAAGCTATGGCTAATTGGGCAGCTGTATAGATGGAGACCGAAGAAAGGTAGATGAAGGATGAAATTTGATGTTGACCGTATTCCGTCTCACAATATTGTCATCTCATCTGTATATGCATATGTTGTGACCATTGATATGCATAACTTTCTTTTATGATACTTTCTGGTAAATTTTGTGTTCACTTATGGTTCTGTTGGCTGACTACAGTTTCTGTTCACTTTTCGGATTCGAGTTTAGAGAGGAAGAAGAAGTGGTACAAGAGGTTCAAAGGACTGCAATGGGAAGAGGGCCTCGAGGCTATTGATCCGTAGGCATATTTCACCGGGAATCCTCATGAACGTCCATTAGATATGATCAAGATCGCTAGGAATCTCATGAATGTCCAATGCTTTCCGAATTTGAGTTTCGGTGCTTGTTCAGTGTGTCGACAGTGTTGCTTCTTTAGTGCTTTAATGACACTTCCTCAGATGCAGTCATTTGACTTCACCGCAAAAAGTGAAAAAATGAATGACGGTAGGTGTGACTGGTGCATAATAGGCGGGCAAGATATTGCGAGATGAGAGATTAGCTGATCTTCGAGTTGAACTGAATCCCCAGCATTTGATCTTGCCAAGAGCTTCTCAATTTGACTGTGTTCAAGAATCTCCTCTTCCAAGCAGGAGGTGTTTCCAGATAGAGCAGAGACTTGACAACAGATAAGATCTCACCATCAAGATAGACTTAGACTCGGCTTGCTAGTTGCTAAGAAGTTTTCATTTGATTTTGCTGAAACTCGAGCTCGGATCTGTCCTAAACGTAGATCAGATGGAGCATCGAATGTCGTTGCCGAGCAGAAATACTCCTAGAAGATGGTTTGGTTGCTAGTCATCCACAGCATGACATGTAGCAGAACCACATAGGATGAAGTTCTTTTATGCTCATCTTAAACTCGGTAATAAGAATCAGCCCTCGTTGATTCACCGAAGAAAGAAAAGAAAAAATTGCATATTGGGCAACTCGTAGCCAAAAATGGCGCGACATAACTCCAAAATCGATAGTCTTAGGCACTATTAAGCAGTTGAAAAATCAATTTTCATCTGATAAACCTTGCTTCAAAGCTCGCAAGCGATGTTGCAGCAATTGCGTTTATTCATTTGGGAGCGGATTTTACGGTGATGGGCCGTGTTCAAATTCGTCTCTCTTCACATGAGAAAAGAACCATTTGTTTTTTCACCATTAGAAAAGCATCATTGAGTCAGTTACTTTTTATCGAAATTGAACTTCCTGTGGACCATGCTCTTGATGAAGAAGTTCGATAAAAAGAGAATGGTGCTGCTGTGACAGTTGCTTGAGATTTGAAGTCGTGAATCTAGAGAAAAACGAAAGAAATAGAATGAACATTCCTCTGCAAAACAACAAGACAGGAAAATGATCATAGCCATTTTGGTGGGGAAACAGGTCGGATGCAGAAGTAACGCGAAGAGAGGCGGTAGTTTTCCTTGCGATGGTCCGGGACGAGCCGGTATTTGCGATCGGCTAATACCGGCTCGAAAGGCAAAATGGATGGGTTTAAACGAGCATTTCCCTCTCGAGCCCACTCATCTTGGCCTGCCTAACCCGTTCGGACCCTATCAATTCTACATAGATCATCTAATTTTTTTTCTTAATCATTAGCAGAACTGGGCAAAAAATTTTAGACCCCATGTTTGATGGTTGGCCGAATTGGCGAGGTGCGAGGAGGACCCCAAAAAGCTATCTCCCCTGTTTTTGCACATCTCTGCTAAGGCCTATGGCTTTAGCCTTCAACAGTCAAACATCGAAGCCATGATCATCTCCTGAGACTGCTCAACCTGAAGCCGAATCTGCCGTTGGCCCATAGTTGTGCACATGAGCATTTGGTGTCAATCGTAACGGAAGTGATATATATGGCTAAATTCATTTTTATTCCGATCGGATGAGATTGTAATTTCTTTTTACGTTGGTTAATATAAATTTAATTTTACTTTATATTTGGAGATCTAGGTGGTTTTATCTATATGTTGTTCACTAGATGATGCCTAAAATGGCACATCGGTCCATGAGAAGGGGAAAAATATGGTATTATACATTGTTATATTTTGTACATTTTAGCAAATATTTTAATCGGGCTCTATATATATATATAAAGCTTCCTTCATTTAAAAAAAAAATTGTTCCTATAAATGTCAAGTTTTCCGAGAACAAGCCATGGGCAAAAAGCGGGAATTGCATGGGGCTTTTTTCCAAACTAAGTGTAAAAAAATAAGTATTTACCAAAACGGGTGTGTTTTTTTTATTTACCAAACCAGGGACCGCTCGGCAGTCTTAGTGCCGAGCGGCCCCCCGGTCGGCAGTCAAAATGCCCATCGGGGTTCGCGAGTCCCGATCGACAGTATAATTGCCGAGCGGGTCGTACCCTTTTTTTTTTCATTTTTTTTGTTCCCGAGCTGGAGCAACTTTACTTACATTTCACTCATGCAGCATAAAAAGTGGAGGTGTGCCTATGATATTGTTTGTAATGGTGCAGTGCCACTGAGCCAAAAATTTGCTAGGATAGCATTTCGTAGCTTATAAGCGAGCGACGAAATCAAATTTCGTCGCAAATAAGCGACGATATTCTTATGACACGGAATATAATTTCTTCGTTGCTAGTTTTGTCGCAAATAAACGACGAAATCAAATTTCGTCGCAAATGTCGAAATAAACAATTCTTGGTCGCGACGAATTTTATCATTGCAAAATTTGTATTGTGCCAGAATTTCGTGGAAATCCCTAAAAAATAAGAGTGAAAATTGACAAGCTTAGAATACAGAAAAAACCATAACCAAAGCACAAAAACAGAGGGAGTGAGATTACGAGCCGGCCATTTTGGAGTGAATCAGAGAGAACTATCTTGAAAAAATGGGGAGCTTCGGACGCAAAAACTCTACCTCCCATCGTCTTGAGCTTAGGGATCGTGATCGCGTCGGATTCAGAGAAAAGCTTGTGCGGACTGCGGAGGGTTGTTTGCAACGAAGACCATGTTGAGTCTATCTGATTTTCGTAATTTCCCAAGAAAGATGAGGGCAAGATCAGTCATTCCCTCATTGATTTGATTGCCCCTCTCTTAATCATTGTCGGTAAATGTCTCTCTTGCAATTTCAGCTGAGGCACCTTTTCGTGACCCTGAATGAATAAAAACGTATGCCATCTACTACTCCTAAATCTCTCTTTTTAGGCATTAAACGTCGCGTCCCGTACACACGATTCCTTGTGTACATCGTAAGAGCAACGACATTTTTTATCGAAAAGGAGCGGATTGAATATAGTAACGTTCGATTGTTATTTTATAAGAAAAAGAGCAAGATTGGTTATCATGACCCTACATGATATAGACATTCACGTGCAGTTGACACGAAAATTATGATTGTTCAACGATATTATAATATTACAAAAGCTTCATCAGAAAAATTTACATAAATGACACAACCGTGATCTATTCTTGGTCCGATCCGAATCTACACGTTTGTCTGTTGTGCCCTGATTTTCCACAGATGCCACAGCAGTTTCGCGAATTGCTACCACTTGGCGTTTTAAAATCCATCTCATTACGTATCCGGGATGCACGAGGCCTTCCTTTCTTTCTAATACGGCGACGGTCTAGCACCAATGGCTCCTTAAGGTTCGGTTGATTAGAAACCTAACCTAACTCGAACTCTCTCAAGTCCATACCAAATCGCAACTTAAGGTTCAATTGATTAACATGCAATATATTTTGAATTTTTAGTCGCGACTAATCATTTATGGTAGGTCGATTAGAAACATAAATAAAATAGCGGGAAAATTATTTTATTTCTACGAACCACAGATCAAGAATTGTTTATTTCGTCATTTGCGATGACATTTGCGACGAATTTTGATTTCGTCGCTTATTTGCGACAAAACTAGCAACGAAGAAATTATATTCCGTGTCATAAGAATATTGTTGCTTATTTGCGACGAAATTTGATTTCGTCACTCGCTTATAAGCGACGAAATGCTATCCTAGCAAATTTTTGGCTCAGTGGCACTGCACCATTACAAACAATATCACAGGCACACCTCCACTTTTTATGCTGCATGAGTGAAATGTAAGTAAAGTTGCTCCAGCTCGGGAACAAAAAAAATGAAAAAAAAAGGGTACGACCCGCTCGGTAGTTATACTGCCGATCGGGACTCGCGAACCCCGGTCGGCATTTTGACTGTCGAGCGGCCCCTAGTTTGGTAAATAAAAAAAAAACACACCCGTTTTGGTAAATACTTATTTTTTTACACTTAGTTTGGAAAAAAGCCCAATTGCATGGGCATTTTTTTTTAATGATGGAGGCTTATATATCTTTAAAAATTTACGGCATCTTATTGTAATGTAATTAGGTCTAAAGTATCTTAAAATGCAAAAATAAAATTGCATACTCATCCGATTCTTGACGTGGGATGTGGATCTCTTAATCAACGTTTGAGATTTAGATCCGGTCCGGCATATACCAACTCGTCGCCGGTTTATGTGCCGAGGGTCTTCAAAAAGTATAATGCTGGGAATTATAAGGTAAGGGATGTATGAAATGAATTGACATTATATGAGCTCTCGGTGGCTTTTTCTCAGAGCATTTGACATTGTGGGTTGTAAAAAGAGTTACCAAGGTGCGCATGATAACATTTCTATTCCTTTATTTTTTTTTTTGGTTTCAGGATTCAAATTTGGAACAGAAATCCATTTGATAACACAATTTTATTTTATTTTATTATAGGGACAAATTTTTTATTTAGAAATAGATTTGGAAGAGAAATCAGAAGTAAAAAAAAATTATTTTTTGTTTCTTAAAAAAATCGGGCAATCCAAAAAGAAATAAGTTTTGTGGGGGCACGTTAGTGGCGCTTCTTCTTCTAAATCAACGCCGGACGTGTTCCCTCGTGAATTGCAGAACCAATTTCCGGCACGACCGCACATTACAAGGTTTTTTTTTTTCCAAACTAGGCGTAAAAAAAAAGTATTTACCAAAATATGTCTTTTTTTTTATTTACCAAACCGAGAGCCGGTCGGGACGGGCGCGACCCGATCGGCAGTCAGACTGCCGATCGAACATGAACAGTGCCCGCTCAGCAGTTATATTGCCGAGCGGGCACGTAGTCCTTTTTTTAATAATTTTTTTGCTCCCGTTCGGCAGTCTAGCTGCCGAGCGGGGGCAACCTTTTTTTTTTTTTTTTTTTTAAATTTTGACATATGGAGTCGGGTGATCGTGGGGATTTCTTTTTACCTAGTCGGTTAGATTGATGGTGGGAAAGAACCCACCACTTGGCCGTTCTTAGTCTTGCATGTGGACACCTCTTTGATGAGTCAGAATGTATGAGCACGTGAGGTTCCCTTCTTTCGGAGTTGTCATTCCTTGGTGATTTTTTACGTGTCCTACCAATTCCAGGAATTTTTTACGTGTCATTCCTTCGGACCGTTGCATTTTTTCTTTTTTAAAAATAAAAAAATAAAAAAAATTCTATAAAAACCTCTCGATCCCTCTTTATTTTTCTCATAATTTCTCTCAATTCTCTCCAATACTCTCAAGTCTCAATCTCTCAAATTCTCTCAATTCCGTCTTAATTCTTTGAATCAACTTTTCGATCAATTCTCTCAAAAATGATAAGTGGAAGTAGAAATATTGAAAAGGAAAAGAGCCCGATGGGAGAATCCGATTATCCTATTCCTGAATATGATCGTCGTGAATATGCATGTTGGGAAGTCGACGATGTTCCCAATCCCAACATCGAGCACGTCCCAACGCAATAAAGTCTTTATCCTCATACTGGTGTCAAAGAATTGTCGATAGCAAAGGAGCTGGGAGGGAAGAGTAGAGAATCCGACTTGTGGCTACACTTCAACAAAGTATGGAATAAAAACAAATGCAAGTTTGATATAAGCTGTCAATATTGTCCGCAAACATACAAACTTGGTAAAGGATATAGCTATGGAACATTTCGTCGGCATCTGACGAAAAAACATCCAACGTAAGCTGGGATCGACACTAGCCAACAACAAATTTTCGGGTTCGCCAATCCTAACCCTTATCCTTTATTCTGTTTCACTAATGCACATTATAAACAAATATTAGCTGAATATGTTGCTCTTGAGCATGCTCCGTTTAATACTGGTGAAAATTTTAATTTTAGATATTTGGTAAACATTGCGCTGGCTCCGCAAATACCATCTGTTCCGAAAACTACTATTAGACGTGACCTTAAACAAGTTTATATGAAACGAAAAAATGATTTGACAAATTTTTTTTGGAGAATTCAATGGACGTGTACATATAGGTAGTGATATTTGAAGTGATTCTTAGAATATTAATTCTTATAAGGGTGTCACATGCCATTGAATATGTAATAATTGGGCTATTCAAAAAAGACTTCTTGCATTTCGAATTTTTCCTGAAAGGCATACGGTCCATAATATTTATAGACTAATTAGGCAAGTTTTAGAAGAATATAATTTGATTAATAAATTTTTTTTCAATTGATTTTGATAATGCTGCCGCAAATACTGCTTCCATTTTCGAGTTAGAAAAAATGTGTAAATCCTTTTTTGGCGGACAATTTTTTCACATTAGATGTGCTTGCCATGTTTTGAATTTATGTGTACAAGATGGTTTACGAGTTCTTGTGACTTCTCTTCACCCAATAAATAGTGCAATTAGATTTTTATGGAGCCGTCCTCATCTTTTGGAAACGTTGGGAAAATTTTGTAAACAAAATGAGAGAAAGGCAAAAAGGTTTCCAAAAGATATTCCGACTCGTTGGAATTCTACCTACGAGATGCTTCTACAAACTTTTGATTACAAAGATTTATTATATTCCTTTATTTTGAATACTGTTCCCGATATTGCTTTACTCTCGCAACATTGGGACGTTTGCAATTTTTTTTTATAGATTTTTTAGAAGTTTTTAATGATGCTACTAATACTTTATCTAGTATTTATTATCCTACTACGCATTTATTTTTAATAGAGTGTGTTAATATTGCTAGTGTTTTTAATGAATATGAAAAAGATACATAATTAACTTTGATTATTTTAGTAATGCGAGAAAAATGGTTGCATTATTATTTGAACATTCCTCTTGTCTATTTAGTTGGTATTATTTTTTATCCATGTAGATTTATTAAATTATCTGAATGCTTATCATTATGATTGTTTACATTTGGATGAAGCAATAAATATTTCAATTATATAAGTAGAGGTTAAAGAAGTTATAGTAGCATTATATAATAAATTTTGTAATAGATATGGTTTAAGTGACAATGGATGTGGATCTGCCTAACATAGTGTCTCACAAAGCGATGCGGGTATTTCACTTAATAGAGGATATAAAATGTCCAAGAGTAGGCAAAAAGAAAAAGAAAAAGAAAGGGACATCAACGTGTAGTATTTTCAAATTAGAAAACTATTTAACAATTACTTTTGAGTTTAGTGATTCCGAACACATCGCAGATTTCAAGATTCTTGAGCGGTGGAAGAACCATTCAACTCAATTTTCAGTTCTCTCTCTCATCGCGAAACAAATATTAGCGTTCCTTCTTCAACAGTGGCAATTGAACAAGTATTTAGCGCTGGATGATTAATTTTGGACCCATGTTGTTCAAGGTTAAGTCTGAAAAGTGTGAAAATTCAAGCTTGTATCGATGATTGGACAAAGGCTAATTTTCGACAACAAGAGCTGGATCGAGAACACGAATTCTTTAGTGATGACTGTGGACATATTATCGCCACCATAACAACGGGTAGCGACGATTAACGATGAGATAAATTGGGAGTTACCAAAGGTAAGAGAACTACATGGGCTTTGATTCTTCTATCCCCAAGAAGATATGTAGGCGTTTAATGATAATTCATTAAGTTCAAGCCCATTCCTCCTCTCTATTTTTTTAAATTTTATTTCAATGTACAATTTGATTATAATTTATAATTAATAATTTATGCATTTATTTTATTATTTTAAAAATAAAATTAAAAGTTCAGAATCGGAATCGGAATCGGAACCGGAACAGGAACCGGAATCGGAATTGGGAACCGGCCTGGAACCGGCCATGTCTACGCAAAGCGGGTATACGTTTGCTAGTAGTACCAGAAAGGAACCTTATTATTGATTACAAAGATTGCACATTAGCACACCCGAAAATATTGACTAGAAAGAAACAAGGAGAGGAACAAAAAGGACTATTTTTGTTTATGAAAAGAGAAATAGTACTTTTATAAGCTTTGAGGAATATTACTTTTGATCACTCGATTTGACAATATAAGGTCGGTTATTTTTCTCCATTTCTGAAAATTAATACATACAAGAAAGTTTTTTATACTCGAGATTTTGCATTCATGACAACGGCGAACTAACATTCCTCTCTTGCCAAAAAAAAACAAAATGACATTGGCAATTCTACTCCAAATTCTAGAACATCTTTTTTTTTTCCTTTTCTTCGTTAATTTTCTTACATCACATCATGTATTTTTGGTTCATTACCAAGACCACAACTTATCAGTATATACACTACACCGGCAAGTGCACATTGAATTTTCATTTCTCCCCCAAAATCTGAATTTGACTCATATTCTACTCGTGCATTACATTTCTTTGGCTTTAAACAAAGTTTGCAGCATCTACTTTTCCTTAACATGTACATTAACAGATCCCTACCCTAAGAATGTTAACTGGGCCATGCCGGCCCAGGGTCCTCTTGGGCCTGAGCCATGATGAGGCATACCAGGTGAGGCCTGTTAATAATAAGGCTGCGTTTGGTGGTCCGGATTTGAGCTTAGATAGGATATGATAATATTTGATTAGAAATCCTCCGAATTATCTTTTGGATTTTGTAAAATCACATCATATGATTGGTAGATGTTTGGATATGATAGGATATTCATGCCGCTGTGGACACGACAAGATGAAGGACGGTGGTCCGGGACAGGGCAGTCGGCTGCAGGACTTTTGTTCAGCTTCTCCGGCGGCGCTGGCACGTCGGACGAAGGTGGAGGAGGCAGTGACGATGGTGGACGGGGCTGGGAGGCGGTTCGATGGTTGTGGAGTTGTGGCTCGCACCGAAGTCGGCGGTGGCGCTGAAGAAAGAGATTGAGGAGGATTTGTTATTTTTATCCAATCCGGGTGTATCCTACTTCCTCTTCCGGATTTCTTATCTAGTGTTTTATTCGGGTATATCCGGTCTAGATGATATCGCCAAACATCGGATAGGATAATGTATTATCATATCCGGGCCTAAATTCGGATCATCAAACGTAGCCTAAGATGCTATGCCAATGTCGGGGCATTGGCCAAAGGACATTTTTTTTAAGGGCGATTGTAGTCGGAACAGAAAAATGAAGATGACGACAGTAATTTAATTATGAATTTTTTATCCTAGCACATTTCTTTTGACTAAAAGCTTGGGGACAGCACAAAAGGCACGCTAAAAGCATTGGTGGTTCTTCTTTTCCAGGTGACCATAACCCATCTTCTTTTGCCTTTGCTTTATCGCTTTATGCCTTCCCATTGTGGCTTTGCTTTTAATAAGATTTTTTCTCGGATTCTCCTAACCTTTCAACTTTGTCAAGTTAATTTAGATATTGCAAGAGGATGTCCATATCGTATGTTTGACGAATAAGTTCAATAGATCAATTCAGAGTTTCTATCTCGGCCTCCTTGTTTGACGTATAACAGCACTTATCTTTTTATTATTATTATTATTATTATTATTTTGTCTTTTCGTTGCTTCTGTATGACTCTAAGCGTGTGGATACTGATACTGTCGATGAATGCCAATTTATATCTAGCGTTTGAATTATTGGTGCGATTCTTGTTGCCAACTGCTTCAATTAGATAAATTAAACCATTAAAGAAAGACTTACTTAGACAATGAGGTCTTGTAATCAACACCAGCATGACTTTTTTTCCCCCTAATTCCTTAATATTCTGTGGTGAAGGAATAAAGGTCTTGATAGTGGGTAAAAGTATAAAAGAGGATGATTTAGGTTTCCCACGAATTCTCTCTTCTTCACCGAGCTATGGAGCTCATGGAGGTGTTGAAGTTCAACGCCTAATGTGAATAAAGGATATTCAAAGTTGCTACCTAAAAAAAAAGATGAAGGTATATACATATTCATGAATAATGTGACTGTTCATAAATAGTAAAAAGTCAGAAAAATTATTCATAAATAATGAGAACTGTTTATGAATAGTAAAAAGATAAAAAAAATACTATTTGCCATAATTAAAGGAGGGCTATGAAGAGGCTGGTGATAGGTTGAAGAAAAGTTCACGATTGTTGAAAAAGTCCACAGACAAAATAATATTGGCCCGTGATCTTGCCTTGATTTGTGGCGATTCATCTTTCACACTGAAGATGTCAAGCATGCCGAGCGGTGAGCTTCTTCTATAAATAGGCTGGTCCTGAGTATTGTTTTCTGAGCTTTCTCCACGTAGAGAAATACTTTACTGTTTTCTTTGAGAGTTTTAGAGCGTGGTGTGAGAGAATAGATTTGTGATAGCTATACGAGTTTATCTTGAGTTATCTATTATATTTCTCTCGTATTACCACCATAAAGCTTTTGCATATCCAAAATTGATATACCTGGCAAGGTTGAGCACTCCACAATTGATATCAGAGCCAACAGGCCATGGAGTATATCAAGGTCTAGGCGGGCAAGAACCGGAGTACCAAAATCAGCGATCGGAGACCGAGAACCTAGAGCGACAATCGGCAATCATGAACTCGAAGCCAGAAATGAAATTGATGAACTCCGAGCTTCGCAAAGCTCCGTGAAAAGTCTAGTCCTAAGAAACAATTGAAGAAGACGAATATCATGTGATACAGGTAAAGAATATTAGGTGTTGAGAGAGAGTGTTGAAATTCACACCTAATGTGAATAAAGAGAATTCAAATTTGCTAAAGAAGAAAACAGAAGATCCAACACCCTGTAATTCATGGAGGGTGCCGAAAGGAGATAGAAGATATGATTTTTACGGCACTATTTATGAATAGTAAATAATTATTCATGAATAGTAAAAGACAAAAAAACATTACTGAAGAATAATAAAAGATAAAAAAATACTATTTATAAATAGTGAAAGTAGAAAAGAACATCTTTCGGCCGGTTGAAGATAAATAACTTTATCCGTTTAAGATATATTTTGTTAGAAGATATTTTCAACTTTTAGGATTTGTTTTTTTTGTTTTTTTTTTTGTTTTGTTTTGTTTTTTTCTCTTTTTGGCTTTTGTGTTCCTTTTTGTGGACTTCAGATTTCACGAGGATTGCCTTCATTTTTCTCATTCAGCGTTAGATGTTGTCTTCAGAAGAGTGTTCTGTGTTAGGTTCTTCTATAAATAGGCGATTCATCATGCGGAGCGGTGAACTTCTTCTATAAATTAATAGGATGGTCCTGGGTATTGTTTTATGAGCTTTCTCCATACAGAGAAAGACTTCATTGTTTTCTTTGAGAGTTTTGGAGTGCGGTGTGAGAGAATAGTTTGTAAAAAAAAATAAATCCACAAAGTTGAAAACATATTTTGACAAACATATAAAACAAATCAGCCTGAAAGATCTTCTTTTTTACTTTCACTATTTATGAATAATATTTTTTGTCTTTTAATATTCTTGAATAGTATTTTTTGTATTTTACTATTCATAAATAGTTATTTACTATTCATGCATAGTGCCATGAAAATCATATCGTCTTTCTCCTTTCGACACCCTCCATGAATTACAGGTGTTGGATCTTCGTCTCCTTTATTCTTTAGCAACTTTGAATTCTCTTTTTTCATATTAAGTGTTGAACTTTAACAAGAGGATGCTCAATTTCGAATAAAACGGAAGAAGTCTGAATTCCAAAATCTGCGGTGAGAGTTTGGACTATAGATCACTAAAACAAAAGTTTAGTAGAGTGTAACCAAAGCTGAAGCTTTAGGAAATCACATTTGATCTTTTATTGATCTCAATTCAAGGAGTTTGACACTTCCCAAAGAGGCTTTTCATCCACTCATCCAGTCGTGCATAATAACTTCAATCTTAAATCGTCACGCTCGGATCTCTATCCGTGAAGATTTATGGATTTATCAGTTCATAATGGGATATTTGTACACCTCCAGATCCAGGGAGATTTCAATATAAAAGTTCCATCATCAGCATGTGCTTATTGCTTCTCGGTCAACATTAGTATCGCCATCCAAGCAGAAGAAATATAAGTTAAAAAATGGGCGCTCGACATGTAAAAGTATGCCTTGTTCAGGTTCTAATAGATATTTGTGGAATCAATCCACTAGATCCCATGCATTTACTAGCAAAATAGAGGCACACATGCGTGACAAAAATACATTCTAAAAGAAATGAGAGTGCTATTCGAATGATCTTAAATATGAGAAGAACTAGAAAAGTCGAGGATGATCAAATTGACCCCGAATTTGGAATCTAGATAAATTGATGGCAGAATACCGTGAGACTCTTTTTGAATATCACATTGTCAATTATTTAGTCAACACACAGCTACTATCGATTTTTTGAGCTGACATTATCTATACTAGTATATAAAGAGAATATCTTACTTTTTGAGGATCTCAATCTTTTTTCTTTTTACTTCTAAAATATGATTAGGTGCTTATTTTACACATTGAATCCATGAATTTTCCACATATGTGTGACCTTAGATAGTGCTAGTCTTAAACCTATCAACTAGTTTTGTTTTGTCAAATTTATTCTCTTTGATTGTTTTGCGTTCACCCATAAACTTAGGAAAATTCCAAATATTGATATGAGGTGAGGCCATTTTCTAAAAAAAAAATGGTCCACGATAGATTTTATTTTAAATGAGGGTTTGAAATGTCCAACTCGATCTCAAATAAACATATGAGCTTGCCAGCTGACCAAATGTATTCAGGCAGACATTTTTCGGCGACTAAAGGGAGGCGAATTTCGTCCGAAATTTGCAATTGAATAAAATTTTAAAAAGATATTCAAATTCAATCGATAACAGGTTTGGTTTTGCATTCAATTTTTCACTTACTTCTTCCTCTCGCGCTACTTCTCAAGCAAATTGACTAAAATATTGCCGACAACACAAAGGCGCACCAGAGCATTGGCT
Organism: Rhodomyrtus psidioides; assembly: GCA_021437785.1. NCBI lineage: Eukaryota > Viridiplantae > Streptophyta > Magnoliopsida > Myrtales > Myrtaceae > Rhodomyrtus > Rhodomyrtus psidioides. Next base: position 180,935 of record JAILYB010000121.1, read on the forward strand.
GTTTCGAAAGCTAGCACGACCCGTCTTCTTTTTCTTTGTTTTAGGTTATCTTTCTTTTCATTATCACTTTGCTTTTCTAAAAAGATTTTCCTCGGATTCTGTCGGCCAGTTTGGTCATGAACCACATTTTTTTTTTGGTCGAACATGAAGGGACCCAAGAATTTTTGGCCGTCGATTTTTCTGCTAAAAAAAAAAAATTTGACCCAAGAAGTGAACAATAATTCGTGCATGACAATACTTTGGAAATCATCTTCTATCCAAAAGTTGATTTTTTCTACATCTAGATTATGTTACATGGACTCGCCATTTTTCGAAAATTTGCCGTGTCGGGCTCGAGTTGAACTCGCCAGGACTCCTTCGGACACTCAATCAACGCGTGTCCGGGGGATCAGACACGGTCAACTGATGGACACGGGAGGGACGGGGGTAAATGAGTCAAAAAGCAAAAAAATTTAACATAATTTTTGTTCTCTCCCGATTGCATCATCAGTTTCTTCCTCGCGACTCCCTCTTTCCCCTCTCTCCTCGCCTCCCTCGCGAGTTACGACGCCTCGACGCCTCCCCCCTTGCGACGTCGGCTCCTCGCGATTCGCTCTTTCCCCAGCTCCTCGCGACGCCTCCCCCCTCGCGGCGCCGGCTCCTCTCTACGCCTCCCCTCGCGACGCTGGCTACTCGCAACGCCTCCCCTCTCGCTTGGAGAAGTCACTCCTGCTTCTTTATTTCCCTGGTGAGTTGAGTTGTCTTCATGATGTATTTTGCCCAGAGAGTGATTTGGGTGATTAGAATTGCTCTCATTCTGGACGATTTTTCGATGAACAGATTCGTAAAAATGTCTATCTTGTTTAACTGAATCAATTGGTTCTTGCCTTTGCAGGTTGGTGAACATGCTCTCATTAATGATGCCATATTGTTGTTTTTCTTTTTGGTAACGATGATGCCATATTGTTGTTCATTTTCATTGAACACCAAACAAAGATAAAACTATCTGATATTGTGCACAGATTAGTCTGCTGGCAATTTTGCTTTTATGTAATTGATCCCCTCAAGGGCGATTGTGATTATACTTGAGGAGGAATCCCAAAAGTGACCGACATAGTCATATATTGCTGACATTTTCCAAGAACTGTTCCATGGAGATCATGCTCGATAAATTAGACGATTCACTATACTTTATGTGGAAATGCAATCTCCCTAATCCTTCCCTCCTGCCACACTCCTCTCTCATTTCCTGATATGTTCTGCAAGATTAATTTAGCTTTTACGTAGCTTGGTGATGGATGAACATTGGTTTTCCTTGGCTTGTTTCTAAAAATATACAGATTATATACAATCGTGTCCCAGCGAGTCGAAATTCTCTAATTTTTTAGAACCGTCAAGTCGGTGTGTCGTGTCGCGTCGCGAGTTGTAATAGCATCTAGACATAAGTGAATTTTCTTTACTTCTTTAAGTTGCTTCAAAACTACTTTTGGAATAAATAAAAAAATCTACAGAAGTAGAAAAATGAAGCGGTGTAGCCAAATAGATTTCTACTTCGGAAGTCGTGTTACCAAATAAATCTTTACTCCAAAATTACTTTTGTGAAGTAAAAATGCTGCAACATAAATGTTGTCATGCAAGGCCGTGGGACCCAAGAAATGTTCCTTCTAGCCAGCATTTGAGGGCTTTTTTCAAATTAAGATTTTTTTAATTTTTTTTTACCAAAAAAGGATTTACAATATACCAAATTAGGCTCCAATTGGCATCTGTGCCGCCGATTGGGGCCCAATCACCACCCAATCGGCATTTGGGCCGCCAATTGGGGCTCAAGCTATCGATTGGGCTCCAATCGGCGGCCCACTTGTCGATGGGGCCTAATTTGGTAAAATATTTATTTTAAAAAATTTTCATTTTTTTTCTTAATTTGGAAAAATATTTATGACTTTATGCTTTTTGGGTTAATACCAAGGAAGTTCTTGTATTTATGTAATTATTTAAATTCATAAAATGATTAAGATATACGAAAAATGATGCATTTAGGGCTATTTTTTTTTATCAAGAAATTCTTATGTAAAGCCAAAGCAAATCAAATCAAATCTTTCACTTTTATTGAAGCGACAAACTCAATCATCTTAATCATTTAGGGCTATTATTTTTATTTTTGTCCAAATTAAGATTTGATTTGCTTTGGCTTTACTTAAGAATTTCTTGGTAAAAAAATAGCTCTAAGTGCATCATTTTTCGTATATCTTAATAATTTTAATCATTTTATGAATTTAAATAATTCCATAAATATAATAATTAAGAAGTATTTATTTATCTTAATAATTTTTTATGCGAAGAAATACGAATTTTTTTTAAAAAATAAAGATTTTACCAAATAGGTCCCAAATCGACAGGTGGGCTGTCGATTGGGTGCTGATTGGGCCCCAATCGGTCGCCCAGATGCTGATTGGGGCCTAATTTGATAAATATATATTTTTTAATCTTATTTTGGTAAATTAATTTTTTAAAAACCTTAATTTGGAAAAAAAGCCGAGCATCTGATAATTTTGCTTTTTAGCCATCACCGTATGATAAATGATTTCAGGCCACAATTTCTATCCTTTTTCTTTGTCAAAGCAAGTGCAGTGTGAACATTGTTTAGGAAATGACAGATGAAGGAGAGTGCCCTTTTCCTATTTCGAGATAATATTTTTGAGACAGCTTTTGTGAAATTGCAGTTGAATTTCATCCATAGAGGCGAATTCCCCGGGGGGTGGGAGAGAGACCCGAACACTTGCACGTTCTCCTTGAGATTTGAGACTACCTTGCCTCTTGTGCTTAGGGTCCATTTGGAAACAGCATTCCCAAGGCCCTTTGAGGTCTAAACACCGTCGGTTGGAAATTTTTTTGAAAGCCCCTTGGAGCAAATAGCATTTAAAATGCTGAAAGCCTAAGGCTGCCTTGGGCTTTCAGCTTTCTCGGCATACAAACACGGCACTGTTCACTTTTTTATTTTTATTTTGCTCTCTCTCTCTGTGTCTGTCTTCATTGTCTTCTTCGCTTGCACCTCGACCGCGTGGCCGTGAGGGGACGACGATTGGCTGGAGGGGAGCTGGGGTCGTCGTGCAACCCGACGACCGTAGCGAGGGGTCGCACGACCTCAGGCGAGCACAGCCCGCGCGAAACCCAGGCGAGGCGACCCTCATCAGTGATCAGATCTGGGTCGCCGGCGTCAAACCCAGACGAACCCTGTTCGGCCTCGCCACGGTCGAGTCGTCCAATCCGAAGGACGAATTTCGCTCGGAGACGGAGGTCTGGAACCACGAGATTTGCAAGATTCGGCGGTCGTAGCGTCGTCGCAGAGGGAGGTTCGATCGCCATGAGAGTCGGACGGGGAGTTTAGAGGGATTGTGGTGGTTTTTGCTTGGGTCTCAATTCAGGAGAGGCATCTGAGGAGCTACGTGGAGCTGTATTCCCCTCTTGGGTGGAATTTCCCTCGTTTGTCATGCCGGGTTGTTGACCGCGTGAGTTGATTGCTTCTGCTTCAAAGTGTAATTTCTCAGTAACATGTGTTGATTGTGTGATTCTGACTTGAGCTGAGCAGGTGGGTTTCGCGACGCCTGAGTTGCTCCTTCGATTGGAGGTTGAAGACAGAGAGACAGACGATGATGATTCAAAGAACAAAGAGATCGGCTTTATTCAATCTGATTAATGGCCGCCTATGCCAAATCTAGGTCACCAGGAGCCGCCTGCCCTTCGCCGGAGCCGGCGAAGGTCTCAAAAAAAGTGCATTGCAAGTATAATTTTTTCAAACGTCATTTTACCCAAAATTACTTTGCAATGAGTTTTTAAGTTATAATTTACCAAACATCATTTGCATTTCATTAAAGTCCTTTTACCTAAAGGCATTTGCATTTTCCAATGACTTTTTCTAAAAGTCTTTCCAAACGCACCCTCTCTATGTTGATCTTTGCTATTCCACCTTTCCCCTGTATATTTCAATCTTGAAACCTTCTTGTTGCTAACTCACAAAATATTCGCGAATTACCAATTCTTATGAAATAATATTAATGTGATAAATAAATTAGGAAGACTATCAAGAATTTATTAACATTTCAATGAAGCCTTTAGTAAATTACCAGCATGGTCAGGAGTTACTAACATACCAATAAAGTAGTAAACCACCAACCCTTACAATATTTTATGAGTGTGATAAGTAAATTACCAATCAACTCTTGAAATTTTACTTGTATCGTAAACAAATTATTAGTACTATCGAGATTTCGCCAACATACCAATTAAGCAGTTAGTCATCAACCCTAATGAAATTTTACTAGCGCGTTAAGTAAATTCCCAACACCATCGCGAATTTACCAACAACATTGCAATTAATTAGTCAATTACCAGCATTTTAAACAAAATTACCAGCACTATAAAATATTTATCAGCTTGGTAAATCGGCACTTTCACTAGTATGTTATTGACAAATAAAAATTGCTGCTCCCAAAATCGGAACAATGTCAGTAATCTACTAGGAATTTATAGTTCTAAAATAATTATTTTGTCCGTATTTAACTGAGACCACAAGTAAAATATGTAAGCGTTTGTAATCTATTGGCTAGCCGAATGATACGAAATGCACAGGATTTCAAAGTGCAACTATCACATCCATTAACTATCTATGGTTAATTTTTTTTGGTCGGATCTGGCGAAAACTTTTCAGTTTAGAAAGAAAACTCGTCAATGTGCTATGTTTAATGAAAACACGTTTACGTTCTTCCTTAAGATTTAGAACTCCTAGGACCTCCGAAAACTCAGCACCGTCAAATACGAAACACATTCTCATTCTCAACTTGGGATTCAAAAACTCCTAAAGTTGATAAAATGGCATGCATCGTCAACTTTTGCAGGCTGGCTGGAGTCTTGTCGTAATGGAATCATTCTCCTTGAAAATTTGTAGCACATGGCCCACCACTCTCTCTTGCATATTTGTAAATTCAAGACACTAGGAGCAACGCTTGTTACCTTCTTGTTTGGTCTACGGTGATTAAAAAAGAGAGAGTACAAGTCTGTAACTACACCTGATAACCATGCGCGAGACGAATTTTAATACTTTGATTGTTTGTTTCGAAATAGAGATGTTAGTTTCAAGGATAATGATGGGACTAACATATACAGAATCAATTTATAAAGTGACTAAGTTAATTAATTATAGGAATGTCGAAGAGTTCCTAAAAAAGTTCGTTCAGCAAAATTTAAGCCATAATTTGTTAGTATTGACACCTAATTTTATCGGTCCCGATTTGGTTTAATTTATTTCCTTTTTAAAGTTATTTATTTTCGTTTGAAAATAGAATAGACCAAAATAGGTAAAATTGGCTTTTTGTCCTTTTAATATTGCAAAAAGAAAAGAGAAATAAAAAAATATATAAGAAAACAACAATAAAAAAAAAGAGAGAGAAAAAATGCGGCCCCTCGTTCCCATTCTCTCCCTTCTTGACCTCATTCCCACGGTTCCATTCCCAATCTCTTCACGTTCCCACACACAGGCACGCACACAAAGCAGAGGATTAGAGAGTGTCGGCGAAACACACAGAGAGGCAAGTGTAATGACCTACCCAGATCACCATTTGTAATTCTTCTACTCACACTTCTGATCATGGCTTCCAACTTTGCCAGGCTGTACTGGATCCTTCTCATTGATCAATTCTAGCAAATTGAGCCAGTCCTGTCTTCTACGTTTTATTACCAACAGAGATCTCCACTTGGAATTCTCATACTCACGCTTTTGATCATGATTTTCGAACTCTTTTCGTCTCTTGCTGCCCCTGTTTTTGCTGCTGTGCTGCTCCTTTTTTTCTTGAAGAGCAGATCGAGGGAGATCAATGTAGGGGAGGCAAGTAGCAATGCAGCTGGAAACGACGGGACAACAGGAGGCGCTTCTTCTACTCACTCTTCAACAGGAGTACCTGAAAGGGCTACTTCATCAGGACCCGCTAAGGATGCAGCTGCAAACGAAGGAACAGCAGGAGGCGATTCCGGTGCTCACACTTCAACAGGGGTATCTGAAATGGCTACTTCATCAGCACCAGCTAAGGATGCAGCTGCAAACCTTGGAATGGCAAGAGCCGATTCTGGTGCTCTTTCATCAGGAGCAAATAATGATGCAGCTGCAATTAATGGAATGGCAAGTGGCGATTCTGGTACTCACACTTCAACAGAAGTACCTGAAATAGATACCACGTCACAACATGATAATGAAGTATTCTTGAGCTACCATGGAAAGGATACTCGAGCAACTTTTACCGACCACCTTTACACTAGACTCACAGAGGCAGGAATCCACACATTTAAGGACGACAAAAGTGTCCGCGATGGGGAAGAGTTTGGCCCAGCACTTCTCCGTGCAATTAAGCAGTCGAAGATCTTAATACCTATCTTCTCGAAAAATTATGCCTCTAGTCCCTGGTGTCTCAAGGAGTTAGCCCAAATGATCGAGTGCAAGAAGAATAATACGGGACAAAAGATCATCCCCATTTTTTATGGTGTGGGATCTGAAGAGGTTAGGTGCCAAAGTGGGGATTATGGAAAGGCCTTTAGTTTATATGAAAGCGAGAAGCGATATGACCGAAAGATTGTCACAAATTGGAGGGATGCCCTCAAAGCAGTTGCGAAAATGCAAGGACACAACATGCACAACAGGTGACTGCTTTTAGCCTTCCATCTCATGTGCCTTGTATCATTAAACTCGATGCATTTCATTTGGCTTCTTTTCTAGATTTGTGTTAGTCTTGTGGAAATTGAATTGTATGCAATTGAAGTTATACTGCAAAATCACAATAAATAATGGCACAAGCCCAATTTTGTCCCATTTCATCCCCAGCAACATTTTAAGTCAGTTCAGGTCATTCATCAACCCTAAGTTCCATCGCTGATTCCTCTAAATGGAGTAAATCGTTGAAGAACACGTTTAGAATAGGTCTGTAGTGTTCAATGTGGTCTTGTCAGAAGGTAGTTTGCTTCAACTCAGTTTTCTAACTCATTGCCCTTTTGACCTCCTACATACTCCAGGCGAGAAGGTGAGTTCGTGAAAAAATTCACGCGGGAGGTTTTCAAAGAGTTGAAAAAGGATTCTCTAGCAGTATCCGACCACTTTGTTTGTGTTGACAACCATGTGGATGCAATCATGGAAAAGATAGGTGCTGGGGCAAGTAAAACACGGATTATAGGAATCCACGGGATGGGTGGCATTGGAAAGACGGCTATTGCTAAAATAGTCTTCAATAAGTTTACACCCGACTTTGAGAATTGTTGCTTTCTTTGCGATATTCGAGAAACATCAAAAACTAGTGGCATTCAATGCTTGCAGAAGCAGCTCATTTCTAGCATCCTCAAAATGGAATGCGCGGATATAAAAGACATTCATGAAGGAACTCAAATAATTAACGACAGGTTGTCTAATAAAAGGGTTCTCCTTCTTCTCGATGATGTAGAAGAAGCGAATCATATTGATGCACTTGTATGTAGGCGCGCTTGGTTAGGCGAAGGGAGCAAAATTATTATAACTAGCAGAAGGATAGATGTTCTTAAAGTTCCGGAAGTGGACGACCGCTATGAGCTTACAGGCATGGATTGTGATCAATCTCTTCAACTTTTTAGCAAACACGCCTTCAGAAGAGATTCTCCTTCAGATGAGTATATTAACCAATCCAACAGGGCAATAAAGATTGCTGGAGGCCTTCCTCTCGCTCTTGAGGTCATAGGTTCACTTTTATATTGCATTGAAAAGGAAATGTGGGATGCTACATTGAAGATGCTAGAAAGTGTTCCTCATGATAAAATTCAGAGTAAACTGAAAATAAGCTATGATGCATTAAATTTGCGGCAACAGCATTTGTTCCTCGATATAGCTTGTTGTTTCATTGGTTATGACAAAGATGTTCTAGTTCTTTTCTGGGATGAATCTAATTTTTTTCCGGAAGTGGCCATGGAAGTCTTGCGGAACTTATCTTTGATAAAGATTAATGAGGATAATAAAGTATGGATGCACGATCAACTCAGAGACCTCGGAAGGGAAATGGTTCGTGAAAAAAGTTGCATGAAAATAGAGAAGCAGAGTAGAGTGTGGGATCATAAGCAAGGATGCGATTTGCTGAGGAAACATAAGGTAAAATCCCAACCCCCTGGAAATTTTTTATAAAAAGAAAAGCCAGTTACTTTTTGTGTGGTCTAGCACCACTATGACTTCGTTAGCTATAATTTTGCTCTTTTAAGATTACATGAAAGATAGTACTGAACTTAAACCCTTATTACATGAACTTGAATAAATGTGCTCTACTTCGACTTTTTTGTTCTTAAAATTTTCCTTTGGACAGCGAAAAAAAGAAGTTCAAGCTCTTCGTCTCGAGTTGGAACATCAGTCGCCGTGTCATTTTACCTATGAGGGCTTTGAGAACCTACCGGATCTAAGGTTCCTTGAAGTGGTTGGTTCGAGGGCAAATTTTGATGCAGAAGAGAGGCTTCTTTGGCACGAATCGCCGTCAAATGTTCTTTCAACTAATGGAAATCCAGATCTCCTTCCACAATTACGATGGCTTTCATGGAGTGGCTTTCCCCCAACATTTAACATTGCAAATTTCTTCATTGAGGATCTGGTTATTCTCAATCTACCTTGGAGTAAAATTACAGATGATTGGAAGGGGTGGAGCCACATGAAGGTATGCCATATGCTAGACAGCATTTATTATTCCGTCATATTATATTCAAAAGTAATATTCTTGCATGATTATTCTTTTACAGGTGATGAAGAATTTGAAAGTTCTGAATCTATCAAATTGTCAAAATCTTGTACGGTTGCCGGACGAGCTGGGTAGAGATCTTGCAAGCCTTGAATACCTATCTCTAAAAGACTGTCGATGGTTGGAGAGGCTTCCGAATTGGATCGAAAATCTGGAATCACTGATTGAGTTGGATATATGCGGGACGAGGATCTACAAACTGCCAGATTCCATCGGAAAGTTGAAAAATTTGAAAAGATTGAAGATGCGGGAGTGTGTCGTAGGAATTATACCCTATGCCCTTTGGACGATTGAAAAGCTCGAAGAGATAGAAGCCAAAATAAATTTTTCCCCTTGCCATGTGAACATTGACAGTTGCATCTACAAGAATCAATTCCTGAGGACCTTGAGATTGCATGGTGTGAAAATATACTCACTACCGAGGCTTCCTGAAAGTCTTGTCACTCTACGTCTGTGTTGGTTGTTCATGGATACATTTCCAGATCTGTCAAACCTCACTAATTTAAAGGAATTGGAGCTGATTTTTCTGTCACATTATTCTGATGGGCCTCTGGAAGAAAATCCGATACCAGGGTGGATCGGGAACTTGAGCAAACTGGAGTCTCTGCACCTAAGCTCTCCTTATGTGACCACCTCACCGGCAGACCTTACCCTCCCTCCTCATCTCAGGGAGCTTCACCTCAAATACTGCACTAACCTGTGTCGCCTCCCGAGGCTTCCCTCAAGTTTATCCTCCTTACATTTGGATGGGTGCAAGTCTCTTTGCTCGATGGAGGATCTATCGAATTTGAGGAATCTATCATCTCTCGAGATTACGGACGCTGCAATTGAAGAGATTCAAGGCCTTTGTTGTTTGGAGAACCTACGAGATTTGAAGCTTTTTAGCCTTGAACAGGTGAAGATACTACCTGATCTAAGCACTTTAAACAAACTAAGGAGACTTGATGTATATCGTTGTCCTAATCTAGTTGAGATTCAAGGCGAACTCCCACGGTTTTTGGATGTATTGCGGATTAATTCATGTGATTCTTTACAGAATTTGCCCGATCTGTCAAGCTTGATGGGTAAGCAACAGGTTCAAATAAAGTATTGCAGTAAATTAAACGTGGAGGCAATTCTTGGATTTGCTCAGATAGATCCACAAGATTTGCAGCTTTTTGGCTTTGGACAGCTGCAAATCCTACCTGATCTAAGTAATTCAAGCGAACTAAGACGTCTTGGAGTACACGACTGTCATAATCTGGTTGAGATTCAAGGTGAACTGCCAGAGTCTTTGGAAGTATTGGAGATTTCTTCCTGCAAATCTTTACAGAAGTTGCCTGATCTGTCAAGCTTGAATGGACTGCGAATGGTCACAATAAAGCGTTGCACGAAATTAAATGTGGAGGCAATTTCTTCGCTTTGCCTAGAGAAGTCAGTCGAATTTGTGGGAAAAGACGAATGGGACAGAGAAGACGCCGAGTGAATATGAAGGAGAAGATGCCCAGTCTGAATCCGAATATGATGAACATGAATCTGAATATGAGGGAGAAGACGATGAATATGAATATGAATCTTAGGGAGAAGACTCACGGATAAGTGCATGTTACTCTTGAAAGCTTCTTGATTCACTACCACAAATTATTCCCTTGTGTTCAAACTTCAAACAATTTGAGGTAACTTATTCCCTCTGACAACCAATGTTTTCCCTTTTCTGCGATCAAACTCTTCCACAGATATGAACAGAGAAGTTTCACATGCGCTTTGACTGAAAATCTGATGAAGGTATTGAAATTATGATACCTCTGTACAACCAGAGGGTTCTTAATTGTTTACAAATATTCCTTCTCTTTTTCTAGTTTGGTTTGGCCTTTTTACCTATATTTGCTTTGGATGTTTTCTCCTTGCTTCTATGTTTCCCAGCTGGATGTATGCATGTCGATTGCACACTTATTACTTGATTTATGATATCATTAGATATCCTCGATCGATTTGCCGCTTCACATCTTTTGAAGTTGATACCCTCTTCTTTGCACTGGAGATAACTTTGCTACACTGTAAACAATTAGATGGAATGTGCGTTGGAAGGTCGCAGCTCTATGGTTCTCATCTTGGAATTTTACAGCATAAACTCATCGTCGTGATCCTGAACAAGACAGACTCTGTATTTATATGCTTATGTTCGGTTTACTTTCCAGGAAAGGTGTGCTTCTTACTGGGATTTGTGAATGTTATGGAGAAGTAATAAAATGAAGAAAGAGGAATTTCACTTGGGCAGCGGCATCAATAGTTGGTACATCCAAGCTTCCATCTGTGACAGGAGAGGGAGAACCATTTAGCTTCTCCAAGGTATCACAAATCATCTTATGGTTGAGGCTAAATTTTGTGTTATTGGTGCATAGGACGTATGATAAGTCTCACTTGGGGTCTGAATCATGTCAATCGACCTCGTGTGATCTCCATTATTGCCTCCATTTTCTAGAAATGATTATCTCTAGGTGTCTATCTATAATAAAAGCCCCTCCATTCACCTCAAGTTATCCCAGATGACTCTTTTAGGTTTAAAGATTAACAAGAAGCGCTAAGGGAGATCTCAAACGACCGGCTTTTTGCTGGTTTCTAATGTTGCTGAGAGGAATTAAAGCTTTTAAGAAACTTATGAAAATCTTTCTGTGCAGTGAGCTATGGCTAATCGGGCAGCTGTATAGATGCAGACCGAAGAAAGGCAGATGAAGGATGAAATTTGATGTTTACCGTATTCCCTCTCACAATCATGGTGTGGTAAACTTACAAAACCTGACTTGTGTTTTTTTATTTTTTTCATTTATAGTGTGCCCATAAGAATGATTATTACATTTCATCTAAATATGTGTTCTCTTCATTATTATGAATAGAACTTGCTTATTGGTACCCAGATGTTCTTTTACGAGGAAACACTCGAAGGGCTTGTCTGAACCAGGAGAAAAATTATGGGACTGTGTTCTCGTCGCTTTCATTGGTTATTTGTAAAAAATGTGTGCTATGTAGATCATGTGGCTTTCAAGAGCCGAGAGTCACGCTGAATCCAATCATTTGAAATAGCAACTCCATACTCTTTCTTAATCCGCTTTCACATGCATTTTCCAAAGACAGAGCTCTCTCCCTACTTTTTTTTTTTTGGTGATCCAGGATCCGCCGGTCGGCCCCGAGAGCAACACAACACAGCGACTATACCTGGAGGGGAGCTAGCCCAGCAGCCCACCAGCCAGGGCCCCCCACTTAAGTCACGAAACGTAGGCTGGGAGATTCGAACTCGCGTTCTTTTAGACGCACGAGCTCTCTCCCTACTTTGAGTTGCATTGCTTCCAAGAAAAAAATTGTCCTCGCTTTCCTCCATGGACAACAATCCTTCGCAGCTCCTCCCGTCAGGTCTGTAGGATCTTTTAATTCATGTTTGTTTTTCTATTTCTTTAATTTCTTGGGATTCGCGCAAAATTTGTGGGGCATTTCCACTTATGTTCATCTTCTGCTAATGAAATATGCAGAGTTGATTGACTGGTGTATAGGTTTGAAAATTTGGGTTATAATGAAGGGAGACAAGGTGCTTGTGGTACTCTTAGGGGCTTCGATTTGTACGTCAACATGGTACTCGAGGGTGTCACTGAGTAGTATGTATCTCTCTCTCTCTCTCTCTCTCTCTCTTACACACACACACAAAAATTTAGTAGTGCCTCAAGACGCTTCTCGTACTACTTTGGGGTGAAGGGAAGCCCATTCTATGTTTTTGACATCAATTTATTATCTGAAGGGGCAAATGACCTCAATTTGAATGTATTAGCATTGGAAGTTGTCAAAGCCGTGGTTTATGAGGCCTATCTGTCCTCAATTTGATCTATGCTTTTAACTAAGAATTACTACTTGCACAAGCATCTGCAATATGGCCTCTTGTTTCTCTCTCTCTCTCTCCTCTTTTTATTGAGCTTCCTGTTGAAGCTTCATGCGATTGTAAGATTCTGTTTTGATTCTTGCATACAGTGAAATCGCTGCAGATACCATATATGTTTTGAGCCCTTGCATCCATATGGGCATGTTCTTGCCTAAAGTTTTGGTGATCTATCTACTACTAGGCAACTGCCTTAACAAAACAGAAACAGTCAGCCACTCAGAGAGATTCCTTCCGATAGTAGACTGAAAATGCTTAGACGATGTATTGATGAATCATCACTGGTCTTGATTTTATCGTAAAAATGTTGTCATCGCTTATTATTTACAAGAATCTGGTCCTTGTGTCTCACCTCTTGATGAGTATAAAGTGCAAGTGGTGTGGCAATTACGTTACCGGAAAGCTAGAATTCTGCTGTTGAGTGCCTGAACCTCACTTAAGTGATGATGTCTTCCTTTTGTCTTAATGCAGTTGGGTCTCTGGTGGCTCCCCTGATCTGGAATGGGTTGGATTCATCCTCTAATTTCAGTGGTAAATTATGTACATTCTCTCTCTCTCTCTCTCTCTCTCTCTCTCTCTCTCTCTCTCTCTCTCTCTCTCTCTCAAGACATGCCCTCTTTTGAGCATTAGGGATGTGGATCCTCTGTCCTGCACTATACTCCCATATGTGTCTCAACATTCGTCTGCTGCTGAAGCTTATCTTATTCGCATGCATCAATGTTTGAGAAGTGGTTAAGGATTACAGCACGAATGGGAGCTCTATGGTTGTAGATTATCTTCATCCAGCAAATGCTATCTTCTTGGTGGCCTGCTATTTGACTACCCTTTCTGTGTTAATAGTACATACGTGATCTAAAGGCAGAAGTGTGTGTTCCCAATTTCCACTTTGGAGAGGATCATAGAATTCCACTTATGTACTCGTGGCTCTTGCTTGAAAAGCTTCTACTTCACTATGCAGTATGGTTCTGGGACGACACATCAGGCCTAAGATGTACACTGTACTGCCTATAAGGGACATGTTTTGCTCCATGTGATCTCAATTTTCCACCCAAGTAGCTGCATTTGCTGCGCGTTACGAAAGGATCCATGCCCAAAGCAAACTCAATTGTTTTGACTTTGACTGGTTTTTGTCGCTTGTGTTTTCAAACAGGTTGGCTAATCGGTGGAGTGCTGTTTCTAGCTTTTGCAGTGGCGGCATCCTTCGGAGTTTTCTAGAGGTTTTCAGACTGCTGAAAGACTAGGCTCAGAGCTCGTGAGGTGTAATATTGCTTGTGGAACTTGGTTAGATTGACCATAACAAATTCTTGACTTTGCCGGAAAACTTGACCACTGGCGGTGGAAGCTTGGGGGAGGAGTTGATGCTCTGCGACCTTGAGGGGTGTGGAATTAATCCTGACGAATTCCTTAGTCTCTTTGAGGACTGCATCAGTGACGGTGATCATGACAGTTTCTCGACTTTGCCGGAGAGCTCTCTCTTTCTGAATTCTGATAGTGACTCCTCTGTTTATGCTTTATGTACACTGTAGAGAACAGAAGTCTACTGTTGTACTCGGGTAATATCTCAATGGTACATGCAATGTGCAAGGAGAAATCCCAAATTATACGGGTAACTTATTGTGACGGTACTCTCGTGGTTGGCTGAATCCTCTGCTTTCACTTGGACTGCCCCTGTCCGAGGTTGTTGAACCAAAAAATAAGTAAAATTGTCAATTTGTATACAATGACTTGTGGTCTCACACAAAAAGGTGGAAAGCTTTTCCAACCCTGTTGAAGCAGTAATATTGTCATCTGTATATGCATTTGTTGTGGCCATTGATATGCATAACTTTCTTTTATGGTACTTTCTGATAAGTTGTGTTCACTTATGGTTCCGTTGGCTGACCACAGTTTCAGTTGGCTTTTCGGATTCGACTTTAGAGAGGAAGAGGTGGTACAAGAGGTTCACAGAAGTGCAATGGGAAGAAGGCCTCAAGGCTGTTGATCCTTAGGCCTATTTCGCCCAGAATCCTCATCAACGTCAATTAGATATGATCAAGATCGCCCAGAATCCTCATGAGCGTCCATTAGATATGATCAAGAACGTTCATTCGCTTTTCAGATTCGAGTTTCGGTGCTTGTGCTGTATGTCGAAAGTGTTGCTTCTTTAGTACTTTACCGACACTACCTCAGATGCAGTCATTTTATTTCCCCGCAAAAAAAAAAAAAAAAAAAAAAAAAAAAAAAAAAAAAAAAAAACGAAGAGGGTAGGCATGACTGGTGGATTTTAGGCGGGCAAGATATTGCGAGATGCGAGATTAGCTGATCATGGAGTCGAACTGAGTCCCCAGCATTTGATCTTGCCAAGAGCTTCTCAATTTGATCGAGTTCAAGAATCTCCATTTCCAAGCAGGAGGTGTCTCCAGATTGATCAGAGACTTGATAACAGATAAACTATCAGCATCAAGATAGACTTAGACTCAGCTGGCTAGTTGCTAAGAAGTGTTCATCAGATTTTGCTGAAACTCGAGCAGTTCTGGGATCGTCGAGCTCGGATCTCTGTCCTAAACATAGATCAGATCGAGCATTGAATGTCATTGCGCAGCGGGAAATACTCGTAGAAGATGGTTTGATTCCTAGTCATCCACAGCATATGACATGTAGCAGAACCACACAGGATGAAGTTCTTTTATGCTTTTCTTGAACTCGGAAATAAGCATCAGCCCTCGTTGATGCACTGAAGAAAGGAAAGAAAACATTGCATATCGATGCAATGAGCTGCACTAAAATATACCTATTTTTTTCCCTTTTCCTTTCCGCCTTTCCTTTCTCATTCTCCATCTTTCGGCCGCCGCCGGAATGGCTGAGCAGCTTCAGTATGGCAGTGAAGTTTCTGGCTCTGTTTCTTGAAGATTGCGGTCTTCTCAGCTCTCATTGGAGCCTCCATGGAGTTGTTCATGATCAAGACTGGCTTCTGTGTGAGAACTCTCCATTTCCTTTTGTTCCTTCTTGTCAGCTCATGCAATTTTTTATTTCAACTTTTTCCAATTCTTTGTTGGGTAGCTCTTAGCCAAAAAATGGCGCGACATAGCTCTCAAATCGATAGTTTTAGGCACTATTAAGCAGTCGGAAAATCAATTTTATCTGATATACCTTGCTTCAAAGCTCGCGAGCCGATGAATGCGAAGCCTTCCAGAGTCTGTGGAGAACGGATAGTGTCCGCAGCTAATTATCTGTTCATTGGCAACATCATGCGGGATAAACTTCTGAAAAATAGTTTTGGAGATGGTGGTTTTAAAATCGAACTTACGAAAGTGATGCACGTCTCAAGAGATCGCTGAGCGGATAGTTCTGCAGCAACTTCATATCTTTCGGGGTACATGGAAAGAGATAAAATTTCTGAAGGAACATGATCAAATGCAGTTATATGGCAATTCCTGTCATATTTGCAATTCCTCACTTGCATCTTTCTCAATGGACTCTTTGGTATAGGCAATAAGAGTGTGAGAAATCTTGTTTGCTGTGCTGTTGTAAGCATCTTAATGACAGAAGATCATCAGATTCTTTACCATGCCCATTGGTTGCTCATTTTGCTACCGAGGGGTCTGTCTTGCTAGGGATCAACCAAGTTCCAATCATTTAAGGCATTGTAATGAGAGCAAGATTGCGGTGCTTGCATGTTGCAGATGATAAAGTTACTGTTTTGGAGTCGGAGAAGCGGGCTTGGGAGAATTCGCCGGAAGCTCGGGCTTGTCAGGGGAAGATCTTAATCCTTGGAGAAATCGTGATGCAGAAGCGCAAAAGAATTCATAGTGCCGCCATTGTTGAGTTATATACATGGTTTGCTTTTTATCGAATTGAACTTTCTGTAGACCATGCTTTTGATGAAGAAGTCTGATAAAAGGAGATGGTGGTGCTGCTATGACAATTGCTTGAGATTAGAAGTCATGAATCTAGAGCAAAATGAAGAAATAGAACGAACAATCCTGTGCAAAAAGGCAGGAAAATGATCATAGCAATTTTGGTGGGGAAACAAGTTGGATGCAGGAGTAACGCGAAGAGAGGCGGTTGTTTTCCTTGTGATGGTCCGGGACGAGGCGGTACTTGTGATCGGCTCGAAAGGCAAAACGGTTGGGTTTAAAGGAGTATTTCCCTCTCTTGCCCACTCATCTTGGCCCGCCTAACCCGTTTGGACCCTATCAATTCGATACAGATCATCGTTTTTTTTTTTTTGTCCCTAATCATTAGCAGGACTGGGCAAAGAATTTTAGGGGTGGGGATCACCTGCCTTAAAGGCAGGTGACTTACCCCCATCCCCACCCTTGATATACTCTCTCCCCCTATATTAAGGGTGGGGATTCCCCCACCTCGGCAAAATCAAGGTAGGGGATCCGAATCCAAATTTTAGACCCTATGCTTGGGTTGGCTGAATTGGCGAGGTGCGAGGAGGACCCCAAAAAGCTTTCTCCCCTGTTTTTGCACTTCTCTGCTAAGGGCCTATGGCTTTAGCCTTCAACAGTCCAACATCCAAGCCATGATCATCTCCTGAGACCGCTCAACCTGAAGCCAGATCTGCCGTTGGCCTAAAGTTGTGCACGACTGTTCGGTGTCAATTCATTGTTGGATCATGACGGAACTGTGTGTGTATATATATGTGCGTGTGATTAAATTCATTTTCATTCCCATCAGAAGAGATTGTCATTGCTTTCTTTCGTTTTTGTTAATATGCATGTTGTTGACCAAATGATGCCTAACATGGCACATCGGTCCGTGGGGAAGAGGAAAAAAATATGGTATTGTACATTGTTATATATTCTACATTTGAGCAAATATTTTAATCGAGCATTATATATTATTTAAAGCATCCTTTATTTTCGAAAAAAAATGTTCCCTTAATCAAATGTTTCAATTATCATAAGCATTTTCCATGAAATACTAACCATTTAAGAAATTACTTAATAATATGGCTCGTCATATATCCTATTCACATGTTTTTCTGATTTCAAGTATTTGAAGAGAGTAAAAGAAAAAAAGAAAAGAAAAAACATAGGCGATTTCTTCAGTTATTTGATTTGGCATACTCTGCAGTTGCGTTCGATTTCCACTTCTTCGATTTCCACTGCTTGGGAGTTGTTCGAAAGTTATGATCTGAAGTGAGTCATTATTGCAATCTTGCATACAAGTTCATTGGCGGAAATTCATTCTACCTGTTCAATGACATACGTAAATGACATAAGAATTCATAGGAAAAAACGAGTTCTATAGCCACTTCATTCATTGTTTTTTTTTTTTTTTTGGTAAGTAAATTTCATTCATTGTTTATCCTCACATGATTGGATTAATTGTTAGGCGTTCGTATTTCTTTCATGCTTGATCCGAGTGTCATGATACGGTGAGCCCAATTTAAACTTGTCTTGCTGAAGCCTTATTGCTTTCATGAGTGCTGAGTTTTGGTCTGGAGTACTGCTGAGTTTTGGTTTGGAGTGTTTAAGTGTACAGGGAAAGCAATGGAATGAGTGAATGAAATAAAAGAAAGCTTTCCTTACCAAACAATGAAAAATATTTTTCAGTTCTATTTCGGGTTTAAGCTAAACACTAGAAAATATTGTCACTTCCCTAAAAAATGACTTTTTGGCAAATATTTTTTAGAAATGTCGCATTTTCCGTGAAACAAACGGAGTCTAAGTTTGCTTAATTCTTTCCTTTTCTTTGCCGTGTTTTCTTTTGTTTTTCATCTTTCAGCCGCTGCGCTAGCACTGAGTAGCTTCAATATGGTGGTGAAGTTTCTGGATTGATATGTGAAGATCGCGGTCTCCTCAGCTCTCATCGGAGGCTCCATGGAATTGTTCATGATCAAGACCGGCTTCTGTGTGAGAACTCTCCATTTCCTTTTGTTCCTTCTTGCCTGCTCCTGCAAACTTTTACTTCAACTTTTTCCACTTCTTTTAGCCAAAAATTGGCGATAACTCCGAAACAGATAGTTTTAAGCACTTTTAAGAAGTTGAATTAAATGGAATAGATCATATGATAAACCTTGTTTTAAAGCTCACGAATTTTGTTAGTCTGGCGCCCATTGTGTTTAGTCGGACGGTATCAGATTTTGCGGTGATGGGTCCTGTTCAAATTCGTCTCTTTTCGGACGAACAAAGCATGCTTTGTGGGCGAAGTTGGCAATTCATGATTTTAGCGGCATGTCTCTGTTGCTGGCTCGTGGCAGGGAAGGTCCTTGATCTACGCTGTCGTATCATGGCGATCAGCTGAACGTTCTTATTGTTCTATATGAAAAGCATCAACATCAACATCAACATTAGCAACACCTTTATCCCAATTAGTTAGGGTCGACGGTCGATGAACCTCAAAGATTCATAATAATAAAGCAAAATCAATCGAGGGAAAAGAGAAAAATATGTAAGAATAAATAAACTAATAGTTTTCTTCCACTCCGTCGTAAGGCAAACCATATTCCAATTATTTTCTACTCCCTTAAATCTTATTTTACTACTTTCCTCCAAGTAAGTTTCGGCCAACCTCTTTCTTTTTTCGTGGTATGCTTTTGATAGCAAACTTTTGTTCGTATCGAGGCATGTAGGGGCCTTCGGAGAATATGCTCAAACCATCTCAATCTATGTTCTTTCATCTTTTCTGCCACCGGTTCCACTCTAACTTTTCGTTGAATATCTTCATTCCTTATCTTATCTATCATTGTATGACCACACATCCACCTTAACATTTTCATTTCCGCTACTCCCATTTTATGCTCATGTTTCCTCTATGCTGACCAACATTCAGCTTCGTATAGCATGTCAAGTCTTACTGCTATAAAATTTTCGTTTTAATCTAAGAGAAATTTTGCATCACATAAAAATCTTGATGCACTACGCCATTTCATCCAATCTGCTCTGATTCTATGGCTTACATCCTCATCAATCTCTCCATTCTTTTGCAATATTGATCCCAAATATCTAAAAGTATCTTTTTTGGGTACCTCCTGTCCGAGTATATTTACGGCTTCTTGATCCCCTCGTCCTGCCGTGTCGAACTCACACTTCAAGTATTCCATCTTACTTCGACTTAACGTAAATCGTTTAGACTCCAGCTTACTTCTCCATAATTCTAATTTAGCATTAACTTTGGCCCTAATTTCATCAATAAGCACAATATCGTCTGCAAATAGAATACTCCACGGAACCTCATCTTGAATATCTTTTGGTTTATCCATAACCAGGGCAAAAAAATAAGGACTCAAAGCAGAACCTTGGTGTAAGAAAATTTCTTCTTGATTGCCTCTACATACTTTGAAGGTATTTTTTTTCTTCTCAATGACTTACCACAGAATATTTCTTGGAACCCTATCATACGCCTTCTTGAGATCAATAAACACCATATGGAGGTCCTTCTTTCTTTCTCAATATCTCTCCATCAATTGTCGTATTAAGAAAATAGCCTCCATAGTATATCTTCATAGCATAAATTCAAATTGATTGATAGAAACATTGATCTCTATTCTCAAACGATGCTCAATAATTCTCTCCCACAACTTCATTGTATAACTTATAAGCTTAATACCTCTATAATTGGAATAGTTCTGGATATTCCCCTTGTTCTTATAGATAGTCTCTCTCCATTCATTAGGCATCTTGTTACTTTGGAGAATCTTGTTGAAAATGCTAGTCAACCAACTTATCATAGGAACATCATCGGGTTCCAAGACTTTACTAGTCTTTATCTTTTTTAATGCATCCTTAACTTCACGTGCTTTGACTCTAATCATCAGAAGTATCTTCCAATTCCACCTCAATTCTATCGCTCTCCCCATTAAAAATTTTATTAAAATAGCTCATCCACATGCCCTTGACTTCTTCATCTCTTACCAATAGTGTTTGATTTCTATCCTTGATACATCTAACTTGTGTCAAGTATTTACTTTTCTTGTCCATTGACTTTGCAAGTCTATAGATATCTTTTTCTCTTTCTTTGCTCCCAAGTTTTTTTTATACATATCGTTGAAAACCTTGCTTCTAACCTCTTGCACAGCTTTCTTGGCACTTTTTCTCGCCAATATAAACTTTTGCAAATTCTCTTCATTAGGGCATTTATGTAGACATCTAAAACACTTCTTCTTCTATTTAATTGTCTCATGCACCTCTTCATTCCACCACCAAGTTTCCTTTGTTTGATGTCCATTCCCTCTACTTTCCTCTAGCATCTCTTTTGCCACTCTCTAGATGCAGTTCGACATTTCATTTTACATCATATTTACTTCGCCTTTCAGTCACCACGGTCCTTCCTGTAGCATTATTTCCTTGAATTCTATTTGTTTCTCCTCATGTAACTTCCACCATCTTTCTCTGGGGTGCTGGGCACTTCTCTTCATTTTCTGTACTTTGTTATACCGAACCTCTAAGACCACCAACTTATATTGTGTAGCTACATATTCACCAGTGTATACTTTACAATTTACATACAAGACTCTATTCTCTCTTCTGGCAAGGAAGAAATTAATCTGGCTACAATTTTGACCGCTGTGAAAAGTGATTAGATACGACTCTCTTTTTCTAAAGAAGGTGCTTGCCAACATCAAATCACAAGCTAATGCCACACTCAAGATGTCTTCGCCAGCCTCATTTCTAGTCCCATATCCAAAACCTCCATGAACTCTGTGAAAACTTCCATTACTCTGAGCGACATGTCCATTTAGGTCTTCTCCTATGAATACCTTCTCCTATGAATACCTTCTCCTCGTGTGGTATCTGCCTTAAGATCTCTTCCAAATCTTCCTAAAATTCGCTCTTCTTGAATGCTTGCAGTCCAATTTGAGGGGCATACACACTAAGGATATTCAAGATCAAATCACCCACTACTAGCTTAACTAAAATAATCATATCTTCTATTTTTTTAACATCAACAGCTTTATCCTTGAAATTTTTATCGACCAGGTGTCGCGAACTAAAAATTAACAATTCTGGGTGAATGGATTATCAGGTTAATTTTAACGACTAACCTAATACGGACTTTCCCAAGCCCTACTAAATCGCAACTTTGGTTGATTAGAATGATCTAGAATTTGGAGTCTCTACTAACCATTTTTGATAGGTTAATTAGAAACCTAAATAAAATAACGGGAGAATTATTTTATTTCTACGAACCAGATATTGTAGATTCGGGGACTTGGTTACATTAACTAACTAAGACTAATGCCCTTTCGGTACCTTAATTCCATGAGATTTCTTAAGTCGACAAATCAGATTGAATCGTTCAAAGTTCAGAGAATGGAGTTCTTTTTTGGGTTTTCGCTTTTTAGACACAATGCATAAATGTCATGGATGCAATGACATGGAATGCATGAATTTTATTTAAGGCTCCGTTTGTTTCATGAAAAATGTGATATTTCGGGAAAATATTTTCTAGAAAAACATTTTCAGAGAAAATGACGATATTTTTCCTTGTTTAGATGAAATCTGAAAATGAACTAGAATGTATTTTTTGCCGTTTGGTAAGGAAAATGAACTTCCACCGTACCCCCACCTAATATTTTTTTTTTCATTTTTAAAAAACCTAGCAAAGAAGAAGGTGCAGAAACGATGACGTTCTCGAGACTCGAGAGGCCAAGTGGGCTTTCATGGAGGGCTGGTTCACGCCCAGGACTCTCTTCATCTCCCTCAACCTCATGATCGGCGCCATCGTCCTCACCTCCCGTCTCAGCTCCCCCAGTAGGAATCAGCACCCCCCAATCACCATCTCGGCCCCTCCCCCGACTCGCAGCCCCCGCTCGCCCGCGCTCCTTCCCTCCTCGACCGCGTCATGTCCATCGACTTCTCTCTCTACAAGTTCGGTCACCCCGGCGGTGGATACCAGGAGCCGGACCACCCTGTCTGGTACGAGCACTCTTATCCGGAGCACGATTTCGCCCGCCAGGTCGAGCCGCCCCCACTCGCGAGGCCTCGAGCTTGCTAGATATGGGGAGTCGCTCGCATGCCTCGAACTCCAGATCTGGTGAGTTTGCAGCGACTCGTGAGGCCTTAAGTTCTCCGTGACTCGCCGATCTCTAGCGTGATGTCAAGCTCGCAGAAGAAGCCGAGGAGATAGATGGAGGAGGTGATGAGGGAGACGATGGCGGCGATCTTCGAGAGGGTGACGACGTGGAGGGAAGCGAGGGGCAGCAGCAAGAGGTAGAATGGCTTGTTTGCATGAGAAAGATGGGAGAAAACGAGCAGATCTAGAGGGAGGAGGAGAGGTCGCGTGAGAAGGATGGAACATGAGTAGATCTGGAAAATGATCTCCATTTTTTATAAACGGAAATCATTTTCTCCAGTTTTAGAAGGTTTTTTTTGTTGACCGGATAACATTTTCCATTGACCGTTCATTTTCCGCCTCCCAAATATCGAAAATTGAGGAAAATATTTTTCGAAAAAATATTTTTCGTGAAACAAACGGAGCCTAAATGATAAAATGATATGCAAAAAGTGTGACGTACAAGCAAATGACATAGCGAGGTATGATATATAAGCAACTAATATAAAAACACAATGATAACATGACAAGTAGCATGGCATACAATGAACAATGATTAACAAAATGCATGCAAAGAAATAGGCAAACGTAGATGTGCTATAATATGATGACATGTGACACGGGAAGTTGTGAAGAGAAAACATAAGATGGCACAAGATATGCAAAAAAATATGCATGGAAAACATGAGATATGCAATGAGATATATATATTTTTTTTCATTTTTTGTGAATAAGATGAGATATGCATGATATTTTGAAAATATAGAATGTGAAATGTGATAAGACGAAAAAATACGATATAAAGATATGCATGAGACAAATGCAAGATATGAGCAGAATTGTTTCTGGTATTTTTAGAATTTTCGCCCTCCTTAAAAGATAACATTGATTGACTTCATTATCTTAATTTTTATTCCAATTTCTCCAAGTTCCTAAAAATTTTAATTAGACATGACTTCTAGAGAACCATATCTTGCTAAAATATTTTTAGGAATTTTTCATGTGCGGAATTCAAATAAAATAATATCAATCAAGATAATCTCAAGATAACAATCAAGATTAATCAAGAACAAATCATGAGTATCCACTTCATGATTTTTGAGAATTTGATACTCGCAAATCTAAAATCGACTTATGAAGATAGCGTATCGAATCTAAATAGCAATAGATCAAATTAGCTAACTTTCCATTTTTATTGAGCCGGAGGATCGTACCCAACTAGCGATGGGTAAAATATGTCCAACTTAGCATAAATGTTAAAAAGTAATTTTCCTAATTTAGATTAGGGTTTATATTCGGAAAAAAACATGCTCGAAAATGTGAATCAGCCCAATTCAAAGCAATCTTTTTCCGAATATTTCTGATAAAAATTAAAACTTTAGATTGATCTTGCAAAAGTTGTCCTTTTTATTATCGGAACATGTTCAATTTGATAAAAAGGTAATCTTCTTCATCTTTGATAGCAAAAATGTGTCAATTAAAGAGGGATTGCGAACATACGTAAACAATCAATCAATCAATCAATCAACACATACTTGCAACCGAAAGGACAAGAATTGTACCCTTTAATGCCGACCAAGACTAGCACTTGAACTTCGCTGCGAGTGAGATCACAACATCGAGAACTTCGGCACCAAAACCAAATTAATGGCTTTGCAGGGCTTCAAGTAATTTCCAAGGGCTTATCATTCAAGATAACACTTTCCTAATTTGAACTTCAACAAGACTTGAGGGTCAATCTTGGACCGATGGGCTGGCTCGCGGATCACAGGCCACGATGATGTTCGGCTTGCTTTGGTAGTTGCAAACGCGGCACTTCGAGATGGGACTGGGATGGCAATGCTCGGACTACTTTGTTAATTGCAATCACAAATCAGAGATCCCACTACTCTTGGCGCCATGGGACAGTGGTTAGTTGACAAAGATGATGTGTAATAAGACAAAGATTAAACACCACAAACTGTTGACTTTGCTAAATTCCCTTTGCTGGACATTGGAAAATGGGCAAAAAAAAAAAAAATATCTGGGCCAATTGAAACCACCGTAAATTGAAGGTATCGGCTAGACGGTTATTCGAGGGGACACGGCCACGGCAATATTGCTAATGAATGAACCGAAGCTGCTGAGGCTGGACGGCACACTTTGACCTTGACCTTCAGTGTTTTGTCCAATATTGCGGATGATGAAGATCGTGGAACACAGAGGAGAGGGCACGTCGTGGTTAGACAATCGTGAAAATAGAACAAAGTGACAGCAACCCTCCACTTTCCTATGTATTCCCACATTTATACGCCGCTTTCCCCCAGGAAACGCCAGGGCTAGCAACGCGGGCGGTGGTCGACGGACGGGCAGGACTCGGTCTCAACTCTTTCTCCCTCTCGCCTGTGGCTCTCAACGTTTTTCTCTCAATCTGCCCTCTGTGGAATTATGTGCCCCCGGATGAACCCTAAAGCACCTATGTACAACAGTAAGCTAGGGTTTCACATAATTTTCATTATTTGCAAAATCGTCCCTCAACTTTGGATAATTGCAATTTGGTCTTGAGATAAAATATTCTTTCCATAAAGCCTTTTTTCCTTAATTAATGGGCATTTTTAATTAAAATGCTTTTTCCAAATTAAAAATTAAACGGCTGATTTAAGCTCAAATTAAACCTTAAGGCCTTAATGAATTTTTCGGAATTGCTTCCTAGCTGGCTGAATTTTTCATGCTATGTCCAATCCCGATCACTTGTCAGTTTTGGGTCGCTATTTAGGTGTCAACACCAGGATCCCAACTCCAATTGTACTCTTATATGTGACTGTGTACCATAGCTTGAATCTGGTGCCTTCCACTTCCTTAGCCTTCTCTCATTTCCATTTAGTCTCTTGCAGGCAAGCAATATTCACTTTCGTTCTAACAAAAATATCTGCCAGCTCTCTCAACTTACTCGTTAAGGTTCCTACGTTCCAACTCCCTAGTCGAATCCTTACCCCTGGGCTTTTCTTGCCCCCTGCACTCGCCCACGAAAGTGTGAGGACTCTTGCTCATTTATCAACACATCTAGGCACCGATGTGGCACGTCACTCTAGGAATGATAGCCCAAGGCTAGCTTCCTTACCCCCTGCACCCACCTATCTTGGTGCAAGGATCCTTGCTCATTTTTTGCTACACCCGGGTGCCGATACAATGCGTTACTAAGAAGGATACGCTTCAACGAAATATCAATAGGGTTTCATCTCATAAAAATAGCTCCTTTTTTTTTTTTTAATAACCGGCTCTACTATGCCTAACGTAACCCTCCTCCTTTACCTAGCTTGGGACATGCTATGTAAACTACATAGGCGGAGTTTATACATGAAAAGCATAATGCCGAAAAAAAATGTTGTGACGGGTGATATATGGCAATACCAATGAATCTGAGGCGTTCCACCATCTATTGAGTAGGTTCATGAGAATGGAGTTTATGCAACTAATTATCTGTTCATTGATGACATCCGTGGGAGAAACTTCTGGAACATAAATTTAGATAGGGAGATTTTAAAATTGATCTTACAACATTGATGCACATCTTGAGAAAACATGGAGTGGATTGTTCTCGAGCTATTTCATGTTTTTCGGGGAATATGAAAGAGGTGAAATATTTGAAGGAATAAAATTAAATGCAGTGAATTGTAGCCCTGTCAGATCTGCAATTTCTTTGTTATCTTATTGAAGACAGATGAGCTTTCCTCACTCGTATATTTTTGGATGGACTTTGGTATAGACAAAAGGTCGGGAGAATGTTGTTTGCTTGCCTTGCCTACATTAAAACTTTACACTTTTTGCAGACGACAAAGTGACTGCATTGGAATCAGAGAAGCGGGCTTGGGAAAATTCGCCGGAAGCACAGGCTATGTGAGAAGCTCTCTTCCTTGGAGAAATCAGGGAAAAGTACACCTTGAGTGCTTTAACTTTCGTACGGTGTGCACTTAAGTGCCTTAACTTTCAAAGTGTGCACTTCAGTGCCTAATCGGAGTAAAAGTGTGTAGTTGAGTGCTAACTCCGGCGAACAGTATACACGTGGATTTTCTTTGTATTTTTTTAATAATTTCTGAAAATCCATGTGTACACTAAATATTAATAAAAATACTGTTCACCGGCGCTACGTTAGCATTTCTGGTGGCCACCTCACCTTTTCCGGCGGCCACGTCAGCATAGGCACTTAAGTGAACACTTTTTAAAAGTTAAGGTACTTAAGTGCACACTTTGAAAGTTAATGCACTTAAGTGCACACCGTACGAAAGTTAAGGCACTTCAGGTGTACTTTTCCCGAGAAATCATGATACAGAAGCCAAAAATAATTCATAGTGCTGCCATTGTTGAGTTATTCCTGGTATTTTTTCTCGAATGTTGTCATTGCCCAACAAATGAACTTTCTGGAAACCATGCTCTTGATGTGGAAGTCCGATAAAATTCAAAATAAATAGGTCTAAGTGGTCGAGTTTGCTTAACTCCTTTTAGTTAACGTGTAAACCATGTTTTCTATGAAACATTTTGGCAATATGCCTTAATGATTCTGGCTATTAGGCTTTGTGCATTATCATCAATTCGCTTTTCTGAATGCAAGCTTATTTGGACCCTTACATTTACCCGTTTTGTGGCTTACTTGTAAATGGCCAAGGGATGATTGATGGGATGATCACACCCCAGTTTACTTGATTATTGTTGGAAATTGACGCCCAACAAGGGCGAAATTGGCTGATTTCCATAATTGCGATAATTGAAAATTAATAGGATTTGTTTACTATTCCAAAAAGAGAGAGAGAAGAAGCATCTTCTCTCAAAATGTACGTTTGTCATTTTTTTCCACAAAACTCACAAAAAAATTCTCCCAAAAACTCCATGAAAATCTCTCTCGAAGGACGACCGATTGGCGGATCCGCATCGTCATCTCACATGCAACGGGGGTTCTTAATCTGTGGCTATCAAGGTAAGTCTGTTCTATGTTATTTACCTTTACGATCAGTGATTCAAGCCAATCTTGGGCTTGTATTGTGTTGTATTCCGCAACGTATTTGTACGTATTCTATCGGGATCCGTTCCCTTCATTGATATCAGAGCGATGTGTTCTTGTTTCCTAATTGTGTTTTATTTTATCATCGATGCGAACGAGAAAAATCGTTTTCGATGTTACTGTTCATAGCCTATTCGTGATTTTTGGTGCGACAAATTTTTTTTTTGAATACATGGTCGGAACGGGCTCGGCGAGATGAGAGTTTTGAGTGGTCGCCCGTCGCGAGGCGACATCGGGAGCAGCCACAGGCGCCGCCACGAATCGGGTTCCCGACGCAGCGGCGAAACGATGCATTTTCGTGAAATTTCGTTCGACGAAAATTGGATTTGAATATACCATCAGGTTCATATCGTCGAGACAAGCGTATTGAGGGGTGGATGTCACTGGAGGAGGCCGGACAGAGGCGTACGCGCCACACGCGTCGGAGAGGTCCGTTGCACGTAGGCTCACACGCGCACGTACGCGGCATGCGCCCCCGACCCAAACGCGTCCCAGATCGGTTTAATGCTATCCCCGAACCAGTTTAACTCTATTCCAAACCCGGTTTAATGGTATTCCAGAACCGGTTCAGAATATCCAAACCCGGTTCGGTTCAGACCCGACCCAATCCAGGACCTGACCCGTTGACCAAATTTCAAAAATTAAATTTTAGTCCCTGAACTTTCTGAAAATTACAATTAGGTCCCCGAACTTTCGAAAAATTGCAATTTGTCCCCATACTTTCTAAAAATTACAATTTGGTCCTCGAGCTTTTGAAAATTTGCATTTTAGTCCCCGAACTTTTGGAAAATTACAATTTGGTCCTCGAAATTTCTAAAAATTTCGATTCGGTCCTCAAATTTTTGGGAAATTGCATTTTGGCCAATTGACATCGTATTGACCTTATGGACTGAAACTTTGACCGGCTCTTACTTGCACATATGAGCTCCGTTTGGAGCGTACGAGGTACCGTTACGTTCGAATCAAAATTATCTTCGTTTTGATATATTATTTGGACATGTTTGATGAATTTAAAATTATGAAAATGCGTATGAAAGCCCATGATACACGTATTTTGGGGCGTTTTTCAAGTATTAAAAAAAATTGGCTTACATGTAGATAGCCATATTGTGTAAATAATTTATTGATGGCATGTATCCTGTAATCTGAGTACGATTTGATGTGTAAAGTATTTATGGATAGTTCAAATCATGTTATGCCATGTGACTAATTACAAAATATAGAAATTATTGTTCGATTTATGATCTTTATTCGAGTGGGGAGTTCTAGAAAGTTTTAGTAACTTTAGTGAACTCGATTTTGCATAAATAATTATGTTAACGATAATTTCAAGCGAGGATTCTTGGACGATGATTGGGAAGATAGTGAACTTTTGAATCTGAGGTCTTATGTGAAATTATTTATTAATGTAATTAGTTAATGTAAAATAGATGCGTAAATGTTAGGCATCAACGGTTCGTGAATACATGTCTATAAAACTTCGTGTTTAGATACAATGGTTATGCACTTAGCGAAACAAAGGAGAAATTGGATAGTGAAAATAATGAAAACTGGAATATGGAAATCCAGTTTGTGCTATGAAGAGGTAGAGCATTTGAAGCTCTTAACCAAGTTATGGAAGAACCTGAAGATGAAATTATTGCACAGTGGACATTTGCTGCATGAAAAAGATGAACTTTATTGCTCGCATTATGTTGTGAGTAGCATGAAAAATGGTTTTATGCATGAGTTAGGCATTTATGAAAATGCCAAAGTCAAGTGAGAGGCATTAAACACTAAGTTTGGCTAGATATTGGTCACCAAGTTGAGACAGATCACTATAAGTTTTGACACTTATATGATGCCTCATGGGCAGAATATAAAACGACTTTTGTGGCGTATCAAACATGATAAGTGAACTGTAAAATGTGAGCCACTTTTTTTACTAAAGAGAAACAAATGTAAGCAGTAATCCGTTCTATACTTCATAGCTGTGTGCTTATGAAAATATACTTGATCCACAATAAAAAAGTAAAGGCTTTTAAGGACGCTATGCGACGTCTTGAACTAGAACGCTGGTTTTAGCTCAAATGGAGCTTCGTGCTCCAAGCCTAAACTTCAAGGTGGGTTCAAGAAGTGGAAAGATTAAAGGAACAAATCTTTCATGATGGAAATCGAAGTTTAACCAACATAGAAAAGGAAAATGTCCTTTGAAGAAAAACATCTTAAAGGTGAAATGTTTTAAATGTAGCAATAAGGGTCACTTTGCTCATAACTATTGTAAAAAAAAATGTACACTTGAGAGTGTTACTTAAGTCTCTAGTTTCAATTTTTGTAACTGAATCTTATCTTTTGTGGATTATAGACTTACGGGCCATAAACCATGTAATGATAAATAGAAATGCCTTCGTGAAATTTTAACGAATTCGACATAGAGCAAAGTGGATAAATATGAAAAATAATTCCTGTGTGGAAGTTAAAGAGATTGGCACATGCAATTTAATATGTGCAGTAGTCACACCCTATTTCTACATATTTTGTTATATGCTCCAAAAACTCGACGTAAATAAGTTTTCGTGTTAGTTGTGGTTAAACTTGATTTCATTTTAAACTTTTATAACGATGGTGATGACTCGTCGTTAAGAACAAGTTATTATGGTTCTGGATGGTTTCAATATGCTAATTGTTGAGTATAATAATGTGAATATTAGTTATTCACTATTTTTCATCATTTGTGATGATTTGAATATGTGGCATGCTAGGCTGGGTCATATTGGCCTAATGAAAAATATTTAAACAAGCTAAAGAGGGCTTATAGGACTGTCACGCCCCGACTCTCAAGTCCGCGACATCCCTTGCCAAATTGCCATAAGGTCATAGAGATAGCGTTCTAGGTACACTATTGACCTATCACTTACTTACGTATGCGGGAATGGGTTAACTCCCTAACAACAACTCATCATGGGACAAAGAAGTAGGAAACCACAAACAGTCATTCACAAAAGATAATTATAAATTATTAATCATAAGTAGATGGGTCTTAACCCTACTGAGCTATAGCTAACATAAATAACCCCACACTTCGGGACGGTTCACTAAGACCTCAAATAGTTTCTCAGTCGGGTAAGGTTAACTTCTCATCTACTCCAAACTGACTAATCCAAAAGCTAATCCTTGGCGTTCACGAGGCTTCATCACTTGGGACCTGAAAATGTTATCCCATGACGGGGTGAGAATAAATCTCAGTGAATCAAGCCTAAGCTCGTTAGGAAACTGATTCGCCCAAGGCATCCTAATAGAGGGCTCGCATATTCACATAGGCACGTATAAAAGTCAATCTCAATCATAATATGATAATCATCCACATGTACACTTATCAGCCTTTAGCCACACATAATGCAATGCTTGACTCGACTTAGCAGTCATATCGGTCAATCACTCAATACAGCATCACATCCACAAATATGCACAGGACACCACACGAGTCCATTTATTAACGATGATCATGCCCACGACATATGAGAGGATCTATGCGATTGGTGTGATTCAACTCTCATAAATAACGCGATCCAGCGTTCCACCGGCAAGATCGGGCTACGTTCCTTTTCTCTCGGCAGCGACTCCTACAAGCTATGTATCCAGTGCACCCGTTACACGGCACGACAGTAGGCATCCCTATAAGGGGCGTCGGTCCATCACAAGCTGCGATCGGCATCCGAACAATTCTAAATTCGTACTAGCTGGCACTGGATCAGAATTGTCATGCATCTGGCAAGTCGTGTGGTTCCATCAAATTGATGCGGTACGAACTTACTAGGAAAAACGTCATCGTTCTCTCATATGATCATACAATACACATCTAGCAATTAACCCATTTCATTATCTTCGGTTAAGGTCGGATGCTCACATGGACGTGTTCAAGCACTTGGCCCAAGGCCATTTTCATGCTAAATATGTCTTTTGATTCCGCACTCGGTCATATGTACATGCAGACTATTCACTAGCCACCACAATCACAGACGAGGTAATTAACCTCCAAATGAACGATCAATCAATCAATAAACATACAAGCACTCAATCAGTCATTCCAACGAGACAAACAACCCAATCCATATCATCAATTCAATTACAAGAAAACAAGTCCCATTAGGCCACATAAGGCTCAGTTTCGTGCAATGGTCCTTTATTAGTCAATTCGATTTAGAAATTATCAATTGTCCGCTCGGCTCTAATCCATCACTCGCTCGCGATTAAACAACGGCAATCCATTGTCCAATCAATCAATCAATTCAATCTAGCAAACAATTAGCCACAGATGACCTAAACTAATCCGACTAACATAATCGATCGCGGCTATTTATCCTAAACCCGATTTCTATCTAAATCAGCCACGATCGCGTACTTAAACGACATATTCTACTAATCAACTAATCCTAGGCGCAATTAGTGCCATAACCAAAGATTAAGGTCAACTCACAAATTCAGCTAGCTCAGGCAGTCACGGCGAAGACGAAACGGGCAACGACGAATCAAGAACTCGACGATTCCTCAACGACTCATGGCCAAACTCGAATCCGCGATGGTTCCTCAAGGGCTCATTGCTCTACAATGCTTCGCGGACCTAAAGTTGATAAACTACAGCTCGGGGGACCTCGTAGCGGCGACAACGAAGTCTCACGGTGGCAGGAACAGCCATGACCAAAATAGGGC
This sequence comes from Rhodomyrtus psidioides, assembly GCA_021437785.1. NCBI lineage: Eukaryota > Viridiplantae > Streptophyta > Magnoliopsida > Myrtales > Myrtaceae > Rhodomyrtus > Rhodomyrtus psidioides. The sequence goes on from JAILYB010000121.1 coordinate 213,306, forward strand.
AAAGGCAGGGGAGGTGTCGGGAACATGGGATATGTGGTGTCGGGACTGATTTGAGGAATCTCGAGTGGTCCGTGGTTGAATGAGAGGTCGGCTAAGGCTGAGGGGTCTTTGGGGTGGCTGAGGGGTGCGGTGAGGGTGGATGGACAGCAGCGCAACAGCCTCGACAGTGGCGGTACAGGATAGAACAGAGCAAGATAGGGCGACGGCGGAAACATGTGAGGTTCTATAAGCAACGATCGGCCTCCGGTGGCCTCGATAGACGATGAGTGGGCAGAGATGAGTCACTGGTGTTGCCTAAGGGTGGCGAACGGTGGCTGGAAGGGGTGGTGGACGGCGAAACAGACATGGGATGGAAAACAAGGGTTTCAGGTTTCGCTAGGCTACCGCGGTTGCTCGACGGTTGGCGACGGACGAAGCTGTGCTTGGTGGTCGGAGGGAGGACGGCGTGGTAGTGAATGGCGGTCGAGTTTGGCGCCGGGGGCTGGTGTAGCCGAGCAACACCTCGAAGTCGAAATAGGGGCATGGATCTTTACGGCGGCTTCGATGGCTCGCAACGATTGGCGACGGCTTTGGAGGGTCGGCAAAGGTGACGAGCAGCGGTTGGAGGTGGCGGTCGACGGCTGAGGGGTGGTGGCGCGCAAAAATACAGGAGGAAGAGGAAGAATGGATGAGGTTCGGTCGGTGGGGGTAGACATGGCCAAATTGGACCCGGACCAGGAACCGGCCCGTTGACTGGGTCCGAACCGGAACCAGCCCTTCACGGGTCAGTTTCGATTTTTATTTTTTCAGAACCTGCCCGAAACCGCGAGTTCCGGGCCGGTTCCAACCCTTAAAAAAAAAACCCCCACCCCCTTGTGGGTCCCGCCCCCTGAACATTTTAGGGGGCGGGGCCCCCCTCCCGCGGGAAAGAGCCGTTCGGCTTTGCAACGGCCCGAAGGCCAAAAATTAAAAAAAAATTAAAAAAAATCTATAAATACATCTCAATCCCTATTTATTTTTCTCACAATTTCTCTCAATTCTCTCTAATACTCTCAAGTCTCACAATCTCTCAAATTCTCTCGATCTGCTATTCTCTCTAAATTTCGTCTCAATTTTTCGATCAATTTTTTCAAAAAATGGCAAGTGTAAGTAGAAATACTAGAAAGGGAAAGAACCCGATGCCGATCGAGATGGGAGAATCCGATTATCCCGTTCATGAATATGATCCTCGGGAATATGCATGTTGGGAAGACGACGATGCTTCCAATCCCAACGTCGAGCACGTCCCAACGCAAGAAAGTCTTCGTCCTCGTGGTGTCGAAGAATCGTCGATAGCGAAGGAGCTGGGACGAAAGAGCCGAGAATTCGATTTACGGCTACACTTTAATAAAGTATGGAATGAAAATGAAGGCAAGTTTGATATAAGCTATAAATATTATCCGCAGACATACAAGCTTGGTAAAGGAGATGGCTATGGAACATTTCGTTGGCATGTGACGAAAAAACATTCAACGCAACCGGGGATCGACATTAGCCAACAACAAATTCCCGGGTTCGCCAATCCTAACGCTCATTCTTTATTTCGTTTCACTAATGCATTTTACAAAGAAACATTAGCTGAATATGTTGCCCTTGAGCATGCTCCGTTTAATACTGGTGAAAATCCTAATTTTAGATATTTGGTAAACACTGTGTTAGCTCCGCAAGCACCATCTGTTTCGAGAAATACTCTTAAACGTGAACTTGAACAAGTTTATACAAAACAAAAAAAAGAAATTGTTAAGATTTTTTAAAGAATTCAATAGACGTGTACATATATGTAGTGATATTTGGACTGATTCTTGGAATATTAATTCTTGTATGGGTATCACGTGCCATTGGATAGGTGATGATTGGGTTATTCAAAAAAGACTTTTTGCATTTCAAGTTTTTCCTGAAAGGCACACGGCTCATAATATCTATAGACTAATTAGGCAAGTTTTAGAAGAATTTAATTTGATTGATAAAATTTTTTCAGTTGGTTTTGATAATGCCGCTACAAATACTGCTTCCATTCCTGAGTTAGAAAAACTTTGTAAACCCTCTTTTGGCGGACAATTTTTTCATATTAGATATGCTTGCCATGTTGTGAATTTATGTGTTCAAGATGATTTATGAGTTCTTGCAACATCTCTTCAGCCAATAAATAATGCAATTAGATATTTGTGGAGCCGTCCTCAACTTATGAAAGAGTAGGGAAAATATTGTAAAAAAAATAGGAGAAGGGCAAGAAGGTTTCCAAAAAATATTCCGACTCGTTGTAATTCTACCTACGAGATGCTTCTACAAACTTTTGATTACAAAGATTTATTATGTTCCTTTATTTCGAATAATGTTCCCGATATTGCTTTGCTCTCGCAACATTGGGAAGTTTACAAAATTTTTTAGATTTTTTGAAAATTTTTAATGATGCTACTAATATTTTATCTGGTGTTTATTATCCTACTACGCATTTATTTTTATAGAGTGTGTTAACATTGCTGGTTTTTTTAATGAATGCGAAAAAGATACTGAATTAGCTTCGAGAAAAATGGTTGCATTATTACTTGAACATTCCTCTTGTCTATTTAGTTGGTATTGTTTTCGATCCACGTATTAAATTAGATGGTTTATTAGATTATTTGAATGCTTATTATTATGAATGTTTACATTTGAATGAAGTAATAGATATTCATAGTATACAAGTAGATGTTAAAAAAGTTATAGTAGAATTATATAATGAATTTTGTAGCAAATATGGTTTAAGTGATAGTGGATGTGAATCTGTCCAGCATAGTGTCTCACGAAACAATATAGGTATTTCACTTGGTAGAGGGTATAAAATGCTCATGAGTAGGCAAAAAAAATAAAAAGGGACAACGGGTAGTATTTCCGAATTAGAAAATTATTTAACAGTTTATTTTGAGTTTAGTTATTTCGAACACAGCGCAGATTTCAAGATTCTTGAGTGGTGGAAGAACCATTCAATTCAATATCCAGTTCTCTCTCTCATCGCAAGACAAATATTAGTGACACCTTCTTCGACAGTGGCAGTTGAACAAGCATTTAGTGCTGGAGGATTAATTTTAGACTCCCGCCGTTCAAGATTAAATCCGGAAAGTGTGGAGTTTCAAGCTTGCGTCGATGATTGGACAAGGGCTAGGCTTCGACAACAAGAGCTGGATCGAGAACACGAATTCTTCAGTGATGATTGTGGAGATACCACCGTCACCACAACAACAGGTAGCGACAATTGAGGATGAGGTAAGTTGGGGTTACCAAATGTAAGAGAACTACATGGGCTTTGATTCTTCTATCCCTAAGAAGATATGTAGGCGCTTAATGATAATTCATTAAGTTCAAGCCCATTCCTCATCTTTTTTTTTTTCAAATTTTTTTACAATGTACAATTTGATTATAAATTTTAATTAATAATTTAATAATTTATTTTATTATTTTAAAATTAAAATTAAAGGTTCCGGAACCGATCCATTATGGGCCGGTTCCGGTTCCACCATTTGGCGGAACCGGAACCGCCGATTCCTGTGTTCGACGGAACCGTGCATGTCTAGGTGGGGGGCTATCCTCCAAAAACAGAAGAGAGGGAGCGTAAGAAGAGAGAGAGAGAGAGAGAGAGAGAGAGAGAGAGAGAGAGAGAGAGAGAGAGAGAGAGAGAGGAGAGAGAGAGAGGATGGGTGAGTGAGGGATTTGATTGGTAGGTGGGAGAATTAATGAGAGTTGACTAGAGGTGGGGTCCATGAATTTGAATTATTGAAGGGCAAAATTATCTTTTGACAAATCGAGACTAAACGAAATTTGGTACACTTGACGAAGGAAAATTTTGGTAATTTCACAAGCTAGGCTTGATCGGGATTAGGCTCAGGCGCGAAGATTGAAATCCTAATTCGCGGCGACTAAGAATCCAAAACCTAATCTAAAACGACTGAAGCTTCAAAACTCGTCCAATTATCGTCTCTTTAATCCTTACGATCCAAAATATTTTACAGACTGAATTTCAATATTAATCCATTTTATTGAATTTAGACACTTTACAAAAGTTGAATTTTCAGGGCATCACAACTCTCCCCCCTTAGGAAATTTTGTCCTCGAAATTGGAATACTACTACAACCCTTCCAACAGATAAGGATATATACTCCTCATAACTTCCTCAATTCCCAAAGTATTCCCTTCAACTCCATGGTGTTGCTAAATCACCTTGACCAACGAGATAGTCTGGTTCCGTAACACTTGTTATTTCCTATCCACGATCTTGACTGGACTTTCCACATACGATGCTCGCTCATCCAGTTCAATTTCCTCTTAACTCGGCACATGAGTAGGGTCCGGTTCGCACTTCCTCAATATCGACACGTAGGAGACATTGTGCACTTGAGCAAGTCTCAGCGGCAACGTAAGACGGTATGCCAAATTTCCAATTCTTTCCAAAATTTTGAAAGTTCCGACATACTTTGACTTAGCATTCCTTTCTTGTCAAAACGAATTGTCCCTATCGTAGGCAACACCTTCAAAGGACATGATTGCCAACTTGAAATTCCAAAGGTCTTCGCCTATTATCGGCGTAATTTTTATGACGACTCTGAACTGTCCTCAGTCTATCTCTGATGATCTTAGCAGCTTCCATTGATTGTTCCACTAATTTAAGTCCAACGATCTTCCTTTCGCCAACTTCATTCCAATAGACTAGCGTCTTGCACGCTTTGCCATACGACACCTCGAAAAGTACCAACTCACGGCTATGTCGATAACTGTTATTTAGGCAAACTCCACCAGGTGCAACTGTTCCTCCCAACTACCTTTAAAATCCAAAACACATGCCCTTAACATGTCCTCCAGCATCTAAATCGTCCTTTTAGACTGGTCATTTGCCTGTATGTGACAGGCCATACTGAACTGCAGTTTCATTTTTCCCCAAAATTTATATCACTCCCGCTTCGAATCAACCCTTATCTCCACTTAATGCACCGAAACCACAAAGCGACCATCAAACCCAAGTCAGATTTAAACTTACGATCCTCGTTTACCAATCTGCCACAATTCCATATCCACAATTCGTTTAAACAGGTTGAACCATCCAACTCTAAGGATCATCCAAAATTCGTCTCTTAATTCCTTTCGGTCCAAAATTCATATCGACTGAAATTCAATTTCATTCCTTTTATCGAATTCAGACGATTTACAAAAGGCGAATTTCCAGGGCGTCACAACTCTCCCCACCTTAGGAAATTTGTACTTGAAATTACAGTACAGTCAAAACTTACTCAAATAGATGAGGATAACTACTCTTGATGACTTTCTCGTTCTCCCAAGTAGCACCTTCGGTTCCTTGGTGTTGCCAAACCACCTTAACCAATGGGATTGTCTTGCTCCGGAGCACTTGCTCTTTTCTATCCACGATCCTAACTGGTCACTCCACGTACGATACTCGCCCATCTAGCTCAATCTCCTCATAACTTAGCACGTGAACGGGGTTCGGTTCGTACTTTCTCAATATCGATACGTGGAATACGTTATGTACTTGCACAAGTCTCGGTAGCAACGCAAGATAATATGCCAGATTTCCAATCCGTTCCAAGATCTCGAACGGCTCGACATATCTTGGGCTCAATTTTCCTTTTTTGCCAAAACGAGATGTCCCTCTCATAGGCAACACCTTTAGAAAGACATGATCGCCCACTTGAAATTCCAAAGGCCTGCGCCTCCTATCGGCGTGACTTTTCTGGCGACTCTGAGCAGTCCTCATCCTATCTATGATTACTTTAACTGCTTCCATTGACTGTTCCATTAACTCAGGGCCGGTGATCTTCCTTTCACCAACTTCATCCCTATAAACAGGCGTCCTGCACGCTCTACCATACAATGCCTCGAAAGACGCCATCTTAATACTCTGCTGATTACTGTTATTATAGGCGAATTCCACCAAATGCAACTATTCCTCCCAACTGCCTTTGAAGTCCAAGACACATGCCCTTAACATGTCCTCTAAAGTCTGAATAGTCCTTTCAGACTGGCCATCTATCTGTGGATGATAGGCCATACTGAACTGCAGTTTCGTCCCTAAAGCAGTCTGCAGACTTTTCCAAAATGTGGCAGTGAACTTGAAATCACGATCTGAAGTGATCGTCACTGGCATTCCATGCAGTCTTACAATGTGCCTCACGTACAAATCTGCAGATCTGTCTAAGCCGAAGTCCTTTCTCACTGGAATAAAGTGCACTGACTTCGTCAATCTATCGACCACAACCCAGATTGAATCATGCCCTCTTTGACTCCTTGGCAATCCTATCACAAAATCCATCGTGATATGCTCTCATTTCCACTGTGGGATCTCCAAAGGCTGCAGCAATCCTCCAGGCTTGCAGTACTGCGCCTTGACCTGCTGACAGGTCAAATATTTAGCCACATGCTTAGCTATATCCTCTTTCATGCCATTCTACCAATAGTGCTGCTTGAGATTTTGATACATCTTTGTACTTCCAAGATGGATACTATAACTACTATGATGTGCTTCCGATAAAATCTCCTCCCTTAAACCTTCATCGGCAGGCACAACCAAACGTTCTCTGAACTTCAGTATCCCATCCTCGGCTACTTGGAAGTCGACTCTTCGCTTAGCTGAGTCCTCTTGAAGTATCTTTTGAATGGCAGGGTTCGTCGACTGCAAGGTCTTAATCCTCACCTGCACTTCTCGCTCAATCCTTAGTGTAGCCACAAGACTCGACAGACGACTTACCTCCAACTTCAAGTCCGAGTCCCTCACTTGCTCCAGCAAACGGCATTCATGCACTTGTAATTGAGCAATCACTGATTTTCTACTCAGGGCATTTGCAACCTTATTCGCCTTACCCGGATGACACAAGATCTCGCAATCATAATCCTTAAGCAACTCCATCCATCGACGTTGCCTCATGTTCAACTCCTTCTGAGAGAATAGATACTTCAGACTCTGATGATCAGTATACACCTGAAAGCTTTCTCCAATCAGATAATGCCTCCAAATTTTCAAAGCAAACACGACAGCAGCCAATTCCAAGTCATGCGTCGGATAGTTCAATTCATGCGGCCTCAACTGACAAGAAGCATATGCTACTACCCTTCCATGCTGCATCAAGACACAACCAAGTCCTCTAAGCGAAGCATCGCTATAGATTTCGAATCCTCCAGGACCAGACAGAATTGTCATAACAGGAGCAGTAGTCAGCCTATGCTTAAGCTCTTGAAAACTACGCTCGCACTTATCTGTCCATTCGAACTTCGTGTCCTTCTTCAGCAGTTTGGTCAAAGGCGAAGCTATAGTTGAGAACTTCTCTACAAAATGCCTATAATAGCCTACCAATCCTAAGAAGCTTCTGATCTCAGTCACGGTCGTCAGTCTCGACCAATCTATGACGGCCTCAATCTTAGACGGATCCACATCAATACCTTCGCCAAATACCATGTGGCCTAAGAACGCCACACGAACTAGCCAAAACTCGCACTTGCTAAACTTGGCATACAGTTGATGCACTCTAAAAGTTTCTAACACAATCCTCAAGTGTTGCTCATGATCCTCTAGACTCTTCGAGTACACCAAAATATCGTCTATGAATACTATTACAAAGCTATCCAAGAACTCCTTGAATACCCTATTCATTAGGTTCATGAAAACCGCATGAGCATTTGTCAGATCAAACAGCATCACAGTGAACTCATAATGTCCACAACGCGTCCTAAATGCCGATTTCGGTATATCCTCATTTCTGATCCTCAACTGATGATAACCCGTCCGTAGATCGATCTTGAAAAATATCGATGCTCCCTGCAACTGATCAAAAAGATCGTCAATCCTCGGTAGTGGGTACTTATTCTTGATCGTCACTTGATTCAGCTGTCTATAGTCAATGCAAAACCGCAACGATCCATTCTTTTTCCTCACAAACAACACAGGCGCTTCCCAAGGCGATGCACTAGGGCGAATAAACCCTTTATCCAACAACTCATGCATATGAACCTAGAGCTTATTTAGTTCTGACAACGCCATTCTATACGGCGCCTTAGAGATCGGCCCGTCTCAGGAGCTAACTCTATCACAAACTCAATTTCCCTTTCTGGTGGCAAGCCAAGTAACTCCTGAGGAAAAACATATGGTGTCACACCCCGACTCTCGAGCTTGCGACATCCCTTGCCAAATCGCCACTAGGTCACGAAGGATAACGTCCTAGGCACGCTATCGACTTATCACTTACTTATGCACGCGAAAACGTTTTAAACTCCTGACAAAAAATAGACATGGGATAGAATAGCAGGAGTCAATCAGCATAACAAGTTGCCAGATGATAACAATAAACAAACAAATATAACAGCAGATGAGACTTAATCATTGAGCTACTAACGTACGTACGCAACCCCATACTTCGGGGCGGTTAATCGAGACCTCAAAAGGTTACTCGATTGAGTAAGGCTAACTGCTCATCTACTTCAACATGTTTACTCCCACATCCAATCCTTGGTATCCACGAAGCTCAATTCGAAGGGACCTGAAATTGTTATCCCACGACGGGGTGAGAATAAATCTCAGTGAATCAAGCCTAAGCTCGGTTAGGAAACTGATTCACCCAGAGCATCCTAACAGAAGGCTCACATAAACATTTACCACATTCAATCATAATCACAGAACGATAATCATCCACATGCACACTTACCAGCTTCTTTAGCCACACATAATGCAATGCTTGACTCGACTCAGTAGTCATATCAGTCAACCACTCAAACAAACATCACATCCACAAGTATGCACAGGATACCACACCAGTCCATTTATTAACGATGATCATGCCTGTCGCGACCCTCCCTCGCGGAGGCGGGGCGGGGCTAATGGGCCGCCCGATCACTGGCTTGATCGGACGCGGGCCTCTCCCAAGGTCCATTTCCCAAGTCGCAACTGCTGGATATACGTGGTCGACCTTCAGTGTGGTCTAGTGGCATGTAATGAGTGTATATGCCAAGGAGTCGCCACCAATCGTTTCGTGGAGGGTACGATCGGAAACCCTATCGAATAGTTGGGAGTGATCTATTCGATTCTGCGGAAACCAGAGAAGTAGGTTCGGGGACTTAGTTACGCCAACTGTCAAAGTTGACGCCATTTCGGTACCAAAGCTGAATGGTTTATCTGATCCTAGGATTTCATACAGATGAGTGGGGTACGGATCCTAAATCTAGGAGTTCATGCAGAAGGGAATGGCTACCCTATCAATCACAATCAATAAAAAAAAAGGTGCGCAAATCAAGGATCCAGTACATGCGGATAAAACACATGAAAGTAGCATGACATCCCTAATGAGGCCCTATTAGCCTAGAGAAATATCAATTAAGGCTTAGGAATGATTTTGGTATGATTTACCCACGAGGGGCAAAATCATAATTTTGGATAATTCGGGGACAATTCACCTCAAAAAGGGAAAATTTATTATTTCATATGAATTGGGAAGTCAAAAGACGGGGGAAATAGGATTGGCCATCAATCTAGTCCATTTCCTATTTTTTGGGAATTTCCAGGATTTTTCTGGAATTTAAAAGTGATTTTACCCTCGGAGGGGTAAAATCGTCATTTTAGACAAAGATGAGAACTGAAAATCTCAAATATTAGGGTTGGTCGTCCACCTGACCCAAACCCTAACTTTAAGCAATTTTCAGGACTTGGCCGGAACAAGAAAGACGATTTTCCCATTGAGGGCAAAATCGTCATTTTGAGAAAAGAGGCGGGACTTGAAAATCCAAACCTAAGAATTGGTCGCCTTCTCGACCCTAATTCTTACTTTGGCATTATCGGTTTTATCTTGCATACACGGCAGAGGCGACTTACCCTTAAAGGGTAACGTCGTCAAGTCTCGGAAGAACGGATAAGAAACCCTAAAAATAGGGTTGACCAATTGTCTGTGGTCAACCCTCGATTTTTGGGGGTTTCTGGAGTGTCTAGGATTTTTCCACGATTTTTCTACATTTTTTTGGAATTTTCTGGAATTTTCTAGCATTTTTTTGATTTTCTAAGATTTTTTTGATTTTTTTATTTTTTAAAATTATTTTCAGAATTTTTTATTTAAAAAATGTTATCCGGGCCGGGTCGGGTGACCCGGCCCACGACCCGCGGCAATCGGTCCGGCCTGGATCCGAGCCCGCGCGACCCGCGCCCAAAACGACGTCGCTTCAATCCTCCCACTCGAATTTTCAATTTCCCGCCTAAATTGAACCAATGGCCCTGATTGCGCCACGTGGCGTACTACGGACGGCCCGATCTATGCAAGGAACCAACGGTTCAGATTAAAGAGCTAGATTGAACCGCAACCGTCCGATCTAAGGTATTATTTAATTTCTGAAAATCATTTTTTATTTTAAAAAAACGGGATCGCGACACGTGGCTAGCTCTCCACCGTCGGATCAGTTTTGTTTTGTTCGGTTATAACCGAACGGCTGACGTGGCTGCCACGTGGGCGCCACGTCAGTGCCACGTGGCCGTTGACTCGGTCAACCGCCGTTGACCGGTCAACTGCCTCGCCGAAGAAGACGACCGGCGCCGGCGCTCCCTCGCCGGCGCCTCGTCGGAAGGCCATATCTTGGCCTTCCGATGCCCAAATCTCGCAAAATCAACGTCAATAGACTTGTTTCGTCGAGCTCTACAACATACCAAAGCCTTGACATAACAGAACCACAACTTGCACACATGCCATCTCCGACCGAAGCTAATCTCCGGTGGGCGTCCGCCCTGGCCGTATCTAACGTTGAACAAGCATTTTTAACTATCATACAACATCTATGGAGTTTGAGAAGACTTACCTGACCATCGCGGAGCTTCGGTTTGGTCTAGAACGAGCTATGGAGCTCGCGACTGATCGGCCATGGCAAGGGATAGACTCGGCGATTTAGGCCATGAAACAACATGCGATCAAAGGCAAAAATGTTCAGGGAAGCGAGACAAAACGATTGCAACAAAAATCGCGGCAAATGAACGACTCTAGCTTGAGTTGCCATTGGAGGCCGAGAGGAAGCTCGAAGGAAGACCTTACCTGTTTCGGCGATGAAATGCGACACCGCTCGGTTCTGGAGATTCCTTGGGGTGTCACGAAGCTCGGAGGATATACCCGAAGCTTCGGTTTCGCGTCGCTCGCCGTGGTCGAGCCTTCGAAGCTCACGGCTTCCTTCCTCCCACGACACCTCTCTCTCTCTCTCTCTCTCTCTCTCTCTCTCTCTCTCTCTCTCTCTCTCTCTCTCTCTCTCTCTCTCTCTCCCTTTCTAGCTCTCTCTTGGCTCTCCCTCTCCGCCCGTTCTTCTCCTGGCTCTTTCTGTTCTTCAATCCCCTTAACCGAATCTGTTCAACTGAATCTGTTCTTCGCGACCCCCTTCCTCAGTCGGTCGTCCCGATTCGGTTCCAGATCTACCAGCCTCCTCTTGTACGCGCGACGCCAGTTCTTGCCAGTTGGAGGCCGGACGTATGCGGATGAATCACTGGCGTCGGATCGTGGCTTGGGTACGTGGATTGGAGTTGCAATTTCAGTCTCGCCTCCTTCGGGTTCCTCTGTGTGCGCCAAGAAGAACAAGCAGAAACCGTTCTGCTTATGACCAACTTTGGTCAACGGGTTGACTGGTTTGGGTCAACCCGACCCAGTTGACCCAGTTCGATATTTTCCCCAAATTCAATGCCAAAATGAGCATGAATCACAAAATTGATCATGAAATCAAATTCTATGACACGAATTCCATCTGAAAAATGTAAATTATGGCTAAATTGGTTTTAATTTGTGTGAAAACCCCAAATTTAAGGCAGGATCCGAAATCGATTTTCGTCAAATTGAGGTTCCTAATGGACGAATCGACCCCAATTGAGCCCACCATTAGATTCAGGGGATCGAATACTATAGGGTGGAAGTATTGGGATTCTATGGGTGTCCCTAAAAAAAGTTTAATTTCGGAATTGGCAAAATAGGGACTAAAATGAAAAGATTTTTATGCAATTAGGTCCCTAAGGCCAAAATTGATCAAATCAGTGCACAATTGAACCAAATTGAAATGTCGGGTAATCAAGCTGAATGTCAAGATTCGGGAAATGCAAAATATTGCAAATAAAAAGACTCAAAACATGTTTTTTGACAAATTTAACCCTGTGTGTTACAAAGAAACACACAAAATTAAACTTGAATTTCGACTCTTGATGAGGTCAAAATGACAAGGGATTTAAAAGAAAAATATTGACTATTTTCCTATATTTTTGTGACCTCGAATTCTATTTTTTGTTGATTTTTCTAGTATTTTCCTATTTTCTAAAAATACTAAAAAATGTGAAAAATATGAAAAATTATTTTTTGGTCAAGAATGGTTCCTTGGGCTTGGCCAAGGCCACCAAAGTTGATTTTGTAATTTTTTGACTTTTTATGAATTTTTTGTGATTTTTCAAAAATAAAACTGAAAAAGACTTGGTCGAAAATCAGGTGTCAACAGCTGCCCCTCTTTGAGAGGAATCTCGTGAGAGGTTTCTCTCAAAGACAGGTGACACCTGAATCTAGACTGACTCGACTGGGGAAAAGAAACACGAATCTTGACACTCAATCTTTCTTGTCCCGCTAGTGAATGCTCTGCTCCTCATTCTTTTGCTGACGTGAGAGAGAAAGTAGAGAGACCCACCTGTTACTTACCTGTTGATCATCTGCCTGATGCTCGTGCGGCATGCGCAGTGTATAGCGGGTTCAAGTGAATACCTAGGGACTCGTCTTTTGAGTATCCTAGGGCGGTTAAACTCTAGCCTGTATGGTAGGCCGTACCAGGATGGGATACCTATACTTGACAGGAACCTGTGAATGACGCACCCAGTCTCTTAGGGATTGTCGGGGTTTTGATCCGTATGGTGGATCAGACCATGAATAGGACTCCTTTCTGCTAGGAACCTATGGATGACGCACCCAGTCTCTTAGGGATTGTCAGGGGTTTTGATTCGTATGGTGGATCAGACCATGAATAGGACTCCTTTCTGCGAGGAACCTATGGATGACGCACCCAGTCTTTTAGGGATTGTCGAACATTTTGATCCTATATTCTAAGGAATTTAACTAGGATTTATGCAAGTGAGGTGTGCCTAACCTTGAGGCTTTACCACATGAGCTATTCTGGGTTTAGGGGTTACCTAGAACCTCACAGAAAGTAGATTTTGTCAACAGTTTTTGATCCTATATTCTAAGGAATTAACTAGGATTCATACAAGTGAGGTGTGCCTAACCTTTAGGCTTCACCAGATGAGCTATTCTGGGTTTAGGGATTACCTAGAACCTCACAGAAAGCTGACACTGAAAATTGTCCTTTCGACACGCGAGGCGTTATTATGGGATTTGGGGATTCCAAGTTTCCTGTAGAAAACTTAAACCTGCAAAAACTTTGATAAGATTATTCTAGGATCTAGGGGTTACTTGAGACCTCGCAGAAAGACTATCTTGAATGTTGTCCTTTCGACATTGAAGGTGACATTCTGGGATCTGAGAGCTCCAGGTATCCTGCAGAAAGTTCCAACCTGTAACACTGGGATCTCATAGAGAGATGATTTCTAAAGATTGTCTTCTTGACATGGGAGGTGACATTCTGGGATCTGGGTACTCCAGGCATCCTGCAGAAAGATCAAACCTGTAATACTGGAATCTCATACAAGGAGATAACTTCAAACACTGTCCTTTTGACATGGGAGGCGACATTCTGGGATCTGGGGACTCTAGGTATCCTGTAAATTTGAAATCTCACAGAGGGATGATTTCGGAGATTGTCCTTTTGACATTGGAGGTGACATTCTGGGATCTGGGAGCTCCAGGTATCCTGCAGAAAGTTCAAACCTGTAAATTTGAAATCTCACAGAGGGATGATTTCGGAGATTGTCCTTTTGACATTTGAGGTGACATTCTGGGATCTGGGAGCTCCAGGTATCCTGCAGAAAGTTCCAACCTGTAAATTTGAAATCTCACAGAGGGATGATTTCGGAGATTGTCCTTTTGACATTGGAGGTGACATTCTAGGATCTGGGAGCTCCAAGTATCCTGCAGAAAAATCAAACCTACAAAATTATTCATAAGAATGTGTTTTCCTGAGATATGGAATTACCAGGGATCTTGCAGGAAAATAAACTTGAAAGCTCTTCTTCACAGAGCAAGGCATCCTTCTAGAATCTGGGGTTACCATGATTCCTATAGAAGTTTAACCAAGAACAATAGCATTCTAGAATCTGGGGTTACCAAGAATCTGTCAGAAGCTCAGGCATATAAACTCCCCTTCTTAGAGAAATGTGTTATTATGAGACCTGGGGTTACCAGGGGTCCTGCAGAAGTTTAAACTTGAAATATATTCTTCACAAAAGAAGTAGCATTATGAGGTCTGGGGATACCAGGGGTCCTACAGAAGCTTGAACATGTAAACTCTTTCTTACCAAGAGAGGTTGTATTCTTCTGAGATCTGGGATTGCCAGGAATTCTGCAGAAGTTTAGACATGTTAAACGTTTCTCACCAAGAGTGATACGAGCCATTTTAGGAGCTGAAGTCATCAAGAATCTTGCGGAAGCTCCAACCTGAAAATTTTCTTACAAAAGGCACATCAATGGTCTTTAAGTGGCATCTGATGTCAAACTGACAGCACTTTATGACTTATATCATAGTCATGAAAAAAAATTTCAATGAATGCATTACGATGCTGGAGGTTATCCAAAACACCTTGCAACATACATGAGTGATCAAAAATTCCTTGTGGGGAAAGTTTGAATCAAACAATTTGAAATTACCAAAAGAGTTTGGTTAAAATGTCCAACGGAGTATTCTCATCAAAGAGGACTTCTCACCATTTTGAGATAATGGTCTTTTACCAAGAATGCACTCGAATTTCCTATCAAACCTGCGCCTAGGGTTCAGGATCATTCGCAGTGAATACACCTCGATCGATCAGGAGGGCTTCCCAGGGACCGTAATGTTGGGCTTGGTCAACGGTTTTCAAAGGGGGACTTGCGTGCAAGTCAAGGCTTTCGAAGAGAAGTCTTCAATGTCTGCTCCGGGTTTACAAGTCAAGAAACCTGCAAAATGAGAGAGAAATAATCTTGCTCGAACTTCTTCGAGCTAAGCTTAGACATTAAACCTTATGTCAATCCATGTGCCTTAATCAGAAAATGCTTTTCAGGGTTGTAACGTAGGTAGAATTGGGGACCCAAAAAAGGATTGTTTTTGGCTCAGAATACGCGAAGGGTTTAACATTGGTGATCACTGCAGGTTTGCCGCCGATCTTGTCCCTTCTGGTTCAAAGAGTGTCTTCAGTCTTTGAAGTGCATTGATAGTCTTTGAAGTGCATTGTCAGCCTTCGAAGCGTACGTTTGTCTTTAGAGAACATATCTCTCTCATTTTGAAACGGTGTCAACATCTTGTCTACACTTTCATCATCTGAGTGTGACATGATTTGGGGGCATCTTTCGCAGTCTAGTTCCCTTGGAACTTTCTTTTACAATCAGATCTCACTAGTGACCTATACAAAGGTATCATGCCATCTTTTGGCATTTACAAGATTAAACACATGATTCACAAGTGTACAAGTATTTGGATGGGCATTGGCCTTGCTTTTACCAGGCACTTTGCTTTTTCTTGATGCCCAAGATTGAATTTTTCTCTCTTCTTTCTTTTTGAGATCCCATCTTTTCTTTTCTTTTGGGGATCGGAATTTTCAAATGAATGTGCTAGATGTACAGCTTGAATCTCAGCACTCAAACATTAATCTAGGAATTTTTCACAAATCCTGTGTTTTGAACTCTTCCGCTCTTGAAGTGACGTCGCTTCCGTCTTGGAATATGCAATGATCACCAACGGGTTAGTGAAACGAGCGTATAGGCTCAACTGGGCTGTGCAAAGGGTAAAAGTGTATATGATAGAGAAACGAATGCTTTTCGTCATCCTAAAGCACCTGAATTACCATAGAAGTTAAAATGACAAGCAACACACAAAGATTGATGCAAGTCTGAGCAAGAGAACTTCTAACCATTTACCTCCTGATACCTCCGGACGTACCTCCAGTTTGCCCCATTGTGGGGTGGTTCTTGACAGGGGTATAGAATGAAATCGTCGTTCAAAGGGTTATCAATGGTCATCTGTAGTGTTTATGATAGAGAAACGAATGCCTCCGTCGTCTCAATCCATGTAATCACTGCGAATAACCCTTACGTCCGTAGGTCAAGGTCTCGCTATCCTTACCACTCCACTTATCTCTTAAGTGTGTATGGGACGTGTTTGGACCAGGCTTGCCTCTTGTCTGAGGAAACATCCTTTTGAACGGTTTAAACAACTTTTGTTGGAAAAGTTCATTTCGCTTTCTCCAAAACTTACCCTCGAAGGGGGTTTATGATGCACAATGTATATTCCAATCATGTTCAGATAACCTCTAAGTTTAAACATGAATGCCAATGACATGACTGTGAGAATTTTGCGTCTTTCTAGACATGAGATTTGAATGTATGTTAGATTCCAAAAAGCCTTCAAATTCTAGCAGTAAGGATTCTGACAGTCTTAAAAACCTACAAGATTGGGAAAGGAATACTTACCTGCCCAACGTGGCTAGAGATTCCTAAAAAGCATAAGAGGAATATGTCAGTGTATGCTCTTGAATTTCAGAAAATTAGAACGATACACCTTACCCTTGATCATGCACTCCAATGGCAGTGGATAGACTTGTGGAAATCTGCGTTTCTCTTAGCAGCACAAGATGGTTAAGTGTTCTAAAATTTCTTGAAACTCTCAGTCTTTGAAGAGAAAGGATGTGCACCTGACCACCACGACGTTAGGTCCTCTTGATCATGCATTCCAATCTGAACGCCAACATGTAGATTACATAAATCAGCCATTTTGACCTATGGTGATGACGCCTTCGTCTGATTGGGGCAATGAATCCTGCTTGATGGCTTCATTTATCTTTTGAACGTGTTCCATGCCATTCTTCGGAGTTCCTTATTCAAGGAAAATGAATTCTTATCAAAATGTATGCTAAAGCATGTAGTATGGAAGCGATACTTTTTACCCTCCACTTGATCTTATAGCCAAAGATCATTTCTTGAATGCTTGACTTCTGAAGCTGTTATCTCCCGATAATCATTCTGCCTTGAATTTGCGTCGGTGAGTTCTTTCCTCGTGAGTCCTTTTGAGTGCCATTAATTTTCTGTTGAAATTAGGGCAAATTCATATTAGGAGAAAGATCATTGAAGATCAAATTAGAACGACACAAAGTCACCCTTCACTCAAGTTTGTATCTTGAGGTTTAATTCTGATGTGAACGACTCTTCTATCACGTTCATTGATCCTGCTGGGAATGAAATACCACTTTTTCCTCCAGTTACGTAGATGATCTGTTTGCCCCAGTTAGGCATGACTTGTCATGGCTAGGTAATGCTTGCCCCAGTCAAATGGTTCTATTCATTTTTGCATTTTCATGCAATACCTTGTCTAATTTGGGTTATCTCTTACTTGGATCTTCACTTTACTTTTCACCTTTGAAGTGTCATCCTTCCAATGCTTGAAAAAGTCGTTTGCTTCATGCATCTTTGTCACTTGTGACCATCCTTGTGATGTTCTCCTCTTTGTTGGACTCCTGATAATGTCCTAATGGAGTATTCTGCCACAGAAAGAAATGATTTTGCATTAGCAAATGCAAGAAAAAGGAGTAAATTGGATACGACACCCAACTACCATTCTTTTGTCAATTGTCGACATTTATCTCTTGATTGAGTCCATTCCAATATTGTATGCTGATATGGACAACATTCGTCGAATCCCTCCATCCATGCTTGAAGGTGTTGATAACATCAACAATCCATTTGCCCCAGTTGGGCGACGTTTACCTTGGCCAAATGCCTTAGCACTTTTCGTATCATTTGACGATTTCCAATCCTATTTGAAGAGGTCTTTGTACCTGTACATGAAGCAATGAGTATTCATCCATGTTTAACTTTACATAAATCACCAAGGAACGTGATACTCCCTTTAAGGTATTTGCATTTCCGTTGATTAAGGAAATCATCTCTTTCGGTTGCTTTGCCCTAATAGGGGATGTCTTGACGCTTGTCATCTTTGGGCTTGACAACTTGCTCCAATATGCTGTCTTGGTGGTGCATGAGAATCTTGCCCCCAGCTTGGTCTCTTGACAGGAAAGGAGGGGTTTTCCCTAATGAACATTCTTTGCTGGTTCTGGTTATTTATCTCAACCATCTGAATCTTCGATCATTTTTATCTACCTCTTGGTAGCTCGACATCTTTGGAATTTGTCGCATGACATCTTAGAGACATTCTCAGTAGTTCTGTGAACCTGAGTCTTTCATCTCGGGATAAATGTCCACTGATCTTGACTTCTTTGATATTTTTAGTATCCCCCAAATTAACAGTAACCGGCTCTTCCGAAGGAGGAGGCGTTGATTCCTCAAAGGCATTCCATTCTCTGCAGATAGACGCATAACCTTCATCATCGTCTTCTTCCTCTGTCCCATAGTCCCAGTGGACCGTTTTAGGATCGTACTTTTCTATCGGAGGGACTTTTATAGTTACTGTCATCTGATAAGACGTCCATGGTTCAGCTGTGCCGTCTTCTTCCTTTTCCGGCAATCGAATCAAAATAGGCTTGACTAGGCAATCTTTTACCTTACTCAAGCTGTCAAGCTATTCCAGTTTAATTACCATAGTCGTAGTGGTTTCAATCATTGACACAGTGTTGTCAAAGTCCCTTGAGGAGATTTCGTCTCTCAGTCGACAATGTTGGCCGTCGTCGTCTAATACTGCTGATGTGGCAGATCTCGGGTATTCTCTTTCGACTAAACCCTACTGTTGATTCTTTGATCTCTTTGTTTCGGCATACTGCTTTGTGTCAAGCTTAGTAACCCTTACTTGGTCAAGGATGACTCAGGTTCTTTTGAAAAAGGCTTTTTCAGGTTGAACGGGATCATCCATGCATCCCCATCCGTCTGGTATAATATCCTTCATTCTCTGATAGAAGCTAGGAGGAGCAGAGTACTTCACTTTAAAGTTGTATCCTCCAGAGCCCTGACCTAGGTTGTCTACAATTTCACCTATTTCAAGTGCGTTAGCCATGAATCTGCGATCTGCTAGACTTCGCCTCTTGGCTTCCAGTTCGTCCTCTTCGAATTCTTCTTCTGACTGAATGACCGGCCCAAGACTGTCTACCAGATTCTCGTGCGGGATGTCCCAAGTGCTACCCTGCTTAGTTTTGATCACAAAGTAGCTTCCTTCCAAAGATAAAGAAGCTTTGACTCCTTCGAACTCTTCATTGTTGATATCGGACATTATCCCCAAGCTTATCATCTTAGTGATGCATAGTTTCTTTTGGTCAGTCGAGATCGCTCCTGCTTTTGGGCATGATGAAGCGGTTACTAGCAGGTCGGTCAGCTTAAGCATATCTACTTTCAGCTTAAGGCAGTCTTCTTCCCCTTCAGAGAATATTGCCCCTACTGCTTGATGATCCGGCAGTGGATTTTCTTGTACATTTGGGGCTGCATTGTCAAATTTTAGAATCTGATTATCAATCAGGGCTTGCACTTTCAGCTTAAGGATATAACAATTATCCACATTATGCCCTCTCTCGCCCATATGGTAGGTACAGGTCTGGCTCTCATCAAAGCCAGGATATCTTGCAGGGTTTGCCCTAGGCGGTTCTTTCGCCACCAGGTGT
The DNA here is from genome assembly GCA_021437785.1 of Rhodomyrtus psidioides. Classification (NCBI taxonomy): domain Eukaryota; kingdom Viridiplantae; phylum Streptophyta; class Magnoliopsida; order Myrtales; family Myrtaceae; genus Rhodomyrtus; species Rhodomyrtus psidioides. The sequence continues at coordinate 233,021 of JAILYB010000121.1, forward strand.
TGTTCTAGCAGCATCGGGAGCAGCTTGGATAAAGGCCTCGGGAGCTGGGAGAATTGCTTCTGAGGTTGCTTTCTTCTAGGCTCTTGCACTTTCGGTGTTGACCAGGATGATCCTCCTTTGGTCTGATTGGAATTGCCCAACGGCTTGGGCTTGTGGGGATCTGGTATAAACGCTATGTCCAGTCCGGCTTCTCTCTCCTTTCTCAAGGGATACTGCTTCCTAGTAGGAGCTTCATGAGGCATTCTTTCTCTCAAGGCCCATTCTAGCCTTTCAGCAACCTTTATCAAGTGTGCAAATGTTTGACATCTGGAAGTGTTCAGCTTGTCAAAGTACTCATAAGGGAGTGCCTTCAGGAATAAGTCGATTAGCTTTTCTTCTAGGATTGACGGCTTTACTTGGGCAGCCAAGGCTCGCCACCTCTGAGCATATGTCCTGATTGATTCGCCCCTCGCCTTTGAAGTTCGCAGAAGGTCTTCTCTTGTAGGGGCCGTAGCCGTGTTGAATTTGTACTATATGAGGAAGTCCTCTGCAAGATCCTCCCACCCATCGTAATCTTCTAGGTCTAGCTCAATGAACTAGGCCAGAGCGACGCCAGCTAGATTTTCTTGGAACGTGTTCATCAGTAGTGGAATATAATCTGAATAGTGCGCCATCTTGCGCAGGTAACATTTGAGGTGAGGGCGTGGACAGCCTGCCCCATTATACTTCATCACGAAGTCCCTTTGCCTCCACTTCAGTTTTTACAGTCTGCTTCACTTTTTCCTCATTCTCGAGGTTGATAACAACATGGGACGTTTTTTGTTGGGACGGGGTATTCGGCTCACGAATATCCTCCTTCGAACGTTGAGTATTTCCCGTCGTTTCTTTATCAGCTATATCGGGTGCAAGTGATGGACTTGAGTTGTTAGGAACTACTGTCTGTCTGGCTTGAGAGGCTTCCGGCATTGCCTTAATATCAGCCATCATAGTTGCCATTGAAGTATTTGATATTTCCCTATCAAAGGAAAGAAGGTTCATGTCTGAATGGCATACAAAATGGACCATTGGAATTGATACAATTTACCCTTCGTTCCTTGGGTCTTGGCATTTTCCTTTCATTTGGATTCTTTTGCCTTGACCTGTCGACATCTTTTAAGGAAGAATATGTATATAAATGATGCATGCATGATATGTACGATGCAAGTGATCTAAGATGATTCTTGTTTGTAACGAAAAAATGGATTCCTGCCTTTCACTATGTTCACAGAGAGCATTTCTTATCAAGCATGTCAATCTATAAAGTTTGAATTCTTTCTTTTTGAATGCTCTTTTCAAAGAGACTTCTAATTTTTAAGAAACTTTTTCAAGTTTTCTCGAGAATTTTGCTCACAATTTGAGCCATTATGACGCTTTTGAAATCATCTATCCTAAATGCATGTGTGAGATGATATGAAAAATGGGTACTCCCTGTTCTGCCATTTGAAGTCGTTGCTTCTTGGGTGTCTTGACTCTGTTTATCACCTGAGAGGAAAAAGATAGGAAATATTATTTCCACATCTGATTGAAACTTATTTAGGAACGATACGTCCTTTTCTACCAAGAGAAATGGCTCGGCATTGTTCTTCTTGGAAGCGTTGTTGCTATGGCGAAACGCTTTTTTTTGTACTCAATGGATGGATTTCATTCCATTATGTTCCATGAGTGATAACCATTGTTTTAGGGACTGGCCCCATGTATCACCATGATGAATCTGATGTCTTCAACTTCGGCATGTTTTCTAGATAGGGAAATGATTTGCCTCCAGCAACTGAGTACTTCACTTTAAGTTAGCTGATTTAACCATATGAAGCTCCCTTGTATCGTGTTAACGCCTTCCCTGTTGGTTGAGTCAATCACTTCCAGGTCAGGTGATTACGGCGTTTGACATCCTTCGGTCTATTCTGACACATGTCTTCAACTATCATTCTTCCATTTTGTGACAACAGAGGATGAAACTTCATCGTAATTATCCGAAGGTCTCAGCCTTTGATGTTGCACGATGTTCGACACTTTTTTGGGTTCTGTCACTCTCCTTCTTGAGGTTGGGTGATCTTTCGCCACTTTCGCTCTATTGATGCATTTCAATCTGTTTAGAGAGAAAGAAAAATATTTGACTTTCGATTATGAAAATCAATTACTAAAACAAGTACTCCCTTTTGATTCAAAGAAGGGCAATGATCATCTCTTCATGGTCTTTTCAATTTGTCATGACTTCATGATGCTCCTCAAGCACTCTACTACTCGAGATCCACAAGTGTAGATTTGTCTCTATTTGTGTACATCTACACCTTGAAGTGTTGCTTCACAAATAAGCATTCAGTTTTCTCCATCCCTACATATAAAAAAGGAGATGATCATTTCATATCTTGAGAGGATTGAAATGAGGAACGCTATACACTCTTTTATGGTTGAGTGATCATCAATCTCATGGTGGGAAACACGAGTATTTGTACTCCTTGAGACGTGCTTCAATTGGCGATCATGCCATGTCACATTGGCCTCTAGTTTTGAGGGTTCCCAGTTGAGTCTTCTTTAAAGGGACAAATGTCGACCTCACACAATCCTTTTATTTCACCTACATGATATGAGGAAGGAATACGCCAATTGTTTGCACAACAGGCTCTAATTGAAACGATAACAGATTTACTATCCCCAGAGTATATTTCCCCAGCTCCCATCACTTTGAGCATCAGAGATGAAGGAATGTTCCTTAACGGTCCCCACTCATTTTTTTATAATCACCTGCAAGTGTGAGTAACCATATCATCCTATAATCAAATCAATTTAATTTGGAACGAATACATCCTTTTTGACTTAGAGAGGTCGATCCAAATCAGGTTGCCCCTTTTTCATGTTGTCTTGTTCTGGGCATATCATCGTCGATTCATCTTATTTTGGAAACCTCATGGGTGGCTCCTGATGAAGACGCCTCTCCTTTCATATTACATGGAAAACAGGCCTCACATCATTGGCCTTCAGCCGTTTTGACCTGTTGGCAAAAGGAATAACCAAGCAAGTCAAGTATAACACTCGAAGTTTTTATTGGAACGACTACAGTTTTACCATTGTTCGATCACATCTCGCATGTGATTAGATGAAGGAATTTTCAATAAATGTATGTCATGCATAACTTGTCAGAAAGGAGACACACTTAGCATTTTACATAGCAAAGACATCTTTCAATGAGGTCGCCTCTTATAATGAAAGCAAGGCGACAATACATACCCCATAATCCCTATTTACGGGCATCTGATGTCCGCCAAGATTTCAAGATAAGAGGATACGTCATTAAAAGATCGATCCATGGTCATCAATCAAACACCCATTTAATCCCAAACGTTTAATACGCAAATGGGGGCATTAATTTTGAAAGATTGCTTTGTGACATTTTTCTTGTGAAAATCATGTGATCTTTGTTTTAAGAACTCACTATACAAAAATGTGATTGTAAACATGGCCTTAGCTTTATGCCCCAAAATCTTGAATTGGAAGAATTTTAGACAAAAAGAAATGTCATCTTAATCCATGATTGAAAATTCGGATGAACCATCTATTCCGTAGGGACGGCTTAGAAGTGTTCCCACTTTTGTATCTAAAATTCATTGTAAAAAACTTTCATTTGTAAACTCAAACACCCAAGGCATTCAGTTGATTTCCATGAATTTCCTATCATGAAATTTCACTAGGAAATGAACAAGTAGAGGGAGAAGTCATACTTACAGTGATCAGCGAGGTTTTTTTTTTTTTTTTTTGGTTTTAGGTATACCAACCTCTCATAGAGATGCGCATGAGACAAGTGGGGGGTATACTCTAAAAATAAAAAATCAGGTGAGGAACCTATAGCTCAGGCTCCCACGATCCAAATGAGGCAGACTTCTCCCCAAGAGTACCCACTCAAGAGGGCTCGATATCGCCAATTTAGATTGTGAGCGGGAACGAACATGAAAGTCTCAAGTGCCATCAAACACGAGATCCTTTCACATCCTTTCCCTATCTAAGGTAACCTAGAGGTGGTTGCAGTCGGGGTTTGACCGCCAGTGTGTGCGATGTGTCGTGATCATCACAATGCAAGGTCATGCACAGCAGTTTGTATCAAACACCGCTTCAGTATGTGCATAAAAATAAACATACATTCCCAACTCCAACCTGCAGGAAAAAATGTCAACAATCACTCCACCCCCTATTTCTTCAATATGCAAAAACATCTAACACAATGGTTAGTGTACGCACCTCACCTTCGAGAGCATCTGCAGAAAATAAGGTCAGATAAACCAAACAACTTTTTAATCGGCTCAAGTCCTCTAGAATTCGTAACCAGAGATTCTGGTTTAGAATAATTCCCCAGCGGAGTCGCCAGTCTGTCGCGACCCTCCCTCGCGGAGGCGGGGCGGGGCTAATGGGCCGCCCGATCACTGGCTTGATCGGACGCGGGCCTCTCCCAAGGTCCATTTCCCAAGTCGCAACTACTGGATATACGTGATCGACCTTCAGTGTGGTCTAGTGGCATGTGATGAGTGTACATGCCAAGGAGTCGCCACCAATCGTTTCGTGGAGGGTACGATCGGAAACCCTATCGAATAGTTGGGAGTGATCTATTCGATTCTGCGGAAACCAGAGAAGTAGGTTCGGGGACTTAGTTACGCCAACTGTCAAAGTTGACGCCCTTTCGGTACCAAAGCTGAATGGTTTATCTGATCCTAGTATTTCATACAGATGAGTGGGGTACGGATCCTAAATCTAGGAGTTCATGCAGAAGGGAATGGCTACCCTATCAATCACAATCAATAAAAAATGTGCGCAAATCAAGGATCCAGTACATGCGGATAAAACACATGAAAGCAGCATGGCATCCCTAATGAGGCCCTATTAGCCTAGAGAAATATCAATTAAGGCTTAGGAATGATTTTGGTATGATTTGCCCATGAGGGGCAAAATCGTAATTTTGGATAATTCGGGGACAATTCACCTCAAAAAGGGCAAATTTATTATTTCATATGAATTGGGAAGTCAAAAGACGGGGGAAATAGGATTGGCCATCAATCCAGTCCATTTCCTATTTTTTGGGAATTTCCAGGATTTTTCTGGAATTTAAAAGTGATTTTACCCTCGGAGGGGTAAAATCGTCATTTTGGACAAAGATGAGAACTGAAAATCTCAAATATTAGGGTTGGTCGTCCACCTGACCCAAACCCTAACTTTAAGCAATTTTCAGGACTTGGCCGGAACAAGAAAGACGATTTTCCCATTGAGGGCAAAATCGTCATTTTGAGAAAAGAGGCGGGACTTGAAAATCCAAACCTAAGAATTGGTCGCCTTCTCGACCCTAATTCTTACGTTGGCATTATCGATTTTATCTTTGTTGACACCTGATTTTTGACCATCCGTTATTATAGTTTTTATTTCTAAAATTAATTAAAAATAGCAAAAAATGTCAAAAAATTGCAAAATTAACTCTGGGAGCCTTAGCCTAGCCTTAGGAACCAATTATGAACAAAAAATATTTTTTGAATTTTTTAATATTTTTTGGAATTTATTTAATTATAAAAATACCCAAAAAATAAGGAAAAACACCATTCATGGTCAGAAAATTACAAAAAAAATATTCATAAATTTTATTTTAATTTTCTCTTTAATATTTTCACTTTTTACCAGGGAAATTTGGCTCGGTTCATGGGGTTCCTTCACAAACCTAATCCCGAACCGGGCCTAAAAAATCCTTTTCGAGTCTTTTAATTTTCAATTCTCGGTTTTTATAAGCTATGACATTGGATTCTAGAGTATTGAAATGCAATTGGGTCAATTGGCCCTCCAATTTGATCAATTTTAACCAAAAGGGCTTAATTGCATAAAAATCTTTCAATTTAGTCCCCGGTTTTACAATTTGTGAAATTAAATTTCACACGGGCACACCCATTAAAATCAAACACCTCTACCCTATAGTTTTCATCATGCTTAATCCATTGGTGGGCTCAATTTTGAATAATTCGATCGTTTGGACCTTCGATTTGGTGGAATTCATTTTCGGATCCTAGGGACAATTTGGGGTTTTCATAAAATTTCAATCAATCGATTCGTGAAAATACCCTTATTTGATAGAAAATGTATCAAGGAGTCCGATTATGCCATCAATTTCACGAAAATAGGTCAATTTGGGGTCCGATTTGAAAGAATTGGTCGAACCGGGCCGGTCGGGTCCGACCCGACCCGGCCCGGTCCGACCGGGTCTGCAACATTGTTGCAGACCACTTGGCCGAGAAGGATAAAAAACAGGGGAAGATGGGGCGCGGTTTTGGGGAAGAAAAAAAAGGGCAACCGAGCGTGGGAGGCAGCGAGCAGAGGAATATTCGCGTTTTGGCAGAATGAGCGGGCGGTCGGCCACCGGGGTAGAGGCTGGCTCGGGTTTAAAGGGGAGAGTGAGGCCGAGAGGTAGAGGATTTTTTTTTGACAGGGACCGGCGTTGGAGCGACCTTCCCGGACCTCGAGCTAACCTCACTGATCACCATTGGAGCTTCGGCCGCCGTCGACAAGCCACCACCAGGTCGGTATCTCCCTCGACTTCCTTTTTTCTCTGAGTATACCACCCGTTCGACAAAATGCCTGAATGAGTTTCACATTCCTTGAGTCTCGGTCAAGCCTCCCCGGGTCGTTTTTTGTGCGGATTGAGCCTCAAAACTTATGTAGTACCGACTCTTACCCTGTATGTGTCTTTATTTGGCATCAAAATCGTGCCGGGAACGGTGACCGGAGCTCCATCATGCTCGGGCCGAACCGTGAGCTCGGTCCGGCGAAGCCGGCTGTCGCCGAGGTCCAAGCGACCTCAGGTAAGTTTCCCGACCCTTCATGGATGCTCCCTGATTGATCAGAATCGATCTTAAAGCTAAAAAAGGTTTCCGAAAATTTGCTCGCCGGCGCCGGTTCGGTCGAGTCTCGTCCGGCCACTTTCCGACGTTAAACCTTGCATGTTTTTGCCGTATGTTAATGCTGAGGTGCTGAGGGGGTCGATTGGTAAAAAATCTGCAAAAAAATTTCGAGTTTTAGTCCCGGTTTCGAGGTTCCGGCGAGAATTCCGGCGGTTTAGCCGGAATTTCGTTGCTCCGGTCGTCTTCCCCGGCGAGGGAGCGACCGGTCAACGGGTCAGCGCTGACGTGGCATGCCACGTCGGCAGCCACGTCAGCGTGGTGGGTCCGGGGATTTTTAAAACAAACGCCCAGATCGGACGGCCGTGGTGTCGCCACGTGTCGCGATCTGGGATTTTTGAAAATATTAAAAGATTTTCAGAATTAAACAAATGATTTTCGTAAATATTTAATTAATGTTGATCCGGCGGTTGAAATTGGGCCGCGTGGCTTTCTATGGGTCGTCCGATCTTGCTCAAGATCGGACGCACCAGAACCCGTCGCGTGGCGTAGTGTGGACCGTCGGATGAGGGGTATTTTTCGGAAAATATTTAAAAAATGATTTTTGATCCAATGGCCAAGATCACGCCAAGTGGCATCCCGTAGACCGTCCGATCTAGCCCAAGATCGGACGCACCAGGAGAGGCCACGTGGCGCATCCTGGGCCATCAGATCCGGGAATTTTCGGATAATTAAATAAAATAGATAAAAAATCAAAAAAATTGTTAAAAAATGGAAAAATGTTTAAAAATATAAAACGGCGTCGTTTTAGGCCGGTTTCGACCCCTAGGGTCGGGCCGGGCGCCCGAGAGGCGTGGGCCGGGTTCGACCCGGCCCGGAAAATATTTTTAAATATTAAAAAATTCAGAAAATAATAAAAAATAATAAAAAAATCAAAAAAATCAATAAAAAAATAGAAAATTCATAAAAAATTCAAAGAAATTCGGAAAATTCAGAAAAATTCTAAAAAATTCTAGAAAATAGGAAATGACCACATTCAACTGGCCACGACCTGTTTCGGGTCTTTCGACCCCCCGATCTTTTCAGAAATGACGGTTTTGCCCTTCCGGCAAACCGTCTTCCAAAAAATTTCTAAAAATCCAGGAAAATCCCAAAAAATAGGAAATGGCCACAAACAACTGGCCAAGGCTCATTCGGGGTGTTCTGAACCCCGACCCTTCTTAAAATGACGATTTCGCCCTTTGGGCGAATCGTCTTCCAAAAATTGAAGAAAAGTCAAGAAATTCCAAAAAATTCTCAAAAATGGGAAATGGCCACAATCAACTGGCCATGGAATATTTTGGGTAATTCGGTATCCAAACCTTCCAAAAATGACAATTTTGCCCTTCGGGCTAATTGTCCCCGAATCTTTCCATTTTACCCCTAGTCCTAAATCACATCTTCCCTAAGCCTTTATGGCTATACTAGGAGGCCAATGATTGAAATTAATGTGCATTGACATGATTTATTTATGCACTTGATTGCGCTTTCATTATATTGACTGTGGTTTGATAGGACCAGTCTTCCAACCTGCATGAAACCCTGACTCATATCACCCAAAATTGCGCCTGCATGAACTCTTAGTTAGGAAAATCACTCACGTTAGGTACCGAAAGGGCGTTGGTAATGACACCGACGTAACCAAGTCCCCGAACCCAAAATCTCTGGTTCCGTAGAACTGATCGATCTCTCCCAATCGGTCAGTAATGTTTCCGGTCTACCCTCCAAAAAAGACCGGTGGCGACTCCAAATGCATGCACAAGTTGCACATGCCACCTCGACCACACTGAAGGTCGAAAGCGATCGACTCTTATCGTCGAATCCCTTAAAGATATACCTCCGTCGCGATTTGGTATGGGCCTGGGAGGGCCCGCGCCGATCTAAGGCCCGCGATCCACATTTCAGAGTGGGGGCCCGCAATCGGTAATCCATTAGCCGCATCCGTTGATTTCGGACGGGTCGCGACAGCTGGCGACTCCGCTGGGGACATTGTTCTAGAACACTTGGTTCTGGACCTCAAGTGGACTTAGGCCGTAATTAAAACGCTGAGTGATTTTTCTAACCCTGCAGGCGCTCTTGAAGGTGAGGTAAGTCCGCTCACGATAGGTGTTATATGTTTTTGCAGATTGGAGTGATAAGGGGTGTAGTCTGTGATTAACATTGTCTTATGCAGGATGGGCGTAGGAATGTATGTTATACGGATGATTTGAAGCGCTGATTGATATATAAATTGTTGCGCATGATTCACTGCATATTTGAGGATCACGACACTTTGCACAAAGCGCCCAAACCCAGGCCGCGAAATCACCTTTTCAGGTAGCCATAGATCAGGGATCGATATGCAACGCCCTAGCGTGGATTGCGCTGGGGTCGACCATATTCGATCACACTCACTATCCAAGTCGAGACTTTTATCCATTTGTTGTGGATTGCACTCATGGACGAATTTATCGACTCGGATAGAGGGAAGCCTCTAGGTTCCTCACCTAAGCCTTTGATTTTTAGATCAAGCCTCACTTGTCTCATGCGCATGTATATGGATGGTTGGTATACCTAAAACCAAAAAATCTTTGGATATCTCTTCTGGTAAGATCTTTTCATTATTATTAGGACCACTTGCTGTCTTTTACTTCTAGCATAGCATGCTGCACTCATCAAGTTTGAATGGTTGAGTCTGATTCCATTTTACAGTACATATAAAATAGAGATGGTTTCCCCAAATCGGCCCAAGGTCCTAGAGGTATTCCAATACGAGCGACGCGTCGTCCGACACGAAGCCACCGAGACGTTCAATGGGTTCCACTCATTTCGTTTCATCCAAGGAAGGGCACTTACGGGACGCAACCTTATCCGAGGAACGAATTGTTTTTACACCAAGTCCGCGGAACAACTCGAGCGCGCACACAAGTCCGAGCTTGACAGGGAAAAGATGTGGAATATTTATCTGAAACTCAGGGACGCGTTCAGCAGGATAGGAGCGATACCAGCGCCCCCTCCAGACGTTATCGAGATTTTGTCAGACGGAGATGAGTCTACTGGAGGACACGCGTCACCTACCCACCCTGTGGTCGTTCCATCTGATGAGGAAGGAGACCTGACCTAGGCAGAACAGCAGGGGAACCCGACATCATCTGACGATCCGATTTGGGGCATCACCTTAGGTTCTTTAGGGTTGCTTTCCGGCTAGGTCCCCGAAAGTTAGTCAGTCTTTTGAGTCTGTAAAGGGCATCCGCCTGTGGATCTCCCTCCTATCCCATGCGCTTTAATTCCTGAGTCATAGGCGTCTTAATACTGGAATGCGACATCGGAATTCCACCCAACCATTCAGACTTCCCTGGTCCAATCGTATGTCGCTGCCATTTGAAATCTTAGTTAGAACTCGCGTCTGGTTTGTTCGACACAAGTGCGAGGATCTAATTCTCATTTCATGACACATGCGACATGTGATTGAATCAGTTCACGCCATGCATAAGCATATCATCTGCATAGCATCATTATTTTCATCCATTTCATTATACCCTTTGATGGGGTTAGCGTTGGGACCCCAATTTGGTATTCCTTTTATCCAAACGGAGGAGCCCAACCTTCATCACGTCTGGGGTAAATAATGATTTGAACGAATCTAATGCCCGAGTAATCCATGGATAATTAATCACATTCTCATATTCTAGACTTGATGGGGAGAGGTGACATCCAAATCATCCCGGTCCCGCATAAGGAGCTACAAATGTGGTGGGGACGCCTCAACGAGACCAACCAAACTTACGTCAAGCAAAGACTAGGGCACCTCGTGGATCTTGTCAAAATCAGATATCAACCAGCACTCATACAAGCGTTGGCGCGATACTGGGATCCGACTACGCTGACGTTTAACTTCGAGGGCTTAGAGATCACGCCCACACTGGAGGAGTACACAGCCGTCATCGGAGTCAAATTCCAAGAACAATCAGCTCGTCCTCCTTTAGGCCTTAACCCGTCCAAATTGCTATCCAAATTCCTTCGTCTCAAGACCATCGAGATTGAAAAGATTCTCAAATCTAACTCCGGTAGATTCCCATTCTCATTCCTATTTGACAACTACTCGAATCTGCCTATTGACACTGGCCATAAGTCGGGAATGATCTTCATCCTAGCGTTCTTTGGGTTCGTACTGTTCCCTACATCCAGAACCACATTCAATCCTTCCATCGTCCACATAGTCTACCAGGCATGCGACCGTTTAGACTACTCGCATATGATCCTCGCAGAAACTTTCCTATCCCTGAATCGCTACCAAGCTGCTCTAGACCATTCCCAGTCCTCTCGGAAGACTATCTTTCAAGCCTCCAATGGTCTCCTCTTCATATGGATCACCTCTCACCTTAAAATGCTCAATCTTCATGTGGGCTGCACCCGAATCGACGAGGATATCCATCCTATCCAGTCCTTCCTCAAATGTCAATCGCTCATTTCCAATCGTTCTTTCATTGGCTGGTACAATCTCCTAAAAAGGCTAGAACCCGGACAACTCCGATGGCGGCTGAGGCGGCCCAAAATGTGCAAGGCACGCATCGCTACCGAGGGTGGGAGACCGATCCCACTCTTAGGATTCACAGGGGCCGTATCATATCATCCGATTAGAGTTGTCAGACAATTTGGCATGCTGCAGGAAATCCCTCCCCAAGTTCTCCCTGACAATTTCTCCTTCGATGTTCCCCAAGGAACGATTACCAAGAAAACCAAGGCGCGCCTCCAAACCATGATCGATGACATAGAACAAGTACTGAAGGACTCCCCGCCCCAGGACGTGGAGTGGCCGGATCAGCTGGACCCTGAAATGGACTTACATCGGGCCTCCGAAGAGTACATCCGAGCCTTCAAGAGGATTCGACCGACGCCGGTTGAACCGTACGTCCCCGAGTACATTGTCCCATACCAGCCAGGAGTGGAGCCATACATACCGGAAGACGTCGGGCCGTCAGTTTATCAGGAAGTCGAAGTGGTCCACAGCCAGGGATTTTATGACGCCGAGGGGTGATGAAGGAGCAATCCTTCCCATCAAGCCTAGGATGTCGAAATGTCGTTATCGCATTCTCATCAAGCTCTTCTAAGAGCCCTTTTATTTGTAATGAACATTTTGGCTTATGCATTAAAACATCCTTTGAAAACTCCAATCTTGATTGTCGTGGATTACTCGTTGCCCAAATGGCATGGTGATTGTTGTTCATGAACATGTTACCAAGGAATCACACACCCTGTGGCTGCTTTTCCATCAGCGTAAATCTAATTTTTGGTCTTTCGAACAGGTAGTCTCTAATCACGGAACCTAGAAGGGCTCATATTAGAACTCGTCGCCGAGTCAGAATGGAGCAAGAGGAGTTGGGGTCCCGAGTGGATAACTTGGAGGGCCAAATGACGTCAATGGCCGCTATGCTGGCAGAAATGAAAGCCATGATGGTAGCTGCACAAGAGAGGAACGCCGTACCGGTACCGGATCTTAACCAAGCTGCGCGTCCTTCGGCATCCGTTGCTTCAGATGCAACGCAAATTCCAGAGGAAAACATGACCGAGAAGGTTAACCAAGTGCCGATGGCTGACGCACCACCGAAGGTTGCACCCGTGATCATTAGCCTAGATGGAAATAAGAAGGAGAAACCCGTCGGCAAGACTGAAGAAGGTGCAAGGAGGCTGGCCAAAATTGAAGAGTGCCTGAGCAGCCAAGGGTACGAGCTGGCCAGATTCGATAAGATGTCGCCATTTGCGAAGATAGAAGCGCCGCCAGATTACAAAGAACCCGACTTCATGAGAAAATATAATGGGACAGGCTGTCCCCGAGCTCACCTGAAATATTACCTACGCAAAATGGCGCATTACTCTGACTACGTCCCCTTGCTGATGAATACGTTTCAAGAAAGTCTGTCGGGAGTGGCACTAGCTTGGTTTATTGAAGTAGATTTGGAAGAATATGACGGTTGGGAGGACCTGGCGGAAGATTTTTTACGCCAATATAAGTTCAACACCGCTGCGGCACCTTCTAGAGAGGATTTGCTGAGGACTGTGAAAGGGAAGAGTGAGACAATTCGCACCTACGCTCAAAGGTGGCGTGCCATAGCCACACAAGTCAAACCGTCTATTCCAGAAGACGAGCTGGTTGACATATTCTTGAAGGCGCTACCCTATGAGTATTTCGACAAGTTGAACACGTCGGGATGTCAGACATTCACGCATCTGATCAAAGTTGCTGAAAGATTGGAGTGGGCGGTGAGAGAAAGGAAGGCGCCAGAAATAGTGACAAGGCGTCAGTATCCGGCCCGGAAGGAGAGGGAAGCCGGGATCGACGTGGCATTTGTACCGAACCCACCTAGGCCCAAGCAGTTCTCCAATTCAAGCCCAGTCCAAGGAGGCCCATCGTGGTCGGCACAGAAGCAATTTGAGCCAAAAAAGAAGTTACCCCCCAAGCAGTTCACACCCTTGCCTAGATCATTATCAAAGTTGCTGCCTATGCTGCTAGAGGAGCGCCTGGTCGCTAAAGAGCCCCCGAGGCCAAATCCGGTGAAATTTAATGGTTATGACGAGAGCCAGTCATGTGCCTATCACATGGGAGAGAAGGGCCACAACGTGGATAACTGCTTTATTTTGAAATGCAGGGTGCAGGCTCTCATCGATAGTCGTATTCTCGAATTCGACAAAATGGAACCGAACGTCCAGCAAAATCCACTCCCAGATCATCAAGTTGTAGGGGTAATCTTTGAGGACGAAGAAGAGAATCGCCTTGGATCTGAAACGGGTACGGGCAAGTCTCGCGTGGCTTCGACAGTCATTCCAATCGGCCGGAGCAGAGGAGACATCCCAGAGGGGAATGGAATATTATATCTAACGAAGCCATTGAGTATGATGGTGATTGGCGAACCCGAAAGGTATCCCAAAAAGGGATATCTCAAAGGAGGAACGTATGCCGACGCGAAAAATGCCGGGGCTCTTTGGGACTGGTCACTGGCCAAGGGGTCGCAGGGTGAATCCTCGAGGAGGTTTAATTCAATGGAGCTCGACGGTTTAGTTGGAATGGTGGGAAGTACTAAGCCCCTCATCATCAGCCTAAATAGAATTGACAATTGGAAGGGAGATGGTGACCACCCGCCTAAGCCAGTTGTAATCCGCCTCGCTGACGATGAAGCTGATGATGAATCGAGCGTGGAAATTGGAAGGAAGTCACCGGTAATAATAAAAATTCCCCCTGTAGACGACTACAACCCTAAGGAGGTCCATTGGGATTATGGGACAGATAAGATCAGCGCCGTGATGCGATCGGGAAGATTCTACGCACCACGAGAGGGTGAGCCAGAGAAAAGAGAAGTGTCTAAAGAAGACGCCGAGAAGCTTTTGTCTATCGTTAGAACCAGCGAGTTCGAGGTCATAGAGCAGTTGCGAAAGATGCCAGCCCAGATCTCCCTACTGGATCTGTTCTTAAATTCTGAAAAGCACAAGGACGCACTTATGAAAGTCCTGAACGAGGTGCACGTGCCCGAATCCATTAACGAGGTGCAATTGGAGAATTTCGTAGGTGCTATTTTGCTGAAGGATCAGATAAGTTTCTCCGATGAGGATTTCCCGATGGAAGGACGGACGCATAATAAGGCGCTGTATATAACAGCGAAATGCCATGGCAAGCAAGTATCTCATGTATTGGTTGATAATGGCTCTGCTTTTAACATCTGCCCTTTGGCCACTTTGAGGAGTCTGGGCGTGAATGAAGAACTGATCAGAACCTCTAAAGCCAGTATTAGAGCCTTTGACGGAACGAGGAAGACCGTGGTCGGGGAAATTGAACTGGATGTTTTCATAGGCCCAACCAGCTTTTCCATCGGATTTCAGGTGATGGACCTACCAAGTGCCTTCGGATTCCTTCTCGGGAGACCGTGGATCCATATAGCTGGAGCTGTACCGTCTAGTCTACATCAGAAGGTCCGCTTTGTAGTTAACAACAAAGTAATCACTGTGCACGGTGAAGTGGATCTCATGACATACCAGAATAGTGCTGTTCCGCATGTGGAACCGGAAGGGAAAGAAGAGGCAAGTTTCCATTCCCTTGATCTGGTGGCAGCCGTCCACACGCCCGCAGGGGCCAAGCTAAGAGTCCCTGCCCTCTCTCAGTATGACCTTTTGCCAGGAAAGATGCTGTTATCCTATGGATTCGCTCCAGGAGGCGGTTTAGGTAAACATAACCAGGGAATCCGAGCACCTTTAAAGCTGAACTCGAACGAAGGCAGGGCTGGCTTAGGATATGTTGGCGAGCGAAATTGGCGCCGTACTGGAGGTAGAGGCTCTGGCCGAAACAGAGGTGAGAATCAAAGAAGCAACGGACGCAGAGGAGGACGAAACGGTTCGTTCATTGGCTCAAGTGTTTGGAAAGGCAAAGCTAAGGCGTTTGGCAACGAGCTTGAGCAGTATTTCTCCAAGGCCTCCAAGTGGCTGGCAGACGAAGTTGCGCTGGACGAGATCGATCCTGATCTGGAGAATCCTTTCCTGGAAGACACTGTGAATGTCATCATTGACTGGCTCGGTGCAAACAATGACGTCACTGAGTAAAGAGACCTCTCTTTCACTTTCAGCATTTCGTTTTATTGCTTGTGTTGCATTTCAATTCAGTCTAGTCATTTCCCTTTCTACTTCCGGTATGAGCGGATAATGCCTCTTAGATCTCCGGTCGTGGGTCCAATTGGCACGCTTTGTAACACGGTCCATTTTGCAAAACATCTCGGGTTTTATTAAGGGCACATAGGGTAACAGATCGGCCCTATGATGATCGCCTCCTTGGTTTGAGGCTTGAGGCCCGATTTACCTTATGTCCCCTGATTTTCAAGTGAGTTTCAGAGATCAATAGTATCGGGGGATACGAGGATTGGTGCCGTCTTTCGGCATTCCTCATTTTATTTAAAAAAGAAAAAAGAAAAAAAAACAACAAAACAAAACAAAACAAAAAAAGGATTTTTCCTGAGTTTCGTTCGTACGAATTGGATGAACTAACCATTCCCATGACATTTCAGGCATATCATCTCCAACATGCATACCAGGTTATTAGATGACTCGGATCATCAGGAAGATTCTTCTTGTGATATTGAAGATGTTGAAGATGAGGGTCAGAGGGCCATCCAGAGAGAGTGCATTGCTTTCGAAGAATCCATGCCTCCCACCACTGAGGAACCGTTGACCGTTAACTTGGGAGACTCGGAAGATGTCAAAGAAGTAAAGATCGGTGGACACCTATCTCAAACGGAGGCGGCCAGAATCACCAAAATGCTGAGAGAATATCAGGATATCTTCGCGTGGTCATACGCAGACATGCCAGGCCTGGATCCTAGTATCGTAGAGCATGCACTGCCCATCAATCCCGGTTTCAAGCCCGTAAAACAGGGAAGCAGAAGGATGAAATCAGAGTTGTCTGATAGAATCAAAGAAGAAGTGATGAAACTTTTAAGGGTGGGCTTTATTGAGGCAATTCCGTATTCTGATTGGATCGCCAACATCGTCCCGGTGATGAAAAAGGATGGAAAGATCCGTATTTGCGTAGACTATCGGGACCTGAACAAGGCAAGCCCGAAGGATGACTTCCCGCTTCCCCACATAGACGTCTTAGTAGACAGTACAGCGGGATATGAACTGTTCTCGTTCATGGATGGATTCTCTGGTTACAATCAGATACTCATGAAGAAGGAAGATCAGGCTAAAACCGCGTTCACAACCCCATGGGGAAATTTCTGTTACAAAGTCATGCCTTTTGGGTTGAGGAATGCCGGGGCAACGTACCAAAAGGCCATGGTAACCTTGTTCCACGATATGATCCACAAGGAAATCGAAGTATATGTCGACGACATGATCGCCAAATCCAGACCAAGACAAGACCATGTTCAGGTATTAAAGAAGTTGTTTGAGCGTTTGCGGAAGTATAGGCTGAGGCTGAACCCTAATAAGTGCATATTTGGGGCAAAGTCTGGAAAGCTACTGGGATTCATAGTCAGTCATAGAGGCATCGAACTTGATCCTTCTAAAATCCAAGCTATAAATGACATAGCAACCCCGTCGACGGTGAAAGAAATTAGAAGCCTTTTAGGGCGATTGAACTATGTTGCCAGGTTTATATGCCAACTAACTGACACAGCTAGGCCATTCTTCCGGCTTTTAAAGAAGGGTGCCAAGGTAACTTGGGATGCGGAATGTCATCAGGCACTACAGAGGATTAAGGAATACTTGACCTCCCCACCGATTCTAGTACCCCCGACTCCGGGACATCCGTTGACTCTGTACTTGACTGTTCATCAAGAGTCGCTGGGAGCTCTACTGGCACAGACCAGTCCGGGAGATGGCAAGGAAAGGGCCATATACTATCTGAGTAAAAAGTTCACCTCGTCCGAGATGAATTACTCCCCCGTGGAAAGAACGTGCGCTGCAGCAGTCTGGGTGCTTCGCAGGTTGAGACAATACACCCTACACCATCACATACAGTTGGTGACCGAGAGCGATCCGATAAAATACCTGCTAGAGAAGCCGACTCTAATCGGGAAGTTGGCTAAATGGCAGGTTATGTTATCCGAGTTTGACATAAAAAGTTCATCCCAAAAGTCTGTTAAGGGAAGAGCTATCGCGGATATGCTGGCAGAAGACCCCCATGCAGGGGCAGCCCCGAAGGCAGCTCAAATCAAAGGCCAAGTCTTGATGCTATCAGAAGGCAAGTGGGTCATGTATTTCGATGGCGCGGTCAACCTATCAGGGGCCGGCACTGGGGCGGTACTGATATCCCCAGAAGGACAACATTATCCCGTCGCTGCCAAATTGATATTTCCATGCACCAACAATATATCGGAATACGAGGCATGTATTCTCGGCTTGCAACTAGCTGCCTCCATGAAGGTGCGAAGATTACAAGTCTATGGGGATTCCATGCTTATCATTCTCCAAACTCAAGGAGAGTGGAAGACAAGAGACTTCAAGCTTATTCCTTATCATGAGTGGCTGAAGGAGCTAGCTCTAGGATTCGAGGAAATCACTTTTGAATATCTGCCAAGGACGCAAAACCATTTCGCGGACGCTTTGGCCACGTTATCCTCTATGTTGCAAGTAGCAGGCGGGCTTAACATCGAGCCCCTGAGAATAGACGTGATCAGGCAACCGGCCCATTGTATGGCGATCGAGGAGGAATTTGATGGTGAACCATGGTACCATGACATTAGAAACTATCTCTTAAAAGGAACGTTTCCCAAAGGAAGTCGAGGAGTTGATAAGAGATACATAGTTAAGATGGCCACCAAATTCTTTTTGAGCGGTCAGACCTTGTACAAAAGGTCATTCGATTCAATTCTGTTGAGATGCGTAGACGCTAAGGAGGCAAACTTGCTCATGAAAGAAATACACGATGGAGTATGCGGTCCACATATGAACGGCCATCTCCTTGCAAGGAAGATCATGCGACTTGGTTACTTTTGGATGACCATGGAGTCGGACTGCAATCAACATGTCAGATCTTGTCATCAATGTCAGGTGTACGGAGATCGGATCAATGCGCCTCCGAATGAACTCCATCAAATGTCAGAAGCTTGGCCATTCTCCATGTGGGGGATAGACATGATCGGGCCAATAAACCCTGCCGCCTCCAATGGTCATCGCTTCATCTTAGTAGCGATCGATTACTTCTCCAAGTGGATTGAGGCCAGTTCATACACAAACGTCTCTGCAAAGAACGTAGCAAGATTCATTAAGAGGGACATAATCTCTCGATATGGGTCTCCTCAAGCGATCATCACAGACAATGGGTCTAATTTGAATAACAAGGTGGTCGATGACCTGCTGAATGACTTCAATATCCGACATCTCAACTCATCCCCCTATCGCCCGCAAATGAACGGAGCAGTGGAAGCGGCGAACAAGAACATCAAGAAAATTCTGGCAAAGACTGCCGAGAATTACAGAGATTGGCATGAGAGGTTACCCTATGCATTAATGGCATATCGGACGTCGATCCGGACTTCAACTGGGGCAACTCCCTACTCCCTCGTTTACGGCATGGAGGCGGTCCTGCCTGTGGAAATGGAAATTCCATCATTGCGAATCCTATCGGAGGTCAAGCTTTCTGAGGCTGAGTGGGTACGACACAGATATGAACAGCTCAGTTTCATTGATGAGAGGCGCCTGAGGGCGATCTGCCACGGCCAAAGTTACCAGAAAAGGGTGGCCAAGTCGTTCAACCGGAAGGTCAAGCCCAGGCATTTTGAAGTCGAAGACCTCGTGGTGAAGAAGACACTGCCAAACGGGGCTCATCCTGGGGGCAAGTTCACTCCGAACTACGAGGGCCCGTATGTTGTAAAAAAGGTCCTGATAGGAGGAGCCTTGATACTTGTGAATTCAGACGGGAAAGAACTGGGATACCCCGTAAACGCCGATGCGGTCAAGAAGTACTATCCTTGAAATAGAATCAGAAGCCGATTTGACTATCCTCTTAATGATCTGAGTCGCTATAGGACCACAGCACGCATTTCATGCATTCCATACATACATGCGCATCTTTCACATTCGCAGGATTGATGAGAGATTCAAGGACCAGACCCTTGATGAGGATACGTGGAAATAGGAGCTGCGACTGCAATGAGCCGAGGTCATCGTCAAATTTACAGGAAAAAGGGACTACCGTAACTCGTTTGAGTTCAGAAGTCTCTAGGACCCTGTAAAACCCCCAAGGTCCGTATTCGAAATGTCTAGCCTTAACAAAAATGAGTAAAAGAGTGATAATGAGCATTTTCAGCAAGAGGTTTTCAAATCATTCGAAATGAGATTTTTTCAAACCAAGAAGGGTTTCAAAACTCTCAAAAGGATGTTTTCTCAAAAGACGAGGGGGTAAGCCTAATCCAAACACGCTCTACATACACTGGAGAGGTGAGTGGAGCGGATCAGATAGCAAGATCTGGGCCTACGGGAGTAGGGATTATTCGCAGCAATTACATAGATTGGGATGATGGAGGCATTTGGTTCATACCCCCAAACACTACAGGTGACCATTGACAACCCCTTTGAACGGCGGTTTTCATTCTCAACCCTGTCGAGAACCACCCCACATTGGGGCAAAATGGAGGCGAGTCCAGCAGCATCAGGAGAAAATGGTTAGAAATTTTCTTGCTCGGACTAACATCAATCTTTGTGTGTTGTTTATATGGTAATCCAAGTGCCATAGGATGACGAGAAGTATTCATTTCTCTATCCCACACACCATACCCTTTGCACAGCCAAGTTGGGCCTGCCAAATTATTTCATAAACCCGTTGGTGATCGTTGCACATTCCAAGACGAATGCATCATCACTTCAGAAACGGAGGAGTGCGAGACTTAGGGATTACAAAGAAATTCCTAGGCTAATGCTTAAAGCGTGTTTAGACATTTGGTCACATGTCTAACACGACCTCTCAAAGATGAGAAAAAGCGGGATTTCAAAAGAAAAATGAAAAGGAAAAGATGATGAGAAAAATCCCCAGCATAAAGAAAAAGCAAAGTGCCTGGTAAAAGTAAGGCCGATGCCTGGGTGAACAATTTGTATCAATCCCACCAGTGAAACCAGTTTAGAAACAGGAGAAGAAAAATTCAGAAGGAGTCAGATTCCAAAAACTACTCCTCAAACGGTATCAAGCGCGGAGCAAAGACGCAGATAGAGTTGGTAGTCTCTTAATGCAGCTAGGGGCGCTTTCTCAGGAATTTGTGCACACCTCAAAAGCGTTTGCACACCTCAAAAATTGAAGATGTAGAATGAAAAAGATAGGTGACAAGTTTGCAATGATCACCAACGTCAATCTCCTCATGAATTCTGGGCCAAAAACAAGCCTTTTTTTTTCGGTCCCCAATCCTACCAAAGTTACAACCCTGAAACAGTCTTCTCTGACTAAGACACTTGGGTTAACATATTTCTTAGCTCGAGGAAGTACGAGCAAGACTATTTCTTTCTCATTTTGCAGGGTTCTCGACTTGTAAACCTGGAGCAAATGGTGAAGACTTTCATTCAATGGCCTCGACTCCAAAGCGGGTCCCCCTTGAAAACCAATATCCAAGCCCAACATTACGGTCCCGTGGAAGACCTCCCGACCGATCAAAATGTATGCGCTGCGAATGAGCCTAAAACCTAGGCACAGGTCAGTAGGGAATTGAGTACATCCCCTGTAAAAATCATTACCTCAAAACAGGTGAGAAGACCTCCTCGTCGAGAAATATTCCCATTGATGTTTTGAACAAACTCTTTTTGGAATTTTCAAACTGTTGATCCAGATTTTCCATGCAAGGAATTTGTGATCACATTTGCATGTTGCAAGAATGCTTTGGATAACCTCCAGCATCAAAATGCGCATTTCACGACTAAAGCTTAAATCATACGGTTTTTGTCAAATGGACAGCCGTGGTCTTCCCAAAGGTTACTGACGTTTTCTTGGTGAAGGAAAAATCTTTCAGGCTCAAACTTCTGTAGGATCCATTGGAGACCCCAAATATCCAGAAGAATGTCTCGCTCTAATGAAAAGAGCACGCATGTTTAAACTTCCCGCAGGATTCTTGAAAATCCCAAGCCCCAGAAAAACATTTGCTCCGTGGAGTGGAGCACACGGGTTTGGACTTTCTGCAGGATACCTGGAGAACCCAGCTCCCAGAATGTCACCTCAACAGACCCAAATGAAGCTTTGTCAAAATAAAATCTTTCACTACTTCGAAAACTGAATTCCCGACAAACTTCGGGATCTCTAAAAGAGGGGAAGAAAAACCTTTTTGAAAGAAAATGTCCTAGCATGACGTGGAGAACCCTCGTCCTAGGACCCCTTTTTCAAAAAAATCAGACAGTCCTAGCATGACGTGGAGAACCCTCGTCCTAGGACCCCTTTTTCAAAAATATCAGACAGTCCTAGCATGACGTGGAGAACCCTCGTCCTAGGACCCCTTTTTCAAAAATCAAACAATCCCAGTAGGCGTGGAGAACCCTCGTCTCGGGACCCTTTTTCAAAAATCAAGCAGTCCTAGCATGACGTGGAGAACCCTCGTCCTAGGACCCATTTTAAAGCAAAAATCAAGCAGTCCTAGCATGACGTGGAGAACCCTCGTCCTAGGACCCCTTTTTTCAAAAAAATTAAGCAGTCCCAGTAGACGTGGAGAACCCTCGTCTCGGGACCCTTTTTCAAAAAAATTAGGCAGTCTCATCGGACGTGGAGAACCCTCGTCATGAGACCCCCTTTTTCAAAATTCAGACAGTCTCGTCGGACGTGGAGAACCCATGATCCCGGAAGGACGCCTTGCTCTGTCAAGAAAAGCTCATAGGGTCATGTTTTGCAGGATCCCTGGAGAACCCAGGTCCCAAACTGATACCTTTTTAATGAAAAGTTTGCAGGTTTCAGCTTTCTGCAGGATAATTGGAGTCCCCAGATCCCAGAAAGGTACCTCGTATGTCGAAAGGACAACTCGGCCTCGTCGAGATTTCAGATAACCCCTAAATCCCAGGATAGCCTTCAGGTGAACCTAGAGTTAGGTAAACCTTCCAAAAGAGACCTTAATGATGTCATTCCATAGGTGGAGCCTCTAAGTAGGCAAACCTTTTCCAAGACCGATCTACAGAACGATCGAGTCTTCGACTAGTCCCGACAAGAAGGGATATGTCAATCTATAGGCAGAGCCTTTTAGTAGGCAAACCTTTTCCAAGACCGATCTACAGAACGATCGAGTCTTCGACTAGTCCCGACAAGAAGGGATATGTCAATCTATAGGCAAAGCCTTTTAGTAGGCAAACCTTTTCCAAGACCGATCTACAGAACGATCGAGTCTTCGACTAGTCCCGACAAGAAGGGATATGTCATTCCATAGGCGGAGCCTTTTAGTAGGCAAACCTTTTCCAAGACCGATCTACAGAACGATCGAGTCTCCGACAAACCCTACAGAACGGGCGCGTCATCCTTAGATTCCTATCAGTCTGGAGTCTCACCAAAGGTAGAAACCGCCTGAAGGGTCAACTCCATGGTAGAAACCGCCATAAGGGTCAATTGAATGGTAGAAACCGCCATAAGGATCAACTCAAAGGTAGATACCGCCATAAGGGTCAAAACTAAATTCAAAGGTAGATAGCGCCATAAGGGTCAAAACTAAATTCAAAGGTAGAAACCGCCATAAGGGTCAACTTGATGGTAGAAACCGCCATAAGGGTCAACCAATGGTAGAAACCGCCATAAGGGTCAACTAATGGTATGACCTACCATACAGGTCAGAGCTTAATCTCCCTAGGATATTCTGAACCAGTCCTAGGTATCTTCTCGAAAGTCATCGCAACCGGCAGCATCTGACAGGTGAGCTTCGGGTAAGCCTCTCTCACTCCGGCCCATGTTCGAATTGCAAGAGTAAACCGGTGATTAATTTGAGCATTCATCAAAAGACTTGAAGGTCCGATGTCATAGCATTTCTTTCCCCCAGTCGAGTCGGTCAAGATCCAGGTGTCATTTTGTCTTTGAAAGCAACCTCTGACGAGCTCACTCTCAAAGAGGGGCAGCTGTTGACACCTGATTTTTGACCATCCGTTATTATAGTTTTTATTTCTAAAATTAATTAAAAATAGCAAAAAATGTCAAAAAATTGCAAAATTAACTCTGGGAGCCTTAGCCTAGCCTTAGGAACCAATTATGAACAAAAAATATTTTTTGAATTTTTTAATATTTTTTGGAATTTATTTAATTATAAAAATACCCAAAAAATAAGGAAAAACACCATTCATGGTCAGAAAATTACAAAAAAATATTCATAAATTTTATTTTAATTTTCTCTTTAATATTTTCACTTTTTACCAGGGAAATTTGGCTCGGTTCATGGGGTTCCTTCACAAACCTAATCCCGAACCGGGCCTAAAAAATCCTTTTCGAGTCTTTTAATTTTCAATTCTCGGTTTTTATAAGCTATGACATTGGATTCTAGAGTATTGAAATGCAATTGGGTCAATTGGCCCTCCAATTTGATCAATTTTAACCAAAAGGGCTTAATTGCATAAAAATCTTTCAATTTAGTCCCCGGTTTTACAATTTGTGAAATTAAATTTCACACGGGCACACCCATTAAAATCAAACACCTCTACCCTATAGTTTTCATCATGCTTAATCCATTGGTGGGCTCAATTTTGAATAATTCGATCGTTTGGACCTTCGATTTGGTGGAATTCATTTTCGGATCCTAGGGACAATTTGGGGTTTTCATAAAATTTCAATCAATCGATTCGTGAAAATACCCTTATTTGAT
Source organism: Rhodomyrtus psidioides (assembly GCA_021437785.1). Classification (NCBI taxonomy): domain Eukaryota; kingdom Viridiplantae; phylum Streptophyta; class Magnoliopsida; order Myrtales; family Myrtaceae; genus Rhodomyrtus; species Rhodomyrtus psidioides. Next base: position 257,193 of record JAILYB010000121.1, read on the forward strand.
AGAAAATGTGTCAAGGAGTCCGATTATGCCATCAATTTCACGAAAATAGGTCAATTTGGGGTCCGATTTGAAAGAATTGGTCGAACCGGGCCGGTCGGGTCCGACCCGACCCGGCCCGGTCCGACCGGGTCTGCAACATTGTTGCAGACCACTTGGCCGAGAAGGATAAAAAACAGGGGAAGATGGGGCGCGGTTTTGGGGAAGAAAAAAAAGGGCAACCGAGCGTGGGAGGCAGCGAGCAGAGGAATATTCGCGTTTTGGCAGAATGAGCGGGCGTCGAGGCGGGCGGTCGGCCACCGGGGTAGAGGCTGGCTCGGGTTTAAAGGGGAGAGTGAGGCCGAGAGGTAGAGGATTTTTTTTGGACAGGGACCGGCGTTGGAGCGACCTTCCCGGACCTCGAGCTAACCTCACTGATCACCATTGGAGCTTCGGCCGCCGTCGACAAGCCACCACCAGGTCGGTATCTCCCTCGACTTCCTTTTTTCTCTGAGTATACCACCCGTTCGACAAAATGCCTGAATGAGTTTCACATTCCTTGAGTCTCGGTCAAGCCTCCCCGGGTCGTTTTTTGTGCGGATTGAGCCTCAAAACTTATGTAGTACCGACTCTTACCCTGTATGTGTCTTTATTTGGCATCAAAATCGTGCCGGGAACGGTGACCGGAGCTCCATCATGCTCGGGCCGAACCGTGAGCTCGGTCCGGCGAAGCCGGCTGTCGCCGAGGTCCAAGCGACCTCAGGTAAGTTTCCCGACCCTTCATGGATGCTCCCTGATTGATCAGAATCGATCTTAAAGCTAAAAAAGGTTTCCGAAAATTTGCTCGCCGGCGCCGGTTCGGTCGAGTCTCGTCCGGCCACTTTCCGACGTTAAACCTTGCATGTTTTTGCCGTATGTTAATGCTGAGGTGCTGAGGGGGTCGATTGGTAAAAAATCTGCAAAAAAATTTCGAGTTTTAGTCCCGGTTTCGAGGTTCCGGCGAGAATTCCGGCGGTTTGGCCGGAATTTCGTTGCTCCGGTCGTCTTCCCCGGCGAGGGAGCGACCGGTCAACGGGTCAGCGCTGACGTGGCATGCCACGTCGGCAGCCACGTCAGCGTGGTGGGTCCGGGGATTTTTAAAACAAACGCCCAGATCGGAAGGTCGTGGTGTCGCCACGTGTCGCGATCTGGGATTTTTGAAAATATTAAAAGATTTTCAGAATTAAACAAATGATTTTCGTAAATATTTAATTAATGTTGATCCGGCGGTTGAAATTGGGCCGCGTGGCTTTCTATGGGTCGTCCGATCTTGCTCAAGATCGGACGCACCAGAACCCGTCGCGTGGCGTAGTGTGGACCGTCGGATGAGGGGTATTTTTCGGAAAATATTTAAAAAATGATTTTTGATCCAATGGCCAAGATCACGCCAAGTGGCATCCCGTAGACCGTCCGATCTAGCCCAAGATCGGACGCACCAGGAGAGGCCACGTGGCGCATCCTGGGCCATCAGATCCGGGAATTTTCGGATAATTAAATAAAATAGATAAAAAATCAAAAAAATTGTTAAAAAATGGAAAAATGTTTAAAAATATAAAACGGCGTCGTTTTAGGCCGGTTTCGACCCCTAGGGTCGGGCCGGGCGCCCGAGAGGCGTGGGCCGGGTTCGACCCGGCCCGGAAAATATTTTTAAATATTAAAAAATTCAGAAAATAATAAAAAATAATAAAAAAATCAAAAAAATCAATAAAAAATAGAAAATTCATAAAAAATTCAAAACAATTCGGAAAATTCAGAAAAATTCTAAAAAATTCTAGAAAATAGGAAATGACCACATTCAACTGGCCACGACCTGTTTCGGGTCTTTCGACCCCCCGATCTTTTCAGAAATGACGGTTTTGCCCTTCCGGCAAACCGTCTTCCAAAAATTTTCTAAAAATCCAGGAAAATCCCAAAAAATAGGAAATGGCCACAAACAACTGGCCAAGGCTCATTCGGGGTGTTCTGAACCCCGACCCTTCTTAAAATGACGATTTCGCCCTTTGGGCGAATCGTCTTCCAAAAATTGAAGAAAAGTCAAGAAATTCCAAAAAATTCTCAAAAATGGGAAATGGCCACAATCAACTGGCCATGGAATATTTTGGGTAATTCGGTATCCAAACCTTCCAAAAATGACAATTTTGCCCTTCGGGCTAATTGTCCCCGAATCTTTCCATTTTACCCCTAGTCCTAAATCACATCTTCCCTAAGCCTTTATGGCTATACTAGGAGGCCAATGATTGAAATTGATGTGCATTGACATGATTTATTTATGCACTTGATTACGCTTTCATTATATTGACTGTGGTTTGATAGGACCAGTCTTCCAACCTGCATGAAACCCTGACTCATATCACCCAAAATTGCGCCTGCATGAACTCTTAGTTAGGAAAATCACTCACGTTAGGTACCGAAAGGGCGTTGGTAATGACACCGACGTAACCAAGTCCTCGAACCCAAAATCTCTGGTTCCGTAGAACTGATCGATCTCTCCCAATCGGTCAGTAAGGTTTCCGGTCTACCCTCCAAAAAAGACCGGTGGCGACTCCAAATGCATGCACAAGTTGCACATGCCACCTCGACCACACTGAAGGTCGAAAGCGATCGACTCTTATCGTCGAATCCCTTAAAGATATACCTCCGTCGCGATTTGGTATGGGCCTGGGAGGGCCCGCGCCGATCTAAGGCCCGCGATCCACATTTCAGAGTGGGGGCCCGCAATCGGTAATCCATTAGCCGCATCCGTTGATTTCGGACGGGTCGCGACAATCTTGCATACACGGCAGAGGCGACTTACCCCTAAAGGGTAACGTCGTCAAGTCTCGGAAGAACGGATAAGAAACCCTAAAAATAGGGTTGACCAGTTGTCTGTGGTCAACCCTCGATTTTTGGGGGTTTCTGGAGTGTCTAGGATTTTTCCACGATTTTTCTACATTTTTTTGGAATTTTTTGGAATTTTCTAGCATTTTTTTGATTTTCTAAGATTTTTTGATTTTTTTATTTTTTAAAATTATTTTCAGAATTTTTTATTTAAAAAATGTTATCCGGGCCGGGTCGGGTGACCCGGCCCACGACCCGCGGCGACTGGTCCGGCCCGGATCCGGGCCCGCGCGACCCGCGCCCAAAACGACGTCGCTTCAATCCTCCCGCTCGAATTTTCAATTTCCCGCCTAAATTGAACCAATAGCCCTGATTACGCCACGTGGCGTACTACGGACGACCCGATCTATGCAAGGAACCAACGGTTCAGATTAAAGAGCTAGATTGAACCGCAACCGTCCGATCTAAGGTATTATTTAATTTCTGAAAATCATTTTTTATTTTAAAAAAACGGGATCGCGACACGTGGCTAGCTCTCCACCGTCGGATCAGTTTTGTTTTGTTCGGTTATAACCGAACGGCTGACGTGGCTGCCACGTGGGCGCCACGTGGGCGCCACGTCAGCGCCACGTGGCCGTTGACTCGGTCAACCGCCATTGACCGGTCAACTGCCTCGCCGAAGAAGACGACTGGCGCCGGCGCCTTGTCGGAAGGCCATATCTTGGCCTTCCGATGCCCAAATCTCGCGAAATCAACGTCAATAGACTTGTTTCGTCGAGCTCTACAACATACCAGAGCCTTGACATAGCAGAACCACAACTTGCACACATGCCATCTCCGACCGAAGCTAATCTCCGGTGGGCGTCCGCCCTGGCCGTATCTAACGTTGAACAAGCATTTTTAACTATCATACAGCATCTATGGAGTTTGAGAAGACTTACATGACCATCGCGGAGCTTTGGTTTGGTCTAGAATGAGCTATGGAGCTCGCGACCGATCAACCATGGCAAGGGATAGACTCGGCGATTTAGGCCATGAAACAACATGCGATCAAAGGCAAAAATGTTCAGGGAAGCGAGACAAAACGATTGCAACAAAAATCGCGGCAAATGAGCGACTCTAGCTTGAGTTGCCATTGGAGGCCGAGAGGAAGCTCGAAGGAAGACCTTACCTGTTTCGGCGATGAAATGCGACACCGCTCGGTTCTGGAGATTCCTTTGGGTGTCACGAAGCTCGGAGGATATACCCGAAGCTTCGGTTTCGCGTCGCTCGCCGTGGTCGAGCCTTCGAAGCTCACGGTTTCCTTCCTCCCACGACACCGATCTCTCTCTCTCTCTCTCTCTCTCTCTCTCTCTCCCTTTCTAGCTCTCTCTTGGCTCTCCCTCTCCGCCCGTTCTTCTCCTGGCTCTTTCTGTTCTTCAATCCCCTTAACCGAATCTGTTCAACTGAATCTGTTCTTCGCGACCCCCTTCCTCAGTCGGTCGTCCCGATTCGGTTCCAGATCTACCAGCCTCCTCTTGTACGCGCGACGCCAGTTCTTGCCAGTTGGAGGCCGGACGTATGCGGATGAATCACTGGCGTCGGATCGTGGCTTGGGTACGTGGATTGGAGTTGCAATTTCAGTCTCGCCTCCTTCGGGTTCCTCTGTGTGCGCCAAGAAGAACAAGCAGAAACCGTTCTGCTTATGACCAACTTTGGTCAACGGGTTGACTGGTTTGGGTCAACCCGACCCAGTTGACCCAGTTCGATATTTTCCCCAAATTCAATGCCAAAATGAGCATGAATCACAAAATTGATCATGAAATCGGATTCTATGACACGAATTCCATCTGAAAGATGTAAATTATGGCTAAATTGGTTTTAATTTGTGTGAAAACCCCAAATTTAAGGCAGGATCCGAAATCGATTTTCGTCAAATTGAGGTTCTTAATGGACGAATCGACCTCAATTGAGCCCACCATTAGATTCAGGCGATCGAATACTATAGGGTGGAAGTATTGGGATTCTATGGGTGTCCCTCAGAAAAGTTTAATTTCGGAATTGGCAAAATAGGGACTAAAATGAAAAGATTTTTATGCAATTAGGTCCCTAAGGCCAAAATTGATCAAATCAGTGCACAATTGAACCAAATTGAAATGTCGGGTAATCAAGCTGAATGTCAAGATTCGGGAAATGCAAAATATTGCAAATAAAAAGTCTCAGAACATGTTTTTTGACAAATTTAACCCTGTGTGTTACAAAGAAACATACAAAATTAAACTTGAATTTCGACTCTTGATGAGGTCAAAATGACAAGGGATTTAAAAGAAAAATATTGACTATTTTCCTATATTTTTGTGACCTCGAATTCTATTTTTTGTTGATTTTTCTAGTATTTTCCTATTTTCTAAAAATACTAAAAAATGTGAAAAATATGAAAAATTATTTTTTGGTCAAGAATGGTTCCTTAGGCTTGGCCAAGGCCACCAAAGTTGATTTTGTAATTTTTTGACTTTTTATGAATTTTTTGTGATTTTTCAAAAATAAAACTGAAAAAGACTTGGTCGAAAATCAGGTGTCAACAATGCCCACAGCACATGAGAGGATCTACGCGAAAGGGAACGTGATTCGACTCTCACAAATAACGCGATCCAGCACCTCAGTAGAATCCAGCGTTCTACCAACAGGACCGAGTTACGTTCCTTTACATTCTGCAACGGCTACTACAAGCAGTGTATCCAGTGCACCCGTTGCACGGCACTACGGTAGGCATCCCTAAACGGGTTGTCAATCTAACACCAGTCGCGACCGGCATCCGACCAACTCTGCATCCGTACTAGTTAACACAGAATCAGAGTTGTCGTGCTTCTGGCAAGTCGTCTGATTCCATCAGATTTGAACGATACAAATTTGCCAAGAAAAGCATCATCGTTCCCTCATATGACCATACAATCCATATCCAGCAATCAACCCATTTCATTATCTTTGGTTAAGGCCAGATACTCACACAAGCATGTAAAAGTCTCGGCCGAAGGCCATTGTCATGCCAAAATATGTCTTTTGATTCCGCACTTGGTCATATACACATGCAAGCTGTCACTAGTCACCACAATAACAGATGAGGTAATTAACCTTCAAACAGACAATCAATCCATCAGTGGACATTAGAGACAGCCAAACAAACATTCTAGAGGGATAGCCAAATCAATAAGGTCCTCACTCAGTCACAAGCCATCAAATTCGATTAAGCAACATCAAGCTCAATTCGTGCGATGTTCGTTATTAATTGATTTAATTTAAAAAGTCAATCGCTCGCTCGTGTCTAATCTGTCGCTCGCTCGTGATCAAACAAAGGCAATCCATTGCCCAATCAATCAATCAATTCAATCTAGCAACCAACTAGCCATAGACGACCTAACCTAATCTGACTCACATAATCGATCAGCCATTTAACATAATCCTAATTTCTATCTAAATCGGCCCCGATCGTGTACCTAAATTCCACAATTGACTAAACGACTATCCAAGGCACAATTAGCGCCCTAACCAAGGATTAGGGTCAACTCATAATTAGCTAGCTCAGGTGGTCTAAAAAACGACGACGCAGCGTTGACGGTTCCCGGGGACGACGGCGGCGGTTCACGAAGAAATTAGGGTCTATCGCACTGTGACTCGACCCAACACTTCAAAGACACTTCGGGAAGGACCAGCAAGGTCACCGGGACAGGTGGCCAGCGACAGAGCTCCGGCGAACGGCGGCTGAAAATAGGATCGGCCAGTGAACAAAACAGGGGAACTGGGCTATTTTCGGGCGATTCTCGATCTCAACGACCGTGACAAGGCCGGCCAAGGTTAGAAGACTCACCGAGGGGTTGAGGGTGGTCTGTTGGGATCGGTGACGGGCGGCAGAGAGCGATCGACGGCGGTGCGGCAGCAGCGGACAGAATGGGGCGGAACAAGAGACTTCACGCGACAGAACAGGGGAGCGGTCCGAGCCGATTTTCGGGCCCCATGTACGGCGGCGAGCTACCACGAGCTCAGGATCACTAGAGGGGAGTCCTAGGAGGTTGATGGAGGTGGCGGTGAGTGGCGATGGCGGCCGACTTGGTTGGATCGAAGAAAAAACTAAACCGACCTCGAAAATAGGGCACCGAGGTTCTCGGGCCTGTTCGCGGCGGTTCCGGCTGGCGACGATCAGAGGGATGGCGTCGGGGAGGTCGAGAGGGAGGTGGTGAGTGACGGTGAGACGATAGTTGGCGGCGGTGACACCGAAAACGGTCGGAGGAGGGCTATAGGCTCTCGGGTCAGGGGCACAAAAATAGGGCACCGATTCCCCGAGCAGTTTCACGGCCGTCCGGCGACGAACGACGGCCGGGACTGGGCGACGGTGGTGACGAGAGGAAGATGGACGTGGTGGCGGCCAGTTGGTGGTTAGTTGTCGCACAAAAACGGACGGATGAGGAGGAAGATGGAGGAGGAAGCTCGGTTGGTTGGAGGGGGGTCTGTCCACAATGAACAGGGAAGGAGGAGCAACCCATGTGAGGAAGAGAGAGAGGAGAGAGAGCGGCGGCTGATGGGAGTTGTGGTGGGGTCCACTTTGAAGACTTTTGGGGCATTTTTGTCCTTTAATGCAAAATATCCAAGGGCAAAATGGTCTTTTGACAAATCGGGACTGAACGAAATTTGGTAAACTAGATGAAGGGTATTTTTGGTAATTTCACAGGCTAGGCTCGGTTGGGATTAGGCTCGGGTCGCAAGTATTGAAATTCTAATTCGCGGCGACTAAGTATTTAGAACCTAATCTAAACCGACTAAAGCTTCGAAATTCGTCTAATCATTGTCCCTTCAGTCCTTACGATCCAATATATTTATCGACTGTAATTCAATTTAATTTCCTTTTATTGAACTCAGGGACTTTACCGAAGTCAGATTTCTAGGGCGTCACATCTGGGAACTCACGTACAACCGCAATATCCTCCAACTTAAGTTCCCCAATAGACGTATCAACCACAACAGCCAAATAACCTTGGCATCCTTTCTCCAATAGACGGGTCACCTCTAGCGACAAGATCACTACGTTCCTCATCGATTTTCCACAAACTCATAACTAACCCCATTCAACGGGTTAAACCGTATCGCCTTACGAAACCAATCCATTGTGGCCCTTTGCTTTGTCAGCCAATCCATACCCACAATCAGATTAAAATCAAACATATCCAGCACAATCAGATCTATCTTACTTTCATGACCACCTACAACAATTCTACACTCAGGACAGTCTACTGCAGCTACCACACTATCCTTTAAAGGTGTAGACACCTTGAAAACAACATCTAATGGCACCAAATTCACTCCAGACAGCTTAACAAATTGATCGGCAACAAATGAATGCGTGGCACCCGGATCAAACAAGGCATAAGTTACTTGATTATGCAAGAAGGCCGTACCTGTAACGGTCGGCGAATCCTTCGCCTCTTCTCGGGTGACAGCAAACATACGTCCTTGCGCCTGGGGTCTGTTCTGAAAGTTCTGTGGCGCATTCCCTGCGGCCTGAACTGTTGCCTCTACTGGCAATCCTTCACTCGGTGACCCTTCTGGCTACAACCAAAGCAAGATTCATCACCATACGGACACGGAGCAGACCTATGCTTCTGGCGACATAGGCGGCACATGTCCTCTTGATGATGCACAGGCTTGCTGATCACCCCTTTCCGGTTTGGTGGAATGTGGTGCTTACCACCTGTCATCGGCTTCTTGCCTTTCCAAGTGTCATTCTTATTATAGGGTGTGAACCGCGATCCACTTGCAGCAACCTTTTCCTTCAGATTCTGCTCAATCAGCTGAGCCCTCTCATAAATATCATTGTAGTCCTTTAAGTTGAAAGGCACCAAGATATCCCTTATCTCCGGCTTCAATCCGTCTCGAAATCTCTTAGCTTTATCCAAAGGGTCCTCAATCATTCTTGGGGCGTACCGTGACAGTTCAGCAAACCTCGCCTCATACTAATCCATAGTCATCTGATCCTGATGCAGACGCATGAATTCATTCACTTTCGATTCTCTGGCACAGTCCGAGAAGTACTTGCTGTTGAAGGCTTCTATAAATGCATTCCACCTCGGGGCTGTACCTTCAGGAAAGATCCGTCCTTTGGAAGCATCCCACCAGCTTCTTGCGTTCCCCTTTAGTTGAAAGATGGCTGAGGTGACCTTGTCCTCTTTGGTACACCTCAGCAACTCAAACACTGTCTCCAGTTCTTTGACCCACGAGGCAGCTACCTCGGGATCTCCATTCCCAACAAACTTCGGTGGCATTAGCTTGAGGAACTGTTCCACCAGCTTATGCATCGGTCGATGTCTATTCTCATTTCTAACCACTGGGTTTCCTTGGGGTTCCTGAACAGTAGTGTCAACGACAAGAGTACCTTGGTTCCTTTCTTGACGGTCCAACCTATCTCCCAGCGCTCCTAACGCTTGGAGAACATCAGCCATAGTCGACTCTTGCCTGGCAGGCTCAGCCGCACTAAGTGCTCCTTCATCAACAACGATCTCATCCACTAGCTTAACAGGCTTCCTTCGGGGTGCTTGGGGAGCTCTTCTGCCACATCCGCTCATTTTGCAGGTGAGTTACGGAGTTCTGCTCACCCCATAGAAAAATGCGGTCAGAAGGCAACACCACTACTTAAGACAAAAGTAGCAATCACACGCACAACACTTAAGGTCCTACTAACTATCCCATTTTTCATCGCTCCTTATTACTCCGGGCCAATGACCAGATGGATCAGGATGACCTTGCTCTGATACCACCTTGGGCGGGGATGTCACGCCTTGACTCTCGAGCACGCGGCATCCCTACCTTGACACCCATAAGTCACGAAGGATAGCGTCCTAGGCTCGCTATCGACCCATAATCGTAATGCGCATGCGGAATGTGTCAAACTCCCAAACAACAAGATCAGCATGGGATAGGACAGCAGGAACATTCATTCAATCAAATCATCAAAAGATAACTTCGACCCTCAATTCAAAAGCTGATACTAATTAACCCTATAGAGCTAACAACATACAACCTCATTCTTCGAGGCGGCTCTCTAGGACCTCAAAAGAGACAATGGTCGGTAGGGTTAACTCCATATCTACTCCAAAGGGTTACTCTAAAAAGTCACGCCTCAGCACCCACGAGGCTCCGTCACTTGTAACCTGAAAATGTTATCCCACGACGGGGTGAGAAATAAATCTCAGTGAAGTCAACGCCTAAGCTCGGTTAGGACGTTGATTCACCCAGGATATCTACCAAACAGACATAGCATGTCAACCAATACAGATATCCAACCACATGCAACTTACCCGCCAAGAAGCCATACGAAATGCGATGCAGACACGACATGACAGTCAAATAGCCCAATCAAGGCAAGCATCACATCAATTGACATACATGCCGTCACACGTAGTCTATTTATTATGAGATAGGGCATGTCAGCCCGGCACACTAGTCAGTTGGTGCCTAGTACCTTGGTTAATTGGTACTCTTCTGGCGGCGCCAGGCATCGTCCCTTACTTCCGGCGACTGGTTCTAGTAGTCCGTGTGGTTCCGATCGTCACTGCACGAAACTACCAAGAATCCCTTTCCAGGGCTTCGGTCCGTCACAAGCTGAGACCGACATCCATCAAACTGACATCACAGAATGACGTGCTTCTAACAAGACGTATTTTTTCGATCGTCACGATACAATCTTGTCAGGAATCTCATCGTCCCATCATATGACCACACATGACACCCGACAATCAATCAATTTTGTCATCATCGATTTAGGCCGGATGCTCATACAAACATGCTCAAAGACTCGGCCCAAGGTCGTTTTCATGCTAAATCATGCAGTTTGAGTTCACACAGGTCATATGAATGCACAACCTCATAACTAGGCTTGCGCCCGACACGGACGTTGAAACACTTAGAAATTCAACCATGTCACATCACAATAAGTCAATTGTACTCAGTCAAGCAGTCAAAACACGATCGATTAACCAATTCAATTAATCAAACAACATTGATTAATCCCAATTTCATTAAATTAATGATCGACCGCTCGGTTCTGAACTATCGCTCGCTTGCTCGCGATCAAACAACGGCAATCGATGCCCAATCAGTCAACCAATCGATTTTAACAACAACTAGCCACAGACGACCTAACTAAATCGACTAACTTATTTAATCGCGGTCATTTACCCTAAACCCGGTTTCTATCTAAACCGACCACGATTATTCTAATTAAATACCCTAATCGACTAATTAACTAACCCTAGGCGTAATAAGCGCCCTAACCAAGGATTATAGGTTAACTCACCCTTAATCTAGCTCGGGCAGTCTCGGTAATGGCGCGGCGACGGCAACACGGGTGGCGACGGCGCTGGCGACGGTTCTCGATTTTCCTTGGATAACTCGGGTTTCTCGGCTAATTAAGTGGCGACACCACCCCCACAGCAGCTAGGACACGTCGAGGAGGTCCGATAAGAGGTCGGCGGTGGCGGAGGAGCTCCAGCGATCGGCGGTCCGGCCAAAATAGAACTGGCCAGAAGCTGAAACAGGGCAAAACAAACTATTTTGGTGAGGAATCTCGGCTTCAAGACTGAGACTAGGTCGGTGAATGTTACGGGACTTACCAAGCTACTGAGGACAACCTACAGGACCGGCTAAGGGCGGCGAACGGAGGCCGGAGGTGAGCGAAGGGCGGCCAAACAGCCTCGGCCCGAAATAGAGGAGGCGCGCGCAGAAAACAGGGGAGCTGGTCGAGGGTCTTCGCGGCTCCAATCAGCGACGATAGGCTTCTAACGGCTCAGAGGGTCTAGATGGGGTTGTGGGTGGTCGTTGGTGGCAGTGGTGAGCGGCGGAAGCGGCGGAGCTAGGCGGAGGAGCTCACGGACAGCTTTGGGCCCCAAAACAAGGCACCGAGTCTGTTCTCAAGTCCAACAGCCCTCAGCGGCGGATTTGGAGGATGATGGGCGGTGGAGGGAGGTCGAGAGGATCGCATGGGTGGCGGAGGGCGGCGACGATAGGGTGGAAGGCGGCCGGGAGTGGCGCAAGAGCCGGCGGGGCTCCGAGTGCCCACCGAACCCGAAAACAGGGTAGGCTGCGTCCGGGTTCTCCGAGGGCTGTCCGACGGCTTCGAGGCGGCGCACGGCGGTCGGACGGAGGTAGAGTGGTGGCGATGAGAGGCGAATGGTGGTGGCGCACGAGTTCAACCCATAATGAGGAGCTCGGGAGGGGGAAGGGAATGGCAGAGAGAAAGAGAGCGTGAGGGAGGGGCTATCCACGAGAGAGAGAGAGAGAGAGAGAGAGAGAGAGAGAGAGAGAGAGAGAAGAATGGTAGGTGAGATGTTGATTGGTAGGTGGGACTTGACCAATGGTGGGGCCCACATGTCAAATCCAATTTGAATACTTCGTCTTGCAGTGCATAATTAGATGGGAAAAATGATTATTTGGCATTTTAGGGCTGAACGAAATTTTGACTCGACTGACGGATGATATTTTTGGTCTTTTCACAGGCTAGGCTCGGTCGCGGGGATTTGAATTCTAATTTGCGATGACTAAGATTTACGTAGCCTAATCTAATCGACAAACAATTTCGAGGATCATCCAAAATTCATCTCTTAATTCCTTTCGGTCCAAAATTCATATCGACTGAAATTCAATTTCATTCCTTTAATCGAATTTAGACGATTTACAAAAGGCGAATTTTCAGAGCGTCACAGCAAGAATCCAAACAGCCACCTAAGTGCCGAATTCTTATTTTAATTTTGCCCATCAAGTAAAAGGGTGTGTATTCGTAGTTATGACCCCATTCACGGAAAACAACACCAAGAAAAATATTTGTTGGATTTTCCGGCGTTCCTTTCTCGAAAAATATATGAGTCAAGGAAAACATTTTTCTCCCATTGAAAAAACACATTCAAAAGTGGAGGAAATGATTTCCTCTATTTGAAAAGAGGAAACATTTTCCCTCATTTTTCCTCCTCCTCTCCATCACATTCCTTTTATGTAAGTATTATTTATTTTTATTTTCATTCTTTTGTATTTTCACTATTTTTTTATCTTTTTAAAATTTTTAATTTTTTAAAATATTTTCTCTTTCCTCTGGTGGTCGCTGGCCATGGCGACTGCTGGTGACCAACCGAAGAAGACGAGAAAAGAGAAGAAAAGAAAAGAATTAAAAATTCGATTTAAAAAACAAAAAAAGATAGATAATGATAGAAAATTATTAAAAGGAGCACTCTGAGGAAACTATTTTCCTCTATTTGAATTTTCTTTACCAAACGGAGGAAACTATTTTCCAGTTATTTTCAGGTTTTAGCCTAACTCCAAAAAAAGAGTGTCATTTTTCGGAAAAAGAGTGTCATTTTTTGGAAAATGACTTTCTGAAAACTAATTTCCAAAAGCACTTCATCTTGTGTTCCACAAAACGGAGCCTAAATATGAATTGCAAAAGAAGAGTGAAGGGCCAAATCTCTAGAACCAACCTTAGAAAGGAGCAATTTTCGTTCTTGAGATCTGAGAAGACACAGCCTTTCCTCGAAGCGGATGAGCTTGGCCGGTCTTGGTGACCATCACAGCACGTGAAATGCTGCTATTTCTGTTCTTTTTCTTCCTCAAAGGCAGTGCAGCGTGAACATTGTTTGGGTAAATTGAATAGGCTGAGTGGATCGCCTAGATTGTCGTTGATCTGCGAGGAATCGAAACGGGTCTTGGACCGTTGGTTTGGGAGTGAATCCTGAATAGTGAATAGTGAAGTTGCACGTGCGATCCGTTACTGGAGTCGACATCCAGGGGTCTTAGGCAAGCGGGGATTATATGAGCTGGTCGTTTTGATTTGGGTCGGTTGTGAGGAATTGAAGTAGGAGCATAAGGAGGGAAGTTCGGCCTTGTGGCTTGGGGAAAGGACTTGTGAGGATCTTATTGTGTTTTGTGAACTTCTCGTGCTTGTATTTTGCGTTGCTTTTGTTGGATGTTCTGTTGACTTCTGACCAGCATTTGATGATTTGTTTTTTAGCCAGCACCGTCTGATAAATGCTTTCAGGCCGCGATTTCTGTTCTTTTTCTTCCTCAAAGCAAGTGCAGTGTGAACATTGTTTAGGAAATGCCAGATGAAGAACGGTGCCGTTTCCTATTTCGAGATAATATTCTTGGGAAAGCTCTTGTGAAATTGCAGTTGAATGTCATCAATAGAGGCAAATTCAGGGGGGGAAAACAAGGCGTGAACCCGACCACTTGCACGTTCTCTCTTGAGATTTGAGACTACCTCGGCCTCTTGTGCTTACTCCATCCCGATCTCTGCTATTCCACCATTCGCCTCTATATTTCAAGCTTAAAACCTTCTTGTTGATAACTCGTAAAATATTCGTAGATTACCAATTCTTCTGAAATATTATTAGTGTGATAGATAAGTTAAGAAGACTATCAAGAATTTACTAACATTCCAATGAAGCCTTTAGTAAATTACTAGCATGATCAGGAATTACTAACATACCAATAAATTAGTAAATCACTAACTCCTACAATATTTTACGAGTGTGGTAAGTAAAAATTACCAACTCCTGAAATTTTACTAGCATCGTAAACTAATTATTAGTACTATCGAGAATTCGCCAACATACCAATTAAGTTACCAACACCGTCATGAATTTACCGCCAACATTCCAATTAATTAGTCAATTACCAATTCATCTGAGAAATTATCACTGTCCTAAACAAATTACCAGCACTATAAAATATTTAGCAACATACCAAAGAAGTAATTAACCAACTCCTATGATATTTTATCCAACCAAAAATCCAAAATGCTCTTATGAAATTTTTATCCACGTGGTAAGCAAAATATCAACTCTCACCTTGCAGTTTTACTCTCTATCGACATATAGATAATGTCTCTTGTCTCAGTATCCTTGAGTCACCTAATTAAGGTGATCAAATCCAATGATAGAGTCATGGAGACTGGATTCAAAGTAGTTGAACACATACGTGCACTGTGTTCAAATACAATTCGAACGTCAAGCGAAACTCGAAATAATGACTAGAGTATCGGTACTTTATTCTGAAGTCGGTTTCCAATGGACTAATGGTCTCATAATGTCTGCAAGTCCTTGGCTGTTAGCAATCAGTGAATCTTTTTGCTTAGATATTCTTTTCCTAATTGTAGTCGATGTGCTTGGAGCACTCCTAATTGTAGTCGATGTGCTTGGAGCCTAGTGCTAATACATTTTAAAAGAATCATTCGATGTGGCATCTTCATTTTTTAGATGCCTGACAACGTTGCCATGTGCCTGCCACCGCGATTAAATTACTAGAAACAAAGAGCATCCGTGAAATTGCTGATGAACCTTTTAATACGAATTAAATGCCGGAAAAACACAAAACGACGCTATCATTTTAGCTGTACATTGGAAGACAATCGAGATCGTGTATTGTGCATCGTTGACTGTGTCACAGTCAAATTATCTTGAAATAGTAAATGTTGGTACCTGTGAAATCGGAACGTTGTTAGTAATCTACTAACGATTTACCGTGGTAAAACAGTTATTTTTTTTTTCGGATTTTACAAAGGTTAACCGGTTTTACTAGTAAATTATGTAGGCAACTCGTAATATACTAGCAGAAAATCATGCCTACTTGTAAAAGAAAATGAGTACTCATAATCTACAAGAATATATCAGCTTGGTAAATCGGTACTTTCACTAATATGTTATTGACAAATAAAAGTTGCTTCTTGTAAAATCGAAACCATGTCAGTAATCTAATAGGAATTTATAGTGGTAAAATAATTATTTTGTCCGTAAGTAACTGAGATCACAAGTAAAATATATAAGCCTTTTTAATTTATTGGCTAGCCGAATGATATGAAATGCGCAAGAATTCAAAGTGCAACTATCCCGTCCATTGAATAGCTATGGTTAACTTTGTTTGGTCTGATCTGGCGAAAGCTTTTCGTTTTAGAAAGAAAACTCTTCAATATGCTCTGTTTAATGAAAACACGTTCACGTTCTTCCTTAAGATTTGAACGGAGTAATTTTTGCTCTGGAGATCTGCGAAGGACCGAACCTTTGAAAACTTGGCACCGTCAAATGCGAACGCATTCTCATCGTCACCTTGGGATTCTACAAACTCTGCACCTTGGGATTCAAAACTCCTAAAGTTGATTAAAAAAAGGGTGCATTGTCAACTTTGACAAGCTGGAGTGATGTGGCAATGAATCATTCTCCTTAAAAATTTGTGGATCCGAATTCCCTGCCTTAAAAGCAGGGAATCTTAGATTTTATGCCCCTTGATCTTCCCCCTTTCTATAGGGGAAGATCCAATGGCCTTTAGCCATTAAGGTTCCCTGCCTTTAAGGCAGGGAATCCAGACCCAAAATTTGTGGCACAGCACATGGCCTATGACTCTGGCCATATTTGTAATTCAAGACACTAGAAGCAACGCTTGTTACATTCTGTTTGGTCCACGCTGATTAAAAAAGAGTACAAGTCGTAATTACAGCTGATAACCATGTGCGTAACGAATTTTAATTTGATTGTTTGTTTCGAAATAGAGATTTAGTTTCAAGAATATGATGGGACTAACATATACATAATCGATTTACAAAGTGAGTAAGTTAATTAATTATAGGAATACCGAAGAGTTCCTGAAAAAGTTTGTTGATCAAAATAATGTTGAAATCAACAAAATTAAAATCATAACTTGTTAGTATTGACACCTAATTTTATCGGTCCCGATTTAGTTTAATTTATTTCCTTTTTAAAGTTATTTATTTTTGTTTGAAAATAGAATAGACCAAAATAGATAAAATTGGCTTTTTTTTTCTTTTATTATTGCAAAAAGAAAATAGAAATAAAAAATAAGAAAACAACAATAAAAAAGAGAAAAAAATGCAACTGTAATGACCAACCCAGATCTCCATTTGTAATTCTTCTATTCACATTCACACTCCTGATCATGGCTTCCAACTTTGCCAGGCTGTACTGGATCCTTCTCTTTGATCAATTCTAGCAAATTGAGCCAGTCCTGTCTTCTACGTTTTATGACCAACAGAGCTCTCCACTTGGAATTCTCATACTCACGCTTTTGATCATGATTTTCGAACTTTTTTCGTCTCTTGCTGCCCCTGTTTTTGCTGCTGTGCTGCTCCTTTTTTTCTTGAAGAGCAGATCGAGGGAGATCAATGGAGGGGAGGCAAGTAGCAATACAGCTGGAAACGATGGAACAGCAGGAGGCGCTTCTTCTACTCACTCTTCAACAGGAGTAGCCGGAAGGGCTACTTCATCAGGACTCGCTAAGGAGGCAGCTGCAAACGAAGGAACAGCAGGAGGCGATTCCGATGCTCACACTTCAACAGGGGTATCTGAAAGGGCTACTTCATCAGGATCAGCTAAGGATGCAGCTGCAAACCTTGGAATGGCAAGAGCCGATTCTGGTGCTCTTTCATCAGGAGCAAATAATGATGCAGCTGCAATTAATGGAATGGCAAGTGGCGATTCTGGTACTCACACTTCAACAGAAGTACCTAAAATAGATACTACGTCACAACATGACTATGAAGTATTCTTGAGCTACCATGGAAAAGATACTCGAGCAACTTTTACCGACCACCTTTACACTAGACTCACAGAGGCAGGAATCCACACATATAAGGACGACAAAAGTCTCCGCGATGGGGAAGAGTTTGGCCCAGCACTTCTCCGAGAAATTAAGCAGTCGAAGATCTTAATACCTATCTTCTCCAAAAATTATGCCTCTAGTCCCTGGTGTCTCAAGGAGTTAGCCCAAATGGTCGAGTGCAAGAAGAATAATACGGGACAAAAGATCATCCCCATTTTTTATGGTGTGGGGTCTGAAGAGGTTAGGTGCCAAAGTGGGGATTATGGAGAGGCATTTAGTTTATATGAAAGCAAGAAGCGATATGACCAAAAGATTATCAAAAATTGGAGGGATGCTCTCAAAGCAGTTGCGAAAATGCAAGGACACAACATGCACAACAGGTGACTGCTTTTAGCACTCCATTTCATGTGCCTTGTATCATTAAACTCGATGCATTTCAATTGGCTTCTTTTCTAGATTTGTGTTAGTCTTGTGGAAATTGAATTGTATGCAATTGAAGTTATACTGCAAAATCAGACTAAATAATGGCAAAATCCCAATTTTGTCCCATTTCATCCCCAGCAGCATTTAAAGTCAGTTCAGGTCATTCATTAACCCTAAGTTTCATCGCTAATTCCTCTAAATGGAATAAATCGTTGAAAAACACGTTTAGAATAGGTTTGTAGTTTTTAATGTGGTCCTGTCAGATCGTAGTTTGTTTCAACTCAGTTTTCTAACTCATTGCCCTTTTTGACTTCTAGGCCAGAAGGTGAGTTCGTAAAAACATTCACGCAGAAGGTTTTCAATGAGTTGAATATGGCTTCTCTGGGAAAATCAGACTACTTAGTCAGTGTCGACAACCATGTGGATGCAATCATGAAAATGATAGGTGCTGGGACAAGTGAAACACGGATTATTGGAATTTACGGGATGAGTGGCATCGGAAAGACAACTATTGCCAAAATCATATACGACAAGATTTCACATGACTTTGAGAATTGTTGCTTTCTTCGTGATATTCAAGTAACATAAAAAAACAATGGCTTTCATTGCGTGCAGAAGCAGCTCATCTCTAGCATCCTCAAAATGCAATGCGAAGATATGAAAGATGTTGCTAAAGGAACTCAACTAATTAAACGCAGGTTGTTGGGGAAAAGAGTCCTCCTCCTTGTTGATGATGTGGAAGAAAAGGATCATATTGATGCACTTGCACTCAAAGGTAAGCATGATTGGTTAGGCAAAGGGAGCAAAATTATTATTACTACCAGAATGGTAGATGTTCTCGAATTTTCGGAAGTGGAACGGAGGTATGAGCTTCCAATCATGGATGGCGATCGATCTCTTGAACTTTTTAGCAAACATGCCTTCAGAGGAAATTCTCATTCAAACCAGTATATCCATCAATCCAAAAGGGCGATAGACATTGCTGGAGGTCTTCCGCTTGCTCTCGAAGTCATAGGTTCACTTTTATTTTGCACTAAAAAGGAAATGTGGGATGCCACATTGAAGATGCTAGAAAGTGTTCCTAATAATGAAATTATGGGGAAGCTAAAAATTAGCTATGATAAATTAAGTCCTCTGCAACGGCATGTATTCCTCGATATAGCTTGTTTTTTCAGTGGATATAACAAGGATATTCTGATTCATTTCTGGGAGGAATCTGAATATTCTCCCATAGTAGACATAATGTTTTTACAGAACATGTGTTTGATAAAGACTACCGAGGATAATGAAGTGCGGATGCATGACCAGCTTAGAGATCTCGGAATAAAAATGGTTCGTGACGAAAGTAACATGAAAAGAGAGAAGCAAAGTAGGGTGTGGGATCCTAGGGAAGGATTGGATTTGCTGAGGAAACATAAGGTAAAATCCCCCTCATATAAATTGCCAGTATTTATGGATTTTTTTCCCAAAAAAGCCAGTTACTTTTTGTGTTGTCTAGAACCATTACGACTTCGTCGACCTATAATTTTTGCTCTTTTAAGATTATAAGAATGATAGTATTGAACTCAACGGCTTAATATATAGTGGACTTGAATATATGTGTTTCCCTTTCCACTTTTTGGTTTTTAAACTTTTCATTTGGACAGGGAAAAAAGAAAGTGGAAGCTCTTCGTCTCAATTTGGAACATCAGTCGCCATGTCGTT
Organism: Rhodomyrtus psidioides; assembly: GCA_021437785.1. Lineage (NCBI taxonomy): Eukaryota > Viridiplantae > Streptophyta > Magnoliopsida > Myrtales > Myrtaceae > Rhodomyrtus > Rhodomyrtus psidioides. The sequence goes on from JAILYB010000121.1 coordinate 276,771, forward strand.
TTACCTATGAGGGCTTTGAGAACCTACCAGATCTAAGGTTCCTTGAAGTTGATGGTTCGGAGCAAAACTTTGATGCAGAAGAGAGGCTTCTTTGGCACGAATCGCCATCAAATGCTCTTCCAACTAATGAGAATTTAGATCTCCTTCCACAATTACGATGGCTTCGTGGAGTGATTTTCCCCCAAGATTTAACATTGCAAATTTCTCCGTTGAGGATCTGGTCATTCTTAATCTATCTGAGAGTGAAATTACGGATGATTGGAAGGGGTGGAGCCACATGAAGGTATGCCGTATGCTAGACAACATTTATTATTCCGTCGTATTAGATTCAAAAGTAATATTTGCATGATTATTCTTTTACATGCGATGAAGAATTTGAAAGTGCTGATTCTGTCCAATTGTGATAGTCTACAAAGGCTACCAGACGAGTTGGGTAGAGATCTTGCAAGCCTTGAATACCTAAGTCTAAGTTCGTGCCGATCGGAGAGGCTTCCGGATTCGATCAAAAATATGGAATCGTTGATTGAGTTGGATATATCCCGGACGGACATCGTCGAGCTGCCTGATTCCATCGGAAAGTTGAAAATTTTGAAAAGATTGAAGATGGAGAGGAGTACGATAAGCAAAATACCCGATGCCCTTTGGACGATTGAAAAGCTTGAAGAAATAGAAGCCTCCAATATTAATCACAATATCCATGTAAACATTGGCAATTGCATCAACAAGAATGAATCCATGAGGATCTTGAAATTGTTTAAAGCGGAAATATTCTCACTACCGAGGCTTCCTGAAAGTCTTGTCACTCTACGTCTTGATTCGTTGAAGATGGACACGTTTCCGGATCTCTTAAACCTCACTAATTTGAAGGAATTGGAACTGAGGTTTTGGTTTCGGGATTCTGATGGGGAGTCTGATGGGCTTGTGGAAGTGGAATATCCGATACCACAGTGGATTGGGAACTTAAGCAAGCTGAAGTCTCTGAGCTTGCGCTGTGATTTTGTGACCACCTCACCAACAGACCTTACCCTCCCTCCTCATCTCAAGCACCTTCACCTCCTCTGCCCTAAACTGCGTTGCCTCCCGAGGCTTTCCTCAAGTTTGTCCTTCTTATATTTGGAAAGGTGCGAGTCACTTTGCTCGATGGAGTCTCTGGACCTGACCTCTCCTAGTGTAACCACCTCACCGACAATACCCTCCCTCCTCATCTCAAGGAGCTTCACCTCGAAGACTGCACTAACCTGCGTCGCCTCCCGAGGCTTCCCTCAAGTTTATCCAACTTGAATTTGCGACACTGCAAGTCACTTTGCTCGATGGGGGATCTATCGAATTTGAAGAAGAAGAATCTATCATCTCTCTTCATTGTGGGCGCTGCAATTGAAGAGATTCTAGGCCTTGGCTATTTAGAGAACCTACGAGATTTAAAGCTTAAGAGCCTTGGACAGGTGAAGATACTACCAGATCTAAGCAATTTAAGCAAGATAAGGAATCTTGATGTATATGGATGTGATAATCTAGTTGAGATTCAAGGCGAACAACTACCAGAGTCTTTGGAAGAATTGGAGATAAATTCTTGTGAATCTTTACTGAAGTTGCCCGATCTGTCGGATTTGAAGAACCTGTCATCTTTCTGCATTTCGGGCTCTAAAATTGAAGAGATTCAAGGCTTTGGTTGTTTGGAGAACCTTCTAGATTTGCAGCTTTATCGCCTTGAACAGGTGAATATACTACTTGATCTAAGCAATTTAAGCAAGCTAAGGAGTCTTGATGTACAAGATTGTGATAATTTGGTTGAGATTCAAGGCGAACTCCCAGAGTCTTTGCAAGAATTGAAGATTGATTCCTGTGAATCTTTTCTGAAGTTGTCCGATCTATCGAATTTGAAGAACCTGTCATCTCTCCACATTTTGTGCACTGCAATTGAAGAGATTCAAGGCCTTGGTTGTTTGGAGAACCTAGGAGATTTGCAGCTTGATCAACTTGGACATTTGAAGATACTACATGATCTAAGCAATTTGAACAAACTAAGCAGTCTTGATGTATCTAGTTGTCCTAATCTGGTTGAGATTCAAAGCGAACTACCACAGTCTTTGCAAGAATTGAAGATTGATTCCTGTGAATCTTTTCTGAAGTTGCCCGATCTGTCGAATTTGAAGAACCTGTCATCTCTCCACATTTTGTGCCCTGCAATTGAAGAGATTCAAGGTCTTGGTTGTTTGGAGAACCTAGGAGATTTGCATCTCGATCAACTTGGACATTTGAAGATACTACCTGATCTAAGCAATTTGAACAAACTAACCAGTCTTGATGTATCCAGTTGTCCTAATCTGGTTGAGATTCAAAGCGAACTACCAGAGTCTTTGGAAGCATTGCGGATTAATTCCTGTGAATCTTTTGTGAAGTTGCCTGATCTATCGAATTTGAAGAACCTGTCATCTCTCGACATTTCGTGTGTTGCAATTGAAGAGATTCAAGGCCTTGGTTGTTTGGAGAACCTAGGAGATTTGGAGCTTCGTCGCCTTGAACAGGTGAAGATACTACCTGATCTAAGCAATTTAAACAAACTAAGGAGTCTTGATGTATCTCGTTGTCCTAATCTGGTTGAGATTCATGGCGAACTACCAGAGTCTATGGAAGTATTGCGGATTAATTCCTGTGAATCTTTTCTGAAATTGCCCGATCTATCGAATTTGAAGAACCTATCATCTCTCGACATTTCATGCGCTGCAATTGAAGAGATTCAAGGCCTTGGTTGTTTGGAGAACCTAGGAGATTTGGAGCTTCGTCGCCTTGAACAGGTGAAGATACTACCTGATCTAAGCAATTTAAACAAACTAAAGAGTCTTGATGTATCTCGTTGTCCTAATCTGGTTGAGATTCAAGGCGAACTACCACAGTCTTTGGAAGCATTGCAGATTAATTCCTGTGAATCTTTTCTAAAGTTGCCTGATCTATTGAATTTGAAGAACCTGTCATCTCTCGACATTTCGTGCGCTGCAATTGAAGAGATTCAAGGCCTTGGTTGTTTGGAGAGCCTACGAAATTTGCAGCTTGCTCAACTTGGACAGCTGAAGCTACTACCTGATCTTAGTAATTTAAACAAACTAAAACGTCTTCAAATACATTCTTGTGATAAGTTGGTTGAGATTCAAGGCGAACTACCACTGTCTTTGAAAGCATTGAAGATTACTTCCTGCGAATCTTTACAGAAATTGCCTGATCTGTCAAGCTTGAATGGATTGCGAAAAGTCGCAATAAACCGTTGCACAAAATTGAATGTGGAGGCAATTTCTTCGCTTTGCTTGAAGAAGTCAGACTACTTTGGGGGAGAAGACGAAAGGGACAGGAAAGACGCCGAGTCTGAATATGAGGGAAAAGATACCGAATCTGAATCTGAATATGATGGAGAAGACGATTAACATGAATCTGATTATGAGGAGAAGGCGACCAATATGAATATGAATATGAGGAAGAAGACTGACGGATAAGTGCACGTTGCTCTTGAAAGCTTCTTGATCCACTACCACAAATTATTCCCTTCTGTTCAATCGTCAAACAAATTAAGGTAACTTATTTCCTCTGACAACCAATGTTTTTCCTTTTCTGCAATCAAACTCTTCCATAGACATGAACAGAGAAGTTTCTCATGCACTTTGACTGAAAATCTGATTAAGGTATTGAAATTGTGATATCTCCGTACAACCAGAGGGTTCTTAATTATGTACAAATATTCCTTCTCTTTTTCTAGTATGGTTTGGCCTTTTTACCTATATTTTCTTTGGATGTTTTTTTCCTTGCTTCTATGTTTCCCAACTGGAGGTATGCATGTCGATTGCACCCTTATTACTTGATTTTCGACAATTCATTAGAGATCCTCGATCGATTTGCCGATTCACATCTTTTGAATTTGATACCATCTGTTTTGCACTGGAGATAACTTTGCTACACTGTAAACAATTAGATGGAATGTGCGTTGGAGGTCACAGCGCTATGGTTTTCATCTTGGAATTTTACAGCATAATCAACTCATCGTCACAATTCTGAAAAAGACAGACTCTGTATTTATATGCTTATGTTCAGTTTACTTTCTGGGATCTTCTTACTGGGACTTGCGAATGTTATGGAGATGTAATAAAATGAAGAAAGAGAAATTTCACTTGGGTAGCGGCATCAATAGTTGGCACATCCAAGCTTCCATCTGTGACAGGAGAGGGAAAACCATTCAGCTTCTCCAAGGTATCACAAATCATCTTATGTTTGAGGCTAAATTTTGTATTACAAGTGCATAGGACGTATGATTAGTCTCACTTGGGGCCTGAATCATGTCAATCGACCCTCGTGTGATCTCCATTATTGCCTCCATTTTCTTGAAATGATTATCCGTAGGTGGTTATCTATAATAAAAACCCTTCCATTCACCTCCAGTTATACCAGATGACTCTTTTAGGTTTAAAGATTAACAAGAAGCGCTAAGGGAGATCTCAAATGACCGGCTTTTTGCTGGTTTCTACTGTTGCTGAGAGGAATTAAAGCTTTTAAGAAACTTACAAAAATCTTTCTGCATAGGGAGCTATGGCTAGTTGGGCAGCTGTATAGATGGAGACCGAAGAAAGGCAGATGAAGAATGAAATTTGATGTTGACCGTATTCCCTCTAACAATCTTGGTGTGGTAAACTTACAAAACCTCACTTGTGTTTTTTTTCCCCCTCATTTATAGTGTGCCCATAAGAATGATTATTACATTTGCTTTTTGGTACGCAGATGTTCTATTACGAGGAAACACTCGAAGGGCTTGTCTGAACCGGGAGAAAAATTATGGGACTGTGGTCTCGTCGCTTTCATTGGTTATTTGTAAAAAAATGTGTGCTTTGTAGATCATGTGGCTTTCAAGAGCCGAGAGTCATGCTGAATCCAATCATTTGAAAGAGCCACTCCACACTCTTTCTTAATGCGCTTTCAACATGCGTTTTCCAAAGACAGAGCTTTCTCCCTACTCTGAGTTGGGTTGCTTCCAAGCAAAAAAGTGTCCTCACTTTCCTCCATGGACAACAATCCTTCACAGCTCCTTCCGTCAGGTCTGTAGGATGTTTAATTCGTGTCTGCTTTTTTATTTCCTTAATTTCCTGAGATTCGTAGAAATAATGTTGGGAGGCATTTCCACTTATGTTCATCTTCCGCTAATGAAATATGCAGAGTTGATTGACCGGTGTATAGGTTTGAAAATCTGGGTTATAATGGAGGGAGAAAAAAGATCTTGTCGGTGCTGTAAGTGGCTTCAATGTGTCCGTCAACATGATCCTAGAGGATGTCACCGAGTAGTATCTCTCTCTCTCTCTCTCTCTCTCTCTCTCTCTCTCTCTCTCTCAAATTTAGTATTGCCTCAAGACACTTCTCGTACTATGTTGGGGATGAGGGAAGCCATTCTATGTTTTTGACATCAATTTATTATCTGAAGGGGCAAATGAACTCAATTTGAATGTATTAGCATTGGAAGTTGTAAAGCCGTGGTTTATGAGGCCTCTTTGTCCTCAATTTGATCTATGCTTCTAACTGAGAATCACTACTTACACAAGCATCTGCCATATGGTCAATCTTCTTTTCTCCCTCACTCCTCTTTTTATTGAGCTTCTAAGTGTAAACTGTGGAAGCTTCATGCGATCATAAGATTCTGTTTTGGTTCTTGCATACAATGAAATCGCTGTTGCTATGCCTACATGTTTTGAGCCCTTGCATCGATATGGGCATGGTATTGCCTAAAGTTTTGGTGATCTATCAAATAGAAGCAACCGCCGTCACAAAACAGAAACAATCAGTCACTCAGGGGTTCTCGCCTAGTTTTGCCTAAAGTTTTGATAAATATGAAGCGCAAGTGGTGTGACAACTATGTTCCAGGAAAGCTAGAATTCTGCATTCGAGTGCCTGAACCACACTTAAGTGATGATACCTTCCTTTTTGTCTTGATCCGAAATGAGTTGGATTCACCCTCTAACTCCAGTAGCAAATTATGTCGTTACTCTCTCTCTCTCTCTCTCTCTCTCTCTCTCTCTCTCTCTCTCTCAAACATGCGCTCCTTTGAGCATTAGGGATGTGGATCCTCTGTCCTGCACCGTACTTCCATGTGTGTCTCAACATATGTCTGCTCTTGATGCTTACCTCATTAGCATGCATCAATGTTTTTTTTGTCGAAAGCATGCATCAATGGTTGACAAGTTTAAGATGACAAATCATCTTCTTGGTGACCTGCTATTGGACTACCCTTTCTGTGTTATATACATACGCGATCTAAATGTAGAATTTTGTGTTCCCAATTCCACTTTGGAGAGGATCAAAGAATTCCACTTATGTACTCATTGCTCTTGCTTGAAAAGCTTTTACTTCATTATGCAGTATTGTTCTGGTACCGACACATCAGGCCTAAGATTTACACTATACTCTGCCTATAGCTAGATGAATAAGAGACGCATTTTGCTCCATGTGATCTCAATTTTCCACCCAAGCAGCTGTATTTGCTGCGCATTAGGAAAACATCCGTGCCCAAAGCAAACTCAATTGTTTTGACTTTAACTGGTTTTTGTCGTTCGTGTTTTCAAGCAGGTTGGCTATTAGGGTGGAGTGCTGTTCCTTGTTTTTGCGGTAGCAGCATTCTTCGGAGTTTTCTAGAGGTTTTCAGACTGCTGAAATAGTGAACTCAGAGCTCGTAAGGTGTAATATTGCTTGTGGAGCTTGGTTAGAGTGACCATGACAAATTCTTGACTTTACCGGAAAACTCGGCCACTGGCCGTGGAAGCTTGAGAGAGGAGTGTGGATTTAATCCTGAGGAATTCCTTAGTCTCTTCGAGGACTGCATGATGAAGGTGACTGACAGTTTCTTGACTTTGCCAGAGAACTCGGCCGTCGGCGGTGGAAGCTGGGGAGAAAAGTCGACGCGCTGCAATCTTGAGGGGTATGGATGTGACACCGACCACTTCCTTCCTCTTGAAGACCTGATATTCCCGTGTGATTTAAATTTGAACATGTGTTTTTTCTTGCAAAACTACATTCATTGTACAGGAATTAATTTTTTCTTGTTCCAGTTCACTGGTTTAATGGTTTAATGGCATTGGCTCACACTATTTCTTTCTTGGTCAATAATTTAATCTGATTAGCTTCTTCTGATATGTTGATTTTTATTTGCTGGAATTTTTAATATTTGTTAGATTTCAAAATGCAATCTTGTTTAATCTTTTTCTCTGATTATCGAGGGTAGCGTTTGAAAACTACAGGCACACAATCTTAATCACTAGTTCAAATTCTATCATCCCTATCTATTACTTCTCGTCTGAGCAATAACGAGGGATTCTTTGAAATTGAAATATGGCTAACCCAATAATGAAAGTTTCGTAAGGGGACCGGTACCCATGGACCATATTCTTCTCCAATTTGAGTTTTGCTAACGTCTCGAATGAATTCAAGGACATATTCGAAGAAATTGGCGCACGATTGATATGATATAATGTTATACCAACAAGATGACCAGATACCTAAAGCATCACGAATAATGAACATTGAGTATATTAATGAAGATCAAATGTGAACACAATAAGTTATTATTGTTAGAAAATCCAACCCAAAAGCTTAAGCTATTAGGTGGAGGGAGACCACATGAATATAAAGAGCATACAACACTCGTTCACAAGTGTGGGACAACAACAACAACTTCAACACCCCCTCTCACGTGCAAGCAATCTGCACGTGGAAATTAACTAATAGGGGGTGGACCCACATACGCGTAGAGGCGTCAAATGGGTGGGTCGGGTCGGGTATGGGTCGGGTCGAATATGGTCCGACCCATATTGACTCATTTAACCCGTTTTGACCCATATTCATCCAATGCAAATTTAGTGACCCATACCCGACCCAACCCATACCCGACCCATACCCGACCCGACCCGTATTACTTAAATACTTATATATTTAGCTAAATTATGAAATATTTATTTCTTATAATTTATTAAGAAAAATTAAATTGCTAAAACATGCAATTGAATTTTTCTGAAAAAATTTAAATTTTTTCTTTATAAAATAATTTTTTATTATAATCGGCCACCTGCGACATCTGCTCGCCACTGTTGACCGTTGCCTGCTTCCTGCCATCGTCGTCCCCTCAAACTGCTGCTCGCCACCTCCGTCGCCGAAGCTGTAGCTCTCCCCGCACGGGCTGCCGCTTCTGAGGGCGTAGGGGGCGTAATCGGAGCTCGGGAAGGGAGGTGCTCCGGCAGGTTTCGACGCTGACTCGTACTCGATTCTAGTTTATCTTGCCGAGTTAAGTTAAAAGACTTCAATACTAATTAACTCGTACACGCACTGTAGCGGCGGTCAACGGCTGGCGGCGGCGGAGGGTGGTGGTTGGTGATGGTGACCGGAGGTGGGCAGCGGTGACCATTGGCGGCCAAAGTAGAGCGACGGCCAAGGCAGGAGAAAAAAGAAAATAGAAAAGAAAAAAAATTATATAAAAAACAAATTATCAAAATATTAAAAAATTAGATTTTAAAAAAAATATTCACAAAACTTATTTATGATTGCCTTAAGATAGTTTTCTTAGCAAACCCATTTATGGCCCATTTGAAACCCATTTATGACCCATAAAGTTTTTAAGCAACCCATTTATGACCCATTTAAGTACTTAAACTAACCCATTTTTGACCCACCACCATCAAATATGGGCCAAATGTGGGTTCTAGACCCATTTTGCCACCTCTACATACGCGGAAGGAAACAACACTGGCTCTGATACCATGTTAGATTTTGTGGGACCACTTCAACAATTATGATATTGAATCTGTTTGACCAATAATCTGCAGAAGTACGACCACGATTCTCGAGCGATGTTGCCAACACTAGAACCAGATCGTTTGCTTGTGCAGCTTTAGAAGCATATGTGATAAACTTAGTCCCTTCACTTCTTTTCCTCGTAATGGATCTAGTTGTGGATTTTTAGACTAATTATTTGCATATCTAAAAGGAAATTGTGCCATCTTGACTAACTGTGACCAGATCTTGAATGGTGTAGTGGGAGGAAAGGAAAGACAGGGAAGACCTTGCCCTTGTCAAAGCGAACAGAAAAATCGCTTGTCGTGAGGAAGCAGTTAATCGAACACGGCAAGTCTGGTGGAGCTGTTGGCCGATCTGGAGGAGTCCAAGAGTAAACATGCAGCACTATGCTTAAAACAAAAGGAGATGCAGGTAAGCTATGTATAGCTCTTCTACAATTCTCGAGTGCCTCCTACTTCATAAGTTCCTATCCGTGATGGCAAATCAGTTCGATGATGAGGCTGGATTTATTTACAGGAACTTATGCCGATGTTGTGAATGTGATGACGGTAAGCCGGATATCAATCTCCTCCTCACACCATTCAAAATCGTCCTGGAAGCACACTAGTATGATGTTGTATCCAATTTCATGGTATTTGTGTTAATAAAACCATGGCTCCGAAGGCGACTCCTCTGTTTATGGTGTATGTACAGTGTAGAGAACACAGAAGTACACAGCTGTACTCTTTTCTGTAATATATTTACGGCGACTCTTCTGTTAATGGTGTACATGCGAGTGCAAATTATGTGGTTAGATTACTGTGACAATACTCTCGGAGTCGGCCGAATCCTCTGCATTCACATGGACTGCCCCAACATCGTTTAACTGAAAAATAGGTAAAATTGCCAATTTGTATACTAATGGATTTGATTGCGCAAATAAGGGCAAATCAATCCTTGCCATAATCACGTTGATTGATTGGATTGGCAATTAATGGAATTTGTTTCCTATTCTAAGAGAGAGAAAGAGAGAAGAAACGTTTTGTCTTCTAAAGAACGTTCGTGGTTCAAGCAAACACCATTGGAGGAAATCTCTCTAAAAAAATACTCCATGGATAATCTCTCTCAATGGACGATTGATCGGCGGATCGGAATCGTTTATCATCTGCAACGGGACTCTTAATATGTGGCTATCGAGGTATGTTCGTTTTACGTGATATACCTCAACGATCAGTGATTCAAGTTTTTGATCCCTGGGTTTGACGATCTAGTACAATCGACATATATGACGGTCTGATTGATGTATGGCTGCAATCCACGTTTCCTGTTTATGGGTATGTAGATCTATTTTATTCCGCTTCATTTATAGATCTTGATTAACAATATTGTATGTAATACCCAACAGTGGTATCAAAGCATAGTCGTTCTTGTTTCCTGATTGTTTGTGTTTTATACGAATTTCGAGCGCAAAAAAATAAGTTTTAGACCGTACTGTTCACGACATGTTTGTGAATTTTTTTTGTGCGATAAAAATGATTTTTGATCATATCAATTGTCGCGACCTAAAAAATTATTAATTCTTAGGCTAATGGATTATTAGGTTAATTTTAATGACTAACCTAATACGGACTCTCCCAAGCCCTACCAAATCGCAACTTAAATTAACTAGAATGATTTAGAATTGGAGTCGACACTAATCATTCTTGGTAGGTTGATTAGAAACCTAAGTAAAATAGCGGGAGAACTATTTTACTTCTACGAACCAGAGATTGTGGATTCGGGGACTTGGTTACACTAGTTAATTAAAACTAATGCCCTTTCGGTACCTTAATTCCATGAGATGTCCTAATTTGGCAACTCGACTCAATTCACTTTAAGCTCAAATGAGGCGTTTTTGTGTTTTCACTTTTTAGATGCAATATATGAATGACATGGATACAATGACGTAAAATTATCTAAATGACGGGGATGAATGCGATTAGTGATGCAGCATAGATATACGAAATGAAGGCATGCGGATGTGATAATGATGCATGTAATTTTCGAAAAAAAATCAATGATGCATGGATGCAAATTTTCGAAGATATGATAAGGACATGGGCAGATTTTTTGTCTTTTCTTTTATTATTTTTCAAGCAATGAAAAATGCATGAAACAAGATATAGTTTAAAGATATACGAGGATATTTTGAAAATATGGAACACAATGCAATGATATTCGAAAATATGATATGCACGATATGCAAGAGATAATGCAAAAGTAAAGATAAAATATGCATGACATTAAAGATATGCTATCCTAAATCACATTAGATATGCAAGATGACGAGATATGCATTGGATACAATTTTGCTCTTTCCTCTTTGAGATTTTCGGCCACGAAGGGGTATCTTTGAAGATTTTGTTATCTTGACTTAACTGTCTAAAGTTTTATGAGATTAGGTTTCTAGGAAACTTCATCTTCCTAAAAAGAATTAATTAGATAGGATTTCTAGGAAACATATCTTACTAAAGTTTTTTAGGAATTTTTTAGGATATAACAATTGAAGTCAAGAAAACATATCTATCCACAATCAATCGAGATCACAATCCCCTTTTATTTTTTGAAAAATTCGGCATTACCAATTTGAGATCGAATTTATGAAGATAGCAAATCGGACCTAAGCGGCAATAGGTCAGACTGACTAAATCCATAATTTATGACAAAAAATTAGGTTTTGACACTTAGATCAAAAAGTGGTATCTTAAAATTCTGAAAAATTTGCACTTTACTTAATGTCGAGATCAAAACTTGCGATAATAACTTTATCTTCGAATGAAAATCAGCATGCTAATTATGCGAAAATAGCAAACAAAACAACGGCCAATCCTTTCGCGAGCATGTTCAGATCAATCTTCAAGATCGTAAGGGAGTTACCTTGATTCGTTGCGTTAACATTCTGCACACCGCAAAACTGTAAATTAGCGAAAAGAAGACTCTATTTTGGCCCGACGCAGCAAAACAACTCTTGAAATCGAGAAGGAGACGTGTGAGACAGCAAGTATCTGAGGCTTCAGTCAATCGGTGGAGCAGCCGGTTGGAGTTTCGTGTGACAATGGCGCGAACAAGGGTAGTCGATATCGAGAATATTGGCAACGTCGATGAAAGTGACCACACTTTGACCAGCTCTGCGACGCCCATGAGAACCCAAATCCACGTGTGAGAAACCCACTAAGGTTGCCTGCAAGAGAATTAGTGATGCATGAATCTTTCTCAGAATGAATTGAGAAAGTGAAGGTGACAAGAGAAGGAGCTATCCTGATGCAAAACTTCTTGCGGCCGTGTGCTTCCCTTTGGGTGGCTTGGAGCTATTTGTGTGTGTTGGAAATTGGCGCCCTTCAAGGGCTAAAATTGGCTGAATTGGCCAATTTCCATTATTGTGGTAATTGGCCAATTAATAGAATTTCTTTCTTATTCTATAGTAAATGAGAAAAGGAAGAAAACGTCTTCCTCTTCCTAAGAACGTACGTTCGTTCCTGAAATACCACCATGGAAGAAACTCTTTCAAAAACACACTCCAGATTTCTCTCTTGACAACGATCGATCGGCGGATCCGGATCGTTATCTCATCTGCAACGGGGGCTCTTAATCTATGGCTATCGAGGTATGTTCGTTTTACGTGATATACCTCACCGATCAGTGATTCAATTTTGATCTCAAGGCTTAACAATCCAGTACAACGGTTTGATTTGCATATTACTGGAATCCGCGCTTCGAGCTTATGGGTATGTGGATCTAGATTATTCTGCTTCGTTTATAGATCTTGATTAGTAATTTTGTATGAAATTCCCTTCATTGGTATCAGAGCTATGTGTTCTTGTTTCCTGATCGTTTGTGTTTTATATGAATTTCGAACAAGAAAATTTCAATTTTCAGGGTTACTGTTCATTGGGTTTCCGGTCTGTTGTGTGTGACAAAACTGTATTTCGTATACATGGTTGGAACGGGCTCGGTGATACGAGAATTTTGAGTGGTCGCCTGTCGCGAGGCGACACCGGGAATGGCTACACGCATGCCACGCGCCACCAGGGAATGAGTTCCCGACCCAGCGGCGTTTCGAGGCATTTTCGTGAAATTTCGTTCAACGAAAATGGGATGTGAAGATACCATCAGAATCGTATCAGTGAGACGAGCATTTTGAGGGGTCGACCGCCGCCAACGGCCGTAGGAGAAAGCTGCACGCGCCGACACGCGCTGGAGGGGCGCGGTGCGCGTGGGCGTTACGCGCGCATGCGAGCAGCGCGTGCTCAGTGGCCAAACAGACCTAAACCCGGCTTATCCCTATTCCAAAATCAGTTTAAGCTTATCCATGATCCGGTTCAAGGTGTCCAATGGCGGTTCGGATCAGATTCGACCCGGTCAACGACTCGGCCTGTTGACCCGATCAACGTTGACCGTTCACCAAATTTTTTTTAAAAATTTACAATTTAGTCCCTGAACTTTTGAACAATTATAATTTGGTCCCCGAACTTTTGAAAAATTGCAATTTAGTCCTTGAACTTTTGGAAAATTGTAATTTGGTCCTCGAACTGTTGGAAAATTTCAATTTGGTCCCCGAACTTTTGGAAGATTGCAATTTAGTCCCCAAACTTTTGAAAATTGCAATTCGATCCTCAAAATTTGAGAAATTACTTTTTGACCCCATTGACCGAGCGTTGACTAGTCAAAGCTGAAACTTTGGTGTGGATGCATATGAGCTCCGATTGGGGCGTGCGAGGTACCGTTGCGTTCGTATCGAAATTTTCTTCGATTTTATATATTATTTGGGCATGTTAAAATTCTAAAAATACGTTTGAAGCCCATGATATAAGTATTTTGAGGCATTTTTTCAAGAATTGATCGATGGCATATGTACTGCAATCTCGTGATTTGATGTGTAAAGTATTCATGTATAGTCCAAATCATGCTATGCCATGTTATACAAGATATATGGATCAATATATGAATTGTGATCCTTATTCGAGTGGGGAGTTTTAGAAAGTTTTAGTAATTTCGGTGAACTCAATTTTACATAAATGATTATGTTAATTGTAATTTCAAGCGAGGATTCTTGGACGATGATTGGGAACATTGTGAACTTTTGAATCTAAGGCCTTATGTAAAATTATCTATTAATATAATTAGTTAGTGTAAAATAGGTGCGTAAATGTTAGGTATCAATGGTTCGTGAATGCATGTCTATAGAACTTCGTGTTCATAAACAACGGTTATGCGCTTAGCGAAATAAAGGAGAAATTGGATGGCAAAAATTGATGAAAACTAGAATATGGAAATCCAGTTTGTACTATGAAAAGCAAGAAGCATTTGAAGCTCTTGACCTAGTTATGGAAACACATGAGGATGAGAATACTGCACATCCGACATTTGCTGCACGGAAAAAGGATGAACTCAATTGCTCGCATATATTGCCGAGTAGCATGAAAAATGGTTTTATGCATGAGTTCAGGCATTTATGAAAATGCCAGAGTCAAGTGGGAGGCATTAAACACTAAGTTTGGTTAGACATCGGTCACCAAGTTGAGACAGATCACTATAAGTTTTGACACTTATATGATGCCTCATGGGCAGAATATGAAATGACTTTTGTGACGTGTTAAACATAATAAGTGAACTGTATGAAATGGGCCACTTTTTGACTGATGAGTAGCAAGTGCAAGTAGTAATTTGTTCCATACTTTATAGCTGTGTGCATATGAAAATTCACTTGATCCACAATAAAAAGTAAAGACTTTTGAGAACGCTATGCGTTGTCTTGAACTAGAATACTGGTTCTAGCTCAAATGAAGCTTCGTGCTCCAGGCATAAGCATCAAGGTGGGTTCAAGAAGTGGAAAGGATAAAATAATAGATTCTTCGGGATGGAAATCGAAGTTTAATCGATATGGGAAAGGAAAATGTCCTTTCAAGAAAAACATCTTAAGAGTGAAATGTTTTTTAATGTGGCAATGAAGGTCACTTTGCTCATGACTATGGTGAACCGAAGAAGTTAAAAAAAATTAAAAAAAAGGCTTTGTGCACTTGAGAGTATTACTTAAGTCTCTAGTTTAGTTTTTGTGACTGAATCTTATCCTGTGTGGATTATAGACTTACAGGCCACAGATCATGTAACGAAAGATAGAAATGCCTTGGTGGAATTTCAACGAGTTCGACCTGGAGCAAAGTGGATAAATGTGGAAAATAATTCCTATGTGGAAGTTGAAGGGATTGTCACATGCCAATTGAAAATGCGCAG
The DNA here is from genome assembly GCA_021437785.1 of Rhodomyrtus psidioides. Lineage (NCBI taxonomy): Eukaryota > Viridiplantae > Streptophyta > Magnoliopsida > Myrtales > Myrtaceae > Rhodomyrtus > Rhodomyrtus psidioides. Next base: position 291,828 of record JAILYB010000121.1, read on the forward strand.
TAATCGCACCCTATTTCTACATATTGTGATATATGCTTCAAAAACTCAATGGAATATAGTTTCCATGTTAATTCTGGTTAAACTTGATTTCAGTTTGAACTTTCATAACGGTGGTAATACTTGTCATTGGAAACAAGTTGCTATGGTTCCGGATGGTTTCATTGTACTGATTATTGGGTACAATAATGTGAATATTAGTTATTCACTATTTACATCTTTTGTGATGATGTGAATAAGTGACATACTAGGCTGAGTCACATTGGCCCAATGGCAAATATTTGGATGAGCCAAAGAAGGCTTACTAAGCAATTGAAAAAGTTGATTTGCCTAATTGTGAGAATTGCCTAGTGGAAAAGACAAAGAGGAAACCATTTGGAAAATGAACAAGAGCTGAGATTCCTTAGCAGTTGATCCATTCAGACATATGTGGTTCAATGAATGTGAGAATAAGGCATGGACTATTTAATTCATCACATTGTAGATGATTACTCTCGATTCGGATATTTTTTTGATTTCTTATAAATTTGAGGCATAAGTTGCTTCGAGAAATTCTATTTTTGAGTTTTAAAAAAATTATTATTTAAAAAAAAGGCCGATCCGATCAAGGTCAAGAATATCTATCTGATCAGTTCAAATATTTATGAGATGAAAAAGGAATAGAAAAACAGTTAACTATTCCAACGATTTTTCAACATAATGGAGTCGCAGAGAGAAGAAACAGGTCCCAATGAGAATGGTTGGGTCTATGATGGCATAGGCTAATATGCCTATCACCTTTTGGGGTGAAATTTTTTATTGATTGCTGTCTAGATATTTAACCTTGTGCCTACTAAATCAGTTACTACCACTCCATATAAGTTGTGGACAGGTCGAAAATGAGATTTGAATTTTCTCAGACCTTGATGTGCTTCCTATATACATGGTTTCTCCCACTGGTATGGGAATCGGGCTCCAGAGGCAAAAAGAGTATCTTCACGAGATACTAAGAGCACTCGAAAGGGAATCCGTTATAGGTGAGTAAAAAAAGTGGGAAGTGTAACTGAATATGTATCACAAGATGTCACATTCTTAGTGAATGAAATTTTTCTGAAAAAAGGGTGAGACAAGTGAAGACTATTCTCCATTTAAGATCTTGGATAGTGATAATGATACTATTAGGGCATCCATCCAAGTGGGAGCAATATGAGAAGTGGGGAATTTGTTTCAAACGAGTCTCAATTGTAACTACTTGATGTGAAGAAAATGCCATCATTATCTTATTCGAGTGGGAGCATAATGAAAAATAATGTACTATCTTCTCAATTGCAACCGCTTGATATGAACAAGATGTTGTTGTTCAATCCGAGTGGGAGTGAGATAGAGAATGATGTACTAAGCGTACAATCTTCAATACGGCGAATAAGTTGCCAAGTAGGAGTGTAATGGAGCTTGATGTACTAAGTGTATAATCCTCAATTTTGAGAACAAGTCGCAAAAGCATTATCCGTCGTTTTGTCGACGTTGCAGACATTGCAGGTAAAGTCTTCATGATCGCTCCACAAGAAGAGGCCAAGGAGTGTAAATGAGGCTCCGACTTGCCTGATAAGGAAAAGTGGATATAAGCAATGGAAAGAGAGATGGAGTCAATGAGATGAACTGGTTGATATTTCGAATTGACATAAAGCCATTGGGAGCAAGTGTGTTCTCAAATCAAAGCGTAAAGCTCTTGACTCGATTGAGACATATAAGGATCGCCTTATGGTGAAAAGGTACAATCAATTAGACGTAATTGATTGGAAAGAGGTTTGTTCTTCTATGGTGAGATTTACCTCAATTCACCCTAGTCCGACAATTGTGATTAGTATGGATCTTGAATTACATCAGATGGATGTAAAGACTGTTTTTCTCAATAGAGAATAATAATAATAAAAAATTATGTGAAACAACTCGCTAGGGTTTGTTACAATTGGCCAAGAACAAAAAATATGTCGACTTTTGAGATCGATATATGGCCTTAAGCAGTTTTTGAGATATTGATATATACTTTCTTGTAATGCCTTAGTGGTATATGATTTTGTAATGATTGATGAAAATCATTGCGTATATATCAAACGATCCTAAGATCAATATGTGATATTATCATTATATGTTGATGATATACTGATTGCTTGAAGCAATATAGAGTTTGTTAATACAGTCAAGAGTTGGTTACGTTCCAATTCTGCAATAAATAGATATGGGTGAAGTTGCATATATTCTTGGAATTAACATTTCAAGAGATCGTTCAAAGAGATTATGATCTCTTTCACAATAGATGGATAAAGTCATCGAATGATTTTGTATACAAGACTATAAACCCGAACATACTCATATTGCATGTGTGGCTTAATCGCCGGGTGATGTTATACCTATGCTAACCCAGTTTTGGCCTAGAGAGAATCCCGGTATCTCTCTATTTAATGGGAATGGTTAGGCAAATATCAAAGGATTCGTTTTTGATCCACGAAATATGTCTTGAGACTCTACAAGCAAATACAGAAATGGAAAGCGTTCCATGTGTTGCTACTTGAATGCTTGAAGTACACTATGATATGTACAAAACCTAATATTTGTTATGTGGTTGGAATGGTATGCGTACCACTCTAATCCAGGTCAAGCATATTGGATTGCTATCAAGAGAATTCTCTGAGATTTTTGAAAAGTACTGCCAAGTTTTTTCTGCTAAGTTCAAGGTAGAGATATGCGCTTTGAAGGCTATACTGATATTGACTGAGGAAGAGGTTTAGATGTGAGAAAATCTACCTCTGGGTTTGTATTCTTACTGTGCAATGGCACAATATCTTGGAGTAGTAAGAAGCAAATGTGTATAGCCTTATCCACGATGGAAATTGATCCTGTGGTGTTAAGCAAATATATATAGCCTTATTCACGATGAAAGATGATCTCATGGTGTTATCAACAGTAGTACAAGAGAATATTTGGTTTAAGAGATGCTTGGATCAGTGAGGTGTTGCTAAGGATGCTGCAGGTACAATTATTAGTTGATTGTGATAGCCTAGCAACAAGAGCTTACATTAAGGATCCATTGCGAGACCAAGCAAATAGACATGTAATATGTCTTTTGTGAAAGACATGGTTGTAAGAAAATACGTGAACATACAGTACATATACATGCACATAATGATAGCAGCTCTTCTATGAAGAGGATACCTAGAGATGTTGCTCCTCAGTCATGTGTTGGCAAAAGGATTAGTTTCCATATATTGAAATCTCTAGAAGTACATAAAAGTGGGTGTACTGGATACTAATATTTCCCAATGTTCACAGTTAATGGTATTTGTTATCATTATTGATGTCTATGAGTTTGTATGACATTTATGCATATTAATGCTTAATGCATTATGTTGAGAAGGTATGTCGGACAGATAGAGATTAGCCTACTCACACGGGTAATCGCCTCTATTTGATGGGTGATAAATAGAGATGAGACAATTTAAGCTCATTATCTAGGTGATAATTGAGAGCTCGTGATTCAAATATAGTTGTCGCCTTAACTAAAGTGTTAAGATGATGCCATAATATTTATTATGTCTGAAAGTGATATATCCCACATATTTCACTTTATCTGTCTTTAATGTCAGATGTGAGTTCTGATGGATTATTTTGAAGAGAGTAGATTTGTGAACTCAAGCTAGACATTGAGTATGTTTGAGCTATCATCTGTACGGTATTAAAAGTGCGAAGAATACGCTCCAAGGGAAATGAGAGAATACCGTAATACGTACTTCATATTACATATGCATGAGACGACCAAGAAGAGTTGGCAAGAGTTTTGATCTCAACTCTATGGCCGTGTGAGACTCTTGAGGATAAAAGTTCCTCAAATTTAGTCCCCTTACGACTCTTACGTATTCTCAAGGTTTCTTTTCGGTGTTTGCTATCTTAGGGTGTTGCCTATGGTCATGAGATTGATTCGATCTAATGGGTCATTTCTAGAAAAGCGAACTGAATTGAGATTGAGAGGTTTAAAGGAAGAGGAAGATCAATTCTTAATGTCACATTCAATCTTTGTATTCACAGGTCAACCAATTATGATTGTATGATGCTAATCATGATTGTGAATATAACGTATTGTATTTAAGTACTCAAAGAGATCAAGAGAGATATGATGTAAATGTGACTGATTGATCTAGGGTACTGCATACTGCATCTACTTTGAGGTTATGTGCCCATTTTGAGCTGCTATATACTCCTAACAGATGTATGGCAACGAGCTCTCATAGTATGCTGGTCGCATTGATTATTTGCCCATATGAACTTAGCAGTGAGAAGAGAAAGAGAGACATTTAGCCCTTTATGGGCGAGTGGGAGATGTTGGAAATTGGCGCCCTTCAAGGGCTAAAATTGGCTGAATTGGCCAATTTCCATTATTGTGGTAATTGGCAAATTAATAGGATTTGTTTCCTATTCTATAGTGAATGAGAAAAGGAAGAAAACATCTTCCTCTTCCTAAGAACGTACGCTCGTTCCTGAAATACCACCATGGAAGAAACTCTCTCAAAAACACACTCCAAATTTCTCTCTCGACGACGATCGATCGGCGGATCCGGATTGTTATCTCATCTGCAAAGGGGGCTCTTAATCTGTGGCTATTGAGGTATGTTCGTTTTACGTGATATACCTCACCGATCAGTGATTCAAGTTTGATCTCAGGGCTTGACAATCCATTACAACGGTTTGATTGACATATTACTGAAATCCGCGCTTCGAGCTTATGGGTATGTGGATCTATATTATTCTGCTTCGTTTATAGATCTTGATTAGTGATTTTGTATGAAATTCCCTTCAGTGTGTGGTGCCGCATCTTAAGAATTTCTCTCTGGCCTCACGAGCTTGTGGCCGTAAAGAAAACGTCAACCAATGGCTCCCGATTCTTGTCTCGATCTCCTCATTCAGGACCTTATCTAATGAATATTCTCTCTCCAAATTTTGAAACGAAATCAAATCGGCTTACGCATCACGATCGACTCATGGATTGCGAATCAGCTTGGGACCTTCGTGCGAAGATAGTGCCAAAACAAATTGCACCTAATCATCCATGTCAGAATTTTATCCACTTGTATTCTTCATGCTCGTGGATGATCCAAGTGTATTACTTGAGGACTTATTCACCGCTTTGCTCACGAACACACCTGTACAGATGATAAAAAAATTTCTTTTTCTATTTTAAGAACAATCCTTCAACGAACACAACGTCCGAGATATCTGGCATAGCTTCAACCAATTGCAATTTGTCCGAGCGATTGATTCGGTGAAGGCTGGCTCGTAGAGACTTGCGACGGTGAATGCCAATGGTCTCTCAGCTCATAGGAGTGCTGCGATTTCGTCAAACAAATCTCGAACAATCTAGGAAAGAGTAAATTGTTTTGGCGCAAGCAAACCGAGGATATCGCAAGTGCTCGCTCCGGAAGACTACGAACGTCGTTACGGCTTCGGAGCAGTAGCAGGCTCGTCAAAGTCAGGGGCATTTAGCAACATCGTTTAAGGCTCCGCTAGGCGAAGGCACGAACTCATGGCTTGCTAAAGTGATGATCGGCTCGCAATGAGGAAAATAGAGATCCATGCAAAAACGAAAGAAGCAATTAGGCCACAGAATGTTCTTCAAAACAACGTTATGGCAGACGTACGAATCTGATAATAAAAATAATGTGAGAACAAAAAGTCCTCTGGAGAGTGGCTGTTTGTGTTCATCCAACTTGGCCTTGTATTGAATTGTGAATCATCTTCTTTTCTTTTGAGCTCGATTTAACCTACAATTGGGATCCACGAGCATAGCCGAAACAAAGAAAGAAAAAGCAAAGAAAAGAACAATATAAAAGTTGCATCAATGTGATACTCATGAAGAACCACTTCCCTTTTGTTTGCTCTTTTACCCTCTCTTTGTAATTGGCAGCGGTGAAATTCCTTGACGAATTCTGGGCAAAGAAAGCAGCATGTACTCAACCATCTCGTGTGTGTCTCAGAAACGCCCAAGAAGAATAAGCTCTCTCACCCTCTTTTTCGAAGCTCCTATTCATGGCCGTATAACACAATGAGTTGCCCCCTCCCAAAATAGCCTCCTCTTTTGTGAAACCTAAGTGCTCTATTTATAGTGCAAGTTAGGTTTCTTGCTCACCAACCCTAATGCTTGTGGGCTTATAGGCTTTATTCGAAAAAATTAGAAAATTAATTAAAACCCTTTTTAATTGAGCGAAATGGGCTGAATTAAATCCAAGAATATGTTTAAACCCCTTCAAATAAATTCGGTAGCCCTATATGCCTTAGTTGAAAATCTCAATCTAAGTCTGGCCTAGTCGCTTGTTAGATAGACCTCAATTGACTCACTTTGACATTAAATAAAATGACGCGACTGACAGAAAACTAAATATGTCATGCATGAGGAAATTATTTTTTGCGAGAATTATGACTAACTCTCATTTTGTGCTTAAATGAATGAATTTCTAAAATTCAAAATTTAGGTGTCAACATCAATGGAACACGCTCGGCGAGACGAGAATTTTGAGTGGTTTCCCATCGTGAGGTGACACCAGGAGCGGCCGCACGCGCCACCACGGGATCGGTTCCCGACGCAACGGTGAATCGACGCATTTTCATGAAATTTCGTTCAACGAAAATTGGATTTGAATATACCATCGAGTTCGTATTGACGAGAAGAGCATTTTGAGAGGTGGCTCGTCGTCGGAGGTGGCCAAAAGGAGGCATACGCGCCGACACGAGCCGGAGGGGCGCGATGCGCGTAAGCTTCATGCACGCACGTGCACGGTACACACCCTCGGCCCAAACACGCCCAGACCCGATTTTAACCTATTATTAAACCGGTTTTACCCTATCCATGATCTGGTTCAGGATATCTAAACCCAGTTTGGATCGGATCCGACCTGGTCCAAGGACCTGACCCGTTGACCCAGTCAATTGTTGACTTCGTTGACCGTTTACTGGTCAATCGTTGACCGATCAAACCGAAATTTCAAAAATTACTATTTAGTCCTCGAACTATCTAAAAATAGTAATTTGGTCCCCGAAATTTTTGAAAATTACGATTCGGTCCCCGAAATTTTTTGGAAATTGAGATTCGGTCCTCAAACTTTTTAGAAATTGCGATTCAGTCCTCAAATTTTTGGGAAATTATATTTTGATCCGTTGACCGTGCGTTGACTAGTCAAAGCAGAAACTTTGACCGGCTCGTGTTGTCACGCCCCGAACCCTGCGAGCACGTGAACATCCCAACTGGCCGTTCATCTTTAGAATGACACCCAGGGTCCTTCGGCCTACGACTTATCAAATCCTTGTAATTAGACATGGCCATTTGGGCCCGAACTGGAATCGGCCCAAAAAAAAGGGAGGTCGTGGCGTGGGGGGCAATGGGCCCCCCCTTGGGAAGAGCCGTTGGCTCTTCCCCAACGGGCCGAGGATCGTTGCGAATTTTCTTTTTCTTTAAAAAAAAAATCTATAAAAACCTCACAATCCCTCTTAATTTTTCTCACAATTTCTCTCAATTCTCCCCAATATTCTCAAGTTTCAACTCTCAAGTCAAATTCTCTCGATCCGATATTCTCTCTGAATTCCGTCTCAATTCTTTGAATCAACTTTCCGATCAATTCTCTCAAAAAATGGTAAGTGGAAGCATAAATACTAGAAAAGGGAAAGAGCTCGATGGAGATGGGAGAATCCGATTTTCCTGTTCATGAATATGATCCTCGTGAATATACATCTTGGGAAGACGACGATGTTCCCAATCCCGACGTTGAGCATGTCGCAACGCAAGAAAGTCTTTATCCTCCTACTGCCACTGCCACTGCCACTGGTGTCGAAGGATCGTCGATACCAAATGAGCCGGCACGGAAGAGCCGAGAATCCGACTTATGGCTACACTTTGGCAAAGTGTGGAATGAAAATGAAGGTAAATTTGATATAAGCTGTAAATATTGTCCGCAAAAATAAAAACTTGGTAAAGGAGATGGCTATGGAACATTTTGTCGGCATGTGACGAAAAAACATCCAACGCAAGTGGGGATCGACACTAGCCAACAACAAATTTCCGGGTTCGCCAATCCTGACCATCATCCTTTATTCCGTTTCACTAATGCACTTTAGAAAGAAACATTAGCTGAATATGTTTCCCTTGAGCATGCTCCGTTTAATACTGATGAAAATTTTAATTTTAGATATTTGGTAAACACTGCGATAGTTCCGCAAGCACCATCTGTTCCGAAAACTTCTCTTAAACGCGAACTTAAATGAGTTTATAAAGATCGAAAAAATAAATTGAAAGCGTTTTTTGAAGAATTCAAAGGACGTGTACATATAGGTAGTGATATTTGGAGTGATTCTTGAAATATTAATTCTTATATGAGTGTCACGTGCCATTAGATATGTGATGATTGGGTTATTCAAAAAAGACTTCTTGCATTTCGAGTTTTTCCTGAAAGGCATACGAAGCATAATATTTATAGAATAATTAGGCAAGTTTTAGAAGAATATGGTTTGATTAATAAAGTTTTTTCAATTGGTTTTAATAATGCTGCCGCAAATACTGCTTCTATTCCCGAGTTAGAAAAATGTGTAAACCCTCTTTTGGGGGATAATTTTTTCACATTAGATGTGCTTGTCATGTTTTGAATTTATGTGTTCAAGATGGTTTACGAATTCTTGTAACTTCTCTCCACCCAATAAATAGTGCAATTAGATTTTTATGGAGCTGCCCTCAACTTATGAAAGCGTGGGGAAAATTTTGTAAAGAAAATAGGAGAACGGCAAGGAGGTTTCCAAAAGATGTTCCGACTCGTTGGAATTCTACCTACGAGATGCTTCTACAAACTTTTGATTACAAAGATTTATTACGTTCATTTATTTCAAATATTGTTCCCGATATTGCTTTACTTCCGCAACATTGGGACGTTTCTAAAAAAATTTTAGATTGTTTGAAAATTTTTAATGATGCTACTAAAACTTTATCTGGTATTTATTATCCTACTACGCATTTATTTTTAATAGAGTGCGTTAATATTGCTAATGTTTTTAATTCATATGAAAAAGATACTGACTTAGCTTCGAGTATTTTAGTAATGCGAGAAAAATGGTTGCATTATTATTTGAACATTCCTCTTGTCTATTTAGTTGGTATTATTTTCGATCCACGTACTAAATTAGATGGTTTATTAGATTATCTGACTGCTTATTATTATGATTGTTTACATTTGGATGAAGTAATAAATATTTTAATTATACAAGTAGATGTTAAAGAAGCTATAGTAGCATTATATAATGAATTTTGTAATAGATATGGTTTAAGCGACAATGGATATGAATCTGCCCAGCATATTGTCTCAGAAAGCGATGCGGGTATTTCACTACTTAGTAAATGGTATAAAATGCTCAAGACTAGGCAGAAAAAACATAAAGGGACATCAACAGGTAGTATTTCCGAATTAGAAAACTATTTAACAATTTCTTTTGAGTTTAACGATTCAGAAAACAACGCAGATTTCAAGATTCTTGAGTGGTGGAAGAATCATTCAACTCAATTTCCAGTTCTCTCCCTCATCACGAAACAAATATTAGCGACCCATTCTTCAATAGTGGCGGTTGAACAAGTATTTAGTACTGGAGGATTAATTTTGGACCCTCGCCGTTCAAGATTAAGTCCGGAAAGTGTGGAGTGTCAAACTTGTGTCGATGATTGGACAAAGGCTAAATTTCACCAACAAGAGCTGGATCGAGAACACGAATTCTTCAATGATGACTGTGGGGATACTACCACCACCACCACAACGAGTAGCGACGATTGACGATGAGGTAAGTTGGGGGTTACCAAAGGTAAGAGAACTACATGGGCTTTGATTCTTCTATCCCCAAGAAGATATATAGGCACTTAATGATAATTCACTAAGTTCAAGCCCATTCATTCTCTCTTTTTTTTCCAAATTTTATTACAATGTACAATTTAATTATAATTTATTAATTTTATTTTATTATTTTAAAAATAAAATTAAAAGTTTGGAACCGGAACCGGAACCGGCCTCTTAAGGGCCTGTTCCTGTTCCATCTTTTGGCGGAACCGGAACCGGGGGTTCCACGGAACCGGCCATGTCTACTTACAATGGAAGGAACAAGCGGAAACGAGACAACTATTTCTTCCCTTTAATACAAATGATGACTTTAGGACATTCCAATATAAGAGCATGTTACTCCCAAGGTAAAGCATGACTTCACTATATAACTCTAACTTCAAAACATTAAGAGATCCTTATAGACATCAACAGAAAAGATAGACTTCTCATCTAATCGAACTCCTCTTCGACATCTTCATCTCCCATCAGGTCTCCATCAAGGCTTCGGGTCTGAAAATGTTGGTCCCACGACGAAGTAAGATAATAATCTCAGCAAGTTGACCTTAACCCTAACCCTAAGCTAGGCTATTAGTACCTCCAGGCACGTTTGAAAATATGCAAGTTTTGGAAACATGCTTTTCACATATGACATTCAAGTAATTGGCATAACAAGGTAACTTAGGCATATCAGGCAATCAAGTTTGGGTCTTTTACACTTTCACTTTCCAATCAGAATTTCTCAAGCCATACAAGCATAATAGCCATTCCATGCACTCTAGGCATTCCGGGCACTCCGGCCAATTCACGTTTTTCAACCGTACAGACTCAGAAACACATCACGATTCATGTTTCAGTCTTTTATCTTCTTTACGCCCATCAAAGGCAGCCTGCTTAGGCCATGAAATGATTCGGTCAATCACATGACTCTCGATGTCTTATCGAGATGATTCGGTCATCATGACTCTCGCTGCGAGATGATTCGATCTCTATAGCGACTTTCGATACTCCGCGCCATCGAGATGATTCGGTCGACTATAGGACTCTCGTGTTCAGACTTAGAGATGATTCGGTCATTACCTGACTCTCAATTCTTATAACCCTCGAGATGATTCGATCAAGGTAGGACTCTCTAGCCGCAAGATCTCGTCAGGTCAATGGGAGTAACTCCCTCCCCAGCTCAATGCATTGGCCATAAACAAACAATGGTTCTTTTCATTAAGCATTTTATCACAATCACAGGCAATTCATGCCATCATGTCACCTCATCGCCATTTAAGGCACACGGTTCAATCACAACCAATTCATCATTTCAAGCACATCATTCGGCCATCATGCATATGCAAATCATTACATTAAGCCTCATGCGACATCGAGTGCAAAACCGAGAATTAAAGCCCTCAATTGAACCCCATTAATCATCACATGCTCAAATTCACACACGGCATATCATCAGCAAGCATTCACAGTTTTAATTCATTGCTTCCCAGGCATGAAAACATGGTACTCAATCAAGGACAAGTCATAAAAACCTCGATTGGCAAACTGCCCACCCACGACTAGGTTCACTCACGAGCAAACTAACATTTTTTCACTGGCTATTTGAGAAAAAAAAATTCTAGGATCTTGTTCTTCAAGATATTACGGACATGTGGGCGAAAATAGTGCTTAATTTGGATATCAGATGAATTAAAATAGGTCATTTCAAAATTGGTGCGCGCTGAAAACAGATTTGGGCACCTCTCGGGTCTCTCACTTTTTTCTTACCCGAACAACATTTAAAATCCTTTTAATTTCACCAAAGATCCACCATTTAGTAACCCAACATCCTAGGGAAGGGTTGGAATCTACTTACCAAGCTAATTTAAGCAACAAACTCTTCCAAGAATCGCAATAATCTTCGGATCCTAATCTTTCCGGTACAGGGCAGGTTCTGTTCCAACATATTCCATGCAAACCGGCCATGAAAACCCCAATCTAACTCATCTATCCTTTGCTAATATATAGTATCATGTCTTAGGGTGTCTTACCAACAAGTTTTGGGGCAAGACGATGTTAGTGGTCTGCCCTAGGAATCGATCAAGGTTGATACTCTAAAATTGGTTGTGGATCAGGTTGTGTCGGGAAACCTGTCGCGACCCGTCCGGAAGCGGACGCGGCTAATGGATTACCGATCGCGGGTCTTGGATCGGCGCGGGCCCTCCCAGGCCCATACCAAATCGCGGCGGGAGTATTTTTCAAAGGATTCGACGATAAGAGCCGATCGATTTCGACCTTAGTGTGGTCGTGGTGGCATGTACAACTTGTGCATGCATTTGGAGTCGCCACCGGTCTTTCTCGGAGGGTAGACCGGAAACCTTATTGACCGATTGGGAGAGATCGATCAATTCTGCGGAACCAGAGATTTTGAGTTCGGGGACTTGGTTACGTTGATGTCATTACCAACGCCCTTTCGGTACCTAACGCGAGTGATTTTCCTGACTAAGAGTTCATGCAGGCGTAAGTTTGGGTGAGGTATGTTTGATTCAGGGTTTCATGCAGATAGGAAGACTATTCCTATCAATCACGATCAATCTAAATGAAAGCGCAATCAAGTGCATAAATAAATCACATCAATGCATGTCAATTCACATCACATGGCCTCCTAGTATAGCCATAAGGGTTTAGGGAAGGCGTGATTTAGGACCAAGGTAAAATGGGAAGATTTGGAGGCGATTTAGCCCGGAGGGCAAAATCGTCAATTTTTGGAAGACGATTCGCCCAAAGGGCGAAATCATCATTTTTAAGAATGATCGGGTTCAAAACACCCGGGATGAGCCTTGGCCAATTGACTGTGGCCATTTCCTATTTTTTGGGATTTTCCTGGATTTTTTTAGAATTTTATTGGAAGACGGTTTGCCGGAAGGGCAAAACCGTCATTTCTGGAAAGATCGGGGGGTCAAATGACCCGGAATAGGTAATGGCCAATTGAATGTGGCCATTTCCTATTTTCTGGAATTTTTTAGAATTTTTTAGAATTTTTTTTATGATTTTCTATTTTTTATTGAATTTTTGAATTTTTTTATTATAAATAATAATAATAATAATAATAAAAATTATTCGGACTGGGTCAGATGACCCGGCCCACGCCCGGATCCCGACCGGGACCCGGCCCACCTCATCCACGACCGAAACGGCGCCGTTTCACGGATTTCGGATGGGCGCCTCAGATCTTGACACGTGGCGCTACCTGGACCGTTGGATTATTTTTATTTGTTTATTTTCGGTTATTAAGCCCCGCTGACGTGGCCGCCACGTGGCTGCCACGTCAGCGCCACGTGGGCGTTGACCAGGTCAACAAGCGTTGACCGGTCAACGCCTCGCCGGGGAAGACGACCGGCGCCGGCGTTCCCTCGCCGGCGCCTCGTCGGAGGGCCATATCTCGGCCCTCCGACGTCCAAATCGCGCAAAACCAACGGCGTTCGAATCTACTCGACGAGCTCTACCACATATCCTAACCTCAGCATAGCAGAACATCAGATAATCAACCTGCCATCTCCGACCGAACCACATCTCCGGCGAAGCTTGGTCCCGACCATTCTACACGTTACATGACTGAAACAGCTCATCGGTAAGCATTTAGGGAGTTCTAGAAGACTTACCTGAGCCTTGCGGAGGTTCGGTTTGGTCTGAAACGAACCGGGGAGCTCACGGCAGGCCGGCCATGATAATGGACAGAGCGGACGATTCCGGCGATGAAACATCATGCAATAAAAAGCAAAAATGTTCAGTGAGGTACCAAGATTAATTTCAGATCATCCGTTCGTGAAACGAACGAGTGAAAATCGAGATGCCATTGGAGGCCGAGATCGAGCTTGAAGGTGCGTCTCACACTTCTAGGCGATCTCTGGCGGCTCTGACGGATACACGGGCTTCCTCACGACGTCGTGGAGCTCGGAGGGTGGTCTGCCAGCTTCGGTTCTTCTCTAGGCGTGATGACGGGAGCTCGGGAGCTTCGGCCAAGCTCGGCGGCAATGGCGGCGAGGCGGTGGCGCGACCAGAAGGACGACAGTCGAAGAAGATGAAGGTTGATGATGATGATGTCGAGCCAGTGGGAGGAGGTGGAGCTCTATTCTGTTCAAGAAGCAACCGAAAAAGAAGAAGAAGCCACCGTTTTGGGAAAAAAAAAACGAGTCTTCCCGCGAGAGAGAGAGAGAGAGAGAGAGAGAGAGGGAAAAGAAAAAGAAAGAGAGGGAAAAGGAAAAAGAAAAAGAGAAAAAGAGAAAAGGAGGGAAAAGAAAAAGAAAAAGAGAAAAGGAGGGGGAAATAATAATAGAAAATTGATAAAAATAAAAATAAAAATAATAATAAAAATAACAAAAAGGAAAGGAAAAATTGTTATTCAAATGTCCCTTTTCTTTTTCTTTTCTTTTTTTAAATATTGCTAATATTTTTGTCAGAGTTAATTTTATGATGATCAAAGAACACCTAAAATCGAACCTGTATTTTCATATATTTTTTTGTATTTTTGTATTTATCTTATTATTTTATTTTCGACTTTGGTTAAAAATCAGGTGTCAACAGCTGCCCCTCTTTGAGAGTGAGCTCACAGAGGTTGCTTTCAAAGACAAGATGGCATCTGATTCTTAACAGACTCAACTGGGAAAAGAAACAATGCTATGACATCGAATCCTTAAAGTTCTTGATAAAAGCTCAAATTAATCTCCGGTTCACTCTAACAATTTAAACATGGGCCGGAGTGAGAGAGGCTTACCTGAAGCTCACCTGTCGGATGCTGCCCGCTGTGACGACTTTCAAGAAGATACCTAGGACTCGTTCAGAATATCCTAGGGAGATTAAGCTCTGACCTGTATGGTAGGTCATACCATCATGGGATTCCTAACTGGTAGGAACCTAAGGAAGGCGCATCCCATGCTTTGGAATTTGCCAAGGATTTTGATCCGTATGGTGGATCAGACCTTTGTGTCGATGCTTATGGCGATATTTACCAATGAGTTGACCCTTGTGGCGGTTTCTACCATATTTGACCCTTTAGGCGGTATCTACCTTTGATTTGACCCTTCAGGCGGTTTCTACCTTGAGTTGACCCTTCAGGCGGTATCTACCTTTGGTTTGACCCTTCAGGCGGTTTCTACCTTTGTTTTGACCCTTCAGGCGGTTTCTACCTTTGATTTGACCCTTCAGGCGGTTTCTACCTTGGTTTGACCCTTCAGGCGGTATCTACCGTTGATTTGACCCTTCAGGCGGTTTCTACCTTGGTTTGACCCTTCAGGCGGTATCTACCGTTGATTTGACTTTGAAAAGGGGTCTCATGACGAGGGTTCTCCACGTCCGATGAGACTGCCTGATTCTTGAAAAGGGGTCTCATGACGAGGGTTCTCCACGTCCGATGAGACTGCCAGATTTTTGAAAAGGGGTCCCGAGACGAGGGTTCTCCACGTCATGCTAGGACTTGGGTCTGTTGAGGCGACATTCTGGGAGCTGGGTTCTCCAGGTATCCTGCAGAAAGTTCAAACCTGAAAGATTTTTCTTCACCAAGAAAATGTTAATAATCTTTGGGAAGACAATAATTGTCCAATTGACAAAATTTTATGACTTAAGTTTTAGTCATGAGATGTGCATTTTGATGCTGGAGGTTATCCAAAACATTTTCGCAACATGCCAATGTGATCACAAATCCCTTGCATGGAAAATCTGGATCCACAGTTTGAAAATTCCCAAAAAGAGTTTGCTCAAAACGTCAATTGGAATATTTCTCGACAAGGAGGCCATCTCACCTGTTTTGAGGTGATGATTTTTAGGGGATGCACTCAATTCCCTACTGACCTGTGCCTAGGTTTTAGGCTCATTCGCAGCGCATACATTTTGATCGGTCGGGAGGTCTTCCACGGGACCGTAATGTTGGGCTTGGATATTGGTTTTCAAGGGGGACCCGCTTTGGAGTCGGGGCCATCGAATGAAAATCTTCACCATCTGCTCCGGGTTTACAAGTCAAGAACCTTGCAAAATGAGAAAGAAAGAGTCTTGCTCGTACTTCTTCGAGCTAAGCTATATGTTAACCCAAGTGTCTTAGTCAGAGAAGACGGTTTCAGGGTTGTAACATTGGTAGGATTGGGGACCGAAAAAGGCTTGTTTTTGGCCCAGAAATCACGAAGGATTTGACATTGGTGATCATTGCAAATTTGTCACATGTTTTTTCCATTCTGCATCTTCCATTTTTGAGGTGTGCAACCGCTTTTGAGGTGTGCACAAGTCCTTTAGAGAACGTCTCTTGTGGTATTAAGAGATTGACAATTCTGTCCGTGTTTTTGCACCACGGCTGACATCGTTTGGGGAGCAGTCTTCTTGATCTGACTCCTTTATGGGTTTTTCTCTCTTCCCAACTAGGCTTTATTGGGGATCAATCAAACAGTTTTCACGAGCATCGGCCTTGCTTTTACCAGGCACTTTGCTTTTTCTTGATGCTGGGGATTTTTTGTTGAAATCCCGCCTTTTCTTTTCCTTTGGAACTACGATGTTCAGAAAATTGTGCTAGATATACAACTTGAATCATATCACATTTAAACGCCGATATGAGATTTTTCTATAAATCCCATCTCTTGATTTCTTCCGTTCTTGGAGTGATGCAGTTTCTATCTTGAAACATCCCATGATCACCAACAGGGGTTTATGAAATGAATTCGCAGGCTCAACTTGGCTGTGCAAAGGATATGGTGTGTGGGATAGAGAATGAATGCTTCTCGTCATCCTATGGCACTTGGATTACCATATAAACAACACACAAAGATTAATGTTAGTCCGAGCAAGAAAATTTCTAACCATTTTCTCCTGATGCTGCTGGACTTACTTCCTTTTTGCCCCGATGTGGGGTGGTTCTTGACAGGGTTAAGAATGAAAACCGCCGTTCAAGTGGGTTGTCAACGGTCACCTGTAGTGTTTATGATATGAAACGAACGCCTCCGTCGTCCCAATCCATGTAATCGCTGCGAATGGTCCCTACCTCCGTAGGTCCAGATTTTACTATTTGATTCGCTCCACTCATCTCTCAAGTGTATGTAGGATGTGTTTGGATTTGAGCTTGCCTCTCTTTTGAGGAAACATCCTTTTGAGAGTTTTGAACAACTTTTGATTGGAAAAATCTCTTTCGTTTTCCCAAAAATTTTACCCGTCAAGGGGATTTTATGGTGCACAATGCATGTTCAGACAACCTCATGTTTCAAAACATGAATGCCAATGAAGTTAGAATTCCATGTCTTTTCTAGACATCAGATTTTGAAAGCTTTTTTCTTTTTCTCTCTGTGTTTTTGGTTTAACATCTTCAATGGATTGGGGGAAAAGGGATACCTACCTGTCCACCGTGGTTGGAGATCCCTGAAAATGTAAAAGAAGCATATCATTGTATGTTCACGAATTTTTTGAAAATTGAAACGATACATCCTACCCTCATGTACCCTAACAGGTAGTATGTGGGATGTAAAAACTCATTCGTCTCCAAGGCGATTCCCCTGTCAAGGATAAAAAATAAGTGTTAATTCATATTCCCAAATTCAAGACAAATTGGGACGATACAACTTTACTCTTGATTTTCATCCCATTCTGATGTTGCGTATTGATATGAACAACCTCTATCAAATCCGCCTATCCATGCTTGGAGTGTTTGTAACATCAATGGTTCATCTGCCCCCAGCTGGGCAGCGTCTGTTCTGCTATTTGAACGCATGACTCATTGAGTGATTTATCCATGTTTATCATCTGAGAAGGAAAAGAAAGAATACATTACTTCGGTATTCGATTGAAGATCGTTTAGGAACAATACATCGTTTTACCAAATAGGTGGCTTCGCGGCCAAACGTATTTCGTGTTGAAGGGGTAGATCCCATTATGCTCAGCGGGTGATAATTATGGTTCATGGAACTTGCTCCACGGATTAAGTGATTAATCCACGGCCTTCGGCTTGAAGATGCTCAAAGGGTGATGTTGACACTCATGCGCAATTAGTTCTAGATATTAATGAAAGATGTTCCCGTGGGAACCTTACAGTGCGATCAACAACATATGCAATAGGAGTATTCAACCCCTTTTCTCGAAGCATTTTTCATCGAGTAGCCATGCATTGCATCAGACGTTTGATCACCGGCCTCGCGTCACCACTGCGATGGTCCTCCGGCTCCAAATTGATCGAGCCAAAGATTGAACTCATCGCCAAGGAAATTGCTCGGGTCTTCGAGCCATTGATGTTCAAGTTGGGTATCAACGATTGTTGGGGGCAGATTTCTTTCATTGCCTTCGTTGTGAGGGATTGGAGTCTTTGAGCTGGAACCTTCATCATTGCCCTGTTGGGGTTGAGACATACATTCCCGAAGAGTATTGATCCAAGTGTCCAGCTCCTCATCAAGGAAATCACCTGTTCTTTCTAGCCCTTGGTGCCCAGATTGGGTGTCGTCGACTGTAGGCGAGGGATTCCTCTTTTTGCTCTCGCCGTGAGCAATTTGACCCCTCGAATTGGAACTTCCTCCGATGACCGGCAGGTTCATATGTGCACTCTCTACCAATGCCAGATCCGCTTTAGGGACAGCATTAATGACTGATTCGCGCTCAAACTGAGGAATTTCTATGTGCTGGAACTGTGGCATATACTCCTGAGGAGTATTGAGATAGCTCGGCGGAGCATTCTGATTTGGGTTAGAGGAGTCGCTGACACGACTGCTAGTCCCGTCATTGCTGAAACACGGTTGGGTGTTCTTGGCTCTCCAATCATCATGGTTGTAACTCTGCCCAGCACTTGAGCTCCAACTGGCTTTATGATGGTTTAACGCTATCCTTCCATCCCTTAGCAATCTCATATAGTACTTGAGGTGAGACTCAACGTTAATTCTAGAGAGCCCCGGCACATTCATAATCTCGAGTATGCGCAGTGGGCTAGCCGAATCAACTCCCAGTTCTCGAATTGCATCAACAAATTTGGTGTGAAGCTCATAGGTCCAGTAAAACCTTGTTCTCTTATCACCTAAAATATCGTCAATACTTCGGTAGCTATTCTCTACGGGATCTAGTCATTTCAAAAGTTGTCCAGGGAGGGACTCACCGACTTTGGATTGGCTGGCTGCGACAGCGAGTTCGTCATTGAGAGAATTCCCCCTGTGATGATTCATATCCCATTTCTCAGAGGATGTTGGTGTTGATCCTATGGTGTTGACTTGCTCATGCAGATCTCCGGCGGTATCTGGCTGTGTCGGAAAATGCTGTGGAGAATACGGTAACAGCTGGGCGTTATTCGTCAACAGGGATGGTTCATCGAGGAACACCTCGCCGAGGACAACAGGATTACCACAATTAAGGCAGGTGGCCTTGGTCAGAGCTTCCTTATAACTCGCGCTTTCAGCTTGAAGCTTCTCATTCTCCTCCTTCAGGACCAGTAACTCATGTTCTGCATATTGCTGTTTCACCCGGGTTCGTTTGTTGGCGAACCAAAACTTGACCTTCGAAAGCTCCAATCCTATCTTTCGGCTCAACTCCATTTTCTGTTGTCTGCTTGGAGTGGGGCATTCATTGAAGAAAGCTTCGAGCTCTCGGATTTGGCCTGGAGTGTGGCGTTGTAGTTGCTTCCTTTTTCGGCTCCGGTCATCATTGTATACTCCTTCTTCGTAGCTGAAACCTAGAATTTCATCGCTGGAGGAGTCAGTCTCTATGGCCTTCGGGCAGGATTCAGCTCCAGGATCTTCAAAGTCTCCCAGCAGTTCGTGCTCAGAAATGTCCAGGTCGGGCGTTTCTAGCAGATGGGAATAACTTTTAAACATGATGGATCGGGGTATCTCGGGCTGATCTAGTTCACTCAGCTTTCTCAATTCGCTCTTACGTGTTTGCTCACTCTAGAAATTTTCTCAAGTGATTGTGCGTGTCCTGGAACCATCCTTCAGGCTGCATATGAAGACCAGCAAGCAAGCGCTCCTCCCGAGATTCTGCAATTATTCATCGTCTGTATTCCCCTTTCTTTTTCCTCGTGATAGGATCACAAACTCTCTTGCATTGATTCGGTTTCATCGAGTATTGCGCTCGTCCCCTAGTTCAGTCTTCAAAGTGGTGGGTCTACAATCTTTCGGCGCCTTTTATGATTTGCTAGGCCCGAGAACGTGGGGAGCAGCGGTGGACCCGCAATTAATGACTCCGTTTAATTCATTTAGCTCCATGGGAATTAACGCTATGATCTTCTCTCAACCCCTTTTCATCGTTCAAACGAAAGTGACATTTTCCCTGTGCATGCTGTTACTCTTCATTTCAGCATCCCGGGCGCTTGGTGAGGAATGAGTTCGTGGCCACTCAAAATTTTAAAGACCGTCTCTGGTTTCAGACTTAATCTAACAAGGGATCATCACAACTGAGCATGACGATGTTCGTCGATAGCGTTGGTTTTAATATAGAATTAACTATAGTCATTAAAGAAAAATGTTCCCGTAGGAACTTTACAACGGATAAAATGAGTGATCTACTCGTGAACATGTTCTTCTTCCTATGGGTGTTCGTAGTGACCGACCCATCGTGCCCCGAGCCAGGTGCTAGATCATGGCTGTCCAAGCATGCCAGCTTCCCACTGATTGAACAAGGCATCGAGCCCCTCATCGAAGAAATCGTCTGTCGTGGGTTGACCAGCGGCAGGCAGAGCACCAGCCGACTGTTGCTCGAATGGAGGAGTGCGCACTCGCTGTACTTGTGACATGCGCTCTTGAGAAGTGTTGAAATGGCCTGGGAGGACATTCTGATCAGCTTTCAGTTTGCCGGTGGTCGGGTTGCTAGCTTGATTGATGCTTAGATTTGGCCGGGTATCTCTTGATGCCTGAGCATTACAATGGCGGTCGCCCCTAGCTTTTGAGCTCGAGACGGATTCCTCCCGGTTTAGCTCCGCTCGACGTTGTTTTAATAGCTTTCTGTAGGCAGCAAGGTGATTCCTGACCAGCTCCTTACTAAGCCCCGGTACATTCATGGCCTTAAATATGCGCGTCGGAGTTGCTGAGTCGATCCCCATTTGGTGAACCACGTCTAGGAATCTGGAATGCAGTTCAGGGGGCCAAGCGAACCTCCTCTTATCGTGGCCCAAAATTGCATCGATGGCTTGACGACTGATTAACTCATCTCCAGCAGGACCCGACCCTATCGAAAATTGTTGTGCATGAGGCTGATATGCTTTGAGCTGGTCGGCGGTAACATCCAGCTCCTTGAAACTATAACTCCAATCAAAGCGATGCAAATCCCATCCCCCAGGAGGCATTTGTATCATCTTGGTAGGATCATCCTGCTCATGCGTGACTCCGGCAAAATCTGGTTGAGCAGGAGATGCCCCGACGGAGTAAGGTGGTAAATGAACGTCTTCAATCATCGCGTGAGGCTTATCGGGGAATATCTTACCGAGGGCGACGAGGTTATTGCAATGAGGGCAAACGGTAATATTGAGAGCTTTTTCATACCTCATGTTTTCTGTTCGCAGCTTTTGGTTTTCTTCCTTTAAAATCTCGACCACCTGACGTTTGCGTTGAGCCTTCGATTTGGATCTCCTATTTTGAAACCAAAACTGGATCCTCGACTGATTAATCCCCAACTCCCGGCTCAATTCAATTCTCCACTTCTTTTTCATGTAATGGCTTTTACTGAAAAGGGTTTCCAGCATTTGGGTTTCCTCCTGAGAGTATTGGTGAGGACGTCTTCTTTTCCCGAGTTGAACATCGTGGATGTCGTTGTCGTCGTCGCCGTGATCTTGATTTCCGTTGCCAGAAGTGTTGGGCTCCATGGTTTTGGCGTTAGACTTGATCTTGGAATCTTCGAGATCCCTCTGTAATTCAATTTCTGAGATTTTTGAGTCAGTCGCCTCTAGCAGCTGACAATAACCTCTTAAATATGTTGGATTGAGAAATGTTTGATTGGTTCTTGCCCACTCAGAGTTCTCCACTCTCTCATGTATGCTCACTCCCTATAAAGTTTTCTTCGAGTGACTTCGTATGTTTAGGAGACGCTCTTCAAGCATCATTAGGCAAACGTTCCCCCTCAAGACTTTGAATTTCTCGCTTAGCTTTTCAACGTGATGGGACTGCCAAATCCTGTTAGGGCTCTCTTCGATAGTTGCGCTTACCTCCCACCTAACTCCAATAATGATGATCCCGACAAATCTTTTACATCTTTTAATTGATGAGCCGGAAATCGCGGACCGAAACGAATCCAATGGTTCTCGTGATGGGACCTCCTGCTTTACCCCCCTAACTGGGCTCCACCAGCATTATTACTGAGACCCTTCATCATCCTCGAGTTGCTATAAAATGAGGAATTAATGTATGGAAGGTTAACGTTCTCGCATAATCAGCTTCTTCCTTCTAATCTCTCTGTTAAACTCGTCTTATTCTCAAGCCAACCCAACGCAAATGGCCTCCTCTCCCGTACGCACTTTTTCAACTGATGTCTTGGCCTAGTGGGAAAAGCTTTACAACCTACTGGGTCGCGGTTACGCGCACATAACAGATCATTCTGCAATCGAGGATGCAATCTGTGTCCTGCTCGAGGGCCTTGATACCACTTCTCTCGAAGGTTCTACACTGGGGAGGGAATATAGAACTTTCCCGACTCTCTTTGCACACTCCTTAGAGGCCTATCGTGTTGCTAATCGGGAGGTTCTCGTGGCTCGCGTCTTGCGGGTTCGTTATGAGGATCGATCTGATCATTTGGTGCTGACCAACTATCTGGTTGATAGTTACAAAAAGGCCGTCGAGTTTGCTAATGAGCGGGTCGCGACGTTGCTCCGCGAGAGGAGAAATCTGGTGGATCAATTGGCCATATCCCTGACCACCGGCGAGCATGACCGCCGCAACATCCTGTTGAGGCTTCAGAGCGACTGGCAGGAAGAATGGCTCGACAAGATAACCGAGGACATAGCTCGCGGGAATGGACTGGTTCGGGACCTGGAAGTAGTCATCGAAGAACACGAGGCCAAGGTCGCCGAAGTTAAGGGAGAATGCAAAAGTCTTCTCCTCAGGCTTGCCGACCACAACATGCGGAGCTGGGAGTATGAGCAGAGCATTAATAACATGGAGGGTCAGTTGGGATCCTTTGTGTCGTTAATTAGGGCTCACTTTGGCTTTACTTTTCCACCCCGACTTGTATGACCTGCTTCTGAAAACCCTCCGCTGAGAAAAATAAATGAAAGTTCTCGTGTGTGTGTTTTAACTTCTGTATGGTTCATTTCTTCGAGCATCCAAACATCTTCAACTTGAGTGAGCCGAACCATAATAGCAATAAGCCGAGCAAATACGTCCTGATTTTATAACTCGCTCATGATCAGATGGAAGAATAGTTGCAGATTTGTCCAAGAAAAGATTTCTCTATACTACTTGTTTTTCACCTGCAAATAAAAAGACAGAATCAGAAGGAATAATTTGAAAAAGAAAGCATAGACCCCTTTCAATCTTATGCTTGCTTGTGATTAATAAGGACAAGAACTTTTACAAGGGTTTTAATCTTGTGCGAAAAGTTTTTATCAATATTCCTCGAAAGAAAGCATACTATTGAAAGGAACGTAATTCACGATAATCGCTTTTGATTAATTTCGAGAGGAATGACTTACTCAAAAGTGCAAGACATAATAACGCGTTTTAAATTCAATTGAAGATATGGCATCCAAATTAAGGTCGTTCGCTAAGAACGAAAGTAGTTTGGACATCTATCTCGTCATTAAATTTGAAACTACGCTGATATTCTTGATCAATTATCGTGAATTACCAGTGGTGTACAACATGCATGAACCAATTCAAGTGTGTAGTTCCTTCTAGCGAAATTGGGGTTGGATTACCTCACATGACCAAAAGGTCGTGCAAGACTTCCAATTTTAATTTCCTCTAAAGGAATTATAAACTTGACTTGGGAGTATTCGGATGATTAGAAAAAATGCCACTATCACATTCCAATGACCCGTTAAAAGAAATACAACCAAGTTCCATCTGAATGTATACACCAATAGATCCCTAATACAATCGCTCTAAGGGGTGAGATAGAGAAAACCTCAGTAAAAATAAACCCTATACAAGAGGACTAGTAATGGAAAATGAAATAAAGGAATGTGATCCTAACGTTTAAGGATGCCCCAGTTTTGATCTGTGCCTTCAGGATCACTTGCCCCAACTCGTCATCTTCATTGGATGATACCTCAATAATGTCCATAGTATGCTCCTTATCGCACACTCGGTGTTCGTCGTGGGATATCACCCTCCTCGTCTTCTATCAAGGACGTTAGGGACAAACGCACATATCTATCCTCGAAATGGCATTTAATCTAATCACCAGAATGCAATAAATGAAATGCCTATATCTATATGAACAATGATAGATTTGGGGGAATAGAGAGTCTTACCAACCCAACTCGTCGACTTATTGTGCGGTTTTAGGTGTACCAACCGCCCAGAGACATGCGCATGAAACAGGTGATGGTAAACTTCTAAAAATCAGAGGGTTTGGCACCTAAGGTTAAGGTTCCCACCTCGAGTTCTAGAAAGAGCCGATTCCATTGCACAGCTATCGTTGCATTGGGACTCGATCCATAGTTCGAAGTGAGCGGAATTGAAAAGTGGATTACCCCATGTTTTTCCTCACGGAGATTCCATTTTCAATTCCTTCTATTGTGTTCCTAAAGGCGGCGCCCGGGGTTTTAGGCGCGGTTGTGTGTGTCCACATGTCGTGATCATCACAATGCAAGTCACGCACAATAGTTTATCAATCAGCACTTCAAATCATCCACACAACATACATTCCTACGCCCAACCTGCATAAGACAATGTTAATCACGGACTACACCCCTTATTTCTCCAATCTGCAAAAACATATAACACCTATCGTAAGTGGACTTACCTCACCTTCAAGAGCGCCTGCATGGTTAGAAAAAGCACTCAGCGTTTTAATTACGGCCTAAGTCCACTTGAGGTCTAGAACGATAGGTTCTAGAACAAAGTCCCCAGTGGAGTCGCCAGCTGTCGCGACCCGTCCGGAAGCGGACGCGGCTAATGGATTACCGATCGCGGGTCTTGGATCGGCGCGGGCCCTCCCAGGCCCATACCAAATCGCGGCGGGAGTATTTTTCAAAGGATTCGACGATAAGAGCCGATCGATTTCGACCTTAGTGTGGTCGTGGTGGCATGTGCAACTTGTGCATGCATTTGGAGTCGCCACCGGTCTTTCTCGGAGGGTAGACCGGAAACCTTATTGATCGATTGGGAGAGATCGATCAATTCTGCGGAACCAGAGATTTTGAGTTCGGGGACTTGGTTACGTTGATGTCATTACCAACGCCCTTTCGGTACCTAACGCGAGTGATTTTCCTGACTAAGAGTTCATGCAGGCGTAAGTTTGGGTGAGGTATGTTTGATTCAGGGTTTCATGCAGATAGGAAGACTATTCCTATCAATCACGATCAATCTAAATGAAAGCGCAATCAAGTGCATAAATAAATCACATCAATGCATGTCAATTCACATCACATGGCCTCCTAGTATAGCCATAAGGGTTTAGGGAAGGCGTGATTTAGGACCAAGGTAAAATGGGAAGATTTGGAGGCGATTTAGCCCGGAGGGCAAAATCGTCAATTTTTGGAAGACGATTCGCCCAAAGGGCGAAATCGTCATTTTTAAGAATGATCGGGTTCAAAACACCCGGGATGAGCCTTGGCCAATTGACTGTGGCCATTTCCTATTTTTTGGGATTTTCCTGGATTTTTTTAGAATTTTTATGGAAGACGGTTTGCCGGAAGGGCAAAACCGTCATTTCTGGAAAGATCAGGGGGTCAAATGACCCGGAATAGGTAATGGCCAATTGAATGTGGCCATTTCCTATTTTCTGGAATTTTTGTAGAATTGTTTAGAATTTTTTAGAATTTTTTTATGATTTTCTATTTTTTATTGAATTTTTGAATTTTTTTATTTTTTTATTATAAATAATAATAATAATAATAAAAATTATTCGGACTGGGTCAGATGACCCGGCCCACGCCCGGATCCGCGACCCGGACCCGGCCCGCCTCATCCACGACCGAAACGGCGCCATTTCACGGATTTCGGATGGACGCCTCCGATCTTGACACGTGGCGCTACCTGGACCGTTGGATTATTTTTATTTTGTTTATTTCCGGTTATTAAGCCCCGCTGACGTGGCCGCCACGTGGCTGCCACGTCAGCGCCACGTGGGCGTTGACCAGGTCAACAAGCGTTGACCGGTCAACGCCTCGCCGGGGAAGACGACCGGCGCCGGCGTTTCCTCGCCGGCGCCTCGTCGGAGGGCCATATCTCGGCCCTCCGATGTCCAAATCGCGCAAAACCAACGGCGTTCGAATCTACTCGACGAGCTCTACCACATATCCTAACCTCAACATAGCAGAACATCAGATAATCAACCTGCCATCTCCGACCGAACCACATCTCCGGCGAAGCTTGGTCCCGACCATTCTACACGTTACATGACTGAAACAGCTCATCGGGAAGCATTTAGGGAGTTCTAGAAGACTTACCTGAGCCTTGCGGAGGTTCGGTTTGGTCTGAAACGAACCGGGGAGCTCACGGCAGGCCGGCCATGATAATGGACAGAGCGGACGATTCCAGCGATGAAACATCATGCAATAAAAAGCAAAAATGTTTAGTGAGGTACCAAGATTAATTTCAGATCATCCATTCGTGAAATGAACGAGTGAAAATCGAGATGCCATTGGAGGCCGAGATCGAGCTTGAAGGTGCGTCTCACACTTCTAGGCGATCTCTGGCGGCTCTGACGGATACACGGGCTTCCTCACGACGTCGTGGAGCTCGGAGGGTGGTCTGCCAGCTTCGGTTCTTCTCTAGGCGTGATGACGGGAGCTCGGGAGCTTCGGCCAAGCTCGGCGGCAATGGCGGCGAGGCGGTGGCGCGACCAGAAGGACGACAGTCGAAGAAGATGAAGGCTGGTGATGATGATGTCGAGCCAGTGGGAGGAGGTGGAGCTCTATTCTGTTCAAGAAGCAACCGAAAAAGAAGAAGAAGCCATCGTTTTGGGAAAAAAAATGAGTCTTCCCGCGAGAGAGAGAGAGAGAGAGAGGGAAAAGAAAAAGAAAGAGAGGGAAAAGGAAAAAGAAAAAGAGAAAAAGAGAAAAGGAGAAAAGGAGGGAAAAGAAAAAGAAAAAGAGAAAAGGAGGGGGAAATAATAATAGAAAATTGATAAAATAAAAATAATAATAATAATAAAAATAACAAAAAGGAAAGGAAAAATTGTTATTCAAATGTCCCTTTTCTTTTTTTCTTTTTTTTTAAATATTGCTAATATTTTTGTCAGAGTTAATTTTATGATGATCAAAGAACACCTAAAATCGAACCTGTATTTTCATATATTTTTTTGTATTTTTTGTATTTATCTTATTATTTTATTTTCGACTTTGGTTAAAAATCAGGTGTCAACAAAACCGACATTCACTATACTTAGGTAGTTATAATGTCTTGCTAGAGACCGCTTATGAATTGTGGGCCAAAGGAGTTGAGTACACTGCTAATGTCTAGTGAACCTACAGGGTCGCACACAATCATGAACTGAGCTCTTATTTTCTCTGGCCCTCA
Source organism: Rhodomyrtus psidioides (assembly GCA_021437785.1). NCBI lineage: Eukaryota > Viridiplantae > Streptophyta > Magnoliopsida > Myrtales > Myrtaceae > Rhodomyrtus > Rhodomyrtus psidioides. Next base: position 319,291 of record JAILYB010000121.1, read on the forward strand.
ATCTGCTTAAGAAGTAGATTTGATCTATTCTTCTTATACCGAACATACGAGTTATAAGATAATGATTAAACGCATGATTGAATTGATCGGGAAAGGTTCCCGATTCCATTCGAAAAAAGTTCCCGATTCAATCCAGTGAAAAGTTCCCGATTCAAGTCGATAAGAGTTACCGAATCAATTCGAAAAATTATTCACTGGTCGGTAAAAGTTACCGAACGTATATTGGGGATATATAAATAGCTCGAAGAAGGGTGAAAATAAAAAGACACTTTTGAGTTGTTCTTTCGTGAGAGAGTCTCAGAGAAAGAAAAGACGGCCATCGGAGAAACTCCAAGATCAGATAGCTAGCACTTGGATCGTTGGGGATTGTTGTTCGTGTGTGTGGATACCGGTAGAGGCGCAACACTTGGGGCGCTAATCCAGACATAATCGATTGTCAATTTGTTGCCGATCGAAAAAGATACGTCTCGAATCTATTATGATTTCGATATTCACATGGATCTTGTATTTGGGTTTCGTTCCGCTACGTTTTTGAATCCAGGAAACCCAACAGACGACACCTCGATGGACCTCAAAAGCTCACGGATCCTCTACAGGTCGAAGAGGACAAAATCGTAACAAGTGCAAGCAGTAATTCGTTTTGTACTTTATAGATGTGTGCTTATGAAAATTCACTTGAGCCACAATAAAAAGTAAGAACTTTTAAGGACGTTATGCGACGTCTTGAACTAGAGTGCTGGTTCTAGCTCATATGGAGGTTCGTGCTCTAGGCCTAAGTGTCAAGGTGGATTCAAAAGGTGGAAAGGATAAAAGAACAGATCCTTCGGGATGGAAATCGAAGTTTAATCGATATGTGAAAGGAAAATGTCTTTTCAAGAAAAATATCTCAAGAGTGAAATGTTTTAAATGTGACAATAAGTGTCACTTTGCTCATGACTGTGGTGAACCAATGAAGCTAAAAGAAGAAGAAGAAGAAGAAGAAGGCTTTATGCACTTGAGAGTGTAACTTAAGTCTCTAGTTTCAGTTTTGTAACTGAATCTTATCCTTTGTGGATTATAGACTTATGGGCCACAGACCATATAACGAAAGATAGAAATGCCTTCGTGGAATTTCAACGAGTTCGACATGGAGCAAAGTGGATAAATGTGGAAAACAATTCATGTGTGGAAGTTAAAGGGATTGGCACCTACCAATTGAAAAGCGCGGTGGTCGTACCCTATTTCTACATGTTGTTTTATATGCTCCAAAAACTCGACGGAATTTAGTTTCCGCGTTAGTTGTGGTTGAACTTGATTTCAGTTTGAACTTTCATAACGGTGGTGGTGAATGACAAGTTATTGTGATTATGGATGGTTTCATTGTGCTGATTATTGAGTTACAATAATGTGAATATTAGTTATTTACTATTTTTCATCATTTGTGATGATATGAATATGTGACATGCCAGGCTGGGTCACGTTGGCCTAATGGCAAATATTTAGATAAGCTAAAGAGGGCTTACAGAGCAATATTGAGAAAGTTGATTTGCCTATTTGTGAGTATTGACTAGCGAGACTGACAATGAGAAAATCATTTGGAAAATGAATAAGAGCTAAGTTTCCTTTGCAGTTGATCCATTCGGACATATATGATTCAACGAACGTGAGAATAAGGCATGGGCTATTTATTTCATCACATTTATAGATGATTACTCTCAATTCATGTATTTTTCGATTTCTCATAAATCTGAGGCATAAGTTGTTTTGAGAAAATTTTTGAGCTTTGAGAAATATTTAAAAAAAATCCGATCGAGGTCGAGAAAATCTATCTGATTAGTTCAGATATTTATGTGATGAAAAAGGAATAGAAAGACAGTTGACTATTACAGCAATTTCTCAACAGAATGGAGTCGCAGAAAGAAGAAACAGGTCCCAATGAAATGGTTACGTCTATGATGTCACATGCTAATTTGCCTATCACCTTTTGGGGTGAAGTTTTGTTGATTACTATCTACATATTTAATCATGTACCTTCTAAATCAGTTACTACAACTCCATATGAGTTGTGGACAGGTCGAAAATGAGATTTGGGTTTTCTCAAACCTTGATGTTCTTCCTATACATATGGTTTCTCCAGCTAGTATGGGAAATTAAGCCCTAGAGGCATAAAAGAGTATCTTCATGGGATGCTGAGAGCACTCGAAAGAGAATGTGTTATAGGTGAGCAAGAAAGTGAGAAGTGTAACTGAATATGAATCATGAGATGTCACATTCTTAGTGAATAAATTTCTGAAAAAATGCGTGATAGGTGGAGACTATCCTCTATTTGAAATCTTGGATAGTGATAATGACTCTTCTAGGGCATCAATCCAAGTGGGAGCAATGTGAGAAGTGGAGAGTTTATTTCGAACTAATCTCAATTGCAATCACTTGATGTGAAGAAGATGCCGTCATTATTGTCGCAACCCGTCCGGAAGCGGACGCGGCTAATGGATTACCGATCGCGGGTCTTGGATCGGCGCGGGCCCTCCCAGGCCCATACCAAATCGCGGCGGGAGTATTTTTCAAAGGATTCGACGATAAGAGTAGATCGCTTTCGACCTTCAGTGTGGTCGTGGTGGCATGTGCAACTTATGCATGCATTTGGAGTCGCCACCGGTCTTTCTTGGAGGGTAGACCGGAAACCTTACTGATCGATTGGGAGAGGTCGATCAGTTCTGCGGAACCAGAGATTCTGGGTTCGGGGACTTGGTTACGTCGGTGTCATTACCAACGCCCTTTCGGTACCTGACGCGAGTGATTTTCCTAGCTAAGAGTTCATGCAGGCGCAATTTTGGGTGGGGTAGGTTTAATTCAGGGTTTCATGCAAATTGGAAGACTATTCCTATCAATCACAATCAATTTAAATGAAAGCGCAATCAAGTACATAAATAAATCACATCAATGCACGTCAATTCACATCATATGGCCTCCTAATATAGCCATAAGGGCTTAGGGAAGGCGGGATTTAGGACCGAGGTGAAATGGGAAGATTTGGAGGCGATTTAGCCCGAAGGGCAAAATCGTCAATTTTTGGAAGACGATTCGCCCAAAGGGCGAAATCGTCATTTTTAAGAGTGATCGGGTTCAAAACACCCGGGATGAGCCTTGGCCAATTGATTGTGGCCATTTCCTATTTTTTGGGATTTTTCTAGAATTTTTAGAATTTTTCGAATTTTTTTGAATTTTTTATGATTTTCTATTTATTATTATTATTTATTATTATTATTATTTTTTTATTCTCGACAAATATTTTAATAAAAGCATGCCATCGACAATAAACAATATTCAACCAGATAAATAAGTTAACCATTAGACTGAAACAAAAACATGCAAATCAAGTCCATAATGACAAAACATACCTGATTGGACACCGGCCTTCAGTCGCCAAGCCCTAACATGCGACCATCTCTATGCACCTTGGCACAAAAGAAACAGGCCGAACTTTTTTTTTTTTTTTTTTAGGGCTGGGCTTGCGATTTCTGCTGGCCCCGACTCCCTAACACCCATTACTTATTCTTCAACTATGGACCAGCCCACAAAAAAAAAGACCAAGCCCAACCATTCTTCAGACCAAGCCCAACCATTCGCTCCTTTTGTTTAAACCAGCCCGTCCGAAAAGAGGAGCAAATAAGTTGCCACCCTACACTATTCATCGTCTTCCTCACGCGACACCCGTGAGGTTGGCAGGCTTCGGACGTCGGGGGGGTCTGCTCCACCGTGAACCGCTACTCGAGCAGGGCGTGTGGACGCCGGTGGTGTCACCTCCTCGTAGTTGCAGTACCACCCGTGGTGCGGGCTCGACCCGTCGGAGGTCACGTTCGAGGCGCAGACTGGGCGATGAGGCACGGACCCCGGCCGCTGAAGACGTCCAAGTTCTCCCTGTGGCCCGGCTCCATCAGCCCTCACCACGCCTCGAGGTCCCTGATCTCGACCCACTCGCCATGCACGTCGTAGAGCCTCAGGCCGATGACGAAGTCGGTGCCGCCTCTTAATTATCGACCCGGTTCAGGCGTTGATGGAGGCCATGGCGTGTCGGGGTGGGCGCTCAGAGGGCTTGGTGGACTCGACGTGCTTCTTGCAGTGTTCGATAATCTTGGCCAGAATCCTGCTGATGACGTTGAGGTGGGGATCCCGCTGTCGGCGCAGCCATCATCGATCATATGCTTGATAGTCTGCGACTCAACGACCGCCGCTTCATCGATCTCGAAGGACTCGCCGTCGAAGCTCCGGAGCGTGATCTTCTCGGCGAAGACACGTGCTCCTGCTCCGCTTATCCGGTGCGGATCTTGTGCAAGTGATGGTAATAGTAGCGGTGGTATGAGTAGGATAGTGTCGGGATTGCAGGTTCTAGATATGCTCGGCTAGCTTGGTTGGCTCGGCTGCGGCTCGAGATAGCCGGGGTTGATGCAGGACACAGCCGCGCGGGCCGCATTGGCCCTCGGCTTCGTCGACACGGGGCGACGGCTTCGATGGAACGCCCCTGGAGGCGGAGGATGACGGGATGAAGTTGAGGTGCTGGGTGAGTGATGTTCGGTCGTGGAATGTGTGAGCGTATATCCCTCTATTCCCAAAGCTTTCCTACGATTTAGCAAAATAGAGGGGGGGGGGGGAAGACGGAGTGAAACCGTGGTATCCCTCTGTTCCCGAAGCTTTTCTGCTGTTACTTGCTGGAGATCTCCAAGTCTCTTCCATTGCATCCCTTCTTCATGGTTGTCAGGGTGGACAAGTCGGCTTGGTCAGTCTTTGATGTGCCAATTATGGCTAAAAGATTCCACTGTTTTATGCCCGTGAATGCTCTTTTGATGTTTTTTTTTTGTCTGATGACTTTGCTTGCTTGACTTCCCGAATCAAATTTTGTCGCGCAACTGGAGGTGGAAGGTGATGGGATGAAGCCCAGGTGCTGGGTGAGTGATGTTCAGTTCCCCTTTTTTGTGGAAGCTTTAGTGGTGACTTTAAAGCTCGTTGGACATCCACCAAAACTCATGCCCACTCCCCTCGTGCCAATGAAGATTCGGATTCCCGGCCACTCTAGCTTTCTTTTCTCTTTAAATAATAATCCCACTCTCCTTTGTCCCCTTCAATGTCCTCTCTTTTGAAAACCATGGCGCCGCTCCCTTCCTTTTGGTGATATTGTATCCCATTTAGCCTTAGGGATCCAGCTCCTCTTTCTTTGGATTCAATCCCCGTCCTTCGGCGAACGAACTCTCACTTTCATTTCCTTTCTAATTAGGTCAAGCATTAGCAACAACTAAAAGGGATGCTAGAATTGTACGTCAAGACTCAAAAATGAAAAGTTTTCAAACTAAAAGACTCAAATGATTTTTTTATGCCCGATTCGGGTTTATGTTTGTGAAGGAACATAGTGACCCGACCCGAATTTTCAAGATTTAAAGTGACACACTTGAAGAGGAAATTAAAACAAAATTATTGAATATTTTTTTGTATTTTTCTGACCACGAATGGTATTTTTCTGATTTTTTAGGTATTTTTATAATTAAATAAATTCGAAAAATATTATAAAATACCAAAAAATATTTTTTGTTCAAAATTGGTCCCCGAGGCTAGGCCAAGGCTTCCAAAGTTGATTTTGTGATTTTATGACCTTTTTTTTTATATTTTTTTAATTAATTTTAAAGAATAAAAATCACAATAATAAATGGTCAAAAATCAGGTGTCAACAGCTGCCCCTCTTTGAGAGGAATCTCGTAGAGGTTTCTCTCAAAGATAACATGGCACCTGATTCCTAAACGACTGAACTGGGAAAATGAGAGAAGAAATACGATGACATCGGACCCTTAAGTCTTTTGATGAATGCTCAAGTTAATCACCGGTTTACTCTTGCAATTCGAACATGGGCCGGAGTGAGAGAGGCTTACCTGAAGCTCACCTGTCAGATGCTGCTGGTTGTGACGACTTTCAAGAAGATACCTAGGACTCGTTCGGAATATCCTAGGGAGATTAAGCTCTTACCTGTATGGTAGGTCATACCATTATGGGGTTCCTGACTGGTAGGAACCTAAGGAAGGCGCATCCCATGTTTTGGGATTTGCCAAGGATTTTGATCCGTATGGTGGTTTCTACCATATTTGACCCTTCAGGCGGTATCTACCGTTGTTTTGACCCTTCAGGCGGTTTCTACCTTTGGTTTGACCCTTCAGGCGGTATCTACCTTTGGTTGACCCTTCAGGCGGTTTCTACCATTGAGTTGACCCTTCAGGCGGTTTCTACCTTTGAGTTGACCCTTCAGGCGGTTTCTACCTTTGAGTTGACCCTTCAGGCAGTTTCTACCTTGGGTTGACCCTTCATGCGGTTTCTACCATGAGTTTGTTTTGAAAAAGGGGGTCTCATGACGAGGGTTCTCCACGTCCGATGAGACTGCCTAGATTTTGAAAAGGGGTCCTGAGACGAGGGTTCTCTACGTCATGCTAGGACAGTTTGATATTTTTGAGAAGGGATCCTAGGACGAGGGTTCTCCACGTCATGCTAGGACTGCTTAAATTTTTGAAAAGGGTTCTATCCTCACTCCTTCTTTTGAAAGATCCCGAAATTTGTCGGGAATTCAGTTTTGAAGCAGAGAAAGATTTTATTTAGACAAAGCTTCATTTGATTCTGTTGAGGCGACATTCTGGGAGCTGGGTTCTCCCGGTATCATGCAGAAAGTTCAAACCTGAAAGATTTTTCTTCACAAAGAAAATGTTAATAATCTTTGGGAAGACAATAATTGTCCAATTGACAAAATTTTATGACTTAAGTTTTAGTCATGAAATGCGCATTCTGATGCTGGAGATTATCCAAAGCATTCTTACAACATGCAAGTGTGATCACAAATCTCTTGCACGGAAAATCTGGATCAAACAATTTGAAATTTCCAAAAAGAGTTTGTTCAAAACGTCTATTGGAGAATTTCTCATTCAAGAGGGCTCCTCACCGCTCTGTGATAATGGTCTTTTGTAACGAATGCGTTCAACTTCCTACTAACTTGTGCCTAGGTTTTAGGATCATTCGCAGCGCATACATTCTGATCGATCGGGAGGTCTTCCACGGGACCGTAATGTCAGGCTTGGATATTGGCTTTCAAAGGGGACCCGCTTTGGAGTCGAGGCCATTGAATGAAAGTCTTCACCATCTGCTCCGGGTTTACAAGTCAAGAACCCAGCAAAATGAGAAAGAAATAGTCTTGCTCGTACTTCTTCGAGCTAAGCTATATGTTAACCCAAGTGTCTTAGTCAGAGAAGACTCATTCGGGGTCGTAACATTGGTAGGATTGGGGACAGAAAAAGGCTTGTTTTTGGCCCAAAATTCTTGGAGAGTTTGACATTGGAGATCATTGCAGATTTACTACCTGTCCTTTCTCTTTTGCGCCTCTATTCCGCGTTTGACACCATTTGGCAAGCAGCCTTTTTGGAATTTGGCTCCTTCGGGGATTTCCTCTTTTCCCATCTAGACTTTATTGTGGGTCAATCAAACAGCTTGCACGGGCATCAGCTTTGCTTTTACCAGGCACTTTGCTTTTTCTTGGTGCCGGGATTTTTTTCTCATTTTCATCTTCTTCTTTTTCTCTTTTGAAATCCCATTTTTCTCATCTTCAGGAGATCACTTTAGACATATGATCGAAAGTCTAAACATGTTTTTACCATAAATCCAGGAATTTCTTTGTAATCCCTTAGTCTTGAGCTCTTCCGTTTCTAAAGTGATGCTGCATCCATCTTGAAATGTGCAATGATCACCAACGGGTTCATGAAACGAATTTGCAGGCTCGACTTGGCTGTGCAAAGGATAAACGTATGTGGGATAGAGAAATGAATGCTTCTCGTCATCCTATGGCACTTGGATTACCATATAAACAACACACGAAGATTAATGTTAGTCCGAGCAAGAAAATTTCTAACCATTTTCTCCTGATGCTGCTGGACTTACTTCCTTTTTGCCCCGGTGTGGGGTGGTTCTTGACAGGGTTAAGAATGAAAACCGCCGTTCAAGTGGGTTGTCAACGGTCACCTGTAGTGTTTATGATATGAAACGAACGCCTCCGTCGTCCCAATCCATGTAATCGCTGCGAATGGTCCCTACCTCCGTAGGTCCAGATTTTACTATTTGATTCGCTCCACTCATCTCTCAAGTGTATGTAGGATGTGCTTGGATTTGAGCTTGCCTTTCTTTTGAGGAAACATCCTTTTGAGAGTTTTGAACAACTTCTGATTGGAAAAATCTCTTTCGTTTTCCCAAAAATTTTACCCGCCAAGGGGATTTTATGGTGCACAATGCGTGTTCAGACAACCTCATGTTTCAAAACATGAATGCCAATGAAGTTAGAATTCCATGTCTTTTCTAGATATCAGATTTTGAAAGCTTTTTCTTTTTCTCTCTGTGTTTTTTTGGTTTAACATCTTCAATGGACTGGGGGAAAGGGATACATACCTGTCCACCGTGGCTGGAGATCCCTGAAAATGTAAAAGAAGCATATCATTGTATGTTCACGAATTTTTCAAAAATCGAAACGATACATCCTACCCTCATGTACCCTAACAAGTAGTATGTGGGATGTAAAAACTTATTCGTCTCCAAGGCGATTCCCCTGTCAAGGATAAACAATAAGTGTTAATTCATATTCCCAAATTCAAGACAAATTGGGACGATACAACTTTACTCTTGATTTTCATCCCATTCTGATGTTGCGTATTGATATGAACAACCTCTATCAAATCCGCCTATCCATGCTTGGAGTGTTTGTAACATCAATGGTTCATCTGCCCCCAGCTGGGCAGCGTCTGTTCTGCTATTTGAACGCATGACTCATTGAGTGATTTATCCATGTTTATCACCTGAGAAGGAAAAGAAAGAAGACATTACTTCGGTATTCGATTGAAGATCGTTTAGGAACGATACATCGTTTTACCAAATAGGTGGCTTCGCGGCCAAACGTATCTCGTGTTGAAGGGGTAGATCCCATTATGCTCCGCGGGTGATAATTATGGTTCATGGAACTTGCTCCACGGATTAAGTGATTAATCCACGGCCTTCGGCTTGAAGATGCTTAAAGGGTGATGTTGACACTCACGCGCAATTAGTTCTAGATATTAATGAAAGATGTTCCCGTGGGAACCTTACAGTGCGATCAACAACATATGCAATAGGAGTATTCAACCCCTTTTCTCGAAGCATTTTTTATCGAGTAGCCATGCCTTGCATCAGACGTTTGATCACCGGCCTCGCGTCACCACTGCGATGGTCCTCCGGCTCCAAATTGATCGAGCCAAAGATTGAACTCATCGCCAAGGAAATTGCTCGGGTCTTCGAGCCATTGATGTTCAAGTTGGGTATCAACGATTGTTGGGGGCAGATTTCTTTCATTGCCTTCATTGTGAGGGATTGGAGTCTTTGAGCTGGAACTTTCATCATTGCCCTGTTGGGGTTGAGACATACATTCCCGAAGAGTATTGATCCAAGTGTCCAGCTCCTCATCAAGGAAATCACCTGTTCTTTCTAGCCCTTGGTGCCTGTTGACACCTAAATTTTGATCAACCTTTATTTTTATTTTTATTATTTTTTTTAAAAAAATCATAGAAAATTCATAAAAAGTTGAAAAATTACAAAATCAACTTTGGTAGTCTTAGCTAAGCTAAATGAACCAATTTGATAAAAAAATGATTTTTCATGTTTTTCGTATTTTTGTAATATTTTGAAAAAAATAAAATATAAAAATATAAAAAGAGGAAGAATTGAATAGCCCGTCAACCTGTTGATTTGTTGACCAAGAGAATCCAAAGGAGCTCTTCTACACATTGGTCTTTGGGGCCACACAAAATTCAATGCCGACTAAAGACGGAAGGAAAGTTGGGCAACGGCAATATATATATAAACAAGGAGAAAGAGATGGTGAATGGGGTGGTCAAATAGGCCAAAGGGGGAATAAAAAAAATAAAAGAAGAGGAGAGGAATATGTGGAAAGGAGTTCCACGAGGAAGCATGCAACAAAGGGAGAATAAAAAAATAAAAGAAGAGGAGAGGAATATGTGGAAAGGAGTTCCACGAGGAAGCAGGCAACAAAGGGAGAATAAAAAAAGGAAAGAAGGGGGGGAATTTGTTTTTCTCTTCGTTGCGGCACTTCCTCAAGACTGCGGCAAAAGCATTGTTGTTAAAGCATCCACGAGGAGCATTGAAAGCGGCCCGACGAGTCAAAGTCTTCGATTTTTCCATGTCTGTTCTTCTCGGTCCAATATTGAGGAATCAGGAGAAAAACTGGATAATCGTTCGGCAAGAGAGCAGAGGAGTTCTTTGCTGAACCTTTAAACTTTACCATCCAGAGGATAATGCAAGAATCTGCAGCTGACTCTGAGCTTGAAGATGGAGCAGTGAAGCTCGACTCTCTCTTCAATGGCAATCTCTAAGCTCACTCCTCTTCTCTTCGCTCTCGTCTTCCTCTCCATTGCCGAACCAGGCGAGCCATCACTCTTCGCAGACATCAAGCAAGGCCAAGACCCAAGGAACCGTACGTGGGTGTGACATCGGCACCGACGTCTCGCATCTCCTCTCTCCGCCATTGCACAGCTGACCCCGACCACTCCAACGGCTGTTCAACCCAACGACGCCATCGACGGCCCAAGTCCGTCAAACCCAGCCATGTCTGATCTCCCATCCCCCTCACTATTCACGCGTGGATTCCCTTCTGTGCACAAAAACTGAAGCTCATCTCCCCCCCTCTTCTTGGAGTTTTCTTCGTGCAACCTCCCATCTTAGACCTTCAGCCACCTCTGTCCACCCTTGCTCGTCACCCTCGCCACTTTTTCGGCCGCCGTGCGCCGCTGCAAGGCCCCGGAAAATGACCCGTCGCTACCTGCCCTGTTTTCGGGTTCAATGGGTCTTTTCTGCTCAGAAGTCGTTGCGGCCGCCCTAGACTACAACCGACGTCCTCATCGACTCCCCTCCGACCTCTCGATCCCCCTCCGACCGTCTCATGCCGGCCGAATAGCCTCGAAAGCGACTGAACAACCTGCAGGCCCGGCGCCCCTATTTCTGCGTCCTTAGGCTGCAGCTCCTGTTCCGACGCCCTTCAACCTTCCTCCACCCGTCTCCGACCCTCACATACATCCATAAACCTCTATCGATCATCACCCGAAGTCCTAACGCTTTCAGATCCGAGAACAGCATCGACTACCCCCCTGCATCTCGGTCCGCCCTGTGCTGTTGCGAACAGCTTCTGTTCGCTGCTGGTTGGTACCCTTGCCGTCGCTGCTCCGGTCATCACTGGTCACCGGAACCTTCCTCAGACTTCCTTGCACCTCCATCGTCGATCCCGGAGTCAGCCACCATCCACGAACACCAGAACCAGTCCCGACCAGCCTTGAATCCCCGTTCCCAGGAGTTCCTTGTTCCGTTTGAGTTGGTTCAGCGGGCTGCCAAGTGGGGCCGTGGCCCAATTCAATTTGGGTAGAGCCTTGAGTTATTGAGCTGAGTTTGGGCCTTGACTTAGGCCCGAGGGATAATTTGGGTTGGAAGATTGGGCTCGTTGTTCGAGATTTAAATTCCGCGGTCCGTTGGAGTTCGAGTTTCGAGTCGAAGGATTTCTCGATAATCATTGCCAATCCCGACCCATATATTTGATTGTGACGCGCACGGAGATGGTGGCACACTGGGGTTGGGCGATTGAAGACCGGTGTCCAATCAGGTATATTTTGCGTACCCGATTAATATATTAGAGTCATTTTCCCAAAATATTGTCATTATAGATTTGATCTGCATGTGCTTATTTCAATCTAGTAATTAGCTCGTTTATTTGGTTCAGTATTGTATGTTGTTGAAGAAAATATTTTCAGAAAATAATAAAAAATAATAAAAAATTCAAAAATCAATAAAAAAAATAGAAAATCATAAAAAATTCTAAAAAAAAATCCAGGAAAATCCCAAAAAAAAAAATAGGAAATGGCCACAGACAACTGGCCAAGACTCATTCCGGGTGTTTTGAACCCCGACCCTTCTTAAAATGACGATTTCGCCCTTTGGGCGAATCGTCTTCCAAAAATTGATTGTGATTGATAGGAATAGTCGTCCAATCTGCATGAAACCCTGAATCAAACCTACATCACCCGAACTTGCGCCTGCATGAACTCCTAGTTAGGGAAAATCACTCGCGTTAGGTACCGAAAGGGCGTTGGTAATGACATCAACGTAACCAAGTCCCCGAACTCAAAATCTCCGGTTCCGCAGAATTGATCGATCTCTCCCAATCGGTTAATAAGGTTTCCGGTCTACCCTCCAAGAAAGACCGGTGGCGACTCCAAATGCATGCACAAGTTGCACATGCCACCACGACCACACTAAGGTCGAAAGCGATCGACTGTTATCGTCGAATCCCTTTGAAAAATACTCCCGCCGCGATTTGGTATGGGCCTGGGAGGGCCCGCGCCGATCCAAAGCCCGCGATCTGCACCATTGTGCGGGGGAAGGCCCGCGATCGGTAATCCATTAGCCGCGTCCGCTTCGGACGGGTCGCGACAGCTGGCGACTCCGCTGGGGAACTTCTGTTCTAGAACCTATGGTTCTAGACCCCAAGTGGACTTAGGCCGTAATTAAAACGTTGAGTGATATTTGTAACCCTGCAGGCGGTCTTGAAGGTGAGGTAAGTCCGCTTACGATAGGTGTTATATGTTTTTGCAGATTGGAGAAATAAGGGGTGTAGTCCGTGATTAACATTGTCTTATGCAGGTTGGGCGTAGGAATGTATGTTGTGTGGATGATTTGAAGTGCTGATTGATAAACTGTTGTGCGTGACTTGCATTGTGATGATCACGACACGTGGACACACACAACCGCGCCTAAAACCCCGGGCGCCGCCTTTAGGAACACAATAGAAGGAATTGAAAATGGAATCTCCGTGAGGAAAAACACGGGGTAATCCACTTTTCAATTCCGCTCACTTCGAACTATGGATCGAGTCCCAATGCAACGATAGCTGTGCAATGGAATCGGCTCTTTCTAGAACTCGAGGTGGGAACCTTAACCTTAGGTTCCAAACCCTCTGATTTTTAGAAGTTTACCATCACCTGTTTCATGCGCATGTCTCTGGGCGGTTGGTACACCTAAAACCGCACAATAAGTCGACGAGTTGGGTTGGTAAGACTCTCTATCCCCCCAAATCTATCACTGTTCATATAGATATAGGCATTTCATTTATTGCATTCTGGTGATTAGATTAAATGCCATTTCGAGGATAGATATGTGCGTTTGTCCCTAACGTCCTTGATAGAAGACGAGGAGGGTGATATCCCACGACGAACACCGAGTGTGCGATAAGGAGCATACTATGGACATTATTGAGGTATCATCCAATGAAGATGACGAGTTGGGGCAAGTGATCCTGAAGGCACAGATCAAAACTGGGGCATCCTTAAACGTTAGGATCACATTCCTTTATTTCATTTTCCATTACTAGTCCTCTTGTATAGGGTTTATTTTTACTGAGGTTTTCTCTATCTCACCCCTTAGAGCGATTGTATTAGGGATCTATTGGTGTATACATTCAGATGGAACTTGGTTGTATTTCTTTTAACGGGTCATTGGAATGTGATAGTGGCATTTTTTCTAATCATCCGAATACTCCCAAGTCAAGTTTATAATTCCTTTAGAGGAAATTAAAATTGGAAGTCTTGCACGACCTTTTGGTCATGTGAGGTAATCCAACCCCAATTTCGCTAGAAGGAACTACACACTTGAATTGGTTCATGCATGTTGTACACCATTGGTAATTCACGATAATTGATCAAGAATATCAGCGTAGTTTCAAATTTAATGACGAGATAGATGTCCAAACTACTTTCGTTCTTAGCGAACGACCTTAATTTGGATGCCATATCTTCAATTGAATTTAAAACGCGTTATTATGTCTTGCACTTTTGAGTAAGTCATTCCTCTCGAAATTAATCAAAAGCGATTATCGTGAATTACGTTCCTTTCAATAGTATGCTTTCTTTCGAGGAATATTGATAAAAACTTTTCGCACAAGATTAAAACCCTTGTAAAAGTTCTTGTCCTTATTAATCACAAGCAAGCATAAGATTGAAAGGGGTCTATGCTTTCTTTTTCAAATTATTCCTTCTGATTCTGTCTTTTTATTTGCAGGTGAAAAACAAGTAGTATAGAGAAATCTTTTCTTGGACAAATCTGCAACTATTCTTCCATCTGATCATGAGCGAGTTATAAAATCAGGACGTATTTGCTCGGCTTATTGCTATTATGGTTCGGCTCACTCAAGTTGAAGATGTTTGGATGCTCGAAGAAATGAACCATACAGAAGTTAAAACACACACACGAGAACTTTCATTTATTTTGCTCAGCGGAGGGTTTTCAGAAGCAGGTCATACAAGTCGGGGTGGAAAAGTAAAGCCAAAGTGAGCCCTAATTAACGACACAAAGGATCCCAACTGACCCTCCATGTTATTAATGCTCTGCTCATACTCCCAGCTCCGCATGTTGTGGTCGGCAAGCCTGAGGAGAAGACTTCTGCATTCTCCCTTAACTTCGGCGACCTTGGCCTCGTGTTCTTCGGTGACTACTTCCAGGTCCCGAACCAGTCCATTCCCGCGAGCTATGTCCTCGGTTATCTTGTCGAGCCGTTCTTCCTGCCAGTCGCTCTGAAGCCTCAACAGGACGTTGCGGCGGTCATGCTCGCCGGTGGTCAAGGATATGGCCAATTGATCCACCAGATTTCTCCTCTCGCGAAGCAACGTCGCGACCCGCTCATTAGCAAACTCGACGGCCTTTTTGTAACTATCAACCAGATAGTTGGTCAGCACCAAATGATCAGATCGATCCTCATAACGAGCCCGCAAGACGCGAGCCACGAGAACCTCCCGATTAGCAACACGATAGGCCTCTAAGGAGTGTGCAAAGAGAGTCGGGAAAGTTATATATTGCCTCCCCAGTGTAGTACCTTCGAGAGAAGTGGTATCAAGGTCCTCGAGCAGGACACAGATTGCATCCTCGGTTGCAGAATGATCGGTTATGTGCGCGTAACCGCGACCCAGTAGGTTGTAAAGCTTTTCCCACTGGGCCAAGACATCAGTTGAAAAAGTGCGTACGGGAGAGGAGGCCATTTGCGTTGGGTTGGCTTGAGAATAAGACGAGTTTAACAGAGAGATTAGAAGGAAGAAGCTGATTATGCGAGAACGTTAACCTTCCATACATTAATTCCTCATTTTATAGCAACTCGAGGATGATGAAGGGTCTCAGTAATAATGCTGGTGGAGCCCAGTTATGGGGGTAAAGCAGGAGGTCCCCTCACGAGAACCATTGGATTCGTTTCGGTCCGCGATTTCCGGCTCATCAATTAAAAGATGTAAAAGATTTGTCGGGATCATCATTATTGGAGTTAGGTGGGAGGTAAGCGCAACTATCGAAGAGAGCCCTAATAGGATTTGGTAGTCCCATCACGTTGAAAAGCTAAGCGAGAAATTCAAAGTCTTGAGGGGGAACGTTTGCCTAATGATGCTTGAAGAGCGTCTCCTAAACATACGAAGTCACTCGAAGAAAACTTTATAGGGAGTGAGCATACATGAGAGAGTGGAGAACTCTGAGTGGGCAAGAACCAATCAAACATTTCTCAATCCAACATATTTAAGGTGTTATTGTCAGCTGCTAGAGGCGACTGACTCAAAAATCTCAGAAATTGAACTACAGAGGGATTTCGAAGATTCCAAGATCAAGTCTAACGCCAAAACCATGGAGCCCAACACTTCTGGCAACGGAAATCAAGATCACGGCGACGACGACAACGACATCCACGATGTTCAACTCGGGAAAAGAAGACGTCCTCACCAATACTCTCAGGAGGAAACCCAAATGCTGGAAACCCTTTTCAGTAAAAGCCATTACATGAAAAAGAAGTGGAGAATTGAATTGAGCCGGGAGTTGGGGATTAATCAGTCGAGGATCCAGTTTTGGTTTCAAAATAGGAGATCCAAATCGAAGGCTCAACGCAAACGTCAGGTGGTCGAGGTTTTAAAGGAAGAAAACCAAAAGCTGCGAACAGAAAACATGAGGTATGAAAAAGCTCTCAATATTACCGTTTGCCCTCATTGCGATAACCTCGTCGCCCTCGGTAAGATATTCCCCGATAAGCCTCACGCGATGATTGAAGACGTTCATTTACCACCTTACTCCCTCGGGGCATCTCCTGCTCAACCAGATTTTGCCGGAGTCACGCATGAGCAGGATGATCCTACGAAGATGATACAAATGCCTCCTGGGGGATGGGATTTGCATCGCTTTGATTGGAGTTATAGTTTCAAGGAGCTGGATGTTACCGCCGACCAGCTCAAAGCATATCAGCCTCATGCACAACAATTTTCGATAGGGTTGGGTCCTGCTGGAGATGAGTTAATCAGTCGTCAAGCCATCGATGCAATTTTGGGCCACGATAAGAGGAGGTTCGCTTGGCCCCCTGAACTGTATTCCAGATTCCTAGACGTGGTTCACCAAATGGGGATCGACTCAGCAACTCCGACGCGCATATTTAAGGCCATGAATGTACCGGGGCTTAGTAAGGAGCTGGTCAGGAATCACCTTGCTGCCTACAGAAAGCTATTAAAACAACGTCGAGCGGAGCTAAACCGGGAGGAATCCGTCTCGAGCTCAAAAGCTAGGGGCGACCGCCATTGTAATGCTCAGGCATCAAGAGATACCCGGCCAAATCTAAGCATCAATCAAGCTAGCAACCCGACCACCGGCAAACTGAAAGCTGATCAGAATGTCCTCCCAGGCCATTTCAACACTTCTCAAGAGCGCATGTCACAAGTACAGCGAGTGCGCACTCCTCCATTCGAGCAACAGTCGGCTGGTGCTCTGCCTGCCGCTGGTCAACCCACGACAGACGATTTCTTCGATGAGGGGCTCGATGCCTTGTTCAATCAGTGGGAAGCTGGCATGCTTGGACAGCCATGATCTAGCACCTGGCTCGGGGCACGATGGGTCAGTCACTACGAACACCCATAGGAAGAAGAACATGTTCACGAGTAGATCACTCATTTTATCCGTTGTAAAGTTCCTACGGGAACATTTTTCTTTAATGACTATAGTTAATTCTATATTAAAACCAACGCTATCGACGAACATCGTCATGCTCAGTTGTGATGAACCCTTGTTAGATTAAGTCTGAAACCAGAGACGGTCTTTAAAATTTTGAGTGGCCACGAACTCATTCCTCACCAAGCGCCCGGGATGCTGAAATGAAGAGTAACAGCATGCACAGGGAAAATGTCACTTTCGTTTGAACGATGAAAAGGGGTTGAGAGAAGATCATAGCGTTAATTCCCATGGAGCTAAATGAATTAAACGGAGTCATTAATTGCGGGTCCACCGCTGCTCCCCACGTTCTCGGGCCTAGCAAATCATAAAAGGCGCCGAAAGATTGTAGACCCACCACTTTGAAGACTGAACTAGGGGACGAGCGCAATACTCGATGAAACCGAATCAATGCAAGAGAGTCTGTGATCCTATCACGAGGAAAAAGAAAGGGGAATACAGACGATGAGTAATTGCAGAATCTCGGGAGGAGCGCTTGCTTGCTGGTCTTCATATGCAGCCTGAAGGATGGTTCCAGGACACGCACAATCACTTGAGAAAATTTCTAGATTGAGCAAACACGTAAGAGCGAATTGAGAAAGCTGAGTGAACTAGATCAGCCCGAGATACCCCGATCCATCATGTTTAAAAGTTATTCCCATCTGCTAGAAACGCCCGACCTGGACATTTCTGAGCACGAACTGCTGGGAGACTTTGAAGATCCTGGAGCTGAATCCTGCGCGAAGGCCATAGAGACTGACTCCTCCAGCGATGAAATTCTAGGTTTCAGCTACGAAGAAGGAGTATACAATGATGACCGGAGCCGGAAAAGGAAGCAACTACAACGCCACACTCCAGGCCAAATCCGAGAGCTCGAAGCTTTCTTCAATGAATGCCCCACTCCAAGCAGACAACAGAAAATGGAGTTGAGCCGAAAGATAGGATTGGAGCTTTCGAAGGTCAAGTTTTGGTTCGCCAACAAACGAACCCGGGTGAAACAGCAATACGCAGACCATGAGTTACTGGTCCTGAAGGAGGAGAATGAGAAGCTTCAAGCTGAAAGCGCGAGATATAAGGAAGCTCTGACCAAGGCCACCTGCCTTAATTGTGGTAATCCTGTTGTCCTCGGCGAGGTGTTCCTCGATGAACCATCCCTGTTGACGAATAACGCTCAGCTGTTACCGTATTCTCCACAGCATTTTCCGACACAGCCAGATACCGCCGGAGATCTGCATGAGCAAGTCAACACCATAGGATCAACACCAACATCCTCTGAGAAATGGGATATGAATCATCATAGGGGGAATTCTCTCAATGACGAACTCGCTGTCGCAGCCAGCCAATCCAAAGTCGGTGAGTCCCTCCCTGGACAACTTTTGAAACGACTAGATCCCGTAGAGAAAAGCTACCGAAGTATTGACGATATTTTGGGTGATAAGAGAACAAGGTTTTACTGGACCTATGAGCTTCACACCAAATTTGTTGATGCAATTCGAGAACTGGGAGTTGATTCGGCTAGCCCACTGCGCATACTCGAGATTATGAATGTGCCGGGGCTCTCTAGAATTAACGTTGAGTCTCACCTCAAGTACTATAGGAGATTGCTAAGGGATGGAAGGATAGCGTTAAACCATCATAAAGCCAGTTGGAGCTCAAGTGCTGGGCAGAGTTACAACCATGATGATTGGAGAGCCAAGAGCACCCAACCGTGTTTCAGCAATGACGGGACTAGCAGTCGTGTCAGCGACTCCTCTAACCCAAATCAGAATGCTCCGCCGAGCTATCTCAATACTCCTCAGGAGTATATGCCACAGTTCCAGCACATAGAAATTCCTCAGTTTGAGCGCGAATCAGTCATTAATGCTGTCCCTGAAGCGGATCTGGCATTGGTAGAGAGTGCACATATGAACCTGCCGGTCATCGGAGGAAGTTCCAATTCGAGGGGTCAAGTTGCTCACGGCGAGAGCAAAGAGAGGAATCCCTCGCTTGCAGTCGACGACAGCCAATCTGGGCACCAAGGGCTAGAAAGAACAGGCGATTTCCTTGAGGAGGAGCTGGACACTTGGATCAATACTCTTCAGGAATGTATGTCTCGACCCCAACAGGGCAATGATGAAGGTTCCAGCTCAAAGACTCCAGTTCCTCACAATGAAGGCGATGAAGGAAATCTGCCCCCAACAATTGTTGATACCCAACTTGAGCATCAATGGCTCGAAGACCCGAGCAATTTCCTTGGCGATGAGTTCAATCTTTGGCTCGATCAATTTGGAGCCGGAGGACCATCGCAGTGGTGACGCGAGGCCGGTGATCAAACGTCTGATGCAAGGCATGGCTACTCGATGAAAAATGCTTCGAGAAAAGGGGTTGAATACTCCTATTGCATATGTCGTTGATCGCACTGTAAGGTTCCCACGGGAACATCTTTCATTAATATCTAGAACTAATTGCGCGTGAGTGTCAACATCACCCTTTGAGCATCTTCAAGCCGAAGGCCGTGGATTAATCACTTAATCCGTGGAGCAAGTTCCATGAACCATAATTATCACCCGCTGAGCATAATGGGATCTACCCCTTCAACACGAAATACGTTTGGCCACGAAGCCACCTATTTGGTAAAACGATGTATCGTTCCTAAACAATCTTCAATCGAATACCGAAGTAATGTATTCTTTCTTTTCCTTCTCAGATGATAAACATGGATAAATCACTCAATGAGTCATGCGTTCAAATAGCAGAACAGACGCTGCCCAGCTGGGGGCAGATGAACCATTGATGTTACAAACACTCCAAGCATGGATAGGCGGATTTGATAGAGGTTGTTCATATCAATACGCAACATCAGAATGGGATGAAAATCAAGAGTAAAGTTGTATCGTCCCAATTTGTCTTGAATTTGGGAATATGAATTAACACTTATTTTTTATCCTTGACAGGGGAATCGCCTTGGAGACGAATGAGTTTTTACATCCCACATACTACCTGTTAGGGTACATGAGGGTAGGATGTATCGTTTCAATTTTCAAAAAATTCGTGAACATACAATGATATGCTTCTTTTACATTTTCAGGGATCTCCAGCCACGGTAGACAGGTAGGTATCCCTTTCCCCCAATCCATTGAAGATGTTAAACCAAAAACACAGAGAGAAAAAGAAAAAAGCTTTCAAAATCTGATGTCTAGAAAAGACATGAAATTCTAACTTCATTGGCATTCATGTTTTGAAACATGAGATTGTCTGAACATGCATTGTGCACCATAAAATCCCCTTGACGGGTAAAATTTTTGGGAAAACGAAAGAGATTTTTCCAATCAAAAGTTGTTCAAAACTCTCAAAAGGATGTTTCCTCAAAAGAGAGGCAAGCTCAAATCCAAACACATCCTACATACACTTGAGAGATGAGTGGAGCGAATCAAATAGTAAAATCTGGACCTACGGAGGTAGGGACCATTCGCAGCGATTACATCGATTGGGACGACGGAGGCGTTCGTTTCATATCATAAACACTACAGGTGACCGTTGACAACCCACTTGAACGGCGGTTTTCATTCTTAACCCTGTCAAGAATTACCTCACACCGGGGCAAAAGGGAAGTAAGTCCAGCAGCATCAGGAGAAAATGGTTAGAAATTTTCTTGCTCGGACTAACATTAATCTTTGTGTGTTGTTTATATGGTAATCCAAGTGCCATAGGATGACGAGAAGCATTCATTCTCTATCCCACACACCATATCCTTTGCACAGCCAAGTTGAGCCTGCGAATTCATTTCATAAACCCCTGTTGGTGATCATGGGATGTTTCAAGATAGAAACTGCATCACTCCAAGAACGGAAGAAATCAAGAGATGGGATTTATAGAAAAATCTCATATCGGCGTTTAAATGTGCTATGATTCAAGTTGTATATCTAGCACAATTTTCTGAACATCGTAGTTCCAAAGGAAAAGAAAAGGCGGGATTTCAACAAAAAATCCCCAGCATCAAGAAAAAGCAAAGTGCCTGGTAAAAGCAAGGCCGATGCTCGTGAAAACTGTTTGATTGATCCCCAATAAAGCCTAGTTGGGAAGAGAGAAAAACCCATAAAGGAGTCAGATCAAGAAGACTGCTCCCCAAACGATGTCAGCCGTGGTGCAAAAACACGGACAGAATTGTCAATCTCTTAATACCACAAGAGACGTTCTCTAAAGGACTTGTGCACACCTCAAAAGCGGTTGCACACCTCAAAAATGGAAGATGCAGAATGGAAAAGACATGTGACAAATTTGCAATGATCACCAATGTCAAATCCTTCGTGATTTCTGGGCCAAAAACAAGCCTTTTTCGGTCCCCAATCCTACCAATGTTACAACCCTGAAACCGTCTTCTCTGACTAAGACACTTGGGTTAACATATAGCTTAGCTCGAAGAAGTACGAGCAAGACTCTTTCTTTCTCATTTTGCAGGGTTCTTGACTTGTAAACCCGGAGCAGATGGTGAAGATTTTCATTCGATGGCCCCGACTCCAAAGCGGGTCCCCCTTGAAAACCAATATCCAAGCCCAACATTACGGTCCCGTGGAAGACCTCCCGACCGATCAAAATGTATGCGCTGCGAATGAGCCTAAAACCTAGGCACAGGTTAGTAGGGAATTGAGTGCATCCCCTAAAAATCATCACCTCAAAACAGGTGAGATGGCCTCCTTGTCGAGAAATATTCCAATTGACGTTTTGAGCAAACTCTTTTTGGGAATTTTCAAACTGTGGATCCAGATTTTCCATGCAAGGGATTTGTGATCACATTTGCATGTTGCGAAAATGTTTTGGATAACCTCCAGCATCAAAATGCACATCTCATGACTAAAACTTAAGTCATAAAATTTTGTCAATTGGACAATTATTGTCTTCCCAAAGATTATTAACATTTTCTTGGTGAAGAAAAATCTTTCAGGTTTGAACTTTCTGCTGGATACCTGGAGAACCCAGCTCCCAGAATGTCGCCTCAACAGACCCAAGTCCTAGCATGACGTGGAGAACCCTCGTCTCGGGACCCCTTTTCAAAAATCTGGCAGTCTCATCGGACGTGGAGAACCCTCGTCATGAGACCCCTTTTCAAAGTCAAATCAACGGTAGATACCGCCTGAAGGGTCAAACCAAGGTAGAAACCGCCTGAAGGGTCAAATCAAAGGTAGATACCGCCTAAAGGGTCAAATATGGTAGAAACCGCCTGAAGGGTCAACTCAAGGTAGAAACCGCCTGAAGGGTCAAACCATGGTAGAAACCGCCTGAAGGGTCAACTCAAGGTAGATACCGCCTGAAGGGTCAAACCATGGTAGAAACCGCCTGAAGGGTCAACACAAGGTGGAAACCGCCTGAAGGGTCAATTAAAGATAGAAACCGCCTGAAGGGTCAAACCATGGTAGAAACCGCCTGAAGGGTCAACTCAAGGTAGATACCGCCTGAAGGGTCAAACCATGGTAGAAACCGCCTGAAGGGTCAAATATGGTAGAAACCGCCTGAAGGGTCAACTCAAGGTAGATAATGTCGTAAGGATCAACACAAAGGTCCGATCCACCATACGGATCAAAATCCTTGGCAAATCCCAAAGCGTGGGATACGCTTTCCTTAAGTTCCTACCAGTTAGGAATCCCATAATGGTACGACCTACCATACGGGTCAGAGCTTAACCTCTCTAGTATACTCTAGTAACGAGTTCCTAGAAATTCTCTTGAATCCATCATACACCGCGAAAATCGCACAAACATCGAACATGTAAGTGGTAGGTATGTCTCTCTACTATCTCACTCTCTCATGTCAAATGAACGTTTCCCCCTTCAAGAAAGAGCATACGTCGACAAGCATGAAAAACTGGATGTCACGACTCATGTTCCTTTAGTTTCCCGAGTCGAGTCGATCAGGACTCAGGTGTCACCTTATCTTTGAGAAAAACCTCTAACGAGATTCCTCTCAAAGAGGGGCAGCTGTTGACACCTAAATTTTGATCAACCTTTATTTTTATTTTTATTATTTTTTTTAAAAAAATCATAGAAAATTCATAAAAAGTTGAAAAATTACAAAATCAACTTTGGTAGTCTTAGCTAAGCTAAATGAACCAATTTGATAAAAAAATGATTTTTCATGTTTTTCGTATTTTTGTAATATTTTGAAAAAAATAAAATATAAAAATATAAAAAGAGGAAGAATTGAATAGCCCGTCAACCTGTTGATTTGTTGACCAAGAGAATCCAAAGGAGCTCTTCTACACATTGGTCTTTGGGGCCACACAAAATTCAATGCCGACTAAAGACGGAAGGAAAGTTGGGCAATGGCAATATATATATAAACAAGGAGAAAGAGATGGTGAATGGGGTGGTCAAATAGGCCAAAGGGGGAATAAAAAAAATAAAAGAAGAGGAGAGGAATATGTGGAAAGGAGTTCCACGAGGAAGCATGCAACAAAGGGAGAATAAAAAAATAAAAGAAGAGGAGAGGAATATGTGGAAAGGAGTTCCACGAGGAAGCAGGCAACAAAGGGAGAATAAAAAAAGGAAAGAAGGGGGGGAATTTGTTTTTCTCTTCGTTGCGGCACTTCCTCAAGACTGCGGCAAAAGCATTGTTGTTAAAGCATCCACGAGGAGCATTGAAAGCGGCCCGACGAGTCAAAGTCTTCGATTTTTCCATGTCTGTTCTTCTCGGTCCAATATTGAGGAATCAGGAGAAAAACTGGATAATCGTTCGGCAAGAGAGCAGAGGAGTTCTTTGCTGAACCTTTAAACTTTACCATCCAGAGGATAATGCAAGAATCTGCAGCTGACTCTGAGCTTGAAGATGGAGCAGTGAAGCTCGACTCTCTCTTCAATGGCAATCTCTAAGCTCACTCCTCTTCTCTTCGCTCTCGTCTTCCTCTCCATTGCCGAACCAGGCGAGCCATCACTCTTCGCAGACATCAAGCAAGGCCAAGACCCAAGGAACCGTACGTGGGTGTGACATCGGCACCGACGTCTCGCATCTCCTCTCTCCGCCATTGCACAGCTGACCCCGACCACTCCAACGGCTGTTCAACCCAACGACGCCATCGACGGCCCAAGTCCGTCAAACCCAGCCATGTCTGATCTCCCATCCCCCTCACTATTCACGCGTGGATTCCCTTCTGTGCACAAAAACTGAAGCTCATCTCCCCCCCTCTTCTTGGAGTTTTCTTCGTGCAACCTCCCATCTTAGACCTTCAGCCACCTCTGTCCACCCTTGCTCGTCACCCTCGCCACTTTTTCGGCCGCCGTGCGCCGCTGCAAGGCCCCGGAAAATGACCCGTCGCTACCTGCCCTGTTTTCGGGTTCAATGGGTCTTTTCTGCTCAGAAGTCGTTGCGGCCGCCCTCGACTACAACCGACGTCCTCATCGACTCCCCTCCGACCTCTCGATCCCCCTCCGACCGTCTCATGCCGGCCGAATAGCCTCGAAAGCGACTGAACAACCTGCAGGCCCGGCGCCCCTGTTTCTGCGTCCTTAGGCTGCAGCTCCTGTTCCGACGCCCTTCAACCTTCCTCCACCCGTCTCCGACCCTCACATACATCCATAAACCTCTATCGATCATCACCCGAAGTCCTAACGCTTTCAGATCCGAGAACAGCATCGACTACCCCCTTGCATCTCGGTCCGCCCTGTGCTGTTGCGAACAGCTTCTGTTCGCTGCTGGTTGGTACCCTTGCCGTCGCTGCTCCGGTCATCACTGGTCACCGGAACCTTCCTCAGACTTCCTTGCACCTCCATCGTCGATCCCGGAGTCAGCCACCATCCACGAACACCAGAACCAGTCCCGACCAGCCTTGAATCCCCGTTCCCAGGAGTTCCTTGTTCCGTTTGAGTTGGTTCAGCGGGCTGCCAAGTGGGGCCGTGGCCCAATTCAATTTGGGTAGAGCCTTGAGTTATTGAGCTGAGTTTGGGCCTTGACTTAGGCCCGAGGGATAATTTGGGTTGGAAGATTGGGCTCGTTGTTCGAGATTTAAATTCCGCGGTCCGTTGGAGTTCGAGTTTCGAGTCGAAGGATTTCTCGATAATCATTGCCAATCCCGACCCATATATTTGATTGTGACGCGCACGGAGATGGTGGCACACTGGGGTTGGGCGATTGAAGACCGGTGTCCAATCAGGTATATTTTGCGTACCCGATTAATATATTAGAGTCATTTTCCCAAAATATTGTCATTATAGATTTGATCTGCATGTGCTTATTTCAATCTAGTAATTAGCTCGTTTATTTGGTTCAGTATTGTATGTTGTTGAAGAAAATATTTTCAGAAAATAATAAAAAATAATAAAAAATTCAAAAATCAATAAAAAAAAAAATAGAAAATCATAAAAAATTCTAAAAAAAATCCAGGAAAATCCCAAAAAAAAAATAGGAAATGGCCACAGACAACTGGCCAAGACTCATTCCGGGTGTTTTGAACCCCGACCCTTCTTAAAATGACGATTTCGCCCTTTGGGCGAATCATCTTCCAAAAATTGATTGTGATTGATAGGAATAGTCGTCCAATCTGCATGAAACCCTGAATCAAACCTACCTCACCCGAACTTGCGCCTGCATGAACTCCTAGTTAGGGAAAATCACTCGCGTTAGGTACCGAAAGGGCGTTGGTAATGACATCAACGTAACCAAGTCCCCGAACTCAAAATCTCCGGTTCCGCAGAATTGATCGATCTCTCCCAATCGGTTAATAAGGTTTCCGGTCTACCCTCCAAGAAAGACCGGTGGCGACTCCAAATGCATGCACAAGTTGCACATGCCACCACGACCACACTAAGGTCGAAAGCGATCGACTGTTATCGTCGAATCCCTTTGAAAAATACTCCCGCCGCGATTTGGTATGGGCCTGGGAGGGCCCGCGCCGATCCAAAGCCCGCGATCTGCACCATTGTGCGGGGGAAGGCCCGCGATCGGTAATCCATTAGCCGCGTCCGCTTCGGACGGGTCGCGACAGTGCCCAGATTGGGTGTCGTCGACTGCAGGCGAGGGATTCCTCTCTTTGCTCTCGCTGTGAGCAATTTGACCCCTCGAATTGGAACTTCCTCCAATAACCGGCAGGTTCATATGTGCACTCTCTACCAATGCCAGATCCGCTTCAGGGACAACATTAATGACTGATTCGCGCTCAAACTGAGGAATCTCTACGTGCTGGAACTGTGGCATATACTCCTGAGGAGTATTGAGATAGCTCGGCGGAGCATTCTGATTTGGGTTAGAGGAGTCGCTGACACGACTGCTAGTCCCGTCATTGCTGAAACACGGTTGGGTGCTCTTGGCTCTCCAATCATCATGGTCGTAACTCTGCCCAGTACTTGAGCTCCAACTGGCTTTATGATGGTTTAACGCTATCCTTCCATCCCTTAGCAATCTCCTATAGTACTTGAGGTGAGACTCAACGTTAATTCTAGAGAGCCCCGGCACATTCATAATCTCGAGTATGCGTAGTGGGCTAGCCGAATCAACTCCCAGCTCTCGAATTGCATCAACAAATTTGGTGTGAAGTTCATAGGTCCAGTAAAACCTTGTTCTCTTATCACCCAAAATATCGTCAATACTTCGGTAGCTATTCTCTACGGGATCTAGTCGTTTCGAAAGTTGTCCAGGGAGGGACTCACCGACTTTGGATTGGCTGGCTACGACAGCGAGTTCGTCATTGAGAGAATTCCCCCTGTGATGATTCATATCCCATTTCTCAGAGGAGGATGGTGTTGATCCCATGGTGTTGACTTGTTTGTGCAGATCTCCGGCGGTATCTGGCTGTGTCGGAAAATGCTGTGGAGAATACGGTAACAGCTGAGCGTTATTCGTCAACAGGGATGGTTCATCGAGGAACACCTTGCCGAGGACAACAAGATTACCACAATTAAGGCAGGTGGCCTTGGTCAGAGCTTCCTTATATCTCGCGCTTTCAGCTTGAAGCTTCTCATTCTCCTCCTTCAGGGCCAATAACTCATGGTCTGCGTATTGCTGTTTCACCCGGGTTCGTTTGTTGGCGAACCAAAACTTGACCTTCGAAAGCTCCAATCCTATCTTTCGTCTCAACTCCATTTTCTGTTGTCTGCTTGGAGTGGGGCATTCATTGAAGAAAGCTTCGAGCTCTCGGATTTGGCCTGGAGTGTGGCGTTGTAGTTGCTTCCTTTTCCGACTCCGGTCATCATTGTATACTCCTTCTTCGTAGCTGAAACCTAGAATTTCATCGCTGGAGGAGTCAGTCTCCACGGCCTTCGAGCAGGATTCAGCTCCAGGATCTTCAAAGTCTCCCAGCAGTTCGTGCTCAGAAATGTCCAGGTCGGGCGTTTCTAGCAGATGGGAATAGCTTTTAAACATGATGGATCGAAGTATCTCGGGCTGATCTAGTTCACTCAGCTTTCTCTATTCGCTCTTACGTGTTTGCTCACTCTAGAAATTTTCTCAAGTGATTGTGTGTGTCCTAGAACCATCCTTCAGGCTACATATGAAGACCAGCAAAAAGCGCTCCTCCCGAGACCCTGTAATTACTCATCGTCTGTATTCCCTTTTCTTTTTCCTCGTGATAGGATCACAAACTCTTTTGCATTGATTCGGTTTCATCGAGTATTGCGCTCGTCCCCTAGTTCAGTCTTCAAAGTGGTGGGTCTACAATCTTTCGGCGCCTTTTATGATTTGCTAGGCCCGAGAACGTGGGGAGCAGCGGTGGGCCCGCAATTAATGACTCCGTTTAATTCATTTAGCTCCATGGGAATTAACGCTATGATCTTCTCTCAACCCCTTTTCATCGTTCAAACGAAAGTGGCATTTTCCCTGTGCATGCTGTTACTCTTCATTTCAGCATCCTGGGCGCTTGGTGAGGAATGAGTTTGTGGCCACTCAAAATTTTAAAGACCGTCTCTGGTTTCAGACTTAATCTAACAAGGGATCATCACAACTGAGCATGACGATGTTCGTCGATAGCGTTGGTTTTAATATAGAATTAACTATACTCATTAAAGAAAAATGTTCCCGTAGGAACTTTACAACGGATAAAATGAGTGATCTACTCGTGAACACGTTCTTCTTTCTATGGGTGTTCGTGGTGACCGACCCATCGTGCTCCGAGTCAAGTGCTAGATCATGGCTGTCCAAGCATGCCAGCTTCCCACTGATTGAACAAGGCATCGAGCCCCTCATCAAAGAAATCGTCTGTCGTGGGTTGACCAGCGGCAGGCAGATCACCAGCCGACTGCTGTTCGAATGGAGGAGTGCGCACTCGCTGTACTTGTGACACGCGCTCTTGAGAAGTGTTGAAATGGCCCGGGAGGACATTCTGATCAGCTTTCAGTTTGCCGGTGGTCGGGCTGCTAGCTTGATTGATGCTTAGATTTGGCCGGGTATCTCTTGATGCCTGAGCATTACAATGGCGGTCGCCCCTAGCTTTTGAGCTCGAGACGGATCCCTCCCGGTTTAGCTCCGCTCGACGTTGTTTTAATAGCTTTCTGTAGGCAGCAAGGTGATTCCTGACCAGTTCCTTACTAAGCCCCGGTACATTCATGGCCTTAAATATGCGCGTCGGAGTTGCTGAATCGATCTCCATTTGGTGAACCACGTCTAGGAATCTGGAATGCAGTTCAGGGGGCCAAGCGAACCTCCTCTTATCGTGGCCCAAAATTGCATCGATGGCTTGACGACTGATTAACTCATCTCCAGCGGGACCCGACCCTATCGAAAATTGTTGTGCATGAGGCTGATATGCTTTGAGCTGGTCGGCGGTAACATCCAGCTCCTTGAAACTGTAACTCCAATCAAAGCGATGCAAATCCCATCCCCCAGGAGGCATTTGTATCATCTTCGTGGGATTATCCTGCTCATGCGTGACTCCGGCAAAATCTGGTTGAGCAGGAGATGCCCCGAGGGAGTAGGGTGGTAAATGAACGTCTTTAATCATCGCGTGAGGCTTATCGGGGAATATCTTACCGAGGGCGACGAGGTTATCGCAATGAGGGCAAACGGTAATATTGAGAGCTTTTTCATACCTCATGTTTTCTGTTCGCAGCTTTTGGTTTTCTTCCTTTAAAATCTCGACCACCTGACGTTTGCGTTGAGCCCTCGATTTGGATCTCCTATTTTGAAACCAAAACTGGATCCTTGACTGATTAATCCCCAACTCCCGGCTCAATTCAATTCTCCACTTCTTTTTCATGTAATGGCTTTTACTGAAAAGGGTTTCCAGCATTTGGGTTTCCTCCTGAGAGTATTGGTGAGGACGTCTTCTTTTCCCGAGTTGAGCATCGTGGATGTCGTTGTCGTCGTCGCCGTGATTTTGATTTCCGTTGCCAGAAGTGTTGGGCTCCATGGTTTTGGTGTTAGACTTGGTCTTGGAATCTTCGAGATCACTCAGTAGTTCAATTTCTGAGATTTTTGAGTCAGTCGCCTCTAGCAGCTGACAATAACCTCTTAAATATGTTGGATTGAGAAATGTTTGATTGGTTCTTGCCCACTCAGAGTTCTCTACTCTCTCCTGTATGCTCACTCCCTATAAATTTTTCTTCGAGTGACTTTGTATGTTTAGGAGACGCTCTTCAAGCATGAAAGAAAATCATTAGGCAAACGCTCCCCGTCAAGACCTTGAATTTCTCGCTTAGCTTTTCAACGTGATGTGAGTGCTGAATCCTGTTAGGGCTTTTTTCGATAGTTGCGCTTACCTCCCACCTAACTCTAATAATGGTGATCCCGACAAATCTTTTACATCTTTTAATTGATAAGCCGGAAATCGCGGACCGAGACGAATCCAATGGTTCACGTGAGGGGACCTCCTGCTTTACCCCCTAACTGGGCTCTACCAGCATTATTACTGAGACCCTTCATCATCCTCGAGTTGCTATAAAATGAGGAATTAATGTATGGAAGGTTAACGTTCTCGCATAATCAGCTTCTTCCTTCTAATCTCTCTATTAGCCTCGTCTTATTCTCAAGCCAACCCAACGCAAATGGCCTCCTCTCCCGTACGCACTTTTTCAACTGATGTCTTGGCCCAGTGGGAAAAGCTTTATAACCTACTGGGTCGTGGTTACGCACACATAACCGATCATTCTGCGACCGAGGATGAAATCCGTGTCCTGCTCGAGGACCTTGATACCACTTCTCTCGAAGGTACTACACTGGGGGGGGAATATAGAATTTTCCCGACTCTCTTTGCACACTCCTTAGAGGCCTACCGTGCTGCTAATCGGGAGGTTCTCGTGGCTCGCGTCCTGCGAGCTCGTTATGAGGATCGATCCGATCATTTGGTGCTGACCAACTATATGGCCGATAGTTACAAAAAGGCCGTCGAGTTTGCTAATGAGCGGGTCGCGACGTTGCTTCGCGAGAGGAGAAATCTGGTGGAGCAATTGGCCCTATCCCTGACCACCGGCGAGCATGACCGCCGCAATGTCCTGTTGAGGCTTCAGAGCGACTGGCAGGAAGAACGGCTCGACAAAATAACCGCGGACATAGCTCGCGGGAATGGACTGGTTCGAGACCTGGAAACAATCGCCGAAGAACATGAGGCCAAGGTCGCCGAAGTTAAGGGAGAATGCAAAAGTCTTCTCCTCAGGCTTGCCGACCATGACATGCGGAGTTGGGAGTATGAGCAGAGCATTAATAACATGGAGGGTCAGTTGGGCTCCTTCGTGTCGTTAATTAGGGCTCACTTCGGCTTTACTTTTCTACCCCGAATTCTATAACCTGCTTTTGAAAACCCTCCACTGAGCAAAATAAATGAGAACTCTTGTGTGTGTGTTTTAACTTCTGTATGGTTCATTTCTTCGAGCATCCGAACATCTTCAACTTGGGTGAGCCGAACCATAATATCAATAAGCCGAGCAAATATGTCCTTATTTTATAACTCGCTCATGCTCAGATGAGATAATAGCCTTAGACTTGTCCAGGAAAAGATTTCTCTCTATTACCTATTTTTTACCTGCAAATAAAAAGACAGAATCAGAAGGAATAATTTGAAAAAGAAATCAAAAACCCCTTTCAATCCTATGCTTGCCCATGATTAATAAGGACAAGAACTTTTACAAGGGTTTTAATCTTGCGCGAAAAGTTTTTATCAATATTCCTCGAAAGAAAGCATACTATTGAAAGGAATGTAATTCACAATAATCGCTTTTGATCAATTTCGAGAGGAACGAATTACTCAAAAGTGAGAGGCCCAATAACGTGTTTTAAATTTAATTGAAGATACGGCATCCAAATCAAGGCCGTTTTGTTAAGAACGAGAGTAATTTGGACATCTATCTCGTCATTAAATTCAAAACAACGCCGATATTCTCGATCAATTATCGTGGATTACCAGCGACGTAAAACATGCATGGACCAATTCAAGTGTATAATTCCTTCTAGCGAAATTGGGGTTGGATTACCCTATACGACCAAAAAGGTCGTGCAAGATTTCCAATTTTAATTTCCTCTAAAGGAATTATAAACTTGACTTGGGAGTATTCGGATGATTAGAGAAAATGCCACTATCACATTCCCATGACCTGTCAAAAGAAATACAACCAAGTTCCATCTAAATGTGTACACCAATAGATCCCTAATACAATCACTCAAAGGGGTGAGATAGAGAAAGACTCGATAAAAATAAACCCTATACAAGAGGACTAGTAATGGAAAATGAAACAAAAGAATGTGATCCTAACGTTTAAGGATGCCCCAAGTTCGATCTGTGACTTCCGGATCACTTGCCCCAACTCGTCATCTTCATTGGACGATATCTCAATAATGTCCATAGTAGGCTCCTTTGTTGCTCACTCGGTGCTTGTCATGGGATATTATCCTCTTCGTCTTCTATCAAGGACGTTTGGGAAAAACACACACATCTATCCTTGAAATGGCATTTAATCTAATCACCAGAATGCAATGAATGAAATGCCTATATTTATATGAACTGTAATAGATTTGAGGGATAGAGAGTCTTACCAACCAAACTCGTCGACTTATATGCGGTTTTAGGTGTACCAACCGCCCAAAGACATGCGCATGAGACAAGTGATGGTGAACTTCTAAAAATCAGAGGGTTTGGCACCTAAGGTTAAGGTTCCCACTTCGAGTTCTAAAAAGAGCCGATTCCATTGCACAGCTATCGTTGCATTGGGACTCGATCCATAGTTCGAAGCGAGCGGAATTGAAAAGTGGATTACCCCGCGTTTTTCCTCACGGAGATTCCATTTTCAATTCCTTCTATTGTGTTCCTATAGGCGACGCCCGGGGTTTTAGGCGCGGTTGTGTGTGTCCACGTATTGTGATCATCACAATGCAATTCATGCATAGCAGTTTATCAATCAGCACTTCAAATCATCCACACAACATACATTCCTACGCCCAACCTGCACAAGACAATGTTAATCACGGACTACACCCCTTATTTCTCCGATCTGCAAAAACATATAACCTCTATCATGAGCGGACTTACCTCACCTTCAAGAGCGCCTGCAAGGTTAGAAAAATCACTCAACGTTTTAATTACGGCCTAAGTCCACTTGAGGTCTAGAACCATAGGTTCTAGAACAAACGTCCCCAGTGGAGTCGCCAGCTGTCGCGACCCGTCCGGAAGCGGACGCGGCTAATGGATTACCGATCGCGGGTCTTGGATCGGCGCGGGCCCTCCCAGGCCCATACCAAATCGCGGCGGGAGTATTTTTCAAATGATTCGACGATAAGAGTAGATCGCTTTCGACCTTCAGTGTGGTCGTGGTGGCATGTGCAACTTATGCATGCATTTGGAGTCGCCACCGGTCTTTCTTGGAGGGTAGACCGGAAACCTTACTGATCGATTGGGACAGGTCGATCAGTTCTGCGGAACCAGAGATTCTGGGTTCGGGGACTTGGTTACGTCGGTGTCATTACCAATGCCCTTTCGGTACCTGACGCGAGTGATTTTCCTAGCTAAGAGTTCATGCAGGCGCAATTTTGGGTGGGGTAGGTTTAATTCAGGGTTTCATGCAAATTGGAAGACTATTTCTATCAATCACAATCAATTTAAATGAAAGCGCAATCAAGTACATAAATAAATCACATCAATGCACGTCAATTCACATCATATGGCCTCCTAATATAGCCATAAGGGCTTAGGGAAGGCGGGATTTAGGACCGAGGTGAAATGGGAAGATTTGGAGGCGATTTAGCCCGAAGGGCAAAATCGTCAATTTTTGGAAGACGATTCGCCCAAAGGGCGAAATCGTCATTTTTAAGAGTGATCGGGTTCAAAACACCCGGGATGAGCCTTGGCCAATTGATTGTGGCCATTTCCTATTTTTTGGGATTTTTCTAGAATTTTTAGAATTTTTCGAATTTTTTTGAATTTTTTTGAATTTTCTATTTTTTATTATTATTTATTATTATTATTATTTTTTTATTCTCGACAAATATTTTAATAAAAGCATGCCTTCGACAATAAACAATATTCAACCAGATAAATAAGTTAACCACTAGACTGAAACAAAAACATGCAAATCAAGTCCATAATGACAAAACATACCTGATTGGACACCGGCCTTCAGTCGCCAAGCCCTAACATGCGACCATCTCTATGTACCTTGGCACAAAAGAAACAGGCCGAACTTTTTTTTTTTTTTTTTAGGGCTGGGCTTGCGATTTCTGCTGGCCCCGACTCCCTAACACCCATTACTTATTCTTCAACTATGGACCAGCCCACAAAAAAAAAGACCAAGCCCAACCATTCTTCAGACCAAGCCCAACCATTCGCTCCTTTTGTTTAAACCAGCCCGTCCGAAAAGAGGAGCAAATAAGTTGCCACCCTACACTATTCATCGTCTTCCTCACGCGACACCCGTGAGGTTGGCAGGCTTCGGACGTCGGGGGGGTCTGCTCCACCGTGAACCGCTACTCGAGCAGGGCGTGTGGACGCCGGTGGTGTCACCTCCTCGTAGTTGCAGTACCACCCGTGGTGCGGGCTCGACCCGTCGGAGGTCACGTTCGAGGCGCAGACTGGGCGATGAGGCACGGGCCCCGGCCGCTGAAGACGTCCAAGTTCTCCCTGTGGCCCGGCTCCATCAGCCCTCACCACGCCTCGAGGTCCCTGATCCCGACCCACTCGCCATGCACGTCGTAGAGCCTCAGGCCGATGACGAAGTCGGTGCCGCCTCTTAATTATCGACCCGGTTCAGGCGTTGATGGAGGCCATGGCGTGTCGGGGTGGGCGCTCAGAGGGCTTGGTGGACTCGACGTGCTTCTTGCAGTGTTCGATAATCTTGGCCAGAATCCTGCTGATGACGTTGAGGTGGGGATCCCGCTGTCGGCGCAGCCATCCTCGATCATATGCTTGATAGTCTGCGACTCAACGACCGCCGCTTCATCGATCTCGAAGGACTCGCCGTCGAAGCTCCGGAGCGTGATCTTCTCGGCGAAGACACGTGCTCCTGCTCCGCTTATCCGGTGCGGATCTTGTGCAGGTGATGGTAATAGTAGCGGTGGTATGAGTAGGATAGTGTCGGGATTGCAGGTTCTAGATATGCTCGGCTAGCTTGGTTGGCTCGGCTGCGGCTCGAGATAGCCGGGGTTGATGCAGGACACAGCCGCGCGGGCCGCATTGGCCCTCGGCTTCGTCGACACGGGGCGACGGCTTCGATGGAACGCCCCTGGAGGCGGAGGATGACGGGATGAAGTTGAGGTGCTGGGTGAGTGATGTTCGGTCGTGGAATGTGTGAGCGTATATCCCTCTATTCCCAAAGCTTTCCTACGATTTAGCAAAATAGAGGGGGGGGAAGACGGAGTGAAACCGTGGTATCCCTCTGTTCCCGAAGCTTTTCTGCTGTTACTTGCTGGAGATCTCCAAGTCTCTTCCATTGCATCCCTTCTTCATGGTTGTCAGGGTGGACAAGTCGGCTTGGTCAGTCTTTGATGTGCCAACTATGGCTAAAAGATTCCACTGTTTTATGCCCGTGAATGCTCTTTTGATGTTTTTTTTTTGTCTGATGACTTTGCTTGCTTGACTTCCCGAATCAAATTTTGTCGCGCAACTAGAGGTGGAAGGTGATGGGATGAAGCCCAGGTGCTGGGTGAGTGATGTTCAGTTCCCCTTTTTTGTGGAAGCTTTAGTGGTGACTTTAAAGCTCGTTGGACATCCACCAAAACTCATGCCCACTCCCCTCGTGCCAATGAAGATTCGGATTCCCGGCCACTCTAGCTTTCTTTTCTCTTTAAATAATAATCCCACTCTCCTTTGTCCCCTTCAATGTCCTCTCTTTTGAAAACCATGGCGCCGCTCCCTTCCTTTTGGTGATATTGTATCCCATTTAGCCTTAGGGATCCAGCTCCTCTTTCTTTGGATTCAATCCCCGTCCTTCGGCGAACGAACTCTCACTTTCATTTCCTTTCTAATTAGGTCAAGCATTAGCAACAACTAAAAGGGATGCTAGAATTGTACGTCAAGACTCAAAAATGAAAAGTTTTCAAACTAAAAGACTCAAATGATTTTTTTTATGCCCGATTCGGGTTTATGTTTGTGAAGGAACATAGTGACCCGACCCGAATTTTCAAGATTTAAAGTGACACACTTGAAGAGGAAATTAAAACAAAATTATTGAATATTTTTTTGTATTTTTCTGACCACGAATGGTATTTTTCTGATTTTTTAGGTATTTTTATAATTAAATAAATTCGAAAAATATTATAAAATACCAAAAAATATTTTTTGTTCAAAATTGGTCCCCGAGGCTAGGCCAAGGCTTCCAAAGTTGATTTTGTGATTTTATGACCTTTTTTATATTTTTTTAATTAATTTTAAAGAATAAAAATCACAATAATAAATGGTCAAAAATCAGGTGTCAACAATTATCTAATCCGAGTGGGAGTGCAATGGAGAATGATGTACTAAGTGTACAATCGTCAATACGACGAACAAGTTGCCAAGTGAGAGCGTAATGGAGCTTCATGTACTAAGTATACAATCCTTAATTTAGTTAACAAGTCGCAAAAGTGTTCTCCGTCATTTTATCGACGTTCTAGACATTGAAGATAAAGCTTTCATGGTCGCTCCACAAGAAGAGAATAAGCCAAGGAATGTAAATGAGGCTCCAACTTGCCCTAATAAGGAAAAGTTGATATAAGCAATGGAAAATGAGATAGAGTCAATGAGGTCAAACCAAGCTTGAGAACTGGTTGATCTTTCAAATGGACATAAAGCCATTGGGAGCAAGTGCGTTCTCAAATTAATACTTAAAGCTAATGGCTCGATTGAGAGGTATAAGGCCCGCCTTATGGTAAAAGGGTACAATCAATTAAAAAAATTGATTATGAGGAGATTTGTTCTCCTATTGGGAGATTTACCTCAATTCACCTTATTCCGGCAATAGTAATTAGTATGGATCTTGAATTATATCAGATGGATGTAAAGACTTCTTTTCTCAATGGAGAATTAAAAATTTTTTGTATAAAACAATCCGTTGGGTTTGTTACAATTAGCCAAGAATAAAACGTATGTCGACTTTTTAAGATCGACATATGGTCTTAAGCAGTTTTTGAGATAATGATATATACTTTTTTCGTAATGCCTTAATGGCATATGATTTTGTAATGATTGATGAAAATCATTGCGTATATATCAAAAGATCCTAAGATCAATATGTGATATTATCATTATATGTTGTTAATGATATACCGATTGCTTGGAACAATATGGAGTTTGTTAATAAAGTCAAGAATTTGTTATGTTCCAATTCTAAAATAAAAAGATATGGGTGAAGCTACATATATTCTTGAAATTAATATTTCAAGAGATCGTTCAAAGATATTGTGATATCTTTCACAAGAGACTTATATAGATAAAGTTCTTGAATGATTTTATATGCAAGACAATAAACCCAAAGATACTCCTATTATATGAGATGAAGGTCTAAGCCATAAAATATATGTGGAGACTCTACAAGCAAATGCAGAAATGAAAAATGTTCCATATGTTAGTGCTTGAATACTAGAAGTACACTATGATATTGTCGCGACCCGTCCGAAAGCGGACGCGGCTAATGGATTACCGATTGCGGATCTTGGATCGGCGCGAGCCCTCCCAGGCCCATACCAAATCGCGGCGGGAGTATTTTTTGAGGAGGATTCGACGATAAGAATCGATCGCTTTCGACCTTAGTGTGGTCGTGGTGGCATGTGCAACTTGTGCATGCATTTGGAGTCGCCACCGGTCTTTCTTGGAGGGTAGACCGGAAACATTACTGATCGATTGGGAGAGATCGATCAGTCCTACGGAACCAGAGATTTTGGGTTCGGGGACTTGATTACGTCGGTGTCATTACCAACGCCCTTTCGGTACCTAACGCGAGTGATTTTCCTGGCTAAGAGTTCATACGGGTGCAATTTTAGGTGAGGTAGTATTGATTCAGGGTTTCATGCAGATTGGAAGACTGTTCCTATCAATCACAATCAATTTAAATGAAAGCGCAATCAAGTACATAAATTAACCACATCAATCCAAATCAATGGCTTCCTAATATAGCCATAATGGCCTAGGGAATGTGTGATTTCATATCAGGGGTAAAATGGGAAGATTTGGAGACGATTAGCCCGAAGGGCTAAATCGTCAATTTTTGGAAGATTTGGATACCGAATTACCCAAAATATTCCATGGCCAGTTGATTGTGGCCATTTCCCATTTTTGAGAATTTTTTGGAATTTCTTGATTTTTCTTCAATTTTTGGAAGACGATTCGCCCAAAGGGCGAAATCGTCATTTTAAGAAAGGTCGGGGTTCAAAACACCCGGGATGAGCCTTGGCCAGTTGATTGTGGCCATTTCCTATTTTTTGGGATTTTCCTGGATTTTTTTAGAATTGTTTTGGAAGACGGTTTGCCGGAAGGGCAAAACCGTCATTTCTGAAAAGATCGGGGGGTCGAAAGACCCGTAAAAGGTCGTGGCCAGTTGAATGTGGCCATTTCCTATTTTCTGGAATTTTTTAGAATTTTTCTGAATTTTCCGAATATTTTTGAATTTTTTTATGATTTTTTATTTTTTATTGAATTTTTGAATTTTTTTTATTATTTTTTTATTATTAATGATAATATATATAAAAATTATCCGGACCGGGTCGGATGACCCGACCCACGACCCGAACCTGGATCGGGACCCGCGTGCCCGCGACCGAAACGACACCGTTTTAGGTTTTTGGGTTTTTTCTATTTTTTTATTTATTTTTTAATTTATTAGAAAAACAAATGAAACGGACGCACCAGATCGTGCCACGTGGCCACTCCTGGTGCATCCGATCTCAGACAAGATCGGACGCTCCACAGAGGGCCACGTGGCATATTCTCGACCGTCCGATCATTTTTTATTAATATTTGAAAATCATTTATTAATCCTGAAAATCTTTAAAATTTTCCAAAAATCTCAGATCGCGACACGTGGCGAAACCACGACCGTCCGATCTGGGTTTTGTTTTAAACTGAACCGGCCCCCACATGCTGACGTGGCTGCTGACGTGTCATGCCACGTCAGTCGTTGACCGGACCAGGTCCGCCGGAGAAGACGACCGGCGCCGGCGAATCTCGCCGGCGCCTTGCCGGAGCTTCGGTTCCGACGTCAAAACGTCGGTTCCGAAGCGCGATTTCTAGCCTAATCGACTCCCCATCAACCCCACACTAACATACAACAAAAACATGGCGACTGGGACGTCGGAAAAGCCTCGAACCGGCGGCCACCGAGCCGACTCCGGCGGGGCATTTGCAGAAAAAAAATTTTGCTTTAAAATCGATTCCGGACGTTCACATGGCATATAAGGAGGGTCAAGAAGCTTACCTAAGTTTATTTGAAGCTCGCTGACCGCCGTTTGCGCCGGGCCGAGCTCCATGGTTGGACAAACTTCGGGGAGCTCCGGCCATGGCTTCCCGGCGTGTTTCAATGCAAAAAGAAGAGCAAGTCGGGCTTAGAGTCGATTATCATGAAGGTTCAAAGCTAGAATTACAACAAATAGGGGTCGGGATGGGTCGACCGAGACTCCAAAGATATAATGCTAGTTTAGGCATTTCGTCGAACATTCGGCGTGCATTTAAGAAATGAAGCTCATGGGAGAATACCGACCTGGTCCGGGCTCGACGACGGCGGCCGAGGGTTTGGTGACGACCAGTGGACGTCGTTGAAGGTCTCGGGATCCTCTCTTGCCCCCGGTTTCGCTCGAATCCGCCCTGCTGAGCTCGATTTTTTTCTTCCTCTTTTTCTGCCCGATTACCTTCGGCCGAGCTCACCTTTTTCCTTTTCGCCGTGGCCGACCGGCGTGTTTCATGGCCATTCCCCGTTGCGAGGACCACTTCTCCCTGTCCCCCACTCTCAACGCTCCTTTTTATTAAAAAAATGTAGCCAACGTACTCCCCCCGACCTCCCCTGTTTTCGCTTTCGGCCGGTGGGTCTGCAAGTGCAAACCCGGTCGGACTGGGTCGGGTCGGGCCTGACCCGACCGGCCCGGTTCGACCAATTTTGCCCAATTAGGTCCCAAATAGACCTCTTTTCATGAAATTGATGGCAAAATCGGACTCCTTGACATTTTTTCTATCAAATAGGGGTATTTTCGTGAATCAATTGATTGAAATTTAATGAAAACCCCAAATTGTCCCTAGGATCCGAAAATTAATTTCGCTTAATTGAAGGTTCAAATGATCGAATTAGCCCAAATTGAGGCCATCAATGGATTCAGTATGATGAAAACTGTAGGACAGAGGTGTTTGATTTCAATGGGTATGCCCGTGTGAAATTTAATTTCAAAATTTGTGAAACCGGGGACTAAATTGAAAGAAAATTATGCAATCTAGCCTTTTTGCTTAAAATTGATCAAATTGGAGGGCAAATTGACCAAATTGCATTTCAAGACTTTAGAATCCAATGTCATATCTTACACAAGGTGAGAATTGAAAACTAAAAGACTCAAAAAGGATTTTTTAGGCTCGGTTCGGGTTTATGTTTGTGAAAGAACATAGTGACCCGAGCCGAATTTTTGAGATTTAAAGTAACACACTTGAAGAGGAAATTAAAACAAAATTATTGAATATTTTTTTTGTATTCTTCTGACCACGAATGGTATTTTTATGATTTTTTGGGTATTTTTAATAATTAAATAAATTCGAAAAATATTAAAAAAATACCAAAAAAATATTTTTTGTTCAAAATTGGTTCCTAAGGCCAGGCCAAGGCTTCCAAAGTTGATTTTGTGATTTTATGCCCTTTTTTGATATTTTTAATTAATTTTAAAGAATAAAAATCACAATAATAGATGGTCAAAAATCAGGTGTCAACAGATATGTACAATGCCTAATATTTATTATGCAATTGGAATGGTAACTAGGTACCAATCTAATCCAAGTCAAGTATATTGGATTGTTATCAAGAGAAACTTGAGGTATCTAAAAAGTACTACCAATTTTCTGCTAAGTTCAAGGTAGAGATATGCACCTTGAAGGCCATACTGATGTTGACTGAGGAAGAGATTTAGATGAGAGAAAATTTACCTCTGGATTTGTATTCTTATTGTGTAGTGACGCAATATCTTGGAGTAATAAGAAGCAAACATGTATAGCCTTATCCACGATGGAAAGTGATCTCATGGTGTTATCAGCTGCAGTACAAGAGAGTTTAGCTTAAGAGATGTTTGGATCGGTGAGGTGTTGCTAAGGATACTACAGGTTCAATTATTAGTTAATTGTGATAGCCAAGCAGCAATAGCTTACATTAAGGATCCATTGCAAGACCAAACATATAGTCACGAAATAAAATTTTGTGAAATACATGGTTGTACGAAAAGATGTGAGCATACAGTACATATATACGCATATAATGATAGCAGATTGTCGCGACCTACCTTGAGCCTCCTTCGAGGGATCCGGCGGGCTTAGAGGTATTGCCATCGGTCAATAGCGTGAACTCTCCCAAGTCCTACCTCGCGTGACGTTGGATTTTATTTTACGGATTAGCGAACTAAAATGCTATTAAGAGTTGCCACTAGCCTATTGGGGTCGGCTACAAACCAATCGAGACACGGGATTATTATCTCGATTCCTACGCAACCAGAGATTTTAGGCTCGGGGACTTGTTTACACTAACTAGATAATTAGCGCCCTTTTGGTACCTAACCAATTAATATTCCCTAAAGTGATCACACATTCTACACATCATTTTAGGTTATCAGGTATCTAACCAGTATTAACTGATCATGCATAATGTTTTTCTGTCATTTCGTGCAATT
The DNA here is from genome assembly GCA_021437785.1 of Rhodomyrtus psidioides. Taxonomy (NCBI): domain Eukaryota; kingdom Viridiplantae; phylum Streptophyta; class Magnoliopsida; order Myrtales; family Myrtaceae; genus Rhodomyrtus; species Rhodomyrtus psidioides. Next base: position 360,562 of record JAILYB010000121.1, read on the forward strand.
ACCTATTTATCCTTAACTTAGCATCTAGGAAAAGCTATTAACAGGCAATTTTTCAAAAGACAGTGTTATGAACACTCAATCAAGTAAATATGCCAAATAAAGACTGGAATAAGCGCATGCAATCCAAATCTATAAAGGCGATATTTAAAGAAAGTAACTCCGACACATGGATCGGATATACAAAAATGGACCGGATTGGATGTCGGTCTTCAACCACCAAGCCTCAGTGGGCTACCATCTCCATGGGCATCACCGTGGACCGCTACGTCGGAAGCACATGCAATCACTCAAAGTAGGTAATCAGCAAAGTTATGTAAATTAAAATATAAGACTAGTGTTTCGAGTTAAACTCTAATTATCGTGCTAATTTTACCTACTGAGATATGCATAATATTCAGTCATTCACATGCAAAGTTAAAACTAAGTCATGCGAATTGAACATGGCAAACAGTCGATAATCAAGCATATAAAAGCCTAATTAGACAAAATGAACAAATAGAGGCATTTCCTATCTATTTATTATTTTTTTAACATTTTGTGAAATTTTCTGATTTTTAATTATTTAATTATTATTTTTATTATTTATTAATTTATTAATAATAAATGAAAGAAACCGGGTCGGGTCGGGTTCTCGGACCCAGACCTGGATCAAGTCGTTGGCCTGATCAGGCCCAGAAGAGAGAACCCGAACCGGGCCCGGTCGGCACACAGAGAGTCAGGCCCACCTTTCCCCTGCCTTAACCGAATTGGGCCTAGACCCTTTCTGGCCCAGCTTTTATTCCACTCCTCTTGGACCAGCTCAGCAGCAGACCAAATGATAGAAAGATCAAGCCCAGCCTTTCTTTTTTTACTCCAGCCCACCCGAACAACCCACAAGACTAAAATTTACGCTACTGTTCATCATCTCCTTCCTCGCGCCGCTCTGTTCTGTGCACACCCGACGAAGCCACCCACCTGCGGTCGTACCAAGCCTCCACCAGCCTTCGCCTGCAGCCGTGACCGAGCCTCCGCCAGCCTTCGCTCGCATCGCCAGCAGCCGAGACATGCACACCACCACCGTCAGAGTGCCGACCGGTTCTGCCCGCATTCGTGTCTGCTAGTGCTCACCACCTATCAACGACCATGACACCCGTGCGTTACTCCATAGCGCCAAGGACAGCCACCGTGACTTACTCGCCTGGGCTCGCTCGCTCTCCACCGGGTCCGCTCGCCGCACGTCGCTAGGTCCCACTCCCGCGAACCTCCTCGTTACAAACGTCGGGTCTGCACATCACTGGTCCGAACTTTCACGCATCGCACCGCTCACGCACGTGTCGCCACTAGAACGAGCTCGCGTCACCACTACACCGGGTTCGAGCTCGTGCGCCACATCCTCATGCTCGCACCGTCGCCAGACCACGCTTAAACCGGACCTCCTAAGCATCGATCGGTTCTGTTCGTCGAGTACCGAGACCACGACGTTGAGACTCGCCCGCCACGCCGCTGGTACTCGCTGGTCGTACTGCCGCCAAGTCGTCAGGATCTACTCACCGCGCCAACGGTGGGACTTCCTCGTCAAACCAACGCCAGGCCTGCTCACCACCAGCGTCGTCTCCAGATCACACTCGTCACGCCACCTCTGAGTTGGCCGTCGCGCCTCCTCCGGATGCCATGAAGATGCTCATCGTCTCGCGCCATCGTACACCATCGAGCCCACATCGTCCAGACTTTTACCAAGCCGAACACAGAACGCCAACCCTCACAAACGGCCTTCAGCTTCCTTCCCTGTGCGTTTGCACCGAGACATGACGCCTTCTGCTTGAGCCGACTGGTTCACAGCGCAAGCTCGCCGGGAAAACGCTGGCGTCGTTCAACCGCCACCTCGCTTTCGCCAGACCAATGTGCTCCCACTGAGATGAACTCAGATGGAGCCGAAGGACAAAGAACCCCGGAGTCCCGTCGTCGTCGCCAAGAGCTGCGAGGCCACCTCCTCGGGCCTCGACAACGGCGAACGACGCATGTCAGGTTGACAACCGGGCGGAAACGCGCACAGCTTGGCACAGAACAACATCGAAGGGAGGGCGGGCAGGAGCGACGATGTCGATGAAGAAGCTCCCTCCTCTCTCTAGCGCTCCCTCTCTCTTTTGTTCTCTCTTGTTTGCTTTTTTGAGAGCTCTTTGCTCTCATGCACAACTCTCAATACTTATCAAGCTTTTGGAGGTCCGTGTGTGTCAGGGAGGAGAGATTCGAGGGTCGGAGCTTCGCTGGTTGGAGGTCGACGAACGGTGGCCGTGTCTCCGGAGTCGCTCTCCCGGTCCCTCATTTCCCCCACTCTCTCTTACCTTCTTCTCGCTGGCCAACCCCCACGGCAGCGGGAGCCCACCCCCCGAACCTTCAGCCCCCCTCGCCTTCCTTTTTGGACGGGAGTCCATAACTCCTCCAAGACGTCTGTCTCCTCCACCCACGTGAAGTGTACCTGTCCATCAATGAATGAAGTGAGTGTGTGCAGATGAGTGATCATCAACGTGGGGTCTTGCAGAAAACGCCAAGGATGATGGTGGGAGAGAGAGACGTGCACAGTGTGCGTGTGTGATGTACACGATCGGCTTGGCAAAAAGAGAGTGCCCCTGCATGTGAGTGCATGTGAGAATGGGTAGTAGAGGTTGAGAGAATGATGGGCCAAATGGGTTGATCAGAAAAATTGGGCCAAAGAAACAAAAGGCACAATTGGGCCTATGGCGAGGAAATGAGAGACTATCTCATGAGGGGAAAAGGCCCAAATGGGCGCATGGGCCTAGGTCTATCTGGGCCGATCCTTTTTTTTTAGAAACACGAAAAGATGCATAATTAATAAATTGACAATTTTGATAATAATAATAATAATAATAATAATAATAATAATAATAATAATAATAATAATAATAATATACGGGATCGCCAAAATTAGGTGTTAACAGCTGCCCCTCTTAAAATGGGAGCTCAGAGAGGTTCCATTTCAAGACGAAAAGACACCTAATTTTATGAATAAACAAACCTGGTAGTGCTTGGAAAAACCACCAAAGCAACTATCGAGGCTAAAATTGAGACTCACTCGGAGAACTGGCTCCGGGGCTCCACACCTCTTAGTACCTGCGCATGCAACGTTATTCAAGTAAACAAAAATCTCTAGGAAGACCATATAAACATACGGGTTGGCTTTCACTTGAGTAACCTACGCATGCAAGTTTAACTCAAACAAATAAAATTCTGGGACGACCGTGTAAAAACACGGACTTGGTTTGGCTCGAGGAGACTCGCTCGGGAAACCTGCGCATGCAAGATTATCCCCAGGGCTCCGCGCCACTCATTACCTGCATATGCAAGGTTAACAAAAACAAAAAGGCTTGGGGAAACTCACATCGGAACCTGCGCATGCAAGGTTAAAACTCCGGGGCTCCATGCCTTGGTAATGTGTTTGCTCGGGTTTTAAGGCTCTCCAGACTTGAGGGGACTGCTCAAGGAGCTGGTTTCGAGGATCTATGTCTCTCGCAGCGGCTCAGGCAAGGTTAGCTCAAACAAACACACCTCTTGGATGACCGCAAGAATGATACGGATTTGGTTTGGCTCGAGGAGACTCGCTCGGGAAACATCGGAACCTATGCTTGCAAGGTTAAAACTCTGGGGCTCCATGCCTTGGTAATGTGTTTGCTCTGGGCTTTAAGGCTCTCTAGATTTGAGGGGACTGCTCGGGGAGCTGGCTTCGAGGATCTATGTCTCTCGTAGCGGCTCAGGCAAGGTTAGCTCAAACAAACACATCTCTTGGACAACCGCAAGAATGATACGGATTTGGTCCTCATAGGGAAAACACGATTCAGAGTCTTAGACTCGTGAAATGGCTGTAAAAAGTCACATTCCATGGTCTTTGACCCACGAAAAGGTTATGAAAAAAGAGAGTCACAGTTCACGATCTCAGACCCGTGAAAAGGCCATAGAAAAAGTCACAGTCCACGGTGCTCGACCTGTGAAAAGGCTATGGAAAAGTCACAATTCATGATCTCCGATCCATGAAAAGGCTATTGAAAAAGACATTTGCATTTTCTCAATGACTTTTTCCAAAAGTCTTTTCAAGCGCACCCTTTCTCCATGTTGACCTTTGCTATTCCACCATTCGCCTGTATAAAAAGATGCTCGCATGGAGACCAAAGCAGACACAGGCTGTAGCCCATCTCAAGGAAGTTTTTCATAGTTGGTCACCCAACTGTTAAGAAGGAGCTTGACAAGTTGATCTCTTGGAAGTTGACGAGGGATGTGTATACTAGGGGTGATCGGTTCACATGATGGGTGGTTTTACCTTAGAACCGAGAACCAACCATTAGGAACCGGTTCCGCAAAATACGAACCGTGAACCAACCGCTTCTTCTATGAACCGAGAACCAACCGAACCATCGGTCCGGTTCGGTTTGTGGTTGGATTTCGGTTACGTTTCTACCAAGCAAAAAAATGAAAAAAAGAAAATAGTTGAGGAAACAAATTCGCCTTGTTCCATCGCGAGTAGCCGTAGGATTATGTTCCAAGGAAGCATAAGGACAAAAAAAAACAAAATAAAGGAACTCAGTAAAACATGGTACGTAGCACGTGCAGAATAATGAGAATCGAACCGATAAAATAATATACATTCAGATTATATAAGGAGGCCGGTTCATGGGCTGGTTGGATGGTTCGCATTCAAATCCGTAAACCGAACCGATAAAATCGGTTCTGGAAAATTGAAACCGAGAACCGAACCGTACCCGCCAAAAACCATCCAAAATCAACCGGTTAGGTACAGTCCGGTCCGGTTTGGTTGGATCGTGATTTTTCTGCTCACCCTTAGTGTATACATGAAGTTTGGTCATTGTCAATAGAGATAAGCAAAACATCTTCGGCACTGGGAAAGTTAAGGTCAATGGCATGGTTTTGTACTCTGTACACCATTTGGTAGTAAAGAGTAGCAATTATGGCTGATGTGATTTGAGGAGCACCAGTGATCTATAACTGGACCTTTAAAGCAGAAAGAAAGTTGGGATCTGCCAAGGCCATGTTAAAATTTGGGAAGAGAGTGACAAACATTGTGCCTGCGTTCAGAGTAGTTTGAACTGTGCCGATGCAAGCATGTTGATATTCCAAAAAGTGAGTGTCAATGAGAGCCACTCGAGCAACAATTGGCAAGCCTTTTCGTCCATGCAAAGGATAAGGCCAAACAAATGGCTCCAAAATGAAGGTGAGTGTAACCTTGTTGAGCCCACTAAGCAGGAAACTCAAGTGGAATCTGGAGAGTTACAAACTGCTCTTGCTGCGTAGACAGGATAGGGTGCTGGTCAAATTTAGTGGACTGGACATATTCTTTGACAGAACGAGGGGTGTGTTTGATGGAGCGGATGGGAGAGAATGATGGTGGTTTACAAAAAGTTGAATAAGGATTCATGAGTAGGAGTTGTGTTTATGAGATTTTACGATCATCATTCACATAGGATACCTCATAGAGGTAATCCAATTTGGATGAAGTGGTTTTGCGAAGTTCAAGTGGTGGAGGTAGGGAAATGGGGGTTTCCAACTGGATATGTGCTGAAATATCTGTGGAGGGTTGCATGAGAGTATGGATTTCTTCTTTCCTTTCAGCAGGTCTCGAATATCAGAATACTAATATTAACTTAGTTTCGACGATGTTTGGCTCTGATACCAGTAAAGGAGCGGAGACAAGCTTGAGCGAGATGAGCATGTATATTATCTCCACAAACACGGCGCTCCAGGCCTTAAAAGAGGACTGCCTTTTTGCTCACTCAAGCTCATTCTTGAAACTCAACCCTTAAGGTTCCAGATATTTCTGTTTTACAGGTTCTACATTGTGGCAAGTGAAGAGCATACTAGACCAAACCAATCGTACTACTGAATCAACAAGAGGATTTTGATCTTCAAAGAACTATGCTTATAGGAAAGAAGAAGAAATGGAACTTAGAAACTCATGGTTTTTAGAAAACATGCCAATGACCTTAACCTTCCCAATGCCGAAGATGCTTTGCTTATCTCTGTTGACAATGACCAGACTTCATGTATACACATCCATCGTCAACTTCCAAGAGATCAGCTTGTCAAGCTCATTCTTGACAGTTGGGTGATCAACTATGAAAAACTTCACCAGAATTCCCGATCTGTCCAATCCTTTAGGCCACAGTACACCAAGAAAAAGGATGGTACTTTCACTATCAAGTTCACCAAAGAAAATGAAGACACTTCTTCCTCTGTTTTCCCATCATTCCCCACTATATTGTGCTTTTCGCCATGTCCATCTGAGTCAGTCAGTATGGAAGAACCCAATCCTAAAGCTCATATCCAATCCTTTGATGACTATGGACGACCCATCTATTATTACAAGGATCCCTCCTGACATTGTTTTTGGGATGTTGACAATTCATGTTCCTCCTGTTTGAACCCAGAAGATGAGGATGACAAACCTTCCTTCAGGAAAAAAAAAGAATAAGAAATATTCTTTTTACCAAATGTACCTAAACGGTGATCTAATCGTAGGACCTCTTGTGGCCGTTGGCAATACATGATTGAGTATGGTTCCACCAAATCTCTTCAACTTGCTGCACATCCACCTGTTTGCCCCCTGTCACGACCCTCTCGAGCGCCATCAGAGTGTGGGCTAGCGAGGGTTAATGGGCCGCCCGATCGCTGGCTTAGATCGGACGCGGGCCTCTCCCAAGGTCCATTACCCAAGTCGCAACTGCTGGATATACGTGGTCGACCTTTAGTGTGGTCTAGTGACATGTGATGAGTGTACATGCCAAGGAGTCGCCACCAATCGTTTCGTGGAGGGTACGATCGGAAACCCTATCGAATAGTTGGGAGTGGTCTATTCGATTCTGCGGAAAACAGAGAAGTGGGTTCGGGGACTTAGTTACGCCAACTGTCAGAGTTGACGCCCTTTCGGTACCTAAGCTGAATGGTTTATCTGATCCTAGGATTTCATACAGACGAGTGAGGCATTGACCCTAAATCTAGGAGTTCATGCAGATGGGAATAGCTACCATATCACTCACAATCATTAAAAGTAATAGCGTAAATCAAGGAATCAGTACATGCGGATAAAACACATGAAATCAGCATGCCATCCCTAATGAGGCCCTATTAGCCTAGAGAAATATCAATCAAGGCTTAGGAATGATTTTGGCATGATTTGCCCAAAGGGGCAAAATCGTGATTTTGAACTATTCGGGGACAATTTACCTCGAAAAGGGAAAATTTGACATTTTAGACGAATTGGGAAGTCAAAAGATAGGGGAAATAGGATTGGCTATCAATCCAATCCATTTCCTATTTTTCGGGAATTTCCAGGATTTTTCTGGAATTTAAAAGTGATTTTACCCTTGGAGGGGTAAAGTCGTCATTTTGGACAAAGATGAGAACTGAAAATCTCAAATATTAGGGTTGGTCGTCCACCTGACCCAAACCCTAACTTCAAGCAATTTTCAGGACTCGATTGAGACAAGAAAGACGATTTTCCCTTTAAAGGGCAAAATCGTCATTTTGAGAAAAGAGGCGGGACTCGAAAACCCAAACCTAAGAATTGGTCGTCTAATCGACCCTAATTCTCACCTTGGAATTATCGGCCTTTTCTAGCATGCATAGCAGAGGCGACTTACCCCTAAAGGGTAATGTCGTCAAGTCTCGGAAAATTGGATAAGAAACCCCAAAAATAGGGTTGACCAGTTGTCTGTGGTCAACCCTCGATTTTTGGTTCTGGGTGTCTAGGATTTTTCCTAATTTTTCCATATTTTTTTTTGGAATTTTCTGGAATTTTCTAGCATTTTTTAGGATTTTCTGAAATTTTTCCGATTTTTTTTATTTTTTTTAAAATCATTTTTTTGATTTTTTTATTTTAAAAAAAAAGAATATTATCCGGGCCGGGTCGAGTGACCCGGCCCACGACCCACGGGCGGGCGGCCCGGCCCGGACCCGGCCCCGCACCGAAACGGCGCCGTATCCATCCCACCGCTCGAATTTTTCGATTCCCGCCTATTTCGAATGAGCGGCTTTGATTGTGCCACGTGGCGTTCCTACGGACGGTCTGATCTCCAATAAGGAACTGACGGCCCAGATTGAAAGGCAAGATTGAACTACAGCCATCCGATCTGAGGGATTTTTAATTGTTGAAAATCATTTTTAATTTCGTAAAAAGTAAGATCGCGACACGTGGCACGACTACCACCGTTCGATCTTTTTTGTTTCGGTTATAACCGCCGGCGATGACGTGGCTGCCACGTGGTCGCCACGTCAGCGCCACGTGGGCGTTGACCGGTCAACTTTCGTTGACCGGTCAACGGCTTTGCCGAAGAAGACGATCGGCGCCGGCTCTGTTTCGCCGGCGCCTCGTCGGAAGGCGGTTTCTCCGCGCACGGACCACCAAAGTCCATGAAACCACCGCCGTTCAACTCATCCCGCCGAGCTCTACAACATATATCACGCTTCTCGTAGCAGAATCAAGTTCGACAAGCTCACCAACCTGGGCCGGAGCTAATTTCCGGCGAGAACCCGCCCTAGCCATTTCTAGCGATATCTAACCTGCGAAATCATTCGAGAAGCATCATAAGGGTTCAAGAAGACTTACTTGGCTATCTCGGAGCTTCGGTTTTGGTCCAAAACGAGCCGCGGAGCTCTTGACCGATCGGTCATGGTAGGGGGTGGACCAGGCGATTTAGACGTCGAAATGATATGCAATAAAAAGTGAAAATGCTCAGGGAAGCGAGATGAACAGATTGCAACAAAAATCGCGGCAAATGAGCGACTCTAGCTTGAGTTGCCATTGGAGGCCGAGAAGAAGCTTGGGAGAGTATCTCACCATTTTTCGAGATGAAAGGCTCTTTGACAGGGCTCGGTCGCTTCTCCGGAGCCTAGGGAAGTCGGGTATGGTCATCGTCGGCTTCGGTTTCGCCGGTGGTGATCTGGCGAAGCTTGCACAGGTTCGGTTGCCTCTTTCTCTCTCTGCCTTTCTCTGAGCTCGCTCTCTCTCTCCTCCTCTCTCTTTCTCTGAGCTCGCTCTCTCTTTGTTTTGCCCGCTTTCTCTTCTTCTTCTTTTTTGTGCGTCGCGAGCACTCTCCTTTTTTTTCTCTCAGTCCCTTCCGTTTTTTAACCGATTCTTATTCGGTTATGGCCTCTGAAGTTCGTTGGGCAGCCACCCTCTTCCGCACGTGCGACACCACTACTGGCGAGCTGGTGATCGTCGGTCATGCCTTGGTGGATGATCGGCCAAGGTTTGTTTAATGGGCATCTCTATTTGGCCTCCAATTTTTGGCTTTCTTTCCTCATGCTTCTCTGTTCGTGCGCGAGGAAGAAGAACAGGGTGGCTCTGTTCTGTTTTCTAAGTTGGTCAACCGGGTTGACTGGGTCGGTCAACCCGACCCAGTTGACCCGGTTCTAATTTTTTTGTTCAAATTGGATGTCCAGATGTACCAATATTACAAAATTGACATCAAAATTAGACTCTATGGCATAGACTCCATCTAGAAATGTGATTCTCATGACAAATTCCTTTTGAATTGATTGAAAACCCCAAATGTAGAGTAGGATCCGAATTTGATTATTGCCTAATTGATGCTCTTAAGGGACGAATTGGCCTCAATTGAGCCCACCATTAGATTCAGGGGGTCGAATACTATAGGGAGGAAGCATTGGGGTTCTATGGGTGTCCCTCAGAAAAGTTTAATTTCAGACTTAGCATTATAGGGACTAGAATGAACAAGATTTTATGCAATTAGGTCCCTAAGGCCAAAATTGATCAAATCAATGCACAATTGAACCAAATTGAAATGTCGGGTAATCAAGATGAATGTCAAGACTCGGAAAATGCAAAAGATTGCAAATAAAAAGACTCAATTGGTATTTTTTTTCTCAAATTCAATAGTAAGGGTTACAAAGGAACACCTAAAATTGAATCTGATTTTGGATTTTTTGTGAGGTCAAAAATACAAGGGATTAAAAGGAAAAATATTGGATATTTTTCCATATTTTTGTGACCTCAAATCCTATTTTTCTTGATTTTTTAAGTGTTTTTTCTATTTTCCAAAAATATTAAAAAATATGAAAAATATGAAAAATTATTTTTTGGTCAAGAATGGTTCCTTGGGCTTGGCCAAGGCCACCAAAGTTGATTTTGTAATTTTTTAACTTTTTATGAATTTTTTGTGATTTTTCAAAGATAAAACTAAAAAAGACTTGGTCAAAAATCAGGTGTCAACAGCTGCCCCTCTTTGAGAGGAATCTCGTGAGTGGTTTCTCTCAAAGACAGGTGACACCTGAATCTAGACCGACTTGACTGGGGAAAAGAAAAACGAATCTTGACACTCAATCTTACTTGCCCCACTGGTGAACGCTCTGTTCTTCATTCTTTTGCTGATGTGAGAGAGGAAGTAGATAGACCCACCTGTTACTTACCTGTTGATCACCTGCCTGATGCTCGCGCGGCATGTGCGGTGTATAGCGGGTTCAAGTGAATACCTAGGGACTCGTCTTTTTGAGTATCCTAGGGCGGTTAAACTCTAGCCTGTATGTTAGGCCGTACCAGAATGAGATTCCTGTACTTGACAGGAACCTGTGAATGACGCACCAAGTCTCTTAGGGATTGTCGGGGTTTTGATCCGTATGGTGGATCGGACCATGAATAGGGATTTTGATCCGTATGGTGGATCAGACCATGAATAGGACTCCTGTCTGTTAGGAACCTATGGATGACGCACCCAGTCTCTTAGGGATTGTCAGGGTTTTGATCCGTATGCTGGATCAGACCATGAATAGGAATTTTGATCCGTATGGTGGATCAGACCATGAATATGACTCCTGTCTGTTAGGAACCTATGGATGACGCACCCAGTCTCTTAGGGATTGTCAGGGTTTTGATCCGTATGGTGGATCAGACCATGAATAGGACTCCTCTCTGCTAGGAACCTATGGATGACGCACCCAGTCTCTTAGGGATTGTCAGGGATTTTGATCCGTATGGTGGATCAGACCATGAATAGGACTCCTGTCTGTTAGGAACCTATGGATGACGCACCCAGTCTCTTAGGGATTGTCAGGGTTTTGATCCGTATGGTGGATCAGACCATGAATAGGACTCCTCTCTGCTAGGAACCTATGGATGACGCACCCAGTCTCTTAGGGATTGTCAGGGTTTTGATCCGTATGGTGGATCAGACCATGAATAGGACTCCTCTCTGCTAGGAACCTATGGATGACGCACCCAGTCTCTTAGGGATTGTCGAACATTTTGATCCTTTAGGGGGATCAGGCCGAGAGTAGGATTCCTCTCTGCTAGGAACCTATGGATGACGCATCCAGTCTCTTAGGGATTGTCGAACATTTTGATCCTATATTCTAAGGAATTAACTAGGATTTATATAAATGAGGTGCGCTTAACCTTGAGGCTTTACCAAATGGGCTATTCTGGGTTTAGGGGTTACCTAGAACCTCACAGAAAGCAGATTTTGACAACAGTTTTTGATCATATATTCTAAGGAATTAACTAGGATTCATACAAGTGAGGTGTGCCTAACCTTTAGGCTTTACCACATGAGCTATTCTGGGTTTAGGGGTTACCTAGAACCTCACAGAAAGCTGATCTTGAAAATTGTCCTTTCGACATGCAATGCGTTGTTCTGGGATTTGGGGATTCCAAGTATCCTGCAGAAAACTTAAACCTGCAAAAGTTTTGATAAGATTCTTCTGGGATCTAGGGGCTACCTGAGATCTCATAGAAAGACTATCTTGAATGTTTTCCTTTCGACATTGAAGGTGACATTCTGGAATCTGGGAGCTCCAGGTATCCTGCAGAAAGTTCCAACCTGTAACACTGGGATCTCACACAGGGAGATAATTTCAAACATTGTCCTTTTGACATGTGCGGTGACATTCTGGGACCTGGGAGCTCCAGGCATCCTGCAGAAAGGTCAAACCTGTAAATTTGAAATCTCACAGAGGGATGATTTCGGAGATTGTCCTTTTGACATTGAAGGTGACATTCTGGGATCTGGGAGCCCCAGGTATCCTGCAGAAAGATCAAACCTGTAAATTTGAAATCTCGCAGAGGGATGATTTCGGAGATTGTCCTTTTGACATTGGAGGTGACATTCTGGGATTTGGGAGCTCCAGGTATCCTGCAGAAAGTTCAAACCTATAAATTTGAAATCTCACAGAGGGATGATTTCAGATATTGTCCTTTTGACATGTGAGGTGGCATTCTGGGATCTGGGTACTCCAAGTATCCTGCAGAAAGCTTAACCTACAAAATTTGTTTATAAGAATGTGTTTTCCTGAGATATGGAATTACCAGGGATCTTGCAGGAAAATAAACTTGAAAGCTCTTCTTCACAGAGCAAGGCATCCTTCTAGAATCTGGGGTTACCATGATTCCTATAGAAGTTTAAGCAAGAACAATAGCATTCTAGAATCTGGGGTTACCAAGAGTCTGTCAGAAGCTCAGGCATATAAACTCTCCTTTTTAGAGAAATGTGTCATTCGAGGACTTGGGGCTACCACGAATCCTGCAGAAGTTTAAACTTGAAATATATTCTTCACAAAAGAAGCATCATTCTGAGGTCTGGGGATACTAGGGGTCCTACAGAAGCTTGAACATGTAAATTCTTTCTTACCAAGAGAGGTTGTGTTCTTCTGAGATCTGGGCTTGCCAGGAATTCTGCAGAAGTTTAGACATGTTAAATGTTTCTCACCAAGAGTGATATAAGCCGTTTTAGGAGCCGAAGTCATCAAGAATCTTGTAGAAGCTCCAATCTGAAAATTTTCTTACTAAAGGCACATCAATGGCCTTCAGGTGATATCTGATGTCAAACTGATAGCACTTTATGACTTATATCATAGTCATGAAAGAATTTCAATGGATGCATTACGATGCTGGAGGTTATCCAAAACACCTTGTAACATACGGAGGTGATCAAAAATTCCTTGTCGGGAAAGTTTGAAATAAACAATCTGAAATTACCAAAAGAGTTTGGTTAAAATGTCCAACGGAGTATTCTTATCAAAGAGGACTTCTCACCGTTTTGAGGTAATGGTCTTTTACCAAGAATGCACTCGAACTTCCTATCAAACCTGCGCCTAGGGTTCAGGATCATTCGCAGTGAATACACCTCGATCGATCAGGAGGACTTCCAAGGGACCGTAATGTTGGGCTTGGTCAACGGTTTTCAAAGGGGACTTGTGTGCAAGTCAAGGCTTTTGGAGAGAAGTCTTCAATATCTGCTCCAGGTTTACAAGTCAAGAAACCTGCAAAATGAGAAAGAAATAATCTTGCTCGAACTTCTTCGAGCTAAGCTTAGACATTAAACCCTATGTCAATCCAAGTGCCTTAATCAGAAAAGGCTTTTCAAGGTTGTAACGTAGGTAGGATTGGGGACCAAAAAAGGCTTCTTTTTGGTTCAGAATATGCGAAGGGTCTAACATTGGTGATCACTGCAGGTTTGCCGTCGATCTTGTCCCTTCTGATTCAAAGAGCGTCTTCAGTCTTTGAAGTGTATTGATAGTCTTTGAAGAGCATATCTCTTTCATGTTGAGACTGTGTCAACATCTTGTCTACACTTTTATCATCTGAGTGTGACATAATCTGGGAGTATCCCTTGCTGTCCAGCTCCCTTGGGATTTTCTTTTACAATCAGATCTCACTAGTGACCTATACAAAGGTATCATGCCATCTTTTGGCATTTACAAGATCAAGCACCTAATTCACAAGTGTACAAGTATTTGGATGGGCATTGGCCTTGCTTTTATCAGGCACTTTGCTTTTTCTTGATGCCCAAGATTGAAATTTTTTTTTCTCTTTTTTCTTTTTCTCGTCTTTTGTCGAGATCCCACCTTTTCTTTTCTTTTGGGGATCAGAATTTTCAAATGAGTGTGCTAGATGTACCACTTGAATCTCAGCACTCAAACATTAATCTATGAATTTTTCACAAATCCTGTGTTTTGAACTCTTCTGCTCCTGAAGTGACGTCGCTTCCACCTTGGAATATGCAATGATCACCAACGGGTTTGTGAAATGAACGTATAGGCTCAATTGGGCTGTACAAAGGGTAAAAGTGTATAGGATAGAGAAACGAATGCTTTTCGTCATCCTAAAGCACCTGAATTACCATAGAAGTTAAAATCACAAGCAACACACGAAGATTGATGCAAGTCTGAGCAAGAGAACTTCTAACCATTTACCTCCTGATACCTCTGGACGTACCTCCAGTTTGCCCCACTGTGGGGTGGTTCTTGACAGGGGTAAAGAATGAAACCGCCGTTCAAAGGGTTATCAATGGTCACCTGTAGTGTTTATGATAGAGAAACGAATGCCTCCGTCATCTCGATCCATGTAATCACTGCGAATAACCCCTACTTCCGTAGGTCAAGGTCTCGCTGTCCTTACCACTCCACTTATCTCTTAAGTGTGTATGGGACGTGTTTGGACCAAGCTTGCCTCTTGTCTGAGGAAACATCCTTTTGAACAATTTAAACAACTTTTGTTGGGAAAGTTCATTTCGCTTTCTCCAAAACTTACCCTCTAAGGAGATTTATGATGCACAATGCATATTTCAATCATGTTCAGATAACCTCCAAGTTTAAACATGAATGCCAATGATATGACTGTGAGAATTTTGCGTCTTTCTAGACATGAGATTTGAATGCATGCTAGATTCCGAGAAGCCTTCAAATTCTATCAATAAGGATTCTGACAGTCCTGTAAACCTAAAAGATTGGGAAAGGAATACTTACCTGCCCAGCGCGGCTAGGGATTCCTGAAAAACATAAAAGGAATATGTCGGTGTATGCTCTCGAATTTCAGAAAATTAGAACGATACACCTTACCCTTGATCATGCACTCCAATGGAAGTGGATATATTCATGAAAATCTGCATTTTTCTTAACAACACAAGATGGTTAGGATGTTCTAGAATTTCTTGAAATTCTCAATTTTTGGAGAAAAAGGACGTGCACCTGACCACCACGACAGTAAGTCCTCTTGATCATGCATTCCAATCTGAACGCCAATATGTAGATTATAGAAAACGGCCATTTCGACCTACGGCGATGACGCCTTCGTCTGATTGGGGCAATGAATCCTGCTCGATGGCTTCATTCTCTTTCGAACGTCTTCCATGCCATTCTTCGGAGTTCCTTATTCAAGGAAAAATGAATTCTTATCAAAATGTATGCTAAAGCATGTGGTGTGGAAGCGATACTTTTTACCCCCCACTTGATCTTATAGCCAAAGATCATTTCTTGAATGCTTGACTTCCGAAACTGTTATCTCCAAAGATCATCTCGCCTTGAAGTTGAGTCGGCGAGTTCTTTCCTTTTGAGTGCCAGTAATTTTCTGTTGAAATTAAGGCCAATTCATACTAGGAGAAAGATCATTGGAGATCAAATTAGAACGACACAAAGTCACCCTTCACTCAAGTTTGTATCTTGATGTTTAACTCTGATGTGAACGACTCTTCTATCACGTTCATTGATCCTGCTGGGAATGAAATGCCACTTTTTCCTCCAGTCACGTAGATGATCTGCTTGCCCTAGTTAGGCATGACTTGTCATGGCTAGGTAATGCTCGCCCCAGTCAAATGGTTCTATTCATTTTTGCATTTTCCTGCGATCCCTTATCCAGTTTGGATTATCTCTTACTTGGATCTTCACTTTACTTTTCACCTTTGAAGTGTCATCCTTCCAATGCTTGAGAAAGTCGTTTGCTTCATGCATCTTTGTCACTTGTGACCATCCTTGTGATGTTCTCCTCTTCTTTGGACCCATGATAATGTCCTAATGGCGTATTCTGCCACAGAAAGAAATGGTTTTGCATTAGCAAATGCAAGAAAAAGGAGTAAATTGGATACGACACCCAACTACCCTTCTTTTGTCAATTGTCGACATTTATCTCTTGATTGAGTCCATTCCAATATTGTATGCTGATATGGACAACATTCGTCAAATCCCTCCATCCACGCTTGAAGGTGTTGATAACATCAACAACTCATTTGCCCCAGTTGGGCGACGTTTATCTTGGCCAAATGCCTTAGCATTTTTCATATCATTTGACGATTTCCAATCCTATTTGAAGAGGTCTTTGTACCTGTACATGAAGCAATGAGTATTCATCCATGTTTAACTTTATATAAATCACCAAGGAACGTGATACTCCCTTTAAGGTATTTGCATTTCCGTTGATCAAGGAAGTCATCTCTTTCGGTTGCTTTGCCCCAGTAGGGCATGTCTTGACATTTGTCGTCTCTGGGCTTGATAACTTGCTCCAATATGCTATCTTGGTGGCACATGAGAATCTTGCCCCCAGCTTGGTCTCTTGACAGGAAAGGAGGGGTTTGCCCTAATGAACCTTCTTTGCTGGTTCTGGTTGTTTATCTCAACCATCTGAATCTTCGATCACTTTTATCTACCTCTTGGTAGCTCGACATCTTTGAAATTTGTCGCATGACATCTTAACGACCTTCTTAGTAGTTCTGTGAACCTGAGTCTTTCATCTCGGGATAAATGTCTACCGATCTTGACTTCATTGATATTTTAAGTATCCCCCAAATTAACAATATCCGGCTCTTCCGAAGTAGAAGGTGTTGATTCCTCAAAGGCATTCCATTCTCTTTGGATAGATGCATAACCTTCATCCTCATCTTCTTCCTCCGTCCTATTGTCCCAATGGACTACCTTAGGATCGTACTTTTCTACTGGAGGGATTTGTATGGTTATTGTCTTCGGACAAGATGCTTCAAGTTCAGCTGTGTCGTCTTCTTCTTCTTCCGGTAATCGAATCACGACAAGCTTGACTAGACAATCTTCTACCTTATTCAAACTGTCAAGCTCTTCCAGTTTAATTACCACAGTCGTAGCGGTTTCAATCATTGACATAGTGTTGTCAAGGTCCCTTGAGGAGATTTCGTCTCTCAATCGTCAATGTCGGTCATCGTCACCTAACACTGCTAATGTGGCAGATCTCGGGTATTCTCTTTTTCCTTTGAATAATTCAGCTGAACCCTGCTGTTGATCCTTTGATCTCTTTATTTCAGCATACTGCTGTGCCAAGCTTAGTAACCTCACTTGGTCAAGTGATGACTCAGGCTCTTTCGAAAAAGGCTTTTCTGGTCAAACGGGATCATCCATGCCTCCCCATCTGTCTGATATGATATCTTCCATTATCTGATAGCAGCTAGGGGGAGCAGAGTACTCCACTTTAAAGTTGTATCCTCCAGAGTCCTGACCCAGGTTGTCTACAATTTCACCTATTTCTGGTGCGTTAACCATGAATCTGCGATCTGCTAGACTTCACCTCTTGGCTTTCAGTTTGTCCTCTTCGAATTCTTCTTCTGACTGAATGACCGGCCCAAGATTGTCTACCAGATTCTCGTGCGGGATGTCCCAGGTGCTACCCTGCTTAGTTTTGATCGCGAAGTGGCTTCTTTCCAAAGATAGAGAAGCTTCGACTCCTTCGAATTCTTCATCGGTAGTATCGGACATTATCCCCAAGTTCATCATCTTGGCGATACATAGCTTCTTTACGTCAGCAGAGATCTCTCCTGCTTTTGGGTATGATGAAGCGACCGCCATTATATTGATCAGCTTAAACATGTCCACCTTCAGCTGGAGGTAGTTTTCTTCATCTTTAGTGAATATTGCCCCAATCGCTTGATGATCAGGGAGCGGGTTTTCTTGTACGTTTGGAGCCACGTTGTCAAATTTCAGAATCTGACTTGTCAATCTGAGCTTGTACCTTCAGCTTAAGGATATAGCAATCATCCACAGTATCTCACATTTCGCCCATATGGTAGACACAAGTCTGGCTCTTGTCAAAATCAAGATACTTAACCGGATTTTCCCTAGGTGGTTCCTTTGCCACCAAATGTTGTTCTAGCAACATCGGGAGTAGCTTGGACAAAGGCCTCAGGAGCTGGGAGAATTGTTTCTGAGGTTGCTTTCTTCTAAGCTCTTGCACTTTCGGTGTTGACCAGGATGATCCTCCTTTGGTTTGATTGGAATTGCCAAACGGCTTGGGCTTGTGGGGATCTGGTATAAACGCTATGTCCAGTCCGGCTTCTCTCTCCTTTCTCAAGGGATACTGCTTCCTAGTAGGAGCTTCATGAGACCTCTTTTCTTTTAAGGCCCATTCGAGCCTTTCAGCCACCTTTATCAAGTGTGGGAAGGTCTGACATCCTAAGGCGTCTAACCATCTCTGGGCGTATGTTCAAATCAACTAGCCCCTTGTCTTCGAGGTTTGCAACAAATCTTCTCTTGTTGTAGCCATGTTGAATTTATACTGTCTGAGGAAGTCCTCTGCAAGATCTTTCCACCCGTCATATTCTTCTAGGTCCAGCTCGATGAACTAAGCCAAAGCAGTGCCAGCTAGATTCTCTTGGAACGTGTTCATCAGTAATGGAACATAGTCTGAATACTGCGCCATCTTGTGCAGATAATATTTGAGGTGAGTGCGAGGACATCCTGTCCCTTTATACTTCCTCATGAAGTCCGGTTCCTTGTAGTCAGGAGGGGTCTCCACCTCGGCTAAGCGAGATATTTTGTCTAAACGGGCCAACTCATAGCCCTAGCTGCTTAACCATTCTTTAATCTTGGTTGATCTCTTAGCCTCCACTTCGGTTTTTTACAGTCTGGTTCCCCTTTTCTTTCTTCTCGAGGTTGACAACAACAACATGGGGTGCTTTTTGTTGTGACTAGATGTTTGGCATACGGACATCTTCCTCTGTATGTTGGGTATCTCCTGTCGTTTCTTTGTCAGCCATATCGGGTGCGAATGGCAGACTCGAGTTGTTCTGGTTAGGAGCTACTGTCTGTCTGGCTTGGGAGGCTTCCGGCATTGCCTTAATATCAGCCATCATAGCTGCCATTGAACTATTTGATATTTCCCTATTAAAGGAAAGAAGGTTCGTGTCAGAGCAGCATACAAAATGGGCAATTGGAATTGATACAATTTACCCTTCGTTCCTTGGGTCTTGGCATTTCCCTTTCATTTGGATTCTTTTGCCTTGACCTGTCGACATCTTTCAAGGGAGAATATGCGTATGAATGATGCATGCATGATATGTATGATGCAAGTGATTTAAGATGATTCTTGTTTGCAACGAAAAATGGATTCGTGCATTTCATTCTTGTTCACAGAAAGTATCTCTTCATTAAGTACGTCAATATGCAAAGTTTGAATTCTTTCTTTTTGAATGCTCTTTTCAAAGAGACTTCTAATTGCTAAGAAACTTTTTCAAGTTTTTTTTTAGAATCTTGTTCGCAAATTGAGCCATTATGATGCTCTTGAAATCATCTATCCTAAATGCATGTGTGAGATGATATGAAAAGCGGGTACTCCCTGTTCTGCCATCTGAAGTCGTTGCTTCTTGGGTGTCTTGACTTTGTTTATCACCTAAGAGGAAAAAGATAGGAAATATTATTTCCACATCTGATTGAAACTTATTTAGGAACGATACGTCCTTTTCTACCAAGAGAGATGACTCAGCATCGCTCTTCTTGGAAGCGTTGTTGCTATGGCGAAACGCTTTTTGTATTCCATGGATGGATTTCATTCCATTACGTTCCATGAGTGATAACTATCGTTTCGAGGACTCGCCTCACGTATCACCATGATGAATATGATGTCTTTGGCTTTGGCATGCTTTCTGGATAGGGAAATGATTTGCCCCCAGCAACTCAGTACTCCACCTTGAGTTAGCTGATTTAGCCATATGAAGCTCCATTGTATCGCGCTAACGCCTTCCCTGTTGGTTGAGTCAATCACTTCCATGTCGGGTGATTTTGACGTTTGACATTCTTCAATCTATTCTGACACATGTCTTCGACTATCATTCTCTGTATATGAAAGAGAAACATCTCAGTTATTCGTATAAAATGGAATCAGAATAAGGGAGAATTTACTCCCTTTTGTGATATCAGAGGATAAAACTTCATCGTAATTATCCGAAGGTCTCGGCATTTGATGTTGCACGATGCTCGACATTTTTTGGGTTCTGTCACTCTCCTCCTTGAGGTTGAGTGATCTTTCGCCACTTTCGCCCTATTGATGCATTTCAATCTGTTTAGAGAGAAAGAAAGATGTTTGACTTTTGATTATGAAAATCAATTATTAAAACAAGTACTCCCTCTTGATTCAAAGATGGGCAACGATCATCTCTTCATGGTCTTTTCGATTTGTCATGACTTCACGACGCTCCTCAAGCACCCTACTACTCGAGATCCACAAGTGTAGATTTATCTCTATTTGTGTACATTTACACCTTGAAGTATTGCTTCGCAAATAAGCATTCAGTTTTCTTCATCCCTACATATAGAAAAGGAGATGATCATTTCATATCTTGAGAGGATTGAAATGAGGAACGATATACACCCTTTTATGGTTGAGTGATCATCAATTTCATGGTGAGAAACACGAGTATTTGTACTCCTTGAGACGTGCTTCAATTGGTGATTATGCCATGTCACATTGGCCTCCAGTTTTGAGAGTCCACAATTGAGTCTTTTTTAAAGGGACAAATGTCGACCTTACGCAATCCTTTTGTTTCACCTGTAAGTGTGAGTGACCATATCATTGTTTAAACAAATCAATTTAATTTGGAACGAATTCACCCTTTTCAACTTAGGGAGGTCGATCCAAATCAGGCATGCCCCATTTTCATGTTGTCTTGTTCTGGGCTTATTATTGTCGATTCATCTTATTTTGGAAACCCCATGAGTGGCTCTTGATGAAGACGCAACTCCTTTCATGTTACAGGGAAAATAAGCCTCGTATCATTGGCCTTCAGACGTTTTGACCTGTTGGCAAAAGAAATAACCAAGCAAGTCAAGTATAACACTCGAAGCTTTTATTGGAACGATTACAGTTTTACCATCGTTCGATCACATCTCGCATGCGATTAGATGAAGGAATCTTCAATAAATGTATGTCATGTATAACCTGTCAGAAAGGAGACACACTTAGCATTTTACATAGCAAAGACATCTCTCAATGAGGTCGCCTCTTATAATGAAAGCAATGCGACAATACATATCCCATAATCCCTATTTACGGGCATCTGATGTCCGCCAAGATTTCAAGATAAGAGGATACGTCATTAAAAGATCGATCCATGGTCATCAATCAAACACCCATTTAATTCCAAACGTTTAATACGCAAATGGGGGCATTAATCTTGAAAGATTGCTTTGTCACATTTTTCTAGTAAAAATCATGTGATCATTGTTTTAAGAAATCACTATACAAAATGTGATTGCAAACATGGCTTTAACTTTGTGCCCCAAAATCTTGCATTGTAAGAATTTTAGACAAAAAGAAATGTCATCTTAATCCATGATTGAAAATTTGGATGAACCATCTATTCCGTAGGGACGGCTTAGAAGTGTTCCCACTTTTGTATCTAAAATTCATCATAAAAAATTTTCATTTGTAAACTCAAACACTCAGGGCATTCGGTTGATTTCCATGAATTTTCTATCATGAAATTTCACTAGGAAGTGAACAAGTAGAGAGAGAAGTCATACTTACAGTGATCGGCGAGATTTTTTTTTTTTTTTTTTTTTGGTTTTAGGTATACCAACCTCTCATAGACATGCGCATGAGACAAGTGGGGGGGCTATACTCTAAAAATCGAAAATCAGGTGAGGAACCTATGGCTCAGGCTCCCACGATCCACACGAGGCAGATTCCTCCCCAAGGGTACCTACCCAAGAGGGCTAGATATCGCCAATGCAGATGGTAGGCGGGAACGAATACGAAAGTCTCAAGTGCCATCAAACACAAGATCCTTTTCGCATCCCTTCCCTATCTAAGGTAACCTAGAGGTGGTTTGCAGTCGGGGTTTGACCGCCAATGTGTGCGATGTGTCGTGATCATCACAATGCAAGGTCATGCACAGCAGTTTGTATCCAAACACCGCTTCAGTATGTGCATAAAAATAAACATACATTCCCAACTCCAACCTGCAGGAAAAATGTCAACAATCACTCCACCCCTTATTTCTCCAATCTGCAAAAACATCTAACACAATGGTTAGTGTACGTACCTCACCTTCGAGAGCATCTGCAAAAAACAAGGTCAGATAAACCAAACAACTTTTTAATCGGCTCAAGTCCTCTGGAATTCGTAACCAGAGATTCTGGTTTAGAAAAGTCCCCAGTGGAGTCGCCAGTCTGTCGCGACCCTCTCGAGCGCCATCAGAGTGTGGGCTAGCGAGGGTTAATGGGCCGCCCGATCGCTGGCTTAGATCGGACGTGGGCCTCTCCCAAGGTCCATTACCCAAGTCGCAACTGCTGGATATACGTGGTCGACCTTTAGTGTGGTCTAGTGACATGTGATGAGTGTACATGCCAAGGAGTCGCCACCAATCGTTTCGTGGAGGGTACGATCGGAAACCCTATCGAATAGTTGGGAGTGGTCTATTCGATTCTGCGGAAAACAGAGAAGTGGGTTCGGGGACTTAGTTACGCCAACTGTCAGAGTTGACGCCCTTTCGGTACCTAAGCTGAATGGTTTATCTGATCCTAGGATTTCATACAGACGAGTGAGGCATTGACCCTAAATCTAGGAGTTCATGCAGATGGGAATAGCTACCCTATCACTCACAATCATTAAAAGTAATAGCGTAAATCAAGGAATCAGTACATGCGGATAAAACACATGAAATCAGCATGCCATCCCTAATGAGGCCCTATTAGCCTAGAGAAATATCAATCAAGGCTTAGGAATGATTTTGGCATGATTTGCCCAAAGGGGCAAAATCGTGATTTTGAACTATTCGGGGACAATTTACCTCGAAAAGGGAAAATTTGACATTTTAGACGAATTGGGAAGTCAAAAGATAGGGGAAATAGGATTGGCTATCAATCCAATCCATTTCCTATTTTTCGGGAATTTCCAGGATTTTTCTGGAATTTAAAAGTGATTTTACCCTTGGAGGGGTAAAGTCGTCATTTTGGACAAAGATGAGAACTGAAAATCTCAAATATTAGGGTTGGTCGTCCACCTGACCCAAACCCTAACTTCAAGCAATTTTCAGGACTCGATTGAGACAAGAAAGACGATTTTCCCTTTAAAGGGCAAAATCGTCATTTTGAGAAAAGAGGCGGGACTCGAAAACCCAAACCTAAGAATTGGTCGTCTAATCGACCCTAATTCTCACCTTGGAATTATCGGCCTTTTCTAGCATGCATAGCAGAGGCGACTTACCCCTAAAGGGTAATGTCGTCAAGTCTCGGAAAATTGGATAAGAAACCCCAAAAATAGGGTTGACCAGTTGTCTGTGGTCAACCCTCGATTTTTGGGGATTTCTGGGTGTCTAGGATTTTTCCTAATTTTTCCACATTTTTTTTTGGAATTTTCTGGAATTTTCTAGCATTTTTTAGGATTTTCTGAAATTTTTCCGATTTTTTTTATTTTTTTTAAAATCATTTTTTGATTTTTTTATTTTAAAAAAAAGAATATTATCCGGGCCGGGTCGAGTGACCCGGCCCACGACCCACGGGCGGGCGGCCCGGCCCGGACCCGGCCCCGCACCGAAACGGCGCCGTATCCATCCCACCGCTCGAATTTTTCGATTCCCGCCTATTTCGAATGAGCGGCTTTGATTGTGCCACGTGGCGTTCCTACGGACGGTCTGATCTCCAATAAGGAACTGACGGCCCAGATTGAAAGGCAAGATTGAACTACAGCCATCCGATCTGAGGGATTTTTAATTGTTGAAAATCATTTTTAATTTCGTAAAAAGTAAGATCGCGACACGTGGCACGACTACCACCGTCCGATCTTTTTTGTTTCGGTTATAACCGCCGGCGATGACGTGGCTGCCACGTGGTCGCCACGTCAGCGCCACGTGGGCGTTGACCGGTCAACTTTCGTTGACCGGTCAACGGCTTTGCCGAAGAAGACGATCGGCGCCGGCTCTGTTTCGCCGGCGCCTCGTCGGAAGGCGGTTTCTCCGCGCACGGACCACCAAAGTCCATGAAACCACCGCCGTTCAACTCATCCCGCCGAGCTCTACAACATATATCACGCTTCTCGTAGCAGAATCAAGTTCGACAAGCTCACCAACCTGGGCCGGAGCTAATTTCCGGCGAGAACCCGCCCTAGCCATTTCTAGCGATATCTAACCTGCGAAATCATTCGAGAAGCATCATAAGGGTTCAAGAAGACTTACTTGGCTATCTCGGAGCTTCGGTTTTGGTCCAAAACGAGCCGCGGAGCTCTTGACCGATCGGTCATGGTAGGGGGTGGACCAGGCGATTTAGACGTCGAAATGATATGCAATAAAAAGTGAAAATGCTCAGGGAAGCGAGATGAACAGATTGCAACAAAAATCGCGGCAAATGAGCGACTCTAGCTTGAGTTGCCATTGGAGGCCGAGAAGAAGCTTGGGAGAGTATCTCACCGTTTTTCGAGATGAAAGGCTCTTTGACAGGGCTCGGTCGCTTCTCCGGAGCCTAGGGAAGTCGGGTATGGTCATCGTCGGCTTCGGTTTCGCCGGTGGTGATCTGGCGAAGCTTGCACAGGTTCGGTTGCCTCTTTCTCTCTCTACCTTTCTCTGAGCTCGCTCTCTCTCTCCTCCTCTCTCTTTCTCTGAGCTCGCTCTCTCTTTGTTTTGCCCGCTTTCTCTTCTTCTTCTTTTTTGTGCGTCGCGAGCACTCTCCTTTTTTTCTCTCAGTCCCTTCCGTTTTTTAACCGATTCTTATTCGGTTATGGCCTCTGAAGTTCGTTGGGCAGCCACCCTCTTCCGCACGTGCGACACCACTACTGGCGAGCTGGTGATCGTCGGTCATGCCTTGGTGGATGATCGGCCAAGGTTTGTTTAATGGGCATCTCTATTTGGCCTCCAATTTTTGGCTTTCTTTCCTCATGCTTCTCTGTTCGTGCGCGAGGAAGAAGAACAGGGTGGCTCTGTTCTGTTTTCTAAGTTGGTCAACCGGGTTGACTGGGTCGGTCAACCCGACCCAGTTGACCCGGTTCTAATTTTTTTGTTCAAATTGGATGTCCAGATGTACCAATATTACAAAATTGACATCAAAATTAGACTCTATGGCACAGACTCCATCTAGAAATGTGATTCTCATGACAAATTCCTTTTGAATTGATTGAAAACCCCAAATGTAGAGTAGGATCCGAATTTGATTATTGCCTAATTGATGCTCTTAAGGGACGAATTGGCCTCAATTGAGCCCACCATTAGATTCAGGGGGTCGAATACTATAGGGAGGAAGCATTGGGGTTCTATGGGTGTCCCTCAGAAAAGTTTAATTTCAGACTTAGCATTATAGGGACTAGAATGAACAAGATTTTATGCAATTAGGTCCCTAAGGCCAAAATTGATCAAATCAATGCACAATTGAACCAAATTGAAATGTCGGGTAATCAAGATGAATGTCAAGACTCGGAAAATGCAAAAGATTGCAAATAAAAAGACTCAATTGGTATTTTTTTCTCAAATTCAATAGTAAGGGTTACAAAGGAACACCTAAAATTGAATCTGATTTTGGATTTTTGTGAGGTCAAAAATACAAGGGATTAAAAGGAAAAATATTGGATATTTTTCCATATTTTTGTGACCTCAAATGCTATTTTTCTTGATTTTTTAAGTGTTTTTTCTATTTTCCAAAAATATTAAAAAATATGAAAAATATGAAAAATTATTTTTTGGTCAAGAATGGTTCCTTGGGCTTGGCCAAGGCCACCAAAGTTGATTTTGTAATTTTTTAACTTTTTATGAATTTTTTGTGATTTTTCAAAGATAAAACTGAAAAAGACTTGGTCAAAAATCAGGTGTCAACACCCCCACATGAACCAAAACCACCACCTCCACCACCAAAGAAACCCATCACTTCACCATTCTACAAACCCATCCTCAAATGGGTAAAGAAAAATTCTTGCCCCATCAAACTCCCTGAGCCATACACTTGCAACCCCAAACCTGAACCACCTTCTGTTTTGCCCAGCATTTGCATGTTCAGACCAGAAGACTTTCCACCTTTACAGCTTTTCCCATCTGAAGAAAGTACAGCCACTTTCAGATTTCTTCCCGTAGAAAATTTTTCTGACCAGCAACAGAAATATTTTCATTCTCCAAAGATCCCCTCTCCTAATGATGTTGATCTTCAAGGAAGACGGAAAGGCCCTACTCCAGTTGAAGCTGTTCTGAATTGGTAGACAGAAAATACTCTACCCAGAATGTAGCCATAAACTCAGTTGCTACAAGCCTTGATCGGGTAGACTATGCTACATCTGTCTCAAAGAAGTTGTTGGAAGATTTCCAGAAGAGGCTTTACTTGATGGAAACAAAACAGATTCCTCCTAGTCATTATCTAGAAGACTAGACTCTTGAGATTGAGAAACTCAGACGCCAGGCCCAAATACTGTAAGAACAGGAAACTCTCCTTGAGCAAAGGAATCTGCACGCTCTAGATCCATTCTATTTCCCAACAGTAACGCCACAACCAACATCATTCTTCTCGCCAAATCCTTCAGACTTCAGCTCTTTTGCAGCTATACTCAGCACAGCACCACCTCCTCCAAAGACGAATATCATTGCCCTTGGGATCGTCCCGAAAAGCTAGATCAAGAGAAAAAAGAAAAAGGCAAACAAACCCCACTCCCACCTCCTTCAGCTCCATCAGAAAAATCTCATCCTCATTAACCTTCCCACTCATACATGGTTTCTAATCCCTTGAAAAATTTCCTTCGAAACCAAGTTCCTACCATCTCCATAGTAGAACCCATAAATCCTTCTCCCCCAGTCACTCCTGAAGTTTCTATGAGTGACACATCTTCCATCCCAGATACCGAGTCTTATGATTCCAGCTCCTAGTCTGTTGTAGCAGACATTATGATGGCTGACCCTGCAGAGCCAATCATTGAAGAAGAAATGGAAGATCAGCCTGACATAGAACATCCACCTCCACCTTTACAGTCTTACCATGACCCATCGTCCTCAACCCACAAAATCAATTCGTCCAATTTCTTTACTTTGGATGATATTCCTGATCACAAATGGCCTGAAAGACTCCAAGAGATTCATGCTTGGTTGATTACTAGAAACTTGAAAGAGCACAGACTTATGACGTGCTTCTTGAGTTTGTTACCCAGTTCACTGGTACTTTGAAAGATTGGTGAAAATTAGCCCTAGAAAGAGACTAGCTCCAGTTCTTAACCATGTCTATTGATGAAGCCATCCAGGTTGTTCATCTCTTCTTTATTGGCCAACCCTAAGATTCGAAAGAATTCAAAAGAAAATAATTTTTTGAAAGAAAATATTGTTCTCTGGCCAAAAAAGTTCTAGATCGCCACTTCCGAGAAATGATCAAGCTTTTTTATCATCTTGGTTCTGACCCTAATCTCAAGTCAGTTTTTCTGGCTTCCATTCCTAAAGAGATTAGTCAAGTGGTTGAAAAAACCCTGAAGCTAAAAAATAAGTCCGTCACAGATGCCACTTTTGGAGAAATCCAACAGTCCGTTCACCTTGCCATTGAAGAAATGTGTCACAGAAGAGAAGTCTTCAAAAGCTATCTTCAAGAGAATCGTTCTCTTGAAAAGAATTGCAGCAATTCTCATTTGAAGATTAAGTGCTCTAGAGACTGTAGTGATCCCTCTTGTACGGGCCACAAGAAAAGAAAGCACTTCAAGAAATTATCTTTCGAGAAGTTTTCATTTAGCAAAACCTGCCACAAGAAAGGCAAATGGAAGTTCCTTCGGAAAAAGAAGCGGCATCATTCTTCTGGTTCTAAGAAGAAAAAGAAATCCGACAGATGCTATATCTGTAGCAAGAAATGGCACTTTGCAAAAAACTGTCCTCAGGCAAAGCGCCAAGGAAGCTACATGATCCAAAAGATTTCCTCCACCACAGGTATCCCATTGGATGATGAATATATCGAGCCTGTCTTCCTTGTTGAAGATGAACCTTCACCCGACTCACTTTTTGCCCTTCAAACATATTCCTCAAACTCTGATGAATCTCCTGGTAATATCTTTGCATTTTCCCCTGATACTATATCTGATTCTTTCCATGTCCAACCTGTTTTCCACTCTCCATATATCTCTATCCAAATCCACACTTCAGAAAATGATAAACCCTTCCAAGTCATTGCCCTCATTGATACCGGTGCGGCTGCATCTCTCATGGATGTAAAAGTACTCCTAGAAAGATTTTGGATGCCTTATACAAGGTATTTTCATTCTGCTTCTGGTGATATTTTTACCACAAAATTTCGCAGTAAAACTATCACACTCCAAATTTTTCCAGGTTATTCCTTATCCACAAAAATTCTTGTTGTAATTCCCTAGATAAATACCTTATCATTGGTTGGGATGTTCTTGCCCAGCTTTCCCAGCTAAGAATCAAACCCACTGGTTTACAGTTTGGTGACCAGTTTCGTGAGTATATGGATGTCCAGAGACTTTTCATTATTCAGCCAGAAATTCTTGATCCAATTACCCAAAGTCTCTTATCATGTTGTTCTGAATCTCACTCCCAATTTGTCCAAACTTGTTCAAACCCTCTTTGAAAAAATCTTGACTTCTTTGTCAAACTCCCATTCAAGAAAAGCGAATATGTTAATCCCACAAAAGCCAGTCATTCTGGTATGAATCCTGAACATCTTGCTTTAGCCCAGAAGAAATGTGTTGAGCTCCTCTCCCAAGGTCTGATTGAACATTCTGATTCACAATGGGCTTGTGAATCCTTTTATGTGAACAAACGAGCCGAACAGAATCGTGGTAAGCTTAGATTGATAATTAATTACCAGCTCTTGAACAAATTCATTCGAGATGACAAATTCCCTTTGCCTCACAAAAATTCCTTGTTTGGTAGCCTAGCCTAGGCTAAGATCTATTCAAAATTCGACTTGAAAGCAGGTTTTTGACAAATTGGAATTCATCTTGATGACCGTCCTAAAACTGATTTTTGCATTCCAAACCAGCATTTTCAATAGACCCGTTGTCCCTTTTGGTCTTAAAACTATCACATCCATTTTTCAGAAAGCCATGTGTAGAATTTTCCAGCCTATTCTCCCACATGACCAAATTTACATTGATGGCATTCTTCTCTACAGTCCTGATGAAGAATCCCATTGCAGATTGCTTTCTTAGTTTGTTGAAATTGTCCAAAAACATGGAATCGTGCTTTCCCAAAAGAAAATGATTCTGGCTCAAAAAGAGATTGAGTTCCTTGGTATGTATTTGAAAGAAGACACCTACTGTTCAGGTCCTCACCTTGCAGAAGAACTCCAAAAATTTTCCTCTGAAAATTTCACAGTTAGCCAAGTCCAGACTTTCCTTGAAATTGTCAATTATCTCCGAGACTTTGTGCCAAAAATTTCCAGAATGATTTATCCTCTTCAGAGGATGTTGAAAAAAGATGCTCCCAATGGGGACCAAAGCAGACATATGCTGTAGCCCATCTCAAGGAAGTTTTGCAGCATCTCCCTCCTTTGCAAATTCCTTCCACTGGCCAGCGAATTTTGCAAACAGATGCTAGTGACAAATATTGGGCGGCTATTCTCCTTGAAGAAGTCAAAGGTAAGCATTTCATTTGTGCTTACAAAAGTGGAAGATTCACCCCTGCAGAAATGCATTACCACTCCACTTTTAAGGAGATTCTCGCAGTCAAATATGGTATCAAGAAGTTTGAATATCACCTTATTGGCCATCACTTTTTGGTAGAAATTGATATGTCTTCATTTCCCCAAATGTTCAAATTCAAGCAAAAATAAATTCCCCTTCCTCAGCTGTTAAGGTGGGCTGAATGGTTCTTAAAATATTCCTTTGATGCTAAACACATAGCAGGTAAAAAAAATATCCTTGCAAATTTCTTATCCAGACCGAAGCAGCCGGTTGAATCCATCAACATATATGTGCGCAGAAATCCACTGAACGCAGGAACATTTCGCACTACACCAATGCAAGATACATCGTGGAATTCTTACAGTTACCCTCTAGAAGTTGAAGAAAATAATTTCACTGAGAATGTGAAGTATTATATGCACATGTACCACTACCGCATATTCAGTACCCATAGTGGATTAATGTTAGGACCACACGGTCTTAATCCTGATTATCCATTCATCCATATTTTGCGGTGGTCTCTTGATCATGATTTCCCTAAAGATCTTAAATGGTTCTTTTGGTATCTTCTCAATGTATATGATGTTGCTATTGAATTTTCCATAGACAAGATTGTTCGAGTCCTGTCCGAAGCACTCATGGGAGATTTCTCAAACCAAAAGGCTTTGACAGAAATGCTCACTTGGTTTCAACCTTTAGCAGCATGGAAGAATAACTTCATTTTCCAAAGATGTTTTGGAAGGGATGAACTAGATAGGCACACCACAGTCATTTTTCATAGGCCTTGAGTTTTCTTTACTCTAACAGGAGACGTACAAGATCTGGCGTTACACTATGGCACTACTATCTTTAAGCCCAATCTTCATCGACAAATCTTTAGAATCCACACCACAACTCCCAGATCCATCACACTGATGCAGAACCAGTATAGAGAACTTCAGAGGATTTTATGTGAAGAAAATCAACAAGTTTCTCCTTAGATTTGGCCATACCACCACATGATGAATCTATCGTGGGATAGGCCAAAAATGCATCCTCAGACCATTCAAGCTTTAGAGGAATATAAAAGCAACCAACCAGGTTCTTCTGTGGACAGTGACACTCAAGACCCTTGGGGAGGACCATTATCGCAGAATCTTTATCCTACACAGGATATTGCATCCAGTACCCAAGACGAGCCATCCTCTAGCCACACGTGGCCTCAGCTCCAACTATGACCCCAGCCTCAAATACCATCCAGATCTAATCAAGACACTCGACAAGATCCGCAGGACCCTGTCACTATGGAAGATATCTTGTTAGGAGAAAGACACGCAGCAGAACAAGAAGACAGTCCCCCACTATCTAAAGACCCAGACATCAGACTGTCCCAACTCGAAGGACAATGGTATTGAAATAAATACAAGAAAGCTAAAGAAGGCCCAGACAGTTCCGACTCTGACGATGCTAATTACCATCCGGACCCAGACTATCGACGGCTTTAAACCACTCAATCATGTGTGTGTTGAATATGTAAAAGTTTGTGCGTCAAAGTCCTTGTTTCAAATAAGCAGATAAGAGTAGGTACAAGTTAGTTTGTGGCCTGACTTTTCTGCAGCCTTCGGAAGACTTTTCGGGAAAAAGTACTGTTCATGAATTGTAGCAAGTACTGTAGCGAGTTACTGTAGCAGTGACACTGTAACAGTATTGTAGCATTACTGTAGCATTGTAGCAATACTGTTCACCAGAAGACTTTTTCAGTTTTTCCTCATGAATTTGTGTTTGTTGTTAGAAGTCCTGTTGAAGTGTTGTAAGCCTATAAAAGGCCTCCGAATGCGTTATAATCGGCATAAGCTACCTTATGTGAAATATCAATGTGTTTTCTAAAAATCATGAGTTTCTAAATTCCCTATCTTCTTCTTTCCTATAAGCATGGTTCTTTGAAGATCAAAATCCTCTTGTTGATTCAGTAGTACGATTGGATTGGTTTAGTATGCTCTTCACTAGCCACAATGTGGAACCTGTGAAACAGAAATATCTGGAACCTTAAGGGTTGAGCTTCAAGAATGAGTTTGAGTGAGCAAAAATGTAGTCCCCTTTTAAGGCCAGGAGCGCCGTGTTTATGGGGATAACATATATGCTCATCTCGCTCAGGCTTGTCTACGCTTCCTTTACTTTGTTGCGAACTCACAAAATATTCATGAATTACCAATTCTTATGAGATAATATTAGCGTGATAAATAAATTAGGAAGCCTATCAAGAATTTATTAACATTCCAATGAAGCCTTTAGTAAATTACCAGCATGGTCAGGAGTTACTAACATCCAATAAAGTAGTAAACCACCAACTCTTACAATATTTTACGAGTGTGGTAAGTAAATTACCAATCAACTCCTGAAATTTTACTTGTATTGTAAACAAATTATTAGTACTATTGAGATTTCGCCAACATACCAATTAAGCAGTTAGTTATCAACCCTAATGAAATTTTACTAGCGCGATAAGTAAATTCCCAACACCATCGTGAATTTACCAACAACATTGCAATAAATTAGTCAATTACCAATTCCTTTGAGAAATTATCAGCATCTTAAACAAAATTACCAGCACTATAAAATATTTATCAGCTTGGTAAAGCGGTACTTTATTATATGTTTACCAATTTAAGATTGCTAAATCGGTACTTTCACTAGTATGTTATCGACAAATAAAAATTGCTGCTCCCAAAATTGAAACAATGTCAGTAATCTACTAGGAATTTATAGTTCTAAAATAATTATTTTGTCCGTATTTAACTGAGACCACAAGTAAAATATGTAAGCATTTGTAATCTATTGACTAGCCAAATGATAGGAAATGCACAGGATTTCAAAGTGCAACTATCACATCCATTAACTAGCTATGTTTAATTTTTTTGGTCGGATCTGGCGAAAACTTTTCATTTTAGAAAGAAAACTCTTCAATGTGCTATGTTTAATGAAAATACGTTTACGTTCTTCCTTAAGATTTAGAACTCCTAGGGAGTAATTTATGCTCTCGAGATCTGCGAAGAGCGGAACTTCCGAAAACTCAGCACCGTCAAAATACGAAACACATTCTCATTCTCACGTTGGGATTCAAAACTCCAAAAGTTGATAAAATGGCATGCATTGTCAACTTTTACAGGCTGGCTGGAGTCTTGTGGTAATGGATCATTCTCCTTGAAAATTTGTAGTCAAGACACTTTTCCGAGCAGGGGCAACCCTTGTTACGTTCTGTTTGGTCTACGGTGATTAAAAAAGAGTACAAGTCTGTAACTACAGCTGATAACCATGCGCGAGACGAGACGAATTTTAATTTGATTGTTGTCGCGACCCTCTCGAGGTTGCATGTGGGCTCTCGAGGGCTAATGGGCCGTCCAGTCTGGTCAGACGCGGGCCTCTCCCAAGGCCCGTTACCCAAATCGCAACGGAGGTATACGTAGTCGACCTTCAGTGTGGTCTAGTGACATGTGTTAAGTGTGCATGCCATGGAGTCGCCACCAATCATTTTTTGGAGGGTATGATTGGACCACCCTATTGAATAGTCGGGAGTTTCTATTCAATTCTGCGATAACCAGAGAAATGGGTTCGGGGACTTAGTTACGCCAACTGTCAGAGTTGACGCCCTTTCGGTACCTAAATTGACTGAATTTTCTGACCTAAGATTTCATGCAGATGAGTGGAATATGAATCCTAAATCTAGGAATTCATGCAAATAGGAATGACTATCCTGCCAATCACAATCAATAATAAAAGGCGCAAATCAATGAATCCAAGTATGCAAAGTAAACACATCAAATCAACATGACACTCATAAGAAGGCTCTATTAACCTAAATAAGTATCAATCAAGCTTAGGAATGATTTAGACATGATTTTACCCATAAGGGGTAAAGTCGTAATTTTGAGACAAAAGGGACGATTTGCCCAAAAAAGGCAAAATCATCATTTCGGAATGAATTCGGAGTAAAACGATGTCAAAAATAGGTTTGGTCACTCAATTGACCCATTTCCTATTTTTTTTTGCAATTTTCATGATTTTTTGGAATTTTAGAAACCGATTTACCATTCGAAGGGTAAAATCGTCATTTTCTAAAAATGAGAATGAAATGTGAAAATCCTAGACATAAGGTTTAGCCACCTATCTGGCTCATCGCCAAATTCTAAGCCATTTCCACAATTCATCGGAATATCAAAGACGATTTACCCTTTGAGGGGTAAAATCGTCGTTTTGGATTAAATGGGAGAAAATCCTAAAAAAACGACAACCAATCAATTTCTTTTGATCATTTTCAGCCTTGGGAATTTTCTAGAATTTTTTTAGTAATTTTCTGCAATTCTTCTCAATTTTTTTGTTTTTCTTTAATTTTTCCATTTTTTTGGCATTTTCTGATTTATTAATATTTTTTTATATTTTCAGAAAATATTTTAACAAAAAGCATATCATTGGCAATAGACAACACTCAACCAGATAAATAAGCTAACTACTGAACTGAGATAAATACATGCAAACCAAATCTATAATGGCGACATTTTAGAAAAATAACCCTAATACACGGATCGGGTACGTAAAACATACCGGATTGGACACCGGCCTTCAATCGCCCAGCCCCAGCCTGCGACCATCTCCATGCACATCACCTGTCGATCACCACATCAAAATGTCAACAATCAATTTTACAAGTTTTAAGACCGGTAATAAATAATAATAATTTAAAAAATAAATAAATCCCGGCTCGGAAACGGGCCAATTCACTCAGCCATGGACCGGCTATGGGCTCACGGCCTCGGCCCAAGATCACGGCCTCGGCCCACGGCTTTGGCCCACGGCCTCGGCCCACGGCTTTGGCCCACGGCCTCGGCCATGGGCTCGGCCTTGGCCCACGGCCTACGGCCTCGGCCCACGGCCTCGGCCATGGCCGAGACGCACGGCCACTCGGCCGACGTCCTCGGCCCACGGCCTCGGCCATAGGCTCGGCCATGGCCGAGGCGCACGGCCACCAGCCTACGGCCTCGGCCATGGCCGAGGCGCACGGCCACCGGCCCACGGGATCGGCCCGAACACGATGGATTCGTGGCCAAGCGGCGACGACGAAGAGCGACGACGTGGCAGGGGGGCGAAACAGAGGAGGAAGATGGAGGGGGATTGCGGTATCTAGGAGCTCTACGAGGTCGTGATAAACAGCAAGACGGACGGGATCTCGGCACGGCGTCGGAGGGTGGCGGAGCAAGGTGGCGGTGAGGGTGGTCGCCGTAATCTAGGGGAGGATGAAAAAAATCAGAAGAAAAGAAAGAAGAGAAGAAGAGAAGAAGAAGAAGGAGGAGAACAAGCTGGGGAAGAAGAAGGAGGAAGAAGGAGGAGGAAAGGAGCGGCGGATGATGAAGGAGGGGGGAGGATAGTAAAATAATAATAATAATATAATAATATAATAATATAATATAATAATATAATAATAAAAAGTAAAAATAATAATAAAATAATTAAAAGCGAAGACAAAATGATTAGTTCCCTTTTCCTTTTAAATGATGATGTTTTCACTCCTTTTCCTTTTAATCATTACTAATATTTTTGTCAAATTCAATTTTACGGTGATTAGTGAACACCTAAAATCGAACCTGAATTTTACTGTTTTATGAGGGACTAAAGTAAAGAAAATTAAAAATAAAAATACCGACTATTTGTATATATTTTTGTGACCTCGAATACTACTTTTTTTTTATTTTTATTTTTATATTTTTCGAAAATAATAATAATAAAAAAATACGAAAAATATGAAAAATATTTTTTTTGTCCAAAATGGTCCCTTTAGCTTGTTCAAGGCTACCAAAGTTGATTTTGTAATTTTTTAGCTTTTTATGATTTTTCTATGAATTTTTGAAAAATAAAGGAAGAAAAAGGTTGATCAAAATTTAGGTGTCAACAGCTGCCCCTCTTTGAGAGGAATCTCGTCAGAGGAATCCCCTCAGAGGTTTCTCTCAAAGACAAGGTGACACCTGAGTCCTGATCGACTCGACTCGTGAAACTACAGGAAAATGAGTCATGACATCCAGTTTTTCATGCTTGTCGATGTATGCTCTTTCTTGGAGGGGGAAACATTCATTTGACATGAGAGAGTGAGATAGTAGAGAGACATACCTGCCACTTACCTGTTCGATGTTTGTGCCATTTTCGTGGTGTCTGATGGATTCAAGAGAATACCTAGGGACTCGTTACTATAGTGTCCTAGGGAGGTTAAGCTCTGACCTGTATGGTAAGTCATACCATTATGGGGTCCCTAACCGATAGGAATCTAAAGAAGGCGCATTCTTTCTTTGGGAATTTGCCAAGGATTTTGATCCGTATGGTGGATTAGACCATAAGCGGTTCGCCTACCGTAAGGCTTACCTAGGAAAATAACTTCTTCAACATCTGGAATTAGTCAAAGTTTTGATCCGTATGGTGGATCGGACCATTGGGTTGATCCTTATGGCGGTGTCTACCTTTGAGTTGACCCTTCAGGCGGTTTCTACGATTGGTTGACCCTTCTGGCGGTTTCTACCACACATTGACCCTTCAGGCGGTTTCTACCATGAGTTGACCCTTTAGGCGGTTTCTACCTTTGATTGACCCTTCAGGCGGTTTCTACCATTCATTTGACCCTTCAGGCGGTATCTACCTTGAGTTGACCCTTCAGGCGGTTTCTACCTTTGAGTTGACCCTTCAGGCGGTTTCTACCATGAGTTGACCCTTCAGGCGGTTTCTACCTTGGTTTGACCCTTCAGGCGGTTTCTACCTTTGTTTTGACCCTTCAGGCGGTTTCTACCTTTGTTTGACCCTTCAGGCGGTTTCTACCTTCAGTTTGCTTTGAAAATGGGTCTCATGACGAGGGTTCTCCACGTCCGATGAGACTGCCTAATTTTTAAAAAGGGGTCTCATGACGAGGGTTCTCCACGTCCGATGAGACTGTTTGAATTTTGAAAAGGGATCTCATGACGAGGGTTCTCCACGTCCGATGAGACTGCCTAGATTTTTTTTTTTTTTAAAAGGGGTCTCATGACGAGGGTTCTCCACGTCTGATAGGACTTTTTCTTTTAAAAGAGTTTTTCTTCCCCTCTTTTTTTAGAGATCCCGAAGTTTGTCGGGAATTCAGTTTTTTGAAGCAGTGAAAGATTTTATTTTGACAAAGCTTCACTTGAGTCTGCTGAGGCGACATTCTGGGAGCTGGGTTCTCCAGGTATCCTGCAGAAGTTTGAGCTTGAAAGATTTTTCTTCACCAAGAAAACGTTAGTAATTTTTGGGAAGACCACGGCTGTCCACTTGACAAAAACCGTATGACTTAAGTTTTAATTGTGAAATGTGCATTTTGATGCTGGAGGTTGTCCAAAGCATTCTTGCAACATGCAAATGTGATCACAAATCCCTTGCACGGAAAATCTGGGTCAAACAATTTGAAATTTCCAAAAAGAGTTTGTTCAAAACATCTATTGGAGAATTTCTCATCCAAGAGGGCTCATCACCGCTCTGTGATAATGGTATTAAGGAATGCGCCAACTTCCTATTAACCTGTGCCTAGGTTTTAGGATCATTCGCAGCGCATACATTTTGATCGGTCGGGAGGTCTTCCATGGGACCGTAATGTTGGGCTTGGTTATTGATCTTCGAGAGGGACTCACTTTTGAGTCAAGGTCATTTGAATGAAATTCTTCACCATCTGCTCCGGGTTTACAAGTCGAGAACCCTGCAAAATGAGAAAGAAATAGTCTTGCTCGTACTTCTTCGAGCTAAGCTATATGTTAACCCAAATGTCTTAGTCAGAGAAGACTGTTTCAGGGTTATGACATTGGTAGGATTGGGGACCGAAAAAGGCTTGTTTTTGGCCCAGAATTTATGAGGGGATTGACATTGGTGATCATTGCAAATTCGTCACCTGTCTTTTCCATTCTGCATATTCAGTTTTTGAGGTGTGCAACCGCTTTTGAGGTGTGCACAAGTCCTTTAGAGAGCGTCTCTTGTTGCATTCAGAGACCGATAATTCTCTCTATATCTTTGCTCCGCGCTTGACGCCATTTGGGGAGTAGCCCTTTTGATACTACTCTTTTAGGAATTTCCTGTTTTCCCGACCAGACTTTACTGGGGATCAATCAAACAGCTTATGCGAGCATCGGCCTTGCTTTTACCAAGCACTTTGCTTTTTCTTATCTGATGCTGGGGATTTCTTTAATCCCTTGTCGCAAGCGGGATGCTTGGCAATTGTGCTAG
Source organism: Rhodomyrtus psidioides (assembly GCA_021437785.1). NCBI lineage: Eukaryota > Viridiplantae > Streptophyta > Magnoliopsida > Myrtales > Myrtaceae > Rhodomyrtus > Rhodomyrtus psidioides. Next base: position 398,402 of record JAILYB010000121.1, read on the forward strand.
ATATATGACTTGGCTCTTAGCACGCTTGAGTATCGACTTAGTAGCTTTTTCGTAAACCCTAGGTCTTAAACTCCCTCGTTTCTGAAGTGATGTCGCATCCGTCTTGGAAAGTGCAATGATCACCAACGGGTTTATGAAATGATTTTGCAGGCTCAACTTGGCTATGCAAAGGATTCGGTGTGTGGGATAGAGAAATGAATGCTCCTCATCATCCTATGGCACTTGGATTACCATATAAACAACACACAAAGATTAATGTTAGTCCGAGCAAGAAAATTTCTAACCATTTCCTCCTGATGCTGCTGGACTCACCTCCATTTTGCCCCGATGTGGGGTGGTTCTTGACAGGGTTAAGAATGAAAATCGTCGTTCAAGGGGTTATCAACGGTTACCTGTAGTGTTTAGGGGATATGAAACGAACGCCTCCGTCGTCCCAATCCATGTAATCGCTGCGAATGGTCCCTACCTCCGTAGGTACAGATTTTGCCATCCGATTCACTTCCCTCATCTCTCAAGTGTATGTAGGATGTGTTTGGACTGGGTTCGCCTCTCTTTTGAGTAAACTTCCTTTTGAATGATTTGACAAATAATCATATTTGGAAAAATTCATTTCTTTCTTTCCCAAAATTTATCCATCGAGGGGATTTTGTGATGTATCGTGCATGTTTTATTCATGCTTTGGGCAACCTCCCGATTTAAATCATGAACATCGATGCATTGGATAATTTCCATGACGGCTAAAGGGATTTTAACATTCTTTATCTCCAGCTAACTGGGAAAGGGATACTTACCTACCTGTCGTGGCTGCAGACCCCTGCAAATGTAAAGAAAGCATATCATTGTAGGTTCACAAATTTTTCAAAAATCGAAACGATACATCCTACCCTTGGTCATGTACTCTGACGAGTAGTACATGGGATGTAAGAACTTGTTCCTCTGCAAGGCGACTCCCTTGCCAAGGATAGACAACAAGTATCAATTCATATCCTCGAATTCAAGACAAATTGGGACGATACAACTTTACTCTTGATTTTCATCCCATTCTGATGTGGCGTGTTGATATGAACAATATCTATCAAATCCGCCTATCCATGCTTGGAGTGTTTGTAACATCACTGGTTCATCTGCCCCCAGCTGGGCAGCGTCTGTTCTGCTATTTGAACGCATGACTCCTTAAGTGATTTATCCATGTTTATCATCTGAGAAGGAAAAGAAAGAAGACATTATTTCGGTATCCGATTGGAGATCGTTTAGGAACGATACATCGTTTTACCAAATGGGTGGCTTCGCGGCCAGATGCATTTTGCATTGAAGGGGTGGATTCCATTATGCTCTGCGAACGATGATCATTGCTTGGGGAGCTCGCCCTTGAGCTTAAAGATGCTCAAAAGGTAAGGCGGATCTTCGTACGACTAGTTTTAAGCGTAAATGAGAAATGCCCCCATGGGAGCCTTACAATGGGATTGCCAATACATTCATTCAAGCTATTCATCCTCTTTTCTCCGAACATTTTTTTACAAATCGCGCCTTGAATCAAACACCTGATCGTCGGCTCTGTATCACTATTGCAAGAGTCCGCCAGCTTCAGGCTGATCGAGCCAGAAATTGAGTTCCTCTCCAAGGAAATCGCTCGAATCTCCGAGCCATTGATGCTCAAGTCGAGTGTCACCGACCGCTGGCGATAGATCACTCTCGCCTTGGATGATTTGATTCCTCGAGCTGGAACCTCCCTTGTTGACCGGCAAATATGTAGACATGTCCCATGTAAATGTTGGATTTGCCATGGGAAGAGCACTAGCAACAGGTTGGTACTCAAATTGGGGAGTTCCTATTTGCGGGAACTGCGGTATATACACTTGAGGGGTATTGAGACTGCTTGGTGGAGCGTTCTGATTTGGGTTAGAGGAGTCGGTGACATGGTTGCTGGTCTCGTCAACACCGAAACATGGTTGGGTGTTCCCGGCTCTACAATCATCGTGGTTGCAGTTATGACCAACATTTAAGTTCGAACCAGCTCCATCCGAGCTTAGTGTCACCCGTCCCTCTTTTAGCAACCTCTTGAAATATCCAAGGTGGCTCGCGACGTTAACTTTAGAGAGTCCCGGCACGTTCAGGATTTCGTGTATGCGCGTTGATCGTGCCGTGTCGATCCCCAACTGTCGAACTGTATCAACAAATTTCTGATGGAGTTCAGCAGTCCAAGAAAATCGCGCTTTCTTGTCAACAAGAACAGCTCGCCGACTAATCTCTATGAGATCTGATTGTGTTGGAAACTGCTCTTGTAAGCCTTCGACGGTATCTGACTGCACCGGAAGACATTGCGAAAGGCATTGTAACATATGAGCACTACCAATCTCTAGAAGTGGCTCTTCGGAGAATATTTCACTGATGAGAATATGGTTATTGCAATCAAGGCAAGTGGCGCTGCTCAGTGCTTCCTCATATCTAGCGCTTTCTGTTCGAAGCTTTTCATTTTCCTCTTTCAGAATCGCTAGCTCTTGCTGTCTATGTAGATTCCCCAGTCGGGCTCGTTTGTTACGAAACCACTTATTGACCTTCCCAGGCTCCCACCCTAACTCTCGACCTAGCTCAGCCCTCTGCTTCTCATCTGGATGGGGGCATTCCTCGAAGAAAAAATTAAGCTCCCGGTCTTGACTTGAAGTATGGTGAAGGGGATGTTTTCCTTTCTGACGCTGATCACTGCTATGGGTATTGTTTTCATTACCACAACCTTGAGTTTCATCGTTGGAAGTGTCAATCTCCATGACCATCGTGCCGGATTCGGTCCCGTGATCTTCAAATTCTTCCAGCAGTTTAAGCTCGGAGACTTCCAAGTCGGGCGTTTCCAACAAATGACGGTATCCTTGGAACATTTTGGATCGAAGTATCACTGACTGATCGTCGCAGAAGTCATCTGATCCTTCGAAATATTGATGCATGGGTTGGGTAGTATCGCCCGACTGGTTCTTCGAGCTGGAACCTCCATTTCTTCTCGAGAACATGAGAGGGGAGTTGATCGATTGACCCCCATAAGCATCTCCTACTTGGGAATTAGGGAAACAAAAATGCTCAACGCATTCCCTTGTTAGATCCTTTGAAACCACATGCCCTAGTTCGGCAAGTCCTTGGGCACTAAGCGCAGAAAGCTCATTAGTAAGCGGAAAAACAGCGACGGATGGGTGCTGCACCTGCTGCATCTGTGGCACACACTCTTGAAGAAAATTGGGATGACTCAGATGAATATTCTGATCAATTTCCCAATAAGTGTTGAATTTGTAACCGAGGTTAGCATGACGCTGTCTTAGCGCTCTTCTGTAACAACCGAGGTGATTTGAGACCATAGCCTTGGTAAGTTCTGGTGCATTCAGGGCCTCCATTACTTTCTTCGGGCGTGCATAGTCGAGCCCTATTCGCCGAACCACGTCTAAGAACTTGCGGTGAAGCTCAAGGGGCCACGCGAAAATCTTCTTCTCTTGGTTCAGAATAGCGTTGACAGCTTGACGGCTGATCTTTAACCCTTCTCGAGCAGGATCTGATCCTGCCCGAAGCCGTTGTGGAGAAGACTCTTGGGCTCTGACGTGGTGACTCTCATCATAGTGGCATATATTCCCTCCTTCAGAAGGCACTGGCACTATCTTTGTGGGATTGATTTGTTCATGCACATCACCAGTATTTTCGATCATAGCAGAAGGCTTAACGGGAAACAATCTACTGAGAGTGGTAGGGCCACCGCAGTTAGGGCAGACAATAGTGCTAAGAACTTCTTCATACCTCACGTTCTTTGTTCGAAGCTTCTCGTTCTGTTCCTTTAGAAATGCGGTCTCCCGTCGTTTGTACTGCTTACTCAGCTTGGTTCGTTTATTTTGAAACCAATTCAAGATCCTCAAAGGGCTCGTCCCTAGTTTTTGACCCAACTTCTTCCTCTGTTCTGTGTCCGGGAAAGGGCATCCCTTGAAGATAGCTTCAAGTATCTGGACCTCATCCGGAGTGTAGAGCTGGCGACGCTTTCTTTTCTGGCGCGGATCATCGTCGCTGGCGTCTTGGTCGCTGAGGGCTTGAGTCTCCTGGATGGTCGAGTCGATTTCCATATCCTTCGTGACGAATTCATTTCCGAGGTCTTCAAATTCCTCTAGCCGTTCAAGTTCGGAAACATTCAGGTCAGGCGTTTCCAACAGATGATGGTACCCCTTGAACATTTTGGGTTGAAATGTCTTTTCCTGATCTTCGTTCGCTTGATCTTCTCCACCCTTTCTCAGATGTTCGCCCTCTCTGTAATTATCAGAGATTAGGCGTGTTCCAAGAAGCGTCGCTTTGAAATCGAGTAACGAGCGTCTGACGGGCGTTCCTTTCGAGACTTCGTGATTCCCCCCGTCCGTTCTTACTCTCTCTTGCCTGAGTGGAGCGTGCAGATTTACCGTGTCGACTTTTGCTTTATCGAGCATTACGCCTGTCCCCCTAGCTCGGTCTCCAAAGTAATAGGTCCGCCGGCCTTTAGATGTTGTTACCTTTTCTAAGCCCGAAATCACGGGACAGAGGTGGATCTGTGACTCACCAGGGATGTATTAATGAGGCTTGATTAGCCCTGCTGCGTATAGAAAAATTATTGCAGCTTTCCCTTTCTCGTTCGAGCGTTAAAGGGCGAGAGGTTGACATCGAGGAGATTAACATTTCGATCTAACCTCTCAAACACTCCTCCATCATTCCTTCTTTTCTCTGTCGTTGAATCGCAGATGGCTTCCTCTCCTGTACCCGCTGCCTCAGCCGAAGCTTCAACCCAATGGGAGAGGTTTTATCACCTCTTGGGTAGAGGTTATGGCTACATAAACAGTCATCCTGAAGCTGAGGTTGAAGTTCGTACTCTGATTCCGGCCCTGGATACTGTGTGTATTGAAGGTACGAAACTTCAAAGGGAGTTTGTGATCTTCCCAACTCTCTTCAACAATTTCCTGCATGCTTATGAAGTTGCTAGCCGGGAGGTCACTTTGGCTGGTATCGTGCGAGCCCGCTATCAGGACCGAACTGAGTCCCTGATGTTGGCCATGCTGACGGCCGATAACCATAAAAGGGCTGTTGAATACGCCCACTCCCAGGTTTCGATGTTGGTCCGTGAGAGGGACAACTTGGTGGAGCGTCTGGCTCTTTTTGACACCGCCTTTGAGCAAGATCAGCACAACCTCGTGCTGAGGTTCCAGTGTGCCTGGTTGGAGGAAAGGCTTGAAGACCTGAGCATGGATATAGCTCGCGGGAGGGTGCTGGCTCAGGACTTAGAGCTTGAGTTCGAGTACTATGAGACCAAGGTGAACGACCTTAAGGAGAAATGTCGCCTCCTTTTCTTCAAGCTTGTAGACCTCGATTCCCAGAGTGTGGGTTGTAAGCAAGGCATGGATAGCATGGAGAATCAATTGAGCTCATTTGTGATGCTCATTAGAACTCACTTTGGATTTACGGTTCCTCCTCAGTAGTCTGTTTGTAAAGTCTCCTGTTAAGTGCTATAAATGAGAGTGTATGTACATTTCCTCTTATCCTTCGCAAGATTCAATATTGCCCTTGGTTTCGCAATCATAGTGTTTGAGGCAACTGACGATCTTTCCGCTTTCGAGCCCGCTCACGTTATGTTTGTAACCTATGCTGTCACGTTTGCCTTCGTGCGCTTGGTCGATTTACCTCGAACCCATCGTGACAAAAGATTGTTGTAGCTAAACATGATGATGTTAGCAAGCATCATTGTGTGAAATCAACCCTAGGCCTTAAAGAAGAAAGGAACTGCTCCGATTGAAACTTTACAATGCGCAAATAAGAAATAAGTTCTACTTGTGTACAAGCCCCCCCTTTTCTCTGGGTATGTTCGATCACCACCCCATCATGTCTGGGTTCAGGTGCGCGGTCATCGACTCCAGATCATGGCCGTGAAGGTTTGCTAGCCTCCTCCTGATGGATTCTTCGAACTGTGACCACCATCTTTGTTTGAGAAGAAAAGAGGAGGGTCGACCTCTTTCTTATCAAAAGCGTGTCTCACTCAGAGATCAGGGAAGCAAAATTGTTCGAAGTGTTCCCCCACTAGATCATCTGAGATCATATGCCCTAGTTGGGCGAACTCCTGAACATTAGACGTCGTGGGTGGATCAGCAGTAGGAAGAGCGCCGGTGGACGGCCGCTGCTCGAGCGGGGAAGTGTATATTTGTTGCACCGGTGGCACGTATTCTTGAGGAACATTAAGATGACTGATAGGGCTATATTGACCAATTCTCCAACAGTTGGTGGTAGAGCTACCGGCTTGGTTGGTATCGAGACTCGGCAGGGCTCTTCTTGAGGCATGGCTGTTGCATTCGTAGCCGTACCTAATGTTCAAGTTCGAGTTGGGCTCTTCTAGGCGCCGTGCGGCATGACGCCGTCGTAGCTTCCTGCGGTAACCATTAAGGTGGTTTGCGACTAACCTTCTAGCGAGCCCCGGTTCATTCATGACCTCATGTACTCGTGTTGGACATAATGAGTCATTCCCTATTTGGTGAACCGCATCAAGGAATTTTCTGTGAAGCTCTGGAGACCATATGAACTTCTTTTGGCGACTCAGGATAGCATCCGTGACTCGGCGATCATTCCTCGATTCACTCTCGGCGGGGTCTGGTTGTGCCAGAGGTTGTTGCAGGGGAAGCTGGTTGACTTCGAACTGGTCTGTGGTGATAGTAAGCCCATTGTCAGGGAAATTGTAGTAACGCGCCTCCCCTCTTTCCAAAGATGGTTTGAGGGAGTGGGGTGGCGGACGACCACCTGCGATTCTCATAGAAAACTTATCACGGAACATTTCGCGAGTGTCGATAGAACCACCGCAGTTAAGGCAAGCGGCGTTGATGAGGACTTCCTTACACCACATGTTTTCTGCTCGAAGCTTGGCGTATTCTTCTTTTAGAGTTTCGAGCTCTTGACACTTTCCCCGAACCACTGATCTGGCCCGTCTGTTTTGAAACCAGTGCTTGACCCTTAAGGGTTCCATCTCTAATTTCCGGGCTAATTTTCTTCTTCGTCTCGTATCCGGGTAACGGCACTTATTGAAGGCGGCTTCGAGTATCTGGATTTCCTTCTCAGTATAGAGCCGGCGACGTTTTCTTCCACGAGATGGGACATCGCCGCTGCCGTCGTCGTTGCTGCTACTGTCGTCGTCGCCACCACTGTCATCATCGCTGCCCTGATCCTGAACCTCGTTGCCAGCAGGGTTGGGTAGTATGGTTTCGACATCTGGCTCGATCCCAAAGACTTCGAGGTCTCCCAACTGCACATTACCTAGGACATTTGGGTCAGTCATCTCCAACAAATGACTATGACTGTTAAACATACTGGATCAAGAAAAGGTTTGTTCGTCCTTTTTTAATCACTCAAGGTCTTGTAATCCTCTTCCTATGTTTACTCTCTCTAAACTTTCTTTTGAGTGACTTTGCGTACTCAGGAGTCGCTCTTCGAGCATGGAAGACGATCACCAGGCGAGCGCTCTTCTAGAGATTTTGAGTTTTTCGTCTTGTCGTCTTCCTTCCTTTTCATGGTGGAGAGATCACGGATCGCTTTTCTTTCCTCGATAGCCGAACCTGTCCCCCACTATCTCTCAAAAGACTAAATTACGTCCACCACCCGCTCAGCTTTTCATCATGACAAAACTATCAACCCTACCGCGGCTCCTTCGATATTTGCGCTCGACTCCCGCTCCATCTCAATAATGGTGAAATAGACAACTCTTTTACAACTTTTCAAACTCGTCAGGCCTGAAATCGCGGATCGAGACATGTCTGATGCTTCACGGGAGGAGCAGCCCCTGCTTTACATTAACTACCCCGGCTCCACAAGCATTATTGCCGTAACTTTTCTCCATTTTTGAGCTACTATGAAACGAGGAGAAGGTTAGTGCTCTCATTTGCCCAGCTTTCACTTTCATTCATTCCATCGCACTCGTCTTCCTTTCCATCCTTCCGACAAGAAATGGCTTCATCTTCTGCTTCTTCCTCTGACTCTTCCCATGCTTGCGTCTTTTCAATCGCAGTCCCGGCCCGATGGGAAAAACTCTATAATCTCTTGGGTCGGGGCTATGCTTACATAGCCGATCATCCGGAGATCGAGGCTGAGATCCGCGTTCTATTTGCGGCCACTGACACTACTTCCATCGAGGGTACTGAGTTGGAGAAAGAGTATAAAACATTCCCAGCCCTCTTTGCAAACTTTCTAGAGGCTTACCGCGTTGCTCACCGGGAAGTTCTCGTGGCTCGTGTCTTGCGAGCCCGCTACGAAGACCGCTGTGACTGCCTGACGTTGACTAACTTCGTGGCCGACAGCCACAACAAGGTTATGGAAACTGCCAACGAGCGGGTCTCGACGATGCTTCGTGAACGTGGAAATTTGGTGGAGCGTTTGGCCTTGTGCCTGATCACCTATGAGCACGATCGTCGTAACATCATGTTGAAGTTTCAGAGCGATTGGCTGGAAGAGCGACTCGATACTGTTACGGCGGATGTATCCCGTGGGAGGGAATTGGTCCGGGACTTGGAACTTGCTGCTGAAGATCACAGGGCCAAGGTTGCTGACCTTAAGAATGAGTGCAAGCGCCTTCTTCTCCAGCTCGCGGATCATGATATACGGAGCGGTGAGCGTAGGCAGGGAATCAACCATATGGAGGGCCAATTGAGCTCCTTTGTGCTGCTGATTAGGGCTCAGTTCGGCTTTATTTTTCCGCCTCGCTAATCTGTATTAGTCTGCTTTGAAAGTCTTTCGATTGAGCGAAAGTGAATGAAAGCTCCTGTGTGTGTGTTTTAGCTTTTATATGGTCCATTTCTTCGAGCATCCGGACATCTTAGACTTAGATGAGCCGATCCATAATAAGTCGAGTATATGTGCTCTGATTTTCTAACTCGCTCATGGTCAGATGAAAGAATAGCCTCAGACTTATCCGGGAAAAGATTTCTCTCTATTACCTATTTTTTACCTGCAAATGAAACGACAGAATCAGAAGGAATAATTTGAAAAAGAAAGCATAAACCCCTTTCAATCTTATGCTTGCTCGTGATTAATAAGGACAAACTTTTTACAAGGGTTTTAATCTTGTGCGAAAAGTTTTTATCAATATTCCTCGAAAGAAAGCATACTATTGAAAGGAATGTAATTCACGATAATAGCTTTTGACCAATTTTCAGAAGAGCGAATTAGTCAAAAGTGCAAGGCATAACGACGTGTTTTAAATTTAATTGAAGATACGGCATCCAAATCAAGGCCGTTTTGTTAAGAACGAGAGCAATTTGGACATCTATCTTGTCATTAAATTCGAAATAACGCCAATAATCTTGATCAATTATCGTGGATTACTAGTGACGTATGACATGCATGGACCAATTCAAGTGTATAATTCCTTCTGGCGAAATAGTTTCCTCTAAAGGAATTATAAACTTGACTTGGGAGTATTCAGATGATTAGAGAAAATGCCACTATCACATTCCCATGACCCGTCAAAAAGAAATACAACCAAGTTCCATCTGAATGTATACACCAATAGATCCCTAATACAATCATTCTAAGGGGTGAGATAGAGAAAGCCTCGATAAAAATAAACCCTATACAAGAGGACTAGTAATGGAAAATGAAACCAAAGAAAGTGATCCCAACGTTTAAGGATGCCCCCAAGTTCGATCTGTGACTTCCGAATCACTTGCCCCAACTCTTCATCTTAATTGGAAGATATCTCAATAATGTCCATAGTAGGCTCCTTTGTTGCACACTCGGTGTTCGTGACGGGATATCGCCCTCCTCGTCTTCTATCAAGGACGTTTGGAAAAAAAAAAAAAAAAAAAAAAAAAAAAAAAACACACGCATCTATCCTTGAAATGGCATTTAATCTAATCACCAGAATGCAATGAATGAAATGCCTATATTTATCTGAACTGAAATAAATTTGAGGGATAGAGAGTCTTACCAACCAAACTCATCGACTTATGTGCGGTTTTAGGTGTACCAACCGTCCAAAGACATGCGCATGAGACAAGTGATGGTGAACTTCTAAAAATCGAATGGTTTGGCACCTAAGGTCAAGGTTCCCACCTCGAGTTCTAGAAAGAGCCGATTCCATTGCACAACTATCGTTGCATTGGGACTCGATCCATAGTTCGAAGCGAGCGGAATTGAAAAGTGGATTACCCCGTGTTTTTCCTCACGGAGATTCCATTTTTAATTCCTTCTATTGTGTTCCTAAAGGCGGCGCCCGGGGTTTTAGGCGCGGTTGTGTGTGTCCATGTGTCGTGATCATCACGATGCCAATCATGCACAACAGTTTATCAATCAGCACTTCAAATCATCCATACAACATACATTCCTACGCCAACCTGCATAAGACAATGTTAATCACGGACTACACCCCTTATCTCTCCAATCTGCAAAAACATATAACACCTACCATGAGCGGACTTACCTCACCTTCAAGAGCGCCTGCAGGGTTAGAAAAATCAATCAACTTTTTAATCGGCTCAAGTTCTCTAAGTCCCCAGCGGAGTCGCCAGTCTGTCGCGACCCTCTCGAGGTTGCATGTGGGCTCTCGAGGGCTAATGGGCCGTCCAGTCTGGTCAGACGCGGGCCTCTCCCAAGGCCCGTTACCCAAATCGCAACGGAGGTATACGTAGTCGACCTTCAGTGTGGTCTAGTGACATGTGTTAAGTGTGCATGCCATGGAGTCGCCACCAATCATTTTTTGGAGGGTATGATTGGACCACCCTATTGAATAGTCGGGAGTTTCTATTCAATTCTGCGATAACCAGAGAAATGGGTTCGGGGACTTAGTTACGCCAACTGTCAGAGTTGACGCCCTTTCGGTACCTAAATTGACTGAATTTTCTGACCTAAGATTTCATGCAGATGAGTGGAATATGAATCCTAAATCTAGGAATTCATGCAAATAGGAATGACTATCCTGCCAATCACAATCAATAATAAAAGGCGCAAATCAATGAATCCAAGTATGCAAAGTAAACACATCAAATCAACATGACACTCATAAGAAGGCTCTATTAACCTAAATAAGTATCAATCAAGCTTAGGAATGATTTAGACATGATTTTACCCATAAGGGGTAAAGTCGTAATTTTGAGACAAAAGGGACGATTTGCCCAAAAAAGGCAAAATCATCATTTCGGAATGAATTCGGAGTAAAACGATGTCAAAAATAGGTTTGGTCACTCAATTGACCCATTTCCTATTTTTTTTTGCAATTTTCATGATTTTTTGGAATTTTAGAAACCGATTTACCATTCGAAGGGTAAAATCGTCATTTTCTAAAAATGAGAATGAAATGTGAAAATCCTAGACATAAGGTTTAGCCACCTATCTGGCTCATCGCCAAATTCTAAGCCATTTCCACAATTCATCGGAATATCAAAGACGATTTACCCTTTGAGGGGTAAAATCGTCGTTTTGGATTAAATGGGAGAAAATCCTAAAAAAACGACAACCAATCAATTTCTTTTGATCATTTTCAGCCTTGGGAATTTTCTAGAATTTTTTTAGTAATTTTCTGCAATTCTTCTCAATTTTTTTGTTTTTCTTTAATTTTTCCATTTTTTTGGCATTTTCTGATTTATTAATATTTTTTTATATTTTCAGAAAATATTTTAACAAAAAGCATATCATTGGCAATAGACAACACTCAACCAGATAAATAAGCTAACTACTGAACTGAGATAAATACATGCAAACCAAATCTATAATGGCGACATTTTAGAAAAATAACCCTAATACACGGATCGGGTACGTAAAACATACCGGATTGGACACCGGCCTTCAATCGCCCAGCCCCAGCCTGCGACCATCTCCATGCACATCACCTGTCGATCACCACATCAAAATGTCAACAATCAATTTTACAAGTTTTAAGACCGGTAATAAATAATAATAATTTAAAAAATAAATAAATCCCGGCTCGGAAACGGGCCAATTCACTCAGCCATGGACCGGCTATGGGCTCACGGCCTCGGCCCAAGATCACGGCCTCGGCCCACGGCTTTGGCCCACGGCCTCGGCCCACGGCTTTGGCCCACGGCCTCGGCCCACGGCTTTGGCCCACGGCCTCGGCCATGGGCTCGGCCTTGGCCCACGGCCTACGGCCTCGGCCCACGGCCTCGGCCATGGCCGAGACGCACGGCCACTCGGCCGACGTCCTCGGCCCACGGCCTCGGCCATAGGCTCGGCCATGGCCGAGGCGCACGGCCACCAGCCTACGGCCTCGGCCATGGCCGAGGCGCACGGCCACCGGCCCACGGGATCGGCCCGAACACGATGGATTCGTGGCCAAGCGGCGACGACGAAGAGCGACGACGTGGCAGGGGGGGCGAAACAGAGGAGGAAGATGGAGGGGGATTGCGGTATCTAGGAGCTCTACGAGGTCGTGATAAACAGCAAGACGGACGGGATCTCGGCACGGCGTCGGAGGGTGGCGGAGCAAGGTGGCGGTGAGGGTGGTCGCCGTAATCTAGGGGAGGATGAAAAAAATCAGAAGAAAAGAAAGAAGAGAAGAAGAGAAGAAGAAGAAGGAGGAGAACAAGCTGGGGAAGAAGAAGGAGGAAGAAGGAGGAGGAAAGGAGCGGCGGATGATGAAGGAGGGGGGAGGATAGTAAAATAATAATAATAATATAATAATATAATAATATAATATAATAATATAATAATAAAAAGTAAAAATAATAATAAAATAATTAAAAGCGAAGACAAAATGATTAGTTCCCTTTTCCTTTTAAATGATGATGTTTTCACTCCTTTTCCTTTTAATCATTACTAATATTTTTGTCAAATTCAATTTTACGGTGATTAGTGAACACCTAAAATCGAACCTGAATTTTACTGTTTTATGAGGGACTAAAGTAAAGAAAATTAAAAATAAAAATACCGACTATTTGTATATATTTTTGTGACCTCGAATACTACTTTTTTTTTATTTTTATTTTTATATTTTTCGAAAATAATAATAATAAAAAAATACGAAAAATATGAAAAATATTTTTTTTGTCCAAAATGGTCCCTTTAGCTTGTTCAAGGCTACCAAAGTTGATTTTGTAATTTTTTAGCTTTTTATGATTTTTCTATGAATTTTTGAAAAATAAAGGAAGAAAAAGGTTGATCAAAATTTAGGTGTCAACAATTGTTTGTTTCAAAATAGAGATATTAGTTTCAAGGATTGTGATGGGACTGCATATACAGAATCAATTTACAAAGTGACTAAGTTAATTAATTATAGGAATGTCGAAGAGTTCCTGAAAAAGTTCATTGATCAAAATAATGTTGAAATCAGCAAAATTTAAATCATAATTTGTTAGTATTGACACCTAATTTTATCGGCCCCAATTTAGTTTAATTTATTTCCTTTTAAAGTTATTTATTTTCGTTTGAAAATAGAATAGACCAAAATAGGTAAAATTGGCTTTTTTTGTCCTTTTAATATTGCAAAAAGAAAAGAGAAATAAAAAAATATATAAGAAAACAACAATAAAAAAATAGAGAAAAAATGGGGCTTTTTTCCAAATTAATTTTTTTTAAAAAATATTTACCAAAATAGTGGTAAAAAAAAATTAATTATCAAATTGGGTGCCAATCGGCACTTGGGCCGCCGATTGGCACCCATTGGGCCCCAATCGGCAGCCCAATTGCCGATTGGGGCCCAAAATTGGTTTTGGGTCCCAATCGGCGGCCCAAGTGCCGATTGGGGCCTAAAATTATTATTTTTTATTTTTTCAATGGATTTCTCTCGAAAAATTATGTGAAATAAAAAAAAATCATTCCAAACGGACACCCGAGCGATGAGATATGCAATTTCAAAGTATTATTAATAAAATTTTACTATTATTTTGGTAAAAGTATTATTAATAAAATTTATATATTTTATAAAAATAAAAAAATACTACATAATTCATATTATGTATTATTAATAAAATTTATATTTTTCATAAAATTAAAAAAACTGCATAATAAAATTGCCTTTTAATTTATATTTTTTTATAAAAGTTTTCAATTAAATAATAAATTAAAATTAAAATTTTATTAATAATTTAGGCATCAATTGAAAACTTTTATAAAAGTATTATTAATAAAATTTTACTATTATTTTGGTAAAAATATTATTAATAAAATTTATATTTTTTATAAAAGTAAAAAAACACTACATAATTCATATTCCACAATTAAAATTGACTTTTAATTTATATTTTTTATAAAAGTTTTCAATTGATGCCTAAATATAAATCTTATTAATAATAAATTATAATTAAAATTTTATTAATAATTTAGGCATCAATTGAAAACTTTTATAAAAGTATTATTAATAAAATTTTACTATTATTTTGGTAAAAGTATTATTAATAAAATTTATATTTTTTTTATAAAAGTAAAAAAACACTACATAATTCATATTCCACAATTAAAATTGACTTTTAATTTATATTTTTTATAAAAGTTTTTCCTAAATTATTAATAAAATTTCAAATTATAATTTATTATTTAATTGAAAAATTTTATAAAAAATATAAATTAAAAGTCAATTTTAATGGTGGAATATGAATTATGTAGTGTTTTTTTACTTTTATAAAAAAATATAAATCTTATTAATAATACTTTTACCAAAATAATAGTAAAATTTTATTAATAATACTTTTATAAAAGTTTTCAATTGTTGCCTAAATTATTAATAAAATTTTAATTTTAATTTATTATTTAATTGAAAACTTTTATAAAAAAAATATAAATTAAAAGGCAATTTTATTATGCAGTTTTTTTACTTTTATGAAAAATATAAATTTTATTAATAATACATAATATGAATTATGTAGTATTTTTTTATTTTTATAAAATATATAAATTTTATTAATAATACTTTTACCAAAATAATAGTAAAATTTTATTAATAATACTTTGAAATTGCATATCTCATCGCTCGGGTGTCCGTTTGGAACGATTTTTTTTTTGATTTCGCATAATTTTTCGAGAGGAATCCATTGAAAAAATAAAAAAATAATAATAAATTTAGGCCCCAATTGCCCCAATCGGCAATTGAGCCTCCGATTGGGGCCCAATGGGTGCCAATCGGCGGCCCAAGCGCCGATTGGCACATAATTTGATAATTAATTTTTTTTTTATTATTATTTTGGTAAATATTTTTTTTAAAAAAAATTAATTTGAAAAAAAGCCCGAAAAAATGCGGCCCCTCGTTCCCATTCTCTCCCTTCTTGACTTCATTCCCACGGTTCCATTCCCAATCTCTTCACGTTCCCACACACAAGCACGCACACAAAGCAGAGGATTAGAGAGTATCGGCTAAACCCAGATCTCCATTTGTAATTCTTCTACTCACACTTCTGATCATGGCTTCCAACTTTGCCAGGCTGTACTGGATCCTTCTCATTGATCAATTCTAGCAAATTGAGCCAGTCCTGTCATCTACGTTTTATGGCCAACAGAGATCTCCACTTGGAATTCTCATACTCACGCTTTTGATCATGATTTTCCAACTTTTTTCGTCTCTTGCTGCCCCTGTCTTTGCTGCTGTGCTGCTCCTTTTTTTCTTGAAGAGCAGATCAAGGGAGATCAATGAAGGGGAGGCAAGTAGCGATGCATCTGGAAACGATGGAACAGCAGGAGGCGCTTCTTCTACTCACTCTTCAACAGGAGTACCTGAAAGGGCTACTTCATCAGGACCCGCTAAGGATGCAGCTGCAAACGAAGGAACAGCAGGAGGCGATTCCGGTGCTCACACTTCAACAGGGGTATCTGAGATGGCTACTTCATCAGCACCAGCTAAGGATGCAGCTGCAAACCTTGGAATGGCAAGAGCCGATTCTGGTGCTCTTTCATCAGGAGCAAATAATGATGCAGCTGCAATTAATGGAATGGCAAGTGGCGATTCTGGTACTCACACTTCAACAGAAGTACCTGAAATAGATACTACGTCACAACATGACTATGAAGTATTCTTGAGCTACCATGGAAAGGATACTCGAGCAACTTTTACCGACCACCTTTACACTAGACTTACAGAGGCAGGAATCCACACATTTAAGGACGACAAAAGTCTCCGCGATGGGGAAGAGTTTGGCCCAGCACTTCTCCGTGCAATTAAGCAGTCGAAGATCTTAATACCTATCTTCTCCAAAAATTATGCCTCTAGTCCCTGGTGTCTCAAGGAGTTAGCCCAAATGACCGAGTGCAAGAAGAATAATACGGGACAAAAGATCATCCCCATTTTTTATGGTGTGGGATCTGAAGAGGTTAGGTGCCAGAGTGGGGATTATGGAAAGGCCTTTAGTTTATATGAAAGCGAGAAGCGATATGACCAAAAGATTGTCACAAATTGGAGGGATGCCCTCAAAGCAGTTGCGAAAATGCAAGGACACAACATGCGCAACAGGTGACTGCTTTTAGCCTTCCATCTCATGTGCCTTGTATCATTAAACTCGATGCATTTCATTTGGCTTCTTTTCTAGATTTGTGTTAGTCTTGTGGAAATTGAATTGTATGCAATTGAAGTTATACTGCAAAATCACAATAAATAATGGCCCAATCCCAATTTTGTCCCATTTCATCCCCAGCAACATTTTAAGTCAGTTCAGGTCATTCATCAACCCTAAGTTCCATCGCTGATTCCTCTAAATGGAGTAAATCGTTGAAGAACATGTTTAGAATAGGTCTGTAGTGTTCAATGTGGTCTTGTCAGAAGGTAGTTTGCTTCAACTCAGTTTTCTAACTCATTGCCCTTTTGACCTCCTACATACTCCAGGCGAGAAGGTGAGTTCGTGAAAAAATTCACGCGGGAGGTTTTCAAAGAGTTGAAAAAGGATTCTCTAGCAGTATCCGACCACTTTGTTTGTGTTGACAACCATGTGGATGCAATCATGGAAAAGATAGGTGCTGGGGCAAGTAGAACACGGATTATAGGAATCCACGGGATGGGTGGCATTGGAAAGACGGCTATTGCTAAAATAGTCTTCAATAAGTTTACACCCGACTTTGAGAATTGTTGCTTTCTTTGCGATATTCGAGAAACATCAAAAACTAGTGGCATTCAATGCTTGCAGAAGCAGCTCATTTCTAGCATCCTCAAAATGGAATGCGCGGATATAAAAGACATTCATGAAGGAACTCAAATAATTAACGACAGGTTGTCTAATAAAAGGGTGCTCCTTCTTCTCGATGATGTAGAAGAAGCGAATCATATTGATGCACTTGTATGTAGGCGCGCTTGGTTAGGCGAAGGGAGCAAAATTATTATAACTAGCAGAAGGATAGATGTTCTTAAAGTTCCGGACGTGGATGACCGCTATGAGCTTACAGGCATGGATTGTGATCAATCTCTTCAACTTTTTAGCAAACACGCCTTCAGAAGAGATTCTCCTTCAGATGAGTATATTAACCAATCCAACAGGGCAATAAAGATTGCTGGAGGCCTTCCGCTCGCTCTTGAGGTCATAGGTTCACTTTTATATTGCATTGAAAAGGAAATGTGGGATGCTACATTGAAGATGCTAGAAAGTGTTCCTCATGATAAAATTCAGAGTAAACTGAAAATAAGCTATGATGCATTAAATTTGCGGCAACAGCATTTGTTCCTCGATATAGCTTGTTGTTTCATTGGTTATGACAAAGATATTCTAGTTCTTTTCTGGGATGAATCTAATTTTTTTCCGGAAGTGGCCATGGAAGTCTTGCGGAACTTATCTTTGATAAAGATTAATGAGGATAATAAAGTATGGATGCACGATCAACTCAGAGACCTCGGAAGGGAAATGGTTCGTGAAAAAAGTTGCATGAAAATAGAGAAGCAGAGTAGAGTGTGGGATCATAAGCAAGGATGCGATTTGCTGAGGAAACATAAGGTAAAATCCCCACCCCCTGGAATTTTTTTTATAAAAAGAAAAGCCAGTTACTTTTTGTGTGGTCTAGCACCACTATGACTTCGTTAGCTATAATTTTGCTCTTTTAAGATTACATGAAAGATAGTGCTGAACTCAACCCCTTATTATAGGAAGTTGAATAAATGTGTTTCCTTTCGACTTTCTTGTTTTTAAATTTTTCGTTTGGACAGGGGAAAAAAGAAATTGAAGCTCTTTGTCTCAAGTTGGAACATCCATCGCCATGTCGTTTTACCTACGAGGGCTTTGAGAACCTACCGGATCTAAGGTTCCTTGAAGTTGATGGGTTGGAGCAAAACTTTGATGCAGAAGACAGGCTTCTTTGGCACGAATCGCCGTCAAATGCTCTTCCAACTAATGAGAATTCAGATCTCCTTCCACAATTACGATGGCTTTCGTGGAGTGTTTTTCCCCCAACATTTAACATTGCAAATTTCGTAGTTGAGGACCTGGTTATTCTCAACCTATCTTGGAGTAAAATTACAGATGATTGGAAAGGGTGGAGCCACATGAAGGTATGTCATATGCTAGACAACATCTATTAGTCCGTCGTATTAGATTCAAAAGTGACATTGGCATGATTATTCTTTTACAGGTGATGAAGAATTTGAAAGTTCTGAATCTATCAAATTGTCAAAATCTTGTACGGTTGCCGGACGAGCTGGGTAGAGATCTTGCAAGCCTTGAATACCTATCTCTAAAAGACTGTCAATGGTTGGAGAGGCTTCCGAATTGGATCGAAAATCTGGAATCGCTGATTGAGTTGGATATATGCGGGACGAGGATCTACAAACTGCCAGATTCCATCGGAAAGTTGAAAAATTTGAAAAGATTGAAGATGCGGGAGTGTGTCGTAGGAACTATACCCTATGCCCTTTGGACGATTGAAAAGCTCGAAGAGATAGAAGTCAAAATAAATTTTTCCCCTTGCCATGTGAACATTGACAGATGCATCTACAAGAATCATCTCCTGGGGACCTTGAGATTGCATGGTGTGAAAATATGCTCACTACCGAGGCTTCCTGAAAGTCTTGTCACTCTACGTCTGTGTTGGTTGTTCATGGATACATTTCCAGATCTGTCAAACCTCACTAATTTAAAGGAATTGGAAATGATTGTTCTGTCACGTTATTCTGATGGGCCTCTGGAAGAAAATCTGATACCAGGGTGGATCGGGAACTTGAGCAAACTGGAGTCTCTGCACCTACGCTCTCCTTATGTGACCATCTCACCGACAGACCTTACCCTCCCTCCTCATCTCAGGGAGTTTCACCTCAAATACTGCACTAACCCGTGTCGCCTCCCGAGGCTTCCCTCAAGTTTATCCTCCTTACATTTGGGTGGGTGCAAGTCTCTTTGCTCGATGGAGGATCTATCGAATTTGAGGAATCTATCATCTCTCGAGATTATGCACGCTGCAATTGAAGAGATTCAAGGCCTTTGTTGTTTGGAGAACCTACGAGATTTGAAGCTTTTTAGCCTTGAACAGGTGAAGATACTACCTGATCTAAACACTTTAAACAAACTAAGGAGACTTGATGTATATCGTTGTCCTAATCTAGTTGAGATTCAAGGCGAACTCCCACGGTTTTTGGATGTATTGCGGATTAATTCATGTGATTCTTTACAGAATTTGCCCGATCTGTCAAGCTTGATGGGTAAGCAACATGTTCAAATAAAGTATTGCAGTAAATTAAACGTGGAGGCAATTCTTGGATTTGCTCAGATAGATCCACAAGATTTGCAGCTTTTTGGCTTTGGACAGCTGCAAATCCTACCTGATCTAAGTAATTCAAGCGAACTAAGACGTCTTGGCGTACACGACTGTCATAATCTGGTTGAGATTCAAGGTGAACTACCAGAGTCTTTGGAAGTATTGGAGATTTCTTCCTGCAAATCTTTACAGAAGTTGCCTGATCTGTCAAGCTTGAATGGACTGCGAATGGTCACAATAAAGCGTTGCACGAAATTAAATGTGGAGGCAATTTCTTCACTTTGCCGAGAGAAGTCAGTCGAATTTGTGGGAAAAGACGAATGGGACAGAGAAGACGCCGAGCGAATATGAAGGAGAAGATGCCCAGTCTGAATCCGAATATGATGAACATGAATCTGAATATGAGGGAGAAGACGATGAATATGAATATGAATCTTAGGGAGAAGACTCACGGATAAGTGCATGTTACTCTTGAAAGCTTCTTGATTCACTACCACAAATTATTCCCTTGTGTTCAAACTTCAAACAATTTGAGGTAACTTATTCCCTCTGACAACCAATGTTTTCCCTTTTCTGCGATCAAACTCTTCCACAGATATGAACAGAGAAGTTCCACATGCGCTTTGACTGAAAATCTGATGAAGGTATTGAAATTATGATACCTTTGTACAACCAGAGGGTTCTTAATTGTTTACAAATATTCCTTCTCTTTTTCTAGTTTGGTTTGGCCTTTTTACCTATATTTGCTTTGGATGTTTTCTCCTTGCTTCTATGTTTCCCAGCTGGATGTATGCATGTCGATTGCACACTTATTACTTGATTTATGATATCATTAGATATCCTCGATCGATTTGCTGCTTCACATCTTTTGAAGTTGATACCCTCTTCTTTGCACTGGAGATAACTTTGCTACACTGTAAACAATTAGATGGAATGTGCGTTGGAAGGTCGCAGCTCTATGGTTCTCATCTTGGAATTTTACAGCATAAACTCATCGTCGTGATTCTGAACAAGACAGACTCTGTATTTATATGCTTATGTTCGGTTTACTTTCCAGGAAAGGTGTGCTTCTTACTGGGATTTGTGAATGTTATGGAGAAGTAATAAAATGAAGAAAGAGGAATTTCACTTGGGCAGCGGCATCAATAGTTGGTACATCCAAGCTTCCATCTGTGACAGGAGAGGGAGAACCATTTAGCTTCTCCAAGGTATCACAAATCATCTTATGGTTGAGGCTAAATTTTGTGTTATTGGTGCATAGGACGTATGATAAGTCTCACTTGGGGTCTGAATCATGTCAATTGACCTCGTGTGATCTCCATTATTGCCTCCATTTTCTAGAAATGATTATCTCTAGGTGTCTATCTATAATAAAAGCCCCTCCATTCACCTCAAGTTATCCCAGATGACTCTTTTAGGTTTAAAGATTAACAAGAAGCGCTAAGGGAGATCTCAAACGACCGGCTTTTTGCTGGTTTCTAATGTTGCTGAGAGGAATTAAAGCTTTTAAGAAACTTATGAAAATCTTTCTGTGCAGTGAGCTATGGCTAATCGGGCAGCTGTATAGATGCAGACCGAAGAAAGGCAGATGAAGGATGAAATTTGATGTTTACCGTATTCCCTCTCACAATCATGGTGTGGTAAACTTACAAAACCTGACTTGTGTTTTTTTATTTTTTTCATTTATAGTGTGCCCATAAGAATGATTATTACATTTCATCTAAATATGTGTTCTCTTCATTATTATGAATAGAACTTGCTTATTGGTACCCAGATGTTCTTTTACGAGGAAACACTCGAAGGGCTTGTCTGAACCAGGAGAAAAATTATGGGACTGCGTTCTCGTCGCTTTCATTGGTTTTTTGTAAAAAATGTGTGCTATGTAGATCATGTGGCTTTCAAGAGCCGAGAGTCACGCTGAATCCAATCATTTGAAATAGCAACTCCATACTCTTTCTTAATCCGCTTTCAACATGCATTTTCCAAAGACAGAGCTCTCTCCCTACTTTTTTTTTTTTTGGTGATCCAGGATCCGCCGGTCGGCCCCCGAGAGCAACACAACATAGCGGCTATACCTGGAGGGGAGCTAGCCCAGCAGCCCAGCAGCCAGGGCCCCCCACTTAAGTCACGAAACGTAGGCTGGGAGATTCGAACTCGCGTTCTTTTAGAGGCACGAGCTCTCTCCCTACTTTGAGTTGCATTGCTTCCAAGAAAAAAATTGTCCTCGCTTTCCTCCATGGACAACAATCCTTCGCAGCTCCTCCCGTCAGGTCTGTAGGATCTTTTAATTCATGTTTGTTTTTCTATTTCTTTAATTTCTTGGGATTCGCGCAAAATTTGTGGGGCATTTCCACTTATGTACATCTTCCGCTAATGAAATATGCAGAGTTGATTGACTGGTGTATAGGTTTGAAAATTTGGGTTATAATGAAGGGAGACAAGGTGCTTGTGGTACTCTTAGGGGCTTCGATTTGTACGTCAACATGGTACTCGAGGGTGTCACTGAGTAGTATGTATCTCTCTCTCTCTTTCTCTCTCTCTCTCTCTCTTACACACACACACAAATTTAGTAGTGCCTCAAGACGCTTCTCGTACTACTTTGGGGTGAAGGGAAGCCCATTCTATGTTTTTGACATCAATTTATTATCTGAAGGGGCAAATGACCTCAATTTGAATGTATTAGCATTGGAAGTTGTCAAAGCCGTGGTTTATGAGGCCTATCTGTCCTCAATTTGATCTATGCTTTTAACTAAGAATTACTACTTGCACAAGCATCTGCAATATGGCCTCTTGTTTGTCTCTCTCTCTCTCCTCTTTTTATTGAGCTTCCTGTTGAAGCTTCATGCGATTGTAAGATTCTGTTTTGATTCTTGCATACAGTGAAATCGCTGCAGATACCATATATGTTTTGAGCCCTTGCATCCATATGGGCATGGTCTTGCCTAAAGTTTTGGTGATCTATCTACTACTAGGCAACTGCCTTAACAAAACAGAAACAGTCAGCCACTCAGAGAGATTCCTTCCGATAGTAGACTGAAAATGCTTAGACGATGTATTGATGAATCATCACTGGTCTTGATTTTATTGTAAAAATGTTGTCATCGCTTATTATTTACAAGAATCTGGTCCTTGTGTCTCACCTCTTGATGAGTATAAAGCGCAAGTGGTGTGGCAATACGTTACCGGAAAGCTAGAATTCTGCTGTTGAGTGCCTGAACCTCACTTAAGTGATGATGTCTTCCTTCTGTCTTAATGCAGTTGGGTCTCTGGTGGCTCCCCTGATCTGGAATGGGTTGGATTCATCCTCTAATTTCAGTGGTAAATTATGTACATTCTCTCTCTCTCTCTCAAGACATGCCCTCTTTTGAGCATTAGGGATGTGGATCCTCTGTCCTGCACTATACTCCCATATGTGTCTCAACATTCGTCTGCTGCTGAAGCTTATCTTATTCGCATGCATCAATGTTTGAGAAGTGGTTAAGGATTACAGCACGAATGGGAGCTCTATGGTTGTAGATTATCTTCATCCAGCAAATGCTATCTTCTTGGTGGCCTGCTATTTGACTACCCTTTCTGTGTTAATAGTACATACGTGATCCAAAGGCAGAAGTGTGTGTTCCCAATTTCCACTTTGGAGAGGATCAAAGAATTCCACTTATGTACTCGTGGCTCTTGCTTGAAAAGCTTCTACTTCACTATGCAGTATGGTTCTGGTACGACACATCAGGCCTAAGATGTGCACTGTACTGCCTATAAGGGACATGTTTTGCTCCATGTGATCTCAATTTTCCACCCAAGTAGCTGCATTTGCTGCGCGTTACGAAAGGATCCATGCCTAAAGCAAACTCAATTGTTTTGACTTTGACTGGTTTTTGTCGCTTGTGTTTTCAAACAGGTTGGCTAATCGGTGGAGTGCTGTTTCTAGCTTTTGCAGTGGCGGCATTCTTCGGAGTTTTCTAGAGGTTTTCAGACTGCTGAAAGACTAGGCTCAGAGCTCGTGAGGTGTAATATTGCTTGTGGAACTTGGTTAGATTGACCATAACAAATTCTTGACTTTGCCGGAAAACTTGACCACTGGCGGTGGAAGCTTGGGGGAGGAGTTGATGCTCTGCGACCTTGAGGGGTGTGGAATTAATCCTGACGAATTCCTTAGTCTCTTTGAGGACTGCATCAGTGACGGTGATCGTGACAGTTTCTCGACTTTGCCGGAGAGCTCTCTCTTTCTGAATTCTGATAGTGACTCCTCTGTTTATGCTTTATGTACACTGTAGAGAACAGAAGTCTACTGTTGTACTCGGGTAATATCTCAATGGTACATGCAATGTGCAAGGAGAAATCCCAAATTATATGGGTAACTTATTGTGACGGTACTCTCGTGGTTGGCTGAATCCTCTGCTTTCACTTGGACTGCCCCTGTCCGAGGTCGTTGAACCAAACAATAAGTAAAATTGTCAATTTGTATACAATGACTTGTGGTCTCACACAATAAGGTGGAAAGCTTTTCCAACCCTGTTGAAGCAGTAATATTGTCATCTGTATATGCATTTGTTGTGGCCATTGATATGCATAACTTTCTTTTATGGTACTTTCTGATAAGTTGTGTTCACTTATGGTTCCGTTGGCTGACCACAGTTTCAGTTCGCTTTTCGGATTCGACTTTAGAGAGGAAGAAGTGGTACAAGAGGTTCACAGAAGTGCAATGGGAAGAAGGCCTCAAGGCTGTTGATCCTTAGGCCTATTTCGCCCAGAATCCTCATCAACGTCAATTAGATATGATCAAGATCGCCCAGAATCCTCATGAGTGTCCATTAGATATGATCAAGAACGTTCATTCGCTTTTCAGATTCGAGTTTCGGTGCTTGTGCAGTATGTCGAAAGTGTTGCTTCTTTAGTACTTTACCGACACTACCTCAGATGCAGTCATTTTATTTCCCCGCAAAAAAAAAAAAAAAAAAACGAAGAGGGTAGGCATGACTGGTGGATTTTAGGCGGGCAAGATATTGCGAGATGCGAGATTAGCTGATCATGGAGTCGAACTGAGTCCCCAGCATTTGATCTTGCCAAGAGCTTCTCAATTTGATCGAGTTCAAGAATCTCCATTTCCAAGCAGGAGGTGTCTCCAGATTGATCAGAGACTTGATAACAGATAAACTATCAGCATCAAGATAGACTTAGACTCAGCTTGCTAGTTGCTAAGAAGTGTTCATCAGATTTTCTTGCTAGTTGCTAAGAAGTGTTCATCAGATTTTGCTGAAACTCGAGCAGTTCTGGGATCGTCGAGCTCGGATCTCTGTCCTAAACATAGATCAGATCGAGCATTGAATGTCATTGCGCAGCGGGAAATACTCGTAGAAGATGGTTGTTGACACCTGATTTTTGACCCAGCCTTTTTCATTTTTTATTTTTTTAAAAAAATCATAAAAAATTCATAAAAAGTCAAAAAATTACAAAATCAACTTTGGTGGCCTTGACCAAGCCCAAGGAACCATTCTTGACCAAAAAATAATTTTTCATATTTTTCATATTTTTTAGTATTTTTGGAAAATATAAAAACACTTAAAAAATCAAGAAAAATAGTATTTGAGGTCACAAAAATATGGAAAAATATCCAATATTTTTCCTTTTAATCCCTTGTATTTTCGACCTCATAAAAAAATCAAAATCAGATTCAATTTTAGGTGTTCCTTTGTAACCCGTACTATTGAATTTGAAGAAAAAATAATAATTGAGTCTTTTAATTTGCAATTTTGGCATTTTATAGGATCTTGACATTCAATCTAATTGTCCCCCATTTCAATTTGACCTAATTGCTCGGACAAGCTGTTCAATTGCAAACATAATTGCATTTTAGTCCTTGAAATTGAGCATAATCGAAATTACTTTCAATTCAAGGACTATAATTACAAATTGAACATGCTACCCAATGGATTACACCATTTTAAATCGATTGACATAGGTGGTTTAACCCAATTTGATCATTTGCACCCTCAATTACACAATCCCCAATTTCCAATCAAATGAGAATTTGGGGATTTTGTAGAAATTGATGAAAACTTTTGGGCAAAACCACATTTCTAGATAGAATTCATGCCCTAGAGTCGATTTTGAGGTTCAATTGCAAAATTTCCCCATTAATTTGGGTTTAATTTTGAAAATGGTGAATTGGAACCGGTTCTGACCGGTCAGACCGCCGGTCGGACCGGTCGAACCGGTCCGCTACAGTGTCGTCACCTACCTCAAGCACCTGCGCGAATGAACAGTAAATGGACGAACTTTAACGGGGAAATTGACGGGCCAATCGACCTCAATTGAAGACACAATGGTGGGCGTTTAGTTCCTTAGATCACTTACCGTCGATTGGAGCTAGAACGACGATCAATGGCCGCCGGAACAAGGAGCAATCGGCCAGTCAAACCTTCGGACATGCAAAAGTCAACAAGGGTGAAAACAGCTCAAATCCTTGCCAAATTCGTGCGAAATGAAGCTCACCACGGAACCAAAAGGGACTGAGCGAAATGCCCATCTTCCCCGACTTCGTTTTGACCCAATCGCACGTGGCTACACGTGCTATTCAAGTCAGTTGGCCGTCCCCGATTCGGCGCCAAAATTCTAAAAGCTATAAAAGCCTGCGTTCGTTTTCTGTTGAAGAGGATTACAGATTCAGTTGTGAAAGTTGAAACTGAATCAAGAGAGAAAGAAAAAACGCGAAGCAGAGCTCGTTCTCCGACCCCCGTCGTCGAGAATTTGAGCTCGAATTGCAGGGCGCTGGTTGGGTCTTCCCAGGCCAAACCAAAGCCACACGAGGCCACCAGAAGGTCGCCCAAAGTCCCCGGAATCGATCGCCGCCGGCCGCGCACAAGGAATCCGCGAGAACATGTGAGTTGCAGTCTAGAGTGTTTCTTCAAGCTTCCATGGCGATTCGCGCATTTCTTAATCATTCATACAATTAATGTGTGCGTTTCATTCCCTGAACATCACTGACCATCATCGCGCATCTTGTTTGCGTCGGTTTTGTCTTAACATGCCCAATCGAGTCTTCAAATCCAACCTCCATTGTCGAGCTACTGTTCATATTTCCCCAGCCGAATCTGGGCCGAGCGAGCTCAATCGGAGCTCGAGGTAAGTCTTCTGAACCTCCATTGGTGTTATTCTGTGACTGAATTTCTTTGATTTCGAGTGAATCGTATGATTGAGCTTCCATGGCCGTACTCGGCACCTTGCTCGATGCTTGCAATTTTGTGAACGATGCGCTATAATTCTCAGATATGTTAAACTAGAGATGATTACGAGTCGATCGCCGTTGGTCTCGAGTGATTCCATTAAGATTTCACCGCACGATCATCGCCGGAGAACTACAGCCGTCCATTCTGCCGGAGTCGCGAGGTTGAAGACGAAGCTGACGTGGCGCGGTCAATAGGTCAAAGGTCTAGGTGGCAACACGTGATTGGTCCACGTGGAGGTCGAGTCAGCATGGCCGTTGAGTCTGTTATTCAAATAAAAAGAATCCAACGGCCGAGAATAATCGAGTCTAATAAATGGTGACCGCCCGATTAGAAATTAGGATTATTCGAAAAACGTTTTAAAATTGGAAAATTAAAACGAGCCGAAACGGTGTCGTGTAGGTTAGTGGCCGTGCGGCGTCGTTTAGGTAAGTGTGAATCAACGGTCTAGATCGAATCTTAGAATCTAATCGTGGCCGTAGGTTTAAGTAATCTGATCAGACGGCCTTGATCGAGTCTTCGCCTAATCTGAACCGTAGATTCCAGTCAGGTTATCCAGTGGACGTGGAATAGCCACGCGGCGCAATGAAGGCCGTTAGATCAAGTCCGATAATTCAAAGGAGGGGACGGCGTCGTTTTGGAGCTAGGGCACGCGCGGGTCCGGGTCTGGGCCGGGTTCCGACCCGAGTGGGTCGGGTCGACCCGGTCCGAATCATTTTTTTTAAAAAAATAATAAAAAAAAATCAGAAAATGATTTTAAAAAATAAAAAAAAATCGGAAAAATTTCAGAAAATCCAAAAAAATGCTAGAAAATGCCAGAAAATTCCAACAAAATTGTGGAAAATTGTGGAAAAATCCTAGACACTCCAGAAACCCCCAAAAATCGAGGGTTGACCACAGACAACTGGTCAACCCTATTTTTGGGTTTTCTTATCCAATTTCTCAAGATATGACGACATTACCCTTTAGGGGTAGGTCGCCTCTGCTGTGCATGATAGAAAAGGCCGATAATGTCAAGGTGAGAATTAGGGTCGATTAGACGACCAATTCTTAGGTTTGGGTTTTCGAGTCCCGCCTCTTTTCTCAAAATGACGATTTTGCCCTTTAAAGGGAAAATCGTCTTTCTTATCTCAATCGAGTTCTGAAAATTGCTTGAAGTTAGGGTTTGGGTCAGGTGGACGACCGACCCTAATATTTGAGACTTTTTAGTTCTCATCTTTGTCCAAAATGACGACTTTACCCCTCCAAGGGTAAAATCACTTTTAAATTCCAGAAAAATCCTGGAAATTCCAGAAAAATAGGAAATGGACTGGATTGATGGCCAATCCTATTTCCCCTGTCTTCTGACTTCCCAATTCGTCTAAAATGACAGATTTACCCTTTTGAGGGTAAATTTTCTCCGAATTATTCAAAATTACGATTCTGCCCCTCATGGGCGAATCATGTCCAAATTACTCCTAAACCTTGATTGATACTTCTCTAGGCTAATAGGGCCTCATTAGGGATGCCATGTTGATTTCATGTGTTTTATCCGCATGTATTGGATCCTTGATTTGCGCACTTATTTTTAATGATTGTGAGTGATAGGGTAGATATTCCCATCTGCATGAACTCCTAAATTTAAGATCTATACCCCACTCGTTTGTATGAAATCCTAAGATCAGATAAACCATTCAGCTTAGGTACCGAAAGGGCGTCAACTCTGACAGTTGACGTAACTAAGTCCCCGAACCCACTTCTCTGGTTTCCGCAGGATCGAATAGACCACTCCCAACTATTCGATAGGGTTTCCGATCGTACCCTCCACGAAACGATTGGTGGCGACTCCTTGGCATGTACACTTTTTCACATGTCACTAGACCGCACTGAAGGTCGACCACGTACATCCAGCAGTTGCGACTTGGGAAATGGGCCTTGGGAGAGGCCCGCGTCCGATCCAGCCAGCGATCGGGCGGCCCATTAACCCTCCGCGCTCGCGAGAGGGTCGCGACAGACTGGCGACTCCGCTGGGGACTTATTCTAAACCAGAATCTCTGGTTACGAATTCCAGAGGACTTGAGCCGATTAAAAAGTTGTTTGGTTTATCTGACATTGTTTTCTGCAGATGCTCTCGAAGGTGAGGTACGTATGCTAACTATTGTGTTAGATGTTTTTGCAGATTGGAGAAATAAGGGGTGGCGTGATTGTTGACATCTTTCCTGCAGGTTGGAGTTGGGAATGTATGTTTATTTTTATGCACATACTGAAGCGGTGTTTTGATACAAACTGCTGTCCATGACTTTGCATTGTGATGATCACGACACATCGCACACACTGGCGGTCAAACCCCGACTGCAACCACCCTTAGGTTACCTTAGATAGGGAAAGGATGCGAAAAGGATCTTGTGTTTGATGGCACTTGAAACTTTCGTATTCGTTCCCGCCTACCATCTGCATTGGCGATATCTAACCCTCTTGGGTAGGTACCCTTGGGGAGGAATCTGCCTCGTGTGGATCGTGGGAGCCTGAGCCGTAGGTTCCTCACTTGATTCTCGATTTTCTTTAGAGTATACCCACTTGTCTCATGCGCATGTCCATGGATGGTTGGTATACCTAAAACCACCCATTGATACAGGGGGCATTCCACATCCCCCAAAGTGTGGTTGGTAAGACATTTATCTCTAAACGTACCTTATTTCCTGCTCCATGATATGACTCATACATTGCATACATCCATGTGCATTCACATCATGAAGATTACTCGGGTGACTAATGAGAACAACAATGATTATGGGGTAGGATGTCGATGTTCCCTAAGAGCTCGACGGAGTTGGTGACCTTCGAGTACTTGAGAAAAGTTACTCGCCCCGGACCAAACACGAGGCTACACTTTACTAGATTCGTGTATGGTCGGGAACTGACTGGACGTAAGCTGGGGTATGCTGAAGACTGTCAAACCCGCTACTACGCTGATAATCTCAGATTCAAGCGACAATCAGACGAAATGATGAAGGATTATCTGGAGATAAAGAGACAACGTCGCAACCAGCTAGCTAGGGAAGCGTACGCTCGCAAGAAGGCTGAATTGCTGGCCAAAGAGAACATACCCATGATTACTTTTTGGGGTAGGAAGAGACGCCCTGCAATCAAGACCAAGCCAAGGCGTATCACAATCAAGAAAATAGAACCCGAGAAGGCTTCCGAAGTCATCGTACCCTGGACTAGAAAGTGGCCAGAGGAACTACAACCTCTCGACCAAACCACTGAAGATAACTCCCCTACCCTAGATTAAAGGAGAATTCCTGACCGACTGTCATTTGGGTAGACTTCTGAAGAAAGAGTGATCTAGACCCTCACGTTCCATTGTCTTTTATGGCTTTCTTGTTTGAAAAACCTTTCTTTACCGTTCTTCTATTAGACATCTTGACTGTAATAAGAGTACATCCCACTTTGCTCCTTTGATGTGTTGACCAATGGAACGTGACATTGCTATTCCCTTTAGTCACTGAGTAAACCTGACTAAATTGCATAATTCACTTCCCTGAAATGCAAATTAGGCTTTGAGTCAGGCTTTCAAGACCTGAAAAAGGGTCCTAATCTCCATTTCTTCAAATTGAACTATACAATCAAGTTAGCTCATGCATGCTTCATGACATCTGCATATTCATACATTTAAAGTAATTTCTGGCGATTGACCTTTTAAAATCATTTGCATATTTTAGACTTGATGGGAAAGAATGATATTCAAGTGTTCAAGATCCCCCGAGCTGAACTCCAATCATGGTGGGATGGCATGGGCGAAGCCAGCCAGAAGTATGCGGAGTCACGACTAGGATACCTACTGGACCTACTGAAGATTGAGTGCCCACCTGCCTTTATTCAAGCCATGGCGCTCTACTGGGATCCTACCACCGCTACATTTTGCATGGAAGGATTAGAGATCACTCCCACTATCGAGGAATACAGCGCTGTCATCGGAGTTGAATTCACCCCTACGCTCGTCCGACCCCCTATAGGACTTGAACCCCTAAGTCAGGTAGCTGAGTTCCTTGACACAAACCTAAATGAAGTCAAAGTA
The DNA here is from genome assembly GCA_021437785.1 of Rhodomyrtus psidioides. Taxonomy (NCBI): domain Eukaryota; kingdom Viridiplantae; phylum Streptophyta; class Magnoliopsida; order Myrtales; family Myrtaceae; genus Rhodomyrtus; species Rhodomyrtus psidioides. The sequence goes on from JAILYB010000121.1 coordinate 429,299, forward strand.
GATGCGAAAAGCAATTCTGGAAGAGTCTCCCTATCCTTCCTTATAGACCGATTTTCCCGCCTTCCTGCTTCTAAAGGAACCAAATCTGGTAGAGCCTTTATCTTGGCATTCTTTAGCTTTGTGCTATTCCCAATCTCAACTGTCACCTTCGACCCTATCATGGCTATAGTAGCTAGGCAAGTCTGTTGTGGGTGGGATTACTCAAACATCCTCCTTGCCGAAACCTTCCTCTCCCTAAATCGTTTCAAGAAAAGCAAAAAGGGAATCTTTAGAGCTTCTAGTGATCTGCTGTATCTGTGGTTCACATCCCATATCAGACAATTCCACATCCGCATGGGTTTCACTGAAATCAGCCCCAATGCACACCCTCTTAAAACATTTGCTAGGACCCATACACGTGTTCCTAAGTTCAACTTCATAGAATGGAAGAACTTCCTCAAAGTCCTAAAACCTGAACAACTCCGATGGCGGCTAAGGTTACCGACGCTAAGCAAAGTCAGATTGACCCGCGATGACGGGAATCCAGTTCCCTTGCTAGGATTCACAGGCGCTACTGCATACTACCCAAGGAGGGTGATTCGGCAGTTTGGGGCACTACAAGAGATTCCTTCTTCACCACGACCTTGTGTCTTTTCCTTTGACTTACCAAACCAGACCCTCACAGAGGAGGAGAAGAAACAACTTGAAGCCAAGGTGGCATCCATCATACTCTCCTTGAAGAATTCCCAGGCTGAAGAAATAAGTTGGCCAGAAGACATGACTAGAGAAGAAAACACTCATAGAGCCACCACAGAATACATTCAACATTTCAAAGCGATCCGACGAAGCCTTGTCGAGCCCTACATACCTGAATAGATCGTGCCATACGTACCTGGAATAGAGCCCTACATACCCGAAGACATGGGGCCACTGTCGTGTTCAGAAGACGAGGAGCCCCAAGCTGAAGAGGGAAATCTATACTGGGATGATGAGGATACCTTAGGCTTCAAACGTCCTAGACTTGAATAGACTATTCTGTCAAGTGTAAAATAAGCAAGCATTGTGATGCCTTCTCATACATTCTCATTTCTGTGGAATACTATCTTAAACACATGGGCATGAATGTGAACATGTTTTTACAAATGCATAAAAACTATCGTCAGAAATTACGCTTCTTTCAATTCCATGAGTTCTTGTCGAGAAATGATTAAAAGAACTACTTACATGAGGCTAAGGCTCACAAGGTAGCCCTTTTTCTCATCTACTGGCAAGAAGCATGCAACTGAAAGAATTAACTGCTTCTTTTTGCTAAATAAGCGAAGCACTCACAGAGATCTTTTTAAAACAGGTACACTCTCATCACGGAATTGCCAACGCATCGTTTCCGTACCCGCCTAAAGAAGAGAATGGAACAGCAGGAATTGACTCCGCGCGTAGGCATGTTGGAATCTCAGATGACTGCCCTGGCAACTATGATGGCTGACATTAAGGACATGCTGGAGACCAACCAAGCTAGACAGACAATCGCCCACAATCAGAACAACTCAGGCCCTTCCATGGTACCTGATGTAACAGATAAAGAAGCAACCAGGGATACCCAACATACAGAGGAAAACGTTCATGAACCAAATAGTCGGGCACAACAAAAAGCCTCGCCTGTTGTCATCAACCTTGAAAAAGAGGAGAAGGGAAAACAAACTGTGAAGACAGAGGCAGAGGCTAAGAGATTGGCCAAGATCGAAGAATGCCTGAGCAGTCAAGGCTATGAGCTGGCCCGCTTCGACAAAATATCTCCTTTTGCTAAAATAGAGACTCCTCCTGACTATAGGGAGCCAGAGTTCGTAAGAAAATACAACGGGACAGGCTGTCCCCGTGCCCACCTCAAGTACTACCTGCGCAAGATGGCGCACTACTCGGATTACATTCCGTTGTTAATGAACACATTCCAAGAGAGTTTGGCTGGCGCCGCTCTGGCTTGGTTTATTGAGCTAGACTTAGAGGATTATGACGGATGGGAGGACCTTGCTGAAGACTTCCTCAGGCAGTACAAATTTAACACGGCTACAGCCCCAACAAGAGAAGACCTCCTACGAACTTCAAAAACGAGGGGCGAATCGATCAGGACATATGCTCAGAGGTGGCGAGCCTTGGCTACCCAAGTAAAGCCTTCAATCCCAGAAGATGAGCTGATCGACTTATTCCTAAAAGCACTCCCCTACGAGTACTTTGACAGACTGAACACTTCTGGATGTCAGACATTCGCACACCTGATTAAGGTTGCTGAGAGGCTGGAATGGGCCTTGAAAGAAAGAAGGCCTCAGGAAGCTCCTACTAGGAAGCAGTATCCTCTGAGGAAGGAAAGAGAAGCCGGACTGGACATAGCATTTATACCAGATCCCCACAAGTTAAAGTCATTTGGCAATTCTAATCAGGCCAAAGGCGGATCATCCTGGTCAGCGCCAAAAGTACAAGAGCCTAGAAGAAAGCAACCCCAGAGGCAATTCTCTCAGCTCCCGAGACCTTTATCCAAGCTACTCCTGATGCTGCTGGAGCAACACTTGGTGGCAAAAGAACCACCTAGGGCAAACCCCGCAAGATATCCTAGCTTTGATGAGAGCCAGACCTGTGCCTACCATATGGGCGAAAGAGGGCATAATGTGGATAACTGCTATGTCCTGAAGCTGAAAGTGCAAGCCCTAATTGATAGTCAGATTTTGAAATTTGACAATGCAGCCCCAAATGTGCAAGAAAATCCGTTGCCAGATCACCAAACAGTAGGGGCAATATTCACTGAAGAAGAAGAGGACTACCTTAAACTGAAGATAGATGTGCCTAAGCTGGACACCCTGCTAACAATCGCTTCATCATACCCAAAAGGAGGGGAGATATCAACCAACCAAAAGAAGTTGTGTATCGACAAGATGAAGAGCTTGGGGATAGTGTCCGATATTACTGATGAAGAATTTGAAGGGATCGAAGCATCTCTATCTTTGAAAAGAAACCACTTCTTGATCACAGCTGGGCAGAGTAACACCTGTGGTACCTCACATGAGAACTTGGTAAGCAGCCTGGGGCCAGCTACTCAGTCAGAGGAAGAATTTGAAGAAGACGAAATAGAAGCCAGAAGGAGAAGTCTAGCAGACCTCAAGTTTATGGTTGACGCACTTGAGAAGAGCGAAATTATAGACAACCTGGGTCAAGATTCCGGAGGATACAATTTCAAGGTGAAATATTCGGCCCCTCCCAGCTTTTATCAAAAGATTGAAGACATCATACCGGACGGATGGGGAGGTATGGATGATCTCTCTCAACCAGAAACCTCAAAAGGTATGGAAGAACTCGACAACGCCATATTGATGATTGAAGTAGCCACGGCCGTGGTGATCAGATTGCATGAGCTGGATAGCCTGAGCAAGGTGGAAGATTGCCCAGTGAGGCCTGTCGTAATTCAATTGCCTCAGGAGGAAGAAAGCAACACGTCAGGGCCAGAGATACCTCATCAGACAACTGTAACGATAAAAGTCCCCCCAGTAGAAGAGTATGATCCCAAAGCTGTTCATTGGGACTATGGGACCACACAAGTAGATGCAATAATGAGGTCTGGAAGATTTTATGCCCCCAGAGAGGGAGAATCCGAAAAAAAAGATGTCTCAAAGGAAGATGCCGAAAAGCTCGTATCGATTATCAAAACCAGTGAGTTTGAAGTGATAGAGCAGCTGAGGAAGATGCCCGCTCAGATATCCCTGCTAGACCTATTCATCAATTCAGAGAAGCACAAGAACGCACTATTGAAGGTACTCAATGAAGTACATGTCCCTGAAACAATCAATGAGGTACAACTAGGGGACTTTGTAGGAGCAATTCTCTTAAAAGATCAGTTGAGCTTCTCTGACGAGGACTTCCCTATGGAAGGAAGAGGGCACAACAAAGCCTTATACATCTCTGCCCAATGTAACGGTAAAAGAGTGGCACACGTATTGATCGATAATGGATCAGCCTTTAACATCTGTCCTTTGGCTACCATAAGGAGGCTGGGAATCAAGGAAGAGATGATCAAGACATCCAAGACAGCTGTGAGAGCATTCGACGGCATGAGGAAGACTGTAGAAGGAGAGATCGAGCTTGACGTATCCATCGGCCCGACAAAGTTCTCTATAAACTTTCAAGTAATGGATCTGCCCAGTGCATTTGGATTCTTGCTAGGAAGACCTTGGATCCATACAGCAGGAGCTGTCCCTTCGAGCCTGCACCAAAAAGTACGTTTCGTTGTAGATGGGAAAGTGATTACCGTACATGGGGAAGTTGACCTCCAGGCATACCAGAACAGTGCCATTCCCTATATTGAACCTGAAGAGAAAGCTGAAGCGAGCTATCACTCCCTAGAGTTGGTAGCAACAGTTCATACCCCAGTAGGGTCGAAGTTAAAAACTCCCTACATCTCAGAAGCCAGTCTTCTACCAGCTAAGATGCTGCTGGCATACGGGTTCAATCCTGAAAAAGGCCTAGGCAAACATAATCAGGGTATAAATGCCCCGCTACAGTTGAAGGCTAATCCACATAAAATGGGCTTGGGGTACCAGAAGTATCCCATGAATGATTCTGTCCCGAAAGCAACAGGCCGAGGCCGAAGCAAAAGCCTGGGACGCCGTGGAGGCGAAAACAGCCCGAATAGCTCATTCATCGGTTCTCTAACCTGGAAGGGAAGGTCTCGAATGTTCAAGAATCCCTTAAATACCTACTTCGACCAGAACTCCAAATGGCTATCTGAAGAGGATATCGCTTCGCCGATGGAACCAGATCTCACAAATCCTTTTCTTGAAGATGACTCTGTGAATGTCATCATGGAGTGGTTGGACAGTGAAGCCACTTCTTCTGAGTAAATAGACTCTTCCTTTATCTTTAAATACTGCGTTTAGAACTTTATGCATTTCATTGTATTTTCTTTCCTTATTGTACGCATAGGAAAACGCCTTTGGATCTCCGGCCGTTGGTCCAAATAGCACATCTTGTAACGCGGCCCATTTCGCATTCAATAAAACCACGCATGTTTTGTTAAGGACATATGGAACCACGAATCAGCCCGATGATGATAATGGTCTTCCATATAGAAGCTTGAGGCCTGATTTGCCATATGATTCCTAATCTTCAAAAGATTTTCAAGGGGCCGGGATATCCAATGACATGAGGATTAGTCCCATCTGTACCTACATCTATTTCGAAAAACTTTTTCAAAAAGACTTTACATAAGCATGCATGCCATTTTTACTGAGCACAAACTAACCATACTCATGACATTTCAGGCATATCATCTCAAACATGCATACCAGGTTGTTACAAAATTCGGATCCCTCCATTAACCACTCTTATAACATTGAGGAAGATGAAGACGAGGATTACGCGTCTATCCGTAGGGATTGGAACACCTTTGAAGAATCAAAGCCTCCTACCTCAGAAGAACCAATTGTCATTAATTTGGGAGACACCATGAACGTCAAAGAGGTCAAGATCGGCGGACACTTATCCCGTGATGAAAGGCTCGAGTTCACCAAGCTACTAAAAGAATATCAAGACATCTTCGCATGGTCTTACGCGGATATGCCAGGCCTTGATCCTAAGATTGTGGAACATGCATTGCCCACGAATCCTGGCATCAAACCTGTCAAACAAGGCAGTAGGCGGATGAAAGCCGAGTTAGAAGACAAGATTAAGGAAGAAGTCATGAAACTCCTTAGGGTAGGCTTCATTGAAGCTATCCCATATTCAGACTGGGTTGCAAATATAGTCCCCGTCATGAAGAAAGACGGAAAAGTTCGGATCTGCGTAGATTACCGAGATCTGAATAGAGCAAGCCCAAAAGATGATTTTCCACTCCCCCACATTGATGTATTGGTGGATAGTACGGCAGGTTATGAATTATTCTCATTCATGGGTGGATTCTCGGGATACAACCAAATCTCCATGAAACAAGAAGACAAACCCAAGACTGCATTTACCACACCATGGGGGAATTTTTGCTACAAAGTCATGCCCTTTGGATTGAAAAACGCCGGGGCTACCTACCAGAAGGCTATGGTCACGTTATTCCATGATATGATCCACAAAGAGATTGAAGTATATGTTGATGACATGATCGCTAAATCCAAGAAAGGACAAGATCACATACAGGTATTAAGAAAATTATTTGAGCGCCTGCGCAAATACAAGTTAAAGCTGAACCCTAACAAATGCGTGTTTGGGGCAAGATCCGGGAAACTACTTGGGTTCATAGTCAGCAACAGGGGCATTGAGATTGATCCCTCAAAAATCCAGGCCATCCACGATTTATCAACTCCATCCACAGTAAAAGAAGTGAGAAGCCTTCTAGGGAGATTGAACTATATTGCCAGGTTCATCAATCAGCTGTCTGATGTGGCTAAGCCAATCTTCAAATTGCTTAAGAAAGGCGCGAAAATAACGTGGGACGCCGAGTGCAGCAAGGCATTCCAAATGATCAAAAACTATTTGATCACACCACCGGTGCTTGTGCCACCAATTCCCGGTCACCCATTGACCTTATACCTGACCATACGACAAGAGTCCTTGGGAGCCTTACTTGCCCAGACAAGCCCGATAGATGGAAAAGAGAGGGCCATTTATTACCTGAGTAAGAAATTCACGCCATCTGAAGCAAAATATATACCAGTTGAAAGGGCCTGCGTAGCAACAGTATGGGTACTACGAAGACTAAGGCAGTATACCCTACATCATCACATTCAGCTCATAACAGAGAACGACCCCGTCAAATACCTCCTGGAGAAACCCGCTTTAATTGGGAAACTGGCAAAATGGCAAGTAATGTTGTCTGAATTTGACATTAAATGTTCTCCGCAGAAGTCGGTAAAAGGAAGAGCTATAGCGGACATGCTGGCAGAAAACTCATCGAGCACTGAATCCCCTGAAGTAACAAACACAGAAGGCCGAATTCTGAACTTAGCAGAGGATAAGTGGATCATGTATTTCGATGGTGCTGTTAACCTATCAGGGGCAGGCACTGGGGCAGTAATGATATCCCCAGATGGTCAACATTACCCTGTCGCGGCAAAGATAACTTTCCCTTGTACCAACAATATTTCAGAATATGAGGCGTGCATTCTGGGTCTACGACTGGCCCTTTCTATGGAGATACCTAGGTTACAAGTCTTTGGAGATTCCATGCTCATTATTCTACAGACACAAGGGGAGTGGAAGACGAAAGATGCAAAACTCATCCCCTACCATGAATACCTTGAAGAATTGATATTCAAGTTTGAAGAAGTGTCATTCGAGTACCTATCAAGGTCTCACAACCAATTCGCAGATGCATTAGCCACCCTAGCCTCGATGTTACAAACGATTGAAGGGTTGGATATAGAACCTCTGAGGATCGGCATTGTTGAAAAGCCAGCTTATTGCATGCTAATCGAAGAGGAATGTGATGGAGAGCCATGGTACTATGACATCAAGAATTACCTCTTGAAAAGGGAATTCCCTGAAGGATGCCAGTCAGGAGACCGAAAATACATAACCAAGATGGCCAGCAGGTTCTTCCTCAATGGACAAATTCTATACAAGAGATCGTTCGATTCCACTCTACTGAGATGCGTAGATGCCAAAGAAGCAAATATTCTCATGAAAGAGATTCATGAAGGTGCGTGTGGGCCTCACATGAACGGCCACCTCCTTGCCCGGAAGATCATGCGGCTAGGTTATTATTGGATGACCATCGAATCAGACTGCTGTCAGCACGTCCGGTCATGCCACCAATGCCAAATATACGGGGATAAGATTAACGCACCCCCGAACGAACTACACCAAATGTCTGAAGTTTGGCCTTTCTCTATGTGGGGGATAGACATGATAGGGCCTATAAATCCTGTGGCTTCGAATGGTCATCGCTTCATCTTGGTAGCGATTGATTACTTCACCAAATGGGTAGAAGCCAGCTCTTACAAGAATGTCACTGCGAGAAATGTGGCAAGATTTGTCAAAAGAGATATCGTATCCCGGTATGGTACTCCTCAAGCGATCATCACAGATAATGGGTCCAACCTAAACAACAAGATTGTCGATGGTCTGCTGGATCACTTTAGCATTCGACATCTGAATTCATCTCCTTACCGCCCACAGATGAATGGGGCAGTGGAAGCAGCCAATAAAAACATCAAGAGGATTTTGGCTAAAACAGCAGAAAACTACAGGGATTGGCACGAAAGACTGCCCTTCGCCTTGATGGCTTACCGAACGTCGATCAGGACTTCTACAGGGGCAACTCCCTATAGTTTGGTATATGGGACAGAAGCAGTTCTACCAGTAGAAGTTAAGATTCCCTCTTTGAGAATCTTGTCCGAAAATAAACTCTCTGAGTCAGAGTATTTCAAGCACAGATATGAACAACTGAACTTAATAGATGAGAAACGTCTTAAAGCCATTTGCCATGGACAAACTTACCAGAAGAGGGTAGCCAGGGCGTTCAATCGAAAGGTCAAGACCAGAAAATTCGAAATAAATGACTTGGTAATTAGGAAAGTTTTGCCAAATACTACCCATCCAGGGGGAAAATTCACTCCAAATTACGAAGGCCCCTACATTGTTAAGAAGATCCTCACGGGAGGAGCATTAATTCTTGTAAACTCCAAGGGAGAAGAATTGGGGCACCCTGTGAATTCAGATGCTGTGAAGAAATATTACCCTTGAAATAAAATCAGATTCCGGTCATATGCCCTGCCTCGAATTGAGCCTACTCTCCATGATAGTCTTTGCATAAGCATGTCATGCATCTATGCATACATTAGCATGTGTTCAATATTGCAGGATCCAAGGAAGCAGGGTCGCGATAAGTTGGAACGCATGATCAAGGAGACCTAACGTCATGGTGGTCAGGTGCACGTCTTCTTCTCCAAAGACTGAGAATTTTAAGAAATTTTAGAACAACTTAACTATCATGTGTTTTTAAGAAAAATGCAGATTTTCGCGAATCTATCCACTTCCATTGGAATGCATGATCAAGGGTAAGGTGTATCGTTCTAATTTTCTGAAATTCGAGAGCATACACTGACACATTCCTTTTATGTTTTTCAGGAATCCCTAGCCGCGCTGGGCAGGTAAGTATTCATTCCCTAATCTTTTAGGTTTACAAGACTGTCGGAATCCTTATTGATAGAATTTGAAGGCTTCTTGGAATCTAGCATGTATTCAAACCTCATGTCTAGAAAGACGCAAAATTCTCATGGTCATGTCATTGGCATTCATGTTTAAACTTGGAGGTTATCCGAACATGATTGAAATATGCATTGTGCATCATAAATCCCCTTGGAGGGTAAGTTTTGGAGAAAGCAAAATGAACTCTTCCAAACAAAAGTTGTTTAAATCATTCAAAAGGATGTTTCCTCAGACAAGAGGCAAGCCTGGTCCAAACACGTCCCATACACACTTAAGAGATAAGTAGAATGGTAAAGATAGCGAAACCTTAACCTACGGACGTAAAGGGTTATTCGCAATGATTACATGGATTGAGACGACGGAGGCATTCGTTTCTCTATCATAAACACTACAGGTGACCATTGATAACCCTTTGAACGGCGATTTCATTCCATACCCCTGTCAAGAACCACCCCACAGTGGGGCAAACTGGAGGTACGTCCAGAGGTATCAGGAAGTAAATGGTTAGAAGTTCTCTTGCTCAGACTTGCATCAATCTTCGTGTGTTACTTGTCATTTTAACTTCTATGGTAATTCAGGTGCTTTAGGATGACAAAAAGCATTCGTTTCTCTATCCTATACACTTTTACCCTTCGCACTGCCCAATTGAGCCTATACGTTCATTTCACAAACCCGTTGGTGATCATTGCATATTCCAAGGTGGAAACGACGTCACTTCAAGAGCGGAAGAGTTCAAAAACACAGGATTTGTGAAAAATTCCTAGATTAATGTTCGAGTGCTGAGATTCAAGCTATACATCTAGCACATTCATTTGAAAATTCTGATCCCCAAAAGAAAAGAAAAGATGGGGTCTCAAAAAAGAGAGAAGAGAAAAATTTGATCTTGGGCATCAAGAAAAAGCAAAGTGCCTGGTAAAAGCAAGGCCAATGCCCATCCAAATACTTGTACACTTGTGAATTATGTGTTTAATCTTGTAAATGCCAAAAGGGGGCATGATACCTTTGTATAGGTCACTAGTAAGAAAAATTCCAAGGGAGCTAGACTGCGAAAGATGCTCCCAAATCATGTCACACTCAGATGACGAAAGTGTAGACAAGATGTTAACGCCGTCTTGACATGAGAGAGACGTTCTCTAAAGACAAATATGCACTTCAAAGACCAAAGACGCTCTTGGACAAGAAGGGACAAGATCGGCGGCAAACCTGCAGTGATCACCAATGTTAGACCCTCCACGTATTCTGAGCCAAAAACAAGCCTTTTTGGTCCCCAAACCTACCTACGTTACAACCCTGAAGAGCCTTTTCAGATTAAGGCACATGGATTGACATAGGGTTTAATGTCTAAGCTTAGCTCGAAGAAGTTCGAGCAAGATTATTTCTCTCTCATTTTTGCAAGTTTCTTGACTTGTAAACCCGGAGCAGACATTGAAGACTCCTCTTCAAAAGCCTTGACTTGCACGCAAGTCCCCCTTTGAAAACCGTTGACCGAGCCCAACATTACGGTCCCTTGGAAGTCCTCCTGATCGATCGAGGTGTATTCACTGCGAATGATCCTGAACCCTGGGCGCAGGTTTGATAGGAAGTTCGAGTGCATTCTTGGTAAAAGACCATTACCTCGAAACGGTGAGAAGTCCTCTTTGATGAGAATACTCCGTTGGACATTTTAACCAAACTCTTTTGGTAATTTCAGATTGTTTGATTCAAACCTTCCCCGCAAGGAACTTTTGATCACTCCCGTATATTGCAAGGTGTTTTGGATAACCTCCAACCTCGTAATGCATTCATTGAAATTTTTTCATGACTATGTTATAAGTCATAAAGTGCTGTCAGTCTGACATCAGATATCAATTAAAGACCATTGATGTGTCTTTAATAAAAAATTTTAGATTGGAGCTTCAGCAAGATCCTTGATGACTTCAGCTCCTAAAATAGCTTGTATCACTCTTGGTGAGAAACGTTTAACATGTCTAAACTTCTGCAGAATTCTTGGCAATCCCAGATCTCAGAAGAGCACAACTTCTCTTGGAATCACGGTAACCCCAGATTCTAGAAGGATGCCTTGCTCTATGAAGAAGAGCTTTCAAGTTTACTTTCCTACAAGATCCCTGCTAATTCCATATCTCAGGAAAACACATTCTTATGAACAATTTTGTAGGTTTGATCTTTCTGCAGGATACTTGGAGCTCCCAGATCCCAGAATGTCACCTCACATATCAAAAGGACAATCTCCGAAATCATCCCTCTGTGAGATTTCAAATTTTGCAGGTCTAAGTTTTCTACAGGATACTTGGAATCCCCAAATCCCAGAATAACGCCTCGCATGTCGAAAGGACAATTTTCGGAATCAGCTTTTTGTGAGGTTCTGGGTAACCCCTAAACCCAGAATAGCCCATTTGATAAAGCCTGAAGGTTAGGCACACCTCACTTGTATAAATCCTAGTTAATTCCTTAGAATATAGGATCAAAATGTCCGATAATCCCTAAAAGACTGGGAGAGTCATCCATAGGTTCTTGTTGACACCTGATTTTTGACCATCTGTTATTACGATTTTTATTTTTTAAAATTAATTAAAAATATCAAAAAAGGTCATAAAATCAAAAAATCAATTTTGGAAGCCTTGGCCTAGCCTCGGGGACCAATTTTGAACAAAAAATATTTTTTGGTATTTTATAATATTTTTCGAATTTATTTAATTATAAAAATACCCAAAAAAATCAGAAAAATACCATTCGTGGTCAGAAAAATACACAAAAATATTCAATAATTTTGTTTTAATTTCCTCTTCAAGTGTGTCACTATAAATCCCAAAAATTCGGCTCGGGTCACTATGTTCCTTAACAAACATAAACCCGAACCGAGCCCAAAAATTCCTTTTCAAGTCTTTTAATTTTCAATTTTCACTTTTTATAAGCTATGACATCGGATTCTAAAGTCTCGAAGTGTAATTGGGTCAGTTTGCCCTCCAATTTAATCAATTTTAACCAAAAGGGCTTAATTGCATAAAAATTTTTCAATTTAGTCCCCGGTTTCACAATTTTCAAAATTAAATCTCACACGGGCATACCCATTGAAATCAAGCACCTCTACCCTAAAGTTTTCATTATGCCGAATCTATTGGTGGCTTCGATTCGGGTTAATTTGGTCGTTTGGACCCTCGATTTGACAAAAATCAATTTCGGATCCTAGGGACAATTTGGGGTTTTCGCTAAATTCCAATCAATTGGTTCACGAGAATATCCCTATTTGATAGAAAACATGTCAAGGAGTCCGATTTTGGTGTCAATTTCATGAAAAGAGGTCGACTTGGGGCTCAATTGGGCTAGGAGATTCGAACCGGGCCGGTCGGGTCAGGCCCGACCCGACCCGGTCCGAACCGGGTCTGCAACTTAGTTGCAGACCCACCGGCCGAAAGAAGAACGGAACAGGGGAGGCCCGCCGCGGCATTTTTTTTGCAAAAGAAGCTATTGTGGGGAATGTCGATCGATGGTGGTCGATGGTGGGCATTCCACTACCAAAAGGCGGTCGGCCACGGTGAAGTAAAGGGTCGGTTTAATGAAAAGAAGAGAGGAGGGAGAGAGAGCTCGGACCGAGAGCGGGGGAGGTGATTTTGGAAAGCACGGGGGTGGAACGACCGTCCGGAGCCGGCAGCGACACTCATCGATTATCATAAAAGTCTTCTATGCCGTCGACGAGCTTGCGGCAGGTCGGTTTCTCATTCCGGCATCGTTTTCTCATACACACATAATCTGCTCGATGAAATGCCCGTGTGGTTTGTATTATTTTGGCTCTCGGCCGTGTCATCCCCAAGCATTATTCGCATGCTAGAAGCTATAAATTTTCATTAGATTCTTGTCTAATACCGCCTTACCTTTTTTTTGGCATCGAAACCACGCCGGAGGTGACGGCCGGAGCTTCTACATGGTCGGGCCGAGCTTAGAGCTCACACCGGCGAAGCCCACGGTCGCCGATGCCTAAGCGACCTCAGGTAAGCTCCCTCAGCTCTATTAGATGTTACGTGAACGACCAGAGCCGTGTTTAAACTAAAAATTTTTTTCTGCAAATTCCCCCGCCGGCGCCGGTTCGGGTGAGGTCGGTTTGACCATTTTCCGACGTGAAATTGGCCATGTTGTGGTTGTATGTTGTAGTGGATGTCATGAGGAGTCCGTTGGTACAAGAACGGGTGAAAAATACCATTTTTAAAGGCCGGTTCGCGATTTCCCGGCGAGGTTTCCGGCGACCTCGCCGGAATTTTCACTATTCACTGTCTTCTCCGGCGAGGTCGCCGGTGGTCAAACGGTCAACGGCTGACGTGGCGTGCCACGTCAGCAGCCACGTCAGCCGGGTGGGGGCCGCGTCGTTTAAAATCAAAGCCCAGATCGGACGGCCGTGGCTTCGCCACGTGTCGCGATCTGGGAATTTTGGAAAATAAAAATGATTTCCGAAATAATAAAAATAAAATCAATCGGATGGTCTAGATTTGGCCAAGTGGCTCTCCGCGGAGCGTTTGATCTCGTCTGAGATCGGACGCACCAAGACGCGCCACGTGTCCTAATCTGAGGCGTCCGATCGGGGCTCGTGGAACGACGCCGTTTTGGTCAAGGAGGAGGTGGGCCGGGTCTAGGTTATGGGTCCGGGTCGTGGGCTGGGTCGTCCGACCCGGTCCGGATGACTTCTTTTAATATACTTTTTAATAAAAAAAAATATTAAAGAAATAATAAAAAATTCAAAAAAAATCAATAAAAAATAGAAAATCATAAAAAATTCAAAAAAATTCGGAAAATTCAGAAAAATTATAAAAAAATTCCAGAAAATAGGAAATGGCCACATTCAACTGGCCATGACGTGTTTCGGGTCTTTCGACCCCCGGTCTTTCCAAAAATGACGGTTTTGCCCTTCCGGCAAACCGTCTTCCAAAAAATTCTAAAAATTCTAAAAAAATTCCAGAAAATAGGAAATGGCCACAGTCAATTGGCCAAGGCTCATCCCGGGTGTTTACCCGATCACTCTTAAAAATGACGATTTCGCCCTTTGGGCGAATCGTCTTCCAAAAATTGACGATTTTGCCCTTCGGGCTAATCGCCTCGAAATCTTCCCATTTTACCCCTGGTCCGAAGTCACACCTTCCTTAAGCCTTTATGGTTATATTAGGAGGCCATATGATGTGAATTGACGTGCATTGATGTGATTTATCTATGCACTTGATTGCGCTTTCATTTAAATTGATTGTGATTGATAGGAACAGTCTTCCAATCTGCAGGAAACCCTGAATCAAACCTACTTTACCTAAAATTGCGTCTGCATGAACTCTTAGCTAAGAAAATCACTTGCGTTAGGTACCGAAAGGGCGTTGGTAATGACACCAGCGTAACCAAGTCCCCGAACCCAAAATCTCTGGTTCCGCAGAACTGATCGATCTCTCCCAATCGGTCAGTAAGGTTTCCGGTCTACCCTCCAAGAAAGATCGGTGGCGACTCTAAATGCATGCACAATTTGCACATGCCACCACGACCAAACTGAAGGTCGAAAGCGATCGACTCTTATCGTCGAATCCTTTGAGAAATACTCCCGCCGTGATTTGGTATGGGCCTGGGAGGGCCCGCGCCGATCCAAAGCCCGCGATCCGCATTCCAGTGCGGAGGTAAGGCCCGCGATCGGTAATCCATTAGCCGCGTCCGCCTTCCGGACGGGTCGCGACAGTTCTTAACAGAGAAGAATCCTATTTCTCGGCCTGATCCCCCCGAAGGATCAAAACTTCTGACAATCCCTAAGAGACTGGGTGCGTCATCCATAGGTTCCTAGCAGGAAGGAGTCCTATTCATGGTCTGATCCACCATACGGATCAAAACTTCTGACAACCCCTAAGAGACTGGGTGCGTCATCCATAGGTTCCTAGCAGGAAGGAGTCCTATTCATGGTCTGATCCACCATACGGATCAAAACTTCTGACAATCCCTAAGAGACTGGGTACGTCATTCACAGGTTCCTGTTAAGTATAGGAATCCCATTTTGGTACGGCCTACCATACAGGCTAGAGTTTAATCGTCCTAGGATACTCAAAAGACGAGTCCCTAGGTATCCACTTGATCCCGTTGTACACCGCGCATGCCGTACGAGCATCAGGCAGGTAATCAACAGGTAAGTAACAGGTGGGTCTCTCTACTTTCTCTCTCACTTCAGCTAAAGAATGCAGAACAGAACGTTCACCAGCGGGACAAGAAAGATTGAGTGTGAAGATTCGTTTTTCTCTTCCACAGTTGAGTTGGTCTAGACTCAGGCGTCACCTGTCTTTGAGAGAAACCTCTCACGAGATTCCTCTCAAAGAGGGGCAGCTGTTGACACCTGATTTTTGACCCAGCCTTTTTCATTTTTTATTTTTTAAAAAAAATCATAAAAAATTCATAAAAAGTCAAAAAAATACAAAATCAACTTTGGTGGCCTTGGCCAAGCCCAAGGAACCATTCTTGACCAAAAAATAATTTTTCATATTTTTCATATTTTTTAGTATTTTTGGAAAATAGAAAAACACTTAAAAAATCAAGAAAAATAGTATTTGAGGTCACAAAAATATGGAAAAATATCCAATATTTTTCCTTTTAATCCCTTGTATTTTCGACCTCACAAAAAAATCAAAATCAGATTCAATTTTAGGTGTTCCTTTGTAACCCGTACTATTGAATTTGAAGAAAAAATAATAATTGAGTCTTTTAATTTGCAATTTTGGCATTTTATAGGATCTTGACATTCAATCTAATTGTCCCCCATTTCAATTTGACCTAATTGCTCGGACAAGCTGTTCAATTGCAAACATAATTGCATTTTAGTCCTTGAAATTGAGCATAATCGAAATTACTTTCAATTCAAGGACTATAATTACAAATTGAACATGCTACCCAATGGATTACACCATTTTAAATCGATTGACATAGGTGGTTTAACCCAATTTGATCATTTGCACCCTCAATTACACAATCCCCAATTTCCAATCAAATGAGAATTTGGGGATTTTGTAGAAATTGATGAAAACTTTTGGGCAAAACCACATTTCTAGATAGAATTCATGCCCTAGAGTCGATTTTGAGGTTCAATTGCAAAATTTCCCCATTAATTTGGGTTTAATTTTGAAAATGGTGAATTGGAACCGGTTCTGACCGGTCAGACCGCCGGTCGGACCGGTCGAACCGGTCCGCTACAGTGTCGTCACCTACCTCAAGCACCTGCGCGAATGAACAGTAAATGGACGAACTTTAACGGGGAAATTGACGGGCCAATCGACCTCAATTGAAGACACAATGGTGGGCGTTTAGTTCCTTAGATCACTTACCGTCGATTGGAGCTAGAACGACGATCAATGGCCGCCGGAACAAGGAGCAATCGGCCAGTCAAACCTTCGGACATGCAAAAGTCAACAAGGGTGAAAACAGCTCAAAT
Source organism: Rhodomyrtus psidioides (assembly GCA_021437785.1). Lineage (NCBI taxonomy): Eukaryota > Viridiplantae > Streptophyta > Magnoliopsida > Myrtales > Myrtaceae > Rhodomyrtus > Rhodomyrtus psidioides. Next base: position 445,884 of record JAILYB010000121.1, read on the forward strand.
CCTTGCCAAATTCGTGCGAAATGAAGCTCACCGCGGAACCAAAAGGGACTGAGCGAAATGCCCATCTTCCCCGACTTCGTTTTGACCCAATCGCACGTGGCTACACGTGCTATTCAAGTCAGTTGGCCGTCCCCGATTCGGCGCCAAAATTCTAAAAGCTATAAAAGCCTGCGTTCGTTTTCTGTTGAAGAGGATTACAGATTCAGTTGTGAAAGTTGAAACTGAATCAAGAGAGAAAGAAAAAACGCGAAGCAGAGCTCGTTCTCCGACCCCCGTCGTCGAGAATTTGAGCTCGAATTGCAGGGCGCTGGTTGGGTCTTCCCAGGCCAAACCAAAGCCACACGAGGCCACCAGAAGGTCGCCCAAAGTCCCCGGAATCGATCGCCGCCGGCCGCGCACAAGGAATCCGCGAGAACAGGTGAGTTGCAGTCTAGAGTGTTTCTTCAAGCTTCCATGGCGATTCGCGCATTTCTTAATCATTCATACAATTAATGTGTGCGTTTCATTCCCTGAACATCACTGACCATCATCGCGCATCTTGTTTGCGTCGGTTTTGTCTTAACATGCCCAATCGAGTCTTCAAATCCAACCTCCATTGTCGAGCTACTGTTCATATTTCCCCAGCCGAATCTGGGCCGAGCGAGCTCAATCGGAGCTCGAGGTAAGTCTTCTGAACCTCCATTGGTGTTATTCTGTGACTGAATTTCTTTGATTTCGAGTGAATCGTATGATTGAGCTTCCATGGCCGTACTCGGCACCTTGCTCGATGCTTGCAATTTTGTGAACGATGCGCTATAATTCTCAGATATGTTAAACTAGAGATGATTACGAGTCGATCGCCGTTGGTCTCGAGTGATTCCATTAAGATTTCACCGCACGATCATCGCCGGAGAACTACAGCCGTCCATTCTGCCGGAGTCGCGAGGTTGAAGACGAAGCTGACGTGGCGCGGTCAATAGGTCAAAGGTCTAGGTGGCAACACGTGATTGGTCCACGTGGAGGTCGAGTCAGCATGGCCGTTGAGTCTGTTATTCAAATAAAAAGAATCCAACGGCCGAGAATAATCGAGTCTAATAAATGGTGACCGCCCGATTAGAAATTAGGATTATTCGAAAAACGTTTTAAAATTGGAAAATTAAAACGAGCCGAAACGGTGTCGTGTAGGTTAGTGGCCGTGCGGCGTCGTTTAGGTAAGTGTGAATCAACGGTCTAGATCGAATCTTAGAATCTAATCGTGGCCGTAGGTTTAAGTAATCTGATCAGACGGCCTTGATCGAGTCTTCGCCTAATCTGAACCGTAGATTCCAGTCAGGTTATCCAGTGGACGTGGAATAGCCACGCGGCGCAATGAAGGCCGTTAGATCAAGTCCGATAATTCAAAGGAGGGGACGGCGTCGTTTTGGAGCTAGGGCACGCGCGGGTCCGGGTCTGGGCCGGGTTCCGACCCGAGTGGGTCGGGTCGACCCGGTCCGAATCATTTTTTTAAAAAAATAAAAAAAAATCAGAAAATGATTTTAAAAAATAAAAAAAATCGGAAAAATTTCAGAAAATCCAAAAAAATGCTAGAAAATGCCAGAAAATTCCAAAAAAATTGTGGAAAATTGTGGAAAAATCCTAGACACTCCAGAAACCCCCAAAAATCGAGGGTTGACCACAAACAACTGGTCAACCCTATTTTTGGGTTTTCTTATCCAATTTCTCAAGATATGACGACATTACCCTTTAGGGGTAGGTCGCCTCTGCTGTGCATGATAGAAAAGGCCGATAATGTCAAGGTGAGAATTAGGGTCGATTAGACGACCAATTCTTAGGTTTGGGTTTTCGAGTCCCGCCTCTTTTCTCAAAATGACGATTTTGCCCTTTAAAGGGAAAATCGTCTTTCTTATCTCAATCGAGTTCTGAAAATTGCTTGAAGTTAGGGTTTGGGTCAGGTGGACGACCGACCCTAATATTTGAGACTTTTTAGTTCTCATCTTTGTCCAAAATGACGACTTTACCCCTCCAAGGGTAAAATCACTTTTAAATTCCAGAAAAATCCTGGAAATTCCAGAAAAATAGGAAATGGACTGGATTGATGGCCAATCCTATTTCCCCTGTCTTCTGACTTCCCAATTCGTCTAAAATGACAGATTTACCCTTTTGAGGGTAAATTTTCTCCGAATTATTCAAAATTACGATTCTGCCCCTCATGGGCGAATCATGTCCAAATTACTCCTAAACCTTGATTGATACTTCTCTAGGCTAATAGGGCCTCATTAGGGATGCCATGTTGATTTCATGTGTTTTATCCGCATGTATTGGATCCTTGATTTGCGCACTTATTTTTAATGATTGTGAGTGATAGGGTAGATATTCCCATCTGCATGAACTCCTAAATTTAAGATCTATACCCCACTCGTTTGTATGAAATCCTAAGATCAGATAAACCATTCAGCTTAGGTACCGAAAGGGCGTCAACTCTGACAGTTGACGTAACTAAGTCCCCGAACCCACTTCTCTGGTTTCCGCAGGATCGAATAGACCACTCCCAACTATTCGATAGGGTTTCTGATCGTACCCTCCACGAAACGATTGGTGGCGACTCCTTGGCATGTACACTTTTTCACATGTCACTAGACCGCACTGAAGGTCGACCACGTACATCCAGCAGTTGCGACTTGGGAAATGGGCCTTGGGAGAGGCCCGCGTCCGATCCAGCCAGCGATCGGGCGGCCCATCAACCCTCCGCGCTCGCGAGAGGGTCGCGACAATGGTTTGATTCCTAGTCATCCACAGCATATGACATGTAGCAGAACCACACAGGATGAAGTTCTTTTATGCTTTTCTTGAACTCGGAAATAAGCATCAGCCCTCGTTGATGCACTGAAGAAAGGAAAGAAAACATTGCATATCGATGCAACGAGCTGCACTAAAATATACCTATTTTTTTTCCCTTTTCCTTTCCGCCTTTCCTTTCTCATTCTCCATCTTTTGGCCGCCGCCGGAATGGCTGAGCAGCTTCAGTATGGCAGTGAAGTTTCTGGCTCTGTTTCTTGAAGATTGCGGTCTTCTCAGCTCTCATTGGAGCCTCCATGGAGTTGTTCATGATCAAGACTGGCTTCTGTGTGAGAAATCTCCATTTCCTTTTGTTCCTTCTTGTCAGCTCATGCAATTTTTTATTTCAACTTTTTCCAATTCTTTGTTGGGTAGCTCATAGCCAAAAAATGGCGCGACATAGCTCTCAAATCGATAGTTTTAGGCACTATTAAGCAGTCGGAAAATCAATTTTATCTGATATACCTTGCTTCAAAGCTCGCGAGCCGATGAATGCGAAGCCTTCCAGAGTCTGGAGAACGGATAGTGTCCGCAGCTAATTATCTGTTCATTGGCGACATCATGCGGGATAAACTTCTGAAAAATAGTTTTGGAGATGGTGGTTTTAAAATCGAACTTACGAAAGTGATGCACGTCTCAAGAGATCGCTGAGCGGATAGTTCTGCAGCAACTTCATATCTTTCGGGGTACATGGAAAGAGATAAAATTTCTGAAGGAACATGATCAAATGCAGTTATATGGCAATTCCTGTCATATTTGCAATTCCTCACTTTCATCTTTCTCAATGGACTCTTTGGTATAGGCAATAAGAGTGTGAGAAATCTTGTTTGCTGTGCTGTTGTAAGCATCTTAATGACAGAAGATCATCAGATTCTTTACCATGCCCATTGGTTGCTCATTTTGCTACCGAGGGGTCTGTCTTGCTAGGGATCAACCAAGTTCCAATCATTTAAGGCATTGTAATGAGAGCAAGATTGCGGTGCTTGCATGTTGCAGATGATAAAGTTAGTGTTTTGGAGTCGGAGAAGCAGGCTTGGGAGAATTCGCCGGAAGCTTGGGCTTGTCAGGGGAAGATCTTAATCCTTGGAGAAATCGTGATGCAGAAGCGCAAAAGAATTCATAGTGCCGCCATTGTTGAGTTATATACATGGTATTGCTTTTTATCGAATTGAACTTTCTGTAGACCATGCTTTTGATGAAGAAGTCTGATAAAAGGAGATGGTGGTGCTGCTATGACAATTGCTTGAGATTAGAAGTCATGAATCTAGAGCAAAATGAAGAAATAGAATGAACAATCCTGTGCAAAAAGTCAGGAAAATGATCATAGCAATTTTGGTGAGGAAACAAGTTGGATGCAGGAGTAACGCGAAGAGAGGCGGTTGTTTTCCTTGCGATGGTCCGGGACGAGGCGGGTACTTGTGATTGGCTCGAAAGGCAAAACGGTTGGGTTTAAAGGAGTATTTCCTTCTCTTGCCCACTCATCTTGGCCCGGCCTAACCCGTTTGGACCCTATCAATTCGATACAGATCATCGTTTTTTTTTTTTGTCCCTAATCATTAGCAGGACTGGGCAAAGAATTTTAGGGGTGGGGATCACCTGCCTTAAAGGCAGGTGACTTACCCCCATCCCCACCCTTGCTATACTCTCTCCCCCTATATTAAGGGTGGGGATTCCCCCACCTTGGCAAAATCAAGGTAGGGGATCCGGATCCAAATTTTTGACCCTATGTTTGGGTTGGCTGAATTGGCGAGGTGCGAGGAGGACCCCAAAAAGCTTTCTCCCCTGTTTTTGCACTTCTCTGCTAAGGGCCTATGGCTTTAGCCTTCAACAGTTCAACATCCAAGCCATGATCATCTCCTGAGACTGCTCAACCTGAAGCCAGATCTGCCGTTGGCCTAAAGTGGTGCACGACTGTTCGGTGTCAATTCATTGTTGGATCATGACGGAACTGTGTGTCATTGTTTTTTTTTTTTTTTTGTTAATATGCATGTTGTTGACCAAATGATGCCTAACATGGCACATCGGTCCGTGGGGAAGAGGAAAAAATATGGTATTATACATTGTTATATATTCTACATTTGAGCAAATATTTTAATCGAGCATTATATATTATTTAAAGCATCCTTTATTTTCCAAAAAAAAATGTTCCCTTAATCAAATGTTTCAATTATCATAAGCATTTTCCACAAAATACTAACCATTTAAGAAATTACTTAATAATATGGCTCGTCATATATCCTATTCACATGTTTTTCTGATTTCAAGTATTTGAAGAGAGTAAAAGAAAAAAAGAAAAGAAAAAACATAGGCGATTTCTTCAGTTATTTGATTTGGCATACTCTGCAGTTGCGTTCGATTTCCACTTCTTCGATTTCCACTGCTTGGGAGTTGTTCGAAAGTTATGATCTGAAGTGAGTCATTATTGCAATCTTGCATACAAGTTCATTGGCGGAAATTCATTCTACATGTTCAATGACATACGTAAATGACATAAGAATGCACGTTCATAGGAAAAAACGAGTTCTATAGCCACTTCATTCATTGGTTTTTTTTTTTTTTGGGTAAGTAAATTTCATTCATTGTTTATCCTCACATGATTGGATTAATTGTTAGGCGTTCGTATTTCTTTCATGCTTGATCCGAGTGTTATGATACGGTGAACCCAATTTAAACTTGTCTTGCTGAAGCCTTATTGCTTTCATGAGTGCTGAGTTTTGGTCTGGAGTACTCCTGAGTTTTGGTTTGGAGTGTTTAAGTGTACAGGGAAAGCAATGGAAAGAGTGAAGGAAATAAAAGAAAGCTTTCCTTACCAAACAATGAAAAATATTTTCCAGTTCTATTTCGGATTTAAGCTAAACACCAGAAAATATTGTCAATTCCCTAAAAAATGACTTTTTGGCAGATATTTTTTAGAAATGTCGCATTTTCCGTGAAACAAACGGAGCCTAAGTCTTCTTGATTCTTTCCTTTTCTTTGCCCTGTTTTCTTTTGTTTTTCATCTTTCAGCCGCTGCGCTAACACCGAGTAGCTTCAATATGGTGGTGAAGTTTCTGGATTGATATGTGAAGATCACGGTCTTCTCAGCTCTCATCGGAGGCTCCACGGAATTGTTCATGATCAAGACCGGCTTCTGTGTGAGAACTCTCCATTTCCTTTTGTTCCTTCTTGCCTGCTCCTGCAAACTTTTACTTCAACTTTTTCCACTTCTTTTAGCCAAAAATTGGCGATAACTCCGAAACAGCTAGTTTTAAGCACTTCTAAGAAGTTGAATTAAATGGAATAGATCATCTGATAAACCTTGTTTTAAAGCTCACGAATTTTGTTATTCTGGCGCCTATTGTGTTTAGTCGGACGGTATCAGATTTTGCGGTGATGGGTCCTGTTCAAATTCGTCTCTTTTCGGATGAACAAAGCATGCTTTGTGGGTGAAGTTGGCAGTTCATGATTTTAGCGGCATGTCTCTGTTGCTGGCTTGTGGCAGGGAAGGTCCTTAATCTACGCTGTCATATCATGGCGATCAGCTGAACGTTCTTACCGTTCTATATGAAAAGCATCAATATCAACATCAACAACACATTTATCCCAAATTAGTTAGGGTCGACGGTCGATGAACCCCAAAGATTCATAACAATAAAGCAAAATCAATCGAGGGAAAAGAGAAAAATATGTAAAAATAAATAAAGTAATAGTTTTCTTCCACTCCGCCGTAAGACAAACCATATTCCAACTATTTCTTACTCCCTTAAATCTTATTTTACTACTTTCCCCCAAGTAAGTTTCGGCCAACCTCTTTCTTTCTTCGTGGTATGCTCTTGATAGCAAATTTTTGTTCGTATTGAGGCATGTAGTGGCCTTCGGAGAATATGCTTAAACCATCTCAATCTATGTTCTTTCATCTTTTCTGCCACCAGTTCTACTCCAACTTTTCGTCGAATATCTTCATTCCTTATTTTATCTATCCTTGTATGACCACACATCCACCTTAACATCTTCATTTCCGCTACTCTCATTTTATGCTCATGTTTCCTCTATGCCGGCCAACATTCAGCTTCGTATAGCATGTCAAGTCTTACTGCTATAAAATTTTCATTTTAACCTAAGAGAAATTTTGCGATCACATAAAAATCTTGATACACTACGCCATTTCATCCAATATACTCTGATTCTATGGCTTACATCCTCATCAATCTCTCCCTCCTTTTGCAATATTGATCCCAAATATCTAAAAGTATCTTTCTTGGGTACCTCCTGTCCGAGCATATTTACGGCTTCTTGATCCCCTCGTCCTACCGTGTCGAACTCACACTTCAAGTATTCTATCTTACTTCGACTTAACGTAAATCCTTTAGACTCCAGGTTGCTTCTCCATAATTTTAATTTAGCATTAACTCTGGCCCTAGTTTCATCAATAAGCACAATATCGTCTGCAAATAGAATACTCCACGGAACCTCATCTTGAATATCTTTTGTTAGTTCATCCATAACTAGGGAAAAAAAAATAAGGACTTAAAGCAGAACCTTGGTGTAAGCCTACTGTAATTGAAAAATAACTTAATGTGTCATTACAAGCCTTCACACATATAGTAGTACTGTCATACATATCCTTGATTGCCTCTATGTACTTTGAAGGTATTTTTTTTCTTCTCAAGGAAGTACCACCGAATCTTTCTTGGAACCCTATCATTCGCCTTCTTGAGATCAATAAACACCATATAGAGGTCCTTCTTTCTTTCTCAATATCTCTCCATCAATTGTCGTATTAAGAAAATAGCCTCCACGGTAGATCTTCATAGCATAAATCCAAATTGATTGACAGAAACCTTGGTCTCTATTCTCAAACGATGCTCAATAACTCTTTCCCACAACTTTATTGTATGACTTATAAGCTTAATACCTCTATAGTTGAAATAGTTATGGATATCTCCCTTGTTCTTATAGATAGACACAAGTATAATCTCCCTCCATTGATCAGGCATCTTGTTAGTTTGGAGAATCTTGTTGAAAAGGCTAGTCAACCAACTTATTGCTACATTCCCTAAGCATCTCCACGCTTCAATTGGAACACCATCGGGTTCCAAGACTTTACTAGTCTTCATCTTTTTTAATACATCCCTAACTTCACATGCTTTGACTCTATGCACAAGCGTTATGTTTAAATTATCAGAAGCATCTTCCAAATCCACCTAACTTCTATCGCTCTCTCCATTAAAAAGTTTATTAAAATAGCTCATCCACATGCCCTTGATTTCTTCATCTCTTACCAAAAGTGTTTGATTTCTATCCTTGATACATCTAACCTGTGTCAAGTATTTACTTTTCTTGTCCATTGACTTTACAAGTCTATATATCTTTTTCTCCTTCCTTGCTCCCAAGTTTTTTATACATATCGTTGAAAACCTTGCTTCTAGCCTCTCGCACACTTTCTTGGCACTTTTTCTCGCCAATCTAAACTTTTGCAAATTCTCTTCATTAGGGCATTTATGTAGACATCTAAAACACTTCTTCTTCTATTTGATTGCCTCATACACCTCTTCATTCCACCACCAAGTTTCCTTTGTTTGATGTTCATTCCCTCTACTTTCCCTTAGCATCTTTTTTGCCACTCTCTAGATGCAGTTAGACATTTCATTTACTTCGCCTTCCAGTCGCCACGGTCCTTCCTATAGCATTCTTTTCTTGAATTCTATTTGTTTCTCCTCTTGTAACTTCCACCATCTTTCTCTGGGGTGCTGGGCACTTCTCTTCATTTTCTGTACTTTGTTATACCGAACCTCTAAGACCACCAACTTATGTTGTGTAGCTACATATTCACCAGTGTATACTTTACAATTTACATACGAGACTCTATTCTCTCTTCTGGAAAGGAAGAAATTAATCTGGCTACAATTTTGATCGCTGTGAAAAGTGATTAGATGCGACTCTCTTTTCCTAAAGAAGGTGCTTGCCAACATCAAATCATAAGCTAATGCCACACTCAAGATGTCTCCACCAGCCTCATTTCTAGTCCCATATCCAAAATCTCCATGAACTCTGTCAAAACTTCCATTACTCTGACCGACATGTCCATTTAGGTCTTCTCCTATGAATACCTTCTCCTAGTGTGGTATCTGCCTTAAGAACTCTTCCAGATCTTCCTAAAGTCTGCTCTTCTTGAATGCTTGCAGTCCAATTTGAGGGGCATACACACTAAGGATATTCAAGATCAAATCACCCACTACTAGCTTAACTGAAATAATCCTATCTTCTATTCTTTTAACATCAACAACTCTATCTTTGAAATTTTTATCGACCAGGTGTCGCGAACTAAAAATTAACAATTCTGGGTGAATGGATTATCAAGTTAATTTTAACGACTAACCTAATACGGACTTTCCCAAGCCCTACCAAATCGCAACTTTGGTTGATTAGAATGATCTAGAATTTGAAGTCGCCACTAACAATTTTTGATAGGTTGATTAGAAACTTAAATAAAATAACGGGAGAATTATTTTATTTCTACGAACCAGAGATTGTAGATTCGGGGACTTGGTTACATTAACTAACTAAGGCTAATGCTCTTCGGTACCTTAATTCCATGAGATTTCCTAAGTTGACAAATCAGATTGAATCGTTCAAAGTTCAGAGAATGGAGTTTTTTTTTGGGTTTTCGCTTTTTAGACGCAATGCATAAATGTCATGGATGCAATGACATGGAATGCATGAATTTTACCTAAATGATATAATGATATGCAAAAAGTGTGACGTACAAGCAAATGAAATAGCGAGGTATGATATATAAGCAACTAATATAAAAACACAATGATAACATGACAAGTAGCATGGCATACAATGAACAATGATTAACAAAATGCATGCAAAGAAATAGGCAAACGTAGATGTGCTATAATATGATGACATGTGACATGGCAAGTTGTGAAGAGAAAACATAAGATGGCACAAGATATGCAAAAAAAATATGCATGGAAAACATGAGATATGCAATGAGATATTTTTTTTTCATTTTTTGTGAATAAGATGAGATATGCATGATATTTTAAAAATGTGGAATGTGAAATGTGATAAGATGAAAAAATACGATATAAAGATATGCGTGAGACAAATGCAAGATATGAGCAGAATTGTTTTTGGTATTTTTAGAATTTTCGCCCTCCTTAAAAGATAACATTGATTGACTTCATTATCTTAATTTTTATTCCAATTTCTCCAAGTTCCTAAAATTTTTAATTAGACATGACTTCTAGAGAACCATATCTTGCTAAAATATTTTTAAGAATTTTTCATGTGCGGAATTCAAATAAAATAATATCAATCAAGATAATCTCAAGATAACAATCAAGATCAATCAAGAACAAATCATGAGTATCCACTTCATGATTTTTGAGAATTTGATACTCCCAAATCTAAAATCAGCTTATGAAGATAGCATATCGGATCTAAATGGCAATAGATCAATTAGCTAACTTTCCATTTTTATTGAGCCAGAGGATCATACCCGAGTGGCGGTGGGTAAAATATGTCCAACTTAGCATAAATGTTAAAAAGTAATTTTCCTAATTTAGATTAGGGTTTATATTCAGAAAATGTGAATCAGGCCAATTCAAAGCAATCTTTTCCGAATATTTCTGATAAAAATTGAAACTTTAGATTGATCTTGCAAAAGTTGTCCTTTTTATTATCGGAACATGTTCAATTTGATAAAAAGGTAATCTTCTTCGTCTTTGATAGCAAAAATGTGTCAATTAAAGAGGGATTGCGAACATACGTAAACAATCAATCAACACATATTTGCAACCGAAAGGACAAGAATTGTGCCTTTTAATGCCGACCAAGACCAGCACTTGAACTTCGCTGCGAGTGAGATCACAACATCGAGAACTTCGGCACCAAAACCAAATTAATGGCGTTGCAGGGCTTCAAGTAATTTCCAAGGGCTTATCATTCAAGATAACACTTTCCTAATTTGAACTTCAACAAGACTTGAGGGTCAATCTTGGACCGATGGGCTGGCTCGCGGATCACAGGCCACGATGGTGTTCGGCTTGCTTTGGTAGATGCAAACGCGGCACTTCGAGATGGGACTGGGATGGCAATGCTCGGACTACTTTGTTAATTGCAATCACAAATCAGAGATCCCACTACTCTTGACGCCATGGGACAGTGGTTAGTTGACAAAGATGGTCTGTAATAAGACAAAGATTAAACACCACAAACTGTTGACTTTGCTAAATTCCCTTTGCTGGACATTGGAAAATGGGCAAAAAAAAAAAATATCTGGGCCAATTGAAACCACCGTAAATTGAAGGTATCGGCTAGACGGTTATTCGAGGGGACACGGCCACGGCAATATCGCTAATGAATGAACCGAAGCTGCTGAGGCTGGACGGCACACTTTGACCTTGACCTCCAGTGTTTTGTCCAATATTACGGATGATGAAGATCGTGGAACACAGAGGAGAGGGCACGTCGTGGTTAGACAATCGTGAAAATAGAACAAAGTGACAGCAACCCTCCACTTTCCTATGTATTCCCACATTTATACGCCGCTTTCCCCCAGGAAACGCCAGGGCTAGCAACGCGGGCGGTGGTCGACGTACGGGCAGGACTCGGTCTCAACTCTTTCTCCCTCCCGCCTGTGGCTCTCAACGTTTTTCTCTCAATCTGCCCATGTGAGAAGCTCTCTTCCTTGAAGGAATCATGATGCAGAAGCCAAAAAGAATTCATAGTGCTGCCATTGTTGAGTTATTCCTGGTATTTTTTTCTCGAATGTTGTCATTGCCCAACAAATGAACTTTCTGGAAACCATGCTCTTGATGTGGAAGTCCGATAAAATTAAAAATAAATAGGTCTAAGTGGTCGAGTTTGCTTAACTCCTTTTAGTTAACGTGTAAACCATGTTTTCTATGAAACATTTTGGCAATATGCCTTAACGATTCTGGCTATTAGGCTTTGTGCATTATCATCAATTCGCTTTTCTGAATGCAAGCTTATTTGGACCCTTACATTTACCCGTTTTGTGGCTTACTTGTAAATGGCCAAGGGATGATTGATGGGATGATCACACCCCAGTTTACTTGATTATTGTTGGAAATTGACGCCCAACAAGGGGCTAAATTGGCTGATTTCCATAATTACGATAATTGAAAATTAATAGGATTTGTTTCCTATTCCAAAAAGAGAGAGAGAAGAAGCTTCTTCTCTCAGAATGTACGTTTGTAATTTTTTTTCCACAAAACTCATAGAAAAATTCTCCCAAAAACTCCATGAAAATCTCTCTCGAAGGACGACCGATTGGTGGATCCGCATCGTCATCTCACATGCAACGGGGGCTCTTAATCTGTGGCTATCAAGGTAAGTCTGTTCTATGTTATTTACCTTTACGATCAGTGATTCAAGCCAATCTAGGGCTTGTATTGTGTTGTATTCCGTAACGTATTTGTACGTATTCTATCGGGATCCGTTCCCTTCATTGATATCAGAGCGATGTGTTCTTGTTTCCTAATTGTGTTTTATTTTATCGTCGATGCGAACGAGAAAAATCGTTTTCGATGTTACTGTTCACGGCCTATTCGTGATTTTTGGTGCGACAATTTTTTTTTTTTTGAATACATGGTCGGAACGGGCTCGGCGAGATGAGAGTTTTGAGTGGTCGCCCGTCGCGAGGCGACATCGCGAGCAGCCACAGCTGCGGCCACGAATCTGGTTCCCGACGCAGCGGCGAAACGATGCATTTTCGTGAGATTTCGTTCGACGAAAATTGGATTTGAATATACCATCAGGTTCATATCGTCGAGACCAGCGTTTTGAGGGGTGGTGTCACCGGAGGAGGCCGGACAGAGGCGCACGCGCCACACGCGTCGGAGAGGTCCGTTGCACGTAGGCTCACACGCGCACGTACGCGGCATGCGCCCCCGACCCAAACGCGTCCCAGATCGGTTTAATGCTATCCCCGAACCAGTTTAACTCTATTCCAAACCCGGTTTAATGGTATTCCAGAACCGGTTCAGAATATCCAAACCTGGTTCGGTTCAGACCTGACCCGATCCAGGACCCGACCCGTTGACCAAATTTCAAAAATTAAATTTTAGTCCCTGAACTTTCTGAAAATTACAATTAGGTCCCCGAACTTTAGAAAAATTGCAATTTATCCCCATACTTTCTAAAAATTACAATTTGGTCCTCGAGCGTTTGAAAAATTGCATTTTAGTCCCCGAACTTTTGGAAAATTACAATTTGGTCCCCGAAATTTCTAAAAATTTTGATTCGGTCCTCAAATTTTTGGGAAATTGCATTTTGGCCAATTGACATCGTATTGACCTTATGGACTGAAACTTTGACCGGCTCTTACTTGCACATACGAGCTCCGTTTGGAGCGTGCGAGGTACCGTTGCGTTCGTATCAAAATTATCTTCGTTTTGATATATTATTTGGATATGTTTGATGAATTTAAAATTATGAAAATGCGTATGAAAGCCCATGATACACGTATTTTGGGGCGTTTTTCAAGTATTAAAAAAAATTGGCTTACATGTAGATAGCCATATTGTGTAAATAATTTATTGATGGCATGTATCATGTAATATGAGTACGATTTGATGTGTAAAGTATTTATGGATAGTTCAAATCATGTTATGCCATGTTACTAATTACAAAATATAGAAATTATTGTTCGATTTATGATCTTTATTCGAGTGGGGAGTTCTAGAAAGTTTTAGTAACTTTAGTGAACCCGATTTTGCATAAATAATTATGTTAATAATAATTTCAAGCGAGGACTCTTGGACGTTGATTGGGAACATAGTGAACTTTTGAATCTGAGGTCTTATGTGAAATTATTCATTAATGTAATTAGTTAATGTAAAATAGATGCGTAAATGTTAGGCATCAACGGTTCGTGAATACATGTCTTTAAAACTCCGTGTTCAGATACAATGGTTACGCACTTAGCGAAACAAAGGAGAAATTGGATAGTGAAAATAATGAAAACTGGAATATGGAAATCCATTTCGTGCTATGAAGAGGTAGAAGCATTTGAAGCTCTTAACCAAGTTATGGAAGAACCTGAAGATGAAATTATTGCACAGTGGACATTTGCTGCATGAAAAAGATGAACTTTATTGCTCGCATTATGTTGTGAGTAGCATGAAAAATGGTTTTATGCATGAGTTAGGCATTTATGAAAATGCCAAAGTCAAGTGAGAGGCATTAAACACTAAGTTTGACTAGATATTGGTCACCAAGTTGAGACAGATCACTATAAGTTTTGACACTTATATGATGCCTCGTGGGCAGAATATAAAACGACTTTTGTGGCGTATCAAACATGATAAGTGAACTGTAAAATGTGAGCCATTTTTTGACTAATGAGTAACAAATGTAAGCAGTAATCCATTCTATACTTCATAGCTGTGTGCTTACGAAAATATACTTCATCCACAATAAAAAGTAAAGGCTTTTAAGGACGCTATGCGACGTTTTGAACTAGAACGCTGATTTTAGCTCAAATGGAGCTTCGTGCTCCAAGCCTAAACTTCAAGGTGGGTTCAAGAAGTGGAAAGATTAAAGAAACAAATCTTTCATGATGGAAATCGAAGTTTAACCAACATAGAAAAGGAAAATGTCCTTTGAAGAAAAACATCTTAAAGGTGAAATGTTTTAAATGTAGCAATAAGGGTCACTTTGCTCATAACTATTGTAAAAAAAAATGTACACTTGAGAGTGTTACTTAAGTCTCTAGTTTCAATTTTTGTAACTGAATCTTATCTTTTGTGGATTATAGACTTACGGGCCATAAACCATGTAACGATAAATAGAAATGCCTTCGTGAATGTCGCGACCCGTCCGGAAGCGGACGCGGCTAATGGATTACCGATCACGGGTCTTGGATCGGCGCGAGCCCTCCCAGGCCCATACCAAATCGCGGCGGGAGTATTCTTCGACGATAAGAGTCGATCGCTTTCGACCTTCAGTGTGGTCGTGGTGGCATGTGCAAATTGTGCATGCATTTGGAGTCGCCACCGGTCTTTCTTGGAGGGTAGACCGGAAACCTTACTGACTGATTGGGAGAGATCGATCAGTTCTGCGGAACCAGAGATTTTGGGTTCGGGGACTTGGTTACGCTGGTGTCATTACCAACGCCCTTTCGGTACCTAAAGCGAGTGATTTTCCTGACTAAGAGTTCATGCAGGCGCAAGTTTGGGTGAGGTAAGTCTGACTTTGCACATTAACCAGTTTAACATGCTCACGTAATCATAATAAATAAATAGATGTCAATCACATAAACATCTATCCTACGTGGTGATCATGGAATTATGACTTAATGGGTCTCGAGCCAATGAGACCACATTTAATCATTTTAATATTTTAATAACGGAGAGCCGCTCTTCGCTTCTTCTTGGTTTCTTGAACTCTTCAAGAATTGGGCCCCAAAGAGCTCGCCGACTTAAAAGGCTCCTCCACGTAATCCTCGTAGCATTTACATCAACAATTGACTATGCTAAAAATAAAGATTACATGAAAAATAAAAGGAGTACGCAGCCTCCATTTAATAATTACAACCCCAAATATATAAATAATCATCATACATTCATATATACATCAATCACATTGATTAGGGATTTTTCCATGATCACCACCCTTTCACGTAAGTAATAAATTCACAATTTAAAACTTAGGAAGGCACAATAAAAATTCTACGTTGAATCATATTCAGAATTTTTAAGTAAAATAAGATAGCCATAAATTTTTGATTCAAAATTGATTTAGTCTCAATTTTTGCTACGTTGATTAATTTATCATATAAAATAATCAAATTACATTAGCCATGTAAGACGAACAATTCGTTAATACATATTGGCCATAGTATTGCAAAAATTGCAAAAAATCAATTAAATGCACGAAAACACCTAAGGATTGGCTCTGATACCACTGTTGGGATCCACGTAACACGTAGCAGAAATAAATAACAACCCATACATGTATCTCCAGAGGCGTACTTCGTGCATTTCAATCGAAAAAAATCACAAAGTCTCAAAGGGAGTAAATAGATTACCTCTCGTAGCGTGCTTGAACGGAGGTGTCGGTTCGATGTTCTTCGATCTTAGCCTCCACAAGTGTTAGGCATCTAGTTCGGACGCACCACCAATTGACGAACGGGGAGACGACTAATAACTCCACAACAATTGTGCTAGCAATATGCGGAATCAATATTCCGAACTTAGTATATTTTGCTCACTCAAGATTGTGAGAATGTAGAGAGTGTTTGTGTTCTTCTCTCTAAGCTCTCAAAAATTTGCACACTCTACAAAATGTCTCTCTCCTTCCAACCTCAAAACTCTTGCCATCCTTTTATAGTCAAAAATACCTTCCAATAAATTGTATTTAAAAATAGCACTAACAATTATAAATTCTATCTAAAAATAGCACTCACAAATAAATGACATTTAAAAATAGCACTAACAATAGCACTCACAATTTATAATACAAAAATGCTATTTAAAAATAGCACTAACAATAGCACTCACAATTTATAATACAAAAATGCTATTTAAAAATAGCACTAACAATTATAAATTCTATCTAATAATAGCACTCACAATTTATGATAAATAAATGCCATTTAAAAATAGCACTAACAATAGCACTCACAATTTATGATAAATAAATGTCATTTAAAAATAGCACTAACAATAGCACTCACAATTTATAATACAAAAATGCTATTTAAAAATAGCACTAACAATAGCACTCACAATACAAAAATGCTAAAAAAAGGGCACTAACAAAGGTGTTAAAAATAATAACCATTATTATTATTACAAGAGTTAAAGAGGTTACCAAGCAGTACAAATATGCATAACGTATAAATACGTATGACGTATAAATACGTAGAGCATACGTATACATCCGTGAAACCGGGGACTAATTGAAAGAAAAATGTGCAATTAAGCCCTTTTGGTAAAAATTGATTAAATTGGAGGGCAAATTGACCTAATTGCACTTTAAGACTTTAGAATCCAATGTCATAGCTTATAAAAAGTGAGAATTGAAAACTAAAAGACTCGAAAATGATTTTTTTTTTTTTTAGGCTCGGTTCGGGTTTATGTTTGTGAAGGAACATAGTGACCCGAGCCGAATTTTTGAGATTTAAAGTGACACACTTGAAGAGGAAATTAAAAAAAATTATCGAATATTTTTGGGTATTTTCTGACCACGAATGGTATTTTTCTGATTTTTTTGGGTATTTTTATAATTAAATAAACTTGAAAAATATTAAAAATACTGAAAAATATTTTTTGTTCAAAATTGGTTCCTAAGGCTAAACCCAGGCTTCCAAAGTTGATTTTGTGATTTTATGACCTTTTTTGATATTTTTAATTAATTTTAAAGAATAAAAATCACAATAATAAATGGTAAAAAATCAGGTGTCAACAGCTGCCCCTCTTTGGGAGGAATCTCGTTAGAGGTTTCTCTCAAAGATAAGGTGGCACCTGATTCCTAACCGACTCAACTGGGAAAATGAGAGAAGAAATGTTATGACATCGGATCCTTAAGCCTATTGATAAAAGCTCAAATCAATCCTCGGTTTGCTCTAACAATTTGAACATGGGCCGGAGTGAGAGAGGCTCACCTGAAGCTCACCTGTCGGATGCTGCCGGTTGCGACGACTTTCAAGAAGATGCCTACGACTCGTCATTCAGAATATCCTAGGGAGATTAAGCTCTGACCTGTATGGTAGGTCATACCATGATGGGATTCCTAATTGGTAGGAACCTAAGGAAGGCGCATCCCACGCTTTGGGATTTGCCAAGGATTTTGATCCGTATGGTGGATCAGACCTTTGTGTTGATCCTTACTGCGATATTTATCAATGAGTTGACCCTTATGGCGGTTTCTACCAATGAATTGACCCTTATGACGGTTTCTACCATATGTGACCCTTCATGCGGTTTCTACCATTAATGTGATCCTTCAGGCGGTTTCTACCTTGGTTTGACCCTTAAGGCGGTTTCTACCTTGAGTTGACCCTTCAGGCGGTTTCTACCTTAATTTGACCCTTCAGGCGGTTTCTACCATATGTGACCCTTCAGGCGGTTTCTACCATTAATGTGATCCTTCAGGCGGTTTCTACCTTGGTTTGACCCTTCAGGCGGTTTCTACCTTGAGTTGACCCTTCAGGCGGTTTCTACCTTTGATTTGACCCTTCAGGCGGTTTCTACCTTGTGTTGACCCTTCAGGCGGTATCTACCATGTGTTGACCCTTCAGGCGGTATCTACCTTTGATTTGACCCTTCAAGCGGTATCTACCATATTTTGACCCTTCAGGCGGTATCTACCTTGATTTGACCCTTCAGGCGGTATCTACCTTCATTTGACCCTTCAGGCGGTATCTACCTTTGAGTTGACCCTTCAGGCGGTATCTACCTTCATTTGACCCTTCAGGCGGTATCTACCTTTGATTTTGACCCTTCAGGCGGTATCTACCTTTGATTTTGACCCTTCAGGCGGTATCTACCTTTGATTTGACCCTTCAGGCGGTATCTACCATATTTTGACCCTTCAGGCGGTATCTACCTTCATTTGACCCTTCAGGCGGTATCTACCTTTGAGTTGACCCTTCAGGCGGTATCTACCTTATTTTGACCCTTCAGGCGGTATCTACCTTCATTTGACCCTTCAGGCGGTATCTACCTTTGTTTTGACCCTTCAGGCGGTTTCTACCTTATTTTGACCCTTCATGCGGTATCTACCTTCATTTGACCCTTCAGGCGGTATCTACCTTTGTTTTGACCCTTCAGGCGGTTTCTACCTTGTGTTGACCCTTCAGGCGGTATCTACCATGTGTTGACCCTTCAGGCGGTATCTACCTTGTGTTGACCCTTCAGGCGGTATCTACCTTGTGTTGACCCACCTTGTGTTGACCCTTCAGGCGGTATCTACCATGATTTGACCCTTAAGGCGGTGTCTACCTTGGGTTGATCCTTCAGGCGGTATCTACCTTCTGTTGATCCTTCAGGCGGTATCTACCATAATTTTGACCCTTCAGGCGGTGTCTACCATCAGTTTTGACTTTGAAAAGGGGTCTCATGACGAGGGTTCTCCACGTCCGATGAGACTGCCTAAATTATGAAAATGGGTCTCATGACGAGGGTTCTCCACGTCCGATGAGACTGCCTAAATTATGAAAATGGGTCTCATGACGAGGGTTCTCCACGTCCGATGAGACTGTCTGATTTTTGAAAAGGGGTCTCATGACGAGGGTTCTCCACGTCCAATGAGACTGCCTAAATTATGAAAAGGGGTCTCATGACGAGGGTTCTCCACGTCCGATGAGACTGTCTGATTTTTGAAAAGGGGTCTCATGACGAGGGTTCTCCACGTCCGATGAGACTGTTTAAATTATGAAAATGGGTCTCATGACGAGGGTTCTCCACGTCCGGTGAGACTGTCTGATTTTTGAAAAGGGGTCTCATGACGAGGGTTCTCCACGTTCGATGAGACTGTCTAAATTATGAAAAGGGGTCTCATGACGAGGGTTCTCCACGTCCGATGAGACTGCTTGATATTTTGAAAATGGGTCCTGGGACGAGGGTTCTCCACGTCTGATAGGACTTTTCTTTTAAAAGGGTTTTTCTTCCCCTCTTTTTTAGAGACCCCGAAGTTTGTCGGGAATTCAGTTTTTGAAGCAGTGAAAGATTTTATTTTGACAAAGCTTCACTTGAGTCTGTTGAGGCGACATTCTGGGAGCTGGGTTCTCCAGGTATCCTGCAGAAATTTGAGCCTGAAATATTTTTCTTCACCAAGAAAACGTTAGTAATCTTTGGGAAGACCACGGCTGTCCATTTGACAAAATCGTATGATTTAAGTTTTAATCATGAAATGTGCATTTTGATGCTGGAGGTCATCCAAAGCATTCTTGCAACATGCAAATGTGATCACAAGTCCCTTGCACGGAAAATCTGGATCAACAGTTTGAAAATTCCAAAAAGAGTTTGTTCAAAACGTCAATTGGAATATTTCTCGACAAGGAGGTCTTCTCACCTGTTTTGAGATGTGGTTTTTATAGGGGATGCACTCAATTCCCTACTAACCTGTGCCTAGGTTTTAGGCTCATTCGCAGCGCATACATTTTGATCGGTCGGGAGGTCTTTCACGGGACCGTAATGTTAGGCTTGGATATTGGCTTTCAAGGGGGACTCGCTTTGGAGTCGAGGCCATTGAATGAAAGTCTTCACCATCTGCTCCGGGTTTACAAGTCAAGAACCCTGCAAAATGAGAAAGAAATAGTCTTGCTCGTACTTCTTCGAGCTAAGGTATATGTTAACCCAAGTGTCTTAGTCAGAGAAGACTGTTTCGGGGTTGTAACATTGGTAGGATTGGGGACCGAAAAAGGCTTGTTTTTGGCCCAGAAATTACGAAGGGTTTGACATTGGTGATCATTGCAAATTTACCACCTGCTTTTTCCTCTCTGCACCTTCAGTTGTTGAGGTGCGCAACCGATTTTGAGGTGTGCACCAGCTCTTTAGAGAGTGTCTCTGGCTGCATTAAGAGATTGACAACTCTGTCTGCGTCTCTGCTCCACGCTTGACACCATTTGGTGAGTAGTCTTTTTGATCTGACTCCATTAGGGATTTCCTCTTTTCCCATCCGGCTTCATTGCGGATCAATCAAACAATTTACACGAGCATCGGCCTTGCTTTTACCAGGCACTTTGCTTTTTCTCGATGCGGTGGATTTTTCTCATTCATTTTTGGAATCCCGCTTTTTTCTCATCTTCATGGGATCATGTTAGACATATAGTCTAAACATGCTTTAAATATCAGTCCGGGAATTCTCTTCGTAATCCCTGAGTCTTGAACTCTTTCCATTTTTGAAGTGGTGTGGCATCCGTCTTGGAATGATCACCAATGGGTTCATGAAATGAATTTGCAGGCTCAAGTTGGCTGTGCAAAGGATTCGGTGTGTGGGATAGAGAAATAAATGCTTCTCGTCATCCTATGGCACTTGGATTACCATATAAACAATACACAAAGATTAATGTTAGTCCGAGCAAGAAAATTTCTAACCATTTTCTCCTGATGCTGCTGGACTCATCTCCATTCTGCCCCGATGTGGGGTGGTTCTTGACAGGGTTAAGAATGAAAATCGCCGTTCAAATGGGTTGTCAATGGTCACCTGTAGTGTTTGGGGATATGAAACGAATTCCTCCGTCGTCCCAATCCATGTAATCGCTGCGAATGGTCCCTACTTCCGTAGGTCCAGATTTTGCTGTCTGATTCGCTCCACTTCTCTCTTAAGTGTGTATAGGACGTGTTTGGATTAGGCTTTGCCTCTCGTCTTTTGAGAAAACGTCCTTTTGAGAGTTTTGAACAACTTTTGATTTGGAAAAATCTCTTTCGTTTTCCCAAAAAGTTTACCCGTCAAGGGGATTTTATGGTGCACAATGCATGTTCAGACAACCTCATGTTTCAAAACATGAATGCCAAAGAAGTTAGAATTCTATGTATTTTCTAGACATCAGATTCTGAAAGCTTTTTCTTTTTCTCTCTGTTTTTTTGTTTAACATCTTCAATGGATTGGGGAAAGGGATACCTACCTGTCCACCGTGGCTGGAGATCCCTGAAAATGTAAAAGAAATATGTTATTGTATGTTCACGAATTTTTCAAAAAATTGGAACGATACATCTTACCCTTGGTCATGTGTTCCAATGGGTAATACATGGGATGTGAAAACCTGTTTCGCCTTGATGGCGAGCCCCTGTCAAAGACGGGAATTATGTGTCAGTTTGCGTTCCAAAATTCGAGGCAAATTAGAACGATACAACCTTGTTCTTGCTTTGTGTTTCCATTTGAACACAAACACGCGGCTTGCAGAATCTGGCCCTCTATCTTGTGGCCTTGATCCCTCCGTTTGGTTGGCAATGAATCATTCTCAAGGATTTGCCCCAGAGGAGATCCATTTGTGTTTTTGGACGCATTTCAGCGCCACTCTTCAAAGTTCCTTTTATTCAAGAAAAAAGGAAATTGTCATTGGAATGCATGTCAAAGCATGAAGTGTGGAAGCGATACTTTTTACCCTCCACTCGATCTTATAATCAAAGACTATTTCTTGGAGTGCTGACTCCCAAGGTCAATAATTTTAATCGCCTCCTCGTTGGCGAGTTCTTTTCTTTTGAGGCTTTCGGTGCCAACGACTTCCTGTTAAATGAGTAAAAACTCATGTTAGGCATGTGGTCTTTGAAGACCAAATTGGAACGATACAAAGTTACCGTCCACCCAGATTTGTATCCTGGGGTTTACTTCTGATGCGGATGACTCTGTCATTGCGTCCATGGATTTTTCCAGAGAAGAAACGTCCTTCTTTGTCCGGTGCACAAATGATTCACTTGCCCAATTAGGTGTGGTTTATCATAGCTAGGTGACATCTGCCCCAGCTAAATTCATTCCTGCATTTTGCTATAATCTACATCCTCTTTGGGATGTCTCCTCTCCTGAGATTCATGATGACGTCTTACTGACGCTTTCATCTCTTTCGTCGATAGTTGACGCTCCACATTCGATGGGGGTCGTTTCAATATCGTATACTGATGTGGACGATGAATGTTGCTTCATCTCGTCTGCATTTGTGGGTGTTGTCCGTGAGATGATCCTCGATCAAGTCAACAACTGTTTTGCCTCAGTTGGGCGGTGTTTGTCTTGGCAACATGCCTTAGCACTTTCCGTGTTTGTTGGCAATTTTCAATTCAATTTTGACAACGTCCATGCACCTGCACATGAAGAAATAGGTGTAGGTCCTTATTTGACTTCATTTGAAATTTCAGGAAAGAGATACTCCCTTCGGGGTTTTGTCCTTCCAACATTTGAAGGGACGGTGTTCTTCAAGTATTTTGCCCTGGTAAGGGCTTGTCTTGATGTTTGTTATCTCTGGATTTAATAACCCTGGTCCGATGTGCTTTCATGGGGTTTATGAGAGTTTGCCCCCAGCTTGGCTCCTCGAAGCGAATGGGGGAACCCGCTCCCATTTATTTTTGCCGGTTCTGGTCATTTATCTCAATTGCCAGAGTCTTCGGTTATTATTTTATCTATCCCTAGACAACTTGACAATCTAGGGATTTGTCGTGTAGCGATTTGGTGATATTCTCGATCACAGTCGCCATTTGAAATATTTGATGTTTCCTTTTTTTCCGGGTAGTGGAGCGATTTGTCCCTAGCCACTGGATGCTTTGTCTGGGACTGGGTGATTTAGTCGTAGGCAATTTGATCTTGCCGCATTGACGCATTCAGGCTATTTGACATCCGCGAGAATGGGTTTACTCGTGATTGGGTACTTCAACAACCTGCGCGATGAAAGGAGTGAAAGAGTCAATCACCGCGTAAGGAGCTTTAATTGAAACGATTACAGATTTACTATCCCAGCTCTAGTCACTTCGGGCATCCAGGAGGATGGAAATTCTTCAGTGGTCCCATTCATTTTTGTCATCACCCTTTTCGACTTCAAGAGAGCCGATCCAAATTAGGTTGCCCCAGCTGGGCGACGTCTGGTTTGTCATTTGAATGCATGAGCTTTTGGGTGCATTGTCTCTTTTATCACCTGAGATAAAAAAAAATGGAGAAAAATTTATCCCCAGATCTGATTAAAAATCAATTAGGAACGATACGTCCTTTTACCAAACGAGTGGCTCTGCGGCCAAATGTATTTTACACTGAAGAGACAAATTCCACCATGCTCCACGGGTTTGGGGAATTTGCCCCTATTTTCGATAGAAATGAGCCTTATCGAGATGTATACAATACAAATAGATCCCTAATACAATCAATCTAAGAGACGAGATAGAGAGAACCCAAGCAAAATTAGTCTTATACAAGAGAACTAAAAATGCCAAACCAATCAAAGGAATGTGGTCTGAACACTTGGAGATGCCCCAGTTCCAGTCTTCGAGATGTGACTCCAGGATCACCGATTTTTTTTAGGTGGTTTTAGATATATCAACCATCTAAAGACATGCACATGAGACAAGTGAGGATAAAACTTCTAAAAATCAAAGGATTTGGCACCTAAGGTCAAGGTTCCCACCTCGAGTTCTAGAAAGAGCAGATTCCATTGCACAACTATCGTTGCATTGGGGCTCGATCCATAGCTCAAAATGAGTGGAATTGAAAAGTGGATTACCCCGTGTTTTTCCTCACGGAGATTCCATTTTCAATCCCTTCTATTGTTTTCCTATAGACGGCGCCCGGGGTTTTAGGCGCGGTTGTGTGTATTTTCGGTGTCGTGCTAAAGCGATAAACATGCATCTTATTTAACAATCACCGCTTCAATATAAAACATACACACAATCATTTATTCCTACGCCAACCTGCATAAGACAATGTTAATCACAGACTACCCCCCTTATCACTCCAATCTGCAAAAACATATAACACCTATCATGAGCGGACTTACCTCACCTTCACGAGCGCCTGCATGGTTAGAAAAATCACTCAGCGTTTTAATTACGGCCTAAGTCCACTTGAGGTCTAGAACCATTGGTTCTAGAACAAAGTTCCCCAGCGGAGTCGTCAGCTGTCGCGACCCGTCCGGAAGCGGACGCGGCTAATGGATTACCGATCACGGGTCTTGGATCGGCGCGAGCCCTCCCAGGCCCATACCAAATCGCGGCGGGAGTATTCTTCGACGATAAGAGTCGATCGCTTTCGACCTTCAGTGTGGTCGTGGTGGCATGTGCAAATTGTGCATGCATTTGGAGTCGCCACCGGTCTTTCTTGGAGGGTAGACCGGAAACCTTACTGACCGATTGGGAGAGATCGATCAGTTCTGCGGAACCAGAGATTTTGGGTTCGGGGACTTGGTTACGCTGGTGTCATTACCAACGCCCTTTCGGTACCTAAAGCGAGTGATTTTCCTGACTAAGAGTTCATGCAGGCGCAAGTTTGGGTGAGGTAAGTCTGACTTTGCACATTAACCAGTTTAACATGCTCACGTAATCATAATAAATAAATAGATGTCAATCACATAAACATCTATCCTACGTGGTGATCATGGAATTATGACTTAATGGGTCTCGAGCCAATGAGACCACATTTAATCATTTTAATATTTTAATAACGGAGAGCCGCTCTTCGCTTCTTCTTGGTTTTTTGAACTCTTCAAGAATTGGGCCCCAAAGAGCTCGCCGACTTAAAAGGCTCCTCCACGTAATCCTCGTAGCATTTACATCAACAATTGACTATGCTAAAAATAAAGATTACATGAAAAATAAAAGGAGTACGCAGCCTCCATTTAATAATTACAACCCCAAATATATAAATAATCATCATACATTCATATATACATCAATCACATTGATTAGGGATTTTTCCATGATCACCACCCTTTCACGTAAGTAATAAATTCACAATTTAAAACTTAGGAAGGCACAATAAAAATTCTACGTTGAATCATATTCAGAATTTTTAAGTAAAATAAGATAGCCATAAATTTTTGATTCAAAATTGATTTAGTCTCAATTTTTGCTACGTTGATTAATTTATCATATAAAATAATCAAATTCCATTAGCCATGTAAGACGAACAATTCGTTAATACATATTGGCCATAGTATTGCAAAAATTGCAAAAAATCAATTAAATGCACGAAAACACCTAAGGATTGGCTCTGATACCACTGTTGGGATCCACGTAACACGTAGCAGAAATAAATAACAACCCATACATGTATCTCCAGAGGCGTACTTCGTGCATTTCAATCGAAAAAAATCACAAAGTCTCAAAGGGAGTAAATAGATTACCTCTCGTAGCGTGCTTGAACGGAGGTGTCGGTTCGATGTTCTTCGATCTTAGCCTCCACAAGTGTTAGGCATCTAGTTCGGACGCACCACCAATTGACGAACGGGGAGACGACTAATAACTCCACAACAATTGTGCTAGCAATATGCGGAATCAATATTCCGAACTTAGTATATTTTGCTCACTCAAGATTGTGAGAATGTAGAGAGTGTTTGTGTTCTTCTCTCTAAGCTCTCAAAAATTTGCACACTCTACAAAATGTCTCTCTCCTTCCAACCTCAAAACTCTTGCCATCCTTTTATAGTCAAAAATACCTTCCAATAAATTGTATTTAAAAATAGCACTAACAATTATAAATTCTATCTAAAAATAGCACTCACAAATAAATGACATTTAAAAATAGCACTAACAATAGCACTCACAATTTATAATACAAAAATGCTATTTAAAAATAGCACTAACAATAGCACTCACAATTTATAATACAAAAATGCTATTTAAAAATAGCACTAACAATTATAAATTCTATCTAATAATAGCACTCACAATTTATGATAAATAAATGCCATTTAAAAATAGCACTAACAATAGCACTCACAATTTATGATAAATAAATGTCATTTAAAAATAGCACTAACAATAGCACTCACAATTTATAATACAAAAATGCTATTTAAAAATAGCACTAACAATAGCACTCACAATACAAAAATGCTAAAAAAAGGGCACTAACAAAGGTGTTAAAAATAATAACCATTATTATTATTACAAGAGTTAAAGAGGTTACCAAGCAGTACAAATATGCATAACGTATAAATACGTATGACGTATAAATACGTAGAGCATACGTATACATCCGTGAAACCGGGGACTAATTGAAAGAAAAATGTGCAATTAAGCCCTTTTGGTAAAAATTGATTAAATTGGAGGGCAAATTGACCTAATTGCACTTTAAGACTTTAGAATCCAATGTCATAGCTTATAAAAAGTGAGAATTGAAAACTAAAAGACTCGAAAATGATTTTTTTTTTTTTAGGCTCGGTTCGGGTTTATGTTTGTGAAGGAACATAGTGACCCGAGCCGAATTTTTGAGATTTAAAGTGACACACTTGAAGAGGAAATTAAAAAAAAATTATCGAATATTTTTGGGTATTTTCTGACCACGAATGGTATTTTTCTGATTTTTTTGGGTATTTTTATAATTAAATAAACTTGAAAAATATTAAAAATACCGAAAAATATTTTTTGTTCAAAATTGGTTCCTAAGGCTAAACCCAGGCTTCCAAAGTTGATATTGTGATTTTATGACCTTTTTTGATATTTTTAATTAATTTTAAAGAATAAAAATCACAATAATAAATTGTAAAAAATCAGGTGTCAACAGTGAAATTTTAACGAATTCGACATAGAGCAAAGTGGATAAATATGAAAAATAATTCCTGTGTGGAAGTTAAAGAGATTGGCACATGCAATTTAATATGTGCAGTAGTCACACCCTATTTCTACATATTTTGTTATATGCTCCAAAAACTCGACGTAAATAAGTTTCCGTGTTAGTTGTGGTTAAACTTGATTTCATTTTAAACTTTTATAACGATGGTGATGACTTGTCGTTAAGAACAAGTTATTATGGTTCTGGATGGTTTCAATGTGCTAATTGTTGAGTATAATAATGTGAATATTAGTTATTCACTATTTTTCATCATTTGTGATGATTTGAATATGTGGCATGCTAGGCTGGGTCATATTGGCCTAATGAAAAATATTTAAACAAGCTAAAGAGGGCTTATAGGACTGTCACACCCCGACTCTCAAGTCCGCGATATTCCTTGCCAAATCGCCATAAGGTCATAGAGATAGCGTTCTAGGTACACTATTGACCTATCACTTACTTACGCATGCGGGAATGAGTTAACTCCCTAACAACAACTCATCATGGGACAGAGAAGTAGGAAACCACAAACAGTCATTCACAAAAGATAATTATAAATTATTAATCATAAGAAGATGGGTCTTAACCCTACTGAGCTATAGCTAACATAAATAACCCTACACTTCGGGGCGGCTCACTAAGACCTCAAATAGTTTCTCAATCGGGTAAGGTCAACTTCTCATCTACTCCAAACTGACTAATCCAAAAGCTAATCCTTGGCGTTCACGAGGCTTCATCACTTGGGACCTGAAAATGTTATCCCATGACGGGGTGAGAATAAATCTCAGTGAATTAAGCCTAAGCTCGTTAGGAAACTGATTCGCCCAAGGCATCCTAACAGAGGGCTCGCATATTCACATAGGCACGTATAAAAGTCAATCTCAATCATAATATGATAATCATCCACATGCACACTTATCAGCCTTTAGCCATACATAATGCAATGCTTGAGTCGACTTAGCAGTCATATCAGTCAATCACTCAATACAGCATCACATCCACAAATATGCACAAGACACCACACGAGTCCATTTATTAACGATGATCATGCCCACGACACATGAGAGGATCTATGCGATTGGTGTGATTCAACTCTCATAAATAACGCGATCCAGCGTTCCACCGGCAGGATCGGGCTACGTTCCTTTTATCTCGGCAGCGACTCCTACAAGCTATGTATCCAGTGCACTCGTTACACGGCACGATAGTAGGCATCCTTATAAGGGGCGTCGGTACATCACAAGCTGCGATCGGCATCCGAACAATTCTAAATTCGTACTAGCTGGCACTGGATCAGAATTGTCGTGCATTTGGCAAGTCGTGTGGTTCCATCAAATTGATACGGTACGAACTTGCTAGGAAAAACGTCATCGTTCTCTCATATGATCATACAATACACATTTAGCAATTAACCCATTTCATTATCTTCGGTTAAGGTCGGATGCTCACATGGACGTGTTCAAGCACTTGGCCCAAGGCCATTTTCATGCTAAATATGTCTTTTGATTCCGCACTCGGTCATATGCACATGCAGACTATTCACTAACCACCACAATCATAGACGAGGTAATTAACCTCCAAATGAACGCTCAATCAATCAATGAACATACAAGCACTCAATCAGTCATTCCAACGAGACAAACAACCCAATCCATATCATCAATTCAATTACAAGAAAACAAGTCCCATTAGGCCACATAAGGCTCAGTTTCGTGCAATGGTCCTTTATTAGTCAATTCGATTTAGAAATTATCAATTGTCCGCTCAGCTCTAATCCATCACTTGCTCGAAATCAAACAACAGCAATCCATTGTCCAATCAATCAATCAATTCAATCTAGCAAACAATTAGCCACAGATGACCTAAACTAATCCGACTAACATAATCGATCGCGGCTATTTATCCTAAACCCGATTTCTATCTAAATCAGCCACGATCGCGTACTTAAACGACATATTCTACTAATCGACTAATCCTAGGCGCAATTAGTGCCATAACCAAAGATTAAGGTCAACTCACAAATTCAGCTAGCTCAGGCAGTCACGGCGAAGACGAAACGGGCAGCGACGAATCACGAACTCGACGATTCCTCAACGACTCATGGCCAAACTCGAATCCGCGATGGTTCCTCAAGGGCTCATTGCTCCACAATGCTTCGCGGACCTAAAGTTGATAAACTATAGCTCGGGGGACCTCGCAGCGGCGACAACGAAGTCTCACGGTGGCAGGAACAACCACGACCAAAATAGGGCAAAGGCAGAGGAGGTGTTGGGAACAGGGGATATGTGGTGTCGGGACTGATTTGAGGAATCTCGAGTGGTCCGTGGTTGAAGGAGAGGTCGGCTAAGGCTGAGGGGTCTTTGGGGTGGCTGAAGGGTGCGGTGAGGGTGGCTGGACAACAGCGCAACAGCCTCGACAGTGGCGGTGTAGGATAGAACAGAACAAGACAGGGCGACGGCGGAAACATGTGAGGTTCTATAAGCAACGATCGGCCTCCGGTGGCCTCGATAGACGACGAGTGGGTAGAGATGAGTCACTGGGGTTGCCTGAGGGTGGCGAACGGTGGCTGGAAGGGGTGGTGGACGGCGAAACAGACATGGGACGAAAAACAAGGGTTTCAGGTTTCGCTAGGCTACCGCGGTTGCTCGACGGTTGGCGACGGACGAAGCTGTGCTTGGTGGTCGGAGGGAGGACGGCGTGGTAGTGGATGGCGGTCGAGTTCGGCGCCGGGGGCTGGTGTAGCCAAGCAACACCTTGAAGTCGAAATAGGGGCATGGATCTTCACGGCGGCTTCGATGGCTCGCAACGATTGGCGACGGCTTTGGAGGGTCGGCAAAGGTGGCGAGCAGCGGTTGGAGGTGGCGGTTGACGGCTGAGGGGTGGTGGCGCGCAAAAATACAAGAGGAAGAGGAGGAATGGAGGAGGTTCGGTCGGTGGGGGTAGACATGGCCAAATTGGACCTGGGCCCGGAATCGGCCTCGAACCGGCCCGTTGACCGGCTCGAAACCGGCCCATTGACCGGGTCCGAACCGGAACCGGCCCTTCACGGGCCGGTTTCGATTTTAATTTTTTCAGAACCTGCCCGGAACAGCCAATTCCGGGCCGGTTCCAACCCGTTTTTTTTAATAAAAAAAACCCCACCCCCTTGTGGGCCCCGCCCCCTGAAAATTTCAGGGGGCGGGGCCCCTTCTCCAGCGGGAAAGAGCCGTTCGGTTCTTCCCCAACGGCCCGAAGGCCAAAAATTTAAAATAAAAATAAAAAAAATTAAAAAAAAAATCTATAAAAACATCTCAATCCCTATTTATTTTTCTCACAATTCTCTCTAATACTCTCAAGTCTCACAATCTCTCAAATTCTCTCAATCTGCTATTCTCTCTAAATTTCGTCTCAATTTTTCGATCAATTTTCTCAAAAAATGGCAAGTGGAAGTAGAAATACTAGAAAGGGAAAGAACCCGATGCCGATTGAGATGGGAGAATCCGATTATCCCGTTCATGAATATGATCCTCATGAATATGCATGTTGGGAAGACGACAATGCTTCCAATCCCAACGTCGAGCACGTCCCAACGCAAGAAAGTCTTCGTCCTCGTGGTGTCGAAGAATCGTCGATAGCGAAGGAGCTGGGACGAAAGAGCCAAGAATCCGATTTATGGCTACACTTTAATAAAGTATGGAATGAAAATGAAGGCAAGTTTGATATAAGCTGTAAATATTGTCCGCAGACATACAAGCTTGGTAAAGGAGATGGCTATGGAACATTTCGTCGGCATGTGACGAAAAAACATTCAACGCAAGCGGGGATCGACACTAGCCAACAACAAATTCCCGAGTTCGCCAATCCTAACGATCATCCTTTATTTCGTTTCACTAATGCACTTTACAAAGAAACATTAGCTGAATATGTTGCCTTTGGGCATGCTCCGTTTAATACTGGTGAAAATCCTAATTTTAGATATTTGGTAAACACTGCGTTAGCTCTGCAAGCACCATTTGTTTCAAGAAATACTCTTAAACGCGAACTTGAACAAGTTTATACAAAACAAAAAAAAAATTGTTAAGATTTTTTAAAGAATTCAATGGACGTGTACATATATGTAGTGATATTTGGACTGATTCTTGGAATATTAATTCTTATATGGGTATCACGTGCCATTGGATAGGTGATGATTGGGTTATTCAAAAAATACTTCTTGTATTTCGAGTTTTTCCTGAAAGGCATACGGCCCATAATATTTATAGACTAATTAGGCAAGTTTTAGAAGAATTTAATTTGATTGATAAAATTTTTTCAATTGGTTTTGATAATGCCGCCGCAAATACTGCTTCAATTCCTGAGTTAGAAAAACTTTGTAAACCCTCCTTTGGCGGATAATTTTTTCACATTAGATATGCTTGCCATATTGTGAATTTCTGTGTTCAAGATGATTTACGAGTTCTTGCAATATCTCTTCAGCCAATAAATAATGCAATTAGATATTTGTGGAGCCGTCCTCAACTTATGAAATAGTAGGGAAAATATTGTAAAAAAATGGGAGAATGGCAAGAAGGTTTCCAAAAGATATTTCGACTCGTTGGAATTCTACCTACGAGATGCTTCTACAAACTTTTGATTACAAAGATTTATTATGTTCCTTTATTTCGAATAATGTTCCCGATATTGCTTTGCTCCCGCAACATTGGGAAGTTTGCAAAATTTTTTTAGATTTTTTGAAATTTTTTAATGATGCTACTAATATTTTATCTGGTGTTTATTATCCTACTACGCATTTATTTTTATAGAGTGTGTTAACATTGCTGGTATTTTTAATGAATGTGAAAAAGATACTGAATTAGCTTCGAGTATTTTAGTAATGCGAGAAAAATGGTTGCATTATTACTTGAACATTCCTCTTGTCTATTTAGTTGGTATTGTTTTCGATCCACGTATTAAATTAGATGGTTTATTAGATTATTTGAATGCTTATTATTATGAATGTTTACATTTGAATGAAGTAATAGATATTCATAGTATACAAGTAGATGTTAAAAAAGTTATAGTAGAATTATATAATGAATTTTGTAGTAGATATGGTTTAAGTGATAGTGGATGTGAATCTGTCCAGCATAGTGTCTCACGAAACAATACAGGTATTTCACTTGGTAGAGGGTATAAAATGCTCATGAGTAGGCAAAAAAAATAAAAAGGGACAACAGGTAGTATTTCCGAATTAGAAAATTATTTAACAGTTTATTTTGAGTTTAGTGATTCCGAACACAGCGCAGATTTCAAGATTCTTGAGTGGTGGAAGAACCATTCAATTCAATATCCAGTTCTCTCCCTCATCGCAAGACAAATATTAGTAACACCTTCTTCGACAGTGGCAGTTGAACAAGCATTTAGTGCTGGAGGATTAATTTTAGACTCCCGCCGTTCAAGATTAAATCCGGAAAGTGTGGAGTTTCAAGCTTGCGTCGATGATTGGACAAGGGCTAGGCTTCGACAACAAGAGCTGGATCGAGAACACGAATTCTTCAGTGATGATTGTGGAGATACCACCGCCACCACAACAACATGTAGCGACGATTGAGGATGAGGTAAGTTGGGGTTACCAAAGGTAAGAGAACTACATGGGCTTTGATTCTTCTATCCCCAAGAAGATATGTAGGCGCTTAATGATAATTCATTAAGTTCAAGCCCATTCCTCATCTTTTTTTTTTTCAAATTTTTTTACAATGTACAATTTGATTATAAATTTTAATTAATAATTTATTAATTTATTTTATTATTTTAAAAATAAAATTAAAGGTTCCGGAACCGGTCCATTATGGGCCGGTTCCGGTTCCACCATTTGGCGGAACCGGAACCGCCGGTTCCTGTATCGGAATCGGCGGTTCGACGGAACCGCGCATGTCTAGGTGGGGGGCTATCCTCCAAAAACAGAAGAGAGGGAGCGTGAGAAGAGAGAGAGAGAGAGAGAGAGAGAGAGAGGATGGGTGAGTGATGGATTTGATTGGTAGGTGGGAGAATGTCAAATCAATCAAAGGAATGTGGTCCAAACACTTGGAGATGCCCCAGTTCCAGTCTTCGAGATGTGACTCCAGGATCACCGATTTTTTTTTTTAGGTGGTTTTAGATATACCAACCATCTAAAGACATGCACATGAGACAAGTGAGGATAAAACTACCAAAAATCAAAAGATTTGGCACCTAAGGTCAAGGTTCCCACCTCGAGTTCTAGAAAGAGCAGATTCCATTGCACAACTATCGTTGCATTGGGGCTCGATCCATAGTTCGAAATGAGCGGAATTGAAAAGTGGATTACCCCGTGTCTTTCCTCACGGAGATTCCATTTTCAATCCCTTCTATTGTTTTCCTATAGACGGCGCCCGGGGTTTTAGGCGCGGTTGTGTGTATTTTCGGTGTCGTGCTAAAGCGATAAACATGCATCTTATTTAACAATCACCGCTTCAATATAAAACATACACACAATCATTCATTCCTACGCCAACCTGCATAAGACAATGTTAATCACAGACTACCCCCCTTATCACTCCAATCTGCAAAAACATATAACATCTATCATAAGCAGACTTACCTCACCTTCAAGAGCGCCTGCATGGTTAGAAAAATCACTCAGCGTTTTAATTACGGCCTAAGTCCACTTGAGGTCTAGAACCATAGGTTCTAGAACAAACTCCCCAGTGGAGTCGCCAGCTGTCGCGACCCGTCCGGAAGCGGACGCGGCTAATGGATTACCGATCACGGGTCTTGGATCGGCGCGAGCCCTCCCAGGCCCATACCAAATCGCGGCGGGAGTATTCTTCGACGATAAGAGTCGATCGCTTTCGACCTTCAGTGTGGTCGTGGTGGCATGTGCAAATTGTGCATGCATTTGGAGTCGCCACCGGTCTTTCTTGGAGGGTAGACCGGAAACCTTACTGACCGATTGGGAGAGATCGATCAGTTCTGCGGAACCAGAGATTTTGGGTTCGGGGACTTGGTTACGCTGGTGTCATTACCAACGCCCTTTCGGTACCTAACGCGAGTGATTTTCCTGACTAAGAGTTCATGCAGGCGCAAGTTTGGGTGAGGTAAGTCTGACTTTGCACATTAACCAGTTTAACATGCTCACGTAATCATAATAAATAAATAGATGTCAATCACATAAACATCTATCCTACGTAGTGATCATGGAATTATGACTTAATGGGTCTCGAGCCAATGAGACCACATTTAATCATTTTAATATTTTAATAACGGAGAGCCGCTCTTCGCTTCTTCTTGGTTTCTTGAACTCTTCAAGAATTGGGCCCCAAAGAGCTCGCCGACTTAAAAGGCTCCTCCACGTAATCCTCGTAGCATTTACATCAACAATTGACTATGCTAAAAATAAAGATTACATGAAAAATAAAAGGAGTACGCAGCCTCCATTTAATAATTACAACCCCAAATATATAAATAATCATCATACATTCATATATACATCAATCACATTGATTAGGGATTTTTCCATGATCACCACCCTTTCACGTAAGTAATAAATTCACAATTTAAAACTTAGGAAGGCACAATAAAAATTCTACGTTGAATCATATTCAGAATTTTTATGTAAAATAAGATAGCCATAAATTTTCGATTCAAAATTGATTTAGTCTCAATTTTTGCTACGTTGATTAATTTATCATATAAAATAATCAATCTCCATTAGCCATGTAAGACGAACAATTCGTTAATACATATTGGCCATAGTATTGCAAAAATTGCAAAAAATCAATTAAATGCACGAAAACACCTAAGGATTGGCTCTGATACCACTGTTGGGATCCACGTAACACGTAGCAGAAATAAATAACAACCCATACATGTATCTCCAGAGGCGTACTTCGTGCATTTCAATCGAAAAAAATCACAAAGTCTCAAAGGGAGTAAATAGATTACCTCTCGTAGTGTGCTTGAACGGAGGTGTCGGTTCGATGTTCTTCGATCTCAGCCTCCACAAGTGTTAGGCATCTAGTTCGGACGCACCACCAATTGACGAACGGGGAGACGACTAATAACTCCACAACAATTGTGCTAGCAATATGCGGAATCAATATTCCGAACTTAGTATATTTTGCTCACTCAAGATTGTGAGAATATAGAGAGTGTTTGTGTTCTTCTCTCTAAGCTCTCAAAAATTTGCACACTCTACAAAATGTCTCTCCCCCTCAACCTCAAAACTCTTGCCATCCTTTTATAGCCAAAAATACCTTCCAATAAATTGTATTTAAAAATAGCACTAACAATTATAAATTCTATCTAAAAATAGCACTCACAAATAAATGACATTTAAAAATAGCACTAACAATAGCACTCACAATTTATAATACAAAAATGCTATTTAAAAATAGCACTAACAATAGCACTCACAATTTATAATACAAAAATGCTATTTAAAAATAGCACTAACAATTATAAATTCTATCTAATAATAGCACTCACAATTTATGATAAATAAATGCCATTTAAAAATAGCACTAACAATAGCACTCACAATTTATGATAAATAAATGTCATTTAAAAATAGCACTAACAATAGCACTCACAATTTATAATACAAAAATGCTATTTAAAAATAGCACTAGCAATAGCACTCACAATACAAAAATGCTAAAAAAAAAAGGCACTAACAAAGGTGTTAAAAATAATAACCATTATTATTATTACAAGAGTTAAAGAGGTTACCAAACAGTACAAATATGCATAATGTATAAATATGTATGAAGTATAAATACGTAGAGCATACGTATACATCCGTGAAACCGGGGACTAATTGAAAGAAAAATGTGCAATTAAGCCCTTTTGGTAAAAATTGATTAAATTGGAGGGCAAATTGACCTAATTGCAATTTAAGACTTTAGAATCCAATGTCATAGCTTATAAAAAGTGAGAATTGAAAACTAAAAGACTCGAAAAGGAATTTATTTATTATTTTTTTTTAGGCTCGGTTCGGGTTTATGTTTGTGAAGGAACATAGTGACCCGAGTCTAATTTTTGAGATTTAAAGTGACACACTTGAAGAGGAAATTAAAACAAAATTATCGAATATTTTTGGGTATTTTTCTGATCACGAATGGTATTTTTCTGATTTTTTGGGTATTTTTATAATTAAATAAACTCGAAAAATATTAAAAATACCGAAAAATATTTTTTGTTCAAAATTGGTTCCTAAGGCTAAACCAAGGCTTCCAAAGTTGATTTTGTGATTTTATGACCTTTTTTGATATTTTTAATTAATTTTAAAGAATAAAAATCACAATAATAAATGGTAAAAAATCAGGTGTCAACAACCAGTAGTGCTGCTTGAGATTCTGATACATCTTTGTACTTCCAAGATGGATACTATAACTACTACGATGTGCTTCCGATAAAATCTCCTCCCGTAAACCTTCATCGGCAGGCACAACCAAACGTCCTCTGAACTTCAGTATCCCATCCTCGGCTACTTGGAAGTCGACTCTTCGCTTAGCTGAGTCCTCTTGAAGTATCTTTTGAATGGCAGGGTTCGTCGACTGCAAGGTCTTAATCATCACCTGCACTTCTGGCTCAATCCTTAGTGTAGCCACAAGACTCGACAGACGACTTACCTCCAACTTCAAGTCCGAGTCCCTCACTTGCTCCAACAAACGACATTCATGCACTTGTAATTGAGCAATCACTGATTTTTTACTTAGGGCATTTGCAACCTTATTCGCCTTACCCGAATGACACAAGATCTCGCAGTCATAATCCTTAAGCAACTCCATCCATCGACGTTGCCTCATGTTCAACTCCTTTTGAGAGAATAGATACTTCAGACTCTGGTGATCAGTATACACCTGCAAGCTTTCTCCAATCAGATAATGCCTCCAAATTTTCAAAGCAAACACGACAGCAGCCAATTCCAAGTCATGCGTCGGATAGTTCAATTCATGCGGCCTCAACTGACGAGAAGCATATGCTACTACCCTTCCATGCTGCATCAAGACACAACCAAGTCCTCTAAGCGAAGCATCGCTATAGATTTCGAATCCTCCAGGACCAGACGGAATTGTCAGAACAGGAGCAGTAGTCAGCCTATGCTTAAGCTCATGAAAACTACGCTCGCACTTATCTGTCCATTCGAACTTCGTGTCCTTCTTCAGCAGTTTGGTCAAAGGCGAAGCTATAGCTGAGAACTTCTCTACGAAATGCCTATAATAGCCTACCAATCCTAAGAAGCTTCTGATCTTAGTCACGGTCGTCAGTCTCGGCCAATCTATGACGGTCTCAATCTTAGACGGATCCACATCAATACCTTCGCCAAATACCACGTGGCCTAAGAACGCCACACGAACTAGCCAAAACTCGCACTTGCTAAACTTGGCATACAGTTGATGCATTCTAAAAGTTTCTAACACAATCCTCAAGTGTTGCTCATGATCCTTTAGACTCTTCGAGTACACCAAGATATCGTCTATGAATACTATTACGAAGCGATCCAAGAACTCCTTGAATACCCTATTCATTAGGTTCCTGAAAGCCACATGAGCATTTGTCAGATCAAACAGCATCACAGTGAACTCATAATGTCCACAACGCGTCCTAAATGCCGATTTCTATATATCCTCATTTCTGATCCTCAACTGATGATAACCCGTCCGTAGATCGATCTTGAAAAATACCGATGCTCCCTGCAACTGATCGAAAAGATCGTCAATCCTCGGTAGTGGGTACTTATTCTTGATCGTCACTTGATTCAGCTATCTATAGTCAATGCACAACCGCAACGATCCATTCTTTTTCCTCACAAACAACACAGGCGCTCCCCAAGGCGATGCACTAGGGCGAATAAACCCTTTATCCAACAACTCATGCATATGAACCTAGAGCTCATTTAGTTCTGACAACGCCATTCTATACGGCACCTTAGAGATCGGCCCGTCTCAGGAGCTAACTCTATCACAAACTCAATTTCCCTTTCTGGTGGCAAGCCAAGTAACTCCTGAGGAAAAACATATGGTGTCACACCCCGACTCTCGAGCTTGCGACATCCCTTGCCAAATCGCCACTAGGTCACGAAGGATAACGTCCTAGGCACGCTATCGACCTATCACTTACTTATGCACGCGAAAACGTTTTAAACTCCTGACAACAAATAGACATGGGATAGAATAGCAGGAGTCAATCAACATAACAAGTCGCCAGATGATAATAATAAACAAACAAATATAACAGCAGATGAGACTTAATCATTGAGCTACTAACGTACGTACGCAACCCCATACTTCGGGGCGGTTAATCGAGACCTCAAAAGGTTACTCGATTGGGTAAGGCTAACTGCTCATCTACTTCAACATGCTTACTCTCACATCCAATCCTTGGTATCCACGAAACTCCATCCGAAGGGACCTGAAATTGTTATCCCACGACGGGGTGAGAATAAATTTCAGTGAATCAAGCCTAAGCTCGGTTAGGAAACTGATTCGCCCAGAGCATCCTAACAGAAGGCTCACATAAACATTTACCACATTCAATCATAATCACAGAACGATAATCATCCACATGCACACTTACCAGCTTCTTTAGCCACACATAATGCAATGCTTGACTCGACTCAGTAGTCATATCTGTCAACCACTCAAACAAATATCACATCCACAAGTATGCACAGGACACCACACCAGTCCATTTATTAACGATGATCATGCCCACGGCCATGAGAGGATCTACGCGAAAGGGAGCGTGATTCGACTCTCACAAATAACGCGATCCAGCACCTCAGTAGAATCCAGCGTTCTACCAGCAGGACCGAGTTACGTTCCTTTACTTTCGGCAACGGCTACTACAAGCAGTGTATCCAGTGCATCCGTTGCACGGCACTGCGGTAGGCATCCCAAAACGGGGTGTCAATCTAACACCAGTCGCGACCGGCATCCGACCAACTCTGCATCCGTACTACTTAACACAGAATCAGAGTTGTCGTGCTTCTGGCAAGTCGTCTGATTCCATCAAATTTGTACGATACAAATTTGCCAAGAAAAGCATCATCGTTCCCTCATATGACCATACAATCCATATCCAGCAATCAACCCATTTCATTATCTTTGATTAAGGCCAGATACTCACACAAGCATGTAAAAGTCTCGGCCGAAGGCCATTGTCATGCTAAAATATGTCTTTTGATTCCGCACTTGGTCATATACACATGCAGGCTATCACTAGTCACCACAATAACAGATGAGGTAATTAACCTTCAAACAGACAACCAATCCATCAGTGGACATTAGAGGCAGCCAAACAAACATTCTAGCGAGATAGCCAAATCAATAAGGTCCTCACTCAGTCACAAGCCATCAAATTCGATTAAGCAACATCAAGCTCAATTCGTGCGATGTTAGTTATTAATCGATTTAATTTAAAAATTCAATTGCTCGCTCGTGTCTAACCTGTCGCTCGCTCGTGATCAAACAAAGGCAATCCATTGCCCAATCAATCAATCAATTCAATCTAGCAACCAACTAGCCATAGACGACCTAACCTAATCTGACTCACATAATCGATCAGCCATTTAACCTAATCCCAATTTCTATCTAAACCGGCCCCAATCGTGTACCTAAATTTCACAATTGACTAAACGACCAATCCTAGGCGCAATTAGCGCCCTAACCAAAGATTAGGGTCAACTCATAATTAGCTAGCTCGGGCGGTCTAAAAAACGACGACGCGGCGTTGACGGTTCTCGACGACGACGGCGGCGGTTCACGACGAAATTAGGGTCTATCGCACTGTGACTCGACCCAACACTTCAAAGACACTTCGGGAAGGACCAGCAAGGTCACCGGGACAGGTGGCCAGCGATAGAGCTCCGGCGAACGGCGGCTGAAAACAGTATCGGCCAGTGAACAAAACAGGGGAACTGGGCTGTTTTCGGGCGATTCTCGATCTCAACGGCCATGACAAGGCCGGCCAAGGCTAGAGGACTCATTGAGGGGTTGAGGGTGGTCTGTCGGGACCGGTGACGGGAGGCAGAGAGCGATCGACGGCGGTGCGGCAGCAGCGGACAGAACGGGGCGGAACAAGAGACTTCACGCGACAGAACAGAGGAGCGGTCCAAGCCGATTTTCGGGCCCCATGTACGGCGGCGAGCTACCACGAGCTCAGGATCACTAGATGGGAGTCCTAAGAGGTCGATGGAGGTGGCGGTGAGTGGCGATGGCGGCCGACTTGGTCGGATCGAAGAAAAAACTAAACCGGCCTCGAAAATAGGGCACCGAGGTTCTCGGGCCTGTTCGCGGCGGTTCCGGCTGGCGACGATCAGATGGATGGCGTCGGGGAGGTCGAGAGGGAGGTGGTGAGTGACGGTGAGACGATGGTTGGCGGCAGTGGCACCGAAAACGGTCGGAGGAGGGCCATAGGCTCTCGGGTCAGGGGCACAAAAATAGGGCACCGATTCCCCGAGCCGTTTCACGGCCGTCCGGCGACGAACGACGGTCGGGACTGGGCGACGGTGGTGATGAGAGGAAGCTGGACGTGGTGGCGGC
The DNA here is from genome assembly GCA_021437785.1 of Rhodomyrtus psidioides. Classification (NCBI taxonomy): domain Eukaryota; kingdom Viridiplantae; phylum Streptophyta; class Magnoliopsida; order Myrtales; family Myrtaceae; genus Rhodomyrtus; species Rhodomyrtus psidioides. The sequence continues at coordinate 486,434 of JAILYB010000121.1, forward strand.
CAGTTGGTGGTTGGTTGTCGCACAAAAACAGACGGATGATGAGGAAGATGGAGGAGGAAGCTCGGTTGGTTGGAGGGGGGTCTGTCCACAATGAACAGGGAAGGAGGAGCAACCCATGTGAGGAAGAGAGAGAGGAGAGAGAGCGGCGGCTGATGGGAGTTGTGGTGGGGTCCACTTTGAAGACTTTTGGGGCATTTTTGTCCTTTAATGCAAAATATCCAAGGGAAAAACGGTCTTTTGACAAATCGGGACTAAACGAAATTTGGTAAACTAGATTAAGGGTATTTTTGGTAATTTCACAGGCTAGGCTCGGTCGGGATTAGGCTCGGGTCGCAAGAATTGAAATCCTAATTCGCGGCGACTAAGTATTTAGAACCTAATCTAAACCGACTAAAGCTTCGGAATTCGTCTAGCCATTATCCCTTTAGTCCTTACGATCCAATATATTTATCGACTGTAATTCAATTTAATTTCCTTTTATTGAACTCAGGAACTTTACCGAAGTCGGATTTCTAGGGCGTCACATCTGGGAACTCACGTACAACCGCAATATCCTCCAACTTAAGTTCCCTAATAGATGTATCAACCACAACAGCCAAATAACCTTGGCATCCTTTCTCCAATAGATGGGTCACCTCTAGCGACAAGATCACTACAGTCAAGGTTCCTCATCGATTTTCCACAAACTCATAACTAACCCCATTCAACGGGTTAAACCGTATCGCCTTACGAAACCAATCCATTGTGGCCCTTTGCTTTGTCAGCCAATCCATACCCACAATCAGATTAAAATCAAACATATCCAGCACAATCAGATCTATCTTACTTTCATGACCACCTACAACAATTCTACACTTAGGACAATCTACTGCAGCTACCACACTATCCTTTAAAGGTGTAGACACCTTGAAAACAACATCTAATGGCACCAAATTCACTCCAGACAGCTTAACAAATTGATCGGCAACAAATGAATGCATGGCACCCGGATCAAACAAGGCATAAGCTACTTGATTATGCAAGAAGGCCGTACTTGTAACGGTCGGCGAATCCTTCGCCTCTTCTCGGGTGACAGCAAACATACGTCCTTGCGCCTGGGGTCTATTCTGAAAGTTCTGTGGCGCATTCCCTGCGGCCTGAACTGTTGCCTCTACTGGCAATCCTTCACTCGGTGACCCTTCTGGCCACAACCAAAGCAGGATTCATCACCATACGGACACGGAGCAGACCTATGCTTCTGGCGACATAGGCGGCACATGTCCTCTTGATGATGCACAGGCTTGCTGATCGCCCATTTCCGGTTTGGTGGAATGTGGTGCTTACCACCTGTCATTGGCTTCTTGCCTTTCCAAGTGTCATTCTTATTCCAGGGTGTGAACCGCGATCCACTTGCAACAACATTTTCCTTCAGATTCCGTTCAATCAGTTGAGCCCTCTCATAAATATCATTGTAGTCCTTTAAGTTGAAAGGCACCAAGATATCCCTTATCTCCGGCTTCAATCCGTCTCGAAATCTCTTAGCTTTATCCAAAGGGTCCTCAATCATCCTTGGGGCGTACCGTGACAGTTCAGCAAACCTCGCCTCATACTAATCCACAATCATATGATCCTGATGCAGACGCATGAATTCATTCACGTTCGATTCTCTGGCACAGTCCGAGAAGTACTTGCTGTTGAAGGCTTCTATAAATGCATTCCACCTCTGGGATGTACCTTCAGGAAAGATCCGTCCTTTGGAAGCATCCCACCAGCTTCTTGCGTTCCCCTTTAGTTGAAAGACGGCTGAGGTGACCTTGTCCTCTTTGGTACACCTCAGCAACTCAAACACTGTCTCCAGTTCTTTGACCCACGAAGCAGCTACCTCGGGATCTCCATCCCCAACAAACTTCGGTGGCATTAGCTTGAGGAACTGTTCCACCAGCTTATGCATCGGTCGATGTCTATTCTCATTTCTAACCACTGGGTTTCCTTGGGGTGCCTGAACAGTAGTGTCAACGACAAGAGTACCTTGGTTCCTTTCTTGACGGTCCAACCTATCTCTCAGCGCTCCTAACTCTTGGAGAACATCAGCCATAGTCGGCTCTTGCCTGGCAGGCTCAGCCGCACTAAGTGCTCCTTCATCAACAACGATCTCATCCACTAGCTTAACAGGCTTCCTTCAGGGTGCTTGGGGAGCTCTTTTGCCACGTCCGCTCATTTCGCAGGTGAGTTACGGAGTTCTGCTCACCCCATAGAAAAATGCGGTCAGAAGGCAACATCACTACTTAAGACAAAAGTAGCAATCACACGCACAACGCTTAAGGTCCTACTAACTATCCCATTTTTCATCGCTCCTTATTACTCCAGGCCAATGACCAGATGGATCAGGCTGACCTTGCTCTGATACCACCTTGGACGGGGATGTCACGCCTTGACTCTCGAGCACGCGGCATCCCTACCTTGACACCCATAAGTCACGAAGGATAGCGTCCTAGGCTCGCTATCGACCCATAATCGTAATGCGCATGCGGAATGTGTCAAACTCCCAAACAACAAGATCAGCATGGGATATGACAGCAGGAACATTCATTCAATCAAATCATCAAAAGACAACTTCGACCCTCAATTCAAAAGCTGATACTAATTAACCCTATAGAGCTAACAACATACAACCTCATTCTTCGAGGCGGCTCTCTAGGACCTCAAAAGAGACAATGGTCGATAGGGTTAACTCCATATCTACTCCAAAGGGTTACTCTAAAAAGTCACGCCTCAGCACTCACGAGGCTCCGTCACTTGTAACCTGAAAATGTTATCCCACGACGGGGTGAGAAATAAATCTTAGTGAAGTCAACGCTTAAGCTCGGTTAGGACGTTGATTCACCCAGGATATCTACCAAACAGACATAGCATGTCAACCAATACAGATATCCAACCACATGCAACTTACCCACCAAGAAGCCATATGAAATGCGATGCAGACACGACATGACAGTCAAATAGCCCAATCAAGGCAAGCATCACATCAATTGACATACATGACGTCACACGTAGTCCATTTATTATGAGATAGGTCATGTCAGCCCGGCACACTAGTCAGTTGGTGCTTAGTACCTTGGTTAATTGGTACTCTTCTGGCGGCGCCAGGCATCGTCCTTTACTTCCGGCGACTGGTTCTAGTAGTCCATGTGGTTCCGATCGTCACTGCACGAAACTACCAGGAATCCCTTTCCAGAGCTTCGGTCTGTCACAAGCTGAGACCGACATCCATCAAACTGACATCACAGAATGACGTGCTTCTAACAAGACGTATTTTTTCGATCGTCACGATACAATCTTGTCAGGAATCTCATCGTCCCATCATATGACCACACATGACACCCGACAATCAATCAATTTTGTCATCATCGATTTAGGCCAGATGCTCATACAAACATGCTCAAAGACTCGGCCCAAGGTCGTTTTCATGCTAAATCATGCAGTTTGAGTTCACACAGGTCATATGAATGCACAACCTCATAACTAGGCTTGCGCCCGACACGGACGTTGAAACACTTAGAAATTCAATCATGTCACATCACAATAAGTCAATTGTACTCAGTCAAGCAGTCAAAACACGATCGATTAACCAATTCAATTAATCAAACAACATTGATTAATCCCAATTTCATTAAATTAACGATCAACCGCTCGGTTCTGAACTATCGCTCGCTCGCTCGCGATCAAACAACGACAATCGATGCCCAATCAGTCAACTAATCGATTTTAACAACAACTAGCCACAGACGACCTAACTAAATCGACTAACTTATTTAATCGTGGCCATTTATCCTAAACCCGGTTTCTATCTAAACCGACCACGATTATTCTAATTAAATATCCTAATCGACTAATTAACTAACCCTAGGCGTAATAATCGCCCTAACCAAGGATTAGGGGTTAACTCACCCTTAATCTAGCTCGGGCAGTCTCGGTAATGGCGACGCGACGGCAACACGGGTGGCGACGGCGCTGGCGACGGTTCTCGAGTTTCCTTGGATAACTCGGGTTTCTCGGCTAATTAAGTGGCGACACCACCCCCACAGTAGCTAGGACACGTCGAGGAGGTCCGGTAAGAGGTCGGCGGCGGCGGCGAAAGAGCTCCAGCGATCGGCGGTCCGGCCAAAACAGAACTGGCCAGAAGCTGAAACAGGGCAAAACAGACTATTTTGGTGAGGAATCTCGGCTTCAAGACTGAGACTAGGTCGGTGAAGGTTACGGGACTCACCAAGCTACTGAGGACAACCTACAGGACTGGCTAAGGGCGGAGGACGGAGGCCGGAGGCGAGCGAAGGGCAGCCAAACAGCCTCGGCCCGAAACAGAGGAGGCGCGCGCAGAAAACAGAAGAGCTAGTCGAGGGTCTTCGCGGCTCCAATCGGTGACGATAGGCTTCTAACGGCTCAGAGGGTCTAGAGGGGGTTGTGGGTGGTCGTTGGTGGCAGTGGTGAGCGGCGGAAGCGGGGGAGCTAGGCAGAGGAGCTCACGGACAGCTTTGGGCCCCAAAACAGGGCACCGAGTCTGTTCTCAAGTCCAACAGCCCTCAGCGGCGGATTTGGAGGACGATGGGCAGTGGAGGGAGGTCGAGAGGACCGCAGGGGTGGCGGAGGGCGGTGACGATGGGGTGGAAGGCGGCCGGGAGTGGCGCAAGAGCCGGCGGGGCTCCGAGTGCCCACCGAACCCGAAAACAGGGTAGGTTGCGTCCGGGTTCTCCGAGGGCTGTCCGACGGCTTCGAGGCGGCGTACGGCGGTCGGGTGGAGGTAGAGTGGTGGCGAAGAGAGGCGAATGGTGGTGGCGCACGAGTTCAACCCATAATGAGGAGCTCGGGAGGGGGAAGGGAATGGCAGAGAGGAAGAGAGCGTGAGGGAGGGGCTATCCACGAGAGAGAGAGAGAGAGAGAGAGAGAGAAGAATGGTAGGTGAGATGTTGATTGGTAGGTGGGACTTGACCAATGGTGGGGCCCACATGTCAAATCCAATTTGAATACTTCGTCTTGCAGTGCATAATTATATGGGAAAAATGATTATTTGGCATTTTAGGGCTGAACGAAATTTTGACTCGACTGACGGAGGATATTTTTGGTCTTTTCAGAGGCTAGGCTCGATCGCGGGGATTTGAATTCTAATTTGCGATAACTAAGATTTACGTAGCCTAATCTAATCGACAAACAATTTCGAGGATCATCCAAAATTTATCTCTTAATTCCTTTCTGTCCAAAATTCATATCGACTGAAATTCAATTTCATTCCTTTAATCGAATTCAGATGATTTACAAAAGGCGAATTTTCAGAGCGTCACAGCAAGAATCCAAACAGCCACCTAAGTGCCGAATTCTTATTTTAATTTTGCCCATCAAGTAAAAGGGTGTGTATTCGTAGTTATGACCCCATTCACGGAAAACAACACCAAGAAAAATATTTGTTGGATTTTCCGGAGTTCCTTTCTCGAAAAATATATGAGTCAAGGAAAACATTTTTCTCCCATTGAAAAAACACATTCAAAAGTGGAGGAAATGATTTCCTCTATTTGAAAAGAGGAAACATTTTCCCTCATTTTTCTTCCTCCTCTCCGTCACATTCCTTTTATGTAAGTATTATTTATTTTTATTTTCTTTCTTTTGTATTTTCACTATTTTTTTTATCTTTTTAAAATTTTTAATTTTTTTAAAATATTTTCTCTTTCCTCTGGTGGTCGCTGGCCATGGCGACTGCTGGTGACCAACCGAAGAAGACGAGAAAAGAGAAGAAAATAATTAAAAATTCGATTTAAAAAACAAAAAAAAAGATAGATAATGATAGAAAATTATTAAAAGGAGCACTCGGAGGAAATTGAATTTTCTTTACCGAACGGAGGAAACTATTTTCCAGTTCATTTTTAGGTTTTAGCCGAACTCCAAAAAAAGAGTGTCATTTTTCGGAAAACGACTTTCTGAAAACTAATTTCCAAATGACTTTCTGAAAACTAATTTCCAAAAGCACTTCATCTTGTGTTCCACAAAACGGAGCCTAAATATGAATTGCAAAAGAAGAGTGAAGGGCCAAATCTCTAGAACCAACCTTAGAAAGGAGCAATTTTCGTTCTTGAGATCTGAGAAGACACAGCCTTTCCTCGAAGCGGATGAGCTTGGCCGGTCTTGGTGACCATCACAGCACGTGAAATGCTGCTATTTCTGTTCTTTTTCTTCCTCAAAGGCAGTGCAGCGTGAACATTGTTTGGGTAAATTGAATAGGCTGAGTGGATCGCCTAGATTGTCGTTGATCTGCGAGGAATCGAAACGGGTCTTGGACCGTTGGTTTGGGAGTGAATCCTGAATAGTGAATAGTGAAGTTGCACGTGCGATCCGTTACTGGAGTCGACATCCAGGGGTCTTAGGCAAGCGGGGATTATATGAGCTGGTCGTTTTGATTTGGGTCGGTTGTGAGGAATTGAAGTAGGAGCATAAGGAGGGAAGTTCGGCCTTGTGGCTTGGGGAAAGGACTTGTGAGGATCTTATTGTGTTTTGTGAACTTCTCGTGCTTGTATTTTGCGTTGCTTTTGTTGGATGTTCTGTTGACTTCTGACCAGCATTTGATGATTTGTTTTTTAGCCAGCACCGTCTGATAAATGATTTCAGGCCGCGATTTCTGTTCTTTTTCTTCCTCAAAGCAAGTGCAGTGTGAACATTGTTTAGGAAATGCCAGATGAAGAACGGTGCCGTTTCCTATTTCGAGATAATATTCTTGGGAAAGCTTTTGTGAAATTGCAGTTGAATGTCATCAATAGAGGCAAATTCAGGGGGGGGGGGGGGAAACAAGGTGTGAACCCGACCACTTGCACATTCTCTCTTGAGATTTGAGACTACCTTGGCCTCTTGTGCTTACTCCAGCCCGATCTCTGCTATATATTCCACCATTCGCCTTCTTGTTGCTAACTCGCAAAATATTCGCAGATTACCAATTCTCCTGAAATATTATTAGTGTGATAGATAAGTTAAGAAGACTATCAAGAATTTACTAACATTCCAATGAAGCCTTTAGTAAATTACTAGCATGATCAGGAATTACTAACATATCAATAAAGTAGAAAACCACTAACTCCTACAATATTTTACGAGTGTGGTAAGTAAAAATTACCAACTCCTGAAATTTTACTAGCATCGTAAATTAATTATTAGTACTATCGAGAATTCGCCAACATACCAATTAAGCAGTTAGTAATCAACCCTAATGAAATTTTACTAGCGTGTTAAGTAAATTACCAACACCGTCATGAATTTACCGCCAACATTCCAATTAATTAGTCAATTACCAATTCCTCTGAGAAATTATCAGCATCTTAAACAAATTACCAGCACTATAAACTATTTAGCAACATACCAAAGAAGTAGTTAACCAAATCCTATGATATTTTATCCGACCAAAAAAATAAAATGCTCTTATGAAATTTTATCCACATGGTAAGCAAAATAGCAACTCTTACCTTGCGGCTTTACACTCTATCAACATATATGTAATGTCTCAGTATCCTTGAGTCACCTAAGGTGATCAAATCTAACGATAGAGTCATGGAGACTGGACTCAAAGTAGTTTAACACATACATGCACTTTGTTCAAATACAATTCGAACGTCAAGCTAAACTCGAAATAATGACTAGCATATCGATACTTTTTCTATATGTGAACGCGTCAAATGAGTAGCAGTGTATCGGTACTTTATTCTGAACTCAGTTTCCAATAAACTAATGGTCTCGTAATGTCTGCAAGTCCTTGGCTGTTAGCAATCGGCGAATCTTTTTGCTTAGATATTCTTTTCCTAACCGTATAGTCTATGAGCTTGGAGCCTAGTGCTAATACATTTTAAAGAACCATTCGATGTGGCATCTTCGTCTTTTAGATGCCTGACAACGTTGCTATGTGCCTACCACCGCGATTAAATTACTAGAAACAAAGAGAGTATCGGAAGCATCCGTGAAATTGCTGATCAACCTTATAATACGAATTAAATGCTGGAAAAACACAAAACGACGCTATCATTTTAGCTGTGCATTGGAAGACAATGGAGATTGGAGAATGTGTACTGTGCATCGTTGACTGTGTCACAGTCAAATTATCTTGAAATAGTAAATGTTGGTACCTGTGAAATCGGAACGTTTTTAGTAATCTACTAACAATTTACCGTGGTAAAACAGTTTTTTTTTTTTTTTCGGAAGTTACAAAGGTTAACCGGTTTTACTGGTAAATTATAGAGGCAACTCGTAATATGCTAGCAGAAAATCATACCTACTTGTAAAAGAAAATAAGTACTCATAATCTACAAGAATATATCAGCTTGGTAAATCGGTACTTTCACCAGTGCGTTATTGAAAAATAAAGATCGCTACTTGTTAAATCGAAACAATGTCAGTAATCTACTAGGAATTTATAGCGATAAAATAATTATTTTGTCCATAAGTAACTGAGATCACTAGTAAAATATGTAAGCCTTTTTAATCTACTGGCTAGCCGAATGATATGAAATGTGCAAGATTTCAAAGTGCAACTATCACATTCATTAACTAGCTATGGTTAATTTTTTTGATCCGATCTAGAGAAAACTTTTCATTTTAGAAAGAAAACTCTCCAATGTGCTATGTTTAATGAAAACACGATTCATGTTCTTCCTTAAGATTTAGAACTCCTTGGGGGTAATTTATGCTCTCGAGATCTGTGAAGAGTCGAAACTAGAACTCAGCACCATCAAATGCGAACACATTCTCATTGTCACCTTGGCATTCAAAAATCCCAAAGTTGATAAAAAAGACATGCATTTGTCAACTTTGACAGGCTGGAGTGATGCGGCAATGAATCATTCTCCTAAAAAATTTGTAGCACATGGCCCACTATTCTCTGCATATTTGTAATTCAAGACACTAGAAGCAACGCTTGTTACATTATGTTTGGTCCACGCTGATTAAAAGGGAGTACAAGTCGTAATTACAGCTGATAACCATGCGGGGACGAATTTTAATTTGATTGTTTGTTCGAAATAGAGATATTAGTTTCAAGAATTATGATGGGACTAACATATACATAATCGATTTACAAAGTGACTAAGTTAATTAATTATAGGAATGTCGAAGAGTTCCTGGAAAAGTTTGTTGATCAAAATAATGTTGAAATCAGCAAAATTAAAATAATAATTGATTAGTATTGACACCTAATTTTATCAGTTGCTGATTTAGTTAATTTATTTCCTTTTTAAAGTTATTTATTTTTGTTTGAAAATAGAATAGATCAAAATAGGTAAAATTGGTTTTTTTTTCCTTTTATTATTGCAAAAAAAAAGAAGAAATAAAAAATATAAGAAAGCAACAATTAATAAAAAAGAGAGAGAAAAAATGCGTCCCATCACAGTCTCACTTACCTCACTCCCGCGTGTGGATCCTTCCTGACTTCATTCCCGCGGTTAACTCATGTCCACCCTTCCCTATCTCTTCGCGTTCACACATGCAAACACGCACACAAAGCAGAGGATTATAGAATATCGGCTAAACACAGAGAGGGAGGCGAGTGTAATGACCTACCCAGATCTCCATTTGCCAAGCTGTACTGGATCCTTCTCATTGATCAATTCTAGCAAATTGAGCCAGTCGTGTCTTCTACGTTTTATGACCAACAGAGATCTCCACTTGGAATTCTCATACTCACGCTTTTGATCATGATTTTCGAACTTTTTTCGTCTCTTGCTGCCCCTGTTTTTGCTGCTGTGCTGCTCCTTTTTTTCTTGAAGAGCAGATCAAGGGAGATCAATGAAGGGGAGACAAGTAGCAATGCAACTGGAAACGATAGAACAGCAGGAGGCGCTTCTTCTACTCACTCTTCAACAGGAGTACCTGAAAGGGCTACTTCATCAGGACCCGCTAAGGATGCAGCTGCAAACGAAGGAACAGCAGGAGGCGATTCCGTTGCTCACACTTCAACAGAGGTATCTGAAATGGCTACTTCATCAGCACCAGCTAAGGATGCAGCTGCAAACCTTGGAATGGCAAGAGCCGATTCTGGTGCTTTTTCATCAGGAGCAAATAATGATGCAGCTGCAATTAATGGAATGGCAAGTGGCGATTCCGGTACTCACACTTCAACAGAAGTACCTGAAATAGATACTACGTCACAACATGATAATGAAGTATTCTTGAGCTACCATGGAAAGGATACTCGAGCGACTTTTACCGACCACCTTTACACTAGACTCACAGAGGCAGGAATCCACACATTTAAGGACGACAAAAGTCTCCGCGATGGGGAAGAGTTTGGCCCAGCACTTCTCCGAGCAATTAAGCAGTCGAAGATCTTAATACCTATCTTCTCCAAAAATTATGCCTCTAGTCCCTGGTGTCTCAAGGAGTTAGCCCAAATGGTCGATTGCAAGAAGAATAATATGGGACGAAAGATCATCCCCATTTTTTATGGTATGGGTTCTGAAGAGGTTAGGTGCCAAAGTGGGGATTATGGAAAGGCCTTTAGTTTATATGAAAGCGAGAAGCGATATGACCAAAAGATTGTCACAAATTGGAGGGATGCCCTCAAAGCAGTTGCGAAAATGCAAGGACACAACATGCGCAACAGGTGATTGCTTTTAGCATTCCATCTCATGTGCCTTGTATCATCAAACTCGATGCATTTCAATTGGCTTCTTTTCTAGATTTGTGTTCGTCTTGTGGAAGTTGAATTGTATGCAATTGAAGTTATACTGCAAAATCACCCTAAATAATGGCACAATCCCAATTTTGTCCCTTTTCATCCCCAGCAACATTTAAAGTCAGTTCATGTCATTCATCAACCCTAAGTTCCATCGCTGATTCCTCTAAATGGAATAAATCGTTGAAGAACACGTTTAGAAAAGGTTTGTAGTTTTCAGTGTGGTCTTGTCAGAAGGTAGTTTGCTCAACTCAGTTTTCTAACTCATTGCCCTTTTGACCTCCTACATACACTAGGCGAGAAGGTGAGTTTGTGAAAGAATTCACGCGGGAGGTTTTCAGAGAGTTGGAAAAGGCTTCTCTAGCAGTATCAGACCACTTTGTCTGTGTTGACAACCATGTGGATGCAATCATGGAAAAGATTGGTGCTGGGACAAGTAAAACACGGATTATAGGAATCCACGGGATGGGTGGCGTTGGAAAGACGACTACTGCTAAAATAGTCTTCAATAAGCTTACACCCGCCTTTGAGAATTGTTGCTTTCTTCGCGATATTCGAGAAACATCAAAAACAAGTGGCATTCAATGCTTGCAGAAGCAGCTCATTTCTAGCATCCTCAAAATGGAATGTGCGGATATAAAAGACATTCATGAAGGAACTCAAAAAATTACAGACAGGTTGTCTAATAGAAGAGTTCTCCTGCTTCTCGATGATGTAGAACAAGTGAATCATATCGATGCACTTGTATCTAAGCGTGATTGGTTAGGCAAAGGGAGCAAAATTATTATAACTAGCAGAAGGATAGATGTTCTTAGAGTTCCGGAAGTGGACGACCATTATGAGCTTACGGGCATGGATCCTGATCAATCTCTTCAACTTTTTAGCAAACATGCCTTCAGAAGAGAATCTCCTTTAGACGAGTATATCAACCAATCCAACAGGGCGATAAAGATTGCTGGAGGCCTTCCGCTCGCTCTTGAGGTGATTGGTTCACTTTTATTTTGCACTGAAAAAAAATTGTGGGATGCCACACTGAAGATGCTGGAAATGGTTCCTCATGATCAAATTCAGAGTAAGCTGAAAATAAGCTATGACGCATTAAATTGGCGGCAACAGCATGTGTTCCTCGACATAGCTTGTCTTTTCATTGGATTTGATAAAGACATTCTGGTTCATTTTTGGGATGAATCTGATTTTTTTCCAGAAGTGGAAATGAAAGTTTTGCAAAACTTCTCTTTGATAAAGATTATTGAAGATAATAAAGTGTGGATGCACGATCAACTCAGATACCTCGGAAGAGAACTGATTCGTGAAAAAAGTGACAAGAAAATAGAGAAGCAAAGTAGGGTGTGGGATCCTAACGTAGGATTGGATTTGCTGAGGAAACATAAGGTAAAGTCCCTCCTCCCCCATATAAATTCCCAGCATTTATGAATTTTTTTCATATAAGAAAAAAGCCGGTTACTTTTTGTATTGTCCAGCACCACTATGACTTCCTCATCCTTTATTTTTGCTCTTTTAAGATTACAAGAATGATAGCACTGAACACTACCTCTTAATAGAAGGACTTGAACAAATGTGTTTCCCTTCGACTATTTTGTTTTTAATTTTTTCCTTTGGACAGCAAAAAAAAGAAGTTGAAGCTCTTCGCCTCACGTCGAACCATCAGCAGCGGTACTGTCTTACCTACGAGGGCCTTGAGAGCCTATCAGGTCTAAGGTTCTTTGATGTGAATGATTCGACGAGACATTTTGATGCTGAAGAGAGGCTTCTTTGGCACGAATCGCCATCAAATGTTCTTCCAACTAATGAGAATTCAGTTCTCCTTCCACGATTACGATGGCTTTCGTGGAGTGGTTTTCTCCCAACATTTAACATTGCAAATTTCTTTGTTGAGGACCTGGTTATTCTCAATCTATCTTGGAGTGCAATTAGAGATGATTGGAAGGGGTGGAGCCACATGAAGGTTGTTCTCAATTTATTATTCCGTCATATTAGATTCAAAAGTAATATTTGCGTGATTGTTGTTTTACAGGTGATGAAGAATTTGAAAGTTCTGAATCTGTCCGTTTGTCATAATCTACAAAGGCTGCCAGACGAGCTGGGTAGAGATCTAGCAAGCCTTGAATACCTATCTCTAAATTCATGCGAATCGTTGGAGAGGCTTCCGGATTCGATCGAAAATATGGAATCGCTGATCGAGTTGGATATAACTAATACGCGCATCGACAAGCTGCCTGAATCCATCGGAAAGTTGAAAAGTTTGAGAAGATTGAAGATGAAGCGGAGTAAGGTAAGCAAAATACCCGACGCCCTTTGGACGATTGAAAAGCTCGAAGAAATAGACGCCTCCAACATTTGTCCCAATTTCCATGTGAATATTGGCAATTGCATCCACAAGAATGAATCCCTGAGGATCTTGAAATTGTTTACAGCGCAAATATCCTCACTACCGAGGCTTCCTGAAAGTCTCGTCACTCTAACTCTTGTTTGGTTGAAGATGGACACGTTTCCGGATCTCTCAAACCTCACTAATTTGAAGGGATTGGATCTGGGGTTTTGGTTCAGTGATTCTGATGGGCTTGTGGAAGTGGAATATCCGATGCCAGGGTGGATCGGGAACTTAAGCAAGCTGGAGTCTCTGGACCTGAGCTGTGATTTTGTGACCACCTCACCGACAGACCTTACCCTCCCTCCTCATCTCAAGAAACTTTCCCTCGAGTGCCCTAAACTGCGTCGCCTCCCGAGGCTTTCCTCAAGTTTATCCTCCTTACATTTGGCAAGGTGCGACTCACTTTGCTCGATGGAGTCTCTGCACCTGAGCTCTCCTCATGTAACCACCTCACCGACAGACCTTACCCTCCTTCCTCTTCTCGACCTTCGCCTCTCCTACTGCCGTAATCTGCGTCGCCTCCCGAGGCTTCCCTCAAGTTTATCCTCCTTACATTTGCTATGTTGCTCCTCACTTTGCTCGATGGAGGATCTATCGAATTTGAAGAATCTGTCGTCTCTCTGGATTTCAGACACTGCAATTGCAGAGATTCAAAGCCTTGGTTGTCTGGAGAGTCTACGAGATTTGGAGCTTGAGAGCCTTGGACATGTGAAGATACTACCTGATCTAAGCAATTTAAACATTCTAAGAAGTCTTCAAGTAAAATACTGTGGTAATCTGGTTGAGATTCGGGGCGAACTACCACAATCTTTGGAAGAATTGGAGATTGATTCCTGTGAATCTTTATTGAAGTTGCCTGATCTGTCAAGCTTGAATGGACTGCAAATGGTCACAATAAAGCGTTGTATGAAATTAAATGACGAATTTGTGGGAGAAGACGAATGGGACAGAGAAGACGCCGAGTCTGAATATGAGATAGAAGATGCCAAATCTGAATCTGAATATGAGGGAGAAGACGGCGAATATGAATATGAATATGAATATGAGGGAGAAGATGACGGATAAGTGCACGTTGCTCTTGAAAGCTTCTTGATCCACTACCACAAATTATTCCCTTGTGTTCAAACTTCAGACATATTGAGGTAGATTATTCCCTCTGACAACCATGTTTTCCCTTTTCTGCAAGCAAACTCTTCCATAGATATGAACAGAAAAGTTTCACATGCACTTTGACTGAAAATCTGATGATAGTATTGAAATTATGATACCTCTGTACAACCAGAGGGTTCTCAATTATTTACAAATATTCCTTCTCTTTTTCTACTTTCGTTTGGCCTTTTTACCTCTGTTTGCTTTGGATGTTTTCTCCTTGCTTCTATGTTTCCCAGCTGGAGGTATGCATATCGATTGCACCCTTATTACCTGATTTATGACAATTCATTAGAGATCCTCGATCGATTTGCCGCTTCACATCTTTTGAAGTTGATACCCCCTTCTTTGCACTGGAGATAACTTTGCTACACTGTAAACAATTAGATGGAATGTGCATTGGAAGGTCACAGCGCTATTGTTTTCATTTTGGAATTTTACAGCATAATCAACTCATTGCCGCGATTCTGAACAAGACAGACTCTTTATTTATATGCTTATGTTCAGTTTACTTTCCAGGAAAGGTGTGCTTCTTACTGGGATTTGCGAATGTTATGGAGAAGTTTGATACATCCAAGCTTCCATCTGTGACAAGAGAGGGAGAACCATTTAGCTTCTCCAAGGTATCACAAATATTCTTATGGTTGAGGCTACATTTTGTATTGTCGGTGCATAGGACGATGATAAGTCTCATTTGGGGTCTGACTCATGTCAATTGACCCTCGTGTGATCTCCATTATTGCCTCCATTTTCTAGAAATGATTATCCCTTGGTGGCTATCTATAATAAAAGCCCTTCCATTCACCTCAAGTTACCCTGGATGACTCTCTTAGGTTTAAAGATTAACAAGAAGCGCTAAGGGAGATCTCAAACGACCGGCTTTTTGCTGGTTTCTAATGTTGCTGAGTGGAATTAAAGCTTTTAAGAAACTTACAAAAATCTTTCAGTGCAGGGAGCTATGGCTAATTGGGCAGCTGTATAGATAGAGACCGAAGAAAGGCAGATGAAGGATGAAATTTGATGTTGACCGTATTCCCTCTCACAATCTTGGTGTGGTAAACTTACAAAACCTGACTTGTGCGTTTTTTTTCTCATTTATAGTGTGCCCATAAGAATTATTATCACATTTCATCTAAATATGTGCTCTCTTCATTATTATGTATAGAACTTGCTTTTTGGTACCCAGATGTTCTTTTACGAGGAAACACTCAAAGGGCTTGTCTGAACCGGGAGAAAAATTATGGGACTGTGTTCTCATCGCTTTCATTGGTTATTTGTAAAAAAATGTGTGCTATGTAGATCATGTGGCTTTCAAGAGCCGAGAGTCACGTTGAATCCAATCATTTGAAAGAGCAACTCCACACTCTTTCTTAATGCGCTTTCAACATGAGTTTTCCAAAGACAGAGCTCTCTCCCTACTTTGAGTTGCATTGCTTCCAAGCAAAAAAGTGTCCTCACTGTCCTCCATGGACGACAATCCTTCACTGCTCCTCCCGTCAGGTCTTTAGGATGTTTAATTCGTGTCTGTTTTTCTATTTCCTTAATTTCCTGAGATTCGCAGAAATAATGTTGGGAGGCATTTCCACTTTTGTTCATCTTCTGCTAATGAAATATGCAGAGTTGATTGACCGGTGTATAGGTTCGAAAATCTGGTTTGTAATGGAGGGAGACAAGGAGCTTTTCAGTACTCTTTGGGCCTTCGATGTGTACATCAACATGGTCCTCGAGGATGTCGCTGAGTAGTATGTATCTCTCTCTCTCTCTCTCTCAAATTTAGTAAGGCCTCAAGACACCTCTCATACTACGTTGGGGGTGAGGGAAGCCATTCTATGTTGTTGACATCAATTTATTATCTGAAGGGGCAAATGACCTCAATTTGACTGTATTAGCATTAGAAGGTGTCAAAGCCATGGTTTATGAGGCCTCTCTGTCCTCAATTTGATCTATCATTCTAACTGAGAATCACTACTTGCACAAGCATCTGCAATATGGCCAATCTTGTTTTTTCTCTCTCTCCTCTTTTTATTGAGCTTCTAAGTGTAAACTGTGGAAGTTTCATGCAATCATAAGATTCTGTTTTGGTTCTTGCATACAGTGAAATCGCTGCTGATATGCCTATATGTTTTGAACCCTTGCATCAATATGGGCATGGTCTTGCCTAAAGTTTTGGTGATCTATCAACTAGTAAGCAACTGCCTTCACAAAACAGAAACAATCAGCCACTCAGAGAGATTCCTTCCGATAGTAGACTAAAAATGCTTGATTGATGAATCATTACTGGTCTTGATTTTGTGGTAGAAAAGTCATCATCACTTATTATTTACGAGAATCTGGTCCTTTGTCTTGATCAACCTTGTGTCTCACCTCTTGATAAATATGAAGCGCAAGTGGTGTGACAACTATGTTCCAGGAAAGCTAAAATTCTGCTTTCGAGTGCCTGAACCACACTTAAGTGATGATGCCTTCCTTTTTGTCTTAATGCAGTTGGTCCCTGGTGGCTTCCTTGATCTGGAATGAGTGGATTCATCCTCTAACTCCAGTGGCAAATTATGTAGTTACTCTCTCTCTCTCTCTCTCTCTCTCTCAAGACATGCGCTCCTTTGAGCATTAGGGATGTGGATCCTCTGGCTCCTGCACCGTACTTCCATGTGTCTCAACATATGTCTGCTCTTGATGCTTACCTCATTAGCATGCATCAATGGTTGACAAGTTTAAGATGACAAATCATCTTCTTGGTGACCTGTTATTTGACTACCCTTTTTGTGTTATACTACATACGCGATCTAAATGTAGAATTGCGTGTTCCCAATTTCCACTTTGGAGAGGATATAAGAATTCCACTTATGTACTCGTTGCTCTTGCTTGAAAAGCTTTTACTTCGTTATGCAGTATGGTTCTGGTACCGACACATCAGGCCTAAGATTTGCACTATACTCTGCCTATAGCTAGATGAATAAGGGACGCATTTTGCTCCATGTGATCTCAATTTTCCACCCAAGTAGCTGTATTTGCTGCACGTTACAAAAACATCCGTGCCCAAAGCAAACTCAATTGTTTTGACTTTAATCGGTTTTTGTCGTTCATGTTTTCAAGCAGGTTGGCTATTCAGGTGGAGTGCTGTTCCTTGTTTTTGCGGCGGCAGCATTCTTTGGAGTTTTCTAGAGTTTTTCAGACTGCTGAAATAGTGAGCTCAGAGCTCGTAAGGTGTAATATTGCTTGTGGAGCTTGGTTAGAGTGACCATGACAAATTTTTGACTTTGCCGGAAAACTCGGCCACTGCAGGTAGAAGCTTGGGAGAGGAGTGTGGATTTAATCCCGAGGAATTCCTTAGTCTCTTCGAGGACGGCATGACAGACGGTGACTGTGACAGTTTCTTGACTTTGCCAGAGAACTCGGCCGTCGGCGGTGGAAGCTGGGGAGAAAAGTCGACGCGCTGCAATCTTGAGGGATATGGATGTGACCCCGACCCCTTCCTTACTCTTGAAGACCTGGATATTCCCGTGTGATTTAAATTTGAACATGTGTTTTTTCTTGTTAGACTACATTCATTGTACAGGAATTAATTTTCTGTTGTTCCAGTTCACTAGTTTAATGGCATTGGCTCACACTATTTCTTTCTTTTTCACTTCCTTGGTCAATAATTTAATCTGATTAGCTTCTTCTGATATGTTGATGTTTATTTGCTGGAATTTAATATTTGTTAGATATGAAAATGCAATCTTGTTTAATCGTTTTCTCTGATTATCGAGGGTGGAGTTTTAAAACTACATAGACACGATCTCAATCAAGCCAAAATATGATATAATGCTATACCAACAAGATGGCCAAATGCCTGATGCATCACGAATAATGAACATTGAGTATACTAACTGAAGATCAAATGTCAACACCAAAAGTTATTATGATATCAAAGCCGTTCAACCAATAATCCGCAGAAGTATGACCACGATTCTCAAGCGATGTCGCTGACACTAGAACCAGGTCGTTTTCTGGTGCGGCTTCAGAAGCATATGTGACACACTTAGCCCCTTCAATTCTTTTTACCCTGTAATGGATCTGATTGTGGATTTTTAGACTCATTATTTGCATATCTAAAACGCTGATCCCAATTAGTTTGGGTTAAAGGTATTGTTGATGTTGACGTTGATTTGCATACCTAAAAGGAAATTATGCCATCCTGACTAACTTGAATGGTGTAGTAGGAGCAAAGGAAAGACAGGGAAGACCCGGTCCTTGTCAAAGTGGACCGAAAAATCGCCTGTCAAAGGAAGAAGTGAGTCGAACACGAGTCTGGCGAAGCTGTTGGCCGATCTGGAGGAGTCCAAGAGTAAACATGCAGCACTGTGCTTAAAACAAAAGGAGATGGAGGTAAGCTATGTACATGTCTTCTGCAATTCTCGAGTGCTTTCTAGTTCATAAGTTCCTAATCGCGAAGGCAAATCAGTTCGATGATGAGGCTGGACTTATTTGCACGTACTTATGCCATTGTTGTGAATGTGACAACAGTAAGCCGTATAACAATCTCCTCCTCACACCATTCAAAATCGTTCTTGAAGCTCACTACTATAATGGTGTATCCAATTTCGTTATATTCATGCTAATAAAACCATGGCTCTGATGAATCTTTATAACAATCTTCTCCCCAAATTGTACGGTTAACTTACTGTGACAGTACTCTCGTAGTTGGCTGAGTCCTCTGCATTCACTTGGACTGCCCCTGTCCGAGGTCGTTGAATCGAGAAGTAAGTAAAATTGTCAATTTGTATACAATGACTTGTGGTCCCACATAATAAGGTGGAAAGCTTTTCCAACCCTGTTGAAGCAGTAATATTGTCATCTCATCTGTATATGCATTTGTTGTGGCCATTGATATGCATAACTTTCTTTTATGATACTCTGATAAGTTTTGTGTTCACTTATGGTTCTGTTGGCTGACCACAGTTTCTGTTTGCTTTTCGGATTCGAGTTTAGAGAGGAAAAAGAAGTGGTACAGGAGGTTCAAAGGACTGCAATGGGAAGAGGGCCCCGAGGCTATTGATCCTTAGGCATATTTCACCGGGAATCCTCATGAACGTCCATTGGATATGATCAAGATCGCCAGGAATCTCATGAACGTCCATTTGCTTTTCGGATTTGAGTTTCGCTGCTCGTTCAGTGTGTCGACAGTGTTGCTTCTTTGGTGCTTTAATGACACTGCCTTAGATGCAGTCATTTGATTTCACAGCAAAAAGCGAAAAAATGAAGAGGGTAGGTGTGACTGGTGGATAATAGGCGGGCAAGATATTGCGAGATGAAAGATTAGCTGATCTTGGAGTTGAACTGAATCCCCAGCATTTGATCTTGCCAAGAGCTTCTCAATTTGACTGAGTTCAAGAATCTCCTCTTCCAAGCCGGAGGTGTTTCCAGATAAATCAGAGACTCGATAACAGATAAGCTATCACCATCACGATAGACTTAGACTCGGCTTGTTAGTTGCTAAGAAGTTTTCATCGGATTTTGCTGAAACTCGAGCTCGGATCTGTCCTAAACGTAGATCAGATGGAGCATCGACTGTCATTGCCAAGCGAGAAATACTCCTAGAAGATGGTTTGGTTGCCAGTCATCCACAGCGTGACATGTAGCAGAATCACAGAGGATGAAGTTCTTTTATGCTCATCTTAAACTCGGCAATAAGCATCAGCCCTCGTTGATTCACCGAAGAAACAAAAGAAAAGATTGCATATTGGGCAACTCGTAGCCAAAAATGGCATGACATAACTCCGAAATCGATAGTTTTAGGCACTATTAAGCAGTTGAAAAATCAATTTTCAAGCGATGTTGGCGCAGCCGCAATTGCGTTTATTCGAATGGGAGCAGATTTTACGGTCATGGGTCGTGTTCAAATTCGTCTCTTTTCACATGAGAAAAGCATCATTTAGTCAGTCGCTTTTTGTCGAAATTGAACTTTCTGTAGGCCATGCTCTTGATGAAGAAGTCTGATAAAAAGAGAATGGAACTGCTGTGACAGTTGCTTGAGATTTGAAGTCATGAATGTAGAGAAAAATGAAAGAAATAGAATGAACATTACTGTGCATAACAACAAAGACAAGAAAATGATCATAGCCATTTTGGTGGGGAAACAGGCCGGATGCAGACGTGACGCGAAGAGTGGTGGTAATTTTCCTTGCGATGGTCCGGGACACGCCGATATTTGTGATCGGCTCGAAAGGCAAAATGAACGGGTTTAAATGAGTATTTCCTTCTCGAGCCCACCCATCTTGGCCTACCTAACCCGTTCAGACCCTATCAATTCTACACAGATCATCTAATTTTTTTTTTCCTATTCACCAGCAGAACTGGGCAAAAAATTTTAGACCCTATGCTTGGGTGCATTGGCGAGGTGCGAGGAAGACACCAAAAAGCTGTGTCCCCTGTTTTTGCACTTCTATGCTAATCGAATGTTTCAATTATAATAAGCATTTTCCACGAAATACTAACCACTTAAGAAATTACTTACAATATGGCTTGTCATATATCTTATTCACATGTTTTTTCTGATTTGAAGCATTTGAAGAGAGTTAAAAAAAAAAAACATAGAGCAAACGTTAGCAAACGGACAGACATGTTTTAAGAAAACTTCAATGAAACAGTGTCTTTACTTATCTAATTTAAATTATAGTCACATTCCCTAAAATCTAATCGGTTAGCAAATTGAGTCATTTATTCTTGTGATGTGAACAACACCTTAGTGTTAAATAAGCCATCAAGAGATTTGATTCTTTTATTGTTAGAAGATCATGTTGGATCAAGTTTCGTTACGAGAGTTCTTGTGTAACTTTTGAGTTTCACCCTTTTCATTATATATATATAAAAAAATTATAGTCACATTCTCGCTAATGGTTAAAGGAAGCAATGGGACAAATCATTAATTACAAAAATTATGAAAATTTAGAGTATTCAATCAACACAAATAAAATGTTAGGAAAATTTCAAAAAAGGGCCGCAAGTCCTCTTGTTTTCTCAAATAAAGGCTCAAAGTGAACTTTGTTTCAAATGAAGGCCTGAAGTAGCATAGTATGTTTCAAATAAAGATATAAAGTGGCCAAAGAGTTTTTAAAAAGGCTTAGAATAAAAGGTATTTTCTTCATTTATTTTTTTATTTTTTTTATTTTTTCCCTACTTTTTCCTTTTTTTTCTATTTAAAAAAATAGTCATAGGCGGGAGGGCTCCCTTCCGACTGTGTATGCCATCTTTTTTGTAAAAAAAAAAAAAAACTTTTGAGAAAACAAATAAAAAGGTGTAATAAAAAAAGTAAAAAAATAAAATAAGTAAAAAGACGAAAATGTCCTTCAAATCAAGCCATTTTTTGAGATTTTATGGTCACTTCAGGTCATTATTTGAAATAATACTCACTTCATGATATTATTTGAGAAAATGATGACATTTCAGGCATTTTTTTGAAACAGGTTCACTTGAGATTCTTATTTGAGAAAATATGAGGACTTTAGGTTTTTTTGGATTTTTCCCTTTTATTTATTTCTCGAAAAACGATTTACGAAGAAAACTTTTTATTTTCAGATTTTCGAATATTTTTAGTGAAGTGAAGGAAAACATTTTTTTTTTTGAAAAAAAAACCTTCAAATTAAAAAGAAATAGAAAACAATTTTCTCCGCCTTCATCGGAAGCCCACCGCTCCTTCACCTGTCTCATCTGTCGACGCTTCCAGAGTTACTCTTCCTCTTCCTCCGTCGCCGCGTCTCCGCCTACTTGCTCCTCATCTCTCTCCACCTCCGGAGTCCGCCCTCCTCTTCCTCCGCTTCTCCGTCTCCAGCGTTCCTCTTCCTCGCCCGCCTTCAGCTCCTCATTTGCAGTGTCGGGTACGGCCGGTTGCGCGAGGCTGAGGAGTGTGTTGGTTCGATTCAGTCGATTTCAGCACCTCTGGGTTAATCAACCAAACCCGCGCCTTGGTCGTCTCTCTTGGTAAGTCGATTCCTTCCCTTGGAATTCCTTTAGATTCTCATAGTGTTTGTTTCTCAAGTATTTGCTGTGTGGAATTGTCGATTGCTAGCGTTTGGGTTGGTTTGAGACTAGTCTATTCATATTAAGAGCTCGGGATATTGAATAAGACCTTATAATAAGCTGAAAGATGAAGAAGCTGTGAACATTCCGAAGTAATTAATAGCCGAGGGATAAGCCATAGATTGATTTTTTTCAGTTATTTGATTTGGCATACTCTGCAGTTCCGTTCGATTTCCACTTCTTCGAAGCGTTCGTGTCAAAATTCTTGAAGGTTCAACTCAGGTATGCAATTTCTTCTATGAAATTTTGACTGCTTGGGAGTTGTTCGAAAGTTATGATCTGAAGTGAGTCACTATTGCATTCTTGCATACAAGTTCATTGGCGGAAATTCATTCTACCTGTTCGATGACATGCGTAAATGACATAAGAATGCATGTTCATAGGAAAAACGAGTTCCATAGCCATTTCATTCATTGTTTAACCTCACACAATTGGATTAATTGTTAGGCGTTCGAGTTTCTTTCATGCTTGATCCGAGAGTTATGATACGATAAATCCAATTTAAGCTTGTCTCACTAAAGCCTTATTGCTTTCATGATTGCTGAGTTTTGGTCTGGAGTATTGCTGAGTTTTGGTTTGGAGTGTTTAAGTGTAATGGATGAGTGAAGGAAATAAAAGAAAGCTTTCCTTACCAAACAATGGAAAATATTTTCTAGTTTTATTTCAGGTTTAAGCTAAGCACCACAAGCTGTCACTACCCTGAAAAATGACTTTTTGGCAAATATTTTCTAAAGATGTCGCATTTTCCGTGAAACAAACGGAGCCTAAGTCTTCTTATTCTTTCCTTTTCTTTACTGCATTTTCTTTTGTTTTTCATCTTTCGGCTGCTGCGCTAACACTGAGAAGCTTCAATATGGCGGTGAAGTTTCTGGATTGGTATGTGAAGATCGCGGTCTTCTCAGCTCTCATCGGAGGCTCCATGGAGTTGTTCATGATCAAGACCGGCTTCTGTGTGAGAACTCTCCATTTCCTTTTGTTCCTTCTTGCCTGCTCCTGCAAACTTTTATTTCAACATTTTCCACTTTTTTGTTGGGTAGCTTATAGCCAAAAATTGGCGAAATAACTCTGAAACAGCTAGTCTTAGGCACTTTTAAGAAGTTGAATTAAATGCAATAGATGATAAATCTTGTTTTAAAGTTCACGAACTTTGTTAGTCTGGCGCCTATTGTGTTTAGTCAAACGGTATCAGATTTTGCGGTGATGGGTCGTGTTCAAATTCGTCTCTTTTCGGATGAGCAAAGCATCTATGCTTTGTGGGTGGAGTTGGCAATTCATGATTTCCGTGGTATGTCTCTGTTGCTAGCTTGTGGCAGGGAAGGTCGTTGATCTACGCTGTCATATCATGGCGATCAGCTGAACATTCTTGCTGTTCTACATGAAAAGCATAATGCCAAAAAAGAAAAATGTTGTGTCGGGTGATATATGGCAATACCAATTAATCTGAGGCGTTCCACCATCTGTTGAGTATGCTCATGAGAATGGAGTTTATGCAGCTAATTATCTGTTCATTGATGACATCTGTGGGAGAAACATCTGGAAGATAAATTTGGATATGGAGATTTTAAAATTTAACTTACAACACTGATGCACGTCTTGAGAGAACATTGAGCGGATTGTTCTGCAGGTATTTCATGTCTTTCGGTGAATATGAAAGAGGTAAAATATTTGAAGGAACACGATTAAATGCAGTGAATTGTAGCCCTGTTAGATCTGCAATTTCTTTGTTATCTTATTGAAGACAGATGAGCTTTCCTCATTTGCATCTTTCTGGATGGACTTTGGTATAGACAAAAGATTGGGTGAATGTTGTTTGCTTGCCTTGCCTTCGTTATAACTTTATACTTTTTGCAGATGATAAAGTGACTGTTTTGGAATCAGAGAAGCGGGCTTGGGAAAATTCGCCGGAAGCTCAGGCTATGAGAGAAGCTCTTAATCCTTGGAGAAATCATGATGCAGAAGCAAAAAAGAATTCATAGTACTTCCATTGTTGAGTTATTCCTGGTATGATTTTTTCTCGAATGCTGTAATTGCCCAACAGTTGAACTTTCTGTAAACCATGCTCTTGATGAAGAAGTCTGATAAAATTCAAAATAAATAGGTCTAAGTGGTCGAGTTTGCTTAACTCCTTTTGGCTAACATGTAAACCATGTTTTCTATGAAACATTTTGGCAATATGCCTTAATGATTCTGGCCGTTAGACTTTGTGCATTATCATCAATTCACTTTTCTGAATGCAAGCTTATTTGGACCCTTACATTTACCCATTTTGTGGCTTACTTGTAAATGGCCAAGGGATGATTGATGGGATGATCACACACCAGTTTACTTGATTATGTTTATTTTTTTCGCCTTTATAATTTGGGATGAGTATGCATAATGACGCTGGAAGCTGTTTGAGTGAGATGACGATGTGAACTTCTAAACAACAAAGATCGTGTTCTTCTCTGCAGGAAAATAAACTAAAATTATGCTGGACGGACATCTACACATTGGTTGTCTCTGTCCTGGAATGAATTTGGAACATCCTGAAATGTGTTGAGGCGATTTTGTCTTTGGCTGCTTGGCAATTAATTTCCCATTCAGTGAGTGAGATTTTCCTCTATGTGAGTTCTGGAATTTATGTCTTCTTTTGGCATTGTTCTTTATGTACTTCCCTCATTGTCATCCAATGTTCTAAACATTCTTTTTGGCTTAGTGAATAAAACTCAGTAGCTGTCATGTGCTTTTTCTCTTTGATCCATAAGAACGAAGTTTTATAGATATAGGCAACCAAAGCATGGACCCTGTCATGTGCATTTCTCTGTGCGGTTTTGTGTATTTCGAGTGGTGTTGGACAGGGAATATTCGCGTAGTTAAAATCCTGATGTCCTTTACTAACATTAACTACTGGGACCAAATCTCCCTTAAGAATATGAAAGCAGAGGTTCTATGCAATCAGGCTAGTGGACATAATTACTCAATATGAGGAGTGAAGAGCTGGTGATTTTTTGTAGTTCCTTCTTCTTCTTGTTCTTTTTCACTTGACCATTGTTTAGGTTAGGAACACAGCGATGCCGTTAGGTGATTCAGACATTACACTTTTTTTTTTCAGGTTTAAAGTTCAGACTTTAGACTTAAAGAAACAGGAATACTTACAGAAAATTTTGGGTCATGGCATTGCTCGATGGCGGGTCTTAATTGGGTTGATAAGTAGACTTAGTTGGATGTGCAAAAGCTGATGGATGATTCAATTTGATTGTATTCTATCACCTCACAATTGAGTAAAAAAAAGTCGTGGTGTATGCGCTAATCTTTGACATTCACATTGATTGGAAGTTTTCTTTTTTTTGTTGTTGTCCTAATTATCTGAGAAATTAGTGTGTTGCAAGAAGCGAGTTTATGATTAGATGAGACTGATCATTTGGGTAGCCTGTTTGTGGGGGCAAGAATGGAAGTTTGCTGAAAAGAGGATAATAACGTGGTCACTATAACTAGTTTAATGAAAGGTTATACGCTCATGTCGTCGGAGTTAGATCATAATCCATTAGAGTGAGATTATGGACTTCTCTTTGCTGCTTAATCGCACTTAACCCACAGAGTTGCAACAAAAGTAGCCATTGTGCTTTCATTGACCATGTAAAAGTTAGAATCTTCTAGTTTATGACTATATAGTCTGATGTTTTGCGTCGAATAAATAGCACCGGCATATGCTTTTACTTGAGCCTCGGCCTGGAAGCTCGTAGCTGAAATGCGACGACTATTGCGTGTTGCCCATTTGATAGTTTTGGGTTAGCCGAAAAAGGAAAAAAGGCTGTGGTTACAAAATAATTGGTAAACCTCCACGATCAATTCTTTTTTTTCCCCTCCATGATCAATTTCTAAGGGTGGGATTGTTTGTTTGAGTGAAAGTGTTCTTCGAGAATTAATTTTTCGGATTTTCACCTAGTCAAATGAAAAATCTCTATGTTCAACGAAAATATTCATGAATAAAATTAAGAAAATGAATTCCTAAATATAAAGATGTGAAAAAGATTTCCAAAATAGCTCCTCTTGAGTTTTATATATTTAATATTGCATTTTTATTTTTCATTTATTTTTCATTTTTTTAGTGAGAGCTAGTGACCGGTCATAGGCACGACCCTCGCCAGATCCCAGCGAGCTCGACCCTCGCCCAAGGCCAGCGAGGTCGGCCCTCACCTGTGGTCTATCGTCAGTTGTCTTCGAGTCTTGGTGATCGCCAGAGGTAGAAGGAAAAAAAAAGACAAAAAATTAAAAATTTAGAAATTAATTAAAAATTTGAATTTTTTTTTGGCAGTGACGAGATTGAAATCATTTTCTAAATGAGATCCGAACATCAAAAAATATTTTCAGTCATACATCACCGAAAAAGGAAAACTAACCGTTTTCTTGAAAGGTGACTTTTTAGAAAATATTTTCTTTATCACGAAGTTTTCTCGCAAACAAAGGCACCCTAATATTGCGTTAGGATTGCGTAAGTATGACCAAGTGATTTCACGGATCATTATTGCGATTTAGAAACGGAGAATTCAGTGGTAATCAATCTTTAATAGCCATTCAACAACATGAGTTCTGCGATACGTCCCCATCCTCAATCTTGGTGAGCCATTCAAAGGACATATTCACAAGGACACTTTTCTATCTGTAACTTTCACCAAAACGCATGAATAGCTTGATTAGTGGTCAAGGACGCAACCGGTGACAAGTCTTCTGTAGTGCTTTGTCGGGCGACCTGAGAAAGTGCGTCGAATTCACCATCTGAGTGCGATGTCTTAACCTGCGTCGGCAAGAACCAGTTCGTGTCAAAAGGCTGAGATGAACTCCTGGTGCTTGGTGATCCCTCAAACATGGCCTTTCCTTTTCGATTTGGCCTAATGAGAAGGTTGTTTTGTGATCCGGTTTAGGTGGGTGTTTGATCAAGCGTATTGTTGTTGTGAGATTAGCTTCAGTAAGGTGCGCGATGTAGATTCGATTCCCGTGCTCCATGTACAAATAACTCCGTATCTAAGCCACTCACCAAAGTTTTGACTGGCTGTATCCATGTCAGTGCCGGCTTTGCCACATAGGATAGTCGGCATCCCCATAGGTTTTTTCCGACCACAATCAATTGGAGTAATTATATTAGCCAATCGTCAAAAGGTTTAATAAAATTAAAAGTTGAGGATTGAATTAGCTGCCATACAATAGGTTTAGATTTTTAATATGGGCCAATCGTCAAGATCGAAATGTAATATATCTTAATCCTAAAAGGGTTTAATTTTTTTTCAACTCTCTCTTCTCTCTCTCTCTCTCTTCTTTAATATCTCTTGGGTTAAATAGGCTAAGTACATTGTAAGTGCCAAAACTTTCACATTAGTGTCAAAATTTTCAAAACAATCACCAATTTTTTTTTTATATAAAAATAGCTTAATTCAATGCCAATTCCGATTTGAGCTGACGTGGCTCGTCGAAAATCCAACGTGATGAACCGATGTGGTTCGCTGAAGTTGGCACTGTAGTGAACGTTTTTGAAAAAAAAATTGATAGTTAAGTAATCGTTTTGAAAATTTTGGCACTGAAGTGATCGTTTTTCAAAAAACTTGACGCTTAAATGATCGTTTTGAAAGTTTTGGCATCAAAATCCGTACATAAGTTTTGGCACTCGTTGTGTATTTAAATCGATTTAAATGTATCCTTCACATGGACAAAGACACACATATGGATGCAATGGCCACGAGACACCAATGTTTCATGCCCTTTTCATTCTATATGTAGGGTGCATTTGTTTCACGGAAAATGAATGAATTGAAAAATAATTTCCAAAAATTTATCGCTTACAAAAGTGAATGAACGAGAAACATTTTCATCGTTCATGAAAATATTTACACATAAGTAGATGTCGATAACAGAAATATTTTTTATTGATTAATTATTTAAGCGGTTAAAGCGGTTATTTTAAAAAAGATATTTTTTAAAATTATCCATTTCTCACGAAACAAACATATTCAGTGTTTGATTATTGTAACATATTATTGTATTCGAAGTTATTTGTTTAAGTCATGTCTCCTCATCCAGAGACACAAACACAACACAGGACTATTGATTCGATTGGTGTATGTTTCGATTTATTTTTATACGATCGGTCATTGCCATTAGGTAAAGACAGAAAAAACTTCCACAAGGTGTGGAATCATCCTAGCATCAAGAATGACGTCGAGGCCATCCCATCCCATGGTGCTCCCATCCTTTTCCATTCCTCGTTTTTCTCGAAGTCGACCGGGTTCGAAAAGACTAAAATCGAAAAACACGTGTCTGAAAACAAGACCTGACAGTGGGGGCTATAGTTAACTCCACCACATCGCCATGTCTGTTGGTGTGAAGAGATTTCGCGACATCTTTCAAGCTTTAGCCAGTCATGGCTTCTGTGATTAAAGCCAGTTTTTACACTACACATAACGTAGTGGGATTAGGAGTGGGGGAGCTGGCCAATTCTATCATCATTCGAGATTAGCGTTTAGCATCGCCCAAAGGGCATCACATCTTGTGTTCACGAGTCATGTAAGAAGGAACATTTAACAACATAGACTAGGGAGAAAAGAGCCCGAACCTATTGCATTAATGCCAAAACCTTTTATGGTACCAATTTAGTCCTAAGCATTTTGACCTAGAGCCAACTCAATCATTCCGGTTAATGAGATAACACTGGCTCCTACAACTTTTATAACATTTTAAAAGATTCAATCCAAAACTTAAACTGTCAGGCATAGGGAGGCCACACAATATAAAAAGTATCCAGGACTCGTTATCAAGTAATTTCGAGACAATATTTCAACGGACTCGATTTCATACAAGGTATGTCACATAAAAGTAATAATTTTCTAGACTCCTATATTTTCACTTGTAATCGATCTAATTCGGTGGTTGGATGACTTTTGAACCACCCAATCAGTTGGGATCATTAAGCAACAGAGTTTTACCAAAGCGTCCTCTTCTTCAGATGAACGTCCCTACGTCTTTGTCCTTGTCACCGTCCCTACTCTAGAGGAGAAACCCCCACCCCCACAAACCTTATATATACAATCGGAACACATCACAAGCGATTCACAAGTCCAGTCTCCTCTCTCTCAACAGTCTCTATGAAGTCGTAGCCCGCGGGTTGCATTGGCATCTCCAAAGCGTGTGCTGTCCGAACACCCCTAGCTACGTCATATGGACCTCAAGCATTTAGCAGATGTGTCTTCCCACCTTCTGATGGAGGATACCGCGGACTCGGAGTCAGATTTCGTGCAATCCACCAAAGTCACTGCCGTCTTCGGCGCCGGCAGCGACGACGACGATGCGGAGTCTTGCAGTTGCGATTCTAGTGAGGTTTCGTGCTCTCATGGCGATGATTCCGACGATCGATATCCGAGCGATCAATGGAACAACCCTAGCCAGAGATGCTCCATGGCGTGGGCGTCCGACCAAGAAGATCGGCGCGAGTCGACGGACGTGGACGAAGAAGAGGAGTCGTGGGTCGACAGCGGCGGGGGAACCAGCGGCAGGGACCTGAGTAAGGAGGAAATGGATGCTATGGAGGACAAGGTCTTTTGGGAAACTTGCATGGCCATAGGTTACCCATGAATTCGAAGCTTCGCCTATGCAGCCTATAATCTCTTGTCAATTTTCACTAGAATTTTGAATTAAACTCCACACAAAAAAGGAGTACAACACAAAATTTATGAGTGTCGGGGACATGTAAAAAAAAAATATATCTGAACTGCTTTAAGGACCAACGTTTTATAGCGTTTGATATATAAGATTTATCATATTATGTTAGATATATTTATATTACGTTAGATATATTACGACATTACGAATATCCTCAATATTCTGGATATCATTCTAATTGATTATAATTGATTCTGTAATATTTCGAAACTGTATATAGTCATCCTATAAAGCTTATAAATAGGCTCTCCGTGTACTCTTTTCAAAACATCGAATCACATAGAAATTCCTTAATGCTTCTCTATTGCTTTATTATTTCTAATTTGATATCTAAGCCAAGTTTTCCGAGAAGAGTAATCAACTCGGCTTTGCAAAGCCAGCTACATAGGCCGCATCTGCTTTTCGTAGCTGTCATCTGATGCCAACCGTATAGGCCGCGTCGTTCTCATTTCTCCACCAAGCCCCGTAACTTCAGTTGCTATTGAATATCTTTCGCGGCTTGTTTTGGCAAACCGCCACTGTCGCCGGACGTCGACACTCATGCCACCACGCGTGATTGTCTCGGAACCGTAGAAGCCCTCTGTTGTAAGTCAATTTCCGAAAACATTTCTATGATTGTTTTCATGATATAAGACCACCACCAGATTCTTCATCACTCAACGAGTCCAACCAGCCAAGTCTCACCATCGAAGGACACCACATGTGCCCTCACACGCCATCTCCAGGAGCTGCGTGTGAGATCCATGCGCCCACGTGCGATGCGATCTGAAGCCTTAGCTGTGTATTATTGCTGACGTCATCCGACATCATCTGCTAGGTATCCGCTACATCATCAGCCACGTGTCCGCTATGTCATCAGCCACTTGTTTGTCACGTCACTGGTCACGCACCATCGACTTTGACTGTGGGCGTTGACTTTGATCGTTGACCTTAAGCTGACGGGTTCGGTTCCCTAGTTACTCCGATGTGCTGGTTCTATTTCTGGCCTCATTTTTCCTCCATATTCACTCTCTCAGTAAGAGTTTCTTGTAATTTATCACATAAATTAGTGTGTTTCAATGGATTAAATGGATGTGTCGATACCTATTCAGACTGGGCTCAAGAAATGTCAAAGTATTTTGAGAGGATGCAAACTTTGGCGTTACATCACCGGTGGAATTCGCTTGCTTGCATGAGCTGCTGAAGAAACGAAAGACAAATTTAATGAGCGTTTGGAGAAGCGAGTTAGCAAGAGTTAGCAAGAGTCATTAGATTTTAACATGGTTTCGAAATATTTTGATTCCCTCTATTGGGCTTTAATTTGATCGCCTCAATACAACAAAGGAACCATGGGATTTCCTTGGTGGTCATTATTCCACTTTGGGTATTGCTCATCAGCATTAAATGGGAAATTTGCATTGCATGCATCAAGAGATATGTCAGTCCATTACTGATTTTTTGTCCTCTATGCATGCTATTTGGGATCCATTGGGTCTATTTTGAGCCGCAATGTGATTTGATGCCAGTGCTCTCAAGTTCATTGAATATCATAATCGTATGCATTTTATGCAATTTATGGCACTTAATGATGAGTTTGAATCTGTATGAGCTTCACTTCTACATCGAGATCCATACCTCGTCTTGAGGTAGTTGTTTCGAAATTACTGACTGAAGAGACTTAGCTTGCTACCTTGAAGGCGCAGCACCCTATTCTCTCTACTCCTAGAGACACGGTTCTTGCCACTCTTGCCTCTTCCTCGTCGAACAGACCTTATAGTACATATTGTCATTGAACTAGTCACCTTGCATCCACTTGTTATTGATGACAACTTATACAACCTACAGGGGCAAACAATCGATCTCGATACAGAGTTCCACCTGCAAGCTCATCCACCACTACTGCTACTATTGAGGATTCTCCTAGCAGCTCGTTTGTTACTTTATCTTTAGAGGATTCCCGCTGCCTCCTTCGAGAATTTGGTATTGCCTCTGGAACCTCTACTCCGTCTATAACTCCAAGTACTTATGATTCATGTTTTTTTTTTTTTATTCTGCTTGTTGCAATCACATGACTTCGAACATTAGTTTGTTTAAATCAAAGTCGGTACTTTCAAAAACACCTATTGTTCATACAATTGACAACTCATATATGCTAGTTAGCCATATAGGTAACATATCATCGTTGACATGTCATTACCTGACACTTTCATTGTTCCTAAACTCTCCTTAAACTTGATATATGTGGGTCAACTATATGAACTTGATTTGATATCACTTCTCTTCTAATGGTTGTCGTGTGCAAGATCCACGGACAGAGAATTGGGACATGCAGTAAAGTGGGATGCCTATTCGAGCTTATCTCTTCAAAGCTTCCAAATGCTCTTAGTAGTTGTGCTGCCAGAGTATCATCTAAAACTTGACATTCTCGTTTGGGTTATGCTTCTTCATGTAGAATAGGTCAATTGATTTCTAGTACTCATCTGGCTTTCGTTGAAAATAAACAATTTGATTGCTTGCTGTGTAAGTTGGGAAAACATCACACTTTACCTTTTGACTTAGTGAATCTATCTCTTATACTCCCTTTGATTTGATCCATTCTGATAGTTACGTTTCGTCTCTTACTCCCACTATGGGAGGATCCCAGTATTTTGTGATTTTTGTGTATGACCATTCTCGTTATACATGGCTCTATCTTATGAGGCATCGTTCTGAAATGGCTCACATTTATCGACATTTTGTTGCTATGATTAAAACATATTCCAAATGCATCAAGATCTTCCATATTGATAATGCCATGAAATATACGAGACACATAGTTTCTTCAAATTATTTCCCAATATGGTACTATCATCCGTCATTTTTTTCCAAAAACTTCTCAACAAAATGGTCGAGCTGAGTGTAACTATCAATACATCTTAGATATTGTTTGCATTCTTCTTATCTCAGCCTCTTATCTAGAATATTTTTCAGGAGAAGTTTCTCATACTGCTGTATACACCATCAATCACACTCCATCACCTACTATAGATAATATCTCTCCTTTGTGTGGTAGTGTTCCTAATCATAATCTTCTTTCGAGTCTTTGACAATTCTTGTCATGTCCATCTTCTTTCAAATGAACACACGAAGTTAGAACCTCGCGCTCGCCTATGTTATTTGCTTGGCTACATAATTGAGCACAAAGGATATTGATGTTGGGATCTTATCTTTAATTGTCTTCGTCTATCTCATCATGTTACTATTTGGGAACACAAGACATTCTCTTCGCTTTGTCCTTTCGACTTCTCTCCTACTATTTCCTTGTTCATTTGCACCATCTGCGGATTCTACAGCCTTAGTAATTCCCTCTTCTCCTGTTCGTCATTCCACTTGTGTAAGTTAACTTTCTGTTTGGTTTCGTGACTTCCATTGCTATTCCACTATTTCTTCTTTTCAGGAGACTTGCACATATAGAGAAGCTCGAACTAACCCTCTTTAGTAGCAAGCAATGGCAAATGAGTTACACGCTTTAGACAAATCTCATTCATGTGCTTTGGTTAATTTGCCTCCGGGAAAGTTTGCTATAGGTTGTAAATTAGTGTATAAGAACAAAACTAGTAATAAAATATTTAGGAAACGTAAATCTTTAAGAATTTTATCTAATATGAAATGTAAAAATCTTTAGGAAAATTTAGGGAATACAAAGATCTTTTGCTATAAAGTTTTTTAATTATGCAAGATTATAATAAACCTTTTTGGATAGAAAAATTCTTAACAGGATTACCTCGTTTGATAGGAGACTAAGTTCTTAATAGAAATAGAAGAATATGAAGGTCAAATTGCTTATCACTTAGCGCCTTATGGAGAACTAGTTTCTTATGTTTATCGACAAGGAATACAAATGTGCAATTCAATTAAATTACAAGGCCAATTTAAAAGAGAAGAATTGCTTACTCATAAAGGACTAGGAAACTTTTGTGCCCGATATGACCCTTCTTATAGTAAAAAAGTAAAAAAAAAAAAATGTGTAGGGACTTGCCCTTCTAATCCAAAAAAGAAGAAAACCAAGCATTACAAATCTAGATACAACATAATAAGGAAGAGATACCTAAGCCAAACTACACACATGTATGTATGTATGTGTATATAGGGACTATTATGATCTTTGGCCCCCGCTTTTCATAAAAAAAAATGACTATTTTTCCCTTATGGCAAATTGTCTCCCAAAAAAATTGAAACCCCGGAGCAAAACCTGCCTGACCAAATTAACAAATTGGTCGATGATCATAACATAAAATTGAGAAGATATATGAAAAACATGAGATTTTCATAATAGATAACAATTGTCAACCGCAATTATATCTACTAATATTATTGTCCTCCTATATGATCTCATGTTTCGCAATCAGGTTGTCTCTGTCGTTCGACAGATCTAGTATTGTATCGACAAAGAGGACGAGGATCCGAATGAGTAGGATTTATAGATGACGAAGGCATATAAGTGCAACATATCCTACTGTAGAAGGGCATTCAAAAAAAGGAGAGAAATCGCCATATGAATTAAGAGAACTGGCTGGATTCTGCGCTTATAGATTGTCAGAAAATACAAAAGCGGATCCCCCGTGAAATGGGCCGGGAAACTGTGTCAAACCTACATCGAAACTTGTCTGGCCAAACCCTAGAACGAAATCTGGCGCATGATTTGCCAAGGTGTAGGGGACGACATCACAAAGTGGATGAGCTAGAGTAGTCCTCCGGATCGGCTGGACAATCTCTAGTAAGTCATCATCGTGCGGCCCAACAGGTGCTGCTGTAGTTGTTGGTTGGGGTGGTAGCATCATTGTTAGCCGCCTCTTCTCATTATGGGCGTATAGCATCGCCGTAGCTATATTCCCCAAAGCTTTCCAGGACCGTCGAGATGGAGCGACGTTATTTATGAATTGTAAGATTTATTCGATGCCATCACCCTAGTAATGATATCTAAATTAACAGAGTTATCAAATGAGGAGAGGCTAAGTTATGTTACCAAAAAATAATTACTGAATTAAACTGAAAGTGTTTGCATATACAGTTACACCAAATGCAACTCTTGGAATAGAAATCCACATCCATGTATATTTATGGTATAACTCCATATATCCTGAATGATAGTGAAGTGGCTATGTTGCAAGATCAGCACTGACTATATTGGACACAACGGTCCCACATATCAATCTACTGTCTGTGCTTATCTACCCAATCCTTCCCAATTGGCCTTAATTCAATATCATGGAACACTATATGATCAAGCGGAGGAGTGGGTATTAGCTGCTGCATACCAAACTTACGAAGTACTCTGTCTGGATAATGTCACTCAACTATCCAGTAACATATGAGTGGGACACAAGCCCTCCAAATGTGTTGTGTCTGTCGGCAGCAATATGGTAGAGCCTGTAGAATATCATCGGTGTAGGGCTCCCAAATAATCTGTTATCGTAACAAAACATATCAAATTAAATCAAGAATTAATTTAAAAGCTAACGGTATATTAAACTAGTTGGTTGCTATCATAACATACATCTTCCGATGCCATTATATCAAGTTGGTACCATAGATCTAGCAACATATGTGTGGGGACCTCCGTCGTCTGTAGTAGACATGGCCATTTGGGCCCGTGGACCCGGAACCGGCCCGTTGACCGGGCCCGCGGGCCCAAACTGGAACCGGAACCGGCCTTCAAGGGCCGGTTCCGGTTCCACATTTTTCGGAACCGGCGCCAAGCTGTCGCGACCTAAAAAATAAATTTTCAGGCTAATGGATTATCAGGTTAATAAAATTAACTAACCTAACTCGAACTCTCTCAAGTCCATACCAAATCGCAACTTAATTGGTTAACATGCAATGTATTTTGAATTTGGAGTCGCCACTAATCATTTATGGTAGGTCGATTAGAAACCTAAATAAAATAGCGGGAGAACTATTTTATTTCTACGAACCAGAGATTAAGAGTCCGGGGACTTGATTACGCTAGATTACTCTAACGCCCTTTCGGTACCATTTTATTTCATGAAAAATCATTTGAGAAGGCAACATTAATTGATTTTTAACCTAAGTCACTAACAAAGGCTATCATGCGGGTGCACAATCAATTAATAGAACATCCAGAAATCAACATAATCAAAGGAGCATACGCCACGCAAGTTAGTTCTTTTTTTAATTTTTGATTTTTATATGAATGCATGAAATTATTCTATGATGTAATGACATGAATTACATGTAAGACTAAACTAGATGACATGCAAATTAAATGAATGCACAAATGAGACCATGATTTAATTAAATTAACTACGTGACATATAAATTAATTAAAATGCAATTCTAATATACAACTTAAGCTAAAATGCAATCTAAAATGACATGGCGAAGATGAATGACGTGGCATGGATGACACGGTAAAGATGACGTGGCATGGATGACGTGGCAAGGATGACGTGGCATGGATGACATAGCAAGGATGACATGGCAAGGATGACGTGGCATGGACGAGGTAGCATAGATGACGTGGCATGGATGACATGACAAGGATGACGTGGCAAGGATGAATTTTTATTATTATTTTCGGATGAATTTATTTCCTAAAATAGAACTATGCCAAAACAATTCTTATCTTGCATATTGTAGAGTCTAAATTGACCTAAACTCTAATATATTAAAGACAAATTATTTTATACATGAAGCTCTATTTAAACATGCAATTTCTATCCTAAAATGCTATCTTATCTACGTGATGTTATTTTTAAAAGATATGCAATTTTCAAATACAGTATGTGAATGAATGCATTTTTTTTTAGAATTTTCAGGATTACATCATGCGACGGATATATTCTAAAAAAAATACAACAATCAATCAAATTAGATCAAATGAGGAAAGTGAATATGTCAATCAATGTCGATCAGGAAAGTGGATATATCAATCAAGTTTTAAAATACTTCGCGAAATATTTGAGTCAATCTTTATTTCGTGATCTCACGATTAACGATTGAACCCAAAACCTTGCCTAATTGGGTATTCTGTCGATAATCTTAAAGACGGACATTCCCGATTGTATGACAAGTTGCGAATTAGGAAAGGAAATTTTCCTAATCAACCTGTATTTTGAAAAGATATCCATCTTGGTGCAATTTATTCGAAATAGGCAAATAAATCACGAATATAAGATTCAAAATAGGAAATTTACCTTGTGTTTCCTGATTTGAATTTGACCAAAGATTGCACTCCAAGCTAGGACAAAGGACGTCGCACCTTGTGTTGCAGAATTTCTTCCCTTGTTTAGACTTGCACGAAAAATTGCACTTCGACCTCGCGAATTGAAACGATCGGCCAGTGCGATGAGGGTCCTTTGAAAAAAAAAAAGGCTACAGTGGAACAGCAGAGGCACCGACTGTGGTCTTAGGAATTCCCGGACAATATAGTACCCTATAGCCCTTTTTAGCGCCAAACTCCTGTAAGCACACACGCTGATCTTCTTTGCCAAAAAGGATTAAAGTCGTCCCTTTTAATATAATATTCAAGCTCCAAAGAGTGAACAACTCTTGCACCAAAACAGCAACTTTGTCAGTCTTAAAAAAAAACGGTAAAAAGCAAATCGTTTAACCTTGGAAACGAGCTCGTCAACGGACGGAATATGAGGTGGTCAGCAGAGGCGTTGACGATGGTGTAGAACGACTACTTGTGGGGCGTCCAGGCGATGACGGAGCCGCTGGGTGACAGCGCACGGACGACCAGCAGGCCGGTGATATTCCGAGGTGTCGATGGGTTGAAGAATCGGCTACCGAACTTAATCAAAGAGGATTGTCTCGACCGGAGGGGGAGACAATCAAACTCACAAATCTCTAGAGACTCTCTTTCACTGTGTGCTAAGAATTTTTTAATATTGCCTCCACCCCTCGTGAACCCTAAGCACGTTCTTTTTATAGGCAAGGATGACTTTCATCAGAGAAAGAAACAAGAGATTATTTCCTCTTTATGGCTTATGCGGATCTCATTTAATTTCTAGTCTCGGGTGAATCTTTCCCTACATTCCTTTCAAAGTGAATATATGAAGAAATAATCCCTTCCTCTATCAATTTGATTTGTTTATTCCTATTCCTGCCATCTCAGTGGAATATTCTGCTCTGTCATAATCATGCCAAATTACACCGACACTCATCTTCTATGGTGGCATATTTTATATTCTTTCCTTTGTTCTATTATTTTCCGAACCGTTATTTTTAATAAAAAATAAAATAAAAAAATAGAGAAAATGATAATTGCTTGAAGTGGGATTCGAACCTTTGATCTTTTAGTTGAAATAAGCACCCTAAACCACTCAACTACCTTCAATTTGATTGTTCATATTGCAAATAAATTATAAAAAATATATGTGGACAAATTGAAACGGCGGGAACCGGCGGTTCCTTGAACCGGACTCGGAACCGCCGGTTCCGAATCGGAACCGGAACCGCCTCTTTAAGGGCCGGTTCCGGTTCCATCTTTTTTAGGAACCGGAACCGGCGGTTCCGTCGAACCGTGCATGTCTAGTCTGTAGGCTTAAACTCCAGCTGCATGAAGAAAAAAAATGATATTTTCATATATTATATGCATTTGAAAGAATTAATGACTCACGAACTAAAAAAGCAATAGATCACATACCAACTACCGAGAGGTGCATCTAGCAAAGATTCATGATCCGCCAGGGATGGGGAGACACATCTGAAGCGCTCGCACGCCAAATTTGCAATACATGTAGTGCGCCCCCGATTTGATGCTTTGATGGATCGATTGCACTGCATAGCTCCTGATCCAACCACGCAAGCGCTGCTGAATCCCAACTATACTGCATAGGGTCGTTGAGGTCTTCCAATAGTGAAAGAAACAGTAAACTAACCCGGGCCCCTGATTTATCCGCAAACATAGATCCTCCAAACAGGCGGAGAATGAAAGCCGTAGCATGCTGCACTACGTTGATGCCATCAGCATCTTGCGAAAGATCATCAAAGTGTTCTCTTAGCCAGCCTAAGTTTATTTGCATGCCACCCAAGTTGGGTGGGCGAGCCCCAAGTAGATCATCACAGAGAGTGCCCTAGTTGAAATCAGTAGGGCCAGTAACTGTACGTCCATCTCTGGAAAGCCCTATGATCACTGCATATCATGCAGCGTGATCATGCATTCACCTTCCAACATATGGAAGGTGCGGTTCTCGGGCCTCTACCGCTCGATCAACACAGTAATCAAATGCCAATCGACCTGGAAAAATCCCATCTTATAAACTCCATAAAAGCTCGAATCTCGAAGATACCGGACTATGCGCGAATCAAGTTCGTCTACTTGTAGCATTGATCGTTGACATCTAAGGACTGCATTCTGATCTACCTATAAAATGTGATATGAATTGTTAGTAGCAATTTTGATATTGTTGTTACGAATGACAGAAGAACTGCTAAATTTCTCAATTAACTGAGCGTTCCATACGATCTCTGTTGACACCTGATTTTTGACCTAGCTTTTTTCATTTTTTATTTTTTGAAAAATCATAAAATATTCATAAAAAGTCAAAAAATTACAAAAGCAACTTTGGTGGCCTTGGCCAAGCCCAAGGAACCATTCTTGACCAAAAAATAATTTTTCATATTTTTCATATTTTTTAATATTTTTTAGAAAATAGAAAAATACTTAAACAAATCAATAAAAATAGAATTTGAGGTCACAAAAATATGGAAAAATATCCAATATTTTTATTTTTAATCCGTTGTATTTTTGACCTCACAAAAAATCCAAAATCAGATTCAATTTTAGGTGTTCCTTTGTAACTCGTACTATTGAATTTGAAGAAAAAAATAACAATTGAGTCTTTTAATTTGCAATTTTGGCATTTTTTAAGATCTTGACATTCAATATAACTATCCCCTATTTCAATTTAGCCCAATTGTTTGCGCGATTTGCTCAATTGCACGGATTTGACAAAATTACATACTAAAATTATATTTTAGTCCTTGAAACTAAGCATAATTGAAATTACTTTCGATTCAAGGGCTATCATTGCAAATTAAACATGCTACCCAATGGATTTCACCATTTTAAATCGATTGGAACAGGTGGTTTGACTCAATTTGATCATTTGCACCCTCAATTACACGATCCCCAATTTCCAATTAAATGAAAATTTGGGGGTTTTGTAGAAATTGATGAAAACTTTTGGGCAAAACCACATTTCTAGATAGAATTCATGCCCTAGATTCGATTATGAGGTTCAATTGCAAAATTTTCCCATTAATTTGGGCTTAATTTGAAAAGTCCTATTCGGGACCCGGTTCAGACCGGTCAGACCGGTCGAACCGATCTGCTACAGTGTCATCGTCTTCCTCAGGTTCCTAGCGAGTGAACAGTAGAAGGACGAACTTTGACGGGGAAATTGACGGGCCAATCGACCTCAATTGAAGATGCAATGGTGGGTGTTTAGTTCCTTAGATCACTTACCGTCGATTGGAGCTAGAACGACGATCAATGGCCACCGGAGGAAGATGGAATTGGTCAGTCAAACCTGCAAACCAGTGAAAGTCAACATTTTCAAACACAGGTCAAAATCGTGCCAAATTCGTGAGGAATGAGGCTCGCCGGGAAACCAAATGAACCTTGGCAAATTACCCATCCTCCCCGGCGCCAATTGAACCTAAAAACACGTGCTGCCACGTGCCATTGAAGTCAGTTGACCGTTCCCCGATTCGGCGCCAAAATCTCAAAAGCTATATAAGCCCGTGGGGGGCTTTCGGTTAAGATAGTTAGGAGATTCAGTTGTAGAAGGTGAAACCAAATCAAGAGAGAAGGAGAAGGAGAGAGAGAGAGCTCGTCCTCCAACAGCCATTGTTGAGGACAGAGCTCGAATCCACAGAGCATCGGTCAGGCCTTTTCAGGCTAGACCAAAGCTCGGGGAGACCTCCAGGAGACCGCCCAGAGCGCTAGGAAGCGATCGCCGCCGGCCGCGCCCCGCGAAATCGCAAGAACAGGTGAGTCACAGTCTCGAGTCTTCCTTCAAGCTCTCATGGCGATTCACGTGTTTCTTGATCATTCATGCAATTAATGTGTGCGTTTCGTTCCCCTAACATCACTGACCATGTTCGCGTCTTCATTTTGCATCGATTTTGCTCACATACCCCGAATCGAGTCTTCCGATTTAGCCTCCACAGCCGATTCTTGCCCAGCCAAATCTGGGCCGAGCGAGCTCGATCGGAGCTCGAGGTAAGTCCCCTAAACATTGAATGATGCTTCACTGTTAATGAATTGGTTTAATACGCCATGAATTGCCTGATTAGAGTACATGAGTGTGTACTGGTTCTTGTTCGATCGCGCTTGATTCTGTGAATGGATTCGTGTAATCTTGAGATATGTTAAAATAGAAGCGATTTCGAGTTGATTGGCGCTGGTTTCGCACGATTCCATCAAAGTTTCACCGTTGGATCGACGTCGGAGTGCTTCAGCCGTCCATTTCGCCGGGGTCGAAAGGTTGAAGACGATGCTGACTTGGCAGGTCAACGAGTCAAAGCGCTTAGGTGGCGATCGGCCATTGGTCCACGCGTCAGTCCAGTCAGCTCGGCCGTTGGAGGTTGTTATTCGAATAGGTAGATCCAACGGCTGAGATTAATTGAGCCCAACAAATATTGTCCGTCCGATTAGAAATTAGGATAATGCAAAAATGATTTTAAATCGGAAATAAAAAAATGATGAAAACGGCGCCGTGTGGGTCAGTTAGGAGGCGACGTCGTTTAGGTTAGTGGGATCGGACGGTCCAGATCAAGTCCCATGTTCTAATCGCAGCCGTAGGTTTAAGTAATTAGATCGGACGACCCTGGTCAAGTCTTCAATCAATCTGAACCATAGGATTTGGTAAGTCAATCCAAAGATCGTGGGTCAGCCACGTGGTCCATTAAAGACCGTCAGATCAGTGCCAAATAACCTGAAAATCAGAAATGCTTTAAACGGCGTCGTTTCGACCAAGGATTTCGCGGGTCTGGGCCTGGGCCGGGTTCCGGCCCGAGTGGGTCGGGTCGACCCGGTCCGAATCACATTTTTTATTAAAAAATCAATAAATAAATAAAAAATAATAATAAAAAATAAATAAATAAATCAGAAAAATCTTAGAAAATCCAAAAAAAATGCCAGAAAATTCCAGAAAATTCCAAAAAAATGTGAAAAAAATGTGGAAAAATCCTAGACATTCCAGAAATCCCCAAAAAATCGAGGGTTGACCACAGACAACTGGTCAACCCTATTTTCGGGGTTTCTTATCCATTTTCCCGAGACTTGACGACATTACCCTATAAGGGTAAGTCGCCTCTGCCATGTATGCGAGATAAGACCAATAATACCAAGGTAAGAATTAGGGTCGATTAGACAACCAATTCTTAGGTTTGGGTCTTCAAGTCCCGCACCTTTTCTCAAAATGACGATTTTGCCCTTCAATAGGAAAATTGTCTTTCTTGTCTCAATCGAGTTCTGAAAATTGCTTGAAGTTAGGATTTGGGTCAGGTGGACGACTAACCCTAATATTTGAGATTTTCAATTCTCATCTTTGTCCAAAATGATGACTTTACCCCTCCAAGGGTAAAATCACTTTTAAATTCCAAAAAAATCCTGGAAATTCCAGAAAAATAGGAAATGGATTGGATTGATGGCCAATCCTATTTCCCCCGTCTTCTGACTTCCCAATTCGTCTAAAATGACAGATTTACCCTTTTAAGGGTAAATTTTCCCGAATTATTCAAAATTAAGATTCTACCCCCTCATGGGCGAATCATGTCAAAACCACTCCTAAGCCTTGATTGATATTTCTCTAGGCTAATAGGGCC
Source organism: Rhodomyrtus psidioides (assembly GCA_021437785.1). Classification (NCBI taxonomy): domain Eukaryota; kingdom Viridiplantae; phylum Streptophyta; class Magnoliopsida; order Myrtales; family Myrtaceae; genus Rhodomyrtus; species Rhodomyrtus psidioides. The sequence goes on from JAILYB010000121.1 coordinate 529,210, forward strand.
TCATTAGGGATACCATGCTGATTTCATGTGTTTTATTCGCATGTACTGGATCCTTGATTTGCGCACTCATTTTTAATGATTGTGAGTGATAGGGTAGTTGTTCTCATCTGCATGAACTCCTAGATTTAGGATCTGTACCCCACTCATCTGTATGAAATCCTAGGATCAGATAAACCATTCAGCTTAGGTACCGAAAGGGCGTCAACTCTGACAGTTGGCGTAACTAAGTCCCCGAACCCACTTCTCTGGTTTTCGCAGAATCGAATAGACCACTCCCAACTATTCGATAGGGTTTCCGATCGTACCTTCCACGAAACGATTGGTGGCGACTCCTTGGCATGTACACTCATCACATGTCACTAGACCACACTGAAAGTCGACCACGTATATCCAGCAGTTGCGATTTGGGTAATGGACCTTGGGAGAGGCCCGCGTCCGATCAAGCCAGCGATCGGGCGGCCCATTAACCCGCTCCCCGCTCAAGGGAGAGAGTGGGTCGCGACAATCTCTTATCTATGCTGGGTCTGCCTTGTAAGTAGTGAATCATTCTCAGATCCCGACTGAATGTGAGTCCTCTATGCCATATCTACAATTGTGATATCATAACATTACAATAAATTCATATATCTAATGTTGACATGGAATAGATGAACGAAATAAATATCGCGCAATTGTAATATTATAATATTATATATATAAAAAATTAATATATCAAGGGTACACATAATTCAGAGGAACTAAACAAAGATCGCACAATTGTCATATTATAACATTACAAAAAATCAGTATAGCTCTTTACCCAAAGAAAAATATAGCTAATTCACATAATTCACACAACTGTGATCTATTCTCGGGCCGCTCTGTGTGCACAAGTTTGCATGTTGTGCCTTAATTTTCCACAGTTGGTGCAATGGATACGAGAATTGCAACTGCTTGGCGTCCTCCAGTCCATCTCATTATGTATCCGCGATGCATGGGGCTTTCCTTTCTTCCTAGTACGGCTCGGCTCTGGCACTAACGGTAACGCGTGAGGTTCAGACTAGCAATCAACATGCTCTAATGGATAAAACATATATCGATAGCACTGAAGAGTTTTATCCATCGTGTACCACTCATCTACGTATGTGTGGTAATCAATTGAATGTGCATGACATGCTGCAATTACATGGGAACATCAAATTTTAATCTCTTCAAATTTCCCACATGTGCGCGTTTACAGATCTAGACGCACTATCTATTTCTAGTCCCCTGATCCTCTAGTTCTGTCACGTCCAGTTTTAACTTTGAAAATCCCTCTATCAAAGTTGAAATGTGTGGCTTCATGCCTGTTTGCACGTTCACTGTTCTTCACGAGCGTCTGACCCGCAAAATGCGTGTATACATATCTTTGGTCCATCTGCATCTTTTACATCATTCTTCTCGTGTCAAAATAGAGGGCCAACTGATAAAATATCTTCTCCACCATAGCTGTTATTGGTAGACCATGATAACCCTTCAGCATGTCGTTGATCGATTCAACTAAATTTGTTATCATCGATCCATATCTTCTCTCTCCATCGTAAGCCCTCATCCATTTGTCTCTTAGGATCTGGTCACACCATGCAACTGTGCGTAGATCCATACCCCTAATTTTGCTCATGATGCGATCGAACTTTCGCTGTTGATTTGCGTAAGTTGTACATTACAATAATAATTAGTACTTCGGAATCAAATTTATGAACATGTAGTTTCCTCAAATTTGTAAATTTTACAATTTACCAGCCGCCTCAACAAGTTTTTTCCCTTTGGCATTTTTGAATTGTTTATTGTAGTTGCCGACAATATGCCAAACGCAATATCTATGGTGGCAATGTGGATGACGCCACTCTGCTGTCTCCATCGCTCTTTTAATCCCGATATGCATGTTCGATATTACACAAATATTGTCCCTATAAGTGACATATATCCGCAACAAAATCATAAACCAAATGCAATTCTCAACATTTTCTCGATCGACCACAGCAAATGCCAATGATAATATATGATTGTTGCCATCAAGTGAAGCCGCTACAAGGAGTGTTCCTCGGTGTTTTCCGTACAAAACAGTACCATCAACAAATATCACAGGTCAGCAACTTGCGAAGCCTTTAATCGTCTGCTTAAAAGTCCAAAACATCTAGTTGAAAACGGTGCAGCCTTGATCGTCGTTCATGTGATCATCGATCACAAAATGAGAATCGGGATTTCTTACCTCCATTTCGTTCATGAACTTCCTCAACCTATCATACGACTCATCTCATCCTCCGAAAGCTTCTTGAATTTCCATTTGTTTAGCTGTCTAGGTTTTACGATAAGTAGGTTATAAGTGCAGCTTGTTTTGAATCTTTGTCATGAGTGCCTTGATTTTGATATCTGGTTGGGCGGTAACCATTGCTCTTATCTAGCTGCATATGTACTTCTGATCAAGTTGCCGATGATCCCGTGACATTTGAGGATTAGTACACATGCATGGCCCATTGTACTTAGTTATTTTCCAAATAGGGTACCCACTTTATGAGACGCGCGGAGCCTCCACCACACGGTCCATTTCAATTACCACATTTTATCACATATTGTGACTTATTTGTCACATGACTGTGAAATTGAAGATTTTTTTATTAGAGAGTAGTCTTTCGCAGCCAACTGCAACGCATCCCGTGATGGGAATAACATGCCATCATCAAATTCTTTTGATAGATCAAATGACATATGCCCTAGCTTGGCTCTTCTATCGTCTTGCATCAACTGCAACGCGTCCCGTGATGGGAATAACATGCCATCATCAAATTCTTTTGATGGATCAAATGACATATGCCCCGGCTTGGCTCTTGTATCGTTTTGCATCATATCAAATTCAATCTCCAAATAGGGCGTTGGATGTACCAATGGTAAGATGGGATTGTTGCAATGAATGTTGTAGTAAGTCTCTATATTGTCACTTCTGACATCTTCTTCATCACTGTCATCAGTGTCCATCCAAGCATCATCTTCCTCATCGCTATCATCTCCCTCATTATCATTATTATTATCGAACTCTATGTACTGATTAGGCACATCATCTTCATTTTCACTAATGTTGAAACCTTCCCCAATTGAATCATTTATCACCTGGTGTTCTGTTACAATTGCATAAAACTGCAAAAATCCCATAGCACCAGCCTGAAATGCAAAATGCTGGATCGTCCAAACTATACCATCATCATGCACCTCCGTAATGTCATATAGTATTTATACATCGGGTTATGAATATACTGATTTCCTATTATATTCAACACGCTCTCAATCGTAACACGTAACTTATCAAATGTCGATATGTTTGCAAACTCAACCTTCGTAATCATGTCCATTTTCCTTTCGCAATATTCTACGTCCCCTGCACAATCGCAAAAGATATAGACGACATTCTGTTAAATAAAAAAATTACAAATTATTTCACACCTACAATATAGTAAATATTGTCCCGAACACATTAACAAATTAACATTATAACTATGAATATATCAAATGAAATAAATATCATAGTATAGCCCTAAGCTTAGAGAATTTGTGATCAAAGTGATGGGGCAAATCGAGAAAATTTGGGAGCTAATTTGCCAGAAGGGAAAAATTGTCTTTTTCGAAGGCACAGGAAGTCAAATTACCCAAATTACAATTTGGCCAGTTGATTGTGGCTATTTCCTACTTTTTTCTGATTTAAAAAAAAATCAATTTTTTTAGGAGACAATTTACCAGAAGAGCAAAATCGTCATTTTTTTTTTTTGGAAAAGCAGGGGGCCAAAGACCCATGATAGTCCATGGCCAGTTGATTGTAGCCATTTCCTATTTTTCGAGATTTTTCAAAAAACAAATCAATTTATTTGGGAAGCAATTTGCCAAAAGGGCAAAATCATCATTTTTTTGGAAACGCGGGGGCCCAAGACCCACAATAGTCCATGGACAAGGGCCCAAGACCCACAACAGTCCATGGCCAGTTGATTGTGGCCATTTTCTATTTTTGGATTTTTCAGAAGTGTTTCAGTTTTTTTTAGAGGTAATTTGTCAGAAGGAAAAATTGTCATTTTTTTTCCCGAAATGCGGAGGCCAAATATCCACAATAGTCCATGGCCAATTGATTGTGGCCATTTCCTTTTATATCTTTAAATAATTTTTCCAATCTTTTCTGATTTTCTAAAATTTTCTATGATTTTTAAACATTTTATGATCAATTTTATATTTTTTTAATTTTTTTATTATTCAAATTTTCAAATTATTAAAAAAATATTCTTCAGACCGTGTCAAACTCGGCCCGCGCTTCTTGTGCCATCTGTTCACCTTTTTTTTTTTGTTATTCCCCCAAATTTTCATTTTAAACTCCTAAAACGATAAATATTTTTTGGGTATTTATCTGACCACGAATAGTATTTTTTGTTTTTTTATTTTTATAATAAATTCAAAAAATATAAAATAAATATGAAAAATATGTTTAGCTCAAAATTGGTTCCTAAGGCTAGGCCAACGCTTCCTCGTTCCAAAACCAGTAAATATTTTTAAAGAATACCTAAATTCTTAAACATTATAACTATTACCAAAACATCAACAAAAAATTAAAATATATTACTAAAAATCTATAAGTAACATACATGATTCAGGTATAAATAATAACAAAATAACTATACTTTCGAAACTGTAAAAAATAATTACTACGAAATTTACCTCAAATTACCGAGGGAGCGAACGCACCGAATGAAGAGCTCAAATTGTCAACAGAAAGCGCCGAATTAATATAAACATTACGAAAATATTAACATAAAAATGTAGTACTAATAACCTATAAATTATATAAAAAAATCATACTTAATTACAAGGGAGAGCGTACTGAGGTAGAGGGAAGTGTTTCGAGAAAGGGAGATGAAACGTGTTTTGAGAGGGGGGGGGGGGGGGGGGGATGTTCTATAGGGAGGGGAGAAAAGGGGGGAGAGAATTGTTATCTAAGGGAGGGGGAGGGGGGGCGGGCGCTGCAAGGCTGCAACGCCTTTAATCAGGCGCAAGCACTATGGGGGCTGCAGCCCCTCCCCCTCGCTCGGCAATTCATCTGCCGAGCGCCGCGGGGGGCCATGCGCAGGCGCTCACAGGGGGCCCGCCTCGCTCGGCAGTAGCGAGGCCTATTTTGGTAAATATTTTTTTCTAATATAATTTTGTAAATATTTTTTTTGGATTACTTTAGAAAAAAAAAACCCTATTTTTAGCTAGAATAAGAAAAAACCGAAATTTCACCATGTTATGTTGATTTGACACAATAATTCTATCGATTCAAAGTAATGTACCAAGGGTGTGGCATCAATGGGTAAATTTGAAGATTAACACTCTTTTGAAGATTCATATAGAAACGAGAAACGAGTTAAAATTTGAAGAACACAGCGGCTCATTCCAATTTTTGCTTTTTTTAAAATAATAATAATCAAAATACCCTTTAATTTAGTCATTATAAATTTCACCCACGTTATATATGATGACTATCTTTGTATTAAAGTAGTGGATAGAGAGCCAGAGAATATTGAGTAATTATTTGTACGGAATGTGATTCCTGGAACATCATGTAACCAAAAAGGGACACCCCTGCAATCCAGACAACACTAGTGACCTCATTGATTATTGATAAATTTCTGCTGGAGATGATTGTTTTTCGGTAACGAAAAATAGGTTTTGTCTCATTAAGGTTTGTAAATGGCTGGAAATATGAATTGACATTATTGCAAAACATACCCATTAGTCTACTCACTCTCAATGAAGGGTCCAATTCTGAAGCAAGCATAAAGCCACTGTGCTTGTATTTCCTTGATGAATCTCACCAGATCATACCTTCCACTGAAATGTTTGGACAAATTATTGAGGTGTTAATGTGTTTTTCTTACCTGGCCTGGTTGGGGTTCATGCAGGTTCCAGAACACATAGGTTTGGATCACATCAACTCCTCCTTCTTTGGCTTTGGCTATCAGATCAGGCCACATCTGCGCCATATGTAAGTGCACTGTAAAGCTCACAGAACGATTCGAACTCGCGGTATGTGTTGAACTGAGATTGACTGAGTGTATCATATCAGACTGCAACATTAGTCTGTCCAGTCCGGTGCTAAAGAGTTGTTCAATAAGGCGAAAGGAAAACAGCAATACAATGCACGAGTCTTTTACATTAGTCTAAGTTAACATGATGGCTTCTTCCTGCATTGTCTGTCAATCACATGGTTCATGTTAGAGAATAATTCTCTTTATTCTCTAACAGTTCACATTCCATAACCATCTCTTTTGTTCTGTTTCTGCATTACATGTTCACCGTGCTTCCATTTTCTTCCTGACAAGACAAAAGAACAGTTGCCAGAGAGACCAAAAGGGGCATCAAATGCCAACCAAGACTTTGACATTTGGGCTCTTTCTAAGGGACAGGTGTTGAACTTTCATAGCTAAACTGAGCTGCAATACATGTCCCCCGGGATTTATTCATTCCCAACTAATTCCAGCTACTTTAAGAGATATTCTCTTCTCTCGTTCTTTCACTGTGAGGAAGATATTATTTTGTTCTCATCCCATTACAGATGCAGATCACATCCTGGTAAGTACAAACTGTGTTTGATTAAAGAATGACGGAGACTTCATCAATTAGTGACAGAAAAAATCACTTGCATTATCTAAAGGAAGTTATCAACTCGAAAGAGAGAAAAATTAATTGAGACAGCAGAGTGTGAAAGCAGCTCTTAATAGTAATTATTTGCTGCTGCCAAAACAGCTGTAACAGAAAGTAGGCAGGATTCAAAGGAGATAAATGTGCAAACTGGTCAAGAGCCGTTTGATGTTGCTCTCATGATAAGGCCATGGCAGGTCGAGTTCGAATAAAGAGTCATTCTACTGACAATAAGATAGACAAAATTGACCGAGTGTGGTCGCCCTGAGGCGTGGAAGAACAAAGGGCCGGTGGCAGCCCGTGTCTCCAACGTCCAACATCCTTCATTATTATACAAGAACTATTGTGCTAGACATGTTGGTCCCAACCTCAAACTAAGATTCACGTTCCGCCGTTGGTAGTGAGTGATTAAGCAAGAATTAGAAAACGATCGAGTGGACCGGACAGAAAAAGCCAGATAAGAGCAACATTCGTGATTAGGGAGTTGCAGAGAGAGAGAGAGACCTGAGAAGTGCTTCTGGGATAGTGGATAGAACCAGAGAAAAGGATCTTCCTCTCGCCCCTTCTCTCCACAAGCTGGTCACCACCGCCATTATTGCAAACAAATGTACCTCCCAATGATAGCCGAGGATTTTAAGCCAGAACACCCCTACTATATACCATTGGTCCAAGTCAATAGAGAGAAGTAGTGAATTCGGTGCTTGCCCGGTTCACATGTGAGGTGGATCCTATGACTTTTATGACTATTTCTATTCTAACTCAAGCTCTTAAGCACTAATCTACCCTATCACTTTGTTAACCTCCTTATACCGAAAAACTATCACAACCCGAAATTTCCATAAAATTTGAACCTCGAATACAAAACAATTTAGCCTAAAATGGTGTACGGAATATACGCAATCAAAAAGCTCCCATCAGAACATATACACCTCTACTTTCGTTGCGAGATCTGATCCTGTCCATAAAAGAGAACGTCAGAAGCGCTAACCTTAAAGCTCCTGAACTCCAAACTCGACTAATCAATAAGATATTTTGGGTTAGCCCTAAGCTCAGTTAATGAAATCTTAGATCTAAAGTATGAGATAATCTTACCAGTTAGACCCAGGAACACATGGCGGGGTATCATCGCATTCAATAACCTTATGTATTCCATCTTGATTCTCGCTTAATTTTGTAATGGATCTCAAAAGTGGCGTGTCGTTCTCGAGGTAAAAGTATAATTGAATAAGACCACCACGCAAGGGATACAATATATACTCTACATAATTCAAGTACTTGTAGCCCAATTCAATCTCACATGTCAACCATTTTGATTTTTCGGGAGCATGTATCATAACATAGATTCACAAACATGTAAAAAATCCACACACCCCACTACATAATCATAAAATCCATTTCAAGTACAAATCAACAATGTCAAATTTCTTCATCATTTGTTCAGTTCAATAAAAATCAACTTTCTTAGACCACAAGTATTCACTTACCTTTCCCAAACATGATCCAAGTTCATTTAAGACTAATCCGGGCATTATCACTATATGACTGTATCCATGTATGCAATGAATGAAAATAAAACCCATGATCTGATGTTTAGTTCAACATTCAAAGGCATAAAAATGAATGAACTAACTTCATGATGCGCAATTACCACATAGTAGCTCATGTGTACCTAGGGGTGTCAATCCGGCCCGCGCCGGCCCGGCAGAAAAATGAGTTGTTTTTTTGGACCGGGTCTCGGTACTGTCCGCGTAAGGCTCGGCCCAAATAAAAAAAGCAGGCCCGAGGAGACGTGACAAACCCTGTACGAAGAGACGCCGAGTAGAGAATAGAGAAGAGAGGGAGCGAAGCTTCAGTGCGAGTGCGAAGGGGGTCTTAGGGTTTCTCCATTTTCTCGGTTTCTCTCGACTCTCCCCCTCTTCCAAGTTCGCTGTAATTCCAGAGTGCGAAGGGGATCGGGCAGCAGCGAAGCTTCGGTGCGACGAAGACGACTCAAGTCCCGACGAATCTGGATCAAAACGCTCTCTCCTTCTCCCAAATCGAAGGTAAGTGCAAAATTCACCACTGCAACTCTTGACCTTGTTTTAGCCGAATTCTTGTCTCCTTCGCCGTAGTCGAGATGGTGAAAGTTCCTTGCCTTGCGTTTATTCCTTCCTCCCCTCTTATACCTATCTTTGTTTCCTCGTAGTCGGTCACTCTGCACAAGAATCTCGGCGACATCAAGTGCGAGATCTTCTGCGACAAGGTCTCCAAAGCTTCTGAAGTCAGTAACTTCCATTCCATGTTGTGTCTGCATTTATAGTCACTTTCAAATTATCTTTTGATGAATTGCTGGGTGGTTGCAATTTTTTTTTTTTGCTCTAGTAACTTGGGCAGAGAGTGCTCTGTTTCGTTGGGTGTTACTGTTTCGAAACTTCAGATCAGAGTGCTCTAAACCAATAATTATATATGCTCTCTTGTTTTAATGGGTTCCTTTCGAGAATATAACCTGTCATGACACGAAATTAACTCACTCACACAAAATCAGCCCACCAGCGTGAGACAAAATATCCTTAATTTTTCATAGAATCTATTTAGTACGGATAATCTTTTAGTTAATCATGTCTAAACGACCCACTTACAAGCGGCATCAATACCAACCCTGCTGATTAAAATGGATTATACGGGTCGATTGGGTGTCTGTCTTGGAGGGTCGATCAAGGACACGAGGGCTATAATTCGGGTCGATTGGGTGTCTGTCTTGAAGGCATGTAGGCTCAGTTAGTTGTTGCATTGCTTGAAGCCTATTTGCTGAAATTGTATAGGTGAAAATGACAGTAGGCTGTTTTGAAATTTGTTTGTGATTGGAGAGCTTTTAGTAATTACCATTGAATGTTCAATTTGTTAGATGGCTGAAACGAGTGCTTCAAGTACCACAGAAAAAAAGAGGAGATCTTCGGTGGTGTGGGATCACTTCAAACAGATTCCTGATAAAGAAAAGGCTGAATGTTTGTATTGTGGGGCTGAGACAGGTTGTGCTAGTAATCAGGGCACCAATTCGATGCATCGTCATTTGTCAAGATGTAAGGAATACCCATATGCAAATGTCGATAAAAGGCAAAGAAATGCCTTGAGTCAATCAGGACAAGAGTTCGTCTGGACCTTGGAAATTTGACCCCAATGTTAGTCGAAGAGACCTTGCAGTCATGTTTATCATTGGTGAGTGCCCATTTAAGTTTGTAGAAAATGAGGGATTTCAAATATTTGTGCATAGACTCTAGCCGAAGTTTGTAATCCAGACGCGTAACACATTGAGGCATGACCGTTACAAGTTGTACTTGGAAGAAAAAAGTAAACTGAGAAAATATTTCTGTGAGACATGTCCGAGAGTCTGTCTTACAATCGACACATGGACATCATGTCAGAATTTGAGTTATATGTGTCTCATTGCTCATTTCATTGATGCTGATTGGAAGTTGCAAAAGAAAATATTAAACTTCTATCAAATCTCAAGTCATTCTGCCAAGATTATAGGAAAATCGATTGAGAAATGCTTGATTGAGTGGGGGATTCGAAACGTATTTTCTATTACTGTGGACAATGCAAGCTCAAATGACTCAAATGACTTAGGGATTCAACATTTAAGGAACAAACTTAACTCTTGGAACTCCCCGGTATTAAGAGGTGAGTTACTTTACATGAGGTGTTGTGCATATATACTGAGTTTGATTGTCAGAGATGGGTTGAAAGACATGAATGATTCCATCATTAGAATACGTTCAACTATACGTTATGTGAGGTCTTCTCCTGGGAGGTTGCGACGGTTTAAGGATTGTATCGACTTTGAGAATATTGAGTCCAAGAGTTTTGTATGCTTGGATGTAGATACTCGTTGGAACTCAACATATATGATGTTGGAAGCTGCTCTGAAATTTCAAGCAGTTTTTATCTCATTGGCATTTCAAGCAGTTTTTATCTCACAGATTTGCTCAAGAGCTTTCCAAGACGAAAGGATTGCCTAGTGGTGATGACTGGAAATATGCCCGTAACTTTCTTCCTTTCCTGAAGTTGTTCTACGATGCGACTTTAAAAGTTTCGGGTTCTTGTTATGTCACTAGTAACAATATGGGGAAGAATGTGTAAGGGATCCATGGAATCATTGACAGTTATTGTCAGAATCAGGACACGAGTTTGCAGGAACTGGCTAAGAGAATGAAGATCAAGTTCAATAAGTATTTTGGCAATGTGAACAACATTAATCTTACATTGTTCATTGCTTGCATACTGATGGCATAAGTGGGGCTATGCCATCAGTTCCCGCGACATAAGTGGGGCTATGTGGAGTGGATGATTAATGATGTGTATGAAAGTAATGACACAAATATTTTACAAGATAGAGTATTCACATCTCTGACATCATTGTTCGAGCAATATCGCACCGGTATATGCCCCCAAAGCATTTCTAGGCAAAAGAGCACAAGGATGGCAAGCACGTCAAAATCTCCTGTGGTTGATGCTGATTTTATGACTGCAAAATATCTTAGCCAAACCGGACAAGAATATTTGGAAGAAAAATCTGAACTGGATTTATATTTGGAGGAAAGATGTGAACGTTATAGCGCTACCTTTGATATCTTAAGTTGGTGGAAAGGAAATTCTTCGAGATATCCTATCCTTTCTTCCATTGCTCGAGATATATTGGTCGTGCCCGTCTCGACTGTAGCATCAAAGGCCGCATTTAGCACAAGAGGTCGTGTGCTTGATGTGTTTCGTAGTTCCTTGACCCCAATCATGGTGGAGGCTCTTATATGTGCTCAAGATTGGCTATGAAGCAGGCCACTTTCTTGTTCGATTGAGGAAGAGCTAGAAGAACTTGAAAAGTTTGAGTCAGGTAAAAAATTGTAGTTGTAGAATATTTTTTCCTTTTTACATTTCAATGGATACCTTAATTATTATTTTCATCAAAAATTTAATGCAGAGTTGTCAACTACGACCATCGAGCCAAACTTGACATCATAGTCTCTTGATGATTGAGAGTCATCGAGATTGAACACCCGAGTCGGTTTGTTCTGAGGGATCTGGTTAGTAATTCGGTGTGGAATAATCGAGCAATACGTGCTGCTCCTGTGGGATCCTCCAGTGTCACTGAATCCAGTTAGATTCTGATATTAAGCTTTTTGCTATCTTCTATCCAAAAGAAAAATGCCTGGCACCTTTTACAGAACAAATGTGGCTACCACCACATTTGTTCTAACTCTTCCACAATCGAACTTTTTGCTATGTTCTATCCAAAAGAAAAATACCTTGAGCTATCCTGAACCAAAAAGCTTAATATCAGAATCTAACTGGATTCAGTGACACTGGAGGATCCCACAGGAGCAGCATGTATTGCTCGATTATTCCACACCGAATTACTAACCAGATCGCTAAGAACAAACCGACTCGGGTGTTCAATCTCGATGACTGCTCAATCATCAAGAGACATCAATGTCAAGTTTGGCTCGATGGTCGTAGTTGACAACTCTGCATTAAATTTTTGATGAAAATAATAATTAAGGTATCCATTGAAATGTAAAAAGGAAAAAATATTCTACAACTACAATTTTTTACTTGACTCAAACTTTTCAAGTTCTTCTAACTCTTCCTCAATCGAACAAGAAAGTGGCCCGCTTCGTAGCCAATCTTGAGCACATATAAGAGCCTCCACCACGATTGGGGTCAAGGAACTACGAAACACATCAAGCACACGACCTCATGTGCTAAATGCGGCCTTTGATGCTACAGTCGAAGAATTTCCTTTCCACCAACTTAAGATATCAAAGGTAGCGCTATAACGTTCACATCTTTCCTCCAAATACAAGTCCAGTTCAGATTTTTCTTCCAAATATTGTAGTCATAAAATCAGCATCAACCACTTGTGCTCCTTTGCCTAGAAATGCTTTGGGGGCATATACCGGTGCGAAATTGCTCGAACAATGACATCAGAGATGTGAATACTCTATCTTGTAAAGTTTTTGCATCATTACTTTCATACACATCATTAATCATCCACTCCACATAACCCCAGTTATGTCGCGGGTCAAGTATGCAAGCAATGAACAAGGTAAGATTAATGTTGTTCACATTGCCAAAATACTTATTGAACTTGATCTTCATTCTCTTAGCCATTTTCTGCAAACTCGTGTCCTGATTCTGACAATAACTGTCAATGATTCCATGGACCCCATACACATTCTTCCCCATATTATTACTAGTGACATAATAAGAACCCGAAACTTTTAAAGTCGTATCGTAGAACAACTTCAGGAAAGGAAGAAAGTTACGGGCATATTTCCAGTCATAACCACCAAGCAATCCTTTCGTCTTGGAAAGCTCTTGAACAAATCTATGATCTCGTAATGCCAATGAGGTAAAAGCTACCTGTCCCCCGCGGCTGGAGATCCCTGAAAATGAATACCCCAGCATCATCTGCTGTATAGTTCTTTCAAACAGCGATATATCAAACGAGTCTGCCCAATAAATGTTGTCCACCAATTTGCAGAGCCGTCAACCTCATAATTTGTTAAGGGGAGCCATCAACTTGAGATTTCAAACTTAAGGAAACAACCCCAAAAATTATCATGCTCTATATTTCATTCTAAATTCAAGACACTAGCATCAACTCATCTTGACTGAATTTCATCCTCAAAATTTGCCAACCATCTATCTCAACTTGAGATATCAAACTTAAGGAAACAATCCCAATAATTAGGGTTAAGTACACCTCAAATGCCATAAGTTGTGTACGGCGGCGCTCACTTTAGTGCCAAAACTTTCAAATCGATCACTTTAGTGCTAAGTTTTTGTAACTTCGATCACTTAAGTACCAACTTCTTTTAAAAACGATCTCTTCAGTATCAAGTCCGATGAGCCACGTCAGTTCATATAATAATAATTAAAAATACACGTGTCGGATTTTCGGTGAGCCACATCAGCTTAAATCGAAGTTGGCACTAAAGTGATCATTTTTTAAAAAAAGTTGGCACTTAAGTGATCGAAGTTACAAAAACTTAGCACTAAAGTGATCGATTTGAAAGTTTTTATGCTAAAATGAGCGCCGTACACAACTTATGGCACTTGGGGTGTACTTAAACCCCAAAAATTATCATGCTCTATTTTCATTCTAAATTCAAGACACTACCATCAACTCATCTCGACTGAATTTCATCCTCGAAATTTGCCAACATCTATCTCAAGTAACCAACCCCAATTATTAAATCCATGCCAAGGTCAAGCTCAAAAAGTTACCCAAAATTATTGAAATCATTCTGCAATCAACTCACAAGATCAACATAGCTTCCATCATATCTAGTCCGTCACTAAACCTTACAGCTCATCAAATCCTCAAGCATAATTTCCGTAGCTCCTGCCTAATGGTCTCACAAACTAAACGGTAGAACTCAGTTTTGATCTTATATGATAGCCAACCAGGCAAAGTGAATATGACAGAGGACTACTGAGTTATAAATCCAAGGAACCACATGATTTAACATATGGGGTCATCCAAAAATAGCTTAAAGCATTTGTTTGACATTTTCCTGTAAGCACAGTCAGAGTAAGTTTTGTCCTTTCTACATGTATTCATACCATTTACAAAGAGCACCTTGTCATTTGGCATTTGGCATTTGGCTGGCTTATTTCACAAATATGTCAAACATCAATTCGAAATATTCACCAAAAGGATAATAACCATTGACATCTCGCAACATGATAATAATCATTCTATAATCAACACCTCAAAAAAAAATTGATTACCAATCACTTGCTCTGGAAGTTGCCTGGTTCTATATTTGTTTTCATTTTACTTAGCCCTCTTAAATGAATAGTCATTCTCGAAGTTGACACTCACCATCGTTCAATTATCATGCAAAATCATTTGAATCCTTTCATTTATCCTTCTAGGTTTCTCGCCAAAAAAAGAAAAAAAAATGAACAGAACCATAATACATTCGAACATCCTCTAATTTAACATTTCATGAAGCACTTTAAAACCACTGGATTCTTGTATATTTTCAATTTTCTTCTTCCAAACTTGTCAACAGATTTCCACCATAGTCAGTCAAAACCCATGCTTGTCCACCATCTTTCACCCATCACCAGTTGTGTCATACTCTATCTTCAGTGATCTCTCTATAATCCAATCTTATCATTCAGCCATAGAAAACCATTTTCCAGATCAGCGCATGGACACCTCGTTTGCGGCGCTCCAAACTAAGCACCGTTAATGGACTTATCAATTCTTCACTAGACCCCATTATTACTTCGTCCTTAAATTTTGCTAACCCAAGGAAGGCAAGATAATTCGAAGCTTAGCAGCCTAGGTCGTGCAAATAGAAAGGACCCCATGTCACCAGTTCCGGCAGGATCAACATTCTCCTTCCGAAATTAACCATCTAATGTTCCATCCTAATCCAGACATTCTCCTCCTTTAGTTAGCCCAAAAAACCACTTGATCACCTCTAAAATAATCATTGAGAGAAATGTGACATTGTCAAAAGCCAATTCAGAACCTTGTTAACAATATATTACTCAACACCAAAAAACCACTTGATCACCTCTAAAATAATCATTGAGAGAAATGTGACATTGTCAAAAGCCAATTCAGAACCTTGTTAACAATATATTACTCAACACAAGTAGATTCATCTTACTTATGTTAACTACCAGTGCTATGAGATATTTGAAAACTTGCAGTTCATTAAAACTTGTAATAGAATCTAAAATAATATGCATGACTTTCTTTGAAAGCAAATTTAAACTCACATGTTTAAAAAATGCAGGTCTTGTACAAAATAGAGCAAGGAAGAAAATTGTCATCAACAGCAAACAGGACAGAAAACTTACAATCAAGAAGTAGACATTAAAAAGGACCAAAAAAAAATCTCAAACTTTATAAAATAGAGAGATAATAGGAAATCTCTTTAACAGAGAACTTCTAAAACAGAGATAAGTGGAAACCAGAAAACAAAAGATGGCAAAAAGAGAGATTTGCAAACATGCTGCTCATAAAGCTAACAGCATGATTCAAGAAGGAGATGATTCAAACAATTGCCTTATGAGCTCGTCTGGGAGACGAGTGACTTCAAGCAAGCGACGGATTAGGTTTCGTGAAGGAGATGATTCAAGCGATGAAGAGACTCAGAGTGAAGAGGGAAAAGATGGGAGTCGTAGTTTTGTGATTATGTGATATCTAGGGTTCGCACAGGCACACTTTTAATGGGCTTCGCCATTCACAGTTGGGCTTTTGCGTGTCCGACATGCCCGACACGCGTGTTAGATGCGCTGACCGTTGTCGGAATTCCGACACGCGTACCGCGTGTCGGACACGTGTACCGCGTGTCGGACACGTGTTGATGTCCGACACCGATACGCATGCCTTGTAGTCTTTCTTTCTCTTGAATTTCTTCTTTCTCTTTAGTCCCACATAGGAAGAGCACCAAGCTCTTTACCTCTTCTAAGCCTATATAAAGACTTCTTATGTACATTATTTCATACACTATTAATAGAGAACATATACCATTCTCTCTTAATCTTTCTTTCTTAATCTTTCTTTCTTATCATGGTATCAGAGCCAAGATCATTGTCTTGAAAAGTATGCTCTGCGGTTGCCATAAATAAGTCAAGGTTCCATATATTCGTTTTTCTTTCTAAAGGCTTGCTCTAATCAGTGTTTCTCGATCCTTTCGATCAGTTTTCGCATCTCAATCCACACTTCTAGTTTCGCCAGTGATTTTTCTGTCGTCATGGGCGATTCTACTGATCGCGTCGATGTCAAGCTCAATGGTACAAACTATTCTCTTTGGAAACCATCGGTAATGGCAGCCCTTGTTTACCGCGATTTATTTGAGCATGTTGAAGGTTTCCGTCTTTGTCCTGATGCTCTTGAGGAAATTGACAAATCCAAGGCAGTTACAAAACGTACCGCTGAAATTCGAGCATGGACAGTTGCTGATCGGAAGGTTTAGCTCTATTGATCCTGATCTTCGCCTGCAATTTTCTCATATTGTTGAAGCGAAGCGTTTATGGGACCAACTCGTCGAGATGTTTACTCAGACTGGGGACATTCGGATGTCTATCAATTAGAGCAAGAAATTTATTGTGCTACGCAAGGGTCTCGCTCTATTCGGGACTTCTACATTCACATGCATTCTCTTTGGAGTCAATTGGATATTCTTGCTCTTGTTCTCTACCTGACATGCTTGAACTGTACCCAGTGTCCATCTACTCGGCTTCAGACTCGAGATAGGCATCGTCTACATACTTTCATTATGAAGCTTGGCTTTTCTTATGAAGGTATTCGCAGCCAGCTTCTTCATTCGCAGCCACCGTCCGCAGCCACCGTCCCTCCTTGACGTTATCAAAGAATTGCAGTCTGAGGAAACTTGTCTGGGTCTACTTTCCTCCTTTGTAGTTTCTGATTCTGTTGCTGTTGCCTGCTATTTTGGCTGCTCCACCTACACATGGCTCTCGCGCCGCCTTTCATATATTTATTGTCACCGTCTTGGACATGATGAGTCACACTGTTGACAAAAGAAGAAAGATGCTTCACGCCTTTCTGCGACACCGCATCCTATTCAGCATTCTGTCACATCTTCAGACTCTCAACCTATTACTCTGGTTTCTTCTTCTACAGATGACCAGATTGTTGCTCTTGAAGCCAGCTTGCTCGGTTGAGTTTTCTCTGCTAGGGTCTTTTCTCGATTTCGGCACTCCTACAATTTCTTCCTCTACAGGAAGCACTACTGCAGCCACTACATCTTTCAGGTGACACTTCTACTACCTAGATACTTGACTCAGGAGCTGCTAGACATATGTCTAGTTCCGCTACTTGTCTCACTCAGCTTTCTGAGCTCATGCATCCAGCACATTTCTTTACTGTTGATGGCTCTCCTCTCCTGGCTACCCGGCAGGGTACTCTCAACATCTCTCAAGATTTCAATGTCCCTGATGTGTTACTTCTCTGGCTCTCAATTTATTATCTTTTGGATAATTTACTGATGATGGATGTACTGTAAGCTTTACAAATAGCTCTTGCTTTGTGTAGGATCGTTTGAGTGGCCAGATGATTGAAAGGGGCAGTAGACGGGACGGGCTCTATATTATGCAACATCTCCATCGTCGAGGGCAGGTGGAGCAGGAGGTGCAGTAGAAGGGATAGGTGAAGATGGGAATGGTGGTGATATATCTGGATTCGAGGTGAAAACAGGACAAAGATGAACAGGAAAATCCATAAATGGAACAGGAGTTGATACAGGAGGTGTGACATTTGTAGGAAAGGAACGTGTTCATGAAAGGTAACATTGCCATAAATACATATACGTCGTGCATTTGGGTCGTAACATCGATAACCCTTGTGCTCAGTGCTGTAACTCAAGAATGCATACGAGATAGAGCGAGCAGTGAGCTTCGTACGTTCGGTGGATGGAAGAATGACAAAACAAGTACACCTAAAAACTCGAAGATGATTATGGCTAGGAGTAGAGACGTTGGAAAGGGGTGTCTTGATGGAAAATAGACGATGGTATGCGGTTAATTAGATGAACAGCTGTGAGAAGTGCCTCGGCCTAAAACTCGTAGGAACATATGTTCTGTCGCGAGTGGTTTCCAGAATATGACGGTGCTTGTATTCAGCAACCCCATTCTAAGTTGGAACCCCAGGACAAGATAGCTGAGGAAGTGTACCATTACCAGCCAAGAAAGACCGAAAAACAGTAGAGAGATATTCTCCACTCGAGTCTGAACGAAAAACTATGATTTTTGTGTCAAATTGGGCTTAGCGAGCTGAGTGAGACAAGCAGCGAAACTGGACATATGTCTAGCAGCTCCTGAGTTAAGTATCCAGGTAGTAGAAGTATCACCTAAAGATGGAGTGGCTGCAGTAGTGCTTCCTGTGGAGGAAGAAGTTGTAGGAGTGTCGAAATCGGCAAAAGACCCTAGTAGAGAAGAACTCAATCGAGAAAGCCAGGCTTTAGAGCAGCAATACGATCATCCGTAGAAGAAGAAACCAGAGTAATAGGTCGAGAGTCTGGAGATGTGATAGAATACTGAATAGGACGCAGTGTCGCAAAAAAAGCGTGAAGCATCCTTTTTCTTTTGCCAACAGTGTGACTCATCATATCCAAGACGGTGACAATAAGTACGTGAAAGGCGGTAAGAGCCACGTGTAGATGGAGCACATGGTGGAGCAGCTAAAATAGCAGGCGGAGCACGTGGTGGAGTAGCCCAAACAGCAGCGGAATCAAAAACTACAAAAGAGGAAAGTAAACCCAAACGAGTTTCCTCAGATTGCAATTCTTTGATAATGTCAAGGAGGGACGGTCTAGGAGAGCAATGAAGAAGCTGGCTGCGAACACCTTTATAAGGAGAGCCGAGCTTCATAAAAAAAGTATGTAGACGATGCATATCTTGAGTCTGAAGCCGAGTAGATGGACATTGAGTACAGTTCAAGTATGTCGTGCAGAGAACAGGAACAAGAATATCCAATTGACTCCAAAGAGAATGCATATAATTGTTGAAGTCCCGAATAGAGCGAGCGCATTAATAGCACAATAAATTTCTTGTTCTAATTGATAAACCCAAATGCCTCCAGTCTGAATGAACATCTCAGCGAGTTGGTTCCATAAACGCTTCGCTCCAACAATATGAGTAAATTGCGGACGAAGAGCAGGATCAATAAAGCCAAAAAGAATAGCCCACGTCTTCTGATCAGCAACTGTCTATGCTTGAATTTCGGCGGTACGCTTTGTAACTGCCTCGGATTTGTCAGTTTCCTTAAGAACGCCAGGACAAAGACGAAAACCTTTAACATGCTCAAATAAATCGCGGTAAACAAGGGCTGCCTTTACCGATGGTGTCCAAAGAGAATAGTTTGAACCATCGAGCTTGACATCGATGCGATCACTAGAATCGCCCATGACAACAGAAAATTCACTGGCGAAGCTAGAAGTGTAGATTGAGATGCGAAAACTGATCGAAAGGATCGAGAAGCACTGATTAGAGGTGCGAACAAAGCCTCTAGAAAGAAAAGCGAATATATGGAAGCTTGACTAGAGCAAGCAAGAGTGACGGCACAATAGCCCTAAACTCGTTGTCTTAATTTCTGATGCAGAAGATCCAATTTATGGCAATCGTAGAGCATACTTTTCAAGACAATGATCTTGGCTCTAATATCATGATAAGAAAGAAAGATTAAGAGAGAATGGTATATGTTCTCTAGTAATGGTGTATGAAATAATGTACATAAGAAATCTTTATATAGGCTTAGAAGAGGTAAAGAGCTTGGTGCTCTACTTATGTGGGACTAAAGAGAAAGAAGAAATGCAAGAGAAAGAAAGACTACAAGGTTATACAAGGCTATATGTCTAACAATAACTTGCGATCAGTCACATTGGAAGCTCAATATACCACGCGAACTACGAGCAATCTCAAACCTAAGAAAGTAGCGCAGTGGTCCAAGATCCTTCATGACAAAATGTTGCTGATGGTGCCTCTTGATATATTTAATATGGTCGCGATCATCTCCAGTGAGAACCATATTATCAACGTAAAGAAGAAGAATAGTGCAACCAGTAGAAGAGGCACGAACAAACATAGCATGATCAACCTCGCTTTGAGCAAAACCAGTAGATCGAATAACATCACTGAACTTCTCAAACCAAGCACGATGAGCCTGTTTGAGACCATAAATAGCCCGTTGCAAGCAGCAAACTTGTCTAGAGATATGAGCAAGACCAGGCGGAGGTTGCATGAAGATCCCCGTGAAGAAAAGCATTCTTAACATCAAGCTGAAAGAGATGACAATTACGAATTAAAGCAACAGCTTGTAAAGCGCGGACAGATGTTATCTTTGCTACGGGAGCAAAGGTCTCCTCATAATCAATACCATACTCCTGCAAGAAACCTCTGGCAACCAGACGTGCTTTGTAGCATTCAATACTGCCATCAGAACGGGTCTTAATCTTGTATATCCATCGGCAGGATACCAAGGAACAACTTAGAGGAAGAGGCACTAGCTCCCAAGTCCCAGTACTCTCCAACGCCATGAGTTCCTCAGACATAGCTTGACGCCACTCAGCATGCTAAACCGCCTCACGATACCTAGTGGGTTCTTGTACAGCATGAACAGCAGCCAAAAAAGAACTAACTTCAGTAGTTAGGAGATCGAGAATAGAGACGCTGGAAATGGGTGTCTTGATAGAGAATAGACGAGGGTAAGAGGTTAATTAGATGAACAGCGGTGAGAAGTGCCTCAACCCAGAACTCAGTAGAAACAGATGTCCCAAGTAAGAGAGCGCGACTGGTTTCCAGAATATGACGGTGCTTGCGTTCAGCAATCCCATTCTAAGCTAGAACCTCAGGACAAGATAGCTGAGGAAGTGTACCATTACTGGCCAAGAGGAAACAAATCTCCCCCCGAGTCTGAACGAAAAAGTTTGATTTTTGTGTTAAATTGGGTGGAAATCATGATAGTAAAAGACTGATAGCTTTTTTAGCAGAAGCAAATTTAAACTACCAACGTTGTTTGAAGATTGCAGGACTTGTACATAACCAAGTTTGAAGTTGCCATGATTTGCAAGATGTGAAAACTACTTTAATGAAAACGTTGAATCCAGTCACTCAAAGGCAGGAAACTTGACAACAAGAATAACATTCAGAAAGGGTAAAACATTAGTCGCACAATTTTCAAAATAGAGTGATGAGAAAATGTGTTCAATAAAAACATTCGAAATGTTGTTTGTTATTATTTATTTAACGTTTTTTTAAAATCTGATTACTTGAAGACATTCTATAGTGATAGTCAAGAAGTTAGTATTTCTGAAAAAAAAACAATATAAATATCTCACAATTCCTTCACAACAGAGAGACGTATTAGGAAATCTATTATTAACAAAGAACTTTTAAAAGTACACAAAGGACAACACAGTAGTTAATGTTCTTTTTGGCAAAAAACAGAGATTTGCAAACTTATTGCTCATGCAGCTATTGAGAAATCGATTGGAAAAATTTGTCATAAAATCTCCTTAAATGGTGTTCTTTCAAAGCAAGTTCAATGGAATTTGAAAATAGTAAGTCTCCTACAAGACAGAGTAAGGAAGAAAAATGCCAACATTTCCACCATTTACAAACGATTCTGCAAGAAAACTTTTTATCTGGTTGCTCTATGATAGAAAACCTAAATCAGGGAGTTAACATTTAGAAAGGACAGCTCAAAAGCCTCGTAATTATTTAAAACAGACAGATAATAAAAAGTCTGTTTAACAAACAACTTTTACAACAGACAGAAAGTACACAGAAGGAAGAACAAAAGTCTTAAGTTTTGGAAAAGAAAGAGATACTTGCAAACCTTCTGCTAAAAAAGCTATTAAGAAATAGATTAGAAAACTTGTACGTAGAATCTAAAATATTTTGCATAACATTCTTTGAAATCAAATTTAAACTCCAATATTGATTGAAAATAGTAGCTCTCGTGCAAAGCATAGCAACGAAGAAAATTAACATCATTTCCACCATTTACAAACGATTTTAAAAGAAAAATTTAAAGCCGGTTGTTCTTTGATAGAAAACTGAAAACCAAGAAGTTAATATTTAGAAATAACAAAACAAAAGTCTCAGAATTTTTTAAGACAGACGACTGTTGGGAAATTTGTTCAACAAAGAACTTTTGAAACAGAGAGATAAAACAACAGTTTAAGAAAATTTTTGCAAAAAATTAAATTTCAGCAAATCTTTTGCTCATAAACCTACCGAAAAGTAGAACGAAAAAAGTTGTGACAGAATATAAAATATTTGGAACGAAGCTCTTTAAAAGCATATTTAAACTCCCATTAAGATAGCAGGTCTCTTACAAAATCAGAGTAAAGAAGAAAATGCAAAGATTTGCAACATTTGGGAGAAAAAAAACTAAATCCTGTTACTAGAAGACAGAAAACTTAAAATTCGGAATCTAATATGTAGAAAACACAAAGTAAAAGTCTCAGTTCTTTAAAACAGAGAGCGACATTATGAAATCTCTTTAACAAAGAATACAAAAGGAATAAACTAAAAATCACGTTTCTTTGGCAAAAACGAAGAGTAGGTCTTGGGTAAATTTTATCTCTCAATATTGTCTGAAAAATAGTAGGTCTTGGGTACAAAACAGAGCGAGGTATAAGATTGCCAAAATTTGCAACATTTGGGTACAAATTTGAAAGAAAACTTCATATCCGGTTACTCAAAGACAAAAACTTAAAATCCAGAAGTTAACATTTAGAAAGGACATAAACAAAGTCTTACAAGTTTTTAAAACAAATAGAGAAGTAGGACAGTTTAACAAAGAACAGAGTAAGGAACGAAATTGCCAAAATTTGCAACATTTGGATACAACTTTGAAAGGAAAATTCATATTCAGTTACTCAAAGACCAAAAACTTTAAATCTGGAAATTAATATTTATAAAGGACGAGAACAGAGTCTCACAATTCTTTTAAAAAGGAAAGAGAAATTAGGAAATATCTTCAACAAAGAACTGATAAAACAAAGAGATACTTGTGCAGTTTTTTGTTCAAAAAAAAGAGATACTAGCAAACTTTCTACTTTTGGATTTTTTTTTTTTTACATAGGAAATGCCCATTGAGATATAGATCAGAAAAACTGGTGACGGAATCTAAAATATTTTGCATGAAGTTCCTTAATAGCAAATTTAAATTTCTAATGTTTGAATAATAATAGGTCCAGTGCAAAACAAAATAAAGATGAACTATACCAAGATTTGCAACATTTCGAAACAACTTAAAAAAAACCAAAACAAAACTTCAAATCCGGTTACTGGAAAATCAAGAAGTTAATATCTAAACAGGACAAAACAGTGTTAGGAAGAAAAATGTTGTCCGGAAAATAGTGGGTCTTATACAAAACAGTGTAACGAAGAAAAATGGCAAGATTTGGAAACGACTTTGAAAAAAAAAAAATCCTGTTACTTGGAGACAGAAAACTTATCAAGAAGTTAATATTTAGAAAGCAAAATGAAAGTCTCACATTCTTTAAAACAAAGATGCATTGAGAAATAGATTGGAAAAACCAGTAATAGAATCCAAAAGTATTTGTCCCCCATGTTGTTTGAAAAATAGGTCTTACGCAAAAACTTTTGATAAGGAAAGAACTTTTACCAAAATTGGCATTTAAAACAAGAGAAAAGTGCACATGAGGAGATAACAAAACATAAAGTTTTAGGGAAACACTGATTGGAAAAACTTGTGATAGAATCTAAAAGAAGTTGCCGCCATGTTGCTTGAAAATAATAGTAGGTCTTGTACAAAACAGAGTAAGGAAAGATTTTTGCCAAAATTGGCAACATTTTAAAATTGGGTTACTCAAAGACAGAAAATTTAAAATCGAGAAGTTAAACAGAGAGATAAGTATAAAAGGGGAGCAAACACTGAAGTCTGTTTTGGCAAAAACAGAAATTACTAGGAGACTTTCTGCTGATAAACCTATTGGAAAATAGATCAGAAAACTTGCCATAGTACCTAAAATATTTTGTATGATGTTCTTTAAAAGCAAATTTGAACTCTCAATCACACTAGGAAACTGTAGGTCTTGTACAAAACTTCGAAACAATCCTTTAAATCCGGTTACTCAAAAGAAGAATTTTTAAACCAAGAAATTAATATTTTAAAAAAAGTCTCACAATTCTTCGAAATATAGAAAGGAATTATGAAATCTCTTCAAAGCAAATTTTGATTCCAAATGTTGTCCGAAAAATAGCGGGTCATGTACAACATAGTTTTGTCCGAAAGGAATTAGGAAATCGCTTAAAAAATGACTTTA
Source organism: Rhodomyrtus psidioides (assembly GCA_021437785.1). Lineage (NCBI taxonomy): Eukaryota > Viridiplantae > Streptophyta > Magnoliopsida > Myrtales > Myrtaceae > Rhodomyrtus > Rhodomyrtus psidioides. The sequence goes on from JAILYB010000121.1 coordinate 553,701, forward strand.
AATCCTGTTACTTGCTGATAGAAAAATTAAAATCAAATAGTTAATATGTAGAAAGCAAAATAAAAGTCTCACATTCTTTAAAACAAAGACACATTAAGAAATAGATTTGAAAAACCTGTGATAGAATCCATAAGAATTTGCCCCTCATGTCATTTGAAAAATAGTAGGTCTTGTACAAAACAGGGTAAGGAAATAAATTGTTGGAAAATATAAGGTATTTTGATGGGTAAATGAATGAAAAATTGTTTCTCAAAGAACACCCTTGAGTTGGAAGTGGGAAGTAAAAGTATGTTAGTCCCACATTGAAAAAGAGGAATGCCTTGAAGTGATTTATATGTGGTTACACTCCTCGCATGTATACTCAGGGAATGCAAATCCCAAACCCTGACAGAGGCCCGACAAGTTGAAACTTGGGCACGAACGCATGACCGGAAAGTGGGCCTCGCGACAAGCCCATTTTTGTCTTCTGTTTTAATTTTTTCCAACTCAAGCCATTGCATAACGGCTCTAAACGGCAGATTCATTTAGCCGTTATTCTTTATTTACGAAATGCCCCTACTTACCCTATAAATAGGTGACTTCCCATTCTGTTTTTAAGAGAGACAAAAACAAGATCACGAAAATCTCTTGTCCCTCTTTTTCCAATTGTCTGCATCTGCATCTGCATCTGCATCTGCATTGTTTTCGATAGTGTTCACATTGAGTTCAAATTCATCGAAAGCTTTGGAGTGTTGTGCTTGCCTCTATCGCTACTTAACCGTTGTATTTTGAGAGACAGACGATCACGAAAACCTCAAAACACGTACTGGAGGGGACGAATCTCTTTTAAGAAAACTATGTCGAACACAGGCCTCGGTGTTTGTTTCAATTCCATTTCTTTCGATATTGTAATGGTTAGTGGTTTTGTTCAGATTTTGTGTTTTTCAGATTTTATGCTTTTGAGGGCTCAAATTGGTGCTTCTGAAGGCTCAGACTTTGTGCTTCTGACCCCTCAAATTTTGTGCTTCTGCCAACTCAGTGTTTGTATGTTTGAGGCAGTTTTCCATTCGAATTTTGAGTATTCTCCAATTTTATAAAACTTAACACTGATTCCTAACATAATTTTCGCCAAAATTGGCATAAAACAAATAGAAAAAAGTGTACATGAGGAGAAAACAAAAGATAAAAAAAGCTTTGAGGAAAAACGGAGAGATAATAATAAGTATGGAAAAGGAGAACAAACATTGAAGTTTTTTTGGCAAAAACAGAAATACTAGAAAACTTTCTGCTCATAAAACGTATTGAAAAATAGATTGGTAAACTTGTGATAGAACCTAAAATAGTTAGCATGATAGAACCTAATCACGTTTGGAAAAGTGTTGGTCTTGTACAACACAGAGCAAGGAAAAAATTGCCAAAATTGGCAACATTTGAAAATAACTTTGAAAAAAAACTTTAAATCGGGTTTATTCAAAGAAGAATATTTAAAACCAAGAAGTTAAGGACAAAACAAAGTCTCACAATTCGAAACAAATTGTCCAAAAAATAGTGGATCTCGTACAAAACAGTGTTAAAGAAAAATGCCAAGATCATTTCGAAACAACTTTGGAAAAAATAACTTTAAACAAAATTATCACAACTTTTTAAAACAGAGATGGATTTTACGACGTTCTATTTTAACGGGAAAAAAAAACTTTTTCAAAAAGAGAAGCTGTTCAAAAGGAGAAAACAAAGTTACCCTTTTTTTTGGCAAAAACGAGATATCTGAAACCTAAGCAATTGAGAAATAGATTTGGGAGACTTTTGACATAATCTAACATAATAAGCATGTTGTTCTTTAATAGCAAATTTAACTTTAAAAGGAATTGAGAGACTTTTCGTGTGTTTCCTTGATATGTTCATGTTACAAACAGGTTGAAAAACCAAAAGTAAAAAAAAGAGAGATTTGTTGATTCGTTGAAAAATTACTGTTCATAATGCCAACGATAAACGGGTATAACAAATTTGCGGGATAATATATCATGAGTATGCATGTTCTTTAAAAGAAACTTCGAACTCCAAGAGATGTTAGAGAAATAACATGTCTGGTGCAAATCAGAGAAAGGGATACAAATCCCATCAGTTGCGACGTTTCGGGAAAAAGTTGACGAAAATCGGGTCAATCTTTGACAGAAAACTTGTGGGAATCATTACCAAATCTCACTGCTCATCACGACATTGACAAATAGGTTGGAGAAATTTGTGGGATATAACTTAAATTCCCACAAGATGTATGAAACCATAGTAAGTCTTGGATAAATCAGTGTACGCAGGAAAATTCAGAAGTCGGTACATAGTGAATTGTGTGAAGATTTTTAAGTTCTCACGACAAGATTTACCCCCAACGATGGCACAATCGAAACGCAGCAACACCCATTCACACAAGCCAGAGAGAAAAAGTTCCAAGGAACTCACGAATCCGCCTCGAACTCCAGCAAGCCCTCGAATCCGCACGATCTTGCTCAGCCTCGCCTTCGCAGCCACCAAGCGTGACCCAGTCGCCGGGCCGCGATCATCGGAGCTATGGAATGGCGTGAAGATTTAAGTTCTTACAATGACACCCATTCACACAAGCCAGATAGAAAAAGTTCGAGAAACTCACGAATCCTCCTCGAACTCCAGCAAACCCTCGAATCCGCCGCCCGCACGTTGTTGCTGAGCCTCCCCCCTCGCAGCCACCAAGAGCGACCAAGTCGCGGAGCCTCGATCAGAGTCTCATTCCTCTCTCTCTCTCTCTCTCTCTCTCTCTCTCTCTCTCTCTCTGGGGCCCGACACTGGGGCGTCACATCATCGATGATCGGCCGCACGGCGGAGCCAGATGTGGCTCCGACCTCTCCGATTGAGACACATGTGGTGTGGCTCCGTCGAGAGAGGAAAAGGAAGCAAGTGAACAAAAAACGAAGAAAGAAAACACAGACGAAGAAGAAGAAAAGGAGGAGGTGGTGGTGGTGGTGGTGGGAAAGCGATGATGTGACTCTGTGTGATAAAGAGGGGATCGTTCTTGCAACGGGCATTTAGCGTCACTTTGCTCATTATTCCAAATTTGCCCCTCATAAAATAGGAAAGTGGATGACACGCGAGAGGTCGAAACGGTAAATCGGCAACGTCTACCTCCACGACTGTCAGTCAACTTGGCGGATTTGTCAAATTTTCAAATTTTATTTCTTTGTTCCAAATTTGCCCCTCAAATTTTCAAATTTTACACACGTGAGGTCGTAACGGTAAATTGGCAACGGTTACCCCCACAACAATCAATTATGGCGGTTAGGTTAATATTTTGAAAATTTTGTTTTATTTTCATTAGTAAGCATTCTTACAGTAAATTACCATACAGAAAGCAATTCGAAATAGTCGTATTCCGTACAGAAAGTAATTCGAAATAGTCGTATTGATTTTCCTCATTAATTAGGAAATTGAGCGAAGCACTAATCCTTTTACAATTATTCTTAGTAAATAGCTATCAAAGCCTCATCATTGTGGATTTGTATCATAGAAGCTGATGTTTTTAAATTGTATTTTGTATCCGTAAAATTAAATTCAGCATCGTTAAATTACCTTTCTGCGGGTTAATATTTGTAAATGCAAAAATTATCTTACTTCTCCTGAATTAAATTTTCAATATGTAAATGGCCCATAACAAAAATAAACTACAATAACTGTCCATAACCAATCAATTTTGCATATGAGATGGGTCCCTTTTTTTCTTACAGGGCCCTAAAAGCGACTATGGTATGAGATTTTATAGAATTATTGTCAACTGTTTTAAAAACTTAAAAGGTTAGATGAATTCGTTGTTTAATATTTAATTGTTCTATCACTCCTCACACTTTAGTGCGGTCTTTTTGCCTAGTATTAAGCGCTCTTATACTATATGCAATTTTTGGGAAAAAGCGTCAAAAAGCGCTAAACCTATTGTATCTTTTTTTTTTTGTCGGAAGTAATGTTTTCATTTCACTTAAAATAGAAGTACAAAGCTTCAAGACAAAGATGACAAACAAGCAAAGTAAATAAATCTGAAAGATAAATCAACTTGCTACGGCCCGCATAAACTCGCTCCTTCCACCACAAAGACGGGTTTATCATAGCATCAAAGCCCAACCGGCGCTGATCACTTAATCTCGCATTCATGATGAACACACATTGATATATCCTTCTCTACTTACAACTTTGCCAAAAGGCAATCGACATCTTGAGCACCATCGTCGAAAAGAGATAACACCACCAAGAGGTCGAATAGAGTATAGAAAACATCTAGTAAATTCAAGATATATTTCTAGATAGGAATGGAAAAGCACCCAAATCTAAATCAAACTCTAGATTGGAAAAGAAGACCTGCAAAACAAATATTAGCTAATCACAAAATTACTTCAGATAAGCCGACTGTTGAAGCAGTAAAAGAACTGCACTCGACTATATGGAGCAAGCACCGAAGTCGAAGTGAGCAAGAAAATTTAGAATAACTAATTCTTCAGAGGTACTCACACTTCAAACTTTTGAGCTCACCGAACAAAACTTTCAAAACATTTCCACTGGAGGAAATCGACAGGACCGTCCGCGAAACCAACACAAAAATCTACAAAAAAAAGTTGAGGACACAGAGAGATAGAAAAATTAAAAGGAAAATGAAGAGGATGAAGATGAGGGGTAAAGGAGAGGATCTCTCTCTTTCCCTCGAAAGAAGTTGCTGCGGGAGGGGCTAGTGGCTGTTTGGGGAAAGGAAAACCCTAGGGGAGCAAGCTGGGAGCAAGAAAAAGTCATAAGCCTATTGCATCCTTTTAATTGTGCTAATTAAATTCTGAACATTTTACATTTGTGCAAATTGAGTTCATCCAGCCAATTTTAATCGCAAATCGCTAACGTGAATGCCGGTCATCCTATATGGAACAATTAGCGTTTATGTTGATATTTTTGGTTTGTTCTTCTTTTTTCTTTTCTTTTTAATGAGGGCCGGAAAGGGTCATCGGCCAACCTCTACTGGCCACAAGCGAGGCTGTTGCAGCCCTTGTGGCGATGAGCGTTACGACCTTGTCCAGCCCCAAGAGAGGGCATTGTAGCCCTACTAGATCTGGCTAGGACGTCGTCGGCCCTCGTTTGGGGCCGATAAGAGTTGGTCATTGACCCTTGCCATCCCTCAATCAAAAAAGAAAGAGCGAAGAAAAGAAAAAAAAATAGTAAAATATATATAAATATATATTATAAAATTATACAAAAAACTTCCATGTCAGCGTGGATCATGCTATGTAGGACAATCGACATCTACGTATTGATTTTCAATCTTGGCCGGATGGACTTCATTGGTACAAATGCAAAAGATTTAAGACTAAATTTGCATAATTAAAAGGCTTAGGATTGAATCGAAAGTAATCGGCGAGACCACCTATTCTTTGGACTTTAGCTGAAAGACATAGGAGATTAGACACTATAGAACTGGAGCCAAGAGCTACACATATGCATGGGTGTACCCTCAACTACTGTGTTGATGTGCTCCTATGTTGGATGGTACCAATACAATAGGGTTACAACTTTTTTTGGCACTTTTTCGAGATATTTGTGGAAACACTATCAACTTTTTTAAACGTTTAAATTGCTAAATAAAGACATGATTTAATATTTAAATACTACATCATCCAATATATTAGAAACAAGCTTAAGTCTGAAGGAGAGAGTCTAAAACGTAGAAAGATGGTTAAATCTCCTGATTTTCAAGACCCACTTTCCATTTCCGCCTTTAAACTATTTTCTATGCAATATAATCGTCCGACTCATTTAATTTGTGTAATGTGATTCTTTTTATAGTCACCGTCGTTGCTTTCTCTATCAAAATTGTATTGTGAATTACCAAAAGTGTGATATAAAATGTGCCTTGTCTATAAATTTTTCACACTTTTTCCTGCATACATGCTTATGATATTTAATAAAATTTTGTCCTGTGATACAAGAATAGCGAACCATGTCGCAGGTTTACCATTGTGCTAGATTGGCCGGCATGGCACGGTACTACCCGGCCAGGTGAAGCAGTTCATATGTGCCTACATGGTTGGCCGGTCCGCGATCCCACCTCCTGATTTTAAAGATATTTAATCAGAGCCATTTTACCTCACAAAGCGTATGCTTGACATAAATGTCCCGTATAAAAATCTGGCCTTGAAGGCTTGAATGCTTGAATGCTTGAGCTAGAACTGGGCGTCCTAAGTCTTACTTATCCCTTATCGGGGAAGAGTGTCCAAAAAATCCTAAACCTATTGCACTAGTGCCAATTTAGTCCTAAACCTTTTTTTGGTGCCAATTCAGTCCTAAACCTTTTGCATTAGTGCCAATTTAGTCCTAAATATTTTGTATTTATGCAAATTGAGTCAATTCGATCAATTTTGGCCGAAAATCATTGGCACAAATATCAATTGTCCTACGTGGCACGGTTTGCACTAACGTGGATTTTTTTTAATATTTTTTGATATTTTAAATAATTTTTAAAAATAATTTTTAAAAAAACAAAAGAAAATACTTAAAAATTATTTAAAATTATAGAATAATATTAAAAAAAATATCCAAATCAGCGTTTGTCATGTCACGTAGGATAATCGATGTCCACATGAGTCATTTTCGATCAAAATTAATTGGATTGACTCAATTAGTATAAATTATCAAAGATTTAGGACTAAATTGGCACTAATGCAAAAGATTTAGGACTGAATTGGCACCAAAAAAAGGTTTAGAACTAAATTGGCACCAATACAAAAGGTTTAGGACTGAATTGAAACCAAAAAAAGGTGTAGGACTAAATTGGCACTAGTGCAATAGGTTTAGGACTTTTTTTACACTTCTCCCTACATTATCGCAACCAACAAGATGACGAAATTCAGGAAAAAAAAAAAAAAAAACCAAAACAAAACAAATTTAAAGCCTCTTACTTCATCCTCCCAATTTACTTTCACTTCGTTAGGCACGAAATCCAAATGCTAACGATCTTATTAACACAATGAACGTGTATTTCACCACCAACACGCACCATCGACGGGAACAAACTTCACACGCCTAACGGAAAATAATTCTTATTCACACGGATGAGCTTTCGCCGACAGATCTTTGTAACATCTCTTGGATATAAATAGAGACAGAAGTGATCTCCGTAGTTTTTCTTCAAGAGAGAGCAGCCCACGCTTTTCTCCCCATTGAGTTTTGCATTTGTCCAAAAGGAGAAGGGCACAGTTCGGGTCGGGCATTACATTACTTCAGTTGTCTAAAATATGTTGTGTTCAATTGATGTTGGTGTGATAGGATCCTGCAGCTAAAGATCGATATTGGTATTACTGTCTGGAACAGATATGGTGGCATAAAAACGACGTTGACCATTAATAGTAGAGAGAATAATGTCTACCCGAGTGATGCGAATCTGGATCGTCTGCCCTTCCCTTAGAAGGGCAGGCACCTGCCCTTGGGATCCGAGCCATCCGTTTTTAAACGGATGGCTTAGATCTCCTATTTTTAAGGGGTAATTTTTGAGTTTTTTGTTTTTAATTTTTTTAGCAATAATCTGGACCATCCATTCATAACACGGATGGTCTGGATTCAAAGGGCAGACGATCCCTTCGCGAGTGATGCCACCTCATTTTTATCCAAATCCATTCACTGAATGACACGTGTTCAGTCGGGCCCACATCTCAGATTTTTCAGAAATCTCTTCCTCTTTCGCTTTGCGGATCCCACCCACATCTTGGTTCCTTCTCTTTCTAGGGCTCTCTCTTTCTCCGTTCATTGCCATGCAACGTCCACCCAGAAATTTTTCTTGCCCTTCCATTTTGATTTTGCGTGATGGGAAACGAGAAGAAGAAAAAGAAGAAGAAGGAAGAACCCAGAGTGAGTTTGCAGTTTTTCTTTTTTTCTCCCATTTTTTCCTTTAATATTCGAGCATCATGTATGGGGTAGTTTCCTTGATAATATATATTTCCAATCAACTTTCGAATATATATGGCCGAAGAATTGAAAAAAAAAAAAGATTTGAATTTGGTTTTGTACGTAGGTTGTTGTCGAATTCAAAGTCTCGATGCATTGCAACGCGTGTGAAAGAACGGTTGCAAGAACCATTTCGAAGATCAAAGGTCTCTCCCTCTCATCTTTCTCTCTCTTCTGTAACGAGAATCTAAAGATGGGTTTGGTGGATCTACGCACGTTCCTGTTGCATGAGACATGCAGATCGGATATGGTGATGATGAAATTGAACAGTTCTTTATGTGTGCTTGTTTAACGATAAATGTAGGGGTGGAAACGTTTTCGACAGATATGAACCAGCACAAGGTGGTCGTGACGGGGCGGATCGATCCGAAGAAGGTTTTGAAGAAGTTGAAGAAGAAGACAGGAAAGAAAGTCGTGATTCTGGAGAATAAGGAGGGCCGACCGAACGAAGAGGGGGCGAATGACAACGGAGAGGGCGAAGGGGGATCGAAAGCGATGGTGGCCGTAGAGCAAAATGCCATTATCCATCCTTCAATGTTGGGTTATTGTTGCGTGGAAAATGAAGTCTTGATGATGTTTAGCGACGAGAATCCAAATGCATGTTCCATAATGTAGAGAGAGTGATTACGGGGCATATAATGTAGAAGTAGTTCATGTAAAGTATTCAGATATCTCGTGCTATAAAGGAAAAAGCCAGTCTCGTGACATAGACGGTTGATTGCTTTAACGTTTGTGGAGACGCATTGGCTATTTCCCATTCCCATGAGACGGGCCAAAGAGAAATAACTATTTAAGGCCTTATTTTGATTCAGTTCTAATGGAAGCTTGAGGATGACATGTCCTGATGTGCCAAGATAATCACAGAATTCAACTTTATTACTAAGACTGCCCTACGCAATGCCCTCATTCTAGTCAAAATGTGAAAAGTTTGTTCTTGTTTTGGGCAATTTGAACGTCTCAAATCGAGTTTTCGTGTGGTGACCTGAATCGAACCAATTCGAACTATGCTTGCCCCTTGATATTTATTTGGTTAAGTGCAATGATTCTATCTTTAAAGTAGACAAATGGTGAAAATACCGAAGTACCAGAGTAACCTTATTAACTATGTGTGGGTCAAGCCTAAATTTGGATAGATAGTTCCAAATATGGAATAACCTAAAAAAATTTCTGGTACGAGAATCCCAAAATCAACCATCGATCCAAAGACGATTTTATCGGAAATTTTGATCCGATTTTTGGGTTAACCTTAGATTGTTAGTTTGTTTTTGTTTTGTCTTTTTTTTTTTGGCATTCTTCTAGCAAAGTGAAATGAGGTTCTTTTTAATTTATCAAAGTTAGCTGAGAGAAAATTAAAAATTAACATGTTTAGGAGTCATTAATTTATTAAGCTATCGTTTCTGAAAGTCATGGCATCATATTGGAGTTAAATGCAAGTGTTCTGTACAACAATGTCAACAATGTGGTATGCCAATTTTTTTTTTTTATACATAAGGTAGATTTGATTGCAACTTCACGCTGCCTTCACCAACTACGATCAATCTTTTTTCCCCCAAAGTAGGATCAACTTACAAAGATCTCCTCTAACATTATATAGGTTCTATCATTCAGGACATCTTTGGTTGATAGCTTCTTAAAAATACTTGCCTCAGTTTATGTTGCTGTATATTTTGTTTACCCGCCATCTCCAGTGTAATGTCACATCCTCCAATTGAAGTGAGGCCCTCTTACATTCTAGTCATAGTTGTCAAGGCGTCGCCTAGGCGACAAGGCGTCCTGTCGCCTTGCTAGGTTTTCTCAAGGCGGGCGCCTTGGTCGCCTTGGTTGCCTAGGCGTCGCCTTGTGGACGCCTAGGCGTCGCTTTGGGCACCTTGAGAAGTACAAATATTAAAAATTATTTATTTTTAATAATATTTCATGCATATATTTACTATATTAAAAGTTATTTATTTTTAATAATCTTTCATGTATATATTTGCTCTGTTAAATCATGAATGTAAGTTTTGAAGTACAAATATAAAATATACAATTATACATATATATTTAAAAATTTAGCTACATTGTCGCCTTATCGCCTTGCGGACGACTAGGCGGGCGCCTAATCGCATGGGCGTTTTAGAGGCCTCTGCTCGCCTTGTCGCCTTAACAACTATATTAAGGGTAGAATGCCTTAATTTTCTCTTTCACGTAAGTCAATGCTTGATTGCCCAAAACCACAAAACAACTGCCATGTAGCATCACTATCATCCTCATTTGGGTCTTCTAGGCAATTTTTCTTTGGCATTCAATAGGTGCTTTGTCGTGTCAATGTATCTATCCTAGGCCCAGAGAAGGGGATCCCGCAAATTTGGGCCGTCGATCCCCCTCCCCCCTTTTTATAGGGGGGAAAGATTTGGGGGATTGATGGCTGGGATTAGCGGGATCGTCTGCTTCCCACATAAGGAGGGGGAAAAAATGAAAAAAAAGTTACTCCAACCTATCATGTATGGCCATGATCTCTCACAATAGACAAACCTAAGAGAAAGCTACCAACCTACCTGTAATCTATACTACCTTACCTAGAAAATCCCTCCCCAAAATCTCTCTTTCCTTTTTCCCACCAACCACAAGATCCAATCAAAGCTAATCCCCACCGACATGCCCAAATTGATTGGACACAGAGGAGTCCAGGTGTTTCCATGCAGAGGCAAGTCTCACTTGTTGCTCCACTAGACATCCTCTAATGGCTGACAGGAGCACGCACCAGGCCACAAACCAGGCATTCAAAGCATATATTACCCCACCTTCATTTCTCAGTGCTTTCTTTTAGGCCTTGATTGTCCAATCATCCATCATGTTCTTTGTCTTGTTTATGAATCTGTACAGTGCTGGGTCATCGACAGAGGAGATCTCCATATGTTTGTCAAAAACAGAGAAGGTAATCTCTCTCTGTTTCTGAGTAGCATAATATGGATACGATCATAAGAATCAGTATCACAACCAGAATCGCGATCGAATTCTTATCGTGACAAATAACCCCCTTAGGAAATCATCATTTCTGGATTATAACTTTCACTTGTTCGCATCGCGAAATGAGACCACAGAAGGAAAACTGAAGATGGTACCAGTGTAATCTCGTTGGAAAGAGATTGCATTTTCTCAGGGTTTTATTTTATTTTATTTATAATTTGAACAGGATCGGCATAATGCCTCTGGCAGGGAACCAGTAGATCCATCAGGAGTCGAGAATGAGCAGAAGAGACAACGCTGATCATCAAGGATCTGTGTTCTTATTTTTCTTTCCTTTTCCTTTTTCCTCCTTTTTCTCCCCCGGCACATGTGGCGATGCTCTTCTTATACATGATAATCGCCAAAACGATGAGAGCAGCACGGATCAACAAATTATTTGTAACAAGCTATATTGTTATTGTAGTAGCATCCTATTTGTACATGGTATGAGAGGATCAAAAACCAATCCTGCGGAAAGAATTCCTCTATGTCATGATTTCCAAAGCTTCCCTTGTTTTTCCTACTACGTTGAACACAGTCGCTGCGATATGAGCTGGGGTCAGACCGGCTTGAGCGAACTGGTCGGCAGGCGATCCATGGTCAATGTAACGATCAGGAAGGACAAGAGGCCTCCACTGCGAAAATGAGCACATGTGATTTAGGAAAAGTACAGGAAAAGGGAAGAAACAGACCAGAATATCTGGTGATTCCCGACAACTTTAGTCATACTACAACTCAGCCAAAGTTCTGCAATATTTTTTCTTGAAATTGTAGCATCCATACCTTTACTGTGCCGTCAAGAAGGCCATCAAGGGCCAGGAACTGAGCGACATGAGACCCGAACCCTCCTATTGAACCTTCTTCGACTGTGATCAAAATCTCGTGTGATTTTGCGAGGCTTCGAATAAGGGCGTGATCCAAAGGTTTGCAGAAGCGCGCATCAGCAACTGTTATTTTGAAGCCATGGGGCTCGATCAATGAAGCTGCAGCTAAGCAGCCCTGCACCGCTGTTCCATAGCCCAAGAGCGCCACTCTCTCTCCTTCTAAAAGTATCCTTCCCTTTCCAATCTGCGGGATAAAATATTTTTGGAGTGATCGAAATGGGAATCAATCCAGGATGGAATGCCAATTTCTTTTTAGCTCATTTAGGACATGCCTGATTTTTCTTTTCACAAAATAAACAAGAAGATACCTCAAGTGGTGTGCCTTTGTTTCCTGGCGGCAGCGTTACACCAACTCCATTTCCTCGTGGGTATCTGAAACAACTTGGTCTGTCGTCAATGGCAGCGGCAGTAGCCACCATGTGGAAAAGCTCTGCCTCGTCCGCAGGAGCCATCACCACCATATTAGGAAGGCATGCCATGTAAGTGACATCAAAAGCACCGCAGTGTGTAGGGCCATCGGCTCCGACCAGTCCAGCCCGATCCATTGCAAATCGAACAGGCAACTTCTGCAGATCTACATCATGTACAACCTGTTGCACAGAGAACAATAATACTCTCAAGCCAACAAAAAAGAAGGGAAAAGGATAAGATTGCGCAACGAAGGCAAAGCAGTGGGCTTGCCTGGTCATAAGCCCTCTGCAAGAATGATGAGTAGATTGCACAAAAAGGTTTAATGCCCTCGCACGCTAGACCAGCTGCAAAAGTGACGGCATGTTGTTCTGCGATCCCGACATCGAAACATCTGTTTGGGAAGCGGCGAAGGAAGAGATTTAACCCCGTGCCCCCTCCCATTGCAGCATGAATAGCAACAATATCTTTATCCACTTCTGCTTCTGCAATTAATGCCTCGGCGAAGTATGTGGTGTAAGACTGCGTGGCCGCACTTGATTTGAACTGCTTTCCAGTTGCAGGATCAAATTTAACCACACCTGCAATGATGAAGCTGATAAATAAGTGGGCACCAATTTCAGATTCTTAACGGCATAAAAACAATTACATGAAATAAAAACTCTCATTAATTCCTCAGTCAATTTAGATTCTTACCATGGTACTTATCTGCAGCTTTTTCAGCATAAGGGTATCCTCGACCTTTCTCAGTGACAACATGGATCAGAACCGGACCGGTTGTTTTGGTACTCTTAACTTCTTTGAGAATCGAAATTAGATCATCAATGTTATGGCCATCGACAGGACCAATATAATAGAGCCCGAGCTCTTCGAACAGGGTGGATCCAGATCCACTGATCATCCCTCGAGCGTATTCATCAACTTTTGCAGCCAGTTCGTGCATAGGGCCCCCAATTTGCTTGGTAACACCCTAAAACCACAAAGATGGGGATTTTATTTTAATTTATGTTCAAAACAGAACAGCAGAAATGAAAGTCTCGAATTTTAAGGGCAATCGCTACCCTACCTTTGCGACTTCTCTAAGTTCTCTAAGAGGCCTGTTAGATTGTAGTCTACTCAAAGCACTGCTCAATGCTCCTACAGGAGGTATAGGCCCATCAAGATTTGCAGTGGGCAATGAGACCTGTTTGTTGTCATTGAGAATGACAATCATATCAGAGTCCAAATACCCAGCATTGTTCATGGCTTCATAAGCTTGACCTGCAGTCATGGCACCATCACCAATGACAGCAACCACATTATTTTTTCTTTCCTTAAGATCCCTTCCAACAGCCATACCTGTTTCTCGGAAGAAAACAATCCTCTATTAGAACATAACAAAAGGAAAAAAATCCATATGCCTTGGAAGTCGAGCATATAGTGAAGTTCTGCATATTTGACCGATGTAAGATCAAGCGACTCAACTTTGTTACTTGTAATCATATCAAGAAGAAATTGATCTTAAGTTGAATAGTGAAGCATATAGAAAAGTCCAACGCCAGCATAGTATTTGTCACACCGCCAATGATATAAACAAAACCAAATCTTCATTTCCTATTGAAAAGATGTATAGTTTTGCAGTTAAATCTTGATCCACGCACTTGCAGAGAGTTTTGCTATTCTTAAAAAGTACTGCACCTTCGGATTATGTACTCGATAGAGGCATAAAGAGAATTACCCAACCCAGCAGAGATAGTTGTAGAGCTATGACCAGCGCCAAAGCAATCATATTCACTCTCCGAGCGCTTTGTGAACCCCGCCAATCCATTAGTCTGCCTAATTGTGTGCATTTTGTCTCTCCTCCCGGTCAGAATCTTATGTGGGTAAGACTGCATATAGATATCATGTGATTGAAACCAATTACCATCAAGCTGATCATAAATTTCAGTGATGCTGAATTTAATCCCAAACAGGCAGAAATGAGAAAAATGAAAGCATCTTCGACACCTGATGGCCGACATCCCAAAGGATCCTGTCTTGAGGAGCATTGAAGACGAAATGAAGAGCCACGGTGAGCTCGACGACACCCAGGCTTGATCCCAAGTGACCGCCAGTCTTGGAAACATTGAAAATGACATCCGAACGAAGCTCTTCCGCTAACTGCTTCAGCTCCTACACAGATGATTATGTCCCAAACAAATTCCAGGTTAGAGTCCCCACTAGCAACAATGAGCTAACTCTGCGGATAGAATATGTAACACGAGGTTAATATGTACCTTCATGGATAGATTTTTCATGTGAAGAGGATAGTTTACGGTGTCCAACAGAGGTGTAGGTGGCCTCTTGGAGTGATACTCTCCCCTTTCAGACAGTGATGCATAAACCCCACCGGGCCGTTTTCTCACCTGGATCTAAACCAGAGAAAAAGACCCAGTTGTCCCCGAATCATTTCCAGGAAAATAACAAGCTGAAATAAACAATAACACCAAACACCACATATGCAAAAAAGGTGACAAAGCATTTATAATGAACCTTAGCTTAACCCATTCCAGCAAAAGCTTAAATGGAAAGACATCAGAAATTGGAAGATGAAAGATCATGTCCGCAAGTTTTGCAAGCTATGACTTTTGTTCCGTCAATCTCCAAGAGAGCAAACCAAAAAGCTCAGAAACAGAAAAGCAGCAGACAAAAAGTGGTAAATACCCGAGCAAGGCTGTGCTGTGATTGCACCAGCAGATCTGAGCCCCACACAAAATGAGAAGAAAGAGAGGCATTCCTCTGAGCATCTGAAGCTGTGGCACGGCTGATATGGCCCGGGAACGAGAATGCACACAGAGCCATATCCGCAGATGCAGCAAGGGGCCAAGGAAGCAACGAACGGGCCAGAGCAAGAAGGTGACAGGCAGAGGGATTCAAGAACCACGAATTTGTACCAGTGGAGCTTCAAGAAACAGAGACCCAGAAGCGGAAACAACCAACCCAGCTTTCCTTGGCAGCAGAAAAAACGAGAAGCCCAAAAATATGAAAGTGGGTGTACGAAAGACCGAATAAATGGTCGGTCGTGTACTCTGTTTTTTCCCACTGACTGAATTGGCGCTAATAGTGGCGAAGTTGGTGCGCAAATTCGAGTCTTTGTGTGGTCGATAGAGACTCAAGCGATAGAGAGAGAAAAGGAGAGAGGGAGAGAGACAGAGTCTTCACTGGTGAATGCTTACTGGTAATCTTCTTTCATCCAAAGTCCTGATCTTTCATTGCTTCTTGCACATTTAAGGTAGCCGCTACACAGTGACATGGGAAACTAAAGCTAGAATGCGGCTGGTTCATTCTCATTGGGCCACGTCGACAGGAATCACTAACGGATCAGATAGACATTTCGATCTTTGGATTGGGATATGTAATGTATCGATCCAACGCATGTGTCCGTTCTGGGTCTGTTTGGTGACTGGTGTTCCCTTATCCCTTCCTCACTGTTTCACTATATTATTTAAAAATTCTTGAAGAAAATGAATAATCGTAACATGTTATGTAGCATTGATACTGTTAAGGAGTCTTTCGACATGCAACCGACACATGATTAGCGCTCCAGATACGCTAGCGTTGGATCGATACATTACATATCCGACATGCAACCGACACATGATTAACGCATTGATACTGTTAAAGAGTCCAATATCTCAACACGCTATTTCAATACTCACGAGGTTAATTTTAATCATTTTCAATAAATTATGGTTCAATAAATAAATTTTACTTAAGTCATATATCTAGCCACCTCAAAATTAATAAACATAGTCAATCCAAAAAAAAAAAAAAATTTAATCGTGAATCTCTAACAGAATAAGGAGAAGAAGAAACTCATCATTAATATTTTGATACATGCATGATCATTTCGTGAGTAACATATTCCTGTTTTCCCTGCGTTTCTATTCCTGTTATGTCAAAGTACATAAGACAAAAGACCACGTGATTCATTCTTCATTGCCTAGAGACCTCGTGATTTATGCGAACGATCGCGTTACCACCAGCAGGTATGCTTCGCTTCACACGGTATACATCCAAGACATAAGAAATTGGACTACTTGTTCTGATTGGAAGCTTCCCAATCGTCCTCAATCACAATGGTTTACAGAAGAGAACTTGCAAATCAGAATGCTTCTGCAAGATTGGCCGAAAAAAGAGATTCAAGAATCCCGGAAAACGGGACGAAGAAGCAGCATGAACAATCACGAAGTAATCATACACATCCATTCCCCGAATTTCACTGCACACATCGCGTGGAGATGGACGGAGATGAAGTGATGGCCGACGTTTGCAGATAAGAAGCGGTGAGGAAACTTTTCTCAGTGTACGTTGATAATCCAATTCCAGAACCCACTTGAAACTTTCTAGGATGGATGATACAACCCTGTGAAAAGGTCATAAAGTTGGCATTTTCACGGAACTCTCCACCCAGAAAGAAGTCAAGAACAAGATAGTTTCGTCTTTAAGTGAAATCCCTGAGCAGAACGAAGAGACCGACCATGGTCGATGACTTTGTCCCATAAACAGGTTCCAGAAATCTTACATGAACCAGTAGCAGTAACACGTAAAGCTCTCAAGATTTGAGATCGAGATCAAGATCCAGAGAGAGAGAGAGAGAGAGATTCCTGATACAAAAATGAAAATCGACTGTTGCAACAATCGCGGCACTAGTGTAGAGAGTTTCCAAGTATGGACCACCGGAGTGAGAAGAGAATTCCAATTTTCTAATAGAACAAGTTAGGTGGGCGAAGGGCACGCAAGGTAATACTTCTGGAAGAGAATTTCTGCTTCAGAAGTGCTTCTGAAGCAGAAATCCGTTTGGTAAAGACACTTCAAAAGTGCTTCTGAAGTTGAAATCTATTTGTTAAACATATTGAGATTTTCTACTTCTGGAAGAGATTTCTACTTTTAGTCGGATTTTTGGCCAACTTTGAGAAGTTAAAAATTGTAACTTCTCAGCTTCAGAAATCACTTTTTTAACTACACCGATCTTCGCCGACCAACGCCAGCCTGCCGGCACCCCCCGACTACCGGCCGGTGATGCCGGCTGCCGCCCACAGCCACAACCGCCGATCGCCGGCGGCCGTCGGTTGCCGTCGCCGCCAATCACCGGCTGTCGCCGCCGCAGATCACCGGCCGCCGCCCGCCACCGCCATCGATTGCCGATCACCGGCCTCCTGTTGCTGGTCACCGATGTCGCTGACGCCAATCTCCACCGACCATCACCGTCGGAGATTTTGTTAATAATGTTTCAAAAGTAGAAATTTCAGAAATAGAGATTTTATCAAACACATTTTTTTTTATTAGAAATCAACTTTTGATGGAGAAGTTGAAAAATCAACTTCTGCTTCTTGTGGTATTTCTGAAGCAGAAGTGTTGCCATGCACACCCGAAGATACGAAAATAGAATAGTGCCTACACTTGCTAAACGAGATATTTCCAAATGATTTCCCGAGAAACATTTTGGTCTTGTAATCTTCTAATTCTACCCAGTTTACCCAGTTTATATACACAAGCCAAACATAAACTTCAGGAAATCCTCGACCATATGTAAAAAATCTACTTCAGGAAATCATTTGTGTGGTTCCAAAGACAAACAACGATGCCATGCTAACTTGCTGATAGAAAGGTATGCTACCTTGAGGCGAAATTTTCAAAGACAGCGACAATGAACCAGCCAAAAGCCCTAGACAATTCTCTGCGGTGGAAATCCCATTGGAAAGAAAGATTCTAACATAACATAAGAGGAACTAGGTGTCAGGTAGCAAACCACAACTCGCGCGATATGAAATATTTGATGGAAACATATAAAATCGGAACATGTAGTATAGTTGAATTACTTTAGTCATCAATCAGTAATAGCCTGGAACTAGCTATAATATGTTAGTCAACTACAGTTAACTATTCTCAAAAAAAAAAAAAACTACAGTAAACTATTCAAATTACGATTAAAAGGATTACTAGTGATTGAAAACGATTGAGAACTTTTAAAATTCAATAGAGTCCTCATCAGAAATGCTCCTTGAGAAAAAAAAAATCAGCAAAATCCTGGTTAAACCACCCGTGCTGACAAGTTAAACTGAAAACGTTGGGAGACGTTGACATGTGAGTTGAAAGGTCAACCATACATATAGAGTTCCTTATGCTAGTTAAACTTGGAAAAAGGAGGCCATAATGAAACGAAAATCACGAGTGGTACCGCACATTGTCGTGAATCATGAAATCCTGCCCAATTGATTGCTGTGGGAACGCATGTTCGGCCCACTGTCGAGGAGGGCCACTTCCGGGACGCAAAGCAGTGGAGGGTGGAGATTCTGCAGTCACACCATGGACTGTACAATGTGTTTCATGAAAAATGATGCTAAAAAGGAGAACAGTCTAACGGATGCAAAGCTCTTTCAATCATACTTCTAGTAGTTTAAGCCCATGTCAGCGGCCCTTAGCGACCGAAAATGAAAAGAGAGCATGCCAACGGCCTATGCGAGGCCATGATCAATGTCAAAGCAGACATGGTACAAATGTCCAAAATAATAGATAACATCAATGGTAACATATTCAAATCCCAATTGGTATCCAACAAAGTTCGAATTCCAGTGAGATGAGAAAACAAGTTATGCTATCAATATCAAAGAAAAGTCATAATGGACCAGCATACAAGAAGTGCAGTCCATTTCGTATCTCTTCCCCTATAGCTACTTCTGCCATCTTTCAACATGATAGATTCTGATTTAAAACCAGATGAAGGCAAAAATATTAGCACCATTCACTTCATCTTTGCCTCAGTAAACAGAACATGGCGATTAACCCGAGGGTCATACTTTCGGAACTCCATTTTCTCTGACATCTTCCGGGGATTCTTCTTCTTCACATAGAAGAAGCCAGTCCCGGCAGCCGAAACAAGCCTGACAAAGACTGATGCAGCCTTCTTTTTCTTGTCCCCCATTTGCAAGCTTAAATGAACACAAAGCAAACTAGTTCAACAGAACAAACAAACACAATGACAACATCATGATGAGAAAAAGACAAAAACTAAACGACCAGGATGAATTACGAAAGTGACGGAATTATGTGCACAAACAGTTGTGCATGCAAGAACACCTCTAACACTGCTATACAATGTGAAACATTCAGACTATTTGAATCAAGCAAGTTTGATGGAATTCAATTCTCCAAGCACACAAAACGACAAAAGTCCCTTCTGAGAACGACAATATCAGAAGAAAATTCACTCACAGAGAAGCAAGAAATGGGCTTCAGTGCACACTCATCCCACCATATGGAGAACTCCAAGAAAAGATTTGCCAAAACGAGTTAATTCTAGAAAAGCCCACACTAACTTATCAAACAACTGATGTATTGGAATACAAGGCATCTCATCACGGTGCAGATGATATAACTCAACCTTGTCTTTCACAAGCGCAACCTAAAACAAACCTCGAGGGTAATCAACAAGAAGTCATGAAAGCCAACTTCCGAGGGAAATACAGCACCCTATGTCGACAACTTAAGCTCCTTAAACAAGCTGCTTTGCTCGTTCTATTGAAATAAAATACACAAGCAGATTTTGACCAGTTTATTGTAGTGTTACTCCAACTCAGTGCAAATGCACCTAAGGTCAAATGGATTTGCTTATCGTCATTTCATCGAACACCTTAAGCGCACAACGGGAAACTTCATGGGAAGCTTTGCATAATAGTAAGTTATGTACAGCAACTACAACCTATGGTTCCACTGTGCTGACCTACGTCCAAGAATCAATCTCGAGACACGAAATCATGCTGATAAGAACTCAATCAATCTGCAACTCAGACTCGGGAACAACAAGGCGAGGCAGACAATACAAGAACAAGAGGCAGGAGAACGATTAAAAAAAAAAAGGGTTCCCCAAGTAATGAATGAAGCAACGAACTTACCACTCAATCTCTGGCGCAAAGCGTAGAACAACAGGAGAACGAAAACGCAGCCACTCGAGGAAGCAGCGAAAAACTTGTTCAAGCGACAGTAGCAGGGGGGAAAAATGAGTTTTTTGACCAGCGAACAAAGGTATTGGAGCTTAAAAGTCATAAATGCCCTTGGTATTGCACCATAATTACAGTCCTCACATGTGATATTGCCCCTGGCGCATTTTAGCATGCTGTCTACAACTGGGTCGCTGTGCCCTAGTTTCCTCGAGTCATTGCTCGCGGCTACTGCTGCTACTACTACTTCTTCTTCTCCTTCGTCTTCTTCTCTCTCGGACAAATTTGGATCGAGCTGAAGGTAAAACATCTGAACCGTCAGTTGAATTTTGAGTTTGCACTGATCTTAGCATGACGATTTTGCTAGTAATTCATCGATCAGTGTTTGAGTAATCGCGTTCTATGAGCACCTTCATTGTCGCTCCTGGTTTATATCGATACATCACTTTCTGGACGCAATAAGATCGATTTGCTAGGAATGTTCGTTATTTATGGTCGAATCATCCGTATAGGCGATTGCATTGGTTTCGCTCTCTTTGCTTGTTGATATTTTCTCGCTGCAACTCACAAACATTGACTGTCCTTGTTAAGATTTTAGGGACCAGATGCTGCGTGATTGCCTGAGCTGAAAATTTTGATTTTGCCGACTTTCTGGCAGATTTTTGTAGGTTGAGGTGTGGATGGCGAGCCATGTGGACGCGGTGGGAGAGCCGATCCCGACGTCAGCAGTACTGATGGCGTCCTCGAAGCACATTGCTACAAGGTGCAGGCAGGAGAATGTGGCCTTCCTCAAGTGCAAGCAGAAGGACCCGAACCCAGAGAAATGCCTCGAGAAAGGCCGCGAGGTCACTCGCTGCGTGCTCCATCTGTAAGGAACTGTATTGCCTTGACCACGTTTGTGGTTTGGTGGTGATTTCTTTCTTGATTGACATAACAACTGTGTGCAATTTTGTTAAGCGCACTTAGATGAGATTATGAAGGGGTAATGATGAGATTTTTAGTGCTGTATTGTGAATCATGTGGTGCACCAGATACCCAGGGTGGTGTTTCGTTTCTTGGTTGATATGAACATATTTGTGGAGTTACGTTAAGCCATCACTTTGATGAGATTATGAAGGGTTAATCTTGAGAGTCTTAGAGTTGTACTGTGAATCATGTGATGCTTTAGATACCAGGCATTGTGTCTTTCCTGAACTGAGACTGCATGGAAATGCAAATCAAGATACCTTTTAACCGTGTGTTGGAAAAATAGAGCCTTTATTACTAGGATCACCTTCTGGAGTCTAGTGGTGGAGCTACTACTGCGAGAGCAATAATCAAGGGTTGCCTAAGATATCCCGTCTTCGTTCAGATATCATTATCATCATTTCAAGAGTTACATGAACATTCATATCCATATGTGTCAAATTATTGAGTGGTCGTTAATTACGAGGGGAAGATGAGAGTAGAGATAGACATCTTACTTCCACAAATGACATCTGTTGTGGGCAATATTCTCATCATTGTCTTAGGTTTCCTATTTAATTTTAATGCCTGTGGTGGCTAGAATATTGGCATGACCTCTTGACTTCAGTTGCGGTTTGTTGTGTCCTAAGTTGTGTATTTCAGTGATAGACTATCTTACTGCACAGTGGTACCTGTGTGGACCTAGTTAATTTTCTTTTCTTTTCTTTTTTTAAACTCAAACGTGCACACAAGTCACTTGATTATCATATGTTGCCAGTGTTCTTTTAGTAATACTTGTTATTACATGTAGTAATTTTGCTATCATTTCTGAAAGTGCTAGATTATATTATATTTTATAGTTTTTACTGAGAAATGATAGGAATTGTTGACAAAATGCTACTTGCCACGTTGTAGATAGGAATCCTGACCTTTCAAGTCAACCACTTAAAGATGAAAGAGTGGAGAAAGCACTTCTTCTTTTGGCTTTTATAATTGACCTTTTACTAAGTTCTGATGACACAAGACGGTAGTAGAAGTAGAGGCGTAAAATGGCTATCTCGCCTTCCCTCTCTCCTGAAGAAAAGGGCAAATGCTGCTCTTAGTCAGTTCAACTTGTCGATGTCCTGATTATCCTCTTTAACTTTCTAAGATATGTATATCCTTAGAAGCTCAGGATTTTGGTGGCATAGAAATCAGATTTCTTGAGTAAGATAGATGTGGGCTCTTAATACCAAATTTGCCCGGTCTATTCTTGATAACTAGGATAACCGCGATGTTCATCGTATAAACTGCAATTCTATTTGATTTTGGACTATTCACTAACTTGCAAAACCGTCAAATGTCATCTATTCACTGTTGCGTCCTTATAGTAAACATTTAGGCCGTCACTTGCCCTTTTGATTTTAAAATGAGAAGTTCTACTTTTGTTTTCACTTAATTAGGAGAAAGTTGAATGAATTGCATCATAATGTCAGGAAGTTTGAGATATACCTTGCGTCATAATGTTAGGAAGTTTGAGATATACCTTCCCTATGTCGAGCTTGAAAGCATTGACCTTCTATGCTGTCATGAGATTCTAAGTAAATTTCTGAATTTTCTCTTTCCACTATCACAACTACTTTGTTTTTAACCTTCATGGAAAAAATTTCCAATAAATTTATCCCGTGTGCAGAGTATCTCACAGAGTATCCAATTGACAGATCATTGTTGTCAGTTAGAAAACCTCTCAAAAATTTCCCAGGTTGCTTGATTAGAAATATCCCATTTGTGAAGTTTTAAAGAGCAACAAAGCCAAGGAAGATTGAGCGCCGCGCCAGCAATGGGATGGGGGAAGGGAGAGTCTAGAACCTCTTAGCTTCCTCAGAAATTCTCTCACCTGTGCTCACTTCCCTTTTAGAAGTCAAATTGGAGCAAGCTTTTATGAGAACATATTACCGTATTCAAGGACAAGGGGCCGATCTGCCGAACCCTAGTCAGCAACTGGTTCTAAATGCTTACTGCTGTGATTATATCATGTTAAGAGCAAAATGCCGAATGTTCATAGGTGAATCAGGTAGATGACCATCCTATGCTTGGTGGCATTAAAAATTGGAGTTAATCTAGTTTGCAAATAAATGGTTCATTTGGAAACGGCATAAGGGCACCCCAAGTTCCAATATTTGTGTACGGCGCTCACTTTGGTGTTAATATCTTTTTTGTGATCACTGAATGCCAACTCAGAGAAAAAATAATCACTTTAGTGCCAGCTGCAAGAAATTACCGCGACCTCACTAGAGTTGGCACTTAAATAATCGTTCTTTAAAAAAAAAATTGGCACTTAAATGATCTGAAGAATGATCATTTTGGTGCCAAATCGGAGAAAAAACAATCACTTTAGTGGCAATTCCAACGACCTCACCGAAGTTGGCACTTAAGTAACCGTTTTTTTTTTAAATAACACTTAAGTAGTCAACATCAACATCAACATCAACAACACATTTATCCCAAACTAGTTGTGATCGGCAGTTGATGAACCCAAAAAAGAAAAATAGAATATAACAAAAATAAAAAGCAAAGATCAATTGAAGAAAAAAGAATAGAATATAAATAAAAATAGGGAAAAAGGGACTAAGGACTAAAAAGGTCAGTCTGGAACATAGGATATCTACCCTTCTCTAATACTAATAGCTTCCCTCCACTTTGTCCTAAAACAAACCATACGTCAATCTATTTATCACATGCTTAAATCTTGTTTTACTACTTTCCCCCAAGTTAGTTTCGGTCGACCTCTTCCTTTCTTCATGTCATGCTCCCGGTAACAAACTTCTGTTCTTATTGGAGCATCTAGGGGTCTTCGAAGAATATGCCTAAACCATCTCAGTCTATGTTCTCTCATCTTTTCTGCCCCTGGTTCTACTCCAACTTTCTGTCGAATATCTCCATTTCTTATCTTATCCATCTTTGTATGTCCACTCATTCACCTTAACATCATCATCTCTGCAACTCTCATCTTATGCTCATGTTGTGTATGTGCTGGCCAACATTCAGCTTCGTATAGCATTACGGGTCTTACTGCTGTTCTATACAATTTTCCTTTTAGCTTAAGAGGAATTTTGTGATCACACAAAAAACCTGATGCACTGCGTCATTTCATCCAACCTGCTCTAATTCTATGGCTTACATCCTCACCAATCTCTCCCCTTTTTGCAATATTGATCCTAGGTATCTAAAAGCATCTTTCTTGGGCACCTCCTGTCCAAGTATATTCACTGATTCTTGATCTCCTCCTCTCGTCGTGGCGAACTCACACTTCATGTATTCAGTTTTATTTCGACTTAACGTAAATCCCTTGGCCTCCAATGTACTTCTCCAAAATAACACTTAAGTAGTCCAAAAAAAATTATTGGCACTAAAGTGATCGCCGTACATAAATATTAACACTTGAGGTGTCCTTTTGCCATTTAGAAACATTGGGATTTCTCTAAATTGCCTAATCCCCCTATCGATTAGGCTAATATGCTTCTTAGCGCAATCAAATATGTACGTGAAGCCCTCTAGCGGTATCATATGCAGTCTTCTTACATAAATTACCGAGGCACGGCTTTTTTTTCCAAGTCAGGGCAAAAGTGATGATGACTTGCACTCTAGAATCTGACGTTGTGGTTCGAAGTTCAGGGATTTGAGATGAACCTTGGTAGTTTTTGAGGATTAGATTTGTCTTATGAAATGGTGGCAAAGAGAGTTGGGGCTATTGAATTGAAATTGCGTCTTCTGTCAAACAAGGACTGACACTGTTCTTCTAATCCATTTGGGTGACAGAATCAATTTGTGTCCCTTACGACATGGTTTTTTAACACTATATAGTACATGATCAACATGAGTTGCTTATTAGCTTTGAGGATCTCATTTTTTTTCTACTATTGATGCCTGGACTACATAAGCGGGGTGAAGTTACTTGGATGAGACATAATTTGGTCCCAGGTCATTGGAACCACAGCTTATATTATTTTAGCAGGCACCTTCGGAACATTGGCTTTTAAGAAGCTGCTTTTCTTTAAACTTGAAAGTTTCCCATTCTTCTGTGTGACTTATATGTCGACCGTTGGCATTATATATTGTGTTTTGGACAACTGGATAAATGTTTAAGGCCCTAGTTTCTCCCCTGTTCCGGTAGGATATTCCACTTCTTTGTCATGCAAACGCTCCATTGTGTAATTATGATCAGTCCAAGTTCTGTTCATAGTAGCATGGATAAGCATGAATCTTAAAATGTTCTTTGCTGCCAGTGCGAGACATACTGATTGGCCTGTTGGCTTTGTTAAGATCAATGGGTTTGTCTATTCATCAGGTTGAAGGATCTTCATCACAGATGCACGAAAGAGATGGATGCTTATGCGGGTTGTATGTATTACTATACGAATGAGTTCGACTTGTGTCGCAAAGAGCAACAAGAATTTGAGAAAGCCTGCCCATTGGAGTGATTGACAGGATGGTGCAATGATCAATAATCTGCGGCAGTTTGCATCGAGCAAGACATTCTTGTCACAAAAATTTCGGATGTGAATCGTTTCCTTGAGCCATTTCTCTTCCATAATTTTCCGTTTGTCTAAAACTTTCAAGCTGAAGAGCCTCTTCCACCTGTTTCAGGCATGTATTATCACCATGATGACTTCATGGTTGGAATGAGTGGCGATTTCCTTTTTAAATCCGGCATTTCACTGACCTCTCTTTCTCCCTCTGTTCTTCTATTCATTTCTTGGTTTCTTGATGGAATTGGCTTGAACATCCTTTACTCATGTCGACAAGAATGGCTACTTTTTTTTTTTGGTCGCAACAATAATGGCCTACTTGGAAGGTGGATTTTCTACTTCATGTTATCTTGTCTACCCAAATTTGAAGCTTGTGGGACATTCATTTGTTAGTGCTACCATAGCAATGCTCCCTCTGTGTTTGAAACACCTTTTTCGCTGGAGCGTCGAAATGTCATAGTTTCATCTCTTTCTTTTAATTGGGCAGAATTTGCGAGATCATGGGATTCGCGCAGAGGATATGACTCTGTGGCTGGTATAACCCAGTCGACATCTTCGTGCAGAACTCTCACTCTGCTGCTCTTAGGACTAGGAGCAGAAGCCAATATCCCCAAACTGTGTCGTGACCGTGCTTTCTTTAACTGTGCGTCCTGGCTTTTACGTAGCCATTGCCTTGCTGTTGCAGCCCCTTGTTAGAGAATTCGTTCTGTCTACGCAAGTCTGATTTGTCAGAATCAAACGGGTAATTGTTATTTCTGCACAGATTTCGCCATTTATCCTCCAAGAATGCTGTTTTTCAATTTTTTTTTTCTTTTTTTGGCTTAGAATTCGATACGACGAGTTTGCCAACTCTTATATTCGATTACCAACAATTTTTTTTTATCGTTTACAAGAGGGATAATAACACTGCAAATCATCCAACTCTTATACAAAAAATTGCTCGCATTAACTTCACTGAATGATCAGCTTTCAATCGATGAAGTTTCCAATAGAACGGATTCATTCCTAGAAGAAAAGTCATACGGTAAAAGAGAAAAATTTACGAGCTTGCTAACTAGGCCACAGCACAACAAAGTCCTTTAAGTTCGTTTATCTCGATGGCGACGGAAAGCTTCCTAAGGAAGGTTACCAGAGTCATATTCCTTCGAGCTGAAAATGTAGTCTTCCTTGCCTAGAATCCACGCCGTGGGGATAACGATTAACAAGGATTTTCTCGACACAAACTATAGCCCGTCCATATTCGCCAGACTACATAAATTCTTAGCCTAATTCCTATAAGAAAAAAACAGAGAGTATCTTTCGCAATTTCCATGTTCTCCACGCTACTGCAATCACATTGATACAATAGTACAGCCATCAACATCATTGAACGATGAATCAAACTGGCGATCTGGCCGCGTTGGTCCTGACTCAGACTGATGATGGACATGTTCCGAATCCATGGATTCATTATCATCTGTCCACTTTCTTCACCACATAAACTATACCAAAAGTAAGCACACAGCTAATCAACAAATCAGTATTGGAGTGTCCCAGATGGCCAAACTGCAAAAAACACAAGCATTCCTCTTCTGGGCTGAGTCACCCACAGCTAATTTTCTGCTTATTTTATTACTGATTTTTTTTTTGGCTGAGTCTTTGTCCTATATCCATAAAGCACCTTCCAAAGATAATATTTTTATTTCATATCAGCTTCTGACCAGAAAATATTTTCCCAGAACAATGACAGAAGCCAAACGTGATCATTTTTCCAGGATGCTCTTTTGTGATTTTAAGGTTTTAGTGCTGTCATTAAACTGGTATCAAGAAAAATTTTGCAGATTAAAGGAGAGGATTTGGCAACCTAATTGTGTTAACACAGGTAAGATGAGTAACAGTGGCCTTTCTCTTGAAATGCACAAGGGTTCATAAGCGTAGTTTGCTGCTTCTTTGACTTGTAATGTTCAGTTTCAGTAGAAACTTCAATGTTAAAAATCATGTCTTAGCCCTTTGTGCAAATTGCTGAAGAGATGCTGGTCAAGGTGTTGTCTGTTAGTGGAGCTGAGATCAGACGAGCGAAACCTTTTGCCAACAGTGGATTAACAGCTAATAAAGTGAGTTAATGATTATAAAGAATGAAGAACCAAAGTCAAAAAAGTATCCTCTCATCTTCCCTTGATTTCATTTCTTGAAGTTTCTTTAAACTATTTTCTTTTTCCTGTTATCTTATGCTGAAACAGATTCCAAAATATTCTTTTGGTTGAATTAAACCTGGCATTCTGAAGTAAATTACCGACATAATTCCTAAAATCTTTCTTGTACCTTCTTCGCGGTGACAATTTTATTAAATGCAAGAGGACCCAGGATTTCTGATAGAGAATATGTCCTGAATAAGCTTCATTCGGATGTTTTGCCAATTTGTTGAAATTCCTCAGGTCACTTTCGTCTGAATCATCACATAAGACAATCAGTCAATCCTTTTCTGCCAAATTATCAATGACTAAAAAAAAATCTCCTTTTGGGTAAATATCATCCGATAAAAGAATGACAGACCTCCATTCGAGAAAAGCTGACATGATAGGGATTTGAATAATTTTTGGCTTAAATGAGCTTTTTCTTTTAAGTTAGTCGTTTTACCATCCTTAGTCTGCAGTTACTGAGGTCCGCCTACCACTAGAAGAGTCAAGAAAGAGTTCAAAAAGATCTAGCAGATTCATTATCCTCAAGAACTACACACAACATTAACAGCGTTTATGCAGAAAAAAGAAAACCCATCAGCCGTTTCACCACTCCCCATGGGATGACAGACTCGAAACATTTTAGGAATTTAACGCGATGAACTTGCTGGATCACAGCAGAAAATTTCTGGTTTTGAATGACCCTTTTCGTGTTATTATCTGTTGAATCAGTTACATTAACTCTTCAGTGGGAAATAAACTAGCTGCCAGTTCTTGACATGCCATCAGTTTCTTGTTCACATGTATCAGGTGCATGCTTTGTTTTTGTTTTTTTGGCCAATTACAATTAGAAATCATTCTCGCAGCTTCCACTAGCTTGCACCAAAGAGCTTAAATCCTAAAAATTCATGGCAATTTGTACAAGCAAAGGCCACACCAATAGAATGCACAAAATTATAAAAAAAACGGTTAATTACTCAGTTTTTAAAATGCCTAATATTACAACAAAATTCTGCTTTCTGATCTCTTTCCTTGAGCATGAGCAAGCTTACAAGTTACAAACCTCACCCCACCGTCAGTGACAGCTTTAACCCACATGCTGGTGATAATATCTTATTATGATAACCCAATCAGTAGAATCAAGACAAAGTACATAAATATCTAGCTGCC
Organism: Rhodomyrtus psidioides; assembly: GCA_021437785.1. Lineage (NCBI taxonomy): Eukaryota > Viridiplantae > Streptophyta > Magnoliopsida > Myrtales > Myrtaceae > Rhodomyrtus > Rhodomyrtus psidioides. The sequence continues at coordinate 582,683 of JAILYB010000121.1, forward strand.
AAGCTCCATAGGTATATATACTCCCCTCAAGTGACGGTGCTTATTGTACCAACTTGTCATTGGCATCTTTAAAACCTTTCTTTTCCTTTGTCTCCTCTTTGTTGCTCTTCTTCTTTTCTCATTTTCATACTTTTAGATTGGTGGTCTCCCCTGCTATTAGAGAGATGGCCATTGAGCAGTACAGGGATGTAGAAAATGGTGATAACCAAGGCCTTGAAGACCTTCAGGAGCCTTTGGTTAAGCTGGAGACGAAGGTCGTGACCTATGAACACAGTGAGAGTGATGAGACTGTGGAAAGTAGTTCCATTGCAATGGTGTTGCTGAGCACATTTGTTGCTGTTTGTGGCTCTTTTGAATTCGGCTCCTGCGTAAGTACACCAATGGCTTGAAGCTGAGAAACTTTCTGGGTTCTTTGGAAACTGGAGGAAATTTGAGAAATGGTGCCTTTGCCATGTCTCTCAAATTTGGGTGAAATAAAAAAAAAAAAATCTTCTGACTTTTTTCTTTTCTTGGCTAGGAAGCAAAAACTGTTATCAGGAGATTTTTTTTTTTTTTTGGTGGCCTAAGTAATTCTTTTGGCAGGTGGGTTATTCTGCACCAACTCAATCTGCTATCAGGGAAGATCTTAGCCTCTCTTTGGCTGAGGTTTGCATAAGACTTTTTCGCCTTTCTTATACTTGTTACAATGCACATGCCTAATGTCAGCTCTGATGCTATTGCATATGACAGTACTCTATGTTCGGTTCTATATTGACCGTCGGCGCCATGCTTGGTGCTATTACAAGTGGGAGAATTGCAGACTTTAACGGTCGAAAAGGGGTATGACGATCTATATCTTGAAATCGAGCTAAATCATAGACTTTTGTCCATTTGGATGTCATATGCTAATGTCTGCCCCGTTCAATATTCTGCAGGCAATGCGAATTTCTGCAATCTTCTGCATTGCAGGATGGCTAGCAGTGTACTTCTCTAATGTACAACCCGGTTTACCAGTGATAAGTGGAAATTCTTTCAAGTTTGTAGATGATCGTTAAGAGATTACAACCTAGTAAGTTACTTGCTAATTCTAACTATGATACAGAGGGCATCATTGCTCGATATAGGGAGGTTCTTCACAGGATACGGAATTGGAGTCTTCTCGTACGTGGTAATGATTTCGAACTCTAGACCTTCCTTTGCAACACCGTGATGGTGGCATAATGATACTTTAATTTAGGAGTCATGACAGTTAGAGACAGGACTAGCACTTAGAAGGTAAACGAATTCAATTTTTATGTGAACGGATGAAACAGGTTCCGATATTCATAGCCGAAATCGCACCAAAACATCTTCGTGGAGGGCTCGCTACTCTAAATCAGGTGGAGGAATCTCAAAGCCTGCATGTCACATTTCTTCTCTCTCTAGACTCTAATAAAAAAAGGAGTAGACATCAACCTTATATCTTTTCTTTCATGTTTTCCATGCAGCTCATGATTGTCATTGGGGCATCAGTTGCGTTTCTAGTGGGAAGTGTTGTAACATGGAGAACCCTGGCTTTGACAGGTACAGTTCTGATTTCTTAGGAAAAAAATTAAGCATCATCGACGATCATAACTGTTGAAATTTCAAGGAAAGATGGCATTGTATAGTTTGAACTATGAGATCGGCATGAAGTGGCTAATTGTTTGTTTGATGTTGTAGGGATTGTACCCTGCATTGTGCTGTTGGCAGGTGTATTCTTGATCCCGGAGTCACCTAGATGGCTGGTAAGCACTTGAAAATGACACTCAATTCAAAGCCAAAGATTTTGAAAGCGAAATGTACCAATGAGTTTTATGTTTATTGTTGCTTTCAGGCAAAGGTTGGTCGCGAGAAAGAGTTCCGATTGGCACTTCAGACACTCCGTGGCAAAGATGCCAATGTCTCTCGAGAAGCAGCTGAAATCCGAGTATTGACCACTTAAGCAGCCATTCTTATTAGAATGAAAATATAAGTAGATAAATGAAAGAGTAATTTTCCCTATTTGGCTTGAATAAATAATCCGACAGGTTTACATAGAGACTCTTCAGAGTCTGCCCAAAGCTAGAATGATGGACCTGTTTCAAAACAAGTACATACGTTCTGTCGCTGTAAGTATCTTGTTCTTCTCAAAGTATTGCCCATTGAGGTTGAGAAGTGAATTGCCGTTGTGTTCATGAAAGACATTGCAAATGACTTGCTGATTTCGCATTTAGATCGGTATCGGGTTGATGGTATTCCAACAATTCGGCGGAATCAACGGGATAAGTTTCTACGCGAGTGAAACCTTTGCTTCTGCTGGTAAACCAGATTGTCTATTTACTTGATTCAAGATGTTCCTCATTGACTTCTACTCCAAACATTGCCTAACTTTCATGGTATCAAATCCAGGTCTTTCTTCAGGAAAGATTGGAACAATCGCTTATGCTTGTGTTCAGGTAACCTTCTATTCGTCTCCTTCCGATATGAAGTCCCAAACTCACCTGATACAGCAATCACTCAAAATGACTTGACCAAAGGAAACCAATTGACAGGTTCCAATAACTTTACTAGGAGCCATACTAATGGATAAATCTGGAAGGAGGCCACTCATAATGGTATCTATTATTCTTCGGTACCTTCGTAAGAACAAAAAGATAGCGGCTCAATCAGATTAATAAGATGGCTAGTGACAAAAATATCGCATATGTAGGTTTCTGCGACCGGAACATTTTTAGGCTGCATTCTTGCAGGATCTTCATTCTTTCTCAAGGTCAGTTCTCTTTGGAAGAATAACTTCCTTTGATAAACAATTTCTCATCCTGCCATTCCTATATTTGTACCTCAACTGGATTCTTCTTTGTGCACTTAGGGATATGATTTGTTTCCAGAATTTGTACCGCTCATGGCAGTTACTGGAGTACTGGTAAGTCCTCTAAACCCATAGTTACACTAAATACTTCACACAATCGCCAGTCAGTTCGCTCGGATCGTCACCATCTTCTCCTTTTGTGCAACGGAATCAGATTTACATTGCGTCGTTCTCGATTGGTTTGGGGGCCGTTCCGTGGGTGATAATGTCTGAGGTAAGATTCAATCTTGACCCCAATACTGTCGGTCCTCACATACTTCTCAAAATGGAGAACATTCACTTTTCTTCATTTCACTTGTCGAACGAAGAATGTTGGCAGAATTAGTCTTCTTTACCTTTTCGCTAGGAAGGATCGCGGAACTTTGCAAATCTGAAATGAGGTTATCTTCTTGATATGCAGATTTTTCCAATAGACATAAAAGGAGCAGCTGGTAGCCTAGTGGTACTAGTGAACTGGTTTGGTGCTTGGGCCGTATCATACACATTCAACTTCCTCATGAACTGGAGTTCCTCAGGTACATAACAACATCACTCAGCCTCACACATGATCAAAGTTGCACCGCATCATTTCCCGCTTAAGATGGTAAAGTCACTAAAGTTTCGACCTTTATGCAGGAACATTTTTCTTATACGCCGGCGTCTCGGTGTTGACCATCCTGTTCGTGGCAAAATTGGTACCGGAAACGAAGGGCAAGACATTGGAAGACATCCAGGCTTGCATCAATTCAGACAGCAGAGGACTACCAACTTTGAAATGATTCTAGGGGAAATAGTAGCAGAAGACCAAGATGTCTTTTTCTTTTCTTTTTTTTATGTGAGAAATGGCTTTGGACCAAAAAATAAAAAAAAGATGTGAGAAATGGCTTTAGAGGGTTATGTAATTCAGTTTTGAGTGAGCATGCGCGGTTTAGTATCAACATGTATTAATGCTCTTTAATAAAATATTTAATAAATCTTCTTAAATTATTAATGATTATTATTATTATTATTATTATTATGACGTAGCATGACTTAAATGCGCAAATGAACATATTTATATTCTTTTTTTTTGTCAGAAACATATTTATATTCTTTCTTTTTTTTGTCGACATATTTATATTCATTTGCATACATATATTTTTCTTTTCTTTTTTTTTCTGGTCAGAACATAGAGAGAGAGAGAGAGAGAGAGAGAGTAACGAAAAGGATGCAGACCTGAAGGGCAAGATCCGATTTTTCCACTCCCGCCCCCGTTCCTCGGACCCACGTATCCTCTCGCGCGCTCGCTCTCTCTCTCTCTCTCTCTCTCTCTCTCTCTCATTGACCTCGGCAAGGAAACGCAAGCTCGAGCTCACGACAATGGCGTCGCCCGGGGCTAAGGTTTCGTTCCGCATACTCTTGGCCGTCCTCTTCTTCCTGGCCCTCTTCTACGTCGGCCGCCCTTTGTACTGGAAAATCTCCGCCACTATTCACGACATCCGCGAGAACAAGCAGACCGTCAAGCAAGGTGATGCACGCTCGCTCGCTGCTGCTCAGTCCAATATAGCTTCCGGGTCTGTGGTTTTCGTTTGTTCGATTCAGCCCTTTATTGGATTTCGTTATTTGTTGTTGTTTCAGGATTGTCTCAGATTGTGTTTGAAGCGCAGAAGTCGGTCGGGTGGAACGGGTGGTTCCACGACGAATCGGACTCCGGTGTCCGAGAGGATCGCAGGACAGGGGCGTCGGCAAGTCGGAGGCTGCTTTACGAGGTCAATTTGTGAAATTGATTGGTTGATTGATTGATCTGTAAGTTATGTTGTGGAACTGCAAATAGACAGTGACTGCATTGTAATGGAATGTGGAATGGTGTCTGGATTATTCGTTGTCCATACTTGTTTGTTGAATTACCTATAAATTTGCCCTTGGCCTAGTCGGGTATTAGGATGTGTGTATTCTGTAAGGGTGTGTGTATTTCTTCAACTGGGTTTCGTAGAGTGCTCTGCTGCTATGAAACTATGTTGCTTCTGACGAGTATCTGCATTATATGGGATATAATCAAGTGGTGGATACACGTTTTCAGCTTGAAACAGTGCAGTCTAAATAAATAGATATGCATGTACATTTAGGTGTTTAGGTTTGTGACTGCAAAAAGAAAATTTTGTATATATGTAATTTCTGGATGCATATGCCAGCACATGCTAGAGCTTGAATATGAGGATTCAATTTTTTGCCTGAAAATAGGAGGTACAAGAAAATGTAGTTTCGAATACTCACGATAACTCGATGATTTGACCCCAGCATTGCCAAGTGTCAAGATGTGGTGTTACATTTTTTTTCCTTCTTTTTGTCTAGTCATAAGGATTGAGTATGAAGTCCTGAAATGCCTCTTACTAGCATATCTTGTTGGGTCGTTTCTATTTTGATTTATCACCACTGTGTTTCCTATTTTTAAACGTTATAAAATTGTAATTAAGGGAGCTTTAGGAGTAAAGAGAGCCAATTGCAAATGATTCTGGAATCTAGTTTGTCTGGCTGTAGTTCCTCATAGTATCGTTTAGATTATGAACTATTTTTGCTTCTTGGTAAGTCATGGATCAGTGCACAATCCCTCCACTGGAAAGTTGATGGGCTTCTAAAGTTGGTTGCTTTTGATTTTTGGGCTTGAGCCATCTATTTGCAATAGATACAATGTTTGGCATCTCTCTCTCTCTCTCACTCTCACTCATGAAATACAACGTTGTGTTGTTTCTGTTAGGGGTGAATTTTTTTTTTTTTCTAATGATAGGATTGAGAATGAAGTGCTGAAATGCCTGTTACTAGTATATCTTGTCGGGTCTTTTCAATTTTGATTTATCACCACTGTGTTTCCTATTTTCAGACGTTGTTTAATTATAATTGAGGGAGCTTTAGGAGTAAAGAGAGCCAATTGCATATCATGCTGGAAAACTTTTGTCTGGTTGTAGTTCCTCATTGTATTTCAAGCTACGCAAATGTGCATCTAAAACCATTCAATGGATAACAATAAGTTAATCAACCTCTACCAAAGCTCTTCCACTGATATAAAAAAAAAAAAAAAAAAAAAAATCAAAAGAGAAGAACAATCTACCTAAGAGGCCATAGCCAAACCGTGACTTTTGTTTTCTCGCTTGGGAAAAAAAATGAGTTCACATAAAAATAGAAGAGTGAAATGAAACAAAATAAGAGTAAAATAAAATAAAGGCGAATTGATTTTGAAGTTACAATAGTGTTTTCAGGCTGATGTTGATCGTTTGGCTGTACTGTATCTTGTAGTTGTAGCTTGGAGTTGCTGTTATATTGCTTTTTGTAATGCCAGAGAATATTAAAGTTGTTTCATAGAAAATTTTGCAGGTGTTCTACAATTTCTTGAATTATTCTAAATCGTACTTGAATAATTAGGTTATCGTTGTCAATATAAAATTAAGCTCTCAAAGTCTGTAAAACAACAGCAAGTCAATTTTCGAGGATTTTGACCCCCCAAAAAAAAAAGTTTAACCATTGTGGCATTTAAGGTACCGTTGATTCCAAAACTGCGATGGGCTGCCAAAAGTATGCTGGATGTTTTCTGTGCACATTATTTCCCACGTATGTTTATATTGGTTTGTGTGGGAATCATTATGAAGAACTATCTGCTTGTGAGTGCGTGCGCATCTCCCTGCATCGGATGCAAAGAGGAGGAAACAGAATCATGGAAATGGGTTTTTGCATACGACATTGTCCTGGGTTGGTGGCATGCCATGTTGCTCGGGGGGTTGGAATTTAGTTGGAAAGTCACAGCAACAGTTCTATGTGGAGAAAGGAGGTTTGTTACTAAGCTTCAATCGGTGTGGCCTGTTTCTTGGACAGTTCCGTAATTTGCTCTGCACTGTGTAATTTGTTCTACCACAACCTTTAGGTTTTCACCATTCCAACACTAACTTGACTTAAAGTGTTGAATGGATAAATGCTTTATTGCTAAAAAAATCTAGTCTCTGAGTTGCGCCGCACAGAGTGTTTTGGGCGCTGACATAAGTTTATTTCTTTTGTGTGATTTTACCTTTGTTTACTGGGGTGGTAGATAAACTGTCTATTTACTCGTGTTTGGTTTGGTACTCAAGAGATGACGATCCACAATACAAGTGATCACCTCTGAGTATGAGACACTATATGCTAGAGGACTGAGTTGCTGCTGGGGATGCTGGATACGTGGTAGTGGGAACTGCATCTGAATTTAAAAATGAAAGCTCGGGATAATTTGATGTCAGACTGCAAGAACGAATTTTGAAAAGCAGCTAGTTCGTCAATTTGTTTCTCCTTTGGTTCGTCTCGCATACACAAGAGTAACAACCCAGGCATGATCACATGAGGATGAAATTTGAAAGGAGTGTTTTCTAGTGGTAACATATAGGCATACGTTTCTAAAGACTTGCAAAACATTTTACTGATTCCCCTTTGATCATGTGGAATTTAAGTACTGCAACTTCTACCATGTCGCAACATTGGTCTTGATGCACCTGTGAAGCTGCGAGTATATCATATGTATGGGACACCATGAGTTGTCAACACTAGTTTCAGAAATGCTTTCTACATTATGAGGTTCATGCTCTGAAGTCTGATAATTATCAGTGTTTTGACCCAAGGTTGAGTACATATAGGTTATTTCCCAATCGAAGTTATATTTGGTAGATATTTAGTTATGAGTCAGTTTTGTTTCTGGTATCTTTTTTGATTATGTACTATTATTGCTTCTTGGTAAGTTATGGATCAGAGCGCAATCCTTCCACTGAAAAGTTGATGGGCTTCTAAAGTTGGTTGCTTTTGATTTTTGGGCTTGAGCCACCTATTTGTTGTGCTCAATAGATCTGACCCGACAACTTCGACAATGTTTGGCATCTGCTTCTCACTCTCTCATGAAATACGATGGTGTGTTGTTACTATTAGGAGTGATCGGTTTCATGATAGGTAGGTTTTAGGTCTGGAACTTGTTAGAACTGATTCCTAGTTTGTGGAATCCGGAACCTACCCTATTTTCCTTGGAATGGATCTTGGAACCAACCATGTTTTTTTGGGCTTAGTTCCAGGGTCCACTCAAGAAACTGTTTTTCTTTTGTTCTTTTTTTTTTTGCAGTTGTTACAGCAAAATAATATAAGGAAAGAAACGATTCAAAGTAAAAGATGAACAAGAGAGGCCCCGGAGATTCGGTCTAGTTCTTAGGTGATTCTTTGCTCGGAACATATCGATTTCAACGGGAATCTAGAGCCGAATGGGTTTTAAGGGTGGGTTTGATTCAGCATTCTCAATGAGCTTTTAGTTTCCAAATCTCATTGCTGAAGCATTTGGTTCAGCATTAAGCCAGCATTTGACCAATTGACCAAATGCTAGCCTTGGAAAAGCTAAAAGCCCAATGTTGGTCCATTTAGCCAAGATATTTTTTTCTTTCCAAAACTAATCTCATTAATTTCTTATATTTTCGATTTTGCCCCTTTCTTACTATTTATCTTCTTCTCCGGTCTGACAAAGGGTGATTTTTTAATTTAAAATTTAAAATTTGCATTCAAAGCCCCTTTGGAATGTTGTTTTTACCAAACATTAATCAACTTAAAGTCCATTTTTAAATGAGATTTTACCGAACGCAATTAGCATTTTCTTATACCCCTTTAAGTTGAAGGCATTTGCATTTTTTTAAGGCTCATTTCAAACGATGAACCAAGCCTACTCTAAGGGGGGAGGGAGTGTGTGTTGTGAAGAGAGAGATGAGAGAAAATTAGGGTTTTTACTCTTTATAAAGCCGGTTCCAGATTCGGTCTAGTTCTTAGGTGATTCTTCACTCGGAACATATCGATTTCAACGGGAACCTAAAACCGGACGGATTTTAAGGGTGGGTTTGGTTCAGCATTCTCAATGAGCTTTTAGTTTCCAAACCCCATTGTCGAAGCATTTGGTTCAGCATTAAGCCAGCTAGGGTTGAGCGGTTCCAGGTTCCGGATAAGTTCCACCTAGAATCTGGAACCTATCCGCTAGTATAGGTTCCTCATTTTTTGGAACCTAGAACCTACTCATTATACCCTGAAACCTGGAACTTACCATGTCATGGGTTCCGGATCCGGTTCTAGGGTACCCTAGAACCTATCGTACAACGGCCCGACGACGGTCTTGACGGTGGCCTCGACGGTCTGGACGCTCGGCCTAAGTGGGCTGAAGTTCCCATTAGCGAATCCAATCACCATGTAAATCGCGGCCATATGGACGAAGGTACTTGAGCCTCCTCTCACCGTACTCAACCTAATATAAGACCGGAAAACAAAAGGAATTCATTCACCACTTGGTTAGAAGTTTCTTCCGTCCTTTCGTGTTCGACAAAATCATCGTTCGACTCTTCGCCTCCACTCCACTCGAGTGGATTCTTTTGAGAGATGCATTTGAATTGCTCTGCACATCGAAATCGGAAAAGGACACTGATGATGATATTGTAAGTGCTTCTCGAGCCGTCGATCATCGTGGTTGGCTTGGGAAAACGTTTAATGTCATGCTCGAAATTCACAATGCACTTGGGCATGGTCAATAGGTCTTGATCCTTTCATTCAGATCTCCATCTTGGATCTTTTGCACGTCTAAGGGGTCTGTGATTGCAGGCAACGTTGGGGATACGAAAGAGGCCTGCGGAAAACAGCTTGGCAAAAAGAGCCTCATGATAAGAGAATTTTTAGTTAGGATCACAAGAATAAATTTAGTTGCAGCTATGGAAATGTATCTGAGTTTCTCAAATTTGGGTGCGCTGGAGAGGTGGTGCATCTTTATCGTGAATGCTTGCTTTGTCCTGGAGTGTGATCGAGAATGATATATAGCATCGACTGAATTGTGGGCTAAATTTTGTTGGGGAAAGACTTGAGAAGTGAGAATAAAAAGTGGAAACATTGATTCACTAAAATAGAAAGGAGGAATTAGAAAATTAGGATTTTAAAAAATATGGTTCCGGTTCCAGGTAGGTTCCATAGGGAACCGGAACTGGCGGTTCTTCAAAATCCGAAATCGAGAACAGGACCCGAGCACATTGGAATCGGACCGGAACTGGCGGTTCGGTTCTCCGGTTCTCGGTTCTACCCTGGAACCATGCTCACCCCTAAAGCCAGCATTTGACCAAATGCTAGCCTTGGAAAAGTTAAAAGCCCAATGCTAGTCCATTTAGCCAAGATATTTTTTCTTTCCAAAACTAATCTCATTAATTTCCTATATTTTCGATTGTGCCCCTTTTTTTATTATTTATCTTCTTCTTCGGTCCGACAAAAGGTAATTTTTTAATTAAAAATTAAAAATTTGCATTCAAAGCCCCTTTGGAACGTTGTTTTTACCAAACACCAATCAACTCAAAGTCCATTTTCAAATGAGATTTTACCAAATGCAATTAACATTTTCTTATACCCTTTTAGGTTAAAGGCATTTGCACTTTTCCAAGGCTCATTTCAAATGCTGAACCAAACCCACTCTAATTGTCGTCCATACCAGTTTCATTGTAGAATTATTGTAGAATTGTAGAATTATTGTAGAATCGGTCCGGTTGTGTAGCCCTAATTACTATTGCCACCAACTAAGTAATGATTGTTTAATTGGCGAGAGCTCCCTTTCGGTTATTAGTGGGCTATTGGATTAGTCAAAGCACTTTTGAAGAGGGGAAGCATGACTTAAGCATAAAGGACGGGCGCGACGAAGCCTCCAAGCCTATGATCTTGCAAATTCGTGGGGATTCGCAATGATTTGAGTTTCAACGGTGAAAATGAAGGTTGGGAGGGGAGGATGCTTCAAAGGGTTTCCTTTTTCTTCTTCTTTTTATTTCGTGAACCCCTCAACTAGAACGACATTAACTAGAGTTTGTCTTAGGTCGGCCCAAAGAAAAGCCTAGATCCTCGATTAGACGAGCCCAGCGATAAAATAATCGACTTGTACTAAGTGATGTTTTAGGGAAGATTTGGGTTAGAAAATTCTAATAGCGTTGTAGGCATTGCTTGACCCCCAAAAAAAAAAAAAAAATAGCGTTGTGGGCATCTAAATGCAAAAGGGAAACGAAAGAAGTTGCGCGAATCTTCCGAGAAAATTACCAAAAAAACCCTAAATGTCAATTCACTCCTAAATCCTTTTTTTTCGATTTAATCCTAAACCTTTTGAAATTGTGTCAATTCAGTCCATCCGTCCAAATTTGACTGGCCGGCACTAGACGCTGGCCAGCCAAATTTTGATCCGGTGATATAATATTTAATTTTTTTTATTTTTCTTTTTTCATTTTTTCTTCTTCCCCCTTCTTCCTCTGGCCATCTCTCCCCTTCTTCCTCTGCGGGCCAGAGGCCGGCAAGCAGGCGAAGCTCGTCCAGATTTGGTCTTTGAATTTTCTAATTTTGTCCAAGAAACATGCTTTCTCCAACTTCGCTCAAATCGAACCATTCTCTACACCAAATCCATTCCCCTGCAATCCCTTTCCTTTCCTTGTCACCCACTTCGAGTTCAAGATTATCCATCCATATCTGAAGTAACAATTCCCAAAATTGCTTATTCACTACGACCAAAAGCATCAACCCCCGATTCAAACATAAGAGAGACAGAGGCTTTACTCGGTTCATGTTGCATAACAAGAAGGCCAAGGAATAGTGGATCACGATGACCCATCTCTTGGGGAACTCTTCCCACCAAGGAACGATACCCATGTCCTACTCGTCTTTGCCGTTCTTGAACTTCGCCTTCTCATTTCGTGGAATCAAAGCAAAAGCAATGACGAGATCTGGGCGAGCTCGGCTGCCATGGCTGCCCGGGCAAGGCCGGCCTCACCAGCAACGGAGACGCTCGCCTGTTCGTGGGCCTCTGGTCGATGACTGGCCAGAGGAAGAAGAAAAGAAAATTTAAAAAAAAACAAAAGAAAAAGAGAAGAAGAAAAAATGAAAAAGAACATAAAAAATTAATAAAATCCAAAAATATTCAAAAATATTACTCAAATATTATGTCGTCGGCCGACCGGCGTCCACGTCAGCATCGGCTGATCAAATTTGGCCGGATAGACTAAATTGACTCAATTTCAAAAGGTTTAGGACTGATCGGTAAAAAAAAAAAAGTTTATGACTGAATTGTCACAATTACAATAGGTTTTTTTTTGTTTTTTGCCTGAATTTTTCCTACCAGCGATTTTTTATTCTTATATAACCCGTTAACCTCGTAGATTAGGCATATCGCGAGCCTGGGCTCAAGTACTTGGCCAATGTACCAACTTATTTGTACATAGTAGTGCAAAAAGCCGAGCATGTGTCGTTCAATTAGTCCACCCATGGACAAGTTCCATCCCTTGATCACGAAGCTAATCCAATGACTATCATTGGCTATTACATCAAATATATCAAGGTGGTGCAAAATGTATCAAAGTGCAGGCACACCGGACGTCCCATGCGAGTTCGATAAGGCTCCTCTATCGGTACATACCACACAAGCTCTCGTCCACGTCAAAGTCTAGTGGCAAGAAAACTTCAAGAAACATGCCGTACTTTATCGAGCATATCGAAGATTTTATAAGATCGAGTTAGGGTCGATCGAGTATACGTCGCACCGGGACTCCTGCATTGATGTCGAACGTTCAATTTTTCAATGCGTGCCTACCAAGAGTTTCCACGCTCATACGGCAGCTGTTAATTCTTCAGTCGGACTTGACTTTGATCCTCTGATTGATACTGATCTGATGTGCCCATTATAATAGACTTTGGATTTTTCAACGTCAACTGCGTCTGATCTTTGGGGTCTTTGATTTGCCTACACTATTGCTTGAGAGTTGCCGTTTTAACTAATCATGCACGGCTCTTTTTGTTTCAAAAGAAACAAATGACTTGAAAGATAATTTTCTCAAAAATAATTTATTGTATCACTTCGTATAATTAGTCAATAAAAATTATTTTCATTATCGACAACAATTTATGTTTAAACATTTTCGTGAACAATAAAGATAATTTTTGTTCATTTATTTTTTTCAGCGATAAAATTATCCGTTTTATCATGAAACTATTGGGATTCATGAGATGACTGTGGACCGCTCATGTTGGCTGACCCAGCCGCTTATTCTTATTTCAAACGTGATAAAGGGTTACTTTTTTTGGTTGTCGTGAGCCCATCGTGGAAGAAAGATGATGTCATTCTGCTCTCTCGCGAACTTCGAATCGCCGAACAAACTCTCACTCTGCATCGGTAACATCTAATCTGTGAAAAAATCGAGATGTGTTTGTTGCGTGATGTACTTGAACGTTCAGTGATTCAAGTAAGATTTTTTTAGCATGTTATCCCGTGTAATTCACTGCGTATTACATGGGAATGTGTTCCCTTCAGAAACAAAACAGAACCTAAGTATTTGGTGAATAGAAATATTGCTGAAAAAAAAAAGTACAAGAAGCGAAAGGAAGAACAAACGACGAAGCCCATCAAATATCAGAAGACAATAGCAACGTGTTTGTCTTTCGTTCTTCTAACAAACAAAGTTCTCGTGGCTATTTCGACCGCGGAAGCCAAATACATTCTCCCGGCACTTCTTGTGTTCAAGTTTTATGGGAAAATATCATTCCGCGATTACAGATAACTGTTAGAAATGTACCGATTAGGTGTGATGGCACTAGGGCTATTAGCCTGTCCAAAAATCCAATTTAACATTCTCTCAATTAGCACTTTGCTGTTCGTCGTCATTCATTAGAGATCGGGTGGTCAAGAAAGATATGGTGTTTGAGTTTGGGAACAAAAATAATCACGTAGCAAATATTTTCACTAAGCCTTTAGATAAAATTGAATTTGATCATTCTCGTCGTGAGCTTGGAATGACGGTGATTTTTGGGCAAGAACAAGCTACCTCCATAGGGATAGAAGCTCTTCCATTATAAGAGCACTATCTATATCAAGAGGCACACCCCCACCATTGGCGGCCCCACGCCTGCGGTCAGCCGTGGTTGCCAGCCACTGGCCGATGCCCGGCAACGACGGTCGACCCTCGCCCTATCATTGTCGGCCCTTTTCCTGCGACGGTGAGCAGTGGCGATGAGGGTCTTGCAAGTCGCCGCGCTCTTTTGCCTTCATCTTTTTTATTCTATTTTTTTAATCTAATTCGAATAATATGTAGATTAATAATTAAAGTTGAATCAAAACGATGTTGTTTTGGACTTATCCTTCATGCTTTAGCCACGTCAGCACCATGTAGGAGAAAGAAAATAATTCACGCCACCTTTTTTCGTTAGCCAAGTTGGACGATTTTTAACGGAAAAACTTAATTGCATCAATTTGACGAGTTTTAAAATTTAATTTCACTTTTTGAAAGGTTTAAAAAAAATCACACTTTCATGATAAGTTTTGAAATTTCCGGTGTACTTACCTCATAAATCTACTTCTCCTTTTAGCTCTGGCAAAAAATCTGCCATTGCTTTTGCCCACTGCCTGGGAATCGCCTAACCTTCGGTTAGGAAGGTTAGGGAGATCCTAGCCCTCCATAAATGTTTTCCAAACATTTCCCCCCTATAAAAAAAGGGGGGAGGAGGGCTAGGATCCCCCTAACCTCCTAACCAGAGGTTAGGGGACTAAACCCTATGATAACCCTTTGATTAACGGTTTCTATTTGGTGGGACATTGATTAATGTTAAAGTGGGCAGACAATTGACTCCTCTAATCCCATTAGGAGGAATAAAATAAAACAAAAGAAAGAATCATACACTCACAACACAACAAGCGTCCAAACACCCAAAAGAAAATAAATGCGCTTTGGCGGTAGAAAGAAACACACCTTTATCTGGCCAACATCCAATTTTTATACTTGTCCAGTATAAGTGCATACAAGATTTCTCTTTTCGTATATTTTGTCTCAACGATAATATCAAAAAGAAAAAAAAATATTATTCCTATTTCTAGAATCACACCATCAAGTTTTCAGACCACCTTTTTTTTTTTTGTGGTCGGGTTCAGACCGCCTATTTAAATAGCTGGAAAATAGTATACGTGTTCCATACAGAAAACTAGCATCAAAAAAAGAAAACGGTATACACTTCTTCCTTTTATGCGCTTTGACTTCATTTGGGAAGGGATCAAGACTCTAATGCACTTGCATGATGTGTCATGAGATAAATTCTTCGGCAATGTTAGGTAGTCAGGATGAAATGTAGGGTAAGGTAAAATTTAACATATCCCGTGTTTGATTCCTGTTCAAGAGATGATCAGGATGGATAAGCAAAGAGATATAACCCGGGTAAAATTATCTCATGTGGGCTTGAGATAAAGATGGATTGGATTTTTTTTACGTTCGATAAGCGTCATTTTACTCGAACAACACATTTATTACATGAACAAAATTTAAAAAAAAATAACCAAATGTGTAAATTTAATCAAAGATAAAACATGAAGATTACCAACTAACGATACGAAAATAACAAAAAAATTAGTTTTTATTTATCCATATTTTTATTTATGTACTTGTATTTCTTTCTGTTATATAACATACATTATACATATTTAGTGTTTATGATTATCACATATTTTAGTAATATTGTTATAGTTTATCATGTGATAGGATTTCAATAAAGAATGACGGAAGGGGACAAAAGAGAAATAAAAAGATACTTTTTTTTGTCAAAAAAAGGAATTGGAAGAACCCATGTTTTGAAGACTAAGGCTGCGTTTGGTAACGTTTCTGTTCCTGGGAACATATTTGGAACAGAAACATTTTTTTGTATTTCTGTTCTCGGCTACTATTTTTGGGAACAGAAACGCGTTTGGTAAGTTAAAAAAAAAATACTTTTCTTGCCAAAAGGAATGATCGGCGGCCGGCGGCGGCGGCGACAGGCGGCCGCGGCGACGACCGGCGGCGGCGACCGGCGGCGGTGGCGACCGGCGGGCGGCGGCGGCGACCGGCGGGCGGCGGCGGCGACCGGCGAGCGGCGGCAACCGACGATCGGCGGCGGCGACCGGCGGCGGCGACGACCGGCGGCCAGAAGGTGCGGCGGCGGCCGGCGGTGACCGTCTACCGGCGGCCTGCGGTGACCGGTGGCGCCCGACGGCGACTAGAGAGCGTTGGACCAAAAGTGTTCCAGAAACAAAAAAGCATGTTTTTTTTTGTTTCTTTTTTTAGGACCAAAAGTGTTCTTTTTCTTAAAAATGTTCTTCGGAACACTTTTGGAACAGTTTTTTGCCAAACGCGTTTCTGTTCCAAAAGTGTTCCAAGAATACTTTTGGAACAGAAACACAATTCCTGGAGTGTTGCCAAACGCAGCCTAAAAATCCTAAACTATGCCCATTGTGACACATATACTGAACTTTTTTTTGTGGTACCAAAAATCTCAAACCGATACTCATGTGACACAGTTAACCCAAACTTGTACTAGTGTGATATATTTACCCCAAACTTTTCTTAAGATACCATAAACTTATATTTCCAATCAATTTTGGCCAAACGACACTGACATGACGGCCGTCTGGTGACAGAAAATTTCAGTATTTTTTTTTTGCATTTTTTATTCTTTTACTTTGTTTTCCTTTTTCTTTTCTTTTACCCTCTCTCGCTCTCTCTTCTTTTCCTCTTCTTCTTCTTCTTCTTCCTCCTCGTCTGTCAGCCGGCTAGACAAGACGGTCGGGGAGGCCTCCTCGTCGTTGGGTGAGGTTGGCCTTATTAGATCTAGGTGGACCATGCTCGACCTCTTGCAGCCACGTCGAGGTCAATCTTGCCGGTCATCGCCTCTGGTCGGTCGCTAGCTGGAGGATGAAGAAGAAAAGATAAGAAATAAATAAAATAAAAAAAGAATAAGAAAATAGAAATATTCAAAAAATAGTATGTCGTTGGTCGGTCGCCATTCACCTCAGCACATAACGATCAAATTTGTTTGGATATATTGGACTGACACAACTGCAAAAAATTTAGGACTGAATCGACAAAAATAAAAAGTTGAGGATTGAATTAACATAATTGTAATATATTTAAGAGTATTTTCGATAATTTTCTACATGTATATCGTACTTATGCAAGAAAGTTGCACCATTATTGGATGAAATCTCCTTTGCCAAGATCCGCAACGGATATTTTCGTGCATAGAAACTTGAAAAACACGCTTCTAGACAGCTCTGTAGTAATAATTGAACATCATTGTACTTGCTTGCCTTGTTGCATTTTTTTCTCATGTTGACCGAGACCATGGACATCACTGTTGACACCTGATTTTTGATCAGTCTTTCATAGTTTATTTTTTAAAAATTCATAAAAAATCTATAAAAAGTTAAAAAATTAAAAAATCATCTTTGGTAGCCTTGACCAAGCTAAAGGAACCATTTTTGATAAAAAAAAATAATTTGTCATATTTTTTAATATTTTCCAAAAATAGAAAAATACATGAAAAATGAAGAAAAATAGCGTTCGATATCGTAAAAATATAGAAAAATAGTCAATATTTTTATTTTAATTTCCTTTTCATTTTGAACTCATAAATAGTTAAAATTCAAGTTCAATTGCATGTGTTTCTTCACGACGCATAGAGTTGAATTTGGCAAAAAAATGTCATTCGAGTATTTTAATTTGTAAATTTCTACATATTTTTTAGTCTTGACGTCCAATTAGATCGACCACCATCTACAATAAATTCCCCTTGCTGAATATTTTCGTTTTTGTTTCACATGATTTCATGGTGTAAAACGCCGAGTGGATCCCCAAATATAATCGGGTCGGCATGAGCTCGATAGCTCGTCCAAGACCAAACCAGGGCACGGCGAACCCCATGTGAGTACTCTCGAACTCCTTCGATGCTTCCTAATGCTTTTCTTAGGTTAGATCGTGTGTAGAATGGCTAGGACAGCTAAATCATTCTTGAGCTGTGATTGATAAATAGGGCCTTACTAGGAATGCCATGTGATTTATTTGCATATCTAGATTCCTTGAGTTGGGTATTTTATTACTGATTGTGATTGCTAGGATAATCACTCCTATCTACATGAATTTCTAGATTTAGGGTTCATACCTTACTCATCCGCATGAATCTCAGGCTAGAAAATTCAGTCAACTTAGGTACCGAAAGGGCGTCAACTCTGACAGTTGGTGTAACTAAGTCCCCGAAACCATTTCTCTGGTTCTCGCAGAATTGAATAGAAACTCCCAACTATTCGATTGGGTGGTCCAATCACACCCTAAAAAAATGATTGGTGGCGACTCCATGGCATGCACGCTTAGCACATGTCACTAGACCACACTGAAAGTCGATCACACATACCTCCGTTGCGATTTGGGTAATGGGCCTTGGGAGAGGCCCGCGTCCGACCAGACAGGACGGCCCATTAGCCCTCGAGAGCCCGACAACCTCAAGAGGGTCGCGACAGACTGGCGACTCCGCTGGGGACTGGTTCTTAACCATTTAGTGGACTTGAGCCGATTAAAAAGTTGATTGATTCTTCTAACCTAATTTTATGCAGATGCTCTCGAAAGTGAGGTGTATATGCTAACGAATGTGTTAGATGTTTTTGTAGACGGGAGAAATAAGGGGTGAAGTGCTTGTTAACTTTGTTTTATGCAGGCAGGAGTTTTGGATGTATGATTGTGTGGATGTTTATATTGAAGCGGTGATTGTTAAATAAAATGCATGTCTTTTACTTTAGCACGACACAATGAATACACACAATTGCGCCTAAAACCCCAGGCGCCCTCTTTAGGAACACAATAGAAGGAATTGAAAATGGAATCTCCGTGAGGAAAAACATGGGGTAATCCACTTTTCAATTCCGCTCACTTCGAACTATGGATTGAGTCCCAATGCAACGATAGTTGTGCAATGGAATCGGCTCTTCCCAGAATTCGAGGTGAGAACCTTGGCTTTAGGTACCAAGCCCTATCTTTTGATTTTTAGGAGTTTTCCCTCACTTGTCTCATGCGTTTGTCTATGGAAGGTTAGTATACCTAACACTGCTAAAAATACAGAGAAGCTTGATTTTCTCTTAAGTTTGGTTGGTAAGACTTTTCTATCCCTCGAACTTGTTACAGCTCTTAATCATTATATTCATTGCATAATTCCGGTGATTGGATTAAATGCCATTTTGAGGATAGATAGGTGTGTTTTCCTCCCAATGTTCTTGATGGAAGATGAAGATGGTGTCATCCCATTACGAGCGCCAAGTGGACAAGAAGAGCCTGCTATGGACATCATTGAGGTATCATCTAATGAAGATGACGATTTGGAATAGGTGATCCTGAAGTCACGTCTCAAAGATCGAAACTGGGGCATCTCTAAGTATTAAGATCACATTCCTTTGTTTTAATTTTCATTTCTAGCCTTCTTGTATAGGATTTATTTTGCTGAGATCCTCTCGATCTGATCCCTTAGATTGATTGTATTAGGGATCTATTTGTGTTTATATACATTCAGATTGAAATTTGTTGTATTTCTATTGACTTGTCATTGGAATGTGATAGTGGCATTTCTTCTAATCACTCGAATACTCCAAAATCAATTTTATAATTCCTTTGGATGAAATTGAAATTGGAAGTCTTATACAACCTTTTGGCCGTATAGGGCAATACAATCCCAATTTCGCCAGAAGGAACTATAAACTTGAATTGGTTCATGCATATTTTGCATCATTGGTAATCCACAATAATTGATCAAGAGTATTCGTGTTTTTCAAATTTAATGAAAAGATAGATATCCAAATTACTCTCGTTCTTAGCAAACGGCTTTAATTTGGATACCGTATCTTCAATTGAATTTAAAACACATCGTAATTGTATACTTTTGAACATTCCATTGATTTTCTTGGAATTGATCAAAGGCGATTATCGTGAATTACATTCCTTTCAATGATATGCTTTCCTTTGAGGAATATTGATAAAAGCTTTTGCACAAGGTCAAAACCCTTGTAAAAGCTCTTATCCCTATTAATCACAAGTAAGCATAAAATTGAAAGGATTTATGCTTTATTTTTCAAATTCTTTCTTCTGATTCTGCCTTTTCATTTGAAACAGGTTAAAAACAAGTAGAGAAGAGAAGTCTTTTTGTGGATAATCGTGGTGGGAGGTTCCTTTATCCGATCATAAGCAAGATTAAAAAATCAAGATGTACACGCTCGAATCATAAATGTCAAAGCGCAGCTTGCCTAGGTTGAGAGTGGTCAGGTGTTCGAGAAAGTCAGCCATACAGAAGTTGAGACACACACATTAGAGCTTTCATTCATTTCGCTCAATCGAGGGACCTTAAAAGCAGATCATACAAATCATCGGGGTGGAAACATAAAACCGCAATGAGCCCTAATTAGCATCACAAAGGAACCAAGTTGGCCCTCCATATTATTGATGCTTTGCTTATACTCACCACCTCGAGACTCGAGATCTGCAAGCTTAAGAAGAAGGCGTTTACATTCCCCTTTAAGCTCGGCAACCTTGGTCCCGTGATCTTCGGCGGCTATTTCCAGGTCCCGAACTAGTCCTCTCCCATGGGCTATATCCGCGGTAATGCTGTCAAGCCTTTCTTCCTGCCACTCACATTGAAACTTCAACACGACATTACGACGGTCGTGCTCATAGGTGGTCAGGGATAAGGCCAAGCGCTCCACCAAATTTCCCTTCTCGCGAAGCAACATCGAGACTCGCTTGTTGGCGAACTCAACAGCCTTTCTGTGACTATCGGCCACAATGTTGGCCAACACCAAGCAGTTGGACCGATCCTCATAGCGAGCTCGCAAAACGTGAGCCACGGTAGCTTTTCGATGAGCGACACGGTAAGTCTCTAAAAAGTTTATAAAGAGGGTTGGGAAGATTCTATATTCCCTCTCTAAATTAGTGCCCTCGATGGAGGTGGTGTCTATTTCCACGAGCAAAATGCAGATTTCATCTTCAGTTTCTGGGTGATCGGCTATATGAGCATAGCCTCGACCGAGGAGGTTATAGAGTTTTTCCCACTGGGCCAAATTTTCGGCCGAGAAAGCGCGAATAGGAGAGGAGGTCATTTTCGTTGGAGTGAGGGAGAAGAAGATGAGTGTGGTAGAGTGATTAAAATAAGAAAAGGCAATTATGTAAGAGTGTTAATCTTCTCTGCATTAACTCCTCCTTTTATAGCAACTCGAGAATGAAGAAAGGCATAGCAATAATGCTCGTGGAGCCAAGTTAATTGGGTAAAGCAGTGGTGGCTCTTTCGGTGAACCATCAGATCTGTCCCAGTCCGCGATTTCAGGCTTGATAAACCTAAAAAAGTTGTAAAAAGATATGTCGGTGTCACCATATTAAAATTGAGCGGGAGTTAAGCGCAACTATCGAAAAAAGTTGCGAAAGGATTTGGCGGTCCCATCATATTAAAAAACTGAGCAGGAGGCGAGCGTAGTTCCACCTTTTTGAAAATAAGTGGGAGACAGACATGGATATCGAGAAAAGGAAATCGATTTGGTGTCCCTCCACGTTGAAAAGAAGAAAGAAGACGACAAAGCGGGAAATACGAAATCTTGGGAGCAACGCTTGCCTGATGATCTTCATCCATGTTTAAAGAACGTTTCATGGGCATACAGAACCACTCAAAAGAAAATTTAGAGAGACTGAGCATACATGAGAGAGTAGAGAACCCTGAGTGAGCAAAAATTGATCGAACATTTCTCGATCCAACATGTTTGAGGGTTACCATCAGTTGCTAGAGGCGACTGATCCAAAAATCTCAGAAAATGAACTACTGAGAGATCTCGAAGATTCTAGGATGGCGTCTGGTACCAGAACCACAGAACCCAACCCTTTCGGCAACGAAGTTCAGGATCTCAGCAGCGACGACAACAGCAGCAGCGATGGTCAATCCCGGAAAAGGAAACGTCGCCAGTGCCACACTCAGAATGAAATCCAAGAGCTTGAAGCTTTCTTTAGTGAATGCCCTCTCCCGAACATGAAACAAAGAAATGAATTGGGCCAGAAGCTAGGGATGAAACCTTTGAGGGTCAAGTTTTGGTTTCAAAATAAGCGAGCCAAATTGAGGGCTCAACACAGACGTCAAGAACTTGCGATTCTAAAGGAGGAAAACGAAAAGCTTCGAGCGGAGAACATGAGGTATAAGAAAGCTCCCAGCACTATCGCTTGCCTTAATTGCGGTGGCCTTATCACTCTCGGCGAAATGTTCCTTGATAAGCCTTATATGAGGATTGAAAATGCTCATTCACCACCCCACTCCCTCGAACCATCTTCGATACAATCGGATTTTGTTGGAGATATGCATGAACAAATCAATTCTACGAAGTCAATACCGATGCCTTCTAAAGGATGTGATATGCGTCACCATGATTGGAGTTTCCTTAACGATGAGCTTACTATCACGATCGACCAATCCAAAGCTGATGAATTCCCTCCACAACAATTTCCGGCTCGATCAAATCCTACTGGAAATAGGCCAGAGAGCAATAGCCAAGTTGTCAACACTGTTCCGGGTCGCAAGAAGACGAGGGTCAATTGGTCCCCCGAGCTTCATCTCAAGTTCCTTAGTGCGGTTCAGCAACTAGGAATCAACTCAACATATCCAACGCGCATACTTGAGATCATGAACATACCAGGACTCACTAAAGATGGAGTCGCGAGTCACCTCAAGAGCTACAGAAGGGCGCTAAGACAGCGCCACACAGCACTGAACCTGAAAGAACTCAACTTGTGCCTAAACACTAGGCATGGCTATAACTACAATGCCCCTGAAGTAAGAAATACCCTGCCGAATCTAGGCACCGACCAAGCTGGTAGCAGCACCATCGACTACTTCGGCGCTAATCAGAATATTCCCCCGAATCATCTCAGCACCCCTCAAGAGTATATGCCACAAGTGCAGCATGTACGAACTCCTTGGTTTGAGCAGCAACTTTTCGCTAGTGCTCTTCCTATCCCCGATCAACATATTGCGCCTAGTGTTCAAAGATCTGCCCGGCTTGGGCATATGATTTCGGAAGATCAAGCGGGCGGATGCTCTGAGGATTTTTGTTTCTTCCATTCCCAAATGGAAGGTGCTTTTGATAGTGAACCGATCAATCATCCTCTTATAATCTCGAGCAACGACGAAGGTTCTAGCTCGAAGAATCAGATCGCTCACAACAGAAACAGGAATCCTTCAACGCCAAGCGATGATGGTCAACCCGAATATCAGTTGCTCGAAGAATCAAAAGATTTCCTTGATGAGGAGCTCCATATCTGGATCGATCAGTTTAAAACTGATGGACTTATGAAGTTATGATCCAAAATGACGATTATATGTCTGATTCATGGTGTAACTGGCTGATCACCGAGAATCCTCAAGGGAACTAGGCACATGTGACTGGATGTATCATTAATCTTTCTGTCATAAAGTCTTCCATGCAAGATAATCTTCCTTAATGCCTAGAGTTAATCTGGGGCAGCGATCAGTACTACCTGCGAGCATCATCATGCTTGAGTGCGACAATCCCTTGTTAGATTAGAGTCGAGGCGAATCAATTGAACGCCACGAAGAAAAACATTTAAAGGCTTCACATAGGAAAATGCGAGCAAAAGCCCGAGCGAGCTCAAAGACGGTTAGCTCTGTATCGTTCTAAGGGACCTTTAGTCGTTATGAACTCTAAATTGAGCTTGTTTCATTCTCGATGGGGGTCGCTAACTGCTTCAAGAATTTTATAACAAAAAACGAACCAGTTAGGGACGCCAATAGTGCTGTGTCCTGGTAGTCAGTGAAATGGAAGTGGTACGAAACGTCAGGAGTTCGATCTCGGGATTGAAAAATCATTTTATCAGTTGGTCTATCACCCGATGAAGTTCAAAGAGATTCGACGCAGATGACTATAGAACTTGGGGCAATTCGAAAATCATCGATTCATTTTCATCAAGCGGCGAAGTTGGTATTGTAAAATGTGAAGCATGCAAATGACAAATCCGAAGCAGAAGGAGATGAATCATGATTCGCTTATCCAAGGTCGGGATTTCAACCTTCGACTAAAGCCAAATCTAGGATGAGTTTTTGATCTTGCCCACTCGACAAAACCCATCTCCACTGAAAATGGGGGCAAACCATTCCTACATCCGGAAAGCATGTCGAAGCCGAAGACATCAAATTCATCGTTTAATCCGTGGGGCAAGTCCCTGAAGCCATAGTTATCATCCGCAGAGCGTAATGGAATCCATCCTTTCAATGTAAAACGCATTTGGCCGCGGAGCCACCCATTTGGTAAAAAGAACGTATCGTTCCTAAATGATTTTCAATCAGATGCGGGGATAATGTTCTCTCATTTTCCTCTCAGGTGATGAACAGAGACGAGGCACCCAAGAAGCCATGCATTCAAATAACATAACAGTGCATGAAACACGCCCAAAAAGATGAATGAATCTCCTCCGACGTAAATCCTCGAGGTGGATTCGTTGCCCAACCAGACGAAGAAATCATGGCCACAAGCTTGAGGGCCGGCTTCTACAATCTGCACATTGGCATGCAGAATGGAATTCAAATCAAGAGTAAAGTAGTATCGTCCCAATTTGTTTTGAATTTGGAAACCCAAAATAATGCTTAATATTTATCCTTGGCAGGAGCTCGCCATCAGGGCAGACATGTAAGTTTCATTTTTCTCCAAAAACCAAGAAGTCGAAAGAACTTTAGAACACCTAACAATCTTGTGTTACTATGTGAAGTGCAGATTTTCACAACCCTTGTACACTCGTTGGAGCATATGACCAAGGGTAAGATGTATCGTTCCAATTTTTGTAAAGTTTTAGAATATACGATGACATATCCCTTTTATATTTCCAGGATCTCCAGCCTCGATGGGTAGGTAAGTATCCATTTTCCCAATTCATTGGAGATTAAAAACTTTCAGAATTAATTCGATTCTCACATCTAAAAAGACATAGAATTCTTACTTCATTGACATTCATGTTTTAAAACATGAGATTGTCTGAACATGAATTACACATGTATGGTGCATCACAAAATCCCTTTGAAGGATAAATCTTGATGAAATGAAATGAATTTTTCCAACAAGAGTCGTTTGAACTGTTCAAAAGGGTATTTTCTCATAAGAGAAGCGAGCCTAATCCAAACACGTCCCATACACACTTGAGAGATGAGGAGATTGGAAATGATAGCGAAACCTTAACCTATGGATATAAGGGTCATTCGCAACGATTACATGGATCGAGATGACAGAGGCATTTATTTCTTCATTCCAAACACTACAGATGCCCATTGAGAACCCCATTGAACGGCGATTTTCATTCTCAACCCTGTCAAGAACCATCCCACATTGGGGCAAATGAAGGTTAGTCCAACAGTATCAGAAAGTAAACGGTTTGAAATTTTCTTGCTCGGACTAACATAAATCTTTGTGTGTTGTTTATATGATAATCCAAGTGTCATAGGATGACGAGAATAATTCATTTCTCTATCCTACACACTGTTATCCTTTGCATGACCAAGTTGAGCCAGCAAATTCATTTCATCAACCTATTGGTGATCATTGCATATTCCAAGGCAAAGGCAACATCACTCTAGGAATGGAAGCGTGCCAAAGTTTAAGTTGCATATCTAGCATGTTGCCGAAAATCCTAGCTCCAAAAGAAAAGAAAAACACAGGATTAAAAAAAGGGGGAAAAGAAAAATCCCTAGCATCAAGAAAAAGCAAAGTGCCTGGTAAAAAGCAAGGCTGATGTCTATTCAAAATATCCCCAGTAAAGTCTAGATATACGATGAAAAGACCCTGCAAAGGAGTCAGATCAAGATGACTACTCTCCAAATGATGTCGTGCTCAAATTGCAAACACACAAACAGACGGTCTCTTAATGTAACAAGAGACGCTTTTAAACATCCTTGTGCGCTCTAAAAGAGGAGTGTACACTTCAAGAAATGGAGATGTTCTTCGAAGGACATGTGGCAAATTTGCAATGATCACCAATGCCAAACCCTTCACAATTTCTGGGCAAAAAATAAGCCTTTTTCGGTCCCCAATCCTTCCAATGTTACAACCCTGAAGCAGTCTTATCTGACTAAGACACTTGGGTTAATGTATAACTTAGCTCAAAGAAGTACGAGCAAGACTATTTCTTTCTCATTTTACAGGGTTCTTGACTTGTAAACCCGGAGCAGATAGTGAAAAATTTCGTTCAACGGCCTTGACTCAAAAGTGAGTCCCCCTTGGAAACCGATATCCAAGCCTAACACTACGGTCCCGTGAAAGACCTCCTGATCGGTCGAAATGTATGCGTTGCGAATGATCCTGAAACCCAGGCACAGGTCGGTAGGAAATTGAGCACTTTTCCTATTAAAGATTATTATCACAGAGCAGTGGGGAGCCTTCTTGGATGAGAAATACTCTAATGGATGTTTTGAGCAAACTCTTTTTGAAATTTTCAAATTGTTTGATCTAGAGTTTCCGTGCAAGGAATTTATGATCACATCTGTATATGGTAGGAATGTTTTGGATAACCTCCAGCAATCAAAATGCACATTTCATGACTAAAACTTAAGTCGTAGAATTTTGTCAGTTAGACAATTATTGTCTTTCCAAAGATTACTAATATCTTCTTGGCGAGGAAAATTTTTTCAGGTCTAAGCTTTCTGCAGGACTTTTGGCCGCCCCAAAGACTGGGTGCGTCATCCTTAGGTGAAGCCTTTTAGTAGGCAAATCTTTTCTAAGACCGATCCACAGAATGATCGAGTCTCCGACTAGCCCCGAAGAGCGGGTACGTCATCCTTTGATTCATATCAATTTGGAATCTCATAAATGGTAGAAACCGCCTGAAGGGTCAACTCAATGGTAGAAACCGCCTGAAGGGTCAATCAATGGTAGAAACCGCCTGAAGGGTCAACACAATGGTAGAAACCGCCTGAAGGGTCAATGTATGGTAGAAACCGCCTGAAGGGTCAAAACAATGGTAGAAACCGCCTGAAGGGTCAATGTATGGTAGAAACCGCCTGAAGGGTCAACCAATGGTAGAAACCGCCTGAAGGGTCAAAGGACTGGTAGAGACCGCCTGAAGGATCAACCCAATGGTCCGATCCACCATACAGATCAAAACCTTGATGAATCCCGAACGCAGGAGGATTCGTTTTCCCTAATAAGCCTTACATTAGGCAAGCCATTTCTAGTTTAGTCCACCACACGGATCAAAACCCTTGGCAAATTCCCAAATGTGGGACGCGTCTTCCTTAGGTTCCTATCAGTTAGGAATCCCATTATGGTTTGACCTACCATACAGGTCAGAGCTTAACATCCCCAGGACACTCCGATGACAAGTCCTTAGGAATCTACTTGAACCCATCAGACACAGAAAATGCCGCAAGCATTCGACAGGTAAGGGGCAGGGAAGTCTATCTACTCCTTAACTTTCTTACATCATATCAGGGAATTGAATGAGCAAATCTCTTTTTAAGGAAAAGCACACATTGATGGGCATGAAAATTGGATGTCATGATTTCTTTTCTTTTCCCAGTCGAGTCGATCGGAACACAGGTGTCACCTTGTCTTTGAGAGAAACCTCTGACGAAATTCCTCTCAAAGAGGGGCAGCTGTTGACACCTGATTTTTGATCAGTCTTTCATAGTTTATTTTTTAAAAATTCATAAAAAATCTATAAAAAGTTAAAAAATTAAAAAATCATCTTTGGTAGCCTTGACCAAGCTAAAGGAACCATTTTTGATAAAAAAAAAATAATTTGTCATATTTTTTAATATTTTCCAAAAATAGAAAAATACATGAAAAATGAAGAAAAATAGCGTTCGATATCGTAAAAATATAGAAAAATAGTCAATATTTTTATTTTAATTTCCTTTTCATTTTGAACTCATAAATAGTTAAAATTCAAGTTCAATTGCATGTGTTTCTTCACGACGCATAGAGTTGAATTTGGCAAAAAAATGTCATTCGAGTATTTTAATTTGTAAATTTCTACATATTTTTTAGTCTTGACGTCCAATTAGATCGACCACCATCTACAATAAATTCCCCTTGCTGAATATTTTCGTTTTTGTTTCACATGATTTCATGGTGTAAAACGCCGAGTGGATCCCCAAATATAATCGGGTCGGCATGAGCTCGATAGCTCGTCCAAGACCAAACCAGGGCACGGCGAACCCCATGTGAGTACTCTCGAACTCCTTCGATGCTTCCTAATGCTTTTCTTAGGTTAGATCGTGTGTAGAATGGCTAGGACAGCTAAATCATTCTTGAGCTGTGATTGATAAATAGGGCCTTACTAGGAATGCCATGTGATTTATTTGCATATCTAGATTCCTTGAGTTGGGTATTTTATTACTGATTGTGATTGCTAGGATAATCACTCCTATCTACATGAATTTCTAGATTTAGGGTTCATACCTTACTCATCCGCATGAATCTCAGGCTAGAAAATTCAGTCAACTTAGGTACCGAAAGGGCGTCAACTCTGACAGTTGGTGTAACTAAGTCCCCGAAACCATTTCTCTGGTTCTCGCAGAATTGAATAGAAACTCCCAACTATTCGATTGGGTGGTCCAATCACACCCTAAAAAAATGATTGGTGGCGACTCCATGGCATGCACGCTTAGCACATGTCACTAGACCACACTGAAAGTCGATCACGCATACCTCCGTTGCGATTTGGGTAATGGGCCTTGGGAGAGGCCCGCGTCCGACCAGACAGGACGGCCCATTAGCCCTCGAGAGCCCGACAACCTCAAGAGGGTCGCGACAATCACATGTCAGAAATGTTTGGTTATTGTCTTATGCAGAAAATAACGTATAAAAAGATTCAGAATCTAAACCAACCAAGCAAAAAATTAATTAGATCAAACAACGTCCAACGATGCGGGCAGGCACAAATTCAGAGGAACAAAACAGCTGTAGCATTCAGATTCAAGATGCCTTTCTTGTGGATGATGATTTTATTTTTTATTTTTTGAGCTCTTGGTCAACGCAGTGTTCATTAATGATTGTACCAAACTTAGGTAACACAATTTAATACAAATGGCACACCAATTTAGACTACCGTCTATTCAATAAAACCACCAGATTGCTCAATGGCTCGAGGGCAAGCCTTGCCGTGGTTCCTCACTTCATCTTACAACCATCTTGTGAGAATTCTGTCACATATAAGCTCAAGGAGCTAAGGGATAAGAGGTGAGTAGGTATGTAGAGCCCGCCACGCTATAATATCAAAAAAACACTTAACTTGAGAAATTAGATTTAGAGGTATATATCTTCTTTTGTGCACACCCAGATAATTGTGGGGTGATTTGTGGTCAAAGTTAGAGCATTTGAAAAAATTAGAAAGGCCATGTATCGATATACTTTATGAAATGTAAAAATTCATCAAAATAATCATATGAAATCGGACGTCACGTTTATCAATGAGATCATATGACACAACATTTGAATCGTGCTATTTAACCCATATCAACAAATGGCTGTTTCTAAGAATTGTCCAGATTGAATTCGTTCATCCTTAAATTCATGGGAAAATTTTCATATAAAGCATGAAGTTATGTCATTTTCTCAAAAGAAGATCTAGAGTGGATCTGGCCTCAAATAAGGGTCTGGAATAGCTAATTTATTCTCAAATAAGAGCTTGAAATGATGTTGTTTTCTCAAAAAAAGAGCCTAGAACAAATATCGTTTGAAATAAGGATATGAAGTGACTAGTTAAGTCTCAAATAAGGGCATGAAGTGGGGTCCTATTCTCAAAAGAACGCCTAGTAATGTATGCACTAGTGCCGATAGTCTTGGAATTGCATCGGACCTATTCGGCCGATTCTAGTTCAATTCCAGCGGATACCAGGTCGGTTCTCGATTTCAAATTTTTGGAACCGACTATTAACAGTATGGGTGTGGAATTTCATCAAACTAAGCCAGAGATAACCTTAATTCTCTCTTTTTACTCTTGCATCTTGAACTTTTTATTGTTTATTTCATCATACGAGTTCGGTTTTTTATGGATTGTTTCTTTTGCCATATGAGGATTTATGTGTTTCTTTAACTTTCATTTTGCTTGGTTAAGAGATGAGATGGGCACTTCCCGATTGTTTTATATTTCTGTTCGTCTTGTACCCTTATTTTATTTCTCAACGTCTTGTTCTCTACTTTTTTTTTTGTTGTAACTGATATTACTCTCGGTTGTAAAAAGGGAATGTTTTGCTTCATGACATTTAGTAAACAAATAGAAAAAGTTTATCCTTTCAAGGAACAAAAAAAAATGAGACAATAAAAAAAAAAAGAATCGAACTGTTCTCAACTAGGCCTGGAACAAGATCGGACCAACAAATTTTAATGCAGTGTAATTCCTAGGTCTACATGGTAGGTGTTAGGTACATACTACACAATAACATGGCATGTAGAAAATAAGAACAAGGTCCGAACTACCGAAACTGTAAAAAGGCCATAGCACATCGATTGAGCCCCTCAACCAGCTGATTATGATTTATCCCATATAGATATCATAATTCAGTCGGTAAAGCCTTGCAAGATGTGAAAAAAAAAATTGCCCCTAAAATCGTAAACCTATTGTACGGCGGTCAATTTAATCTTAAACCTTTCAATTGTGTCAATTTAACCTTAAATCTTTTGATGATTTGCCAATTCAGTCGTAAACTTTTTTGACAATTTGTTAATGCAGTTCTTTTAACCATTTGTGCAAATAACAGGTTTAGGACTGAACTGGAAAAACCTCAAAATTTATAGAACTAAATTGATACAATTAAAAGGTTTATAATTAAATCAGAAAAATCTCAGAAATATTTCAGATTAAACTGGCATAATCGAAAAGTTTAAGACTGAATTCGCTGTCCTACTACATATTTTTAAAACTTTTTGAAAAATTATCCTGAGACGTGCATGTATGTAATCCCATGTGCGTACGCCAAGAGGAGTTTTTTTTTTAATGTGAGTGGGGTCTGAAATTTCTCCTCGAGTAATTTCCTTGTACTTGCTTGTGAATTTTTTTCTCTTGTTGACCGAGACCACCGACATCATATGTCAGACATGATTAGATTTTCTTTCAGAATTGGAGATACGATCCAGATTCACAAGTTGAACCAAGCGCCGACAATGGTGAACAAGTCAAGCTTAAAAAAAAGAGATTAAAATCTTATCAATTTCATAGATAAGGCTCTAAAAAGAAAGATTTGGATCCCCTGCCTCCACCTTTGATATAAGGACAAGTGTCTGAATCCCTATTTGTATAACATGGGATCATTATTACCTTAGTCATTAGATCTTTCCCCCTATCAAAGGATGGAAGATCCAATGGCCATAAATGCTATGATCTCTTGCCATACAAGTAGGGACGGACAAGGGCTTTTTTTTTTTTTAAGGGGTGGGGATCCCCTGCCTTAGTTCCGGATCCAAATCCTACAAAGAATCAGAGGTGCAAAATGGCTGTAGCATTCAGATCCAAGACGCTCTCTTGAGGGTGATGATTTTATTTTGTTTATTTAGCTTTTGGTAAAAGTTATGCCCATTAAGGCTGCGTTTGGTCGTCCAGATTTTTTTGCCGGACAGGATAAGGTCGGATAGGATAAAGATAGGATATGATTTGAAATATCCTATACGTCGTTTGGTGATGTCCGGATATTATACATGGAATCAATTCATCTCTCTCATGGTGGCGTTGAAGAAAGATAAGACGCCACAAACCATCATCTTTATCCTCCAGTAATGGCAGCATTTGATGATGTCCGAACCAGCCACAACGTCTTCAATGAGCACAAAAACAGAAGCGCACATAGAGTCAGAAGACGAAGCATAGATTACCAGTCCAGTATCGCTATCACTGGCGAGAGTAAACTTCTGATCGAAGCTGTAGTCCTTCGTGAGCAAGTCTGCAAACCAAAATCGACTCGAACCTAAAAAAAAAAAAAAAACCAAAAGCGCACAGAGAGAGAGAGAGATATAGAGGAGGTACCTTTCACCTTTTTTTCGAAATCGGAGAAGAGAGAGGGTCATTTGTTCATGTTTCCGATCAGAGAAAAATGAAGAATTTGGAGAAATCTTCTCAGCGATTGGAGATACGAAGATTGAAGGAGAGAGAGAGAGAGAGAAATCCTCCGGCGCCTTTTTGATTTCTTCCTCCGAAGCCATAAATGGAAGTTTTGAGATTTTCTGCTTTGAAAGAAATCCTATCCGGCCTTATCCTACCCCCTCCCTAGATTTTTTTTATACGGGCTATATCCCCTCTATATCCTACTTTATACTATCCGAATCACCTACCAAACACGGGATAGGATAAAACATATCATATCCCGAGTTTTACACGGACGACCAAACACAGCCTAAATGATTGCACAAAATTAAAGCAACAGTCCCCTAAATGATTGCACAAAACTTAAAGTAACACGATGCGATTCAAACGACTCGATAATTAAGTGAATATATTTCTCACATGGTTCCTCACTTCACCTCCATCTTACAAGAAGTCGGTCACATATAAGCTCGCGAAGCTAAGGGGTAACAGGGGATCAGGTACGTAGAGCCCACCATGCTATAATTTCCAAAATTATACCTAACTCGAGAAATTAGAATTATATATACAACTTCATTGTTGCACACCCAGACAATGTGGGGTTGATTTTATCGTCAAAGATTAGAGCATTTTCAAAAAAAAAAAAGGGGGGGGGGGCATTAACAAATTGTCAAAAAAATTTACGACTGAATTGGAAAATAATCAAAAGATTTAAGGTTAAATTGACACAATTGAAAGGTTTAAGATTAAATTGACCGCCGTACAATAGGTTTACGACTTTAGGGGCAATTTTTTTTTTTTCACATCTTGCAAGGCTGGTTCGTAAAATCTTTCCCTTTGCCTCGCACCGTCGGCATCTTCCGCTTTCTCTCCTTTCCTTGCTCGATCTTCGTCTTCCTCTCTATCATATTCATATTTTACAAACGTACTCTCTCCATTTTTTTATTATTATTTATGATTATGGTAATTTGGCGATTGATATTTTCATATCAGAATCATACGATATCGAAAAAAGATGCATAGAATAAATATCTAATCTATTTTTTCATTAATTTTACCTTTAAAACTTGAGGTTGCGTTTATCAAAAAGATATTGTGACACAACATCTGAATTATGACGGTTATTAACATACGAGTGTTTGTTCAGCCCCTCCCCCCCAAAAAAAAACATTCGAGTGTTTCTGTGACTTGTCCTGATTGAATTTCTATACAAGCATCCTTGTTTTAGGGGAAATTTTCAAATAACTATCTGAAGCAGATTCATTTTCTCAAAATAGGATCTAGAGTGGATCTTATCAAACTTAATCTCAAATAAGGGCCTTAAAAGAGGTTATTTTTTTCAAAAGAAGGCCCATAGCGAGCATCGTCTCAAACAAAGACTTGAAATTGCTATCTTATTAGTTATCATGAAATAATGGTTTGAAGTGGAGTCGTTTTCTCAAAAGAAAGCCTAATATGGGTAAACAATAGTACTGAGTAGACACTAGAATTGGGCGGAATCGGCCCAACCCGGCTGATTCTGGTCCGGTTCTAATGCGAGTTAGCACGGTTCTCGATTTCAAATTTTTGAAAACGACTATTAAGGGTTCGGGCGTGGAATATGACTGAACCGGAGAACCGGACCGAGATAACACTAACCCTCTCTTTACACTCTCTGCGTCTTGAACAATTTATAGTTTAGTTCGTTATACGAATGGTTGCTTTTGGCAGATGGGGATTTCTTTAAATTTCATTTTGTTTGATTAATGGATGAGTTGGACAGTTTCCAATTGCATTATCATTCTGTTTGTTTTGTACGCTCATTTTACTTCTCAACATATCATTGCTCTACTTTTTTTGTTTTTAAATGACATTTGTCTCGGTTGTAAAGAAGGTTATGTCTTACTTCTTGGCATTTAGGAAACTAATTGAAAAAAATTGTCCTTTCAAGTAAGAAGAAGAAGAAAAGAATCAGCTAGTTCTCGAGAACAGAATCGATAGATTCGATTTCAGGGCCAGTTCCAAGGTCTATAAGGCAGGTGGTTCTGAAAAATGAAAATCGATCCTGAAAAAGTAGGTTTCACGTTTCAGGAATGAAATTTACTCACGATATAACCGATCATCCTTAGGATCTAAAGTTGATTATCTCAAACAAAAGCTTGAAGTGATAGGCTCAATTTTGAATAAGGGGATCGAGCTCACCTGCTGGCCAAAACTTCGTCGGTCAACTTGCACGTGTGACACATGCTTATTCCGACAGCGAGGCGGCAACACGAGGGCCAATTTTGCCCAAAATATTAAATTGTTGATATGATCATTCATGTTTCGATTCCATGTACTTCGCTGCATTATTATCCCAATGGTCATCTTGAACCAATTCCGTAAAGGACTTGGGGCCGCGCATGCCTAAATTTATCTAATTCCGACCAAAGTACACAATACCTAATTACATAACATATAGAAAACAAGAAAAAAAAAAAAAGTCCCAACGACCAAAACCGTAAAAAGGCAACGACCCATTGATTGAACAACACACACCCCCCCCCCCCCCCCCCAACTGGCTGATTTGAACATTATGATCAGAGAGACGCCAAAAAAGAAAAAAAACAAAGAAGCAACAACATAAATATTATTAAAGTGCAAGCCAGAAAAGTAATTTTCTATGAACAAATCCACGTGGGAAAAGCAATTGGATTTGGATTTGCGACACATGTCACGTGAGATACGTAGGAACGCACAAAGTTTTGGACAGGAGACATCAAGTCCTTTCTCTTTGGTCTTTCTTTGATTGAGGGCTGTTGAACTTTGATTCCTCAAAAAAAGGACCCAAAAAAAAAGGGAAAACAAATTCGATGACAATTTAAAACAAAATTTGGCCCCATTTTTTTTTAGATATGTCCCTTTCGTTTGATTTTCAAACTTTATAATAACGATCGCCCACCGTAGATTTGAGAAAAAAGGAAGATGGAAAAGCGACAATTTTGGAAAAGTCTTACTAAGATCGCATTTATGCGCCGAAGACGATTGTATCGCGCGAACCTATATGAGATCAGTTATTAATTGCGCGCGAGATTCATTTAGCTCACTGTAGATTGGTTCAATTTAAATGGGGATTTCGACTCTTGAAAAGCACTCGTCTTTCTCCTCTTGTAGTTTGCAGGGTTTTGCCGTCGAGTACTCCACATCCATACGAGGGAAATTTTGTCATTTTCAAAGCACCGTTCTCTTCTGTGTCATGAACAATCAATGCACTAGAGATAAGAATCTTTCCTTATATTAGATGGGTCGCAATAGGTATCTATTCTTATTTCACGATGCCAACTTATCTCATCGCCTTCTTGGATTGAGTTCTAAGCAGACCACCGAACCGCTGCTCAAGAATTTCTCAAAATAATTGCAAAACGCATCCACTGCAATTCCTATGTTCTACGTTGGAAAGTTGATTCTCCCCCATTCTAATACTACATAATTCACTTCTTAAACTACTTAAACCAATTAACTCTATTACCATCTTCACATGGTATTTTCATATTTCATCCCTTCTTTCTGACGCATCTTGTTTGTTCTATTTCTTTTTTCTTTTGTCCTAGCTAGCAGAAAAGTCATTAGCGGACAAAATCGTATTTAAGGCTCTGCCAGCATATTGGTCCAATCACAGACACCCACGTACGGCCACCCTCTTGCAAGACAGAGGAAATCAACAGTAATGAGCAATGTCCCAATCGCCAGATTTGTCAGCAAGTTAATTGAGCTGGTCAAGAATTTTTGCAGTTCTACTTTTCAAAGGAAGGACAGAAAAATCCTCCCTTTTCTTCGCATTTCACTTCTGGTCTCTTATTCATGGATCAAGAGGATCTCCATGTGGACCCTTCATCAAACTTTTTTGCGCAATGGTGGCGATCCATGTTTCATGACGTAGGAT
This sequence comes from Rhodomyrtus psidioides, assembly GCA_021437785.1. NCBI lineage: Eukaryota > Viridiplantae > Streptophyta > Magnoliopsida > Myrtales > Myrtaceae > Rhodomyrtus > Rhodomyrtus psidioides. The sequence continues at coordinate 618,303 of JAILYB010000121.1, forward strand.
CATCACAGCATAATTGCACTTTGCAGAGAGAGAGAGAGAGAGAGAGAGAGAGAGAGAGAGAGAGATGCCAAGTAGTAAAGAATTTGGAGGATAATGAATGTGGGAGATGAACTTTAATTCTTAGATTAATGAAAAGTCAAAGCACAACCCAGAACAAGAAAAGAAAGGAGATCCCCCCACCATTTTCACCCACTCATTTTGCCTTGTGCTCAAATGGGCTGACCAATAAGCACTGACATTAACAATGGGATTATTCAGAATCAATGCAGGATGATGATGATGATGTTCCCAACCGCCTCTGCCGTGTGCGCGTGTACAAATCAAAGTCAAGGGTCATCGTCTTTGACATGTCTAAGCCTCCAAGGTAATAAGATGGCTGATAGCCCTTTGTAGCTTCTGCAGGAATTCCAAATTTGTAAAGAACAGTCCAACATCGAGGCGTCGTGTTTGCTGGAGCACGTCACGTGTTCGGCGAATTTGCCGATAAGAGCACGGTCGGTTCATCGTCACTTGTGTATCGTGAACACGGTATTGAAAGAAGCGGGTTGCATTAGTAGCAAAGCATCATTATGGTATGATGCCATTAAGTTCCTCACTTTATTATTAGCAGCAAGATCTTGCATAGTGGATATGCAAAGGTGGCCCAAACAATGCTGAAGAAGCAGCGACCACCTACAACTGTGACAGCTATTGATTGACTTCAATCACGTCCACGACTCCTCCTCATTATTTCTCTAACAACACCCGAAACTCTTTCTCACAGCCAAACTTTTTTTTTTTTTTTTTTTTTTGTGGTTCCTTTCATCGTGTCTGTGATGCCTATAAATCTCGCACACTGCCTTCGAAGTCCCGAGAATCTGGCGCCGTAAGCAGTGAGAACATGGCAATGGCATCAATTTCTTGTATTTTCTTACTCATTTCATTTGATATCTTTCTCTCTCTCTGCTCTAAGTAGGGCTGTGCGGAGTGTATAATCAAGTCCAATTCTCTTAGTTCCTTATATTGGTTTTCGTGTGTTTCTTGGGATGTTTCAGGATTGAAATGGATGAAACAGTTCAGTGCTGATCAAAAAGCTTGTTCTTGATACTCATTGTCGAGGACCCTTTTCAGTTTTGTTTTCTGGGTTGGTATTGCAAAATCCAAGAATGATGGGGTTGCAGAAGAATTTCTGGGTAGCTCTAGTATGGATAATAGGGATAATTGGAGCATTTTCTTCCACTGTGGATGGTTTGCCGCGACGGATTCTTTTGGACACCGATGTCGATACCGATGATTTCTTTGCTCTCTTGTACCTCCTGAAGCTCAACAGATCAGAATTTGAACTTGAGGTGAGCATTTGTGTTTTGCTTCCTTAACTTCTTTCTGACAGATGTTAATCAAAGGTTGCTTTTCCTTTGCTTGTTTGGGGTCATGTTATTGGTGGTTAATACTGATTCTTCATTTTTCGAAAGTCCTTGCATATGGTAAGTGAAGAAATCTCCGTTCTAGACGGTGCATGAACCATTTTGCGAATTAACTTGTGTTTTTGACCTGTCATCATTTACTCCGTCCTTCTTGATTCTCTGCGATTGCGGATAAGATGATATCGTCTGCATTTACGGTCCGGATTTATGCAGGCCATCACCATTAACACGAATGCATGGACTGATGCGGGCCATGCCGTGAATCAAATTTACGACATTCTTTATATGATGGGCCGCGACGACATCCCTGTTGGTGTTGGAGGGGAAGGGGGTATACTGGAAGATGGCACCATTCTCCCAAACGTTGGAGGATATCTACCCATCATTGAGCAGGTATGAACTGTCACATTCCCAATGACTTATTGAATCTTAGCTGGGGAATTTTCTGTCACATGATCCAGAATCATAAAAACGTCAAAGTGAAAGTGTTCCGGATTTGTTATGAATAAGAAATGCGCTTGCTTACTATAGGCTACTCCATGGCAGGGTCTTTCGACAGCAGGATATTGCAGGTACAGACAAGCGATTCCTGTGGGACAAGGAGGCCGATTGGATGTCGACTCGAACTATGGAATCAGAAAGGCATTTCTTCCTCAGGTAAATATCATCATTTTCCTGCAGTAGGCGTGCATTTACCCTTTATTGAGCTTCATGTTGTGGTTGCTGAGTTTCACATTTATGTTGTTTGTGCCTATTGCGAGTTTCCACTGTTCTTTGGCCGATGTGATTCGTAGTTCCTCAGACACTTGTTACCAAATCTCTTACCATGGTTTGGACATATGTTGGAGAAAAATTCATTTAGTAAAGATTTCTCAAGTTAGCAACATTGACAGAGGCCCTGGCTTCCGTATCTTCTTCATAATTCAGTGGTTATCATGTATGGCTTCTGATAGTTAGCATATTCAGGGGCACAGAAAATATTCACCTCTTCGGCAGCCAACGGCTCAGCAGGTTTTGATCGATAAAATATCTGAGGGGCCCATCTCTGTTTTTCTAATAGGAGCGCACACGAATTTTGCCATTTTTCTCATGAGTAATCCGCATCTGAAGAAGAACATTGAGCATATTTATGTAATGGGTGGTGGCGTGAGGTCGAAGAACCCAACTGGTTGCTGCCCATCGAATTCCAGCTCAACTTGCCAGCCTCAGCAATGTGGCGACGCCGGTAACTTGTTCACAGATTACACCAGCAATCCTTATGCAGAGTTCAATATCTTTGGAGATCCTTTTGCAGCTTACCAGGTAAAGTAACAAGTAACAGCTCTTAGAAGTGTCTATCTTCTACGAATTCGAACGCTAGTTCTAGTACTTATTCATGGATGATGTACCTGAACAGGCAAACAATGGCCGCATTTGACAGTGACACATTTGGTCTTATCACAGGTGATTCATTCCGGTATTGGGGTGACAATTGTGCCTCTGGATGCAACAAACACGATACCAATAAATAAGGAATTCTTTGAGACTTTTGAGCAAAATCAGGGTACTTATGAGGCTCAATACTGTTTCCAGTCCTTGAAAATGGCTCGTGATACGTGGTTTGACGACCAGTTCTATACGGCAAGTGTACTCCATTCAACAGAATATTGGGCACGAATGATTTAATACTAGCTCAGGGTGATGACTGCAAATTACTTATGTTTCCTGCAGAGCTATTTCATGTGGGACTCCTTTACATCTGGTGTGGCGGTCTCAATGATGAGGAACGGGCACAATAATGACCGGGAGAATGAATTTGCGGATATGGAGTACATGAATATAACAGTGGTTACTTCGAATGAGCCTTACGGGATATCAGATGGATCGAACCCATTATTCGACGGCGTCAAAGTTCCAAAGTTCCATTTAAAAAAGGGCGGTGTGCATAGCGGTCATGTACAGACAGGACTTCGCGACCCGTTTTGTATTGTCAAAAATAGCAAGGGAAAATGCAAGGTAGTTTTTCTTTTTTGGTTGTTTTATACCAAATTGCTTGGCCTGAGCTTTTAGTATCTTAAGCGACATTCTGACCCGAAATCTGAGCTTTACTTATATCAGCTAGAACTTCTCATGGTTCTTACTGATCATTAATTTTTTGGCAAACCTGAAACAGGATGGATACACAGAAGAGACCACTGGTGCAGAGTCGGTGCGTGTTCTCGTTGCAGCAAGGGCCAAACCTAATCGGGATGGAGAGAGCCCACTCAATAGAGAGTTTTTCAGAAGCTTTTTGGATGTAAGTTTGCTGCTAAATTCTCAAAATAATGTATCTACTCATGTATCTACTCATTTTCTATTTATATTGCAGGTTCTAAACAACCCTTTACAGACAGGGAGGTTCAACTTTACAACCCAATTTCCTTACTACAAGCAAGTTCTTTACAAACCAGATTTGAGGACTAAAAAGCTGGGAAAGCCCGTAATCTTCGACATGGATATGAGCGCGGGAGATTTTGTCGCGCTGTTTTATCTTCTCAAAGTTCCTATGGAAGTAATCAATCTCAAGGTTCGACATTCAATTCTCTTGATCTAATTTTGTCAAGTTTCTGTCGAACATTATGTTCCTAGTCTACTACAATTGCCAAGTCCTTGAAGAAATATACAAAGACCTCATGCTAGGTCAGGCTAATCCAAATCTTGTACATAATGATGCAGGCGATACTAGTAAGTCCTACGGGATGGGCAAATGCAGCAACGATCGACATCATATACGACGTGCTGCACATGATGGGTCGAGATGACATTCCAGTTGGTCTGGGTAATGTGTTTGCACTGAATCAGTCCGATGCCATATCTTCGTCAGTTGATGACTGCAAGTATGTCAAGGCCATCCCACATGGGAGTGGTGGTTTGCTCGATTCGGACACTCTCTATGGATTGGCTCGTGCTTTGCCCCGAAGCCCCAGAAGGTATTTCTATGTTCTCACTAGAACCCATGAACGTGACAATTGTCATTGTGATAATCAATGTTCTTTTTCTTCCAGATACACTGCAGAGAATTCGGTAAAACACCAAGCTCCTCGAGATACCGATCACCCTGAACTCAGGCAACCACTAGCTCTGGAGATCTGGAACTCGGTTGTAAGCTCGCTGAAGCCAGGATCAAAGATAACCATATTGACAAATGGACCTTTGACGAACTTAGCGAATATTATTTTAGCGAATGAAACTGCGAGCCACTCCATTCAGGTCGGTAGATTTTGACTGATTTCATCTTTTCTTTTTGTTTTCCCTTTCCAAAATGACTAGGTAACAACATCATAGGAAGAATTTTGCATGTCCTGGTAGATGAAATATCAAAACAGTGGAATCCCAGGAAAATAAAAAGCGTCATGAGGAAATGTGCTCTTATGCGCCAATTCCATCATTTCACTCCAAATGCTGCTTCACATCATACAAGCAATAGCCTTGTTCCATCTCTTTTGATCCTTTTTCTAGGGAAGACAATTGTATTCCTTCTTCTTGTGTCAGATTCTTTTGTTTTCTCGCTCCGATGCCAATCCTTCGCTTCATTTTTTCTCCAGGATGTATATGTGGTTGGAGGGCACATTAGCCGCAATATCTCTGACAGAGGAAACGTATTCACAATTCTCTCTAACAGATATGCAGAGCTTAATATGTTCCTCGACCCGCTGGCTGTGAAGACAGTCTTTGACTCCGAAGTAAATGTGACACTAATTCCTCTTGGAGTCCAGCGCAGAATCAGCTCGTTTTCTGATGTCTTTAAAGAACTAGACGGGACAACGGGAACGCCGGAAGCTCAATTTGTCTACCGCCTTCTCTCGTGGCTAGGCCGGCTGAAGAAAAATCACCACAGATATTACCATATGGTAAAAATCTTAATTTTTTCGACCTGATATTTTGATTTTTCCAGTCCCATCTAGTAATTGCTAAACCAGTATTTATGTCTTTTCATTAACAAAGTCACTGATTTTGTTCCGCAGGATATATTCTTAGGCGAAGTCCTTGGTGCAGTGATCATGGCCGGTGACCATTCCTCTCTAAAACCGACCTTCTCCATCCAGCCCATCAAAGTATTCGCTGAGGGTGTCGAATCCAAAGACGGGTATACCTATATTGACAACACTGGGAAATCAGTGAAACTATTGGAAAGTGTGGATCCTCAGGCATTCTACGACCTATTTTCACAGCAACTTGGCAATGAGAAGCAGTCTGCTGTGATAGGAAGCTTCAATGAGCAGAAAAGAACGTGGAGCACACCTTCAAATCGGACAGGAAGTTCATTGTAACACCCTGTTCTTATCGACGTTCTTTGACTATAGGAAACAAAAAGTGTTCATTTTTAGTCTCGAGATAGAACAGATTTGCTAGCAGTTGTGATTTCCTTTATAGAAAAAGTTTAAAACTGTCACATCTCCAAAGTACAGTGTTTGTTGTGCTTTGTTATCCATCTTAATGTAAAGAAATAGAAACATACGGTTACCAACACATGAATAATAATTCTACCAACATCTATTTTTGTCCACTCTTTGTTGCTTAAACATGTTTTTCCCCTTTAGCACCGGATTTTCGAGTCTTTTGACTCGATTGATTCTATCCAAACCGCCCCTCGAGGAATATGTTGATATAATTTACTGAACAATCTGTGCTTCTTTTATGCCACGACTCACTGTGCTCAGAGTGCAGCAATAGCATTGAATCAGACAGAAACAGATGTAAATGATGTTATCCTCTAGTGGAGAATCACTTTTGGGCAAATTTTCTCCCCTCTTTTGACTTGAAACGTCAAAGTCATCAGGTACTGGTGAATTGTGTGAGGCAGAGATGATAATATTCCTGAAGCACAAAGATGAAAAAGGGGGTCCTCCTTTATAATCCCCTCAACCTTTTCTTGCACTTTTGTGTGTGTGTGTGTGTGTGGAAGAATCCACTACATTTTGTTTTTTAATTATAAAGGCAATCCTGTCTATTCTGTTGGCCGCTCTCTTTGCAATGATGCCTCCTATCATCCTTCTGATGAGCTTTCTTGACCATAAAATACCCTTTTCTAGTTACACCAGTTTAATGGTTTTTCATAAGTTAAAACTGGTTTGAGGGTCAGTTCTTTACCATCTCTCTTGACTCGAGTTTCAATTTTTCCCCCCCAACCAAAGAAAAAAAAGGTCATCCAGAACTACTCAACCAGCAAATTTTGATTGTTGACTATTCTTTCATGCAGAATATTCCGATCTAAAAGCAAAAGTTCATACTTTCCCATGTTTTTGAGCCTGCTCTGCAGTTGCACTGCCTCAGATTTCCACTTCTGTCCAAATCAAACAGAACAAGAAGCAGAAAAGGACAAGAAAACGAGCCATATCCTGCAAAAGAGACTCAAATCCCGGAAGTCCCTCCCAGGAAAAAACAAGCAGCGGCACTTTTTCTAGGAATTTACACTGGGCTAAAGCATTATATAAAGTGATCCTGAAAGAGAGGGGAAAAAGAAAACGGAAGCGATAAAAAGTTCTTTTCCCTGTGGAAAGTTCTGTTTTGTGCTTCCAACTGGGTCCTTCTATTGTCCCTATTGGAATAGTTTTCCAATCATATTACAACTTGGGTGACATATATTGGGTGTAATATCGATATTTATGTACAAGTATTAAAATTCCAATGACTGATTCCGGACTAGAAACCCGACTTCAAAGTGCTATTGCACGGGAGCTTCAGAACATAAAGTGGTCTACTCTCTCTCTCTCTCTCTCTCTCTCTCTCTCTCTCTCAACTTACGCCACAATCTGTTTCTCAATTATTCCCATCCTCTCAACAAGGGCGTACACTGGTAATGGTCATGTTGGAATCACATATCAACCATAGAGGCAAATTCGGTTTACAGTGATTCCAACTTCTGAGAGTGCTGACATGGTACAAAATGCTACATGGTGATGATATATCTTTCTCCATCCCGGCAGAATCCACCACATCTAACAAGATTGCATCTCCCATAGTCAAGCCACATTTCCCATCACATTTCCATCAGCTTCATTTTCTCATTGATTACATGGAAAAAGAAGAAAAACACAGAGATTAAGCTTGTTTACTAGCATTCTAGCTTAGTAGTTGCAAACATTACACATGCCGAGCCTAAGCAGTATCATAGCTTCTAGATGCTTCTTCTTCTCTTTCAAAACATGACCACCATTGCCATCAAAGGCTTGGTTGCTGCACTGTTGGGATTGACCCACCAGCAGCCACAACTTGTTGCTCCAGCTGCAATCAAAGATTGAAAAAAGCCAATGAACATCGGATTGAATCACAAAAGTAGACAGAAATTGAATCCAGTCATTGGAGTAGATCAGCTGAAAGAACTTATAAAAAGAATTTCTCTATACCTACCTTGAAAAGAGTTTCGAGCTTGCTTTTCACAAGGAGGAATTCTTGTTTTATTTGTTGCAGACATCTAAGGCACCTGCAACAAATTACATCTCTTTCCTCATGATCTTGAGGTTTCATAAGCCCATTTTACTCCTAAGCTCCTTACAATATTTATGCCTACACAATTTGATATTTTTTATAGGAAGGAGAAAAGCAAAAGATTTAGACAAAAACTCACCCAGGAACATTTTTTTCCTGACAGAAGTTTCGGAAGACTATGCAGGCATTCTTCACTTTCTCTGCTCCTATGCTGTCAATCAAGGTAATCGACTTTTTAGTCACCCATTGCAAATACCTTTTTTTGGTAAGAAAAATACCTTTATGTCTATACATTCCAAAAAGCTTAAAAATTTCACCTTTTCAGATGAAATGCCACTCTTAGGACAAGCAACTAAAGAAAGTGACATTATTCCAGAAAAAAACCTTTTGCGAAAAAAAATCAATGAATAAAAGTTTACTCATTTATTTGAAGAAGGTGTAAATTTGTATATACCTAGAACTGCTGCCCTTCATTTGGTGAACATGAGCATCTACCCTTTTGAAGTCCACATTTGGCTGAGCTCTATATGAGAGAGAGAGAGAGAGAGAGAGAGAGAGAGAGAGATTAATGAACTTTTCACAGGATGAAGCAAACTAAAAAGCCCCAGGAATGCCGAAGAGATAATGAAGAAGAGCGTCAAGAAACGGAACAAAAAGTTAAAAAACAAATAAGAGGGTCAATGTGATTACAGATCTCTGGAGAGATCATTGAGCAACTTCTCTGAATCAGTGAAGAAAAGAGACACCACTTCCACTACAAAATCTGGGTTGCTCTCATCTTGCAGTTCCTGAAGCTGTAAGTACTGAGAATCCAGAATCCCCTATTCTCGCCCAACAGGCCAAAAAAAAACAACATCGACAGATCAACCTAATGCAAGAGCAGAGAGAAAGAGACAAAAACACTTAATATTTCAAATGAATTTGTGCGTTCTCACCTCTTTGAACAGGGCGTTGGTGTAATCAGCCAACCTCCTCTGCATTTTCACCAGACCCACATCCATGCTCTGATCTGTTGTTTCTCACCCTTCAGACCAACACGCCCTCAAACGGAAGCAACACAAGACAGACCACTTTGTCTTTAAGCCAATAAGTTGAGGCTTTAAATAAAGAAACAGAGGAAAAACTTTGCAGATCCTGTGGAACAACTGTTCAATTGGAGGCCATAAATGCCAAAGAAACCTTGAAAGCGATTTGATGAATTTATTTGCACGGGCAAAAGATGCGAACTTTACTTGGTTTTGCGGACGTGGCTGGCTTGTAAAGGGCCCGAAGCTCTCAACGATGCTTTGGATTCGTGCTTTTATTGTTGTCCTTTGGATTGCTGTGGGTCTTCTCTCTTTTTGTCTGTTGTCTGAAATCCGGGCCAGACTCTCGCTTGACCTAAAAATGAGAAAGATATAAAAATACCTACAAATTACACCAACACACACACACACACACACACACACTCATGTCCCAAAGAAAGTTTACAAGTTCGCGTACAATAATATGAATCCTGATACAAATGAAATTTTTTAGTACATTTTTTAGTACACTGTGTATGAAGAATATTTATGTCTTATGAAATAACTAAATGATTGAGGTTAAGAATATTCCAGCATAAGAAATTATAAAATGAGGGTGTTATGGAGAATATGATTTTTCTTTTCTTTTTGCTGGTGTAGAGAATAGAAGTTAGAGGGAGAAAGGAGGCAAATTCGTTGGGTTTCGGACAAAATAGGGATCGGAAAAAATTGAGTAGATAATTTTTTTGGGGAAAATAGGGCATGAAGTGCTTTTATTTGAGAAATTAAGGGTCTGAAATAGATCTTACATAAAATAAAAATCTGAAGTGCCCTCGTTATTTCAAAGAAAGGCCTGATCGAAAGGTATTTTCGTCTTCACATTCTTGTAATTTTTTCCTTTTCTATTTTTCTTTCCTTTTTTTTCTTTTCCTTTCCTCTTTTTTTTTTTTTTTTCCTTTTTCCCCTCCCCTCCCCGCGCTTGTATAGACAAGCTTAGATGTTCTTCAAACGAGGATTTAGGACTTGGAGCCTTTCCTTTCTTTCTTTCTTGATTGAGCTTTGATGGACTTGATTTGAACCTTGATTCCGGCGAGATTTGGACCTTTCTTTGGTAATCAGTGGAGGGGTCTCTGATTTTTTTAGTCCCTAGAAAGAAGGGTGCGACATGGATAAGTACAAGGTAATCAAGGATATAGGATCAGGCAATTTTGGAGTTGCCAGGCTCATGAGGAACGAGGAGACCTCCTCGCCGGGTCGGGTGAGGGAAGCCTTGGCCAGGCGAGGGCTTTCCTTGCCGGCGTCAGGCGAGGGTAGCCTTCACCTGGCCAAGGCGACCCTTGCCCGATGACAGCGAGGGCGGCCCTTGCTTGAGTCGGGCTATGACCACGGAGAGGAGGGAAGAAAATGCAAAGGAAAAGAAAAAAAGAAGATGAAAAAGGAGAAGAAGGAAAAAATTGCAAAAATAAAATAAAATAATAAAGGACAAAATACCCTTCGTCAGGCTCTTATTAAAAAAAAAGAACATTTCAGGTCCTTATTTAAAATACGATTCATTTTAGGCCTAAATTTGAAAAAAAATGATGGCACTTCAGGTCCTTATTTGAAAATTTTCAAACTTTTTAAAATGGATCAAGTAAAAAAAAAATATTGACAATAACTGCATATTTGGTCTTTTAATTTGTAGCGGATTAGATAAAAGAAGAGTGCTTACTTATGTTAAAAAAGGGTAAAGAAAGTAGCTGAGCCTTGTTCAGGAACAATGGGGTGTTGAAAATTAGGGGTGAGCCTCGGTCGCGATCCAACCAGAGAACCGGACCAGACATGACCAAACTGGCCGCTTCTCAATATGTGGAACCGGCGGGAATTGGTGCGGTTCCGGTTAAGGTATCGGACAGTCTGCCTTGAAATGAACTTTGTGGCTCGAGCTCTTCAGTCTTCATCTCCCTCACGTTGTACTCTTCAACTCTTGGTGAACAAAAGGCTTGCTCATTCGGGCAAGAGCTCCTCATAGCGGAGCGTTCGCACATTTACGAGGAGGAAGCAGAACATCAAACTAGCGAATGCACGTCAATTTTAGTTTCGAGGTTGCCTCTGGATTGGCCAGTTAAATATAGCACATATGCTGCACAAGCAAAGTTTCCAAAGGGCCGAAGGCTGAGTGTTTTTATTTTTTATTTTCGAAAAAAGGCTGAGTGTTTATCAACAAATTAAGGGCGCCCTTGGTTCGTCGGAAATAAAACAACTTGAAAAATATTGTCCTAAAAATGATTACTTAAGTCGTTTATGAAATCAACGAACGAAAAAATTATTTTCGTCGAAATATTTAAACATAAATTGCTGTCGATAAAGAAAATATATTCCGTTGGCTAATAATTTCAAATGCGCCAACTAAACAGAGCCTGACATCCTATCAACTTAGGAATCATCGACGGATGTTTCATTCTCGAAAACAATTACGGCCAGGACAAGGCCAGATTTCTTATGTTCAAGTGACCAATCTCTCTCATGCCATAGTGACCACACCTTGTAACCACCATGCAGGAAATCTACTCATTCTAATATATCCATCCGACAATGTGTACCAAGACACACGTAGAGAACACACAGTGTCCGATACCTCATGGCCAAACATGAGTAGCTGAGCAGGCAGTGGTAGTTGGTAGGCGATGGCCAATACAAACTACCTTTATTCGTATCAGATCGAAACTATACGAGCTTTCTACTGCGGTTCCTTCAGGGAGTCTTTGTCCACCAAGGAAACAAAAAATTACAAATAAAAATTCTACACATCTGGTCCCAGGTGGCTAGGGTCGGTTCCGGGTTCAACGAAACGGGAACTGCCTAGTGTGGTACCCGATTCTAGTATGGGAACTGACCCACCTTAGAACCGATAATCCCTATTGAAAAGTGAGTGATGTCCAACTACAAAAATTATGGTGCAAAATTTGAAATATACTACTCGAAAGAGAGCAATAAATAGATACTACGGTCAAATTTGACCGCTGGGGGTTTGAGTATTAGCTAGCACTTTGTTTATACTATAGCTTTTAAATCCATGTCTCGTCAGATATTGCTCGTGAAGTGATTCTCAAATAAATCCACCCTAAAATAGTCATCACCCGAATACTTCTTTTAAGTGTGTTTTTTTTTGGGACTTGATCCAATGGATAGGGAGCAATGATAAACAAAATCGCATTTTGAACGGGGCCATTATTAGGGTTGGAACTATTGAGTTCAATATCCCTATGCAAGTCTTGGAAAAAAATATCATTATATTCTCATAAGGTGTCATCTACAATACGCAAAATGATTAATAGAAATGCTTTTATAACTATGCAACCCAACTTGTTCCATTAACAGAGTATAGCTAAAAAGAAAATTACATAGTTAAGCCTAGGTAAGCTTTCCTTTATACCAGAAATTATGTTAGTTGTCACTTGTTAGCAAAGTTTACAACACGAAACCCCGGGAGTCATTCCCTTAATCACTTTAACTCAGTGGACGGGACAGTTTACATACATTTACGGAGATTAGTCACGCCGAAAACGCGACCGCTCGAATCGGGGTTGTCATGATTTCGATGAATTTGAGACGCTTACGAATGCCAAAGTCATGTTATCTAACATGGGATTCATACGATTTGTAGACTTTGGTGATGCTGAAAATTTCGCTTGAGCTTTATTAAATACCAACTCCAAAGTGGAACAAGGCTGAGCATCTTTTAAACAAAAAAAAAAAAATGTTAGTTCATATGGAAAAAAATTAAGAAACCTTGTAAGCTCGTTTATTAGCATTCAAGCTTAGTGGTTGCTAACACTGCCCAGGCTGAGCCTAAGAAGTACTATAGTAGCTTCTAAATGCTTCTTCTTCTGCAAAACATGCCCACAATTGCCATCAATCGCTTGGATTGATTGATTGCATTCTGTGGATCGACCCACCAGCAGCCACAACTTGTTGCTCCAGCTGCAATTTCAAGTTCGAAACAAGCCAACCAACACCAGAAAGATCCACAGAGGTAGATCGAAAAATTACCGGTTTTCGAAGTAGATGATCAGTTGAAAGAAATCATCAAAGGATATTAGTCGATACCCACCTCTAAAAGAGCTTCGAGCTTGCTTTTCACGAGGACGAATTCTTGTTTCATTTGTTGCAGACATCTCAGGCACCTGTGGTAAAAGAGATTAATCTCTTTCCTCATGATCTTAAGGTTTCATAAGGTCATTCTGTTCCTATGTTCCTCGCAATGTCTTCGGCTAAACAATTCGATAGGAAGGTAACATCTCACATTCGCGAACCAAAGATATCGGCAAAAACTCACCCTCGAGTGCTTTTCTCCTGAAAGAAGTCTTGGAAGACCACGCAGGCGCTCTTGACTTTCGGTGCTCCTATGCTGTCGACCAAAGCTGTCCACTTTCTCATTAAGACGTACCTTGCTGTCCATACTATCCAAAGCTTAGAACGTTTGATTTTTCAAATGGAATGCCACTCTTAGGAAAAGCAATTGAGTGGCATTTTTCCAGAAATTTATCTATACCTGCAACTGCTGCCCATCAACTTGTGTGCTTGAGCATGTGCCCTTTTGATGTCCACATTCTGCTGAGTTCTATAATGTCAGAGACACGGATTAATGAGATTTTCACAGGATAAGCAAGCAAAAATATCCCAGGAATGCTGAAGAGGTAATGAAGAGAAGAACATCAAGAATGGAGGAACAGTTCAAGTGGAGGCTATATATGCTAAACCCTCAAAGTTAGTTTACTTTGTATCTTTCGAAATATTTTGTGGGATCGTTGCAATCGTTTTAAAAGATTAACCAGTTATAAATCCTAATACTCCTCTTCACGCGTAGGCTGAATCTTAGCCTAATACTAAATGTGGATGGATTTAATGTGTGTATATATATATAGTTTTAATTCGTGCTTTTATTGTTGTTTTTTGGATTTCTGTGGGTCTCGTCTCCTTTTGTCAGCACCTTTGCTCGACCTAAAAATTAGGGCTGTCAATTTGGCCCGCGCCGGACGGGCCGGCCCGGCCCGAAATTTTTCTGCCTTTTCGGGCAGGGCCGGGCCGGCCTGACGCCAAATTTTTGTAAATAGCTATTTTTTTCTTTTAAATTTAATTTATTTTTATATTTTATTTTTATATTTTTTCATTTGATGGTTTGTTAATTAATTTTAATTCAAAAAAATTTTAAAAAAAGGAAAGAAAAAAATATTTTCGGCCCAAATCCTGCCCGGCCCGGCCCGGTTCGGGCCGGCCCGAGCATGGTACTGCTCAATTCGGGCCGGCTCGGGCCGGGCCGAGACCCGGCCCGGCCCGTTGACACCCCTACTAAAAATGACCAGAACACAAGAAAAACCTTAAAATAACATCAGAGCATCTATACTTTTGTGTATGGATATTGGTACAAACGCGTTGTATACAAAAGTATACTGATTATTTTGCATACTATGTGTGAAGAAAATTCATGCTATGAAATCACGAAATCTTCAAGAATTAGAAAATTCCTATGAAGGAGGACTCCAAAAATTGCAAAGCTAGGGACTTGTAGAAAATGTAAATGTACTGGTAGAGGGAATAGACTTTAGAGGGAGAAGGGTGGACTTATTCGTGGGGTTCAGAAAGGGAGATAGTCGAGATCGCGGACAAAGTTTAAATCACGGCAAGACTTTTAATTAAGTAGATTATAATTTTTTCTAATTTCTTTCATTGACGAAACTCAAGTAAAAACCTACTCGGAATACTCATCATCCAAATACTCATTTTAAGGTTGGCATTAAATGGATCGGGAGCGGGGATAAACAAAATCTCACATGGGACGAGTAAAAAGTCCTTGAATGACATGATTCCATATCGTCGAGTCGGGTCCATGATGATGGGGTGATTTAACTTGGATGATTTAACTTGGAACAACATAATCCAATATCTTTATAGATGACATCTAATCTGAAAATGATTAAAAGAAATTTTTTATATAACTATGCAACCTAACTTGTTTCATTAAGAGAGTATAGCTAACAAAAAATTACATAAGACTATAGGCCACGTCATTTTTTGTTTATATGAGCCATTTCAGGGGAAAATTGTCAAAAAAATCCTAAACCTATTCTACTTTTGCCAATTCAGTCCTAAACATTTCAATTTTGCCAATTTAGTCTTAAACCTTTTGCATTTGTGCCGATTCATTCCTAAACCTTTTTTTTTTGTGACGATTCAGTCCTAAACCTTTTGTATTTGTGCCGATTCAGCCCTACCGACCAACTTTAATTGGCCGGTGCTGACGTGGACTCCGCCGAAGTTGACGGGGCAATTTACTAATATTTTAATAATTTTTAAATTCTTGATTTATTTTTCTTTTCTTTCCTTGTTTTTTCCTTTTACTGTTCATCTTCTTCGACCTTCCTCCTCCATCTTCCTTCACCAGACTCTAAGCGATTGCCCGAAGATACCACCACCTCCGACACCAAGCCAAGCAGTTGAGAATCGTTGCCTCGACGAGGCCACGACGGCCCGCGACGGCCGTCGTAGCCTCGAAAGCCGCGGGGGAGGGCGCGAGGGCTCCTTGGGTTCGGACAGAGGGGCTCGGCGTCGGGATCCGGGTGGCATAGCCGTAGCTCGGCGGAGGTCTCAACTTGTGTCCCGTGAGGTCCAGATCTGGGTTCTTCGTTCCAAGAGGAGGGTTGTCTGTCTCGGATCTGGTTTCGCAGAGCTGAAGGTCTCGGGTTTGGCTCGTGCAGCAGCCGAGCTAGCTCAGGCGGCTAGAGGAACGTCGAACATTGGAGGAGGCGAGTATGGGTGGCTCAGATGTGGGCTGGGGTTCTCGAGTCAGCCACCTCAGGCGCGCTGGCGATGAGCTCGGGCTGGTGGGGTAGTGACGACGCGAGGCTCGACTGTCAAAGGAGTTGGACTGTGGTGACAACAGCGAGATGGAGGCGTTGAGTCCAGGGTAGCAAGCGTCATTTTGGATCTCAAGACTTCGGTTTGCAGACCTCGTTTCACTAGTCTGGTGAAGAAAGATGGAGGAGGAAGGTCGAAGAAGATGAACAGTAAAAGGAAAAAATAAAGAAAGAAAAGAAAATAAATAAAGAATTTAAAAATTATTAAAATATTAGTAAAAATTACCCCGTCATCTCCGGCGGAGTCCATGTTAGCTCCGGTCAATTAAAGTTGATCGGAAAGACTGAATCGACACAAATACAAAAGGTTTAGGACTGAATCGGCACAAAAAAAGATTTATGACTGAATCGGCACAAATGCAAGAGGTTTATGACTGAATCGACAAAATTAAAAGGTTTAGGACTAAATTGGCAAAAGTAAAATAGGTTTAGGACTTTTTTGATAATTTTCCCGCCATTTCAGTAAGCTAGCATCATAGTTAATTGTTACTTTTTAGGAAAGTTTACATCTTGTCGTGATAAATTATAGAAAAATGCTTCTTTGACAGTCTAAATTATAGGAAAATGCTTCTTTGACAGTTTGAGAGTATTATCAGTTATTTCTGACCGTAAATCAACGCACCATCACTGCATATTTTACATAAAGTACTCATTTATTGAAAAATTACATGACCAGAAAAAATGACATTACTGTCAAGCTGTGAGGTAACAGCTCTCTAAATTACATCATAAAACCTCTGGGATTGATTCCTTTGTCACGTGGCACCTGCATTTGTGAGGATTGGTCTTGCCGAAAAAGGCAAACACCATGTACTTATTGCGGTCGAGAAGTACAAATAGCGGTGGTCATGGGTTCGATGAATTTAAGAGGTCCGCCAACGCCAAAGTCATGTTATCTTACGTAGAATTCATATGATCTACAAACTGCAGCGATGCTGAAATTTTCACTTGAGCTTTATTAAATACCATTTCAAAAGCGACGTAATTTCTTCATACTGTTTGGATCATATGGAAAAACTAAAAACCTTTTGAGCTTGATTACTATATATCATTCAAGCTTGGTAGTTACTAACATCGCACCTTCTAGCAAAATGAAACCATTCCCCATGCTGAGCCAAAGTAGGTATGATCGCCGTCAAAGGAGCGATCGCCCGTCTTGGGATAATTCCACGAGCATCCTCAATTTCTTGCTCCAGCTGCAATTCCGGTTAAAAAAAACAAGCAACGAAAATCAGGAAGATTAACAAAAGTAGATTCAAAGATTACCAGTCTTTGGAAGTAGATCAGTGGA
Organism: Rhodomyrtus psidioides; assembly: GCA_021437785.1. NCBI lineage: Eukaryota > Viridiplantae > Streptophyta > Magnoliopsida > Myrtales > Myrtaceae > Rhodomyrtus > Rhodomyrtus psidioides. The sequence continues at coordinate 635,344 of JAILYB010000121.1, forward strand.
AAGAAATCATCAAAACGAAATTCTCTGTACCCACAGCGAAAAGAGTATCGATCTTGCTTTTCACGAGGTGGAATTGTTGCCTCATTCGTTCCAGACAGGCAGACATGTCAGGTACCTGCAAACAAAATCGATCTCTTGCCTCGTGATCTTCAGGTTCCATAAGCCCATTCTGTACCCATGCTTCTTATACTATTTATGGCTAAACTATATGATATATTCTTGTTCTTTTTCTTTTTTGTCAGAAGACGAAAATGCAGATAACTTTGCATTCACAAACAAAAGATTCGGGGAAAAACTCACACATGAATGTTTGTCTCCTTGTAGGTGCTGCGGAAGTGGCGGAAGGCCATGCAGGCATTCGTAAGTCCCGGTGTTCCGATGCTGTCAAACAGAAATCATCGACTTTTTCATCAACCATTGCACATATCTTCATGTCTCAAAGCCTAAAAATTTCCGTCTTTTCAAATGAGATGCCACTCTTAGGAAATGGGATTAAAGAAACTGACATTCTCCCAGGAAAAAAAAAAGCTTTCTTTAGGAAGAATGGAAGGAAAAATTTGAAGGAAGAAGGAAACTTTATCCATACCTACGGCTTTGGTCCTCTAACCGGTCGACATGTACGTCTATCCATCGGAGGTCCACATTCTGCTGAGCTCTATGTCGGGGGGAGAGAGAAAGGGATAGATCAATACACTTTCACCGAAAGGTGCGAACCGAAAAATCCCAGTAATGCTGAAGAGATGATGGGGAGCATCAAGAAACGGAGCAAAGAAAGGAGAACAAAGTGAAATGGTTGGTGTGTTTTACAGCTCCCTGTGCAGATCATTGAGCAGCTGCTCGGGCATCAGTGAAGAAAAGAGACACCGCGTCTGCTAAAAAAGTAGGGTTGATCTCATCTGGCAGGTCCTGAACCTCCAAGAAATGAGAATCCAGAGAGTTTTTTTCCAATTTAATATTAAAAAAAAAATTATTTACAAAATTAGTTACTGTGCAAAAATATTTACGAATTTAGGTCTCGCACGCTGAGGACACCGGCGCGCGAGACCCGCGGCGGTCGCGCGCTGAAAAAACCAGCGCGCGCAAAGGGGAAAGTGCATGCGCGCTGGTTTGTCCAGCGCGCATGCACTTTCTCATTTTTTTTTTGTTTTTGTTTTTTGTTTTTAGTTATTTTATATTTTAAATTTCTTTTACATAATTTTATTATTTTATATTTTCAGGATTAAATTTTTTTTTGGAGTTTGCAAGGTTAATATGTATTTGACAATCCGAAAAAATTATATTTTTTTTATATTTTTTTTATATTTTTTAGTTTTTCAATTATTTTATATTTTAAAATTTCGCGGATTCGACAACCCAATATGAAAAACGATAGGACGAATATATTTTCGACAACATTTATTTCGTATCGTTGGTTATTTTATATTTTTCAAGACCAAAATGCTGTGCACAACGGTTATTTCGTATGGCAGTGAAATTGCCGCACACCGCACTTGCTTTTATTTACAAACGCTGCATTGCCCAACGCGAGACCGTCGCGCGCTGGCCGCACCATTGCGCGGGTCTCGCGTGCTGCTACTACTGTCGCGCGAGACCCAAATTTGTTTAAAAATATTTACAAAATTTGGCAATGCAGCGTTTGTAAATAAAAGCAAGTGCGTTGTGCGGCAATTTCACTGCCATACGAAATAACCGTTGTGCACAACATTTTGGTCTTGAAAAATATAAAATAACCAACGATACGAAATAAATGTTGTCTAAAATATATTCGTCCTACCGTTTTTCATATTGGGTTGTCGAATCCGCGAAATTTTAAAATATAAAATAATTGAAAAACTAAAAAATATAAAAAATATAATTTTTTCGGATTGTCAAATACATATTAACCTTGCAAACTCCAAAAAAAAATTTAATCCTGAAAATATAAAATAATAAAATTATATAAAAGAAATTTAAAATATAAAATAACTAAAAAACAAAAAAAAAACAAAAAAAAATGGGAAAGTGCATGCGCGCTGGACAAACCAGCGCGCATGCACTTTCCCCTTTGCGCGCTGGTAATACCAGCGCGCAAAGGGTTGTGCGCTGAAAAAAGTCGCGCGCTGGTTTTTTCAGCGCGCGATCGCCGCGGGTCTCGCGCGCCGGTGTCTCCAGCGCGCGAGACCTAAATTCGTAAATATTTTTGCTTAGTAACTAATTTTGTAAATAATTTTTTTTTAATATTAAATTGAAAAAAAACCCGAATCCAGAATGCCCTGATCTCACCCAAAAGACAAACAAACAAGACATTATGAAGCCCATAAAAAAAAAAAAATGACGGGTCAACCTAAGTCAACAGCAGAGACAGAGAGAGAACCACTTAAGACTCTACAAGAATTTGTCCGATTCTTACCTCTCTCAACAGGGAGTTCCTGTGATCAGCCCACCACCTCTGCCTTTGCGCCACACGCACCTGTACGTCCATGCTCGCTTCTATTCTGCACACAGAACAAAGCAAGAAAGTCAATTAAACAATTTGTCTTTTAAGCCAATAAGCTTGTCGCTTTAAATAGGAAAAAATCATGCTGATAGTCCATCAACTTTCCCTCCATGTGCAACATCAATTTAACTTTTAATTTGTGTATTATGATCCTTGCACCATCCTTAATTGTCCAGTATAATATTTAAACTTCCAATCTATTCATCTAATTCCTCAATTATTACATCAAGAGGGAATATGATTTCTCCTTTTATACGAAGTGTTCGGGGCACTCGTTTTCACTGATTATCCTATTGCCCAGATTTTAGAATGTCTTCTCATTTGAACCCATTTTCAGAAGTAACAGGAAAAAAAAAACGCTGCTTTTTCTATCACCATTTTACCTTTTTAGTCTCTATAAATATTTAAATAGTTTCATATAAGTGTATCTTAACTCATGATCTTTATAATAGTAGAAATAGTCTCGTTTAGAATTGTATTGAGTTGTTGACCCCGATATTTTTAGTCTTCTAATTTACATATTTAACTAAATCTAATAAAGAAAAAGGAAAGCGTAAAAGCTTGAAAATTTAATATGTAAAAATTATAAATAAAATTTGGATTGATATAAGTATGATTAATTTCTTGGTAGAAACATCAAATTGATGAGACTTTAAAAAAGATCCTACTTTTACAGTAATATAAATTAGGGAAAATTAAAAAAAAAAGGGGCCGTAAGTCCTCTTGTTTTTTCAATTAAGGGCCTCGAGCGAACTTTGTTTTAAATGAAGGCTTGAAGTGACATAGTATGTTTCAAAGGGCTTAAGGTGGCCAAAGAGTTTCAAAAAAGGGCCTGGCATAAGGGCATTTTCGTCATTCTTTTATTTTGATTTTTTTTAAAATTTTTCATACTTTTTCCTTTTCCTTTTTGATTTTCATTTTTTTTTCATTTCTATTTTTTTCTGTTGTTTCGCCCAGACCCTCGCCTGTATACCTCTCGAAGGCACTGTTCATCTTCTTCCACACAGGGTACTGTTCATCGTCTCTTTTATAGAGACAACCTAAATGTCAACCGAAGCTTCAAGTCATTTGCAAAGTCCTCAACTTTCAATGTAGAAAAGAAAATTTAATTTCGAGGTAGAGGTCTCTTCAGTTCACATTTTCTTTTTTTGCGATCTCTTCAATCAAATTCCATGTCTCTCTTCCATGTCCTCCATCTCACCTAATCAATCTCTCTCTCTCTCTCTCTCTCTCTCTCTCTCTCTATGCAAGGAACAAAAAGAGTGGCGAAGATTCTTGCAGCAACCTCGAAATTCTTTCCTTGAAACAGAGAACCCAACTGAAGAAGAAGCAGAGAGGGGTGAGAGAGCATGGAGTCACGGGAACATGGATCACGTTTGTTCGATGAGCTTCTCCAAGAAATCGTCATTCGTCTACTGCCGTCGTCACAAGCGGCGCCATCTTCTTCGGTGCCTTTGGTCTCCAAGCGGTGGCTCCACCTCTACCGCGAGTCCAGGACCTCCCTCTCTCCTTGCCTCGCCCAAAGCATCGTCCTCATCCCCGGCCTCTCCTCCCTCCTCTCCAACTAACCCTCAGTCTCCTTCCTCTCTCGTCCTCTCCTTCGACCCTTTCTCCAGGACCTTCTCCGATAACCTCCTTCTCTTGCTCTGCTCTCACTGCACGAGGCTCAAGAGCCTCAAGTTCTTGGCCGGTCCGTTCTCCGATCTCTCTCTCTCTCTCTCTCTCGAGAACCTACAGCCACATGACCCACCTCATCGTTTCTCTCTCGAGGCCATTGGGTTTCAATTGGGTCGTCCTTTGCCTTCTCCGAAGGAGCTCTCAGTGTTGGTATTGTCTGGGGACTACGTGGAGGGCGAGTTTCGAGGAAACGGTGATTATGGGGCTCTCACAAGTATGGAGGTTGAGGCTGAATGAGGGCCCGAGAGCCTACACTTATCTGAGGTTTGTGGTGATGACTGGGGAGTTAGTTGGCTATGGAGGAGCCGCACGAAGCGTAGGAAATTGCAGTTGAAGGGCTGCGAAGGGATCGACAATGGAGGGTCTTATGCATCATTGGCTAGGTGCTTGAAGGGTCGTCAAGAAGTTAAGTTTAGGACTTGTAGGAGCATAGTGGATGGCGTTCAATTGGATGAGAATCGTGAGTCATTAGAGTTCTCTCTGTAAAGGGACAATGAACAGTGCGATGGGTTGAAGATATTGAAGATATCACCACCTACTCTAGAATATTTAATAATGTGACTCGTCGTATTTTGGCGATTGTCGAAAGACTGTTCGGTTCCCGATGGATGTCTTTTCGGCACACGTCTTAAAGTGTCTTTATTGCTTTGTTATTTTTCAAGAGTCATAATTAGTTATGTGTCTCGAGAGTCCTTTAGTATTCCGATGTGTAATTATGGCTATGTATCTAGACGTGTCCTTTCACGTTTCTAGGGCATGTCTAGAGTCATGTTTGATACCTATATAAAAGCGAGTCTTGTAAACATTTCGATAAGGAGATGTAGAGAAGTTTTCCATACATAAAATAGTTTATTCATCTCCTTCCTAGTGAGCTTCTCTTGAGTGAATGTTATCAGAGTTGTGCCTCTCTGAGTTTCAACATTTGGTATCAGAGCATACCTCAGAGATTTAACATTTGGTATAAGAGCCCAGTTGATTGGGACCATATCGGAGCACGGTTGTCAGGGACCGTGAATCAAGTCTTCTGGAGCGTGATTCGTGAAGACAGTGGTCAAGGACCATTGTTCGTGTGCAAGCGGTCGAGGACCATAGTACGTCGAAGTTCTTCCAGTGTACAGTCAATGACTATGCTCGATTGGTCAGGGACCAAGGTGTCTTGGAGTAGTGCCGGGCATTATTTCTAGTCAGATGTCGGAGATTTTAAATTCGACAAATGGCATTGAGAAGCTCAACAGTTCCAATTATAATAATTGGAGTACCCGTATGCAGTTTTACTTGCTGGGTCAAGACTTGTGGGATATCGTTACACCACGGCACCCAAAGACGATGATGAACAGAGGAGATGGAAGATTAAAGCGGGTAAGACTCTTTATGCTCTTGTTGTAACTGTTGAAGAAGACTTTTTGCAGCATATTAAGAGCGTGCAAACTCCTAAGGAGGCGTGGGATAACCTGGCAACATTATTCGCGAGGTCGAATGATGCCAAGTTACAAAGGTTGAAGAATGAGCTGCTGTCGATGACACATCAAAATATGACGGCGAGTCAGTATTTCTCCAAAGTAAAGTCTATTTGTGATGAGATTTCGAAGCTGGATTCGAATAATGCCATCTCAGAAACGAGAATGAGAAGGATTATTATTCACGGGTTGAAGCCGGAGTATAACGGTATTGTTACGGGTACTCGTGGATGGGCAACTCAACCGACGTTGATCGATCTAGAGAATATTCTGGCCAACCAAGAGGCTTTAGATAATCAAATGTCTAAAGTCACGATCAAGGGAGACGAGAGTGCCCTCTTCAGTGACAAGAAAAGGGTTCAAGGGCCAGAAGAGATTCGGTGCCAATAATAGAGATGAGTCGGAGAAAAGTCATGACGAAAGACAACAATAACTAGCTCGTGGAGAATGGCAAAGGCATCCAGGAGAGACAAGTCGTTGACCAGGGAGAGCTTGGCGGAATCGCGATGGCAATGACAAAAGACGTAGTCGACGATGTTATGTCTGCGGTAAGGAAGGTCATTTTGCTAGAGATTGTCGGCCCAAAAGAGTTGAAGGAAATGTTGCAGCATCATCGAAGAAGATCGATGACGAAGAGGAATAGGATTTCCATGCGTCAGTTGCGACGGAGGTGCAAGACGAGCTCGCTGCCTCGTCTATTGCCGAGATGAGCGATTCGACGGCTTTAGTCACTGTAAGTGATAAGTCGATTAATTATGATGCTGATTGGATTATTGATTCAGGATGTTCGAATCACATGACTGGAGATCAAGGCAAGCTGTCGAACTTGCTTGATTATGCTGGTGGACGTGTTGTTATTATTGCAGATAACACGAGGTTGCCAATCTCTCAAATTAGCATGACGGTGATAGCTCCTCAATTCAATTCAGAGCAGGTCGAATTGAAAAATGTGTATCATGTGCCGGGAATGAAGAAGAATTTGTTGTATGTGTCCCAGCTCACAGACTCGGGTAATTTTGTGGTGTTCGGTCCACGAGATGTTACGGTGTATCGAAATGTGAAGCCCACTAGTCGACCTATCATGGAGGGATGTCGACTGGAGTCCGTTTATGTGATGTCTGTTCAAACGGAATATGTAAACAAAACCCGAAAAAATAATACACCTGACTTGTGACATGTGCGGCTTGGGAATATAGGTTATCACAAGTTGAAAATTATGGTGCATAAGAATATGTTGAGGGGTCTTCCCTAGTTGGAAGTTCAAGAAGATGTGATTTGTGTCAGGTGCCAGTACGACAAGGCACATCAGCTTCCTTATGAGGAATTGTTGTTTAAAGCTTGTAGACCTCTCGAGCTCATTCACTCGGATGTATTTGGTCTAGTGAAGCAATCTTCTGTCAGCGGATTCAAGTATATGATCACTTTCATCGACGACTTCTTCAGGTATGTATGGGTTGATTTCATTAAGGATAAATTTGAGGCATTTATCAATTTTTGAGAGTTTAAGGAGACGGTTGAAAGTGATGTAGGAAAGAAGATTCTTTGCCTTCGTACTGATAATGGAGGAGAATATACTTCGTATGAGTTCACGAAGTATTTGCGAGAGTGCAAGATACATCGACAATATACTTGTCCGTATACACCGCAGCAGAACGGAATTGCCGAAAGGAAGAATCGGCATTTGGTAGAGACATGCAGGAGCATGTTGCACGTGAAAAATGTCCCACTAACGTTTTCTTGGTGAAGAAAAATCTTTCAGGCTCAAACTTCTGCAGGATACCTGGAGAACCCAGCTCCCAGAATGTCGCTTCAACAGACTCAAGTGAAGTTTTGTCAAAATAAAATCTTTCACTGCTTCAAAAAAACTGAATTCCCGACAAACTTCGGGGTCTCCAAAAAAAAGGGGGGAAGAAAAACCCTTTTAAAAGAAAAAGTCCTATCAGACGTGGAGAACCCTCGTCCCAGGACCCATTTTCAAAATATCAAACAGTCTCATCGGACGTGGAGAACCCTCGTCATGAGACCCTTTTTTCAAAACTTAGGCAGTCTCATCGGACGTGGAGAACCCTCGTCATGAGACCCCTTTTCAAAATTTAGGCAGTCTCATCGGACGTGGAGAACCCTCGTCCCAGGACTCATTTTCAAAATATCAAACAGTCTCATCGGACGTGGAGAACCCTCGTCATGAGACCCATTTTTCAAAACTTAGGCAGTCTCATCGGACGTGGAGAACCCTCGTCATGAGACCCCTTTTCAAAATTTAGGCAGTCTCATCGGGCGTGGAGAACCCTCGTCATGAGACCCCTTTTCAAAACTTAGGCAGTCTCATCGGACGTGGAGAACCCTCGTCATGAGACCCCTTTTCAAAAATTTAGGCAGTCTCATCGGACGTGGAGAACCCTCGTCATGAGACCCCTTTTCAAAATTCAAACAATCTCATCGGACGTGGAGAACCCTCGTCATGAGACCCCCTTTTCAAAATTCAGGAAATCTCATCGGACGTGGAGAACCCTCGTCATGAGACCCCTTTTCATTTAGGCAGTCTCATCGGACGTGGAGAACCCTCGTCATGAGACCCCTTTTCAAAGTCAAAACTGATGGTAGACACCGCCTGAAGGGTCAAACAAAGGTAGATACCGCCTGAAGGGTCAAATGAAGGTAGATACCGCCTGAAGGGTCAAATGAAGGTAGATACCGCCTGAAGGGTCAAAATAAGGTAGATACCGCCTGAAGGGTCAAATGAAGGTAGATACCGCCTGAAGGGTCAAAATATGGTAGATACCGCCTGAAGGGTCAAATCAAAGGTAGATACCGCCTGAAGGGTCAAAATCAAAGGTAGATACCGCTTGAAGGGTCAACACAAGGTAGATACCGCCTGAAGGGTCAACACATGGTAGATACCGCCTGAAGGGTCAACACAAGGTAGAAACCGCCTGAAGGGTCAACTCAAGGTAGAAACCGCCTGAAGGGTCAAACCAAGGTAGAAACCGCCTGAGGGATCACATTAATAGTAGAAACCGCCTGAAGGGTCACATATGGTAGAAACCGCCATAAGGGTCAATTCATTGGTAGAAACCGCCATAAGGGTCAACTCATTGATAAATATCGCAGTAAGGATCAACACAAAGGTCTGATCCACCATACGGATCAAAATCCTTGGCAAATCCCAAAGCGTGGGATGCGCCTTCCTTAGGTTCCTACAAGTTAGGAATCCCATCATGGTATGACCTACCATACAGGTGTTGACACCTGATTTTTGATCAGTCTTTCATAGTTTATTTTTTAAAAATTCATAAAAAATCTATAAAAAGTTAAAAAAAATTAAAAAATCATCTTTGGTAGCCTTGACCAAGCTAAAGGAACCATTTTTGATAAAAAAAAATAATTTGTCATATTTTTTAATATTTTCCAAAAATAGAAAAATACATGAAAAATGAAGAAAAATAGCGTTCGATGTCGTAAAAATATAGAAAAATAATCAATATTTTTATTTTAATTTCCTTTTCATTTTGAACTCATAAATAGTCAAAATTCAAGTTCAATTGCATGTATTTCTTCACGACGCATAGAGTTGAATTTGGCAAAAAAATGTCATTCGAGTATTTTAATTTGTAAATTTCTACATATTTTTTAGTCTTGACGTCCAATTAGATCGACCACCATCTACAATAAATTCCCCTTGCTGAATATTTTCGTTTTTGTTTCACATGATTTCATGATGTAAAACGCCGAGTGGATCCCTAAATATAATCGGGTCGGCATGAGCTCGATAGCTCGTCCAAGACCAAATCAGGGCACGGCGAACCCCATGTGAGTACTCTCGAACTCCTTCGATGCTTCCTAATGCTTTTCTTAGGTTAGATCGTGTGTAGAATGGCTAGGACAGCTAAATCATTCTTGAGCTGTGATTGATAAATAGGGCCTTACTAGGAATGTCATGTGATTTATTTGCATATCTAGATTCCTTGAGTTGCGCATTTTATTACTGATTGTGATTGCTAGGATAATCACTCCTATCTGCATGAATTTTTAGATTTAGGGTTCATACCTTACTCATCCGCATGAATCTCAGGTTAGAAAATTCAGTCAATTTAGGTACCGAAAGGGCGTCAACTCTGACAGTTGGTGTAACTAAGTCCCCGAAACCATTTCTCTGGTTCTCGCAGAATTGAATAGAAACTCCCAACTATTCGATTGGGTGGTCCAATCACACTCTAAAAAAAATGATTGGTGGCGACTCCATGGCATGCACACTTAGCACATGTCACTAGACCACACTGAAAGTCGATCACGCATACCTCCGTTGCGATTTGGGTAATGGGCCTTGGGAGAGGCCCGCGTCCGACCAGACAGGACGGCCCATTAGCCCTCGAGAGCCCGACAACCTCAAGAGGGTCGCGACAACAGGTTAGAGCTTAATCTCCCTAGGATATTCTGAATGACGAGTCCTAGGCATCTTCTTGAAAGTCATCGCAACCGGCAGCATCCGACAGGTGAGCTTCAGGTAAGCCTCTCTCACTCCGGCCCATGTTCAAATTGTTAGAGCAAACCGGGGATTGATTTGAGCTTTTATCAATAGGCTTAAGGATCCGATGTCATATCAATAGGCTTAAGGATTCGACTGTTATCGTCGAATCCCTTTGAAAAATACTCCCGCCGCGATTTGGTATGGGCCTGGGAGGGCCCGCGCCGATCCAAAGCCCGCGATCTGCACCCTTGTGCGGGGGAAGGCCCGCGATCGGTAATCCATTAGCCGCGTCCGCTTTGGACGGGTCGCGACAGTTATACTTCGAGGAATGTTGTGTTCGACAAGTTGTTGTCGTGGTGGTCACCCCAAGCTGTTGAATTGCCAAATTCACAACATATCGAAGAAGAGGTCGAAGAAAGACTGAAGGAATTCGATGAGGATCAGCTTGTTGAAAAATATGTTGATAAGGATGTCGAAGCACAGTCACCAGGATCGACAAGTTCATCTGGTGAGCGTCAAATATTGACAGAAGAACTTCGACCAAGTCAAGTCGAAGAAATCGAAGAAGAGGAGTCTCAACTTCGGAGATCGAGAAGGCAAAGGATGCCAAATCCCAAGTATGCCAATGCAGCATTGACTGAAGACGTTGGTGTGATCGAGCCATCGACGTATGAGGAAGCATCGAAGGGTGCAGAATGGAGGAAGGCCATGGAAGAAGAAATCCTGGCGTTGAAGAAGAATGAAACGTAGGACTTGGTACCGAAACCTAAAAAGTACGTCCTATTTCTTACAAATAGGTTTATAAGCTTAGGACTTGATCAGATGGGTCCATTGAGAGGTATAAAGCACGTCTAGTGGCTCAAGGATTCTCATAGAAGTATGGCGTCGATTATGAAGAAACCTTTAGCCCAGTGGCAAAGGTTACCACAGTTCGAGTTCTGTTAGCACTTGCAGCAAGCAAGTTGTGGAATTTGTGGCAAATGGATGTGAAGAATGCTTTCTTGCATGGAGAACTCAACAGAGATATATACATGGAGCAACCGGATGGTTTCGAGAGTAAAACTCATCATGGGTACGTCTGCAAGCTAAAGAAAGCGTTGTATGGCTTGAAGCAAGCCCCGAGAGCATGGTACCGCAAGATTGCAGAATTCTTGTTGAAGAGCGGTTATTCTATAGCTCCAGCAGATTCGAGCCTGTTCGTGAAGGCAGAAGATGGAAAGATTGCAGCTGTGCTGGTTTATGTGGATGATCTCATTATTATTGGAAATGATGAAGATGAGATACATCAAATCAGAGCCAATCTCTCTATGTGGTTTTAGATGAAGGAACTTGGAGAGCTAAAACACTTTTTGGGACTTGAGGTTGATCGGACAAAGGAAGGATTATTCCTATGTCAGCAGAAGTATGCACGAGATCCCTTGGAAAAATTCGGGATGCTCGATTGCAAGCTTATATCTACTCCGATGGATGGGAATGCAAAGCTATGTGCCGATGAAGTCGAGAGATAGAAGATTCGATCATGTATAGGTCATTGGTAGGTAGTCTAATTTACCTTATCATAACTCGGCCTGATATTGCTTTTGTAGTGGGAGTAGTGAGTCGATTCATGGAGAAGCCACAGAAGCCTCATTTGGATGCAGCCAAGCGTATCCTGAGGTGTGTTAAGAAGACATTTGATTTTGGGCTTCTGTATAAGAGAGGATCGTCGGGTGAGTTGGTTGATCATTGTGACGCTGACTATGCTGGAGATCAGTACACACGAAGATCGACTACTTGATACTCGTTTAATCTTGGATTAGCAGCAGTATCCTGGTGCAGTAAGAGACAGTCGACTGTGTCTTTGTCGATGACAGAAGCTGAATATAGAGCAGCAACAATGGCAGCTCAAGAGAGCACGTGGCTAGAGTAGTTATTGGATGATCTTCATCAACCGATAGATTATTCGACAACAATATATTGTGATAATCTATCCGCTATAAGCTTAGCAGAGAATCCAGTTTTTCATGCTAGAACAAAGCATGTGGAAGTCCATTATCACTTTCTGCGAGGGAAGGTGTTGCGGGGTGAGATCAAGATGGAGTACATCAAGACAGGTGATCAAGTTGCTAATGTCTTCACCAAAGGTCTTGGAGCTGCAAGGTTTGAAGAGTTTCATGCTTAGCTTGGTATGGTCACGAGGACTATCCTTAGAGGGAGTCGTCGGTAAGGGGGAATATTGAAGATATCACCGCCTACTCTAGAATATTTAATAATGTGACTCTTCGTATTTTGGCGGTTGTCGAAAGACTGTTCGGTTCCCGATGGATGTCTTTTCGGCACGCATGTTAAAGTGTCTTTATTGCTTTGTTTTTTTTCAAGAGTCTGTCGCGACCCTCATCGAGGCTGCTTCCTCGCTCTCGAGGGCTAATGGGCCGTTCAGGTCTGGTCGGACGCGGGCCCCAAGGTCCATTACCCAAATCGCAACAAAGGTATACGTAGTCGACCTTCAGTGCAGTCTAGTGACATGTGATACGTGTACATGCCAAGGAGTCGCCACCAATATTTTTGTGGAGGGTACGATTGGAAACCCTATCGAATAGTTGGGAGCTTTTATTCGATTATGTAAGAACCAGAGAAATGGAATTGGGGACTTAGTTACACCAACTGTCAGAGTTGACGCCCTTTCGGTACTTAAGTTGAATGAATTATCTAACCCAAAGATTTCATACAGATGAGTGAGGTATGAACCCTAAATCTAGGAGTTTATGCAGATAGGAGTGACTACCCTAGCATTCGCAATCAATAAAAGAAGGTGCGCAAAACAAGGATCCAAGATATGCGGATAAATCACATGAATACAACGCTGCATCCCTAGTAAGGCCCTATTGGCCTAGAGAAGTGTCAATCATGGCTCAAGAGTGATTTAGACATGATTCGCCCATGATGGACAAAATCGTGATCTTGAAGAAATATGAGACAATTTACCCCAGAAGGGCAAAATGATCATTTTAGAAGAAATCTAGAGTCAAAAGGGGTTGGAAATAGGATTGATCATCATATTGATCCATTTTCTATTTTTCGGCGATTTTCAGAATTTTCTGGAATTTTGGAAATGATTTATCATTTGAGGGGTAAAATCGTCATTTCAAGAAAAAAAAAGGTGAGATTCGAAAATCCAAGAATAAGAATTGGCCACCTAACCGACCATAATCCTTATCTTGTCGTTTTTGACCTATCTCATATACAAAGCAGAGATAATTACCCCATAAAAGGTATAATCGTCAAATTATGATAGAACTGATAAGAAATTCCAAAAATGGGAACGACCAATTGTTTGTGGACGTTCCTCAATTTTTGGACATTTCTAGAGTGTCTAGGAATTTTTTACAAATTTTCCTATTTTTTTTGGATTTTCTAAGATTTTCTAACATTTTTTTGAATTTTCTAAGAATTTTTTGATTTTTTTTTATTTTTAAAATCATTTTTGAAATTTTTTCTTATTTAAAAAAAATGATTCGGACAGGGTCGACCGGATCCACATGGACTGGAACTCGGCCCAGACCCGAACCTGCGCTACCCGCCATTCCAAAACGATGCGGTTCCGCCCTTTTTTATTTTTCTATTATTCGGACTTAATCTGACGGTTCCTATTGAACCACGTGGCTATTCCACGGCCACTGAATTGGTTGACTAAAATCTACAGCCCAGATCAAAAGCCAACTAAACCTCAGCTGTTAGATTTTATTACTTAAACCTACGGTTGTCGCGACCTGCCTGAAACCTCCCTCGAGGGATCCGGCGGGTTTAGAGATATTGCCATCGGCCAATGGCGTGAACTCTCCCAAGTCCTACCTCGCGTGACGTTGGATTTCGTTTTACGGATTAGCAAAATAAAATGCTATTAAGAGTCGCCACTAGCCTATTGGGGTCGGCTAGAAACCAATCGAGATACGGGAGTATTATCTCGATTCCTACGCAACCAGAGCTTCTGAGTTCGGGGACTTGATTACGCTAACTAGATAATTAGCGCCCTTTCGGTACCTAACCAGTTAATGTTCCCTAAGGTGACCACACATTCTGCATATCATTTTAAGCCTACAAGGTATTTAACCAGTGCTAGATGAACATGCATAATGTTTTTCTGTCATTTCGTACAATTACCTATTTACCCTTAACCTAGCATCCATGAAAAGCAATTAACAGGCAATTTTTCAAAAGACAGTGTTATGAACACTCAATCAGGTAAATATGCCAAATAAAGACTGGAATAAGCACATGCAATCCAAATCTATAATGGCGATATTTAAAGAAAGTAACCCCGACACGTGGATCGGATATACAAAAGGGGACCGGATTGGACGTCGGTCTTCAATCATCAAGCCTCAGTGGGCTACCATCTCCATGGGCATCATCGTGGACCACCACGTCGAAAGCACGTGCAATCACTCAAAATAGATAATCAGCAAAGTTCAATCAATTAAAGGCAAAAACGAGTATTTCGAATTAAACTCTAATTACTGTGCTAATTTATCTATTGAGAAATACGTCACAAAATAAATTATATCTAGATATTCGCATGCGAAGTTCGAACTAAGTCATGCGAATTAAACATGGAAAATAAGCGATAATCAAGCATATAAAAAGCATAATTAGACAAAATAAGCAAATAGAAGCACTTCCTATCTATTTTTTATTTTTTTTATATTTTATGAAATTTTCTGATTTTTTATTATTTTTTTGGAATGTTTCTATTTTTTTTATTTTTTTATTAATTAATTAGTAATTAATTAATAATTTAATATTTATTAAAAGGGGGCCGGACCCGGGTCGGGTCCTCAGACCCTGACCTGGATCAGCCTGTTGGGCCTGATCCGGTCAGGGATAGAGGACCAAACTCTGGCCCGGGTTGCACGAAAAAGGAGCCGGACAACTCCTCCTTGCTAAGCCCGGATTGGGCCTAAAAATCCTCCTGGCCCACCTTTCTTTTTCTTATTAAGCCAGCCCATTCGGAGCCCACTCCCCTCTCCTTCACTCCACCAGCCTTCTGGAACAGCCCAAGCAAACCATATTATTACTATTCATCTTCTTCGTCGTCGCGACGTCTTCTCCGTGGAGCCAGAGGCGACCTCGAGTCTGCTTCGGCTTGCGTCGCCGGCGTCCCTTACTCCCGCTCGTCGTCGGCTTCCTGACTAAACCATCACCTGATCACTCCACCGTCGGGTCACGCTCCCGTGGACCCCCCCGATACAAACGTCGAGTCGGCTCGTCTCTCAGCGAACGACGACGCTAGGATCTAGCCGCCACGCCGCCGTCTGTGGTCGTCGCCTTCCGGTTCCGCCGACTGCTATCCGTCACTCCCGGCGCCAACGACTGGCGCTAGGACTTGCTCGTCTGAACTCGCTCGTCAGAAACGTCGGGCCTGCTCGTTCGCCAGCGAGCCATCAACGCCGGGATCCGCTACGTCGCCTCTGAGCTGGCCATCGCACCTGCCTTCACACTGCTAGCAGCCCCTACAGAGACGAACCCGAGATGCAGCGACTCAAGGTGGTTCGTAAACCATGGCCGTCGGGATCTGCTCGCGAGCTGCGTCCGCTTACGTTTGCGTCGTCACGGCTCAAACTCGAGTCGCGTCCATATCTGACGGGACTGGCTCGAGGCCCCGTCGCCTGGTCGCGCTCCACCAGACCCTATCGCCACCGCGAACTCCGGTCTGCTTGTGCTGTAGCAAGACCTCGACGCCAAGACTCGCCAGCCACGCCAATGCCTCCTGTGTCTCACTACGACCACCCCAAGGACCAACGACCACCAACAACGGGCTCGGCAGAAGCTTGAGATTATCACCGCCACTCCATCTCGTCCGACTGAACCTCTCC
The DNA here is from genome assembly GCA_021437785.1 of Rhodomyrtus psidioides. Taxonomy (NCBI): domain Eukaryota; kingdom Viridiplantae; phylum Streptophyta; class Magnoliopsida; order Myrtales; family Myrtaceae; genus Rhodomyrtus; species Rhodomyrtus psidioides. The sequence continues at coordinate 651,274 of JAILYB010000121.1, forward strand.
GAAAGGTTGTTCACTCGAAAGAACATCCACGGTTCGAAACCAAGCAAGGGCAGCAAACGAACGATCAAAACGAGCGGAATGAACAAACGACGAGTCAAGAAGAAGGGGACAGAACCGGGCGGCCAGAGATGGATACTCCATCAAAGCACGTCAACAACTCAACAAAAGGATCTATAGTGACCAAAATATCATAGGAACCTGCTTCGAGACTCGCCGAACCGAGGAACCGAAGCTCTCGTACCGGCGAGTGTCGTGACCGAATCGATGCGACCGAACTCGAGAGAAAAAGCTAACCCCTTCAAACAGAGTCGATGGCAAGCTGAGAAAGTGAGGCAACCTGCGTGAGTCCCTCTCCTTCTTTCGCTCTCGTCCGAAACTCGACCGCCGGCCGTCACGAACCATCAGCTAGCTCCCTTTGCGCGAATCCAAGCTCCGTTGCTCCGATACTACCACGTCGACGTCACCGCCTGTCGCGATGCTGGGCGCGACGACGACGACCGAAGCTGGCCTAGTCGCCTGTACCTTCAGTCTGCGAGCTTCTCTTCTTGGCTCCTTCTCTCTCTCTCTCTCTCTCTCTCTCTCTCTCTCTTTGCTCCCTATCTCGCCATGTGCTTTCTCTCGCTTCCTCAAGCTCCACCGACCCGTCTCCCTCTTGAACTCTCCCTTTTTTTCTTTGCTCGCCCTCTCCTCTCTTTCTCTGCTAACTCCTTCCCGCCCCGAAGCTCCTTGCGCACGTTTTTCTTTTTGTGGACCAGCCTCAGTCCCCACTTGATGGACGTGCATTGATGGGGGGCCACGTGAAGTGTACGGTGAAAATAAATGAATGATGTCCCCATGCAATTAAGAGTGAAGTGAGTTTTGTGCATATGATGATGAAACGTCAGTGTGGGGATGAGAGATGCGTGCGTGTGGGAGTCGGCAGCCAAGACAAAGGGTGAGATGGGCTGGTGGGGAAATAAAAAAGGCAAATGGGCTTGGGCGTGTAGATCCAAAGAGGGGGAATATAAGTAAAAATGGGCTCAAGTAGAAAGGGAAAAGGAATGAGGGGTGGCCCGCGAGCGGGAAAGGCCCAGCTGGGCTCGCGTGTGGGCTGGTCCCCCGCGATTAAACTTGCGCGCCTGGCCCGCACGGCTTCGGACCTAGCAGGCCCGATCCAACCTCTTTTCTTCTCTTTTTTTTATTTAGAAAATAATAATAATAATAATAATAATAATACGGAATCGCCAAAATTAGGTGTCAACAGCTGCCCCTCTTGGAATGGGAGCTCGAAGAGGTTCCATTTCAAGACGCAAGGACACCTAATTTTGTTAATAACAAACCTGACAATGCTTGGAAAAACCGCCAAAGCATCTTATCGAGATCAAAATTGAGGAGACTCGCTCGGAACCTGCGCATGCAAGGTTAACAAAACATACCAGCTTGGGGAAACTCACTCGGAACCTGCGCATGCAAGGCTAAAACTCCGGGGCTCCATACCTTGGCAATGTGTTTGCTCTGGGCTTTAAGGCTCTCCAGATTTGAGGGGACTGCACGGGGAGCTGGCTTCGAGGATCTATGTCTCTCGCAGCGGCTCAGGCAAGGTTAGCTCAAACAAACACACCTCTTGGACGACCGTGTAAAAACACAGATTTGGTTTGGATCGAGGAGACTCGCTCGGGAAACCTGCGCATGCAAGATTATCCCTAGGGCTCCGCGCCACTCATAACCTGCATATGCAAGGTTAACAAAAACAAAAAGGCTTGGGGAGACTCACATCGGAACCTGCGCATGCAAGGTTAAAACTCCGGGGCTCCATGCCTTGGTAATGTGTTTGCTCTGGGCTTTAAGGCTCTCCAGATTTGAGGGGACTGCTCGGGGAGCTGGCTTCGAGGATCTATGTCTCTCGCAGTGGCTCAGGCAAGGTTAGCTCAAACAAACACACCTCTTGGACGACCGTAAAAATGATACGGTTTTGGTCCTCAGAGGGAAAGTCACAATCCACGGTCTCAGACCTGTGAAAAGGCTATAAAAAAGTCACAGTTCACGGTATTCGACCCGTGAAAAGGCTACAGAAAAAGTCACAGTTCATGATCTCCGATCCATGAAAAGGCTAATGAAAAAGTCACAGTTCACGGTATCCAACCCGTGAAAAGGCTATAGAAAAAGTCACAGTTCATGATCTCCGATCCATGAAAAGGCTAAATAAAAAGTCACAGTTCATGATCTCCGATCCATGAAAAGGCTAAATAAAAAGTCTCAGTTCACGGTATCCGACCCGTGAAAAGGCTAATGAAAAGACACAGTTCACGGTCTTCGACCCGTGAAAAGGCTAACGAAAAAGTCACAATTCATGATCTCCGATCCATGAAAAGGCTAATGAAAAAGTCACAGTTCACAGTATCCAACCCGTGAAAAGGCTATGGAAAAGGCACAATTCATGATCTCCGATCCATGAAAAGGCTAACGAAAAAGTCACAGTTCACGGTATCCAACCCATGAAAAGGCTAATAGAAAAAAGGCACAATTCATGATCTCCGATCCATGAAAAGGCTATTGAAAAAGTCACAGTTCACGGTATCCAACCAGTGAAAAGGCTAATGAAAAGGGCACAATTCATGATCTCCGATCCATGAAAAGGCTAATGAAAAAGTCACAGTTCACGGTATCCAACCCGTGAAAAGGCTAATGAAAAGGGCACAATTCATGATCTCCGATCCATGAAAAGGCTAATGAAAAAGTCACAGTTCACGGTATCCAACCTGTGAAAAGGCTAATGAAAAGGCACAATTCATGATCTCCGATCCATGAAAAGGCTAACGAAAGAGTCACAATTCATAGTGCTTTGGCTGATGAAAAGGTGATTAAAAAGACATGATCCGTGCTATTTTTTTTTAAAACCACGAAAAATGACAGAGCGCTATAGCTGCTCACCAGAATGGGGAAACTTACCTACGGGACGGTTCTCGGGAAACGAAAGTTCGCCTTACCTGCCCAAAGAAGGTTAGCTCCAAAAATAGTAATTTCAATGGGAAAGAAAGTGCTACTCCGAGACTGAACTTACACTTCGGCTTTCTGGAATACACTCTCTAGATTCGATGGGACAAGCTCTCGACCTTTGCGCTTGCATGTGATCGAAGCTTGCTGAAAGAAGTGAAAATGTCATCTGCGAGCTCTGCCACCGCGATTCACACTCGCGTGACTTGGCTTTTGACAAACACTTGGCGTCATCTCTGTTCTAGGTTGTTAGACTTGCCAAACTGAGGAAGCTTATTGTGGAACTGGTTTAGGGACATTAAAGCTCGCCCTTCCTGTCCAAACAAGGTTAGCTCGAACAAATATTAATGCCAACGAACCTTTGTGATATGTTCCTTCACAACCGAAACTTGCCACAGATAACCGAACTGCTCCTGCCTGGTCCTTATAGACTCTGGACTTATGAAACAAATTCAAAATGATGGGCAGATAACATTAAATGCATGGGCACATGAAGCAAGTCTACTTGCTGAGGAAGCTACTTGGCACGACATGATGCTGAAAGCTTCTCATTCAGTTAGAAGACAGTGTCGATCATTAGACTCCATGGGAAAAATCAAATGATGAGAGAATTCTCGCTCTCGAAAATGGGTTTTTTTTTTTTGAGTACTTGCAGTTCATGAAGGATGACAATTTTGCTTCATGAAAAGGGTTATTGAGCATGCCAAGTTAAGATCCTTAATCTGAAAAGGCTTCTCACGCACTCTTGCTGGGGATATCTATCAATCTCAATCACTCACTTGAGGATTTAGGATAAAATCATCTCGGTACCTCGCACTCTTTTCGTGTCTAAGGCTTTAGACGTATTAGCAATGCATACATTCTTGGTCAATCTGAAAGGTCTTTCAGGACTGTAATGTTGGCTTGGTCATGGGCTTACACAATGGGTTTTTCCTGCTTTGAGGCCACACTAGGGGAAACATTTGAAATTATTACCTTCATCGGGTCTACAAGTCAAGAACCTGGAAGATAAGATGAGAAATGATTGGCTCCACTCCTTCGAGCGGTAGCTTCTTTGCGAAGTCTTCATGTCGCGCGAAACATCCCAATCGGAAGAGTCTTCGAATGGGTTGTAATGCCGGTTTAGGGGAGGCTTATAAGGCTCTGAATTTTTCTTTTGGGGTTTATGAGTTGGTGACCATATTGGCATCTTCAACAACTTCGCTCCGCTTAGGGAAAGCATTTAACTCTGGGAATCACAATATGTCTCGAGAGTCCAACAAGCTATCGGTTTCCCTTTTTTGCAACCAAAGAGTTCCACTCTATTTTCTGCATTTTTTTTTGTCAAGCTAAGCTCAATGTTTTCTTTGCATTTGACTTCTTTTTTTCTCTTTGGGCTTCGGCCTTGCTTTTACTAGGCACTTTGCTTTTTTAGCCCTCTATTTTTTATTCTTTTTTTTTCTCTTCTTTGCTATTTCATGAGCTCTCTGGACTCTCAAGGCATTCCACAATGACACCATTTTTTTGATAAATCATACATCTTGCCCCAATTTGGGGAGATGATCACCACTCGGGTTCTAGAAATGAATGATTTCAGGCTCAACTTGGCTAGCAAAGGGTATTCAGTGTTTGGGTAGAGAAAGAAATGCTCTTCTTCATTTCTAGATGTTTCGAGCTTCCATGGAGATTCACCTGAAGCTGCCACACAAAGGTTAATGCAAGTGAAGGCAATTAAATCTTTCTTACCTCTTTCACCATTGATTTTCGACTGTAATCTCCTGTATCTGCCCCAATGTGGGGTGGTTCTTGACAGGGTAATTTTGAATGCTCTCCTTATTCAGGCTCAACGGGGCTAGCAAGGGATGTATTGTGTGTATGGGGAAAAGAAAGAAACGCCTTTCGTCACTTCGACCCATGTATACATTGCGAATAAATCATCTGCCCTAAAACATGAATGCCCTTTTTTTTCACTCACTCTCAAAGTGTGTTAGGGACGTGTTTAGACAGGGCTCGCCTTTCATCTTAATCACTCACGGTTGGCATACTCAATACCTCCGTTTCACTTAGCAAAATCATCCTATCAAATGAACCTGATGGAGACTTCAGTGTAGGATGCATGTACACATGAATGGATGCACCAGTTTAGTGAACATGGATGCTTTCTTAGGACAAGCTAAAATGTTTATTCCAAATGCACTGAGGGATGAGATGTTTTAGCAATGCTTTATGGACAGATGTCATGCTCCGACTGGGGGTGAACCATTTGAACAGTCATGCTCCCTACAGAAGTTTTAGGAGGGGGATACTTACCTGGACTGCAGTGGCCAGTAGACGCTTTGTGTCTACTCCTCTGAGGATATATGCTAACAGCGCCACATTCAAGATAAATGGGAGAACAAATCCTCACTGACCCACTGTTGGGGAAATGACCTTCTACGTCCTTCTTCAAGAATCCCGATTGGGGAGTATTTGCATGATGATCTTGCTAGGAATCAAATAACATGATAATTTTTCTGAGCAACGATCACTGCAATTTTGAGAATCACCTCCCGTCAGGAAACATGTCAGTCTTATCAGCAAAGTCAAAATCTATATTTAAGGTTTGCATAAACTAAGATAAAGAAGACTTTTGGGGAATGGTAAGATTCATGTGCGTGCTCTGACTCCCCGTCTGAGATTTGTACAAATTGGAAATTGCCGACTTCGTTTCTCCGACTGTCGGCTACTCTACAATGGCTTCATGCTCATATTGGATGCTGGATTTGATAACTTCTCATTCCAGAATGTCATTTAAAACAAGACGCCTAGGCTCTTTGCTAGGTCTTGAGGAACCTTTTTTCTAAAAGGGTTTCAAGGAAGATGATACTTACCTGATCCACACTGGACGGTTGCTCCTGCAATTATGTAAAGGAGAGCACGTTAGTGGGTGCCCTTTCCTAGAAATGATAACTTGGAACGATACAACGTTACCCTCGTCTACGCTTCTGGGGATTGATGATTTCCCGCTTGTTTGGTTCATCTCACCATTCTTCTGGCATGCCCAATTTTTATCTTTTCGTTTGTAGACTTCTTGTAAGAGAGTTTCTCATCTGATTTTTTTCTTTTAAGGGAATTACCTACGGCAAGGCAATCTGGTAACCCTGTCATGAACAGCAAGAAACATGTCACCACATGTTTTCTCGGGATTAAAAAGCTAGAAACGATACGGCGTTACCCTTCATCTGGGCCAATTTTCATACGGCTGAAGCTGCATCCTAACTTGACCTCAAAGGTCACAATGATGCATGAGCGGGTTATAAAAGGCTTATGGAGCTGCTGGAATCATCTTGCAGCTTTGTCGCTTAAGGGACGACTTTAAGGAATATCGACTCGCAATGACTACGCGATGTCTTCGATGCATGCTCGCCTTTGATGAGAGGTTCGATCATCTGCTGGGAATTGACTTCAACCCTCAATACATGATAGTGAGTGGATCTGGTTGTTCCAATCTTCTCCACATGTGCATAGGGACAGAAGTCCTAGTTACAAGGGTGGCATGCTTCGTTGTCTCTTCCAATGGACTGGAGATCGCTTCTGTTCAGGGGGTCTATAAGCTTTGCTGCCCGTGGCCTAGTCCAGTGTTTAAGACATGTAGGAGCTGAGACTTTCTAATTCAGTCTTTTCGAGTAGACTGACAGCTACTGCTGATTCACCTTAAATGACTGGCCAACCCAGATTTCTTTCTTCTTGCAATACTTGACGGAACTCTTGACATGATCTGCATACATTGGTTACAACAGAATGGTTAGTGACAACTCATCTTCATACCTTTCTTGGCTCAACCAATTTCTTGTTGCTGAAGTTTCATTTCCCATTACGAAGAAAGAAATTTTCTTAGGCAGGCCAAATGATGATCCATCTCGGGACTTTACTAGACTGGATGTTGATCTATGTCAGCCAGCTAAATCTTCATGCTCGCCCCTCTGGTGGCTTTAGTTGAGCTACTTAAGCAGTTCCTTGGGCGGATAGAGGAGTGTAAAACCATTTGCGATGCGTGATTCCTCCTCTCTATGTGCTCGACTATTATCTGAGAGCTGGACATGGGAATTTGTGCGAATCCTTGAAACTCGAGTTTCAAATTTTCTTGGCTACTCGTGGGGCTCGTCTTTTGATGTCCACGTCTCCTATCAGAAGGGAAAACATGTTAGATGTGTAATTAAAAAGGTAAACTGGAATCGATACGAAGTCACCCTTCACTTCGACATTGTCCTTTGGGGAGCTTGGCACTCCTCTTTTCCAGACTTTGCTATTTGTCGATTGGCTGGATGGACCAATTACGCCCAAGGGTTGTGAAGTATCCAAGGCTCTGCACCGATGTCGTAGCTCGACTTTAATCTCGCTTGACAGGTATTCTCATCTTTTTCTGTAAATAAAAAAAGATGCAAAAAGTTTTTTTTATTAATTAATGTACAATATTTACATTTGATGCCAACCGCGGGGATCGAACTCGGGTTGCGCTCGGACCAATGCCACTCCCCATACCACTACGCCGCAGTGCTGTTGGCGTTCTCGAGGTGCTTCGCTTTTTATTTAAGCGATCCCTGCCGAGTCGTAGCTCGACTTTTCGCGTGGCCTTAGGCGTCGGTCACTCACAAATCTCTTTTACCTAAAGCGCTCCAAATTGATTTAACCCAGTCATCTGGCTTAGGTTCATTGAACATCGTACCTCATCTGGAACACAGATATGACACACATGTATGGATGACGGCAACAGTTAAAGTGACTATGTCTAGCACAGGAAAATGGCAAACAATGCCCTTTAATCTACTCACGGGGAATACTTTTTCACCATATCAGCATTTAGGGCTAGACCAGACCTGGCCATCCATCTCAGTTAGGCGCCTCGTGGGAGAACCTTCCTGATCACATATGGTCCTTCGTAATTCGGGGTAAACTTGTCACCAGGATGCGGGATAAACGACAATCTCTTCTTCAGTACTAAGTCAACGATCTCAAAATGCCGAGGCCGAACCTTTTAGTTGAACGACTTTGCCACGCGTTTTTGATAGCATTGGCCATGACAGACAGCCTGGAGTATTTTCTCATCGATCAGATTCATCTGTTCATATCTCTGATAAATCCATTCGGCTTCTGACAATTTCAATTGAGGCAGAATCCTCAATGACGGAATCTCTGTTTCCACTAGCAGCATCGCTTCCATTCCATACACCAAAGAGAAAGGAATTGCCCCGGTTGAGGTACATATCGATGTTCGGTATGCCACTAGTGCATAGGGGAGCCTCTCATGCCAATCACGATAATTCTGCGTTCTCCTGGGCATGTTCTTCCTGATATTCTTGTTCGCCACTTTTACTGTACCATTCATCTGTGGGCGATAAGGCGAAGAGTTCGAGTGGCGAACGCGAAACTCGCCAAGGGCCTTGTCAACAAATTTGCTATTAAGGTTTGAGCCATTGTCGATGACTATAGCCTCTGGTGCCCCGTATCTGGCGAAAATATCTCGAAGCAAAAACCTAGCCACATTGTTAGCCGTGACGCTGGCGTATGAGTTGGCTTCAATCCACTTCGAGAAGTAATCGATGGCCACAAGTATAAAACGATGCCCATTCGAAGCTTTGGGATTAATTGGCCCTATGATATCAATGCCCAACATAGAGAAAGGCCATGCCTCGGACATCTGGTGCAATTCGTTTAGGGGAGCAACAATTCTATCTCCGTAAACTTGACATTGATGACAGGAACGAACATGCTGAACATATTCGGCTTTCAAGGTGAGCCAATAGTACCCCAGCCTCATGATCTTCTTGCTTAGCAGGTGGCCGATCATATGGGGGTCACATTCACCTTCATGGATTTCACTCATCAACTGATTGGCCTCTCTGGTATCGACGCATCTCAGTAGAACTGAGTCATATGACCTTTTATATAACGTATGGTCTCTGAGAAAGAACTTTGAAGACAATTTCACCAAATACTTTCCATCCACTGCCTCACTCCCCTCAAGGAACTCTCATTTTTGCAAGTAGGCCTTAATGACATGGTACCATAGCCTGTCGTCTGCCTCCTCCTCTACTAACATAGAGTAGGCTGATCGTTCCAAGATCTCGATTCTCAATGGCTCGATATCTGAACCCGCTGTCACTCGGAACATTGAGGATAGGGTGGCCAAGGCATATGCAAATTAATTTTGGGATCTGGGGTTGCAAGTCTTCCAAATCTCCAGGGTTCTCTGATATGCAGCTCTGGCATTCATTAGGCTGAAGGGCATTATCTTGAAATGAAAGGTTCCCCGCGGGCTTATGAATGGAGTCTTGCTCTTAGTCTCCTTCTTCATGCGATTATGGATACGGCCAGAAAAAACATCCACGAAAGGGAATAACTCGAATTCCGCTTTACCATTGAGCAGAACATCAATGTATGGGAGTGAAAATTTTCCTTTGGACTATCCCGATCGAGATCTCAATAATCAGCTCATGTCTTGATTCTACTGTGCTTCTTCACGACGGGACGATATTTTCTATCCACCCAAAATGGTAAGTAAACTCAATTAAATCAACCCTTCAGAAACTTGATTGTTTCTTGCTCGATTTTCTTGGGCATCCTTCCCAAACGCCGCTTCTTCAGTGGTAGATTTGGATTGGCTGGCAAAGCATCACACAGTCCCTGAGCTTAGCCTCGGCGGGTAGGTGTTGGACCATGCAATCACATCCAGAAATCCTTGAAGAAGATTGACCAAACTGGCAGCTTCTGCTTTCTGTAGTCTTGCCCCAGTTTTAACCTCTATGACACTATCTGCATCACCCAGGTTATGCCGTCAGCGGCCTCGACTTCTTGTGGAGGTTCCATTCGAACTCGATCTCACCCGGGTTTTTGCGGTCATTTGTCTAGATGTGAATAATTCCCGTCTTCGAGGATCTGAGTTATATGTATTTCATCTTGAACCCACAGAATACCCTGCTTGACTTCATGTACCCATTCGCTTAGGCAATTCTTCGTTTTCACCTGCATGAGCATAAATAATGCATTAGCTTGCATTTCAGATGAATTCAACTTTAGGAACTAAATACTCCCTTTTTATCTCGACTGGACAGCTCAGCTTGATTGTCCTTCTCTCGTAGGATGCATTGTCACTACGGTTAAGCACACTCATTTACCTGCAAAATAAGAGATAGAACGAGTCATTTCTATTCTCAATTGAGCTAAGTTAGGAACGATACACATTGCTACCAAAGTCAAATGATTCGTTGTTATCCAGAGTCATTGGCGAGAGTCATCGCATCCACAACATGCTATGATTCGTCGGAGAAATTGACTTCGTCAAGATTCTGTACTTCCCTGTTAAGTGCTGTCTTTTCTATCGCGAGAACTCGGCTTGCCTATCCGTCGTTGGCAAACGCCTTCTGATATAGCTCTTGGTCTTGAAGCTTCCCTCAGTCACTGAAGCACACGGGATAAACTTCTCAATCATGGTTGTTTATGCCCGCGTTTCTATCAAGAATGCCGTCGAGGTTTGGTCCAGGGAGACATTGATGTTGGACTGTTTTTGCCAGCGGACATTGCTTCGTATTAGACCGAACACATCCCTGGCCTTGAAGTCATGAGACCGGAGGAATTTGAATGGGACATCGGTCCGCTCTTCTTCGAGTAAAGGGATTCCCTTGGTTGAAAATTCTCGAACAAAGGTAGAGGCTTCGTCCGCATCATGTTCTTACTTCGAGGTTTGCTTGGAAAAGAAAGTGATGGTGTTGAAGGTCTCGTGGATGACCTGCTTTAGCAACTCTAGAGAAAGCCTTTCTCGTAGGATCCGAAAGATCATCGGTCTTGTCGCTATTCTCTTTGAATGACGCGAAGGATGGAGGAAAGGGAAGCCTCAACAGCTCCAGCTTCTTGATGGCGTCAACAGGGATGAAGACATCCTCGTGGTTTGTGTCAATTTCTCGGGTAGCTTGGACTACATCATCGTGCCCGTTGTCATGATTTTCCATTTGTTATCTGCAGAAAATGTATATAAAATATTATTTCATATATCAATTTGGATGATACTTTGAAAAGATCTTATTTCGAAAAAAAATGATCTCATCATGTTTGGACGCTATAGGCCGCCCCAGTGGTTGGGTCCACTGCCCCACTCGTCTTTTGAGACCAGTGTGGATTACTGCGTCTTACAGGCTTTTCATAGCAAGGAGGATTGATGTTGTCCACATGGATGAACACGCGTCATGTCACCCATCAAATCGTCTGGTTTATGTTAAACCCTTTCTTCATTCAAGTTGGGTGACCAAAACATCTCATGCCCCCGGGTTATTCTGCGATTTCTTCCTATTAAATGCTTTCTGCGTATTGAAGAAGAAATTGATCAGTTGTCTCTAGTGATTTGGATTAAGAACAAGAACGGGATGTATAGTTTTCATCCTCCTTTGTCGCTCGTCTGCAAGGTCTTGACGCCAGGTGTTCCAATAAGCTGTTCGATGATCCCTTTTGATTTAAAAAAGAATTTATGGTTTTTTTTTCGATCATGACGAGGACACTTTTACTCGATGGGAAGGCTAATCGTCACGTTTGAATCCTCAATTCATCACCTCGAGGCAGGTGATTATCTGACATCTCTATATTGTCCCTCCTTGATTCATTTTACTGCATATGGAAAAAAGGGAACAATATCCAACATATAACTCAAAATGAAAGAAATCAAGAACAACTTCCTTTTCATTCATACAGGGGCGTGATCGCTACTCCACATGGCTATCCTCTGCCATCATTAGAATAGGTCCTCATCCTTCAAGGAGTTGCCCCAGGTTGGCTCCTCTTGTCCATTTTCGCATTTTTGTTGATCGATTCTAACTTGAAAAACGACGAGGAATGTGAGTTTCACATCCTGCGAAATTGAGTGATAGGTCACCGATTCATTTGGAAGTGGGATCTTCATGTTTTCCGTCCAACACAGGTTTAGCATTTTCAATGCTCGCTTTCCGATGCAATCTTTGCATGGTCAATCAAGAGAATCTCAAAGAGTGACCATCATACATGTCCTGCGATAAGAAGACATCAATGTCAGTATACGGATGAAAATTGATCTTTTAATGAGGTCGTCTCTTACATGAAAATGAGGCGATGACACTTGCCCCCACAATCTAAATCTAGAGGCATCGATATTTCGCTGCAATTTCATTGTAAGAGGAGGCGCCATTAAAAGATTGTTCGTGATTATCAATAGGACGCCCATTTAATTTCAAAAGCTTAATGCACACAAAACATCACCAATTTTGAAAAATTGTTTCGAGATATTCCTTTTGCAAAATGACGTGAAAATGATGACAAAATGATTCATTCATTCGAAAAATTATTCTCCAAGTTCACTGCAAAAAATGATAACAAAAATTTTTAGCTACGAGCTTAGGCCACGTAGGGCGTCCAATTGATATTCATGAACTGTCGAAAATAAAATTCGGAGGGAACTCATAAATAAAAGAATCCTACTTACAGTGGTTGGCGAATGATACCTGTTGATGGCATAAACATGCACATGCTAACAGTGAGGTTTGACACATAATGGGTAGGATAGACTAATGGTTAAAGGCTCCCACCAAAACGAAATGATATACCGCCCCCAAAAATGCTGACAGCACAATCGGGTCGGGGTACATATTTCGAGGCAATGAGCGGGATCAGAAATGATCGTGCCATTTGCGGACTTGCGTATGGCCCAATCAATTTCTGATACCTCCTAATGGTTTCCTAAGGTCGCAGTTGGGGTTTGACCGCTGGATATGTGTGCAAGAGTGCAGTGTATGAGAGGCATGCACAGCAGGGTATATCAAATTATCGCTTCAATATATATAAAAATAACATACACTCCCACGACTCCCTGCAAAACAGATAGGTCAACAATAACTACACCCCTTATAACTCCCAACCTGCAAGAACATCTAACATAAAGTTAGCACATTAACCAGATTTTCCTCGCAGCACTGCAAAATGGAGATCAAATTAGGGAACAATCAACTGGTTATTATGGCCTAAGTCTACACTGGTTCCTATTTCAATTGTTTTCCCCAATGGAGTCGCCAAGCTGTCGTGACCTGCCTGAAACCTCCCTCGAGGGATCCGGCGGGTTTAGAGATATTGCCATTGGCCAATGGCGTGAACTCTCCCAAGTCCTACCTCGCGTGACGTTGGATTTCGTTTTACGGATTAGCAAACTAAAATGCTATTAAGAGTCGCCACTAGCCTATTGGGGTCGGCTAGAAACCAATCGAGATACAGGAGTATTATCTCGATTCCTACGCAACCAGAGCTTCTGAGTTCGGGGACTTGATTACGCTAACTAGATAATTAGCGCCCTTTCGGTACCTAACCAGTTAATGTTCCCTAAGGTGACTGTTGACACCTGATTTTTGACCATTTATTGTTGTGATTTTTATTCTTTGAAATTAATTAAAAATAGCAAAAAAGGTCAAAAAAATAACAAAATCAACTTTGGAAGCATTGGCTTGGCCTTAGGAACTAATTTTGAACAAAAAATATTTTTTGGTATTTTATAATATTTTTCGAATTTATTTAATTATAAAAATACCAAAAAAAATCAGAAAAATACCATTCGTGGTCAGAAAAATACAAAAAATATTCAATAATTTTGTTTCAATTTCCTCTTCAAGTGTGTCACCTTAAATCTTGAAAATTCGGCTCGAGTTACTATGTTTCTTCACAAACATAAACTCGAACCGAGCAAAAAAATTCCTTTTCGAGTCTTTCAATTTTCAATTCTCACTTTGTATAAGCTATGACATTGAATTCTAAAGTCTCTAAGTGCAATTGGGTCAATTTGCCCCCCAATTTGATCAATTTTGACCAAAAGGGCTTAATTGCACAATTTTCTTTCAATTTAGTCCCCGGTTTCACGATTTTTGAAATTAAATTTGATGCGGGCATACCCATTGCATTTAAACACTTCTACCCCATATTTTTCATCATGCTGAATCCATTGGTGGCCTCAATTTGGGATAATTCGATCGTTTGGGCCTTCGATTTAGCAAAAATCAAATTCGGATCCTAAGGGCAATTTGGGGTTTTCACTAAAGTTTAATCAATTGATTCGCGAAAATATCCCTATCTGATAGAGAACATGCCAAGGAATCTGATTTTGCAATCAATTTCATGAGAAATGCTAAATTTAGGGCTCAATTTGGCGAAATGGTTCAACCGGGCCGGCCGGGTTAGATCCGACCCGACCCGGTCGAACCGGGTCTGCAACGCAGTTGCAGACCCGAGTGAAGTTGGTGTGTGTCGAAGGCAGGGGCGATCTGGGGAAGCTTTCTTTTGATTAAAGAAAGAGAGGGAACGGAGAAGGTGGGAAAAAAGGGATGGTCGAGGATTATTTTGGGACGGGCGGCCAAAGGTCTGTCGGCCAGAAGCGAAAAGGGAGGGAGGCAGAACAAAAAAAAAGAGAGAATCGGCCGAAGCTCCCGATCCATCAGCACCTCATATTGAACAAAACCGAAGTAAGCAAGGGATCCTGAGAACTCGGCGACATCCCGATGAAGCTCGCAAGCCCATCAAATCTGTCCGAAACGTCCTAAAACCTTGAGACCCCTCTTCGAGCTCGGATCCGGTCTCTAATGGCAACTTAGGCCAGAGTTGTTTGTTTGCTGCGATTTTTATCTCGATTTATTCGTAACGCTCCCCTGCACATTTTTCATTTCTGTCGCACGATGCTTCATCGCCTGGATCGTCCGCTATGTCCATCGCCAGGACCGGCCTGCCGAGAGCTCCCCGGCTCGTTTCGGACGAACCGAACCTCTGCAAGGCTCAGGTAAGTCTTTTGGAACTTCCTAAATGCTTCCCAATAAGTTAAATCAAGCATGTAATGTGTAGAATGGTCGGACCCTAGCTTCGTCGGAGATAGTTTCGGTCGGAGGTGGCGGGGCAACCATTTGGTATTCTGCTATGTATAAATTCTGATATGTTGTAGAGGAGATCTGTACGAGTTTAACGCCGTTGGTTTTGTGCAATTTGGAGTTTTGTGGGTCAAGTTATGACCTTCCGATGAGGCGCCGGCGAAAGGTCGCCGGCGCCGATCGTCTTCTCAGGCAGGTCTGCGTCCGAGTCAACGGGTCAACGTGCTGACGTGGCGGCCCACGTCAGCAGCCACGTCAGCAGTGGTGGGGTCCGGATCGTTTGAAAATAAAACCCAGATCCGACGGTGGACATTGCGCCACGTGTCGCGATCTGGGATTTTTGGAAAATAAAAATGATTTTCAAAATTAATAAATGATTTCCGAAAAATAAAAATAAAATCAATCGGACAATTGTGATTCGGCCAAGTGGCTCTCTGTGGAGCGTCCGATCTCGTCTGAGATCGGACGCCTCGGAGGAGGCCACGTGGCACGTTGAGGATCGTCCAATCGGTGGGGTTTTCGGATAAAAAAATTGATTCAGATCTGGCGGTCGACACCTTGACATGTGTCGCGTCCTGGGTCGTCCGATGGAGGGAATTTTCGGACGTTTTAATAATAATAATAATAATAAATTCAAAAATCAATAAAAAATAGAAAATCATAAAAAAATTCAAAAAAATTCAGAAAATTCAGAAAAATTCTAAAAAATTCCAGAAAATAGGAAATGGCCATATTCAACTGGTCATGACCTGTTTTGGGTCATTTGACCCCCAATCTTTCCAGAAATGACGGTTTTGCCCTTCCGGCAAACCGTCTTCCAAAAAAAAATTCTAAAAAAATCCAGGAAAATCCCAAAAAATAGGAAATGGTCACAGACAACTGGCCAAGGCATTCCGGGTGTTCTGAACCCCGACCCTTCTTAAAATGACGATTTCGCCCTTTGGGCGATTCGTCTTCCAAAAATTGATTGTGATTGATAGGAATAGTCGTCCAACCTGCATGAACTCTAAGTCAGGAAAATCACTCGCGTTAGGTACCGAAAGGGCGTTGGTAATGACACCAGCGTAACCAAGTCTCCGAACCCAAAATCTCTGGTTCCGCAGAACTGACCGATCTCTCCCAATCGATCAGTAAGGTTTCCGGTGTACCTTCCAAGAAAGACCGGTGGCGACTCCAAATGCATGCACAATTTGCACATGCCACCACGACCACACTGAAGGTCGAAAGCGATCGACTCTTATCGTCGAAGAATACTCCCGCCGCGATTTGGTATGGGCCTGGGAGGGCCCACGCCGATCCAAGACCCGCGATCGGTAATCCATTAGCCGCGTCCGCTTCCGGACGGGTCGCGACAGTGACCACACATTCTGCATATCATTTTAAGCCTACAAGGTATTTAACCAGTGCTAGATGAACATGCATAATGTTTTTCTGTCATTTCGTGCAATTACCTATTTACCCTTAACCTAGCATCCAGGAAAAGCAATTAACAGGCAATTTTTCAAAAGACAGTGTTATGAACACTCAATCAGGTAAATATGCCAAATAAAGACTGGAATAAGCACATGCAATCCAAATCTATAATGGCGATATTTAAAGAAAGTAACCCCGACACGTGGATCGGATATACAAAAGGGGACCGGATTGGACGTCGGTCTTCAATCATCAAGCCTCAGTGGGCTACCATCTCCATGGGCATCATCGTGGACCACCACGTCAAAAGCACGTGCAATCACTCAAAATAGATAATCAGCAAAGTTCAGTCAATTAAAGGCAAAAACGAGTGTTTCGAATTAAACTCTAATTACTGTGCTAATTTATCTATTGAGAAATACGTCACAAAATAAATTATATCTAGATATTCGCATGCGAAGTTCGAACTAAGTCATGCGAATTAAACATGGAAAATAAGCGATAATCAAGCATATAAAAAGCATAATTAGACAAAATAAGCAAATAGAAGCACTTCCTATCTATTTTTTATTTTTTTTTATATTTTATGAAATTTTATGATTTTTTATTATTTTTTTGGAATGTTTCTATTTTTTTTATTTTTTTATTAATTAATTAGTAATTAATTAATAATTTAATATTTATTAAAAGGGGGCCGGACCCGGGTCGGGTCCTCAGACCCGGACCTGGATCAGCCCGTTGGGCCTGATCCGGTCCGGGATAGAGGACCAAACTCTGGCCCGGGTTGCACAAAAAAGGAGCCGAACAACTCCTCCTTGCTAAGCCCGGATTGGGCCTAAAAATCCTCCTGGCACACCTTTCTTTTTCTTATTAAGCCAGCCCATTTGGAGCCCACTCCCCTCTCCTTCACTCCACCAGCCTTCTGGAACAGCCCAAGCAAACCATATTATTACTATTCATCTTCTTCTTCGTCGCGACGTCTTCTCCGTGGAGCCAGAGGCGACCTCGAGTCTGCTTCGGCTTGCGTCGCCGGCGTCCCTTACTCCCGCTCGTCGTCGGCTTCCTGACTAAACCATCACCTGATCACTCCACCGTCGGGTCACGCTCCCGTGGACCCCCCCGATACAAACGCCGAGTCGGCTCGTCTCTCAGCGAACGACGACGCTAGGATCTAGCCGCCACGCCGCCGTCTGTGGTCGTCGCCTTCCGGTTCCGCCGACTGCCATCCGTCACTCCCTGCACCAACGACTGGCGCTAGGACTTGCTCGTCTGAACTCGCTCGTCAGAAACGTCGGGCCTGCTCGTTCGCCAGCGAGCCATCAACGCCGGGATCCGCTACGTCGCCTCTGAGCTGGCCATCGCACCTGCCTTCACACTGCTAGCAGCCCCTACAGAGACGAACCCGAGATGCAGCGACTCAAGGTGGTTCGTAAACCATGGCCGTCGGGATCTGCTCGCGAGCTGCGTCCGCTCACGTTTGCGTCGTCACGGCTCAAACTCGAGTCGCGTCCATATCTGACGGGACTGGCTCGAGGCCCCGTCGCCTGGTCGCGCTCCACCAGACCCTATCGCCACCGCGAACTCCGGTCTGCTTGTGCTGTAGCAAGACCTCGACGCCAAGACTCGCCAGCCACGCCAATGCCTCCTATGTCTCACTACGACCACCCCAAGGACCAACGACCACCAACAACGGGCTCGGCAGAAGCTTGAGATTATCACCGCCACTCCATCTCGTCCGACTGAACCTCTCCGAAATGTTGTTCACTCGAAAGAACATCCACGGTTCGAAACCAAGCAAGGGCAGCAAACGAACGATCAAAACGAGCGGAATGAACAAACGACGAGTCAAGAAGAAGGGGGCAGAACCGGGCGGCCAGAGATGGATACTCCATCAAAGCACGTCAACAACTCAACAAAAGGATCTACAGTGACCAAAATATCATAGGAACCTGCTTCGAGACTCGCCGAACCGAGGAACCGAAGCTCTCGTACCGGCGAGTGTCGTGACCGAATCGATGCGACCGAACTCAAGAGAAAAAGCTAACCCCTTCAAACAGAGTCGATGGCAAGCTGAGGAAGTGAGGCAACCTGCGTGAGTCCCTCTCCTTCTTTCGCTCTCGTCCGAAACTCGACCGCCGACCGTCACGAACCATCAGCTAGCTCCCTTTGCGCGAATCCAAGCTCCGTTGCTCCGATACTACCACGTCGACGTCACCGCCTGTCGCGATGCTGGGCGCGACGACGACGACCGAAGCTAGCCTAGTCGCCCGCACCTTTAGTCCACGAGCTTCTCTTCTCGGCTCCTTCTCTCTCTCTCTCTCTCTTTGCTCCCTATCTCGCTTCCTCAAGCTCCACCGACCCGTCTCCCTCTTGAACTCTCCCTTTTTTTCTTTGCTCGCCCTCTCCTCTCTTTCTCTGCTAACTCCTTCCCGCCCCGAAGCTCCTTGCGCACGTTTTTCTTTTTGTGGACCAGCCTCAGTCCCCACTTGATGGACGTGCATTGATGGGGGGGCCACGTGAAGTGTACGGTGAAAATAAATGAATGATGTCCCCATGCAATTAAGAGTGAAGTGAGTTTTGTGCATATGATAATGAAACGTCAGTGTGGGGATGAGAGATGCGTGCGTGTGGGAGTCGGCAGCCAAGACAAAGGGTGAGATGGGCTGGTGGGGAAATAAAAAAGGCAAATGGGCTTGGGCGTGTAGATCCAAAGAGGGGGAATATAAGTAAAAATGGGCTCAAGTAGAAAGGGAAAAGGAATGAGGGGTGGCCTGCGAGCGGGAAAGGCCCAGCTGGGCTCGCGTGTGGGCTGGTCCCCCGCGATTAAACTTGCGCGCCTGGCCCGCACGGCTTCGGACCTAGCAGGCCCGATCCAACCTCTTTTCTTCTCTTTTTTTTTTTAATATAGAAAATAATAATAATAATAATAATAATAATAATAATAATAATAATAATAATAATAATAATAATAATAATACGGAATCGCCAAAATTAGGTGTCAACAACGGTCACGATTAAAAGACTAGACTCGATCTAGATCGTTCATTTATACTAACCTAAACGACGTCGCCTATTCATTTAACCAACCGACACCGTTTCTTTTTTTTTTTTTAATTTTTCGATTACAAACCAATTTCCTAATATTCCTAATTACTAATCGGACGACCACTAAAATTAGACGTGATTAACCGTGACCGTTCGATCTACTTGCTGACTCAGCCTAACAAACTAACGGTCAAGCTGACTCGGCACCTACGTGGACCAATCACATAACACCAACTGTACCTTTGACCGGTTGATTCTGACAAGTCATCGTCTTCAACCTCTCGACGATAGCTAAATGGACGGTCGAGGCTTTTCCGCCGTTGATCAGCGGCGAAACTTCGTCCAATCGACGCGAAACTAGTAACATTTGACTCGTCTACTCATCTAGTTTAACATATCTAAGAATCGAAGCATTTCACCCACCGGATCACATGCAACACTCAAAATGCCGAGTACGGCCATGGGAGTTCGATCACACGATTTATACAAAATCAAGGCAATTCAATCACAGAGCATCACAAGAGGAGCTTCATAATGCTTACCTCGAGCTCCGATTGAGCTCGCACGGCCTAGATTTGGCTAGGCGAGATTGAACAGCACTCGGTTATGGCGGAAGGTTTGGGATGCTCAGACACGGTTTATTGTTCAAAAATCGAGGCAAAAATGGAATGCGATCATGGTCAGAGTCGTTCAAGGAGTAAAACGCACACTTAAACTTGAAGAACGATAGTCAAATACGTAATCCACCATGGACGCACAGTTGAAAACTCGAGAGAGAAAACTACCTGCTTTCGAGGTCTGCGACTGCGAGACGTGCGGCGATCGCTTTCTTGAACTTCACGCGAACTTCTAGTGGCCTTTTTTAGCTTCGGTCTGGACGGAAACAGCCTAACCAATGCTTCACTGATTCGAGCTCAAACTTTCGACTATGGCGATGAAAGGTGAGCTCTCTCTCTCTCTCTCTCTCTCTCTCTCTCTCTCTCTCTCTCTCTCTCTCTCTCCAAACAGAATGTACCCCTCTTCTCTCGTTCTCGAAAGCCCCTGAAAGCTATGTCCCATTTTCCCATTTTGCCACGAATCGGGGGAGGGGGCTAACTGACTTGAAATGGCACGTGATCGTGTGTGCCATTTGGTCCAAATGGCGCTGGAGACGGTGGGCAATTCCGCCAAGTCGAAATGGTTCCCCGGCGAGTCATATTTCGCGCGAATTTGGCACGAATTTGAGCAGAGTTTGCTTTCTTTGACTTTTGCAGGTCCCGTGAGGTTGACCGGCCGATTACCCTCTCCTCCGACGACATTAGATGATTCCGCCGGTGTCAATCGACAAGAAAGGGCGAGAGCAACAATACGCCCACGATTGCCTGCCTAATTGTTCGCGAATTGCCCTTCAATTTGATGATCAAAATTGACCTGAGGACTGTTCATACGTGCGGGAGCTCAGGGAAGAAGACGACACTGTTCTCGACCAGTCTGACCGGACGAAACCGGTTTCGACTTGCAATTTTCAAAATTAATCAAAATTGGTGGGGAATTTTCAAAATTAAATCTCAAAATTGCACTTAAGGGCATGAGTATTATATAGAAATGTGGTTTTGCCCAAAAGTTTATGTCAATTTATGCAATAACCCTAAAATTGTCCCTAATTGCAATTCGTGAAATTGTGAAATTGAAGGCCCAAAGTATCAAATTGGAATAAATTACCCAAGCCGATCGATTCAGGATGGTGAAAAATGTTGGGTAGTAGTCCCAATTTGTAAAGGTGGTCCATGAATTAAAAATAATTTCAATTATGGCCAAATTCAAGGACTAAATTGCAGTTAAGTATGCAATTTTGCCTAATTCATGCAATTGAATGATTTGTGCACATAATTAGACTAATTTTTAATTAAGGATAATAATATTGAATGCCAAGACTCTTAAAATGCCAAAATTTGAAAATTAAAAGACTCAATTGACATTTTTTTTTACCAAATTCAACCATATGCGTAACAAAGGAACACATAAAATTGAATTTTAATTTTGACTTTTTATGAGGTCAGGAAGACAAAGGAATTAAAATAAAAATATTGACTATTTTTCCATATTTTTGTGACCTCAAACGCTATTTTTCTTGATTTTTCTATTTTCTAAAAAATACTAAAAAATGTAAAAAAATATGAAAAATTATTTTTTGGTCAAAAATGGTTCCTTAGGCTTGGCCAAGGCTACCAAAGTTGATTTTTAAATTTTTTGACTTTTTATGAATTTTTTAAGATTTTTCCAAAATAAGGCTGAAGAAGAATTGATCAAAAATCAGGTGTCAATAAAGTCATCATTAGTTTTGTGTCTCGAGAGTCCTTTAGTATTTCGATGTGTAATCATGGCTATGTATTTAAACATGTCCTTTCACGTTTCTAGGGTATGTCAAGAGTCATGTTTGATCCCTATATAAAGGCGAGTCTTGTAAACATTTCGGTAAGGAGATGTAGAGAAGTTTTCCGCACACAAAATAGTTTATTCATCTCCTTCCTTGTGAGCTTCTATTGAGTAAGTGTTATCAGAGCCGCGCCTCTGAGTTTCAACATTTGATATCAGAGCATACCTCATAGATTTAACAGAAGATGATGAATAGTGCTTCGAGAGGTAAACAGGCGAAACAAAAGAAAAAAATAAAAAATAAAAAGACTAAAAAACCCTTGCTCAGGCCCTCTTTTGAAAAAAAAAAACACTTCATGCCCTTATTTGTAACGATGTTAATTTCAGGCCCTTATTTGAGAAAATGAGAGCACTTTAGGCCCTTATTCGAAATTTTTTTTACGAATTATAAGCTAAAATATACTTAAATGGAACTACCGTAATACTTGCAGAGACCAAAAAATAAAATGATAATAAAAAAAAACATCTTTATGGAATTCTCGGGAAAATGCCGTAAATTATCCATCTAAATTGCAAAATGACTAAAAGAAATGCCTTTATAAGTATGCAATCTGACTGGCTTCATTAGTGAACTATTCCTAGAAAGACTTCACATAGTGAAATCTACATAATACTTTGTTTTGCAAACCACCCTTTTAAACGTTCGTTAGCAAAGTTAGTTTGTTACTCTCTTGCAAAGTTCACTTCTAGCTGCGTTAGATTATGTCGCGAAACATGGAGGGTGGGTCGATCACTTTTTATCACTCGAAACAGGTGGATGTGACGTTTTACGTCCATTTACAGGGATTAGTCATACGCAAAATGCAAAGAGCCAAGTTGTCAAGAAATGCGCTTATTGTGGGTTAGAAGTGTGAATTGGGATTTGCATGTGTTGGGTACTAAACCCTAATCTATAAACTGCGGAAGTATGCCCAATTGAATCACTTAAATCACTGATCATCAAAAGTATATCACGAGGACATACCTTAATTGTCACAGATTAAATGCCCTTTGCGTTCTTGAAATTCCTCTTTCGTCAACGCCAAATCAACGAGCGTTCAGTGGGGAGGAGCGTTCTCTGTATCGGTTTTCTTTTGGGAGTACAGAAAGTGTCGTAGAAAAACTGACGAAGAAGACGACGTTTTTACGTCTTCTCAACCAACATGATCTTTCACGTTTAACTTGGATAACTGCCAAGGGGGATGTGGTTGCCCGCATGGGCGCACATCGTAACTCCCGTAGGCCCCACTGTATTATCCAATATCTCCCACTCGCACATGTAGGGCAAACAACTCCCACTTGCCCACATAGGACAAAATTCAACTCTTAATATTTTCGCAAAGTTCATATTGGCAAATAACCCGTGCGACCAGCATACTCTGAGAGCTCGTTATCATACATCCGTTGGGAGTACATGACAGCTCTAAAATTGGACATATTCAAATACAGATTTTAGTATGCTGTACCCTAGATCGATCAGTCACATTTATACATTTCACTAGATCTCATTTAAAAATTAGATACATTATATTCACAATTATGATTATACTAAATAACCATAATTGACCGGTCTGTGAATATAATCCATAATGTGACTTAAATTCCAAATCAATCTTCCTCTTTCATCAGACCTCTCAATTTCAGTTCAGCTCGCTTTTCTAGAAATGTCCCTTTAGATCGAATCAATTTCATGACCATAGGCAACACTCTAAGATAGCGAACACTAAATAGAAATCTCGAGAATAACGAAAAGTCATAAGGGTACTAAAAATTGAGGAATTTTATCCTCGAGAGTCTCACACGGCTTAAGAAAGTTGAGATCATAACTTTTGCCAACTCTCATTGGTCGACTATGCATACGTAATATGAAATACGTATTACGGTATCTTCTCCTTCCCATGGAGCGTATGTCTTTCCAACTTAATACCGTACATATGATTATTTTGACACACTCAGTGTCTAACTTGAGTTCACGTAACAACTCCAGCCAAGAGTTTCCATCAGAACTCTCATCTGGCAATAAAAACAGGTAAAATGAAATATGTGGGCTATTTCATTTTCGGACATTATAAATTTTAAGTCCTTATCTTAATATTTTGTTAAGGCGGCATAAATATTTTAAGCTTGAGCTCTCAATTATCACCTAGATAATAAACTTAAAATTGCCTCATCTCTATTCATCACATAGTGAACATAGGCGATTACCTGTGTGAGTGGGCTAATCTCTCATCTGTTCGACATACATTTTTCAATATAATGCATCAAGCATTAACATGCATAAATATCAAATAGACTTCTATATTGACAAACAACATCATCAATTATTAATTGTTAAGGGAAAAAATAAATATTTAGTACATCAATCTCTACGCAGTCCTAGAGTCTTTATATGACGAAAAAAAACATCTCTAGGAATTGGCTTCGTCATAGGATCTGCTAACATTTTATGCGTAGATATGTACTGTAAGTTTACTTCCTTTCATGCCACCATGTCCTTGACATAGTTATACTTAATGTCTATGTGTTTGGTCTTGCCATGGAACTTAGGATCCTTAGTGTAAGCTATTGCTGCCTGACTATCACAATAAACCTTCACTGGGTTTGCAGCATCTCTAGTAACACTCAAATGATCCAGAAATCTTCTAAGCCAAACACCTTCTTGTGCTGCCGCTGATAAAGCCACGAACTCGGCTTCAATGGTGGATAATGCTATACATTGTTGTTTCTTACTGCTCCACGATATGGCGCCATTATTAAGTAAGAATACATTTCCAGAAGTGGATTTGCTCTCATCCAAATCTCCTCCCCAGTCAGCATCAGTGTAGCCCTCAAGGTGCAGATAACTTCCTTGGTACTTCAGTGAGTAATCGGCAGTTGCTTTCAGATACCTCAAGATTCTTTTAACGGCAGTCCAATGTGCTTGGCCTGGATTGGATTGGTATCTACTGACCAGTCCAACTGCGTAACAAATATCAGGTCTTGTACACATCATAGCATACATGAGACTTCCAATAGCACTGGCATATGGAACGTTTTTCATACGTTCTTGCTCTTGTGGAGTCTTAGGACACATTCTTTGACTCAGTCCTTCACCTTTTGCAATAAGAGTATCAATGGGTTTACAATCTTGCATACGAAATCGTTCAAGGACTTTATTAATATAAGTCTCTTGCGAAAGAGACAGTAACCTTTTTGAACGATCTCTCGAAATCTTAACTCCGAGAATGTACGTAGCCTCGCCCATATCTTTCATTTCAAAATTTGAAGATAGCCAACATTTGACTATCTTGACAAACTCCATATTGCTTCCAGCAATCAGTATGTCATCAACATATAATGACAAAATTACAAAGTGACCTTTGAATCTTTTGATATACACGCAATTATCTTCATTGATCATCTCAAAATCATATGCCACTATGGCATTATGAAAGCGTATATTCCATTGTCTAGAAGACTGCTTAAGGCCATATATCGACCTCAGAAGTCGACATACCTTTTGTTCTTGGCCTTCTTTAACAAACCCAACGGGTTGTTCCATATAAATTTCTTCTTCTAATTCCCCATTGAGGAAAGCAGTCTTTACATCCATTTGATGTAACTCTAGATCCAAACTAGTCATTATTGCCAGTATAAGGCGAACAGAAGTAATTCGAACCACAGGAGAAAAAGTTTCCTCATAATCAATTCCTTCCTGTTGGTTGTATCCTTTCGCGACAAGGCGAGCCTTATGCCTTTCAATTGAACCATCAGCCTTGCGCTTTATTTTGAGAACCCATTTGTTCCCAATGGCTCTTCGTCCTTTCGAAAGATCAACCAGTTCCCAAATTTGATTTGATCTCATTGACTCCATTTCTTCTTCCATTGCTTTCATCCATTTTTCTTTATCAGGGCAAGATAAAGCCTCAATAATATTTCTTGGCTCATCTTATTCTAGTGGAGTAATCATGAAAGCTTCCCCTTCAATTTCAAAACGTCGTCGAGGAATGCTTTTGCGACTTGTTCGTCGTGGAGAAGATTGCACCACCAAAGGTACTTCATTCTCCATTATGCCCCCACTTAGACCAGATAACGGTATTGATTCATCAAGTGGTTGCAATTGAGACTGGTTCGTACACAATTCCTCACTTCTCACATTGCTCCCACTTGGATCATTATGTATTGCAGTTCCATTATCCTGATCTAAGATCTCAAATAGGGAACAATCTTCACCTATTTCGCCCTTTCTTGGAAAATCATTCTCTAAGAATGTGACATCTCTTGATTCAAATTCAGTCACGCTTCCGCTTTCCTGTTCACCTATGAACACATATCCTTTAGAGTGTTCCGAGTATCTTATGGAGATACTCTTTCTACCTCTTGGTCCCAATTTTCCATATTTATGAGAGGACTCATGAGTGTAGGCAGCACAACCCCAAGGTTTAAGAAAGCTCAAATTAGGTTTTCGACCTGTCCATAACTCATACGGGGTCGAAGAGACTGATTTAGAAGGCACTCGGTTAAGCACATAGGCATCAGTTAATAAAGCATCACCCCAAAAAGTGATTGGTAAATTAGCTTGCGCCATCATGGACCTGACCATTTCTAGTAAGGTTCTGTTTCTCCTTTCAGCTACTCCATTTTGTTGAGGAGTGTATGGAATGGATAACTGTCTATCTATTCCCTTTTCATCACATAAGTATCTAAACTGATCAGATAAATACTCTCGACCTCGATCGGATCTTAAAGCTTTTATATTCTTATCTAACTGATTTTCCACTAAGGTCATAAATTTCTTGAAACAACTTAATGTTTCCGATTTATGAGAAATCAGATAGACATATCCATATCGAGTATAATCGTCAATAAATGTGATGAAATAAACAGCACCGTGCCTTGCTTTTACATTCATTGGACCACAGATGTCAGTATGGACTAATTGCAAAGGAAATTCAGCTCTAGTTCCCTTTCCAAATGGTTTTCGCGTGGTTTTCCCAGCTAGGCAATGCTTACATACTGGCAATTCTACTTTCTCAATATTGCCCAATAAGCCATCTTTGGCCAATCTATTCATTCTCTGTTGGCCAATATGACCAAGCCTAGCATGCCAAACATTCACATCATTTTCACTAGAATTGGAAGATGCAAATAGGGAATAACATACATTAACACTGGTATGTTCAATATCTAATACAACAAAACCATCCACGAAATAGCCAGAACCATAATAAGTTGTATCTAACAACAAATCCACTCCATTGCTATGGAAATTCATTCTAAAATCGAGTTTGATTAAAACCAGCACAGAGATAAGATTTCAACGGATCTCAGGAGCATACAAGACATCGTGTAGGAATAAAGTGCGTCCACCACGCATGATTAGTTGGCAAGTGCCAATTCCTTTCACTTCCACTTTGGAATTATTTCCTACATAGATCCATCTCACTCCACTTGGAATTCGTCGAAATTCCACAAACGCACTTCTATCTCTGGCTACATGGTCTGTGGCACCTGAGTCTACAGTCCACAAAGGATGAGATTCAGTTAGAAATACAGAAGTTGATACATAACAAGTACTTTTAAATGTGTTAAGGGTTCTACCTTCTTCGGCTCGTCACAGTCGCAAGCGAAGTGACCCTTCTTTCCACAATTGTAACATTTCATCCTTGAAATGTTTTTCTTCGCGGGACGCTTCCCTTTTCCATGCTTTTCAAACTACGGTTTCTTTCCAGATGGTTCCACTCATTTGTCTTTCCACTTTTTAAAACTACCAGGGTGCTTGAGCTTGAAGCCCGAAGCTCCATGTGAGCTAGAACTAGCAAAATACACATCAGTTTGTATTTTAGTCGCTAAAAGGTGGTTCTCTTCCAGCTCAAGATGTCGCATAGCATCCTCGAAGGTCGTGACATTCACATTATGGGTCAAGTTAACCTTCATGTGTTCCCAATTGTTAGGCAAAGAGCGGATCACAGCCTGCACTTGCTGTTCATCAGACAATGTGTGACCAGCATCCTTCAGCTCGCTAATCATGTTCGACATCTTCCTCAGATGTTGTCTCATATTCTGCCCATGTGGCATCTTATATGTATCGAACCTGATTGTAAGCTGCCTCAGCTTAGTGACAGAAGTTTGTCCAAATCGAGCCTTCAAGGCGTCCCACATGTCTTTAGCATTCTCGTGTTGCCTGAACTCTCGCATAATGTCATTATCCATACTGATCAACAACGTAATGCGAGCAGTTGAGTTCTTTTTCTTCCAGGAAGTGAAGGCTTCCTTGTCCCTTCTATGCTGTGCAGTGTTACCATCCTCTGGTTCAACCATGTTCAAGTTAAGAGCTTCCAATGCCTCAAGTTCCTCTAGCACATATTGGATTTTCATACTCCAGATTTCATAATTCACTCCATTCAATTTCTCACCCTTGTTGAGTTCAGCAACAATGTTCTTTGAAGCCGTTGCCATGGTATCTGAATATTAGACATTTTGCACGAATTTAAAGTCTATTTGTATGCAACAAATGCAACTCTATTTATGCATTTAGATTATATTGATATATTATTTCAGAAAAGATTCCAAAATCAACGGTTCACTGAGTTCCCCATCATCATCTAGATATTCTAATCTAAAACATATACCAATACAATCATTCAAACGTGTTCATCAAACAGTTACTAAAACTTATGAACACTCCCACTAAAATATATATACAATAACATATATCTCACATTATCAACAACAGATAATCATGAATTCAATAACAACATATTCCTAAAAGTTACCTATACATACTTAGAATTTTTTTAAAAAAAAAACTAAAGATAATCAAGCGTTGTAACCCTTTCTGAGGTTTGACGATTGATCCAGGTAATTTCCCTTATATAAGGTAGGGAATTCGCAAGTTCTCTAGGGGAATTTTTGACAAAATCAGGAGCCCATATCGCTGCCTTAGCAAAAATCCTCTGAGGACACTTGGTCTTTAGCCAGGGTACACTATGCTTGTGCGATCCATTCATCCCAAGTGACGACGTCTTTGCTGCCCCGACTCTTACAACTTTTTGTAAAAAGTGCAGTACAAACGTCGTATATGACCATTGTTCATCCCAAGTGCGGTCGAGCTGATCATGCCAATCCTCAGGCATTGAATTTTTAAGTGCGTTAAACGCTTCTCGATCTTCCACTATACGTCCATCCCAAATGATCTCTTGGATCATATTGTTGACCTTTGTTACATGGGTTATAATGTCACATACATTATCCCATTCATAATTATTCAATATTTCAATCTTTTCATTAAGGGCTCATATCTCGCTATGTCTTCTTAGTTTTGGAGGTTTTTTGTCTTCTAGCACCTTCCATTTGTCCCGATGTATTTTTGTTGACGGCATTGTTCCTGCAACGAATGCAGTACAAAGTAAATTACTAAAATCCATCAATTATATAAAATTTACGAACATATCGTAAATAAGGACAAATAAATACAAGACATTATACAAACCCCAAGATTGAAAGACTTTTTTTTTTGGGGTCAACGGTCAACTCTCGGTCAACGGTCAACGGATCGGGTCAACGGATCAAACCGGGTCGGGTCAAATCCGGAACTAATCCGGTTCGGGCTTGATTATTAAACGGGCCAGGCCCCTTCAATTTTTTTTTCTCGGGCCGGCCCAACTTGTGCCCGGGCTGAGCACCACGTGAGTTGCACGTGGCGCGGCCCACGCGTCCGTCACGTGCCCGGCACGTGGCGCGTGGGGGGGGGGGGGGGGGGGGGGGCGACTGTTTCGCCCCGACGACGCGTGTCGGCACGTGAGCGGCCGTCCGACCTCCTCCGGCGGCCATCCACCCATCAAAATTTTTGTCTCTTCGAGACGAACACGATGGTATATTCACACTTCAATTTTGACAAACAAAAAATTGCTAAAAAGTGATGAACAGATTCGGCCTTGAGGGACTCCGCCCCGCCGCGGCGCGTGTCGCGCGTGTTGCGGTTCCCGGCGTCTCCTCGGGGCCGTCGACCACTCAAATTCATCGTCTCGACGAGCCCGTTCTAATGGTATGTTCAAAACACATTTTTGATAAATCAAATTCAGAATATCACGCATGAACAGTACACGCAATTAGGGCTAAATTGTTCACAATTAACACGAAATCAATCAGGAAACAAGCAACTAAGGCTCTGATACCAATGTTGGGTACTAAACCCTAATCTATAAACTGCGGAAGTATGCCAAATTGAATCACTTGAATCACTGATAATCAAAAGTATATCACGAGAACATACCTTAATTGTCACAGATTAAATGCCATTTGCGTTCTTGAAATTCCTCTTTCGTCAACGCCAAATCAACGAGCGTTCAGTGGGGAGGAGCGTTCTCTGTATCGGTTTTCTTTTGGGAGTACAGAAAGTGTCGTAGAAAAACTGACGAAGAAGACGACGTTTTTACGTCTTCTCAACCAACATGATCTTTCACGTTTAACTTGGATAACTGCCAAGGGGGGGTGTGGTTGCCCGCATGAGCGCACACCGTAACTCCCGTAGGCCCCACTGTATTATCCAATAGCATGGTTTCAAAAATCACTTGAGTAGTTCATGAATGCCAAAGTCATGTTATCTACCTTAGGACTCATATGATTTACTGACTTTCAATATTTATTAATTTCCATTCTCCAAGGGTGTGCATGAAATCACTTCTGGCCCAAGAATGACTTATGGCAAGGAAGTTGATTTTTCAGCTTTTGCTTTGGAGTAGAAGTTAAATTTTCAGCTTCTGCTTCAGAAGTTGATTTATAATAGAGGAATGCGTTTGATAACGATTAAAAAAGACAATGTATGAAACATTATTAAAAAATATTCGATGGTGGCGACCGATGGCGGCGACGGTTGGATAGATGGCAGGCAGCGACTACTGGCGACCGAAGGCGGCGGCGGCGACAGCCGATGGGCGGCCGGCGACCGTCCCTCGCGAGAATGACTTCTCAAGGGCTTCAAGTTAACAAAAAATCTTGCCAGAAGTTGAAAATCTTGCAAGAAGTCACTTTTTTTACCAAACTAATTTCTACTTCGACAGTGTTTTTATCAAACGAATTTCCCTGCCAGATCGACTTTTGGCTGGGAAAATGAGAAATTGGCAAGATTTCATGCGCTACCCAAGTGACGAGATGTCTTTAGGCTATTTGGCCCCTTTAAGCTGAAAAAAGGAAAAAAAAAAAACTATTTCCCCACATATGTAATGATTAATGAGGCTATTTTTCGGTTTCCTTTTGAGTTGCTATTAGTTTAAACCGAAAGAATATCCCAAAATTGAGTTGCAGATTCAAACTCGAATGAGATTTAAAATATTTGGTAAGAGGGTATCAAGGACACAGACCTGCAGCTTACAAGTAGAAAGCAAATACAGAAGCAATGAGTTAGATTTAAAGCGTGGCCATCAAATTTAGAGCATCATCCATTGACTTTTTAAACACGTTGACACTGGCTTGACCCAAAAATGACGGACATTAGAAAAAACCTCAAAATAACGTTAACGCATCTACACCTACGTACGTAGGTTATATGTCCCAAAGAAAATTTGCCACTTCCCGTACAATGGTACGAGTATTGATACAGAAGAGTCGGATGATTATATAGTCCGTTATGTATGGAGGGAATTAATCATGTCTTATGAAATCAATTATATACACCTTCAAGAATTAGAATATTCCTATGAAGGAGGATATAAAAAATTGTAACACTCAGGGACTTATCGAAGATGGATTTTTCTTGAATTTATCCGTGGTAACGGCTCATTAATTCTTTTAATTTCTAGTAGATTAGATAAAACAAGAGTGCTTACTTGTTTTGAAAAATGCTGAGTACAATATCTTTATGCAACCCTTGGGAAAATGCCATAATTTTTCCATAACATGTCATCTAATTTTGCAAAGGGTTACAAAGAAATGCTTTTATATCTATGCAACCCGACTTGTTTCATAAGATGAGTGTATAGGTAAAAGAAAGAAGTGTATATGGTTGCGGGCTATGTGATTCTTTCTTTATACAAGTCACTTTTTCAATCAATGATTAGCTCAGTTAATTATCACTTGTTCATTCTAGGCCGTAATAAATTATATCATGAAACCTTGGGGTCGTTCCTTTTGTCATTCGAAATAATTGGACATGAGAGAATGCATAAAATCCAAGTTGTGAAGAAATGTATTTATTGTGGCTGAAAAGTAGAAATGGGAGTCGGTATGACTTTAATAAATTCGAGAGGTTTACGAATGCTAAAGTCATGTTATATAATAGCGATTCGCACAATCTATACGGTTCAATGATGCTGAAAATTTTCACCCAAGTTTTATTAAATAACATCTCCAAAGTGACAGTAATTTCATAGTTGCTAACAGTAACGTTACACATTCTCAGCCTAAGAACAATTATAGTAGCTTCTGTATGGTTCTTCTTCTTCTTCTTCAAAACGTGCCCACTGTTACCATCAAAACCTTCGTTGCACCCTGGGGATCGACCCACCGGCGGCCACAATTTGATTCTCCAGCTGCAATTCAAGCTCGTAACAAGCCGACGAATATCAATATCAGAACCAACCGTAGGAGTAGATTGAAAAAACTCCAGTCTGGGATTCAAAAGATTTTATCTATACCCACCTCGAAAAGAGTTTCGAGCTTGTTCTTCACAAGGAGGAATTCTTCTTTCAGTTGCTGCAGGCATCTCAGGCACTTGCAACAAAAATTTCATCTCTTTCCTCATGACCTTGAGGTTTCATAAGGCCACTCTGTTTCTAATATCTATTGCCAAACAAGTTCCTATTTTATGACACACACACACACAAAAAGTTGATATTCTTTATTGGAAAAAGTAAAGGCTGAATACTTCACGTTGGCGAATAAGAGATTTCAGCCAAAACTCACTCGATATGGTTTCTCGCCCGACAGAAGTCTCGGAAGGCTATGCAGGCATTCGTAACTCTCTTTGCTCCTATGCTGTCAACCAAAGTCACGAACTTTCTCATCAACCATTGCACATACCTTTATGTCTCTGCAATCCAAACTCTAAAAGTTTCACCTTTTCAAATGGAATGCCACTCTTAGGAAAAGCGATCGATGAAAGCGACATTCTTCATTGAAAAGCTTTATTTGAAATAAAATGAATGAATACAAGTTGACTCATGCATTTGAAGAAAGGAGCAAAATATGTCAACACCTGGCACTGCTGCCCTTCAATTGGTAAACATGAGCATCCACCCTTTTGAAGTCCACATTTTGCTGAGCTCTACATTAGAGAGAGAGAGAGAGAGAGAGTGATCAATGGACTTCTCACGGGATGAAGCAAACTAAAAAAGAAAAAGAAAAGCAGGAGTGCTGAAGAGATGTTGAAAAGAGAATCAAGAAACAAAACGAAAAAAAGGAGAAAAAACAAATTGACGGTTGGTGTGTTCACAGAACGCTAAAGAGATCACGGAGCAGCTTCTCAGAATTAGTGAAGAAAAGAGCCACAGTCTCCAGTAGAAAATCTGGGTTGCTCTCATCTTGCAGTTGCTGAAGCTCCAGGAACATAGAATCCAGTATCCCCTGCTCTCATCCAAATGGCCAAAAAAAAAGGGGGGAAAATGGACATTACGAAGCCGAAAACGGAACAAGGACGGGTCAACCTAAGGCAAGAGCAGAGAGAAAATGACAACCACTTAAGACTTTGCATGAATTTTGTGTGTTCTTACCTCTCTCCACAGGGCGTCCCTGCAATCAACCCACCTCATCTGCAATTGCCGCAGACGCGGATCCATGCTCTGCTCTGTTGTTTCTCACCCTCCAAACAGACACGAACTCAAACAGAACAAAAACAAGACCGACCACTTTGTCTTCAGCCAATAAGTTGGTGGCTTTAAATAGGGGAGAATCATACTAATAGTCCCTAAGTCCGCAATGAATAAACTGTTACTTTGAAAAAGAAAATTTTAGTCATTGGATTTTCAATTTGTCCAATGTAATCTTTCCACCATTCCTACATGCTCAATGGAGTCGTTTTTGACCCAAAAAAAAAAAAGGAGTCGTTCAAATTTTCAATTTATTCAATGTAGTCTCTCAACTTTCAATAACAAAGACAAATAAATCCTCGGTGCAACTCACGAGTCTTTATAATTACACTATTGCCCAGATTTTAAATGATCTTCTCATTTCGATCTATTTCGTAGATAAAAAACAATGTGATGTCTTTTTAACTACCGTTTTACTTTTCTGGTCCGATAATTTCATTTAAGAACATCTTAATTTATGATCTCTATAATAGTAAAATTGCCTAATTTAGAATTGCATTGAGTTGATAATCCTAAGATTTATCTTCCTAATTTACAGATCTAGTTAAATATAATTAAGAAAGCCCAAAGCACCAAAGAGGGAAAATTCTATATATCCAAAAAAATTAGGGACAAGATTATTTTCATAGATGTGATTATGAACATATAAATTGGTATCCTTACTCAGAGATATATATCCGGTATAACTCAAAATAAGGTTCTACTCTAACTCTTATAGAGAGATTATAAGGTAAAATATACTAAAATGGAACTATCGTAATATTTGTGAGAACCAAAAAGGTAAAGAGGTAATAAAAAGAATACGTATGTCTTTTTTGTTGATTTACGAAATGAATTGAATTGAAAAGATTTTTAAAATTTTGACAAGAGTGTAATTATGAAAATTTTGCAATAAAAACCAATTGACTGATTTGACTTTGTTATGCTAAAGAAACCTTGAAAGCGGTTTGATGAATTTAAATTGCATGGGCCAAAGGTGCAAACTTCATTTGGATTGCTGCCTGTCTCCGCTCTTTTTGTCTGTTGTTTTCAAATCATGGTCGAGACAAAAAAAAACATAAATAGAAAACCTTAAAATAACGCCAAAGTGCGTGCGCGCGCACGCACACATATATATTATTTCCAAAAGAAAGTTTACAACTTCCCCTAAGGAGAATATAATTTTCTAGTCCATTATGTATGAAGAAAATTCATGTCTTCTGAAATGACTAAATCTTCAAGGAATAGGAAATTCATATAAAGGAGAATAAAAGAGACTGTAATTTACGGACTTTATAGATAATACAAATTTTTCGGCCAGTATAGAATATAGAATTTAGAGGGAGAAGGGAGGGATTTGTCGCAAGCTAGGATCCTAAAGGTAGATAGTTGGTATCACGGGAAAATTTCATTTATGACAAGATCTTTCAAGTAGAGAAGAACTTTTTTTTAAAGGGGCTGAATAGAATTTCTTGAGAGAAATTCATTGATGAAAATTACATTCTGATTCTGCTAAGTTCAAGTAGATTTAGATTTAGACAAAAAAAAAAGTAGATTTAGATAAACAAGAGTTTGTACTTGTGTTTAAAAAAGCGGAAAGAAGTAGCTCGATGTTTGTTGACAATGAAAGGAGCACAGAAAAGCGAGTGATGTCCAATTACGATAATAACCGTTAAAAACTTCAAATTAATTACTCTACTCAAAATAGATAATAAAATGTACAACTACAATCGAAATTGATGAGCTATAATGCCAGCATTTTTTTTTTATGACGAGTAGAGATGGGCATAATTAATGTGTACAACCCGTTTTATTTTTTCTGTAAAAATTGCAATGTATATCAAGCGATTTGAGCACTAGCCAACACTTTGAGTGACACAATTAGCTCTTGAATCCCATATATGTTCAGTTTTTTAATGTGAAGTTAATTAAATATCCACTCTAAAATAGTCATCATCCGAACACTCGATTTGAAATTGGATGCAGCCGCTCTAAAATGGATGTGGAGTAAGAATAAATAGAATCACATATCGAACGGGCAACAAGTCTTTTTATGACACGAGTCCGACATTGGCGAGTCAAGTCCATGTTAGCTGAGCCATTAGACTCGCAACTACAAGTCCGATATCTCTATGGAATCCTCGGGAAAATGTCATAATTTTTCCATGAGATATCACCTACACTGCAATAGGACTAAAATATATATCATACAACCCAACTTGTTTTGTTGACTATATAGCTAATTTATGTAGTTATATGTTACTTAGCTTATTGATTATACGAGCCACCTTTCTAATCATTGATTAGCATAGTCAGTCGTCACTTGTTAGCAAAGTTTACTTTTAGCTGCTTTAAATAACCAAGTTGTCAATGAATGCATTTATTGTGGGCGAGGAGCAGAACGGATGAGGCTCAACACTGCTTCACTGAATTTGAGTAGTTTATGCATGCCAAAGCCATGTTATCTATCATATGACTCATATGATTTACCAACTTTAGGCTGTTTGGCCCCTTTTTAAACTCAAGAAAGAAAAGAAAAAGCTATTTTCACACATATCTGATGATTGAAATTATAATGAGGCTATCTTTTTACATTTCCTTTTGAGTTACTATTAGTTTTAACCGAAAGAATATCCTAAATTTAAGTTCCAGATTCAAACTCGAATGGAATTTACAATCTCAATATTCAAGAAATTATGTTAGTTGTCACTTTAAAATATATAAAGTATATTGTGAAATCACAAGAATCAATCCCTTTATTACTTGGACATAGTGGTTGTGACATTTTACATGCATTAAAGGAGAATAGTCACGTCAAAATGTAAACTCTCGAGTGGGGGTTGTTACGACTTCAGTGAATTTGAGAGGCTTCCGAATGCCAAAGTAATGTTATCTAACATGGGATTCATATGATTTAGAGACGTCGATGATGCTGAGAATTTCACTCAAGCTTTATTAAATACCATTTCCAAAGTGAAATAGGGCTAAGCCCCTTTTAAACCGAAATGATGTCAATTCATATGGGGAAAAATTAAATACCTCGTAAAGCTCGTTTATTAGCATTAAAGCTTAGTAGTCGCTAACACTACACATGCTGAGCCTAAGAAGTATCAAAGTAGCTTCTAAATGCTTCTTCTTCTTCTTCCTCTTCTTCTTTGAAACATGCCCCCAATTGCCATCAATGGCTTGGATTGATTGGTTGCATCTTGTGGATCGACCCACCAGCAGCCACAACTTGTTGCTCCAGCTGCAATTTCAAGTTCAAAGCAGGCTTAACGGGTATCAGAAAGATTAGCATAGGTAGATCGAAAAATCACCGTCTTTGAAGTAGATCGGTTGAAAGAGATCGCTAAAAGAAATTTTGTCTATACCGACCTCGAAAAGAGCCTCGAGCTTGCTTTTCACAAGGACGAATTCTTGTTTCATTTGTTGGAGACTTCTCCGGCACCTGCAGCAGAAGTAATCTCTTACCTCATGATCTTAAGGTCTCGCAAGACCATTCTGTTCCTATGTTCCTCACAATTTCCATGGCTAGACAGTACGATATGTTTTATCTGGCAAACGAACAGGAAGATAACTTCACATTCGCGAACAAAATATGTCGGAAAAAACTCACCCGCGAATGTTTTTCTCTTGACAGAAGTTCTGGAAGACTATGCAGGCACTCTTAACTCTCGGTGCTCCTATGCTGTCAACCAAAGCCATCCACTTTCTCCATTAACACGTACCTTACTTGTCTCTACTATCCAAAGCTTAAAATTTTGACATTTCAGATGAAATGCCACACTTAAGAAAAACAATTAAAAGTGGCGTTCTTCCAGAAAAGCTTTTTAAAAAAACATCAAATGAATGAAAGCGGACTCATTGATTTGAAGAACGGGGGAACTTCATCTGTACCTGCAACTGCTGCCGATCAACTTGTGCGCTTGAGCATGTGCCCTCTTGAAGTCCACATTTTGCTGAGTTCTATATTTTAGAGACACAGATTAATGAGCTTCACAGGACAAGCAAGCAAAGATATCCCAGGAATGCTGAAGAGGTACTAGAGAGAAGATCAGGAGATGGAGCAAATAGGGTGAAAAGATAAATAAGATGGTTAGTGTGTTTACAGATCTCTGGAGAGATCTTCGAGCAGCTTCTCAGAATCAGTGAGGAAAAGAGAGACCACTTCCACAACAAAACCTGGATTGCTCTCATCTTGCAGCTTATGAAGTTCCAAGTACTGAGAATCCAGAATCTCCTACACTCTCCCAAAAGGCCAAGTAGAAGCACATCACAAAGTCGAAAAAAGACAAAAAAAATTGACAGATCAACCTAATGCAAGAGCAGAGAGAGATCAACACTTGAGGGTCTGCATGAACTTTGTGAGGTTCGTACCTCGTTGAACAGGGTGTCCATGTAATCAGCCAACCTCCCCTGCATTTGCATCAGACCCACATCCATTGCTCTGATCTGTTGCTTCTCTCGCCCTCCAAACAGACAAGATAGACCTAAATGTGGCAAAAACACAAGAGAAACCTGATGAGGAACAAGTTCAATTGGAGGCTACAAATGCTAAAGAAACCCTCTGAAGTTAGTTCACGTGGCATCTTTCGCAAAATTTTGTGGGATTGTCGCAACTGATCTAAAAAGATTTAACTTGTTACGTAAATCCTAGTACTCCTCTAGATCGAATTTTGACTAAGTACCAAACGTGGATAAATGTGTGATTTAATATTCAAATTATTAAAGCAGTTTTGATTCTCCTCTCCTTCTGTCTGCGGGCCACACACTCGCTTGACCTAAAAATGACAAAAACACAAGAAAAAGCTTAAAATAACATCAGAGCATTTAAACATTTGTGCATATATTATCCGTCCCAAAGAAAGTTTACAACTTCCGTATATGGATATTGATACAAACGCATTGTATAGAAAAGTATAATGATTGACTAATTAGTATATTACGTATGAAGAAAATTCATGTCTTATGAAATCACCATATCTTCAAGAACTAGAAAATTCCCATGAAGGATGGCTCCAAAAATTGGAAGGCGAGGGACTTATAGAGAATGGAAATGTGTGCGGGGAATAGAATTTAGAGGAAGAAAGGAGCACAGACAAGTGAGTGATGTCCAATTATGATAGTGACCAATGAAAAGAGATACATGAATGGCTCTACTGGAAAAAGGCAATAAAGAGAAAGTGGTGGAAGATTGATGAGCGGTAATGCCATCAAAGCTTTTTTCACTATGGAGTAGAGATGTGCATAAAATTCATCATGCAACCCGTTTTTTCTTGGAGAACTCTAATGCATATTGTGAGGTTTGAGTACCAATTAGCACTTTTTTTTAAAGGCTGGTCCAATTATCACTTTGTGTGGTACTATATCTCCCAAATTACATATACATTTACACATTGCTTATGAAGTTATACTCAAGTGTGAACCTACTCTGCAATATTCATCATCCAAATACTCACTCTAGGGTTGGCTGCCTTGATTAAATGGAGAACAAAATCACATATCGAACGGGGCAAAAAGTCCTTGAATGACATGAGCGACGAGTCCACGTTGATGATTGAGCCATTTAACTTGGAACAACCGAACCCGATATCTTTATGCGATCACATCTGATCTGCAAAATGATTAAAAGGAATATATGCTCATATAACATGCAAACCTAACTCGTTTCATAAGGCTATAGCTAAGAAAGTTATGCAAGCAACCTTTACAATAAGTTAGTAGCATAGTCAATTGTCACTTGTTAGCAAAGTTCACATCTAGCCGCCGATAAATTATATCATGAAACCTCTAGGGTCGCTCCATTTATCACTCTAAATAAGTGAAATTTTCAAGTGGATTGGTCAAGCCGAAAATGCAAAGCCCAAGTTGTCAAGAATTGTACTTATTGCCGCCGAGAAGTACAAAGGGGGTGGGCATGGCTTGAATGTGTCTGAGAGGTTTGCGAATGCCAAAGTCATTTTAGCTTACATAGGATTCATATGATCTACAAACTTGGGCGATGCTGAAGTTTTCGCTCAAGCTTTATTAAGCACCATTTCTTAAGAGACGTAATTTCTTCATACTGTTGGATCATATGGAAAAAAACTAAGAACCTTTCGAGCTTGCTTACGAGCATTCAACCTTGGTAGTTACTAACATCACACGTTCTACCAAAATGAAACCATTCCACATGCTGAGCCAAAGTACGTATCATCACCGTCAAAGGCGCGATCGCGGTCTTGGGATCGTCCCATGAGCAGCCGCAATCTGTTGCCCCAGCTGCGATTCAGAGCCAACGAATATCAGAATGATTCACAATAGCAGATTCAAAGATTACCAGTCTTTCGACGTGGATCAGTGGAAAGAGATAATCAAAACGAACTTCTCTGTACCCACATTGAAGAGAGTTTTGAGCTTGCTTTTCACTAGTAGGAATTGTTGCCTCATTCGATCCAGACATCTCAGGTACCTGCATCCGAATTGATCTCTTTCCACGTGATCTTGAGGCTCCAAAAGCCCATTCTGTCCCCATGTTTTTAACACTATTATGGCTACACCATATGGTGTTTTTTTTTTTAATCAAATAACGAATATGCAGAAAACTTCGTATTCACAAAAAAAAAAAATTGAAGAAGAAGAAGAAGAAGAAAGAAAGAAAGAAAGAAGATTTGAGGAAAAACTCACACATGAATGTTTGCCTCCTTGTAAGTGTTGCGGAATTGGCGGAAGGCGACGCAGGCATTCTTAAGTCTTGGTGTTCCGATGCGGTCAACCAAAATCATCGGCTTTCTCACCTACCATTGCACATACCTTCATGTCTCAAAGCTTAGACTTGCACCTTTTCAAATGAGATGCCGCTCTTAGGAAAAGCAATTGAAGAATGTGACATTCTTACAGAAAAAGCTTTCTTTGCCCCCCCAAAAAAAAAATCGATGAAAGAATTTAATACATTCATTTGAAGAAAGAAGCATTACAAAAAATCAAGGTTTTAGCCACGGAATTTGTGACGAAAATTTTGGCAAAATTCGTCGCTAATTGATTTCAGGACGAACAAAAATTCATGGCTAATATGGCGTCGCAAAATTTAGCGACGAAAAATTGAAAATTCATCTCTAATTGTGACGAAATAGTTTTCGTCGCAAATTAGAGACGAAAACTGTTCGTTGCACATCAGCGACGAACTTTGCGACGGAAAAACTTCCGTGGCAAATTAGCTACGAAAACGGTTCCTCGCTAAATAGCGATGAACTTTGCGACGAAAAAAATTTCCGTAACAAATTAGCGACGAACATGTTCTTTGCACACTGGCTTGAGCTAAAAAGGGATAAGGACGCAACAAGTGCCATAACTTTCGTACGGCGTTCGCTTGAGTGTCATAATTTTTATTATTATTATTTGAATATCATGACTTATGTACGGTGCTCACTTAATTGTCATAACTTTTTTTTTTCGATCAATTTGAGTACCATATAATTTTTCAATCGGTCATTTGAGTGCCATAACTTTTTGAAAGACGTTCGCCA
This sequence comes from Rhodomyrtus psidioides, assembly GCA_021437785.1. NCBI lineage: Eukaryota > Viridiplantae > Streptophyta > Magnoliopsida > Myrtales > Myrtaceae > Rhodomyrtus > Rhodomyrtus psidioides. The sequence goes on from JAILYB010000121.1 coordinate 692,239, forward strand.
CAAGTACGATGAATGTTTAAAAAAAAATTGGCACTTAAGTAATCGATTGAAAGTTATGACACTCAAGTGAACATTTTTAAAAAGTTATGGCACTTAAATAGTCGAAAATGACACTCAAGTGAGTGCCATACGAATGTTGTGACACTTGTGTTGTATTTATCTCACCTAAAAATGACAAAGATATAAGAAATTCTTCAAAATAACATTAAAGCATCTACACCGACTTATATGTTATATGTCCCCAAGGAAGCTTACCACTTCCTTTGCAACGATATGAATACTGACACGAACCCAGTTTATAGGAGGGAAAATTACCAAAAAAGTCCTAAATCTATTGCACTTTTGCCAATTCAGTCCTAAACCTTTTGTAGTTTTGCCGATTTAGTCCGTCCGGCGAACTTCGTCCAACCGGAGGTGACGTGGCACTGCCTGAGAAATTTTTATTAATATTTTAGTAATTTTTTTAATTTTTTTAATTTTTTTTTGTTCTCTTCCTCCTCCATGGAATCAGCAGGTCACCGAAGGAGAAGGCCGGCCGACAACTGGAGCCGAAGCCGTTGGGCGAGTCCGGGGCTGCTGGGGGAGGCGGGCACCGGCGCCGCTGGGCGTGGCTCATGGGTGGGCGAGGCTTGGCCAGATCTGGAGCGGCATCGGCACCCAGCGGCGCCCATGGCCAGATCTGGCATCGCCGTCCCTCGACCTAGGCCGACGCCCTGGCCTCGCCATCCCTCGCATCGCCGTCCCTCGCCGTGGCTCGCTGACGCCCCTGGCCAGATCTGGCCTCCCCGTCCTCGCCCCAACGCCCGCTTGCGAGTTCTACTCTCTCGCTGCAACACATCGGGAAGATTGACATCAATGGCAGCGAGCGAGAACACGGTGTTGCAGTTCTCGTCCCCTTTGACGAGCCTGTCGAAGAAGGCCCATCCCCTGGTGATATTCAACATCTGCGATTGCTACGTCAGGCAACCGGACCAGGCCGTGCGGGTCATCGGCACTCTCCTCGGCTCGATCTTGCCAGACAGGCCATCGATATTCGCAACTCCTACGCCGTCCCTCACAAGGAGTTCTCCGGGCAGGTCCGCTTCTCTGGTCCCCCAGTTCGCTTGAGTTTATCTCAAGGCAGAGCCTCGCCTAGCCATGGCGTGGCTCGGCCACGCCCAGCGACGCCGACGCCACCTCGTCCAGCGGCACCGACGCCGCCTCGCCCAGCGGCGCCGGTCTCGCTCCATGGCATCGACCCTAGTGGCTCGCCGGCCGTTTCCTCCAGCAATGCCTTACCTATTTTTTTTTCGAAGCCCTGTGACCTGAAGCTTGGATAGAGGAAGAAGAACAGTACCCAGAAAAGAACGAAAAAACAAAGAAAAGAGGAAAAAAACAAACAATTACTAAAATATTAATAAAAATTTCTCCGGCAGTGCCACGTCACCTCCGGCCAGGCGAAGTTCGCCGGACGGACTAAATCGGCAAAACTACAAAAGGTTTAGGACTGAATTGGCACAAAAAATAGGTTTAGGACTGAATTGGCACAAATGCAAAAGGTTTAGGGCTGAATCGGCAAAATTAAAAGGTTTAGGACTGAATTGACAAAAGTGCAATAGGTTTAGGACTTTTTTGGTAATTTTCTTGTTTATAGGAATGTGTGATGATTATATAGTCTATTATGTATGAGTAAAATTCACGTCTAGGGACTCATGAAGAATGGAATTTTTGGGTCGGTATGGTGAAATGAGTTTAGAGGGAGAAGGGTGGGGTTATTTGTTCCTTCGGATAGGGAGATATCCGGGATCCCGAAAAAAGTTCAAATTACAGTAAGATTTTAAATTAGGCATATAATAACTTTTTCTAAAGGGATCGAATGAATTATCTTGAATTTAATGGCGAAAACCAATTACAATTTCCTTTTTATTTCTCGTAGATTAATAAAACCAGGGACTAAAATGGAAATGTACCGGTCGAGGGAGAAGGGTGGGCTTTTCGGTGGGGTTCAGAGAAAGGGAGATAGTCGAGATCGCGGAAAAAAGTTCAAATTACAATAAGACTTTTAATTAAAGTAGATTATGCCTTCTTTTTTTTTTTTTTCCGAAGGGGTCTAATGGAATTTCTTCCATTGACCAGAACAAGAACAGACACTTGTGTTACATAAGGGGAAAGAAAGTAGCTGAGTGTTTGTTGAGGAAGAATGGGCACAGAAAAGCGAGTAATGTTCAATGATCATAAATAGAAAATGGTCCGAATTGACAGAGTCATAATGCCATCAAAGTCTTTCGCTAAACAGCATGGATGTGCATATATGTTCATTGTACAACCCATTTTTTTCCTAGAAAATTGTAATGTATAGCGTGCGAATTCAATACTAACTAGCAATTTGTGTGATACCTTGTCTCTCATATTACGTATCTAGTCAGACGTTGCTTGTGAAGTGATACTCGTGTGAAAACCTACTTGGAAATAGTCATCATCCTAATATTCGTTTTGAGGTTGGCCGCGTGGATTAAATGGATTGGGAGTAGGGATGAACAAAATCACACGTCGACCAAGCAAAAAAAGTCCTTGGATGACATGATTCCATACTATGGAGTCGGGTCCTTGATGATGGACAAGCAAAAAGTCCTCCTCAACAAGTTAGTAGTATAGTTAATTGTCACTTGAAATAAGCGAACGTGACAGTTTCCGTGCATTTACGGAGATTGATCATGCCGAAAATGCAAACGCCCAAGTTGTCGAGACATGTACTTATTGTGGGCATGGCTTCGATGAATTTGAGAGGATTATCAATGCCAAAGTCATGTTATCTTGCGTAGGATTCATATGATCTACGTACGAACTTTGGCGAAGGTGAAATTTTCACTTCAAGCTTTATTCAATACCATTTCTAAAGCGACGTAATATTTTCATGTTGTTCGGATCATATGAAAAGCTAATAACTTTTTGAGCTTGATTACTAGCATTCAAGCTTAGTAGTAGTTGCTGACATTACACGTTCTACCAACACATGCCGAGCATAAGTAAGAGTGTCATTGCCATCAAAGGCGTGATCGCGGTATCGTCCCCCCAGCAGCCACAATCAGTCGCTCCAGCTGCAAGTTTTTCAAGTTCGAAACAAAGCCAACGAGTATCAGAATCATCCCCAAAAGTTTATCCAAAGACTATTAGTCCAATTTGAAGTAGATCAGTGGAAAGAGATCATCGAAATGAAATTCGTAACAGATCATTGAAACGAAATTCCTACGTACTCACACCGAGAAGAATTTCGAGCTTGCGTTTCACAAGGAAGAATTCTCGTCTCATTTCTTCCAGGCATCTCAAGTACCTGCAACAAAATCGATCTCTTTCCTCATGATCTTGAGGTTCCATAAGCCCATTCCGTCCCCATGTTTCGAACACTACTTATGGCCAAACGATTTGATATTCTGTTTTGATCAGAAGAAGAAAAGGCAGATCAAAGCAAAAGAATCAGGGAAGAACTCACCCACGACTTGTTGTCTCCCCGTGTAAGTTGCGGGAGTCGCGGAAGGCAATGCAGGCATCCCTAAGTCTCGGTGCTCCTACGCTGCCGACCAAAAATTATTGACATTCTCATCAACCGTTGCACATACCTTCGTGTCTCAAAGCTTAAAAAATTTCACCTTGTCAAATAAGATGCCACTCTCAGGAAAAGCAATTGAAGAAAGTGACATTCTTCCAGAAAAAAGCTTTCTTCGGAAAAGATTAAATGAAAAAAATTTGACACATTCATTTGAAGGAAGAAGGAAACTTCATCCATACCTGCAACTTTTGCCCTCTATCCGGTTGACATAAACGTCCACCCGTCGGAAGTCCACATTTTGCTGAGTTCTATATTGGAGAGAGAGAGAGATCAATGAACTTTTCGCAGAATGATGTAAACTGGAAAAACCAAGGAATGCTGAAGAGATAATGGAGAGAGCATCAAGAAACGGAAGCAACGATGGAGGACACAGTAAGATGGTTGGTGTGGTTACAGCTCTCTGTGCAGATCATGGAGCAGCTGCTCAACATCAGTCAAGAAAAGAGACACCACTTCCGCTACATAACGCGGATTGCTCTCATCTTGCAGTTCATGAAGCTCCAGGAACTGAGAATCGAGAGTCCCCTGCGCTCTCCCAAAAGGCGGACAAACAAGCACGTCATAAAAGCGTCCAAATTCAATCCTAAACATTTTGATTATCGGCTATTCTTACCACTGTCAGCAGAGCGTCCCTGTAATCAGCCCACCTCCTCAGCATGTGCGCCACACGCCCGTCCATGCTCCGTTCTGTCGTTTCTCACCCACAAACAAACAAAGAGTTCGCACAGAACGAAGCAGGACAGACGATTTGTCGCCTTATATAGGGAAAAATCATGCTAACAGTCCAGCAACTTTGCCTCAATGTCCCAATTCAATTTGACTTTTAATTTGTTTATTATGATCCTTGCACCATCCGTAAATATTCAGTATAGCATCTAAACTTTCAATTTATTTAATTTAATTCCTCAATCACTACTCCAAGAAGGGTCATTAGTTCTCGTTTGATATATACTTCACAAGTCTTTGGAGGCACTCGTTTTCACGATTACGCTATTGCCCAGATTTTTAGAATATCTTTTTATTTCAACCCATTTCCTAAAGTAACAGAAAAATAAGCTATCTTTTCTATCGCCATTTTACCTTTTTAGTCTCTATCAGTATTTAAATAGTTTCATACAAGTGTATCTTAACTCATGATCTTTATAATAGTAGAAATAGTCTCATTTAGAATTGTATTGGGCTGTTGATCCTGATATTTTAATATCCTAATTTACATATTTAGCTAAACTTAATAAAGAAAAAGCGAAGCACAAAGATTGGAAATTTAATAAGTCAAAGAACTATAGACAACATTATATTAATATAAGTAGTGTTATTTGTACACAAAGTGATTGTTTTTAAACATCTTCATGAAAGGACTTACTCTTAGCAGAAACATCGACTCGATACGACTTTAAATAAGATCCCACTTTTACTGTATTATATGTCATTAGCTAAAATAGACCTAAATGGACCTATGGTAATGTTTGCAAAGACCACATATATATAGCATACTTCTTGTTCAGGAAGGAGATAGGTGGGATCGCGAAGAAAAAAAAAAATAAATTACGACAATACTTTTAACTAATTAGTTTAATAACTTTTCTAAAAGGGGGTCAAATGGAATTTCTTAAGAGAAATTCATTGGAGAAATCTCAGTTTTTAAGAGAAGTCGAGAACATTTTCACATCACATATCGAACGGACAAAAAGTCTTTGTATGAGACGAGTTGAAGTTGGCGAGTTGAGTCCAATGTCCATGTTAATTGATGCATTAAACTTGCAACTACGAGTCCAATATATTTATGGAATCCTCAGGAAAACGTCATTAAATTCCATGAGACATTATCTAAACTGCAAAATGACTAAGAGAAACGCCTTTATAACTATGCAAATCGACTTGTTTCATTAATAAATTATACCTAAAAAGAGTCCATACGGTTATAGCCTACATAATTCTTTGCGACAAATTGTCAAAAAAGTCCTAAACCTTTTGCACTTTTGCCAATTCAGTCCTAACTTTTTTAAATTTATCAATTCAGTCCTACATCTTTTAGATTTGTATCAATTCAGTCCTATATCTTTTAGATTTGTATCAATTCAGTCCTTCTGACCAAAATTGATAAAAAAAAAAAATTGCCAACGTGATGCAGACGATACAAACGTGCCAATTTTTAATAATCATTTAATATTTTTCAATTTATGTATTATTTCTTTGTCTATTTTTTTTTCTTTGTTCCCTTTTTCCTCCTCTGGCATGTCACCAAACCTGCTAGAAAGGAGGGCCGGTGAGGCCTTATCGCCTGGACGACCTCGCCAAATCTGCCAAGGCCGAGTCTCCCAGCCCCTAGCAAGGTCGGCCTCGCCAAATTCGGCAAGACCCACCTCGCCCTCACCAGCCCTTCCCACTGGCCAGTTTAGCGAATGGATAGAGGGGGGAGAAGGGAAGGAAAAAAAAAAGAGAAAAAAAAATGAAAAATCAGTAAAGAGATAAAGAGAAAAATATTAGATTATCATTAAAAAATGCCACGTCAGTGCGAGTCGTGCCACTTCAGCGATTTCCAGTCAAAAGGATTAAGTTGGCATAAATGCTAAAGGTTTATGACTGAATTAGTAAAAGTGCAAAAGGTTAATGATTGTTTTTACACTTAATTCTCTCTCTTTTTTGTCAAAATTAACCCCTTTTTTACAAGCCACATTTTCAACCATTGATTAGCATAGTTAGTTTTTACATTTTAGCAATGTTTCACTTCTAGTAGGGTCACTCCCTTTATTACTCGAAACCGATGGACGTGACAGTTTACATCCATTTAGAGGGATTAGTCAAGCAGTAAATACGAACACCCAAGTTGTCAAGAAATGCAATTATTGTGGCTGAGAAGTACGAATGGGGATATCGATTGGCATGGCTTCATTGAATTTGAGTAGTTTATGAATGCCAAAGCCATGTTATCTATCATATGACTCATATGATTCGCCAACTTTAGGCTGTTTGGCCCCTTTCTAAACCGAAGAAAGAAAAGAAAAAGCTTATTTTCACACATATCTGATGCTTGACAATATATGATGAGGCTATTTTTCAAATTTCTTTTTGAGTTACTACTAGTTTCAACCGAAAGAATATCCTGAAATTGAGTTCCAGATTCAAACTCAAAATGGGATTTAAAATCTTGGAGGGTATCGAAGACAAAAACCTGCAGCTTCTTACAAGTAGAAAGCAATGACTTAGATATGAAGCGTGGTCATGAAATTTGAAGCTTCATCCATTCACTTTTTAAACATGTTGACTTCCGATCATGCAACTGGTGAGTTGAAGGAGGGGGGAAAACACATCATGCCAACTGGGGCTTGACCTAAAAATGACCAAAAGTACTATTTCGGAATCAGGATATTCAAAAGTCAGGAGCTCAATCAAAACAAGCTACAGTTGCCTCTCTTAATTTATTTATTTTTCTACTATAAAGCAAATGAAACACAGCAGCTTACATTTTTCACCCAAAAAAAAAAAATCTACTTTCCTCCGTCCTACTGCTTCCCCCAGCGTAGTTCAGTTGTTAATAAGGATGTCTTCCCGGGAAAGAGAAAACGTTGCTATGCTATTTGAATGGAATGCTTACGGATTTCGGAATCAAGACACGGGCGACGTGCTGGATGGAGAGAGGGACAGTCGGAGTATGGTAGGAGGGCAATTTTCCAAAATAAATATTTAACAAAATAATAATAAAAAAAGTAATTACCGAATTGGGTGTCAATCGGCAATTGAGCCGTCGATTGGGGCCCAATGCGAAATTGGGTGCCAATCGGCTGCCCAACTGCCGATTGGGGCCCCAAAGCAAATTTTGTTTTTTATTTATAATTATTTAATTTATATTTTCTTTTTTATAAAAGTAATTATTAAATAATAAATTATAAAATTACGTAAACTTTGAGGAAAAAAAGACAAGCACTACATAATTCATATTTCACCATTAAATTCACTTTTAATTTATTATTTTTTATAAAAGTAATTACTAAATAATAAATTATATTGGAAATACGTAAATTTTGCAGGAAAAAAAGACAAGAACTACACAATTCATATTCCACCATTAAAAGTTACTTTTAATTTATATTTTGTATATTATCAATTACATAATAAATTATATTGAAATTACGTAAATTTTGAGGGAAAAAAGACAAGAACTACACAATTCATATTCCACCATTAAAATTTACTTTTAATTTATATTTTTTATATTATCAATTACATAATAAATTATATTGGAATTACGTTAACTTTGATGAAAAAAAAAACAAGCACTGCATAATTCATATTCCACCATTAAAATGTACTTTTAATTTATTATTTTTATAAAAGTAATTATTAAATAATAAATTATATTAGAATTACGTAAACTATGAAAAAAAAAAAGACAAGCACTACATAATTCATATTCCACCATTAAAATTTACTTTTAATTTATAATTTTTATATTATCAATTACATAATAAATTATATTGGAATTACGTAAACTTTGAGAAAAAAAAAGACAAGAACTACACAATTCTTATTCCACCATTAAAATTGACTTGTAATTTATATTTTTATATTATCAATTATTAACTAATAAATTATATTACAATTACGTAAACTTTGAGGAAAAAAAAGACAAGCATTACATAATTATGTAGTAATATAAATTAAAAGTAACTTTTTTATCAAATTAATTATTAAATAATAAATTATATTGAAATTACGCAACTTTGAGGAAAAAAAAACAAGCACTACATAATTCATATTCCACCATTAAAATTTACTTTTAACAATTAGTGAATTTTTCTATTTTTCTTCACTTACGTTTTTGCCCTCAATTTTTTTTAAATTTTCCTAGATTACACCATGGGACACGCGAGTGTGTCTGATACGCAAAAAAATATCGATAGCACGTGTCCGTGTAACATAACAGAGACGTCGATGCTAGCCTCTCATGGTTAGATAATTGACGCAAGTATCCACCATTAAAATTTGGGCAATTTATATTGTTTGTAAAAGTTTTCAAGTAAATAATAAATTATATGAGAATTACGTAAACTTTGAGGAAAAAAAGCACTACATAATTCATATTCCACCATTAAAATTGACTTTTAATTTATATTTTTTTTATAAAAGTTTCCATTAAATAATAAATCATATTGGAATTACGTAAATAATTAGTAATCATAAAATAAAGGTGCTGAGACGTGAAAAATATGGAATTTCGTTAACAACCACAATTACATCTGGTGACGATGTCGTCCTCCAACATGACCTCATGTTTCACAATCAGGTCGTCTTCGGTGCTCGGGAGGTCGAAGGTGATACCGCCGATGAGGAGGTTGAGTAGATGATGAAGGCATATCTTGTGGAAATATGCCATGGCTAGACTGTGCATGTCCAACTATAGGAGGGCTTGGAGTGTAAGGAGAGAAATCCTCATATGAAGCCGGATAGGTATATGGAGTCCGCTGTTGTGTATAGTCAGGAGATGCAAAAGCAGATCCCTCAGTAAATGGGGCGGCAAACTGCTCGAATCCTTCATCAAAATATACCGTATGATACTCGATGGTGTGAGGGACGACATGACCTACTGGACAAGCTCGAGGGGTCCTCCTGAACGGCTGAACAGGCTCGGATGGGACATCTTCATTCGACTCATCGGGTCCCGCTGTCATCGGTGGTTGTGGCGGTGGCATGGCTGTGACTAGCCGCCTCTCCTCCTTCTGGGCATATAGCAATGTCTCAAGTAGACTCTCCACGTAATCCAAGTCCTCAGGAGATCGAGACCCCTTCATTATATGAACCGCGTGTTCGATGCCATCGGTCTGGTAATGATATTAAAAAATTAACAAAAGTTACCAGTTGCCATTAACTTATGTTACGAAAAAATAATTAATGAATTAAATTGAGAGTGTTTGCACAAACCGTTGAACCTATTGCAGCTCCTGTAACAGAAATCCATTTCTGTGTATGTCTACGGAACCACTCCAAATATCCTGAATGAAAGTGGACATCCTCCGTTATACGATCACCATTGATGATACGTGCTCGACGTCTACCCCCACAAATTGATGCTGTCTATGTGCCTATCCACTCAATCCGTCGTGGGCGGCGTATTGTCCATATCGTGGAAGGCAGTATGATCCTTGAGACCTATAGGTATATTCTGCTGCAAACCAAACTGTTGAAGTACTCGGTTTGGGTAGTGCCACTCAACTATCCAGTGGCAAATGAGTGAGACATTCGCCTTCCAATAACGATGTCCCTGAAGGCAGTACGCCGGTAGACTATTATATGACATCAGTATAGGGCTCCCAAGTAATCTGTCATCGTAATAAAACATCTAAAATTAAACGAATAATTAATTTAAAAGGTAACATCATATTAAAACATCTAAAATTAAATGAATAATTAATTTAAAAGCTAACATCATATTAAAACATATAAAATTAAATGAATATTTAAACGAATATTTAAACTCATTTGTTGCCATCATTACTTACATCTTTGGATGTCAATCTGTCAAGTTGGTAGCCCAGATGTGTCAAAGTATGCGTGGGGATCTCCGTTGTATGTATGCCTAGAGCCTTATATATATATATATATATATATATATATATATATAGTACACACACTGATAAGAATTAATGAGCGCGAGCTGAAAATGCAATATATCACATACTGAGTACTGAGAGGCGTATCTGGGAAAGGAACATCATGGCACACGGATGGGGAGATACATGCGATGCGCTCCCATGCCCAAATCTGCAATACCTGTAGCGCACTGCCCATTTGCTTCGCCTCATGGTGGGTTGCACGGCATAACTCCCGATACAACCACACTAGTGCTACTGAACCCCAATTGTACTACGTAGGGGCCTCGATATTCGCTAGTAGTGGGAGAAAGTGCAAACTAACTCGGGCACCTAATTTGTCCATGAAAATATATCCTCCAAGTAGTCGGAGAATGAATGCCTGCGCATACTGCACTATGATGACGTCATCTGCATCTGCCGGAAGATTTGCGAAGCGTTGTGCCAACCAGGACAAACTTATCTACGAGCCTTTCAACTCTGGTGGCCGAGCACCAAGTAAATTATCACAGGTAGCGCCCCAATCCATAACATGGGGCCAAGTAACTGCTTCTCCATCGATAGGAAGCCCTATAAGCACTCATATGTCATGTAGCGTGATCGTGCATTCACCTTCCGGCATATGGAAGGTGTGGGTCTCCGGTCTCCACCGCTCTACTAGTGCAGTAATCAAATGACAATCGAGCTTGACGAAACCCATATTATAAACACCGTAAAATCCAGAATTTTGCAGATACATGAGTATGCGCGGATCAAGGGGGCCCTTGTGTAGCATCGCTTGCTGATATCTAAGGGGATGAGCCGGATGTATTTGTGAAATTTGACATGAACAGTTAATTACAATTTCGTCGAAAGCGGTTAAAAACGACAGATCAACTATAAATCCTTCACTTACCTCACCGATCCATAAGTGCTCCAATCTATGTCGGGCCTGGCCAGTGAGTAGCGAATCATCCTCAAGGCCTGGCTGAATGTAAGACCTTCGATCCATATCTACACAATGGTGATATTATAACATTATAAAAAAAATTAACATATCTAATGTAAACATGGAACATGGAAACTGAACAAATATCGCGCAATCGTGATATTATATAACTTACGAAAATTTCACATATTTGTTATAGAAAAAATTACATAATAAATATCGATCCAGTAATAATATAGTTTTATTACAAAAAGTTCATCGAACAAATGCGAGCTACTATTGAGCCGGTCTATGTTTACAAGTTTGCCTATTGTGCCCTGATTTGCCACAGTTTCCACAATGGATACGCGATGTGCTTGGCGTTGTCCAGTCCATTTCATTTCTTATTCATGATGCACAGGGCCTTCCTTTCAGACGAAGACAAACTGGGTCTGGCACTAATGGCGGCTCATTATCCTCATGCCAGTAATGAGGATCTCCCAACGGCTCAAACGAGTAGTGATAGCACTGAAGGGTTTTGGCCAATGTATAACATTCATCTATGTACATGTTGTGGTCAATTCCATATGCTTGAAATGCTGCGATTACGTGGGAACATGGGATTTTCAGCTGTTCAAATTTCCCACATGAGCATGTTCGTTCGTGTAAGTTCGCTACCTGTTTGTGGCCCCCTGATCCTCTTGCTCTATTACTTGTAGTTCTCACTTCGAAAATCCCTCTTTCAGAGTCGAAACGTCTAACTTGATGCCCATTTTCCTTTTCACTGTATTTCCGGAGAGCCTCACCCGCAAAATGCGTATATCGAAATCCTTCCGCCTGCTGATTCGTGTATGTTGTTCGTCTCGTGTCAAAATATTGATTTAACTGATAGAATATGTTTTCCACCATGGTTGTTATTGGCAGCCCACGAAAACCCTTCAGCATCCTGTTCACAGATTCAATTAGATTCGTCGTCATCGAGCCATATCTCTTCCCTTCATTATAAGCTCTTGTCTATTTTTCTTTTGGGAGCTGATCACACCATTCAGCTGTTTCGGGGTGAAACTGCCTAATTCGGCTCATAAGCCAATTGAACTTGCGCTTTTGATACTCGTAAGCTGTACATTGCACTAATAATTAATAACACTCATTCAAATTTATGAATACGCACTTTCATAAAATTTACAAAATTGCAAATCTTACCTGCCATTCGAATATGTTTTTTGCCTTCAGCATTTTTGAATTGTTTGTTGTAGTTGCTCGCAAGGTGCCGAATGCAAAATCTATGATGGGCATGTGGAGGACGCCACCATGTTGTGTCCATTGCTTGTTGAATCCCGGCATGCCTGTCTGATATCACACAAATTTCTCTCCTCCCAATCACATATCGCCACAACATATGTATAAACCACTTCCAATTGTCTACATTTTTTATTTCAACCACAGCAAATGCCAAAGGGAAAATATGATTGTTACCATCAAGTGTGGTCGCACAAAGAAGCGTTCCTTTGTATTTCCCGTACAAATGAGTGACATCGATAAATATCACATGACGACATCGTTTGAAGCCTTGAATCGTCTGCTGGAACGTCCAAAACATCTAGTCGAAAAGCATACAGCTCTGATCTTGCTTCACCTTACCCTCGATAACAAAATGCGAACCTGGATTCTTACGTTCTATTTCTTTCATGTACTTTCTCAATCTACCATATGACTCATCCCATCCTCCATAAATTTTGGCAATCGCCATTTGTTTGGCTTTCCAGGTTTTACGGTAACTAGGTTGGAAGTTCAGTTTGTCACGAAGTTCGGCCATGAGTGGCTTGATTTTGATATCTGGTTGGGCATCGATCATTGGTTCAATAAAGCTGCAGATGTATTTTTGATCAACGTGCCGATGATCTCGTGACAATGGAGGATTAATGCATGTATGTGGCCCACTGTATTTAGCTATTTTCCAAAACGAGCCACCGCCTTTAGTAGTCGCGCGGAGCCTCCAATGGCACGCTCCATTCATATTACCACACATTATCACATATTCTCTATGATTCGTCACCTTGCAACGAAACTTATGATTTCTTCTAATAGAGTATTCTTTCGCAGCCGACTGCACTGCGTCCCGCGATGAAAATAACATGCTAATGAAAAATTCTTTCGCGGGATCAAATACGCTGCCGCCCAACTTCACGGTTGTATTGTCTTGCATCAAATCAAAATCGATTTCTGAATAGGGCTTTGGACGTACGAACGGCGTAATGGGATTACTACAATAGGTGTTGTAGTAAGCCTCTATATCATCACCTCCGACATCTTCTTCATAGCTGTCACCTTCGACATCTTGCTCGCCGCCGTCTCCTCCGACATCCTGTTCATCGCTGTCAGCAGTGTCCATCCAAGCATCATCTTCTTCATCAATATTTTCGTCATCAACAATATCGTAATGATGATCATCATTATCACTATCATCGTCATCATAAGCATCATTATCGTCGTTATCATCGGACTCCATATTGTTAGGAAATTATTGTTAATTTTGACGTAAACAAAACCATTCGTGTCTTGATAAATAGAATTTGGTTGAACTTGAAGGACATGTATTTCACTGTGTTTATCTCTATCATATCCATCTTGATAGAAGCAGGCAAACCATATGGCAGAGGCACACTGGTTGGATGTTCGCATACTTCGATTTAATATTCCAACTAAATCTTATTTTATGTTTGTTGCAGATTAAATTGCCCACTAACGGTCGATGATCTGGAAAAGATTTGGATGCTAAGTCATATCGTCATTGTGTCAATCAAAATGATTTCCTAAAGTTTTTCCTTTTAAAGGTTATCCTGATTGCCAATTCAGTATTTAGGAAAATACCTTAATTAGATTCTTTGCTTAAAGGTCTTCGATATATTTGTATGGGCGAATATATCTTTCCAAATTTCTGGTGTATCTTACCGTAAACGACTAGTGATCTTTTGTCAATCAACCAACGGCTAGTTTTGGTGATTGATCCTCGGAGTGGATCTGTCCAACGGGAAGCTTGGAGGACGAGGACTATAAAGAGCACGAAGTTCAAAGAACAGAAGATGACCAAGAAATAACAGACCTGATTCAAAGAGAGCTTCATCGGTTGTCTAATAACATTTTAGTGAATCCCGTAAGAGAGAGTGAAGTAGAGAAAGAGTGCTGAGTGAAAAATCTTGGTAGAAGCACAGTCTGCTTTTACTGAAGCAATGGAAGTTCAAGCAGTCACTCGTGTATTCTGTAATCTCTTATTCGGATACTTAGTGAAATCCATGCAGTAGGCTGTTAGTGTGGGAGAGTGGACGTAGGCCCTCAAAAGTCGAACCACTATAATCTCGTGTGAAACACTTTCATACTCTTTCTGCCTCTATCAACTGCATCTATCAACCATCTGGCAGAAGTACTGCAATACTTTGCTATCACTTGTGTTATCTCAATTTCGATTATTTTATTAATTCCGCATTATTTGTCGAAATTCGATATATACACCTATTCACCCCATCTAGGTGTATAGCCTAGCCTGGAACAACAATTGGTATCAGAGCCTAAAGCTTGATTTTGGAAGTGTATACTTCTAAGCTAACGATCTTAAATGGCTAGCATCATTGGAGCATGTATTATGGAAGGACAAAGCAACACACGACCCCCATACTTTGATGGAAGAGATTACAACATATGGAAAAACAAAATGAAGGCATTCATCAAATCTACAGATCCATTGATGTGGGATGTCATACAGAATGGGGCAAATCCAACAATCCCTTCGTCAAAAGAAAGTAGCAAAGAAGAACCAAAGCATAGTGTCTCCGAGATCTCCAAAAGAGAAGCTTTGGACTCAAAAACAATTTATTCGTTCTATTGTGCTTTATCTCCATCTAAATATAATCGCATCTGTTCTTGTGAAACAGCAAAGGAAATCTGGGAAAGTCTGCAACTTACCCATGAAGGGACTGATAGAGTTAAGGAAACAAAGGCAAATATTTTGCTTGGAAAATATGAATCTTTTAAAATGAAACCTGACGAATCTGTTTCTGATATGATCAACAAGTTTACAGATATTGTGAATGGCTTAACATATCATGGCAAGCAGATTTCTCAAACGGAAAGGGTCAACAAAATTCCGAGAGGATTGACAAAGGAGTGGAACAACATAAAAACCACTATTCGTGAAACATCAAGAATCTCACCTTTGACTGTTGATGAACTTGTAGGTACACTGACATCATATGAGTCTGAGCGACAGAATGAAGAAGATGAAACAAAAGGAAGAAAGGAGATTGCCCTGAGGTAAAAAATGATTAATTCGAGTGACTCTGAATCAGAGGCAGAGGATGACGATGAAGAATTGGCACTGATGGTTAAAAGATTCAGAAAGATGGCAAGAAAAGGGAGAAACTTCAAAGGAAAACGTCCTTTCAGACAAGCTAAAAATTCTTCTGGTGAAAAGGATGAAGGTAAAGAAGTAACTTGTTACGAATGCGGTAAACGTAGTCACATCAAGCCAAACTGTCCCTCTTTGAAGAAGACTCGAGGAAAATTTGAGAAGAAAAAGAAAGCACTAAAGGCTGAGACATGGAGCGACACCGAATGCGAAGAAAGTGATGATGAAGATTGTGCAAATATCTATCTTATGGCAACTTCGGATTCAGAAGAGGAAAATGAGGTAAGTTCTCTTGAAATCTCTAATGAAGTATCTAATTACATTGATGAATTATGTTCGGATCTGAAAAATGCTCTTAAAAGGATTTCTGATTTGAAAAAGGAAAATTCTAAGCTAAGGCAACAGAATCTTTCCAAAACGAAAAGATTGATTTTCTTCAAAAAGAATATTTTGTAATAGTTCAAGATCGTGATCTTCTCAAAAAGGAAAATATGAGTTTATCCGAAAAACATGATTTTCTCAAAAAGGATCTTTCTGATTTACAAGAAAAATACAATTCTCTCTCAAAAGAGAACGTTTTCATCAAGCAAGATATTTCAAAAATAAAAAATAATTTTTCAACAGGCTCGAAAACCCTCAAAAACCTTGGAGCACATCCTCTCTATTCAGATTCCTTATTATGACCACAACGGTCTTGGAATGAAAAATAAAACTGTTTTACAAAATACATTTCCCAAGTATGAAGAAAGGAGAAAACAGAGACCTTTGAAGAAAGATTACAAAAAACATTTTCAAAGACATTTTACAAAACCTGTTAGTCACGAATTTTTCTATTCCAACTGTGGAGACAAGACTCATTTGAAAAATGAGTGTTCTAAAATCTGGAAACCTATCAGAGGGCCTTTTATCAAATCGATAGAGTCTACTAACACAAAAGGACCCAAAAAGATATGGGTACCAAAGAAACCGTGAATTTATCTATTGTTTGTAGGTACCAAAGAAAAAGAACAAGTGGTACCTTGATAGTGGCTGCTCAAGACATATGACAGGTGACGCAAGCAAGTTTATGGACATTTCCAAAGTAAATGGTAGAAGTGTATCTTTCGGTGGAAGCAAAGGAAAGATAACAGGCAGAGGAACTGTCAGAATCGGAAAGCTTACGATAAGCAATGTATCACTCGTTGAAGGACTCAACTACAATCTTCTAAGCGTAAGTCAACTTTGTGATATTGGTTATAAGATATGCTTCCAAGAGAATAAATGCACAGGTGAAAGCAGTGACAAAACTCAAACCTTCACTGGAAGAAGGCATGGGAGCATCTATCTATTAGATGTGGATACCAAAGAAGAAAAATGTTTGATCACAATCAAGGAAGAGTCTGACCTATGGCACAAGAAACTTGGGCACATTAGTCATAAACAAATTATCAAGCTATCTTCCAAAAAGCTTGTGAAAGGATTACCCAGGGTCAGGTTTAACCAAGCTAAATTATGTACAGCTTGTACTCTCGAAAAGCAAGTAAGAAGTTCCTTCAAACCAATAAATTATGTCTCTACTAATCGAGCATTGCAGGTTCTACATATGGACATTTTTTGTCCTACCCTGAAGTCAAAGTCTTGGCGGTAAGAGATATTGTTTAGTGATAGTAGATGACTACACTCGTTTTACATGGGTATACTTTCTTGCTCACAAAAATGAAGTATTTCTATATTTCTCTAGCTTTGCAAAACTTGTCCAGAACGAAAAAGGTTACACAATTTTTTGCATTAAAACAGATCATGGTGGAGAATTTGAAAATCAAAATTTCTCTACCTATTGCATTGAAAAAGGTTTACAACACAATTTCTCTACTCCTTACACTCCAGAACAAAATGAGGTTGTAGAGAGGAAAAATCGTTCTCTACAGGAAATGGCAAGAACACTTTTGATTGAGAGAAAAATTCCTTCATATTTTTTGGCAGAGGCAGTTTCAACTGCTTGTTACATTTCAAACCGTGTATATCTCAGACCACTTTTTGACAAAACACCTTATGAACTTTTTAAAGGCAGAAAACCGAATATTTCCTACTTCAAAGTGTTTGGTTGCAAATGTTTTGTGCTTAAAAATGCAAATGATAGAATCGGTAAGTTTGATGAAAATTCCGATGAAGCAATCTTTCTTGGCTACTCTACAACAAGCAAGGCATACAGGATTTTCAACAAAAACTCTCACATGGTGGAAGAATCAATGAACGTGAAGTTTGATGAGAAGAGCACTCTCTATGTCACTCATGTGGAAGGAGATGCAGAACAAGGCATACATAACAACCTATCTGAAGAGTCTACTCACTCCGACTCTATCAAAGCTAAGTCTGCCTCTACAGATGAAAAGCAGAAAGAGAAGTTTGACCAAAACTGGAAGCATAAGTCCAGTCATCCTCTACAACATGTCATTGGAAACGTACAAGATGGAATCAAAACTCGAGCCTCTATCAAGGAAATGACAAGTACTTTTGCTCTTATTTCTGAAATTGAACCAAAAGACTTGACAGAAGCACTCTCGAATGAAAGTTGGATAGAGGCGATGCAAGAAGAACTACTCCAGTTCAAAGTAAATCAAGTCTGGGAACTGGTCCCAAAACCAAAAGATCGACTAGTCATTGGTGCAAAATGGGTGTTTCGAAATAAGCTTGATGACAAAGGAAGAGTCACACGAAACAAAGCAAGGTTGGTTGCAAAAGGATACTCACAAGAGGAAGGGATTGACTACGACGAGACCTATGCACCGGTAGCCAGGTTAAAAGCTATAAGATTATTATTAGCATATGCATGTTATTATGGCTTCAAGCTTTTTCAGATGGATGTCAAAAGCACGTTCCTGAACGGCTACATCAAAGAAGAAGTATATGTAGATCAATCACCAGGCTTCGAAGACCCGAACAAATCTGATTACGTATACAAACTGAACAAAGTCTTGTATAGTCTAAAACAAGCACCACGTGCTTGGTATGAGAGGCTGAGTACTTTCCTCATCTCTAATGGTTTTGAAAAAAGTAAAGTAGACACTACTTTGTTTATTCAAAGGGAAGGTAAGAACATTCTTCTAGTTCAAATATACGTTGATGACATCATTTTTTGTTCTACTAATGGAACTCTATGCAAGAACTTTTCATAGATTATGACAAATGAGTTTGAAATAAGTATGATGGGTGAGTTAAATTTTTTCCTTGGACTACAAATCAAGCAAGGAAGCGAAGGTACGTTTATCTGTCAAGAAAAGTATGCAAATGAACTAGTAAAAAGATTTGGGCTTGACAGATGCAAAAAGACTGAAACTCCTATGTCTTATTCTTCTAAGCTTGAAAAAATTGATACTGAGAAAAAGGTAGATCAAAAACTTTATAGAAGCATGATTGGATCTCTACTATATCTTACTGCTTCTCGACCAAATATTCTTTTCAGTGTATGCATGTGCACTCGTTTTCAATCAGATTCAAGAGAATCACATCTCTCTGCTGTCAAGAGAATCATTCGATATGTCAGCACTTATTCTTCGCTTGGATTGTGGTATCCTAGAAACTCAGATTTTTCTTTTATTGGATATTCTGATTCTGACTATGCTGGATGTCGAATTGATAGAAAGAGCACATCAGGGACATGCCAACTAATGGGAAATATGCTGGTATCTTGGTTCTCCAAGAAACAGAGCACAGTGGCTCTATCCACGGCAGAAGCAAAATATGTGGCTCTCGGAAGCTGTTGCGCACAAATCTTATGGTTAAAGCAACAACTTCAAGATTATGATCTTGAGGAATCTAACATTGAGATTAAGTGTGACAACACAAGCGCCATTAGCCTGACAAAAAATCATGTTCTTCACTCAAGGGCGAAACATATCGAGATCAAGCATCACTTCATAAGAGACCATGTGCAAAACAATGATGTTCATATTCAATTTGTTAATTCTAAAAATCAATTGGCTGACATTTTTACGAAGTCTCTTGAAAAAGGTAGTTTTAATTTCATTAAAGAAAAGCTTGGAGTTACTAACTTTCCTATGAAATCCTGAGTAGATGCAGGAAACGGGGGTTGAAAGAAAGGAAATAAAATCCTTTCCAATTTGCTAAGAAGCGAAGATATGATCTCAAATCTCTTATAATCTTATTCGAATATGCTGTGATTGATTGACTGAACATTATCATGCATATCCACTTTCCAAGAAAAACTACCCGTTACTATTTATCACAAATCCCGACTTTCACGGACATCTTGGAAAACCGCTCGGGAAGTTACCTTTAATAACCGCTCTTTACACTATCCCTATAAAAGGAACAGTTTGTCACTCTTTTCACACACACAACCGTCCTTCGAAAAGCTATCACCTTTCTCCCATCCTCTTAAAAATTCAAACTTTCCACACAAAAACCGTTCATCTTCTCCGTCATACCTCGTAAACCTCTCTCTCTCGAGCCAAAGAAGACCTCCACCTCTGTTCGCCGTTCACAAAGAACATCCGCTCAAGCCGCATGGCTCTCAAAACGCGGTCCCTCACACATTTCCTTGGTGGACGAAGACTCCGATAGCATGGAAGTTTCCTCAGCAGAACGAGGATCGAGTGGGTCTACTAACTCACCGCCAAAGGAGGGATCTTTACAAGTTTTTCACACTCCTACCACTCATCCGAGTCCAGGTTCAAGCATTTCTACTTCCTCTCCTTTACAAACTCTTGAGGGGATACAAAAATCCATAACCTTCATGCGTGAATCCGGGATGGATGATAATGCTGTAGAATTGTTTGTGAAAAATTTTGGGTTCGATTCTACTTCGAATGTGGAGACTGAGATCAGGAAATTTGCAAGTCCTTTTGATTCTGCCAATGTTGAGAAACAGGATGTTAGTACATCGAAAGGGAAGCAAAAGATTAGTGCTGATATAGAAAAAACATATAACCCTTTGGAAGAAGGAGATGACACTGAGTCTAGGGTAAGGACTACTGATGATGATGATCTAGTGTATGAAAACTTTCGAGCCTTTGGTGGGTTTGCGAAAGATACAAAATTTCGACCCAAATTGTCCAAGAGTCAACAACATCATGACTCTTTTCAAAACTTTTTGGCCCGAAAGGTAATGTCACGTAAGACGGCTGATTTTGACTATCTTGATAGTCATGGTATTCTTGTCACTGAAATATTTGAGAAGTTAGACTTGCTGACTTTTTGTACCGATTCTGAAGTTGTGTACCCTGAATTGGTGGCTTTATTTTATTCCAACTTGCTTTTCACAAAGAACCCGAACAGAATGACCTTCACTGTTGGCGATTTTTGGTATGTTGTGTCTACATAACTGATAGCATCTCTCATTGGATTAAGAGCATCTGACTTTGTGCAAATCAAGATTTCATCTAACGAAGCTTACAAGCTGATCACGGAAGATACTGACTATCGAAGGAGCATCGGGACACATATCAACTATTCTGCCATGCCTCTGATATACAGGATCGTGCACAAGATTCTCATTGGATGTATTCGTCCTAAAGCCACATCCACTACTGATGTATCAAGGTACGAAGCTCGATTGATGGCTGCAATTATAAAAGGCAAGTCTTTTTCGCTGGCACATACTATCATCTTTCAAATGTATCGCACTGTCACCAAGCGAGCTGGCCAACTACCCTATGGAGCTCTCATTACAAAACTGTTTCGAGCATTGGATGTCAAATCTCCTTCAAAAATGAAGAAAGAGATCCTACCAGGTATGACAGTAAGAGCTGATACATTATTTAAGATGCATTTTTCTGTCACTTCTGATGGTTGGGTAGACAAGGATGGTCAGATCATCAAAATAGGCTGTGATCTTGATGATACTGCTCGGAAGATTATTCGTGCAACTTTGGTGAAATTGCAAGGAAGACCAAAGAGAAAAGCTTTGAGAAAAGTTTCTGTGTCGCCGAAGGAAGGAAAGAGAGTCAAGAAGGACTCTGTCTCCTCTGGCTCAGAGAAAACTATCTCTGGTGATGCCTCTCCCATAAGCTAGAAGTCTTCTCATGCTGAGATGGATGACCAAATTGTTGCGGAAATGGAAAAGGGAGAAACTACTCTTCTGGAAAAGAGTAGTGAACTGGCAGAGAGTGCCACAGCCTTATTTGAAGCAAAGGAGAAGGCTATTCAGCACTTTGAAGACATCATTCGCGATTTGGATACTCAGATTCGAGAACAAGATCAAAAAGAAGCAGAAGCACAGGCTCAATTGGAAGCTGAGACCCATGCTAGATTACTCGAAGAGGCTAAGGCAGAAGCAGAGATTACTGCAAAGGCACAGGCAGAAGCAGATGCCCTTTCTGAGAAGGAAAGCATCGCTCAAGCTCAACTTGCAGCTACAGCAGCAGTCAATAAAATCATTGAGGAAGAAAAGAAACGAAAAGCTGAAGAACTTGCTGAAGCAGAGGCATAAAGAGCAAAGAGAGAGGAGGAAAAGCAACAACTTCGCGAAGAATATTTTCAAGTTCTTCATAGTGAGAGAGCTCAACATGAAGAGGAGCGCACTGTTCTTGCTGACAAACTTAATCTTGTCAGTGTTAAAGAATGGGCTGACACTCAGGGGGAGAAATTGATCCAAACTCTTGAAAAACTCACACAGCATCTCTTAAACCTTCAGCAGGGGCAAGAGAAGATGCAGCAACAGATCAATATTCTCCGGGCAGAACTCTTCAAACAAACTGATGCTCTTGCAAGTCGCCTGAAATCCATTGAAAGCTGTCTACCAGTTGAAGTCAAGAAAGCTCCAGACCAGGTTTCAGGGGATCTGGTTATGTTTGCACAGAACCAAGTTTTGCTAGCCAGAGAAATGAAGAACTTAACAGAGGTGTTCGATATGCGGCTGCGGGACTTGACTACCTTCAACCTTGTTCGTGTTCCCTTTGACATTTCCACATCCAAACCATCCTCCTCTTCCCAACCTCCAAAATGATCCTCCCACCTTCCTGTTTTGTCGCATTTTCTATCATGGTTATGCTAGCATGCAATGTACTGACGTACTATAAATTGCATGTTTAAATAAATTGCTTGCTTTATGACTTTCTCTGATCTTTTGATGCTAACAAAAAGGGGGAGAGACACCAGATTGCTCTGTAAGTTTGCCCTTTATAAGCTATATCGCAATTCGAGAAAATGGTTTTGTCTCCATCAAAATAGGGGGAGATTGTTAGGAAATTATTGTTAATTTTGACGTAAACAAAACCATTCGTGTCATGATAAATAGAATTTGGTTGAACTTGAAAGACATGTATTTCACTGTGTTTATCTCTATCATATCCATCTTGATAGAAGCAGGCAAACCATATGGCAGAGGCACACTGGTTGGATGTTCGCATACTTCGATTTAATATTCCAACTAAATCTTATTTTCTGTTTGTTGCAGATTAAATTCCCCACTAATGGTCGATGATTTGGAAAAGATTTGGATGCTAAGTCATATCGTCATTGTGTAAATCAAAATGATATCCTAAAGGTTTTCCTTTTAAAGGTTATCCTGATTGCCAATTCAATGTTTAGGCAAATACCTTAATTAGATTCTTTGCTTAAAGGTCTTCGATATATTTGTATGAGCGAATATATCTTTCCAAATTTCTGGTGTATCTTACCGTAAACGACTAGTGATCTTTTGTCATTCAACCAACGGCTAGTTTTGGTGATTGACCCTCGGAGTGGATCTGTCCAGCGGGGAGCTTGGAGGACGAGGACTATAAAGAACACGAAGTTCAAAGAACGGAAGATGACCAAGAAATAACAGACCTGATTCAAAGAGAGCTTCATCGGTTGTCGCGACCCGTCCGGAAGAGGACGCAGCTAATGGATTACCGATCGCGGGCCTTTTCCCCAGCACCGGAGTGCGGATCGTGGGCTTTGGATCGACGCGGGCCCTCCCAAGCCCATACCAAATCGCGGCGGGAGTATTTTTCTGAGGGATTCGACGATAAGAGTCGATCGCTTTCGACCTTCAGTGTGGTCGTGGTGGCATGTGCAACTTGTGTATGCATTTGGAGTCGCCACCGGTCTTTCTTGGAGGGTAGACCGGAAACCTTACTGACCGATTGGGAGAGGTCGATCAGTTCTGCGGAACCAGAGATTTTGGGTTCGGGGACTTGGTTACGTCGGTGTCATTACCAACGCCCTTTCGGTACCTAACGCGAGTGATTTTCCTATTCAAGATTTCATGCAGATGAGTGGGGTACGAGTCCTAAATCTAGGAGTTCATGCAGATAGGAATGACTATCCTAGCAATCACAATCAATGATAAAGTGCACAAATCAATGAATTCAAATGTACAAATAAATCACATGGCATTCCTAATAAGGCCATATTGGTCTAGAGAAGCATCAAGCAGGCTTAGGAATGATTTAGACATGATTTTGCCCATCAGGGGCAAAATCGTAATTTTGAGACAAATGGGACAATTTGCCCAAAAAGGACAAAATCATCATTTCAGAATGAATCCGGAGTCAAAAACAGGTTTGGTCACTCAATTGACCCATTTCCTATTTTTTGGCAATTTTCGTGATTTTCGGGAATTTTAGAAACCGATTTACCATTCGAAGGGTAAAATCGTCATTTTCTAAAAATGGAAATGAAATGTGGAAATCTTAGACATAAGGTTTAGCCACTGTTGACACCTGATTTTTGACCAATCTATTATTGTGATTTTCATTTTTTAAAAAATTAATTAAAAATAGCAAACAAAATCATAAAATTGCAAAATCAACTTTGGAAGCCTTGGCCTAGCCTCAAGAACCAATTTTGAACAAAAAATATTTTTCGTAATTTTTAATAGTTTTTCGAATTTATTTAATTATTAAAAATACCAAAAAAATCAGAAAAATACCATCCGTGGTCAGAAAAATACACAAAAATATTCAATAATTTTGTTTTAATTTCCTATTCAAGTGTGTCACTTTAAGTCTCAAAAATTCGGCTCGGATCACTATGTTCCTTCACAAACATAAACCCGAACCGTGCCTAAAAAATTCCTTTTCGAGTCTTTTAATTTTCAATTCTCACTTTTCTAAGCTATGACATTGGATTCTAAAGTCTCGAAGTGCAATTGGGTCAATTTGCCCTCTAATTTAATCAATTTTTACCAAAAGGGCTTAATTGCACATTTTTGTTTCAATTAGTCCCCGGTTTCACGGATGTATACGTATGCTCTACGTATTTATACGTCATACGTATTTATACGTTATGCGTATTTGTACTGTTTGGTAACCTCTTTAACTCTTGTAATAATAATAATGGTTATTATTTTTAACACCTTTGTTAATGCTATTTTTAAATAACATTTTTGTATTATAAATTGTGAGTGCTATTGTTAGTGCTATTTTTAAATAGCATTTTTGTATTATAAATTGTGAGTGCTATTGTTAGTGCTATTTTTAAATGTCATTTATTTATCATAAATTGTGAGTGCTATTATTAGATAGAATTTATAATTGTTAGTGCTATTTTTAAATAACATTTTTGTATTATAAATTGTGAGTGCTATTGTTAGTGCTATTTTTAAATAGCATTTTTGTATTATAAATTGTGAGTGCTATTGTTAGTGCTATTTTTAAATGTCATTTATTTGTGAGTGCTATTTTTAGATAGAATTTATAATTGTTAGTGCTATTTTTAAATATAATTTATTGGAAGGTATTTTTGGCTATAAAAGGATGGCAAGAGTTTTGAAAGAGGGAGAGACATTTTGTAGAGTGTGCAAATTTTTGAGAGCTTAGAGAGAAGAACACAAACACTCTCTATATTCTCATAATCTTGAGTGAGCAAAATATACTAAGTTCGGAATATTGATTCCGCATATTGCTAGCACAATTGTTGTGGAGTTATTCGTCGTCTCCCCGTTCGTCAATTGGTGGTGCGTCCGAACTAGATGCCTAACACTTGTGGAGGCTGAGATCGAAGAACATCGAACCGACACCTCCGTTCAAGCACGCTACGAGAGGTAATCTATTTACTCCCTTTGAGGCTTTGTGATTTTTTTCGATTGAAATGCACGAAGTACGCCTCTGGAGATACATGTATGGGTTGTTATTTATTTCCGCTACGTGTTACGTGGATCCCAACAGTGGTATCAGAGCCGATCCTTAGGTGTTTTCGTGCATTTAATTGATTTTTTGCAATTTTTGCAATACTATGGCCAATATGTATTAACGAATTGTTCGTCTTACATGGCTAATGGAGGTTGATTATTTTATATGATAAATTAATCAACGTAGCAAAAATTGAGACTAAATCAATTTTGAATCGAAAATTTATGGCTATCTTATTTTACGTAAAAATTCTGAATATGATTCAACGTAGAATTTTTATTGTGCCTTCCTAAGTTTTAAATTGTGAATTTATTACTTACGTGGAAGGGTGGTGATCATGGAAAAAATCCCTAATCAATGTGATTGATGTATGTATGAATGTATGGTGATTATTTATATATTTGGGGTTGTAATTATTAAATGGAGGCTGCGTACTCCTTTTATTTTTCATGTAATCTTTATTTTTAGCATAGTCAATTGTTGATGTAAATGCTACGAGGATTACGTGGAGGAGCCTTTTAAGTCGGCGAGCTCTTTGGGGCCCGATTCTTGAAGAGTTCAAGAAACCGAGAAGAAGCGAAGAGCGGCTCTCCGTTATTAAAATATTAAAATGATTAAATGTGGTCTCATTGGCTCGAGACCCATTAAATCATAATTCCATGATCACCACGTAGGATAGATGTTTATGTGATTGGCATCTATTTATTTATTATGATTACGTGAGCATGTTAAACTGGTTAATGTGCAAAGTCAGACTTACCTCACCCAAAATTGCGCCTGCATGAAATCCTAGTTAGGGAAAATCACTCGCGTTAGGTACCGAAAGGGCGTTGGTAATGACATCAACGTAACCAAGTCCCCGAACTCAAAATCTCTGGTTCCGCAGAATTGATCGATCTCTCCCAATCGGTCAATAAGGTTTCCGGTCTACCCTCCAAGAAAGACCGGTGGCGACTCCAAATGCATGCACAAGTTGCACATGCCACCACGACCACACTAAGGTAGAAAGCGATCGACTATTATCGTCGAATCCCTTTGAAAAATACTCCCGCCGCGATTTGGTATGGGCCTGGGAGGGCCCGCGCCGATCCAAAGCCCGCGATCTGCACCCTTGTGCGGGGGAAGGCCCACAATCGGTAATCCATTAGCCGCGTCCGCTCCGGACGGGTCGCGACAGCTGGCGACTCCGCTGGGGACCTTGTTCTAGAACCTATGGTTCTAGACCTCAAGTGGACTTAGGCCGTAATTAAAACGCTGAGTGATTTTTCTAACCCTGCAGGCGCTCTTGAAGGTGAGGTAAGTCCGCTCATGGTAGGTGTTATATGTTTTTGCAGATTGGAGAGATAAGGGGTGTAGTCCGTGATTAACATTGTCTTATGCAGGTTGGCGTAGGAATGTATGTTGTATGGATGATTTGAAGCACCGATTGATAAACTGTTGTGCATGACTTGCATTGTGATACTCACAACACATGAACACACACAATCGCGCCTAAAACCCCGGGCGCCGCCTATAGGAAAACAATAGAAGGGATTGAAAATGGAATCTCCGTGAGGAAAAACACGGGGTAATCCACTTTTCAATTCCGCTCATTTCGAACTATGGATTGGGTCCCAATGCAACGATAGTTGTGCAATGGAATCTACCTTTTCTAGAACTCGAGGTGGGAGCCTTGGCCTTAGGTTCCAAACCCTATCTTGATTCTTAGAGTCAAACCTCACTGGTCTCATGCGTATGTATGTGAATGATTGGTACACCTCGAAACCAAAAGGTCATTCAGCGCCGCTTATGAGTCAAAATCCAAAAACTTGTGTGAAAAATCAGTCGCGAGTTGAAACGAACCAGGATGGCATGGAAAAGCGCTGGACCACCTTGGAGAGTCAACTGACGAGGGCAAATGCCTCTTGACCGGGCAACCGAATCAAGGATAAGGACGTGTCATTCCTAATTGATTTTCAATCAGATAATGGCATAATATTTCATATCTCTTCCTCTCATGATAAGATGGTTAAAGGCCAACAAAAGGGAGCTTGCCTTCCCTACAAGATGGAAAGGAGTGCACCTTCATCGGGCATCACCCATTGGGTTTGCAAAAACAAGATGGATTTATTGTGATGAGCCTTAAGTAGACAACGTGAAGCTGGGGCAACCTAATTTGGATCGACTCTCCCCAAGTCGAAAAAGTTGTATCCGTTCCAAATCGGATTGACCGGTTCACGAGTTGATATGGTTTTCCATTCTTGCAGGTGATGACAAAAATGAATGGGACCACTGAAAAATTTCCAGCATCTTGGATGCCAGAAGTGACCAGAGCATGGATAGTAAATCCATAGTCGTTTCAATTAAAGCGGAGCCATCCATTTGGTAAAAGGACGTATCGTTCCAAAATGATTGTTTTTTCTATATGGGAATAATGCTTCCTTCCTTTTCCTCTCAGATGATGATCAAAAGCAGAGGACTCAGGATGCAGTGCTTTCCAATGACAAACAGGGAGTACCCCTTTTCATGGCATCTCAGACATGCATTGTGGCTAAATATTTTCAAGAGCATTCTAATGGCTCAATTTGTGAACAAAACCTTTGAGAAAACCTGAAGAAGTTTCTCATCATTTAGAAATCTCCGTGAAAAGAACACTTGAAAAGAAAAATTCAAGTTTTGCAGATTGACACATCTGATAAAAATGCTTTCTCTGAATAGAGTGAAAAGCACGAACTCATTTTTCGTTGCAAGCATACCTAACATGCATCATGTATATCATGTACATATCCTGCATACAGATAACCCAAAGGGAGAAATGCCGGTTCCCGCAGGATAATTTTCAAGGGTAAATTGTATCGACTCCAATAGTCAATTATACATGCCATTTACTCATGAGGTCTCTTCTCTTCAACAGGCAAACATCAAATACTTCAAATGGCGACGATGATCGAGAGAATCACAAAACCGCCACACGACAAATCCCAAGGCCGTCAAGCCACCTAGAGACGGATAAAAATAATTGAAGATTCTGACAATTGAGATAGAAGATCAGAATCGGCGAAACCCATGGGAGTGCATGGACGTTGTCAAAATTGAATTGAAAATTGCCAACAAACACGCAAAGTGCTAAGGCATGTTGCCAAGAAGAACACCGCCCAACTGGGGCAAAGCAGTTTTGGAAGTAATCAGGAATCATCTCACGAACAACACCCACAAATGCAGACGAGATGAAGCAATACTCATCATCCACATCAATATACGATATTGAAACGACCTCCATCAAATGAGAAGCGTCAATAATCGGCGAAAGAAGGGAATACATCAGTAAGACGTCATCATGAATCCCAAGAGAAAAGACACCCCCAAATAGGATGGGGATTGCAACAAAATGCAGGAATGAAGTTAGCTGGGGCAAGCGTCACCTAGCTACGACAAATCACACCCAACTGGGGCAAGTGAATCATTTGTGCGCCGGACAAAGAATGACGTTTCTCCTCTGGCAAAGTCAATGGACGCAATAACAGAGTCGTCCGCATCAGAATTAAACCCCAAGATACGAATTTGGGTGAACGGTAACCTTGTATCGTTCCAATTTGGTCTTCGAAGACCACATACCTAACATGAGTTTTTACTCATTTTGCAGGAAGTCGTTGGCGCTGAAAGCCCCAAATGAAAAGAGCGCGCTAACAGGGAAGCGAATAGAATCATTGGCCTTAGAAGTCAAGATTCCAGGAGATGGTCTTTGATTATAAGACCTAGTGGATGGTAAAAAGTATCGCTTCTACGTCACACGCTTTGACATGCATTTTGATAAAATCTTCTTCTTTTTTCCTTGAATAAAAGGAACCTTGAAGAATGGCGCTGGAGTGCGCCCAAAAACACAAATGGATCTTCTCTGGGGCAAATCCTTGAGAATGATTCATCGCCAACCAAATGGAGGAATCGTGGCCGCAATATAGATGGCCAATTTCTGCAAGCCGCGCGTTTGTGTTCAAATGAAAACACCAAGCAAGAACAAGGCGGTATCGTTCCAATTTGTCTTGAATTTTGGAACGCAAACTGACACTTATTGTTTGTTTTTGACAGGGGCTCACCATCAAGGCAAAGCGGGTTTTCACATCCCATGTATTACCCGTTGGAATACATGACCAAGGGTAAAATGTATCGTTCTAATTTTTTGAAAAATTCATGAACGTACAATAACATGTTTCTTTCGCATTTTCAGGGATCTCCAGCTGCGGGGGACAGGTAAGTATCCCTTTCCCCAATCCATTGAAGATGTTAAATAAAAAAACATAGAGAAAAAGAAAAGCTTTCGGAATCTAATGTCTAGAAAAGACATAGAATTCTAACTTCATTGGCATTCATGTTTTGAAACAGGAGGTTGTCTGAACATGAATAAGAACATGCATGATGCATCATAAAATCCCCTTGACGGGTAAAATTTTTGGAGAAAATGAAAGAGGTTTTTTCCAATCAAAAGTTCAAAACTTTCAAAAGGACGTTTTCTCAAAAGACGAGAGGCAAAGCCTAATCCAAACACGTCCTATACACACTTGAGAGAGGAGTGGAGCGGATCAGATAGCAAAATCTGGACCTACGGAAGTAGGGATCATTCGCAGCGATTACATGAGTTGGGACGACGGAGGCATTCGTTTCATATCCCCCAAACACTACAGGTGACCGTTGATAACCCCTTTGAACGGCGGTTTTCATTCTTAACCCTGTCAAGAACCACCCAACATCGGGGCAAAAAGGAAGTAAGTCCAGCAGCGTCAGGAGAAAATGGTTAGAAATTTTCTTGCTCGGACTAACATTAATCTTTGTGTGTTGTCTATATGGTAATCCAAGTGCCATAGGATGACGAGAAGCATTCATTTCTCTATCCCACACACCATATCCTTTGCACAGCCAAGTTGAGCCTGCAAATTCATTTCACGAACCCGTTGGTGATCATTGCACATTCCAAGACAGATGCAACATCACTTCAAGACGAAGGAGTTCAAGACTTAGAGATTACGAAGAAAATTCCTGGGCTGATGTTTAAAGCATGTTTAGACTTTCAGTCGTAGGTCTAATATGGTCTCCTGAATATGAGAAAAATAGGGTTTAAAAAAAATGATGATAAAAGATAAAAAAAATCCCCAGCATCAAGAAAAAGCAAAGTGCCTGGTAAAAGCAAGGCCGATGCTCGCGCAAGCTGTTTGCTTGATCCCCAGTGAAACTTGGATGGGAAAAGAAAAAAAATTCCTAAAGGAGTCAGATCAAAAGGTCGCTCCTCCAAATGATGTCAAGCGTGGAGGAAAGACGCAGACATAATTGTCAATGCAGCCAGAGATTCTCCCTAAAGAATTTGTGCACACCTAAAAAAGGGGCGCACACATCAAAAAATTGAAGATGCAGAATGGAAAAGACAGGTGACAAGTTTGCAATGATCACCAACGTCAATCCCCTCATGAATTCTGGGCAAAAAACAAGCCTGTTTCGGTCCCCAATCCTACCAACATCATAACCCTGAAACAGTCTTCTCTGACTAAGACACTTGGGTTAACATATAGCTTAGCTCGAAGAAGTACGAGCAAGACTATTTCTTTCTCATTTTGCAGGGTTCTTGACTTGTAAACCCGGAGCAGATGGTGAAAATTTTCGTTCAATGGCCTTGACTCAAAAATGAGTCCCCCTTGAGGATCAAGAACCAAACCCAACATTACGGTCCCGTGGAAGACCTCCCGACCGATCAAAATGTATGCGCTGCGAATGAGCCTAAAACCTAGGCACAGGTTAGTAGGGAATTGAGTGCATCCCCTACAAAAAAAAAACCACTATCGTAAAACAGGTGAGAAGACCTCACTGTCGAGAAATATTCCAATTGATGTTTTGAACAAACTCTTTTTGGAATTTTCAAACTGTTGATCCAGATTTTCCGTCCAAGGGATTTGTGATCACATTTGCATGTTGCAAGAATGCTTTGGATAACCTCCAGCATCAAAATGTACATTTCATGATTAAAACTTAAATCATACGGTTTTGTCAAATGGACAGCCGTGGCCTTCCCAAAGATTACTAACGTTTTCTTGGTGAAGAAAAATCTTTCAGGCTCGAACTTCTGCAGGATTCTTGGAAACCCCAAATCCCAGAAAAACATTTGCTCCGTGGAGTGGAGCACACAGGTTTGAACTTTCTGCAGGATACCTAGAGAACCCAGCCCCCCAGAATGTCGCCTCAACAGACCCAAGTGAAACTTTGTCAAAATAAAATCTTTCACTGCTTCAAAACTGAATTCCCGACAAATTTTGGGATCTTTCAAAAGAAGGGGTGAGAATGTGACCCCTTTTCAAAAATATCAAACAGTCTCATCGGACGTGGAGAACCCTCGTCATGAGACCCATTTTCAAAATTCAGGCAGTCTCATCGGACGTGGAGAACCCTCGTCATGAGACCCCTTCTCAAAATTTAGGCAGTCTCATCGGACGTGGAGAACCCTCGTCATGAGACCCCTTTTCAAAGCAACACAAAGTAGAAACCGCCTGAAGGGTCAAAACAATGGTAGAAACCGCCTGAAGGGTCAATATATGGTAGATACCGCCTGAAGGGTCAAACCAATGGTAGAAACCGCATGAAGGGTCAACACAAGGTAGATACCGCCTGAAGGGTCAAAATGATGGTAGATACCGCCTGAAGGGTCAACACAAGGTAGATACCGCCTGAAGGGTCAAACCAAGGTAGAAACCGCCTGAAGGGTCAATTCATGGTAGAAACCGCCTGAAGGGTCAACTCAAGGTAGATACCGCCTGAAGGGTCAATCCAAGGTAGAAACCGCCTGAAGGGTCAAAACTATGGTAGATACCGCCTGAAGGGTCAACTCAAGGTAGAAACCGCCTGAAGGGTCAAAACAATGGTAGAAACCGCCTGAAGGGTCAATATATGGTAGATACCGCCTGAAGGGTCAAACCAATGGTAGAAACCGCCTGAAGGGTCAACACAAGGTAGATACCGCCTGAAGGGTCAAAATGATGGTAGATACCGCCTGAAGGGTCAACACAAGGTAGATACCGCCTGAAGGGTCAAACCAAGGTAGAAACCGCCTGAAGGGTCAATTCATGGTAGAAACCGCCTGAAGGGTCAACTCAAGGTAGATACCGCCTGAAGGGTCAATCCAAGGTAGAAACCGCCTGAAGGGTCAAAACTATGGTAGATACCGCCTGAAGGGTCAACTCAAGGTAGAAACCGCCTGAAGGGTCAACCAATGGTAGAAACCGCCTGAAGGGTCAACTCAAGGTAGAAACCGCCCGAAGGGTCAACCAATGGTAGAAACCGCCTGAAGGGTCAACTCAAGGTAGAAACCGCCTGAAGGGTCAACCAAAGGTAGAAACCGCCTGAAGGGTCAACTCAAGGTAGAAACCGCCTGAAGGGTCAGCCAAAAGTAGAAGCCGCCATAAGGGTCAAACTAAACTTGACGGTAGATACCGCCATAAGGGTCAAATAAGGTAGAAACCGCCATAAGGGTCAACTCATTGGTAAATACCGCCGTAAGGATCAACACAAATGTCCGATCCACCATACAGATCAAACTTCTTGGCAAATCCCAAAGAGTGGGATACGCCTTCCTTAGGTTCCTACCAGTTAGGAATCCCATCATGGTATGACCTACCATACAGGTCAGAGCTTAATCTCCATAGGATATTCTGAATGACGAGTCCTAGGCATCTTCTTGAAAGTCTTCACAACCGGCAGCATCCGACAGGTGAGCTTCAGGTAAGCCTCTCTCACTCCGGCCCATGTTCAAATTGTTAGAGCAAACCGAGGATTAATTCGAGCTTTATCAAGAGTCTTAAGGATCCGATGTCATAGCATTTCTTCTTTCATTTTCCCAGTTGAGTCGGTTAGGAATCAGGTGCCATCTTATCTTTGAGAGAAACCTCTAACGAGATTCCTCTCAAAGAGGGGCAGCTGTTGACACCTGATTTTTGACCAATCTATTATTGTGATTTTCATTTTTTAAAAAATTAATTAAAAATAGCAAACAAAATCATAAAATTGCAAAATCAACTTTGGAAGCCTTGGCCTAGCCTCAAGAACCAATTTTGAACAAAAAATATTTTTCGTAATTTTTAATAGTTTTTCGAATTTATTTAATTATTAAAAATACCAAAAAAATCAGAAAAATACCATCCGTGGTCAGAAAAATACACAAAAATATTCAATAATTTTTTTTTAATTTCCTATTCAAGTGTGTCACTTTAAGTCTCAAAAATTCGGCTCGGATCACTATGTTCCTTCACAAACATAAACCCGAACCGTGCCTAAAAAATTCCTTTTCGAGTCTTTTAATTTTCAATTCTCACTTTTCTAAGCTATGACATTGGATTCTAAAGTCTCGAAGTGCAATTGGGTCAATTTGCCCTCTAATTTAATCAATTTTTACCAAAAGGGCTTAATTGCACATTTTTGTTTCAATTAGTCCCCGGTTTCACGGATGTATACATATGCTCTACGTATTTATACGTCATACGTATTTATACGTTATGCGTATTTGTACTGTTTGGTAACCTCTTTAACTCTTGTAATAATAATAATGGTTATTATTTTTAACACCTTTGTTAATGCTATTTTTAAATAACATTTTTGTATTATAAATTGTGAGTGCTATTGTTAGTGCTATTTTTAAATAGCATTTTTGTATTATAAATTGTGAGTGCTATTGTTAGTGCTATTTTTAAATGTCATTTATTTATCATAAATTGTGAGTGCTATTATTAGATAGAATTTATAATTGTTAGTGCTATTTTTAAATAACATTTTTGTATTATAAATTGTGAGTGCTATTGTTAGTGCTATTTTTAAATAGCATTTTTGTATTATAAATTGTGAGTGCTATTGTTAGTGCTATTTTTAAATGTCATTTATTTGTGAGTGCTATTTTTAGATAGAATTTATAATTGTTAGTGCTATTTTTAAATATAATTTATTGGAAGGTATTTTTGGCTATAAAAGGATGGCAAGAGTTTTGAAAGAGGGAGAGACATTTTGTAGAGTGTGCAAATTTTTGAGAGCTTAGAGAGAAGAACACAAACACTCTCTATATTCTCATAATCTTGAGTGAGCAAAATATACTAAGTTCGGAATATTGATTCCGCATATTGCTAGCACAATTGTTGTGGAGTTATTCGTCGTCTCCCCGTTCGTCAATTGGTGGTGCGTCCGAACTAGATGCCTAACACTTGTGGAGGCTGAGATCGAAGAACATCGAACCGACACCTCCGTTCAAGCACGCTACGAGAGGTAATCTATTTACTCCCTTTGAGGCTTTGTGATTTTTTTCGATTGAAATGCACGAAGTACGCCTCTGGAGATACATGTATGGGTTGTTATTTATTTCCGCTACGTGTTACGTGGATCCCAACAGTGGTATCAGAGCCGATCCTTAGGTGTTTTCGTGCATTTAATTGATTTTTTGCAATTTTTGCAATACTATGGCCAATATGTATTAACGAATTGTTCGTCTTACATGGCTAATGGAGGTTGATTATTTTATATGATAAATTAATCAACGTAGCAAAAATTGAGACTAAATCAATTTTGAATCGAAAATTTATGGCTATCTTATTTTACGTAAAAATTCTGAATATGATTCAACGTAGAATTTTTATTGTGCCTTCCTAAGTTTTAAATTGTGAATTTATTACTTACGTGGAAGGGTGGTGATCATGGAAAAAATCCCTAATCAATGTGATTGATGTATGTATGAATGTATGGTGATTATTTATATATTTGGGGTTGTAATTATTAAATGGAGGCTGCGTACTCCTTTTATTTTTCATGTAATCTTTATTTTTAGCATAGTCAATTGTTGATGTAAATGCTACGAGGATTACGTGGAGGAGCCTTTTAAGTCGGCGAGCTCTTTGGGGCCCGATTCTTGAAGAGTTCAAGAAACCGAGAAGAAGCGAAGAGCGGCTCTCCGTTATTAAAATATTAAAATGATTAAATGTGGTCTCATTGGCTCGAGACCCATTAAATCATAATTCCATGATCACCACGTAGGATAGATGTTTATGTGATTGGCATCTATTTATTTATTATGATTACGTGAGCATGTTAAACTGGTTAATGTGCAAAGTCAGACTTACCTCACCCAAAATTGCGCCTGCATGAAATCCTAGTTAGGGAAAATCACTCGCGTTAGGTACCGAAAGGGCGTTGGTAATGACATCAACGTAACCAAGTCCCCGAACTCAAAATCTCTGGTTCCGCAGAATTGATCGATCTCTCCCAATCGGTCAATAAGGTTTCCGGTCTACCCTCCAAGAAAGACCGGTGGCGACTCCAAATGCATGCACAAGTTGCACATGCCACCACGACCACACTAAGGTCGAAAGCGATCGACTATTATCGTCGAATCCCTTTGAAAAATACTCCCGCCGCGATTTGGTATGGGCCTGGGAGGGCCCGCGCCGATCCAAAGCCCGCGATCTGCACCCTTGTGCGGGGGAAGGCCCACAATCGGTAATCCATTAGCCGCGTCCGCTCCGGACGGGTCGCGACAGCCACCCATCTGGCCCATCACCAAATTCTAAGCAATTTCCACAATTCATCAGAATATCAAAGACGATTTACCCTTTGAGGGGTGAAATCGCCATTTTGGATTAAATGGGAGAAAATCCCAAAAATGAAAACAAATCGATTTTTTTGGTGTTTTCAGCCTTGGAAAATTTTTAGAATTTGTTTGGAATTTTCTGCAATTTTTCTCAATTTTTTTGAATTTTTCTTTAGTTTTTCATTTTTTTTAGCATTTTCTGATCGATTTTTTTTATTATTATTTTTTTAATATTTTCGAAATTTTTTTTTAATAAAAAGCATGTCTTTGACAATAGATAACACTCAACCAGATAAATAAGCTAACCACTAGACTGAAACAAATACATGCAAATCAAGTCTATAAAGGCAATATTTTAGAAAAATAATTATAATATACGGATCGGGTACGTAAAACATACCGGATTATACACCGGCTTTCAATCGCCCAGCCCCAGTCTGCGACCATCTCCATGCCCGTTACCTGTCGATCGCCATTAGAATGTCAATAGTCAATTTCACAAATTAAGACTAAAATGATTTTTTTTTTTTTTTTTAAAAAAAAAATCAAAATCAGATACTGTTCAGACACTGTTCCGACACTGTTCCGGTACTGTTCCGACACTGTTCCGACACGGCTCGGACACGGCTTCGACACGGCTCGGACACGGCTTCGACACGGCTTCGACACGGCTCGGACACGGCTTCGACACGCCGACACGCTCCGACACGCTCCGACACGCCGACACGCTCCGACACGCCGACACGCTCCGACACGCCGACACGCCCGGACACGTTCCGACGACGGGACGGTGACCCGAGGCCGTTTCTGAGCTCCACCAGCGGCGCGTAGGCTTCACAAGCTCTGAGGAAGGAGGTAGGACTCCGGATTAGTCGCCGGAGGCGATAGCGCGCTTTGGCGATGACGGATTTGGCCCGATCCGAAACAAACCCGAACCAAGCTCCGAAACGGGTGGAGGCCGCGGGTCTTGGAGTGTTCACGGCGGCTTTGAGGTACGACGGCTAGCGACGACGGCGGAAGGTGGGGATTCCATTTTAGGCGTCCACGAAGAAGAAGAAAAGAAAAGGAAGAAGAAGCTACGGGGGAGGAAGGAGAAGAAGAAGAGGAAGAAGGAAAAGAAAAAGAAGGAGGAAGAAGGAAGAAGAGGAGGCGACGGATGATGAGGGGGAGGGGGGAAGAGTAAAATAATAATAATAAAAATATAATAATAATAAAATAATATAATAATATAATAATAAAATACTAAAAAGTAGAAATAATAATAAAATAATCAAAAGCGAAGACAAAATGATTAATCTCCTTTTCCTTTTAAATGATGATGTTTTCACTCATTTTTCTTTTAATCATTATTAATATTTTTGCCTAATTCAATTTTATGGTGATCAGAGAACACCTAAAATCGAACCTGAATTTTACTATTTTATGAGGTCCTAAAGTAAAGAAAATTAAAAATAAAAATACCGTCTATTTGTATATATTTTTGTGACCTCGAATACTACTTTTTTTATTTTCTTTTTTTTATATTTTTCGAAAATAATAATAATAAAAAATATGAAAAATATGAAAAAATATTTTTTATCCAAAATGGTCCCTTTAGCTTGGCCAAAGCTACCAAAGTTGATTTTGTAATTTTTTAGCTTTTTATGGATTTTCTATGAATTTTCGAAAAATAAAGGAAAAAAAAATTGATCAAAATTTAGGTGTCAACAGCTGCCCCTCTTTGAGAGGAATCTCGTCAGAGGAATCCCCTCGGAGGTTTCTCTCAAAGACAAGGTGACACCTGAGTCCTGATCGACTCGACTCGTGAAACTAAAGGAAAAGGAGTCATGACATCCAGTTTTTCATGCTTGTCGATGTATGGTCTTTCTTGAAGGGGAAACATTTATTTGACATGAGAGAGTGAGATAATAGAGAGACATACATGTCACTTACCTGTTCGATGTTTGTGCGATTTTCGCCGTGTTTGATGGATTCAAGAGAATTTCTTGGAACTCGTTACTAGAGTATCCTAGAGAGGTTAAGCTCTGACCCGTATGGTAGGTCAAACCATAATGGGATTCCTAACTGATAGGAATCTAAGGAAGACGCGTCCCATTTGGGATTTGCCAAGGATTTTGATCCGTATGGTGGATCAGACCATTGAGTTGGCCATTTAAGTGATTTTTACTATTGGGTTGACCCTTCAGGCAGTTTCTACCTTGGTTTGACCCTTCAGGCGGTTTCTACCTTTAATTGACCCTTCAGGCGGTTTCTACCTTGTGTTGACCCTTCAGGCGGTTTCTACCATGGTTTGACCCTTCAGGCGGTATCTACCTTGAGTTGACCCATCAGGCGGTTTCTACCATGGTTTGACCCTTCAGGCGGTTTCTACCTTGAGTTGACCCTTCAGGCGGTTTCTACCATATTTGACCATTTAGGCGGTATCTACCTTTGATTTGACCCTTCAGGCGGTTTCTACCTTGAGTTGACCCTTCAGGCGGTATCTACCTTTGGTTTGACCCTTCAGGCGGTTTCTACCTTTGTTTTGACCCTTCAGGCGGTTTCTACCTTTGATTTGACCCTTCAGGCGGTTTCTACATTGGTTTGACCCTTCAGGCGGTTTCTACATTGGTTTGACCCTTCAGGCGGTATCTACCGTTGATTTGACCCTTCAGGCGGTTTCTACCTTGGTTTGACCCTTCAGGCGGTATCTACCGTTGATTTGACTTTGAAAAGGGGTCTCATGACGAGGGTTCTCCACGTCCGATGAGACTGCCTGATTCTTGAAAAGGGGTCTCATGACGAGGGTTCTCCACGTCCGATGAGACTGCCAGATTTTTGAAAAGGGGTCCCGAGACGAGGGTTCTCCACGTCATGCTAGGACTTGGGTCTGTTGAGGCGACATTCTGGGAGCTGGGTTCTCCAGGTATCCTGCAGAAAGTTCAAACCTGAAAGATTTTTCTTCACCAAGAAAATGTTAATAATCTTTGGGAAGACAATAATTGTCCAATTGACAAAATTTTATGACTTAAGTTTTAGTCATGAGATGTGCATTTTGATGCTGGAGGTTATCCAAAACATTTTCGCAACATGCAAATGTGATCACAAATCCCTTGCATGGAAAATCTGGATCCTCAGTTTGAAAATTCCCAAAAAGAGTTTGCTCAAAACGTCAATTGGAATATTTCTCGACAAGGAGGCCATCTCACCTGTTTTGAGGTGATGATTTTTAGGGGATGCACTCAATTCCCTACTGACCTGTGCCTAGGTTTTAGGCTCATTCACAGCGCATACATTTTGATCGGTCGGGAGGTCTTCCACGGGACCGTAATGTTGGGCTTGGATATTGGTTTTCAAGGGGGACCCGCTTTGGAGTCGGGGCCATCGAATGAAAATCTTCACCATCTGCTCCGGGTTTACAAGTCAAGAACCCTGCAAAATGAGAAAGAAAGAGTCTTGCTCGTACTTCTTCGAGCTAAGCTATATGTTAACCCAAGTGTCTTAGTCAGAGAAGACGGTTTCAGGGTTGTAACATTGGTAAGATTGGGGACCGAAAAAGGCTTGTTTTTGGCCCAGAAATCACGAAGGATTTGACATTGGTGATCATTGCAAATTTGTCACATGTCTTTTCCATTCTGCATCTTCCATTTTTGAGGTGTGCAACCGCTTTTGAGGTGTGCACAAGTCCTTTAGAGAACGTCTCTTGTGGTATTAAGAGATTGACAATTCTGTCCGTGTTTTTGCACCACGGCTGACATCGTTTGGGG
This sequence comes from Rhodomyrtus psidioides, assembly GCA_021437785.1. Lineage (NCBI taxonomy): Eukaryota > Viridiplantae > Streptophyta > Magnoliopsida > Myrtales > Myrtaceae > Rhodomyrtus > Rhodomyrtus psidioides. The sequence continues at coordinate 732,101 of JAILYB010000121.1, forward strand.
AGCAGTCTTCTTGATCTGACTCCTTTATGGGTTTTTCTCTCTTCCCAACTAGGCTTTATTGGAGATCAATCAAACAGTTTTCACGAGCATCGGCCTTGCTTTTACCAGGCACTTTGCTTTTTCTTGATGCTGGGGATTTTTTGTTGAAATCCCGCCTTTTCTTTTCCTTTGGAACTACGATGTTCAGAAAATTGTGCTAGATATACAACTTGAATCATAGCACATTTAAACGCCGATATGAGATTTTTCTATAAATCCCATCTCTTGATTTCTTCCGTTCTTGGAGTGATGCAGTTTCTATCTTGAAACATCCCATGATCACCAACAGGGGTTTATGAAATGAATTCGCAGGTTCAACTTGGCTGTGCAAAGGATATGGTGTGTGGGATAGAGAATGAATGCTTCTCGTCATCCTATGGCACTTGGATTACCATATAAACAACACACAAAGATTAATGTTAGTCCGAGCAAGAAAATTTCTAACCATTTTCTCCTGATGCTGCTGGACTTACTTCCCTTTTGCCTCGGTGTGGGGTGGTTCTTGACAGGGTTAAGAATGAAAACCGCCGTTCAAGTGGGTTGTCAACGGTCACCTGTAGTGTTTATGATATGAAACGAACGCCTCCGTCGTCCCAATCCATGTAATCGCTGCGAATGGTCCCTACCTCCGTAGGTCCAGATTTTACTATTTGATTCGCTCCAGTCATCTCTCAAGTGTATGTAGGATGTGTTTGGATTTGAGCTTGCCTCTCTTTTGAGGAAACATCCTTTTGAGAGTTTTGAACAACTTTTGATTGGAAAAATCTCTTTCGTTTTCCCAAAAATTTTACCCGTCAAGGGGATTTTATGGTGCACAATGCATGTTCAGACAACCTCATGTTTCAAAACATGAATGCCAATGAAGTTAGAATTCCATGTTTTTTCTAGACATCAGATTTTGAAAGCTTTTTTCTTTTTCTCTCTGTGTTTTTGGTTTAACATCTTCAATGGATTGGGGGAAAGGGATACCTACCTGTCCACCGTGGCTGGAGATCCCTGAAAATGTAAAAGAAGCATATCATTGTATGTTCACGAATTTTTTGAAAATTGAAACGATACATCCTACCCTCATGTACCCTAACAGGTAGTATGTGGGATGTAAAAACTCATTCGTCTCCAAGGCGATTCCCCTGTCAAGGATAAAAAATAAGTGTTAATTCATATTCCCAAATTCAAGACAAATTGGGACGATACAACTTTACTCTTGATTTTCATCCCATTCTGATGTTGCGTATTGATATGAACAACCTCTATCAAATCCGCCTATCCATGCTTGGAGTGTTTGTAACATCAATGGTTCATCTGCCCCCAGCTGGGCAGCGTCTGTTCTGCTATTTGAACGCATGACTCATTGAGTGATTTATCCATGTTTATCATCTGAGAAGGAAAAGAAAGAATACATTACTTCGGTATTCGATTGAAGATCGTTTAGGAACGATACATCATTTTACCAAATAGGTGGCTTCGCGGCCAAACGTATTTCGTGTTGAAGGGGTAGATCCCATTATGCTCAGCGGGTGATAATTATGGTTCATGGAACTTGCTCCACGGATTAAGTGATTAATCCACGGCCTTCGGCTTGAAGATGCTCAAAGGGTGATGTTGACACTCACGCGCAATTAGTTCTAGATATTAATGAAAGATGTTCCCGTGGGAACCTTACAGTGCGATCAACAACATATGCAATAGGAGTATTCAACTCCTTTTCTCGAAGCATTTTTCATCGAGTAGCCATGCCTTGCATCAGACGTTTGATCACCGGCCTCGGGTCACCACTGCGATGGTCCTCCGGCTCCAAATTGATCGAGCCAAAGATTGAACTCATCGCCAAGGAAATTGCTCGGGTCTTCGAGCCATTGATGTTCAAGTTGGGTATCAACGATTGTTGGGGGCAGATTTCTTTCATTGCCTTCGTTGTGAGGGATTGGAGTCTTTGAGCTGGAACCTTCATCATTGCCCTGTTGGGGTTGAGACATACATTCCCGAAGAGTATTGATCCAAGTGTCCAGCTCCTCATCAAGGAAATCACCTGTTCTTTCTAGCCCTTGGTGCCCAGATTGGGTGTCGTCGACCGTAGGCGAGGGATTCCTCTCTTTGCTCTCGCCGTGAGCAATTTGACCCCTCGAATTGGAACTTCCTCCGATGACCGGCAGGTTCATATGTGCACTCTCTACCAATGCCAGATCCGCTTCAGGGACAGCATTAATGACTGATTCGCGCTCAAACTGAGGAATTTCTATGTGTTGGAACTGTGGCATATACTCCTGAGGAGTATTGAGATAGCTCGGCGGAGCATTCTGATTTGGGTTAGAGGAGTCGCTGACACGACTGCTAGTCCCGTCATTGCTGAAACACGGTTGGGTGCTCTTGGCTCTCCAATCATCATGGTTGTAACTCTGCCCAGCACTTGAGCTCCAACTGGCTTTATGATGGTTTAACGCTATCCTTCCATCCCTTAGCAATCTCCTATAGTACTTGAGGTGAGACTCAACGTTAATTCTAGAGAGCCCCGGCACATTCATAATCTCGAGTATGCGCAGTGGGCTAGCCGAATCAACTCCCAATTCTCGAATTGCATCAACAAATTTGGTGTGAAGCTCATAGGTCCAGTAAAACCTTGTTCTCTTATCACCCAAAATATCGTCAATACTTCGGTAGCTATTCTCTACGGGATCTAGTCGTTTCAAAAGTTGTCCAGGGAGGGACTCACCGACTTTGGATTGGCTGGCTGCGACAGCGAGTTCGTCATTGAGAGAATTCCCCCTGTGATGATTCATATCCCATTTCTCAGAGGATGTTGGTGTTGATCCTATGGTGTTGACTTGCTCATGCAGATCTCCGGCGGTATCTGGCTGTGTCGGAAAATGCTGTGGAGAATACGGTAACAGCTGAGCGTTATTCGTCAACAGGGATGGTTCATCGAGGAACACCTCGCCGAGGACAACAGGATTACCACAATTAAGGCAGGTGGCCTTGGTCAGAGCTTCCTTATATCTCGCGCTTTCAGCTTGAAGCTTCTCATTCTCCTCCTTCAGGACCAGTAACTCATGGTCTGCGTATTGCTGTTTCACCCGGGTTCGTTTGTTGGCGAACCAAAACTTGACCTTCGAAAGCTCCAATCCTATCTTTCGGCTCAACTCCATTTTCTGTTGTCTGCTTGGAGTGGGGCATTCATTGAAGAAAGCTTCGAGCTCTCGGATTTGGCCTGGAGTGTGGCGTTGTAGTTGCTTCCTTTTCCGGCTCCGGTCATCATTGTATACTCCTTCTTCGTAGCTGAAACCTAGAATTTCATCGCTGGAGGAGTCAGTCTCTATGGCCTTCGGGCAGGATTCAGCTCCAGGATCTTCAAAGTCTCCCAGCAGTTCGTGCTCAGAAATGTCCAGGTCGGGCGTTTCTAGCAGATGGGAATAACTTTTAAACATGATGGATCGGGGTATCTCGGGCTGATCTAGTTCACTCAGCTTTCTCAATTCGCTCTTACGTGTTTGCTCACTCTAGAAATTTTCTCAAGTGATTGTGCGTGTCCTGGAACCATCCTTCAGGATGCATATGAAGACCAGCAAGCAAGCGCTCCTCCCGAGATTCTGCAATTACTCATCGTCTGTATTCCCCTTTCTTTTTCCTCGTGATAGGATCACAAACTCTCTTGCATTGATTCGGTTTCATCGAGTATTGCGCTCGTCCCCTAGTTCAGTCTTCAAAGTGGTGGGTCTACAATCTTTCGGCGCCTTTTATGATTTGCTAGGCCCGAGAACGTGGGGAGCAGCGGTGGACCCGCAATTAATGACTCCGTTTAATTCATTTAGCTCCATGGGAATTAACGCTATGATCTTCTCTCAACCCCTTTTCATCGTTCAAACGAAAGTGACATTTTCCCTGTGCATGCTGTTACTCTTCATTTCAGCATCCCGGGCGCTTGGTGAGGAATGAGTTCGTGGCCACTCAAAATTTTAAAGACCGTCTCTGGTTTCAGACTTAATCTAACAAGGGATCATCACAACTGAGCATGACGATGTTCGTCGATAGCGTTGGTTTTAATATAGAATTAACTGTAGTCATTAAAGAAAAATGTTCCCGTAGGAACTTTACAACGGATAAAATGAGTGATCTACTCGTGAACATGTTCTTCTTCCTATGGGTGTTCGTAGTGACCGACCCATCGTGCCCCGAGCCAGGTGCTAGATCATGGCTGTCCAAGCATGCCAGCTTCCCACTGATTGAACAAGGCATCGAGCCCCTCATCGAAGAAATCGTCTGTCGTGGGTTGACCAGCGGCAGGCAGAGCACCAGCCGACTGTTGCTCGAATGGAGGAGTGCGCACTCGCTGTACTTGTGACACGCGCTCTTGAGAAGTGTTGAAATGGCCTGGGAGGACATTCTGATCAGCTTTCAGTTTGCCGGTGGTCGGGTTGCTAGCTTGATTGATGCTTAGATTTGGTCGGGTATCTCTTGATGCCTGAGCATTACAATGGCGGTCGCCCCTAGCTTTTGAGCTCGAGACGGATTCCTCCCGGTTTAGCTCCGCTCGACGTTGTTTTAATAGCTTTCTGTAGGCAGCAAGGTGATTCCTGACCAGCTCCTTACTAAGCCCCGGTACATTCATGGCCTTAAATATGCGCGTCGGAGTTGCTGAGTCGATCCCCATTTGGTGAACCACGTCTAGGAATCTGGAATGCAGTTCAGGGGGCCAAGCGAACCTCCTCTTATCGTGGCCCAAAATTGCATCGATGGCTTGACGACTGATTAACTCATCTCCAGCAGGACCCGACCCTATCGAAAATTGTTGTGCATGAGGCTGATATGCTTTGAGATGGTCGGCGGTAACATCCAGCTCCTTGAAACTATAACTCCAATCAAAGCGATGCAAATCCCATCCCCCAGGAGGCATTTGTATCATCTTCGTAGGATCATCCTGCTCATGCGTGACTCCGGCAAAATCTGGTTGAGCAGGAGATGCCCCGAGGGAGTAAGGTGGTAAATGAACGTCTTCAATCATCGCGTGAGGCTTATCGGGGAATATCTTACCGAGGGCGACGAGGTTATCGCAATGAGGGCAAACTGTAATATTGAGAGCTTTTTCATACCTCATGTTTTCTGTTCGCAGCTTTTGGTTTTCTTCCTTTAAAATCTCGACCACCTGACGTTTGCGTTGAGCCTTCGATTTGGATCTCCTATTTTGAAACCAAAACTGGATCCTCGACTGATTAATCCCCAACTCCCGGCTCAATTCAATTCTCCACTTCTTTTTCATGTAATGGCTTTTACTGAAAAGGGTTTCCAGCATTTGGGTTTCCTCCTGAGAGTATTGGTGAGGACGTCTTCTTTTCCCGAGTTGAACATCGTGGATGTCGTTGTCGTCGTCGCCGTGATCTTGATTTCCGTTGCCAGAAGTGTTGGGCTCCATGGTTTTGGCGTTAGACTTGATCTTGGAATCTTCGAGATCCCTCTGTAGTTCAATTTCTGAGATTTTTGAGTCAGTCGCCTCTAGCAGCTGACAATAACCTCTTAAATATGTTGGATTGAGAAATGTTTGATTGGTTCTTGCCCACTCAGAGTTCTCCACTCTCTCATGTATGCTCACTCCCTATAAAGTTTTCTTCGAGTGACTTCGTATGTTTAGGAGACGCTCTTCAAGCATCATTAGGCAAACGTTCCCCCTCAAGACTTTGAATTTCTCGCTTAGCTTTTCAACGTGATGGGACTGCCAAATCCTGTTAGGGCTCTCTTCGATAGTTGCGCTTACCTCCCACCTAACTCCAATAATGATGATCCCGACAAATCTTTTACATCTTTTAATTGATGAGCCGGAAATCGCGGACCGAAACGAATCCAATGGTTCTCGTGAGGGGACCTCCTGCTTTACCCCCCTAACTGGGCTCCACCAGCATTATTACTGAGACCCTTCATCATCCTCGAGTTGCTATAAAATGAGGAATTAATGTATGGAAGGTTAACGTTCTCGCATAATCAGCTTCTTCCTTCTAATCTCTCTGTTAAACTCGTCTTATTCTCAAGCCAACCCAACGCAAATGGCCTCCTCTCCCGTACGCACTTTTTCAACTGATGTCTTGGCCTAGTGGGAAAAGCTTTACAACCTACTGGGTCGCGGTTACGCGCACATAACCGATCATTCTGCAACCGAGGATGCAATCTGTGTCCTGCTCGAGGACCTTGATACCACTTCTCTCGAAGGTACTACACTGGGGAGGGAATATAGAACTTTCCCGACTCTCTTTGCACACTCCTTAGAGGCCTATCGTGTTGCTAATCGGGAGGTTCTCGTGGCTCGCGTCTTGCGGGCTCGTTATGAGGATCGATCTGATCATTTGGTGCTGACCAACTATCTGGTTGATAGTTACAAAAAGGCCGTCGAGTTTGCTAATGAGCGGGTCGCGACGTTGCTTCGCGAGAGGAGAAATCTGGTGGATCAATTGGCCATATCCCTGACCACCGGCGAGCATGACCGCCGCAACGTCCTGTTGAGGCTTCAGAGCGACTGGCAGGAAGAACGGCTCGACAAGATAACCGAGGACATAGCTCGCGGGAATGGACTGGTTCGGGACCTGGAAGTAGTCACCGAAGAACACGAGGCCAAGGTCGCCGAAGTTAAGGGAGAATGCAGAAGTCTTCTCCTCAGGCTTGCCGACCACAACATGCGGAGCTGGGAGTATGAGCAGAGCATTAATAACATGGAGGGTCAGTTGGGATCCTTTGTGTCGTTAATTAGGGCTCACTTTGGCTTTACTTTTCCACCCCGACTTGTATGACATGCTTCTGAAAACCCTCCGCTGAGCAAAATAAATGAAAGTTCTCGTGTGTGTGTGTGTTTTAGCTTCTGTATGGTTCATTTCTTCGAGCATCCAAACATCTTCAACTTGAGTGAGCCGAACCATAATAGCAATAAGCCGAGCAAATACGTCCTGATTTTATAACTCGCTCATGATCAGATGGAAGAATAGTTGCAGATTTGTCCAAGAAAAGATTTCTCTATACTACTTGTTTTTCACCTGCAAATAAAAAGACAGAATCAGAAGGAATAATTTGAAAAAGAAAGCATAGACCCCTTTCAATCTTATGCTTGCTTGTGATTAATAAGGACAAGAACTTTTACAAGGGTTTTAATCTTGTGCGAAAAGTTTTTATCAATATTCCTCGAAAGAAAGCATACTATTGAAAGGAACGTAATTCACGATAATCGCTTTTGATTAATTTCGAGAGGAATGACTTACTCAAAAGTGCAAAACATAATAACGCGTTTTAAATTCAATTGAAGATATGGCATCCAAATTAAGGTCGTTCGCTAAGAACGAAAGTAGTTTGGACATCTATTTCGTCATTAAATTTGAAACTACGCTGATATTCTTGATCAATTATCGTGAATTACCAGTGGTGTACAACATGCATGAACCAATTCAAGTGTGTAGTTCCTTCTAGCGAAATTGGGGTTGGATTACCTCACATGACCAAAAGGTCGTGCAAGACTTCCAATTTTAATTTCCTCTAAAGGAATTATAAACTTGACTTGGGAGTATTCGGATGATTAGAAAAAATGCCACTATCACATTCCAATGACCCGTTAAAAGAAATACAACCAAGTTCCATCTGAATGTATACACCAATAGATCCCTAATACAATCACTCTAAGGGGTGAGATAGAGAAAACCTCAGTAAAAATAAACCCTATACAAGAGGACTAGTAATGGAAAATGAAATAAAGGAATGTGATCCTAACGTTTAAGGATGCCCCAGTTTTGATCTGTGCCTTCAGGATCACTTGCCCCAACTCGTCATCTTCATTGGATGATACCTCAATAATGTCCATAGTATGCTCCTTATCGCACACTCGGTGTTCGTCGTGGGATATCACCCTCCTCGTCTTCTATCAAGGACGTTAGGGACAAACGCACATATCTATCCTCGAAATGGCATTTAATCTAATCACCAGAATGCAATAAATGAAATGCATATATCTATATGAACAGTGACAGATTTGGGGGGATAGAGAGTCTTACCAACCCAACTCGTCGACTTATTGTGCGGTTTTAGGTGTACCAACCGCCCAGAGACATGCGCATGAAACAGGTGATGGTAAACTTCTAAAAATCAGAGGGTTTGGCACCTAAGGTTAAGGTTCCCACCTCGAGTTCTAGAAAGAGCCGATTCCATTGCACAGCTATCGTTGCATTGGGACTCGATCCATAGTTCGAAGTGAGCGGAATTGAAAAGTGGATTACCCCGTGTTTTTCCTCACGGAGATTTCATTTTCAATTCCTTCTATTGTGTTCCTAAAGGCGGCGCCCGGGGTTTTAGGCGCGGTTGTGTGTGTCCACGTGTCGTGATCATCACAATGCAAGTCACGCACAACAGTTTATCAATCAGCACTTCAAATCATCCACACAACATACATTCCTACGCCCAACCTGCATAAGACAATGTTAATCACAGACTACACCCCTTATTTCTCCAATCTGCAAAAACATATAACACCTATCGTAAGCGGACTTACCTCACCTTCAAGAGCGCCTGCATGGTTAGAAAAATCACTCAGCGTTTTAATTACGGCCTAAGTCCACTTGAGGTCTAGAACGATAGGTTCTAGAACAAAGTCCCCAGTGGAGTCGCCAGCTGTCGCGACCCGTCCGAAAGCGGACGCAACTAATGGATTACCGATCGCGGGCCTTTTCCCCAGCACCGGAGTGCGGATCGTGGGCTTTGGATCGACGCGGGCCCTCCCAAGCCCATACCAAATCGCGGCGGGAGTATTTTTCTGAGGGATTCGACGATAAGAGTCGATCGCTTTCGACCTTCAGTGTGGTCGTGGTGGCATGTGCAACTTGTGTATGCATTTGGAGTCGCCACCGGTCTTTCTTGGAGGGTAGACCGGAAACCTTACTGACCGATTGGGAGAGGTCGATCAGTTCTGCGGAACCAGAGATTTTGGGTTCGGGGACTTGGTTACGTCGGTGTCATTACCAACGCCCTTTCGGTACCTAACGCGAGTGATTTTCCTATTCAAGATTTCATGCAGATGAGTGGGGTACGAGTCCTAAATCTAGGAGTTCATGCAGATAGGAATGACTATCCTAGCAATCACAATCAATGATAAAGTGCACAAATCAATGAATTCAAATGTACAAATAAATCACATGGCATTCCTAATAAGGCCATATTGGTCTAGAGAAGCATCAAGCAGGCTTAGGAATGATTTAGACATGATTTTGCCCATCAGGGGCAAAATCGTAATTTTGAGACAAATGGGACAATTTGCCCAAAAAGGACAAAATCATCATTTCGGAATGAATCCGGAGTCAAAAACAGGTTTGGTCACTCAATTGACCCATTTCCTATTTTTTGGCAATTTTCGTGATTTTCGGGAATTTTAGAAACCGATTTACCATTCGAAGGGTAAAATCGTCATTTTCTAAAAATGGAAATGAAATGTGGAAATCTTAGACATAAGGTTTAGCCACCCATCTAGCCCATCACCAAATTCTAAGCAATTTCCACAATTCATCAGAATATCAAAGACGATTTACCCTTTGAGGGGTGAAATCGCCATTTTGGATTAAATGGGAGAAAATCCCAAAAATGAAAACAAATCGATTTTTTTGGTGTTTTCAGCCTTGGAAAATTTTTAGAATTTGTTTGGAATTTTCTGCAATTTTTCTCAATTTTTTTGAATTTTTCTTTAGTTTTTCATTTTTTTTAGCATTTTCTGATCGATTTTTTTTATTATTATTTTTTTAATAAAAAGCATGTCTTTGACAATAGATAACACTCAACCAGATAAATAAGCTAACCACTAGACTGAAACAAATACATGCAAATCAAGTCTATAAAGGCAATATTTTAGAAAAATAATTCTAATATACGGATCGGGTACGTAAAACATACCGGATTGGACACCGGCCTTCAATCGCCCAGCCCCAGCCTGCGACCATCTCCATGCCCGTTACCTGTCGATCGCCATTAGAATGTCAATAGTCAATTTCACAAATTAAGACTAAAATGATTTTTTTTTTTTAAAAAAAAAAAAAATCAAAATCAGATATTGTTCAGACACTGTTCCGACACTGTTCCGGTACTGTTCCGACACTGTTCCGACACGGCTCGGACACGGCTTCGACACGGCTCGGACACGGCTTCGACACGCTCCGACACGCCGACACGCTCCGACACGCCGACACGCCCGGACACGTTCCGACGACGGGACGGTGACCCGAGGCCGTTTCTGAGCTCCACCAGCGGCGCGTAGGCTTCACAAGCTCTGAGGAAGGAGGTAGGACTCCGGATTAGTCGCCGGAGGCGATAGCGCGCTTTGGCGATGACGGATTTGGCCCGATCCGAAACAAACCCGAACCAAACTCCGAAACGGGTGGAGGCCGCGGGTCTTGGAGTGTTCACGGCGGCTTTGAGGTACGACGGCTAGCGACGACGGCGGAAGGTGGGGATTCCATTTTAGGCGTCCACGAAGAAGAAGAAAAGAAAAGGAAGAAGAAGCTACGGGGGAGGAAGGAGAAGAAGAAGAGGAAGAAGGAAAAGAAAAAGAAGGAGGAAGAAGGAAGAAGAGGAGGCGACGGATGATGAGGGGGAGGGGGGAAGAGTAAAATAATAATAATAAAAATATAATAATAATAAAATAATATAATAATATAATAATATAATACTAAAAAGTAGAAATAATAATAAAATAATCAAAAGCGAAGACAAAATGATTAGTCTCCTTTTCCTTTTAAATGATGATGTTTTCACTCATTTTTCTTTTAATCATTATTAATATTTTTGCCTAATTCAATTTTATGGTGATCAGAGAACACCTAAAATCGAACCTGAATTTTACTATTTTATGAGGTCCTAAAGTAAAGAAAATTAAAAATAAAAATACCGTCTATTTGTATATATTTTTGTGACCTCGAATACTACTTTTTTTTATTTTCTTTTTTTTATATTTTTCAAAAATAATAATAAAAAAAAATATGAAAAATATGAAAAAATATTTTTTATCCAAAATGGTCCCTTTAGCTTGGCCAAAGCTACCAAAGTTGATTTTGTAATTTTTTTAGCTTTTTATGGATTTTCTATGAATTTTCGAAAAATAAAGGAAAAAAAATTGATCAAAATTTAGGTGTCAACAGTTGTCTAATAACATTTTAGTGAATCCCGTACGAGAGAGTGAAGTAGAGAAAGAGTGCTGAGTGAAAAATCTTGGTAGAAGCACAGTCCGCTTCTACTGAAGCAGTGGAAGTTCAAACAGTCACTCGTGTATTCTGTAATCTCTTATTCAAATACTTAGTGAAATCCAGCCAGTAGGCTGTTAGTGTGAGAGAGTGGACGTAGGCCCTCAAAAGCCGAACCACTATAATCTCGTGTGCAACACTTTCATACTCTTTCTGCCTCTATCAACTGCATCTATCAACCATCTGGCAGAAGCACTGCAATACTTTGCTATCACTTGTGTTATCTCAATTTCGATTATTTTATTAATTCCGCATTATTTGTCGAAATTCGATATATACACCTATTCACCCTCTCTAGGTGTATAGCCTAGCCTGGAACAACACATATACTCATTATGCACACATTGTCGTCTTCACCAACATTGAAACCTTCCTCAGAATCATATAGCATTTGGTGTTCAGCTACAATTGCATAAAACTGTGAAATTCCCAACATACTAGCCTGACGTGCATACTGCTGGATCATCGTAACCATACCATCATTATGCACCTCCGTCATTTCATATGTAACACAATTATATGCTACAACTGGATATTTACATATCAACCTGTCAATGTACTGGTTTCCTATTAGATTCAACGCGCTCTCAATCATAGCACGTAACTCATCGAAAGTGGATATGTTTGCAAACTCGAACGTGGTAGATTGTCCCCCTTCGTAACCATGTCCATGTTCATTTTGAACTACTCTGCCTCCCCAAAACACAATCGCAAAAGGTGTTGTCGACATTCTGTTAAATAAGAATATTACAAATTATTTCTAGTATACAAGTTAGTAAATATTCATTGCGTACATATAAATTGAATACTCACAATGAGAATTACTCATATTCGGACCAATTTGTAATTTCTGAAAAGTTCGAGGATCAGTTTGTATTTTCTGAAAAGTTCGAGGACAAAACTGTAATTTTTAAAAAGTTCGAGGACCAAATTTGTAATTTACAAAAAGTTCGAGGACCAATTTATAATTTTTGAAAAGTTAGACGACCACATTGTAATTTCTCAAAAGTTAGAGGACCAAATTGCAATTTCTCATAAATTCAAGGATCAAATTGTAATTTTTTAAAAGTTCGAGGACCAAATTGTAATATCTCAAAAGTTCGAGGATCAATTTGTAATTTTTGAAAAGTTAGAGGACCAAATTGTAATTTCCCAAAAGTTCGAGGACCAATTTGTAATTTCTTAAAAGTTAGAGGACCAAATTGTAATTTCTCAAAAGTTAGAGGACCAAATTGCAATTTCTCATAAATTCAAGGATCAAATTGTAGTTTTTTTAAAAGTTCGAGGACCAAATTGTAATTTCTCAAAAGTTTGAGGATCAATTTGTAATTTTCGAAAAGTTAGAGGACCAAATTGTAATTTCCCCAAAGTTCGAGGATCAATTTGTAATTTTTTAAAACATATTATTAATAACACCTATAAGTTACACAAATGATGCAGAAATAAATAAAAATCAAATAAATAAATATATGCTTACGAAAATGCAAAAAAATTATTACAATGAAATTTACCTCAAATTATCGCAAAGAAAACATGCTCCGAATTTACAAGCTTAACCTGCCAAGAGAAAACACCAGAGAAAAACGTTAGTTTTGCTCGAACACAACAAACATATTAACAATATAAATAACACCAAATGTACTATAAACTTATTGCGACGGAAAGCACTAGAGAAAGCTTAGTGAGGGAGTAAGAGTGCGACAAAAATTAAGATAAAAGTGGGAAAGGAAACCGCATGAAAATGAGGGACGAGAGGAGCGCGAGAGCTTCTGGGAGTAAGGGAAGAAAGCAGCGCAAATGAGTAAGAAGGGAAAGCGTAAATAGGAGGAGAAGAGGGGAGGGATTGGCTCAACTATAAGTAGAGCCGAACCACTTGCTGTAGCGTTCAGCACCATGCTGAGCGGGCCGCGGCAAATGGGCCTCCGTTAATGGGGGCCGGCGCAGTATTTAATTTGATTTTTTAATACTATTTTGATAAATTATTTTTAAAAAATTTTATTTTGAAAATTGCTCAAATTTTAATGGTGAATATTTGCGTCAATTATCTAACCACGAGAGGTTAGCATCGACGTCTCTGTTATGTTACACGAACACGTGCTGTCGATATTTTTTTGCGTATCAGACACACTCGCATATCCCATGGTGTAATCTAGGAAAATTCAAAAAATTTGAGGGCAAAAACGTAAGTGGAGAAAAATCTGAAAATTCACTAATTGTTAAAAGTAAATTTTAATGGTGGAATATGAATTATGTAGTGCTTGTGTTTTTTTCCTCAAAGTTACGTAATTTCAAGATAATTTATTATTTAATAATTAATTTTATAAAAAAGTTACTTTTAATTTATATTACTACATAATTATGTAGTGCTTGTCTTTTTTTCCTCAAAGTTTACGTAATTCCAATATAATTTAGTAGTTAATAATTGATAATATAAAAAGTATAAATTACAAGTCAATTTTAATGGTGGAATAAGAATTGTGTAGTGCTTGTCTTTTTTTTTTTTCTCAAAGTTTACGTAATTCCAATATAATTTATTAGTTAATAATTGATAATATAATAATTATAAATTACAAGTCAAATTTAATGGTGGAATAAGAATTGTGTAGTTTTTGTCTTTTTTTTTCTCAAAGTTTACGTAATTCCGATATAATTTATTATGAAATTGATAATATAAAAAATATAAATTAAAAGTAAATTTTAATGGCGGAATATGAATTGTGTAGTTCTTGTCTTTTTTTCCTCAAAGTTTAAGTAATTCCAATATAATTTATTATTTAATAATTACTTTAATAAAAAATATAAATTAAAAGTCAATTTTAATGGTAGAATATGAATTATGTAGTGTTTGTCTTTTTTCCTCAAAGTTTACGTAATTTCAATATAATTTATTATTTAGTAATTACTTTTATAAAAAATATAAATTAAAAGTCAATTTTAATGGTGGATTATGAATTATGTAGTGCTTGTCTTTTTTTCCTCAAAATTTACGTAATTTTATAATTTATCATTTAATAATTACTTTTATAAAAAAGAAAATATAAATTAAATAATTATAAATAAAAAAACAAAATTGGCTTTGGGGCCCCAATCGGCAATTGGGCCGCCGATTGGGGCCCAAAAGCTAATTTACACTCCAATCGGCGGCTCAATTGTCGATTGGGGCCCAAATTGTAATTTAGACCCCAATCGGTGGCCCAATTGCCGATTGAGAGTCCCACTTGACAGTTGGGCCGCCGATTGGGGCCCAATTGTGAAATTGGGTGCCAATCGGCGGCCCAATTGCCGATTGGCACCCAATTCGGTAATTACTTTTTTTTTACTATTATTTTGGTAAATATTTTTAAAAAAATATTTATTTTGGAAAATTGCCCATGGTTAGAAGGGGCTGCTGCTAAGGAGGGAAGGCATTAAATTACGATAGGACTTCAAATTAAGTAGATAAGAACATTTTTCTAAAGGGGTCGAATGGAACATCTTAAATTCATAGGCGAAACCGCTTACTAATTCTTGTAATTTGTAGCAGGCCGGGTAGATCAAAACAAAAAAACGCTTGCTTGTTTTAGAAAAAAAAAAAGGGAAGGAAATTAGCGAAGTGTTGGTTGAAGAAGAACAGGGTGCAGAGAAGTAGGTGATGTCCAGTTTTTATCATGTCCGATAAAAAAAGTTAACTATTCAACTCGAAAGACGCAATTAATAGAAATTTATGGTCAAAATTGATGAATGGCGACGCCATAAAAAATTTTCAATAAAGAGCAGAGATGTGCACAATTAGGCAGCCATTTTTCTATGAAAATTCTAATGTGTGTCGTCGGATTTCAGTACTAGCCAGAATTATGCATGATATTATAGCTCTCAAATCCCATAACTCTTTAGACATTGCTCGTGAAATAGACACGATCCAAATAAACAGAACCACGTATCGAACATGCAAAAAGTTATTGGTCGATATGAGTCCACATTAGCGAGTCGGGCCTTGTTGATTAACTACTAAACTTGGAACTGCGGAGTTCAATATCTTTATCCAATCCCTGGGAAAATGTCAATTTTTCCGTAACATGTCATCTACTGTGCAAAAAATGATAGGAGGAAATGCTTTCAATGGAAAAATGACCAAAAAAATTCCTAAACATATTGCATTTTTGTGCCACTTCAATCTATCTGGCCAATTTTGACTGGAAAATCGCATTCGTCGACATCGACGGTCCTACATGGCGTTGCCAGTACTGACGTTGATGTTTTCTTTAATGCTATTTTATTTTATTTTTTAATTTATTTCTTTTTTCTTTTCCTTCTCTTTACTTCTTCTTTTTTTGCGCTAAGGGATGGCCAAGGTCGCCAGCACTAGGCAAGGGCACTGCGGCCCTCGCCCTGCCACATCCTCCCCCCCTCCCAACCCCAAAAAATGTAAATAGAAGGAAAATAAAATAGAAAAAAATCACAAAAAAATTAGTAAATTACAAATATTCAAAAAATTATTTATATGTTATTAAACAAAGTCTACATCAGCACCGACCGATATCCATGTCAGCAATTTCGGGCAAAAATTGGCCTGGTGGACTGAATTTGCATAAATACAAAATTTTTAGGACTAAATCGGCAAAAATAAACTGTTTAGATTGAATCGACACATTTGTGATGGGTTTAAGATTTTATTTGGGTAATTTCCTCCCCTCCCCCGCCCCCACCCCCGCCCCGGCCCCATTCTCTTTCATTCGAAATAATTGGTCATGCCGAAAATGCGAGCACTCAAATTATATCAAGACATGTACTTATTGTGGCTAAGAAGTAATTTGGCACATAAATCTTTATACTTATCTTCATGTGTAAGTCAAATTTCGGCCTTGTACTTAACGTGGATATATATAATAAAATCGTTGGACGATGACATGGTTTAAAAGAGTTTCGATTCGTGCTTTTATTGTTCTCCGGATCGCCGCGAGCCCTCCTCCCTTTTTTGTCTGCGGGGCCGCCACACTCGCTTGACCTAAAAATGACAAAAACACTAGAAAACCTTAACATAACATCAAAGGATTTAATACATTTTTAAATATACCTAGTGCTCCAAAGAGAGTTTACAGCCTCCGCACAATGACATGGCTATTGATACAAACGCAATGTACAGAAAACTATAATGATTACTACGCAAAATATTTATTGAACATAATTCATGTCTTATGAAATCACTAAATCTTCAAGGATTTAGGAGGATATAAAGCATTGTAAATCGAGGGACTTATCGAAAATGAAATTGTTATTTGACCTGTTTAGATAACAGAATTTAGAGTGAGAAGCAAGGGTTGGATTCCCCCAGAAGGTAATCTTATATGTTGTTGGTTTCTCCTCTTTTGAAATCAGTTTACTTCGGCAATAGTGAATCAAGTTATCGCTTTATTTATTCCTTTTTCAAATTTAGGGCCCCGCGTACTAATTCTTTTGATTTCTACCAGATTAGATAAGGAAGAAGAAGCACAGAAAACGAATTGTGCAACCTGTTTTTTCTTTGAAAATTCGAATCTAGATGGTATACTAATTAACACTTTGATTCTATAGCTTTCACATCACATATCTGGTATGACATTGCTTGTGAGTCGGATCCATTTGGATTGAGCCATTAAACCGGAAACATTTGAATGCAATATCTTTATGAAATCCTTCTCAATTATGTCAAATTTTTTCCACGAGATGTAATCTATAATCTGCCAAATGATTAAAAGAAAATGCTTTTACTACTGTGCAACCCAATTTGTTTCATTAAGAGAGTATAGCTAAAATTATTTATGAATACTCATAGGCTGCATGAATTTTTTTCTCTCTTTATACAAGCCACGATTAGGATAGTTAATTGTCACTTGTTAGCAAAATTTACATGTACCGTGATAAAATATATCATGATACTTTGGGGATCACTCCCTTTATCATTCGAAATAAGTGGATCCGATAAAGTTTGTGCATTTAGGGAATTGGTCATGCCGAAAATGCAAAGGCAGTACCTTATTATGGCCGAGAAGAACAAATGGGGGTCGGCATGACTTCAATAAATTCGAGAGATTTTGCGAATGCCAAAGTCATGTTATCTGACATAAGATTTATAACATCTGCACAAACTTCGGTGACGCTGAAAATTTTCGCTCAAGCTTTATTAAAAATCATTTTGAAAGTGACCTAAATCCTTCAAATTGTTTGGATCATACGAAAAGCTAAAAACCTTCTAAGCTTGATCACTAGGATTCAAGCTTAGTAATTGCACAAGCTGAGCCTAAGTATAGTAGATCTACACGCGTCTTCCTCGTTATCTTCTTCAAAGCGTTGCCCTTCAATGCCATCAAAAGCTCGATTGCAATTTCGGGACCGTCCCACCAGCAGCCACAATTTGTCGCACCAGCTGCAATTCACACTCGAAAATGGCCGACGAATCATTCACAGGAATACACAAAAAATTTACCAGTCAGTTGAAAGTAGATCAGCGGAAAGAGATCATTAAAAACAAATTTCGCTGTACCCACGTCGAGAAGAGTTTCGAGCTTGCTTTTCACGAGGAAGAATTCTTGTTTCATTTGTTCCAGACATCTCAGGTACCTGCAACGAAATCTATCTCTTTCCTCGTGATCTTGAGGTTTCATAAGCCTATGGCTAAAGCAATTTGATGTATATTTTCTTCAGCACATTCAGAAACAAAATATTTGGGGAAAAACACACCCGGGATTGTTTTCCTCCTGACAGGAGCTGCGGAGGTTGCGGAAGGCTATGCAGGTATTCCTAAGTTTCGGTAACCCTATGCTGTCAAACAAAAAAGTCAACGCTTTCTCATCAACCATTGCACAAACCCTTTTGTGTCTGCAATCCAAAGCTTAAAAATTTCACCCTTTTTTAAATGAAATGCCACGCCCAGGGAAAGCAATTAAGAAAGTTTGACATTCTTCCAGAAAAAAAGTTTTCTTTAGAAAAAGAGAAAAAAAAAACAAATGGATCGAATTCGACACATTCATTCAAAGAAATAAGGAGAACTTTTATCTGTACCTACAGCTGCCGCTCTCTAGCCGGTCAACATGAACGTCTACCATTTTGAAGTCCACATTTTGCTGAACTCTATATAGAGAGAGAGAAGTTAATGAACTTTTCACAGGATGAAGCAAACTGGAAAAACCCAGCAATGCTGAAGAGATGATGAAGAGCATCAAGGAACGGAGCGAAAAGGGAGGAAAAAAAAATAAGAAAGATGGTTGGTGTGTTTTTACAAATCACTGGAGAGATCATGGAGCGACTTCTCAGAATCAGTCAAGAAAAGAGTCACCACTTCCACAACAAAACCTGGGTTGGTCTTATCTTCAAGTTCCTGAAGCTGTAAATACTGAGAATCCAGAATTCCCTACTCTCTCACCCAGAAGGCCAAAAAAAAAAGGCACGTTACAAACAAGAAAAGAACATCGACGGGCCTAGACTTCACATGAATTTTGTGTGATTGTTACCTCTCTGAGCAGAGAAATCCTGTAATCAGCCAACCTCCTCTGCATTTGCGGCAGACCGACGTCCATGGTCAGACCTGTTTGTTTCTCACCCTCAAAACCAACACGGCAATCTCACAGAACAACACAAGGCAGACCCACTTTGTCTTTAAGCCAATAAGCTGTGGATTTAAATGATGAAACAGAGAAAACTTTGCGGTTCCTGTTCAAACCGAGACCATAAAATCTAAAGATACCTTGAAAGCGATTTGATGAATCTAATCGCACGGGCAAAGATACGAACTTTACTCAGTTTTGCGGATGAGGTAGGTTTATACAGGACCGAACTCTTAATGATATTTGGATTCGTGCTTTTAGATGATCAGGATCGCGAAAAAAAAAAATTAAATTCCAATAAGGTTTTAAATTAAGTAGATAAGAACTTTTTCTGAAAGGGACGGAATTTTTCTTGAATCCATCCGCGAACTACTTACTAATTCTTTTAAATTTTCTAGTAGATTAGAAAAAATAAGAGCGCATACTTATTTTGAAAAAAATGTTGAGTCCAATATCTTTATGTAACCCTTGGGAAATGCCATAATTTTTCCATAAGAAGTCATCTAATTTTGCAAAGGTACAAAGAAATGCTTTTATAACTCTGCAACCCGAGTTGCAGACTTGTTTTATAAGGGGGAGTGTAGTGCGCGCCCTAGGCTATACGATTCTTTTTCAATCAATGATCAGCTCAGTTAATTGTCACTTTTTCGCAAAGTTTACTTCTAGTCATAATAAATTGTATCATAAAATCTTAATTGGGGAGCTTTTATCACTCGAATAGTTGGACGTGACTTGGACATGACTTGTCACGGGCTCAGACATTTGAGATTTGAGATTTGACGGGCCCATATGGCGACTCGGGGCTATCAGGACTATTTTGGATCGTTGGAGCACTCGAGCTAAGCATTTTCTATGTAAATCGGCTTCTATCGAAGGCAATAAATCGGCTTCTATCGAAGGTAGATCGCGTAGAGAGAGAAGATATTGAGAGGGAGAGACTCTAGGGAAGAATTATTTGTATTTCTCTGAGGATGATTAAATGAACTCTCCTTTATATAGTAGAGTGCATTTTATTACAACCGTAGATATAGCTTTCATTTATCGGCTATGATATCTCATCTTACTTTCCATAATATCATTTTCCAAAATAAAACGGCATATTCTAGAATATATTCCCAGACCTATAGCAAATTACCCATTCGACCGTCCTAGGAGCATTCTAGATTATTCTAGAGAAAATTTGTAGAAAACTCTAGACAAATCCTAAGGGTCCAAGACACAGCAAGACTTGGGACATCTCTGGATCATGGTCACGGTCGTTTGGGACTTGAAAATCTCGGACTATGACAACTCCCCTAGTCATTTTGAGCGCCATTCTCGGTGCTCCTGGCTTGGGGTTTTTCTTCTTCTTCGCAACGGAATTCTTCTTCTTGTTTCTTTTTTTTTTAAATTGTGAAAACAATTAAATCCAAATTGTGAAGGAATATACTTTTGTGGTTGAAAAGTAGAACTCGATATGACTTTAATAAATTTGAGGGGTTTACGAAATGCCAAAGTCATGTTATATGGTACGGGATTCATATGATCTATATAGGTCTATGAACGCTGAAGATTTTTCATTCAAGTTTTATTACATAGTGAATATCATTTCCATAGTGACATAATTTCGTAGTTGCTCAGCCTATGAACATGCCCAGACAGACCACTTTGCTACTATTATAGTAGCTTCTGTATGCTTCTTCTTCTTCAAAACATGCCCACTATTACCATCAAAAGCTTCGTTGCACCCTGGGGATCGACCCACCAGCAGCCACAATTTGATTCTCCAGCTGCAATTCAGGTTCGAAACAAACCGAGGATTATCAGAATGATTCGGAGAAGTAGATTGAAGACTCACCAGTCTGCGAAGTAGTTGAGAGAAATCATTCAAAAGAATTCATCTATACCTACCTCGAAGAGAGGTTCGAGCTTGCTCTTCACAAGGAGGAGTTCTTCTTTCAGTTGTTGCAGACATCGGAGGCACCTGCGACAAAAATTTCATCTCTTTCCTCACGATCTTGAGGTTTCATAAGCCCATTCTGTCCCTAATATTGGCGGCTAAAAAATCTCATATTCTTTATGGGAAAAACGACAGGCGGAGTACTTCGCATTCGCGAATAAGAGATGCCGTCAAGAACTCACTCAGTAAGGTTTCTCGCCCGAAAGAAGTCTAGGAAGGCGATGCATGCATTCTTAACTCTCCTTGCTCCTATGCTGTCAATCAAAGTCATGAACTTTCTCATCAACCATTGCACATACCTTTATGTCTCTGCAACCCAAAGCTTAAAATTTCACATCTTCAACAGGAATGCCACTCTTAGGAAAAGCGATCAGAGAAAGCGACATTCTTCATGAAAATCTTTGTTTGGAAAAGAAATAAGTGGACAAAAATTGATTCATGCATTTGAAGAAAGGAGGAAATTTGTCAACACCTGGAACTGCTGCCCTTCAATTGGTGAATACGAGCCTCCACCCTTCTGAAGTCCACATTTTGCTGAGCTCTACATTAGAGAGACAGAGAGAGATCAATGAACTTCTCACAGGATGAAGCAAACTAAAAAGAAAAAACAGGAGTGCTGAAGAGATGTTGAAGAGAGCATCAAGAAACAGAACGAAAAAAAGAAGGAAAAAAAATGGACGGTCGGTGTGTTCACAGATCGCTGTAGAGATCACGGATCAGGTTCTCAGAATTAGTGAAGAAAAGAGCCACGGTCTCCAGTATAAAATCTGGGTTGCGCTCATCTTGCCGTTCCTGAAGTTCCATGAACATAGCATCCAGTATCCCCTGCTCTCATCCAAGTGCCCACAAAAGGAGGAAAAAAATGCACATTACGAAGCCGAAAAAAGAACATCGACGGGTCTGCCTAATGCAAGAGCAGAGAGAAAGAGACAGAACCACTTAAAGACTTTGCATGAACTTGGTGCGGTTCTTACCTCTCTAAACAGGGAGTCCCTGCAATCAGTCCACCTCCTCCGCATTTGCCTCAGACGCGGATCCATGCTCTGCTCTGTTTTTTTCTCACCCTCCAAACAAACACGAACTCAAACAGAACGAAACCAGACCGACCACTTTGCAGCCAATAAGTTGGTGGCTTTAAATAGGGGAGGATCATACTAATAGTCCCCGAGTGCAATATCACCGTCAGATTTTTAATTTGTTCAATATAACCTTTGCACAATTTCTATATGATCAATCGTGACGTTGAATCTTTTTGAATTTATTCAATGTTAGTATCGCAACTTTCCATAACAAAGTCAAATAAATCCTCCATAGTCCATACCATTCACCAATCTTTATAATTACACTATTGTCCGGATTTTAAACTATCTTTTCATTTCAATCTATTTCGTAAATAAAAAAACAACATAATATCTTTATAATCATTGCTTTTGGGTCTGATAGTTCCATTCAAGAATATCTTAATTTGTCATCTCTATAATAGTAAAGTTAGCCTCATTTAGAATTGCATTGAATTGATAAATCTACTACTTGTTTTCCTAATTTAGAAATTTGTTAAATTTAATTAAGAAAGCACAAAACACCAAAGCTTGGAAATTTTACATGTCTAAAGTATTAGGAACGATTGATATCATTTTTAATAAATTAGGAACAAGATTTATCTGATCATAGGCATGATTATGAACAAACAAATTGATACCATTTTTAACGAAAGCACTTAATATCAAAATAACAGAAATATGGACCTGATATAACTCAAAATAAGGTTCTACTTTTACTGTTTCAGAGACTATAAGCTAAGATATGCTAAAATGGAACTATCGTAATATTTGCAAAGAACAAAATGGTAAAAAGGTAAGAAAATAGATACGCAATTTTTTTTTATTTAGGAAATCGACAGAAATGAAAAGATTTTTAAAATTTGGGCAACAGTGCAGTTGTGAAAACTTGTCAATAATACCGGAAGACTGACTTCGCTTTGTCATAGAGAGTTGGTGGATAAAATCGAATAAATTAAATGTTCATCGACTAAGATCGAAAATTTAGGAATAGTTCGGCAACTAAACTGAACGAATTAAAAGTTCAAGGTTGACTATGCGCGTCTGGCCAAAGTTTAAAGACTAATAGTGATGTTTTTTTCCTTTTAATTAAAAAAAAAAAAAAACATAGAGGCATTTTCCAAATCCTGTGAATTATCAGTTCAATTGGAGGCCATAAATGCTAAAGAAACCTTGAAAGGGATTTGATGAATTTATCTGCATTTGGTTTTGCGGAAGTTGTCGGTTTATACAGCACCAGAAGCTCTTAATGATGCTTTGGATTCGTGCTTTTATAGTTGCTTCTTGTATTGCCGCGGGTCTCGTCTCTTTTCACCTGTTGTCTTAAATCAGGGTCGACCTAAAAATGGCTAAAGAACATAATAAATAAATAAAACCCCTCGAAATAGCACCAAAACGAGTGTCGTTTTGGAGGTAGCTGCTATGATCAAATGGATGTGGAGTAAGAATAAATAGAATCACCTATCGAACCGGTCAAAAGTGTTTGTGTAACATGAGTCGACATTTGCGAGTCAAGTCCATGTTAATTGAGCCATTAAACTTGGAACCACACGTCCAATGTACTTACGGAATCCTCAGGAAGATGTCATAATATATAGGGTTAATATTAGGAAAAATCCCAAATTTGTATCAGTTTGGGACTGCAAAAGGATTAAAAGATATAGCATTAATATCATGAAAAATCTCCAACTTGTACATCTGCGATAAATTTACCCCAAATCGGTACACCAGTGACCAATTTATCCTCAGTTAGTTTCCCTTAAACTGCAGAGTTTGATGACACATAGAAGTCGACGGGCGTACCGTTGTGGGTTTTCCATTTTTTTAACCAAATTAACGGAGCGTAAACTTGTCAGGTATACCGATTTGGGGTTTTTGGTTATCAAAAAATTGATTTGGGAAAAATTTGTCACATGTTTCACCAAACATGTACCATGCAACCCAACTTGTTTTGTTAGTAGACTAGATACAAGCCACCTTTTTTAATCATTGATTGGCATGGTTAGTTGTCGCTCGTTAGCAAAGTTTACTTTTACCTGTATTAAAATAATATCATAAAAAAGCCTCGAGTAGTCACTCCGTTTATATGCATTTATGCGGATTAGTCATGTACACGAAATGCGCCCACCTAAATTGTTAAGAAATGCATTTATTGCGGGGGAGAATTATGAATGGGAATCGACAAGGTTTCGATGAAAACCACGAATGCGGAAGCCGTGTTATTTAACATAGGACTCATATGATCTCCCGAATTTCAAGCTTTGTTAAATACCATTCTCAAAGTGACGGGATTTCCTTAGGCTGTTAGGTCCGTTTTAAATCGGTAGACTTTCAATTTTCTTAGGAGTTATTATTGGTTTAAATTGAAAGAATATCCTAAAAGTGAGCTCCAGATTCAAACTGAAATGGGATTTAAGATCTTGGGAAGAGGGTATCGAAGGCATAGAACTGCAGCAATGAATTGTTAAGCAGCATGTCGACTTGTGATCATGCAACTGGTGCATGGAGGAAGGGGAAGAAAATCTTCCATCGAGCCATTACCATCGTCGTAGAGATTCGGAATGTGGAGATAATCGAGCGTTAGCAACTCAGACGTGTGACCCTCATGCTGGCAAAATCTGTGAATAAACGCATATGATTGTCTTAAACTAGTTCAGCTTCACAATACAATATTAAGAAACAACAGGGGTACACCAACAAAAAACCTCGTGTCATTTCGACCCCAAAAAAAAAAAAAATTCCAAAGAGGAGTTGAACTTGTGGCCGTGTGGTGGCCGTGTGGGTACAAACAAGAGGAGTATAACGAGCGATGCGCAAACTCGAACCTCCAGTCTTCAACATACCTTGCAACTCCTCCTACAATAACCAGGGAGATCAGCCGTTCCGACCATGTACTCGGGATTCTTGGTGCATTCCCCGAGTGCAGCCCATCTGTCGCAACTCTCGTTCATGTCCTTGCAGTTCCCGCCTTCGCCAATTATCTTGTCGAACGAGTCCACGTGAATCCACTTCGTAGCCGACCATTTCTCGCCTTCAATCACTGGACAACCCGCATGAAGGCTGATCGGGTCAGGGACAGCTTCCGTCGTGAGACTGAAGAAAAGAAGCGCGTCGCCTTTTCTCGGTTTCACTATTTATTCACAGCATTCAGTCAGAAAATAACGTAAGCACATAGACAGGCTGCGAAACAAACGGACACTAAAACATGGGCTTACCTGCGATCCCTTTCTTTGCACATTCAGATAGATTGTCATCTGTGCTAGAAGCTCTACGACGAGGAGGATCCTATCAGATGAAGCATAATGTCACTATTACTCAGTCCTTGAACAAAGTTCAACAGGAAAACAAAGCCCAAAGGTGTTCAGCATCATAAACAAAACCATGGCTACTCTACTAACAGGCCTGATGATGCTCCACCTCAATATCCATATCTTTTTGGGTCGCAGTACTTTGACTCGACCAGCTTAATCAAGTCCCCACTCATTAGACCCAAAAAAAAAAATTCCACACTCATTCATGAATAGTTTATTGGGAACAAATCCGTAGACAAATCTACGGCATCTATGAGGGCATTTCTTCATAAGGAGACAAAACCCTCACTTGACTCCAACACAACCTTATGTTAACAAAGATATGACTGAAAGTATGTCAAAACATGCGGGATGTACATCTGACAAGTCTGTAAATGCTTCAGCCTCTGGGTACTAACCTCCGCGTTCGGAAAAACTGTTTCACCACCCTTCTCCACATCAGTAAGATACATGAGCACTGTTGCCACGCGATGTCCACCTCGGGCAATATTCACCTTATCAGCAAAGTAATCATAGTGCGGATCGTATTTCTGTCCATGCTCATATCTCAGCACTTGAATATCTTCTCCATTTTCTGAAGGTCAAAAGCACCATATATAAGTTGTCTCACTCATCCACCAGAAGGAGAAATCAACATGAAATACCCAAAAAGTACAAAAACAACAACAATTATCATCCATCAATACCACCGGCCATGTTCTTCTACTTCATAACCAACATCTAAGATACTGACAAAGGACAAATCATTGCCAGATGAGGTCACTCACTATCATTAATCAGGACATATCTTTGATTGTAGGAAATGATGTCTCACTGAATGAACACTTGACGGGTTTCTGAAGACCTCGAAAGCCTTTCTATAACCCAGAGACGACCATCAACAAAGTCATCATTTTCATTCAAGTCCATAAGTATTTGTCTAAGCAACAACATGGCGCCATAGCTGACCACCTCACTCCCGAGTATCATTTGTAGTTATGATTGATATAGACAAATAAAGTTGGTTAAAGTAAGACCAGTGCTTTGATCATCAGCATCGATGGGTATCACTTCAGCATCAATGTCAAAGCCAAACAATCTACCTACAAGTATCTCATCTCAAGCCCTTGGTCTCCCTATCTGCTTTTCCTGCTATCTACTCTGACATAATATTCGACCTTTACTTTCAATTAATTAACTTTCAAGGAAACTTTGTAAACCGAACAATCACTAAATGAGCATCTCATAGGTCATGCACATGGGACCAATACTAGAACTGAACTTGCACTACCATCATCCAAGGGAACTCTGTTATAACTTCCAGGCTAAATAACACTGGTACAGCTTAAAAGTATGTAGACCAACAAGCTAGTACTTCATACAAAGCATCTGGTTCTTTTTTTTCCCCAGTACCACAGATAAGGAAAAATAAGAATACAACAATCAGCGATCACTCTTTGAGCAGATTGTTGTTCAGCATCAAGTAAAATACGCTGCAGAGCTCAAATTTTGGCCCATAGTGCAGGCTATATGAATTAGAACTGAAAGATCAATAAGCAGATCCTTCTGGAAAGAAGAGAATTAAACAATGCTTATAAGGATATAGTATACCTTTTGGGAGAAAGGTCCATGTTGAAATCTTCTCCTCTACCCCAGCAACAATAGGATCCTATAACAGACATAATGATTTAAAACAAGTGCGATGAAGGACATGAAAAGTAAATTAGAAAAACAAGAAATGGATAAGAAGACAGTTTTCTCGATGGCAGCTCTCTTCTATTGACATATTGAATAAATGATATAATGTACTGGTGCAAACATATACAGACGGTATTACAAACACATGGCATGGCATGCTGACCCAAGTAGCGATTCTTCCACCCATGCCCTAAAGCTAGACAGCAAAGGTTCTGTGAACATAAAAATATATTTTTCCCCAACAGAGTGAGATTTGGCAAATTCAACTCACCTCATGCCTTCGCAAATTATTTACTTACAAGGAATAAAAATGAACAGGAATTTCAAAAGATAGGAATCACAACTCCAAGGAAGTCAGTCTTTCTTTCTCTCCTCCGCTTAAGTACAACACAAATCAAACAACTGAAACCTAATTCTTGTGTGCATAATGGCACAACATCATAAGCATTAAGCATAGAATTTCAAATAAAGATCCAGCGAAAGAATGAAGGGTAAATAGAACTAACTTTGGCCTTAGGAATAAACATCCCCGAGCTGGTCCGGACTTCGCTGAGCTTGCTCTTTCCCGACAAATTATCCGCCACCGCAGATCTCTTTAACTCTGATTTCGCCTGTACCACAATATCAAGCAACTTAAAGAGAATACTCACAAGTCTCATCATATGAGAAAAACACACATTGGACCGTCCTCCATCAGCAAAACCCGCGACTGCTCGTTCGATTCAACAATCTGCGGAATCGAACTCAATCAACAAACCCAAGCAATCCGAAGACAGATTAAGTTGCAGTAACAAAGGGGCACTCACCAGAGAGATCAAGTGGTCGCATTCCAAGTCCGTGAGGAACCCTTCGTACACGAAAGCTCTGAGGAAAAACACCGTCAAGTTCAATTCTTGACCAAACAAAAGTGATGTCGCGAGTGAGCAGCGAACTGGGTTTGCTTTAGAACTTTGAAATTAAAGTGAAGAGAGAACGGACCTGGGTTTCCATGAGACTTGCCTGACCTTCGCAGGGGAGATGATGGAGCTGGCAGAAGCTGCGCGCGAGCTCGGACAGTGAACGAGGATCGAGCAGATCGCAAGCAACGAGAGGGATCGTAAGAACGAAGGTACGAACATGATGATGTGGTTCGAGATTTGGGGATCTTGCGGGGAAGCGAGATTTGGAAGGCAAAAGAAATGTCGGCTATCTTTCTGGGAAAAGCGTTGATTTTTCAGTTTGTCCTCGGTTTTCAACTGTCCATATCGATCGAGTCCCGATCCCATGGGGATTTGTAATTAATTTCGTACGCAGACGCGTCCCCCCGAATTTTCTCCGTTTGTCAAGAGTAAGAAAAAAAAGAACAACCTGCGGTGGCAGAGTACGACGTCGTGCGGCAATGATCCCCTTGACTTTGCATTTGGTCGTGCGAATATCGGAAGGACATTTCTCTAAAAGATTCTTTTTTTTTTGTTAGCAATTATCGTCGTTCTTACGAAGCAACTCCATAATTATCTGAGTATCAAGCTCAAAGGCACATAGAGTGGGCCTTAAGAATGTTGCCCTTGTGGAGGTTCATGTTAATCGAGTTTGGACAACACCGCCATAAATTTGCGTTTAGTCGTGCGAATATCATAATGATATTCTCTTAAAAGATTCAGTTTTTGCTTATGGGCTGGCATGGTCCTTTTTTAGCACTCGGTTAATCGGATATGAAGTGCCTCCATAATTATCCAGGTACCAAACTCAAAAGCACCTGGAGCAGGCCTGAAAAAGTTTGTTCTTGCCGAGGCTCGAATCGTCCATCATGTTAATCGAATTTGGTTAACATACCATAACTTTGAATTTGGTCGTAGGGTGTGAATGGTTCGGGCCGATCCGATCCTCGAGGCTGGTATGGAACCGAGGATCGGATGGTAAGTCCCGGTCTCCAAAATTTTCGGGACCAGGGATCACACTGGGACCGGACCGGTTCAGGATCGACGGTCCGATCCGATCCAAGCCAGGTCCCGATAGGATCGCTAGCGCCGTCTATTTATAGAAATTATTGGAATACATGCATGGCCAGAGAGGTAAAGGCAAGAGAAGCAAGCACCGAGCAGAGTTGCGTTGTTAAAGTGAGACGCCAGTGTCAAGCGAGAGAAGTGAGTATCGACTATCGAGCAGAAAGTGAAGATAGGTAAACTCGAGTCTAGCGAGATGAGTAAGTGTCGACTGTCGAACAGAAGATGAAGATATGGATTAAGTTTAGGTTAACTATTTCTTCAAAAAAAAATTATTTTTTTCTTTCTCTCTATATATATATTCTAGGCGATCTGGTCCGAGATGTCCGATCCGGTACCATCCATCATGGGATCGAGGATCGAATTGCCTGGTCAACGATCTCATTTATTGGGATCGGGGATTGGACCGTCCCCTTCAAAGACCGGACCAACCGATGCGATCCGGTCCAGTTCCACAGCCCCTATTTAGTCGTGCAAATATCAAGATGACATTCTCTCAAAGATTTAACTTTTGCTGATTTTTTTTTTAAGAACTTTTTTTTTAATGGTTGGCGTGGTTCTTTTCGGGCACTCGACTAATCGGATACGAAGTAACTCCACATATAATTATCTAGGAACCAAGCTCGAAGGCATCTGGAGCGAGCCTCAAGAAGGTTGTCCTTGTCGAGGCTCGAATCGTGAGTCATGCTAATCGAGTTTGGCCAACATCCCCATAACTTTGGGTTTGGTCATTGAATGATGACATTCTCTAAAAGATTTCACTTTTGGCTGATGGTTAGCGTGGTCCTTTTCGAGCCCTCGACTAATCGGATATGAAGCGACTTCATAATTATCTAGGTTCCAAGCTCGAACGCGCCTGGAGCGGGCCTCGCGAAGGTTGTTCTTGCCGAGGCTCGAGTCTTCGATCACGCTAGTCGTGACGCGGGTGGGCTTTTAGTCTTAAAATGGGCGTAATTAAGGCCATACCACAGATTATCATGTTACTGGTGCTACAAACTACCTACTCGAGTTATGTATCAAGACTTGGGGGGGAAAAAAAGAAGTGCACATAGACAAAGACACAAATTTAAGGAGCAACTTTTTGATAGAAAACTTAAACTTGACTTAGCAGTAAATGAATGTTAATGACAACAATGCTCTAAGTAGGCCTCACTCCTCTCAGTTTCAACCGTCTGCTTGGGTTCTTCTTAAGCTCTAATGGATTGTTAACTGCTTTTTGGCCAAACTTCACCCTCTTTATTGTAAATTTCAGGCCTCCTGTGCTGTGATCTTTCAGAACTCTTACCTCATTAGTCGCATCCTAGATGTCTGCGGTCACGATTGTGCATTATCTGGTTGACAACTTGAACATATACCAGTCGAAGCAATACGAGTTACATCCGGAACAACATCTCTCTCCTTTACGAGTCATGGTTACAAAAAAGAAAAAGAAAAAAAGGACGAGCTACTCGGTTCGGCATTCCTTAGTTAGGCCCTGGACTATCTCCATGTACCGATCCAGATCGCTTAGGTACTTGGTGGCATTGTACTCCTCTGCAGCGTACAGCTCCTCGGAGTAGGTTCTTCGCAGCGAAGGCCTTTGGTGTTGTTCTTTTGCGAGCTCCAGACTGCCCTTTTCGCCTTTCAGAAGGCTCACGACCTGTAAAACACAAATCAAGTCATGCGTCGTGTGTTCTGCGAATACTGGAATGGGAGTTCAAAGAGCAGCACGCTCTGAGACAGTTCTAGGAAAAATGACATGCCTGGCTCATTGGGGGTCTGTGGATTGAAGACTGATGGGTACATAAAGTGGCTGCCAAGATCAGACGGTCCATCTGTTCCGAGTCGTAGGCACCGGCGAGAGAGGGATCCACGGCCTCCTTAATGCGGTTATCGGAAAGCAGAGGCTTGGCCTAGAGCGATGTGCAGGTAAAAGAAGACAGCACGAATTTAAACATCAGGTCGGTGCTACCGATGCTCGATCGAGATGGTTTTTGTAAGGAATGAAGGCTTAAAACATACCCACATGACGAGGCTTTTCTGCGAACTATCCAAAGCTTTCCGTCCTGTGATGAGCTCCAACATCAGTACCCCGAAAGCATAAACATCCGTTTTCTCATCGACTATCCCGTGCATAAAGTACTCTGGAGGAAGGTATCTGCAATCGTGTTGTACAGCTACGAATTAAGCGGAGGCAGAAGAGGAAAAGTATAACGGCAAAGCATTTGCAGCAATGAGAAGGTAAACTGAACTGAAGTGCGGATTACGAACCCGAATGTGCCTTCGATTTGCGATACGGTGTGATGAGACCACTGCTCTGGCAGCCACTTCGCGAGCCCGAAATCAGATATCTATACAAAGAGCAGAAATCACGAAACGAATTGCACTGGAAATTATCCTAATCTAAGTTGTGAAAAGCACATTTATCTCTCGTTCTTGTGTCTGAACAATTTGATGGATTATGCACCCAAGTAATGACCACATGCTAGAAAGGCCAAGCGACGGCATTCTGTTCCAAATTTGATCTTCTGAAGACATTTTTAAAGTAAATCATCACAAAGTGAAGCTAAGAAATGCATGTATATCTCTGCAATTCGCTACCTGGGGCTCGAAATCCTCGGAGAGCAATATATTAGCTGCCTTCACATCTTTGTGAATAATCCTCCTCTGGCACTCCTCATGAAGGTACATTAGTCCCTTGGCTGTTCCGAATGCGACCTTGTACCTGATACCCCAGTCCAGTTTCTCCCTAGAGCCTGCAAGCATTTAACAGACCAATCCTCAGTCCAATTCGTCGGCATAACTCCAACCGAATAAGTACCAAATATTTTAAGGAACTCTTAAGAATGGAAACCGAACTGTATAACAGAGACGCGAGGCTCCCATGAGGAGACAGATGGAGAATCAAGTGCATTCCCCCTTCAACGCCGTATCCGATCATTTTGGCGATGTTCGGATGGTCCACATGCACAATGATTCCGAGCTCAGATAAGAAATCGGCCGTCATCTCCTCCGGCGATCCCCTCGTCAACCGCTTGATCGCAACTATCTCCCCGCCCGGCAGTGTACCCTTGTAAACTTCAGCACATCCTCCTTCCCCAATTAAATTACCTGACACAAAAACAGACAGAAGAAGCACATTGAGAGGATGTCCTTCACATCAGTTACTGAGTACTCAGTGAAATGGAAAGTCACAAACCATGATTGAAGTTGTCGGTAGCCTCTTGGAGCTCCAAGAGCGTAAAATTCCTCCAGGATGGTTTGAAATAGTTCAGCTCACCGAGCTCGGTGTCCAGGCTGGCTTGGAACGCCGGCACCATGTCCTCTCTTATCCTCCTGCTCTTCCTCCTAGTGAGCTTGGGGACGCTCTTCAGAGGAAATGTGTGGAAGCGCACGGTCGATCCCTTCTTCAGCGAGCGGAGGAAACCCTGCCACCTATTGCTAGAGGATTTCGAGTATGACTGGCATTCGGAACTCGAGGTGCTAGTAGGGGAAGTTAGGTCGAGCTCCACGCTGCTCAGGCCATCCTCAAAAACTCCTCGGGGGGGAGAATCGATCGCCCTCCCCTCCATCTCCAAAGATCTTAAGTCTAGCATACCAAGATTAAAGCATCATCAAACACATCAGGATGAATTACAAATGAAATCATTTCGTGAAGGGGTGGGCGAAAGATCAAGAATCTACCATGGGAGGATATCGAGTCAGAGAAACCAGGCCGGAATTTCTTGCCTTTAACTCGAAGCCATCCGCCTTCTTCCTTCTCTTCTTCTTTTTCTTCTTTTTGAACTTCTCTGGCCTTGATAGCAAGGTCATTGCTGGCAAATTTAAAGCCAACAATGAAAATGACAGTAAACAATAGGGTATGTGACAAATCGAGAAAAAAGCAGTAGTCAAGAACAAGCCCCGGTAACCCATGATGGCAAGTCCCAACAAACACTATATATGCCCTAGGTGGTAGGATTGAGGAAGCGGACAAAAAAATTACTCCAAAAAAACATCTACAGAAGAATTTACCAATGATTTGATTCAAAAGATCAAGAAATTAAAGAACCGCCTTCAAAACATTTAGGTAGGAGGAGGACAAAAAGAAAATGCAGAGAAACAAGAAAGGCCTAGGCAATGATTAAGAAGAAATCTTCACAATCTTTTGTTCCAACAAAGCTTGAATGTTACACATGTTCTGGAAGAAGCTGAACTTTTGATCAAGTTAAGAAGCAATCTCCGACGCGGCCGAATGGGGCGTTATTACCATAATTTAAAGGTCAATCCTGGCTTTTCTTCTGCAACACAACTCTCATACAGACATGACAAACATGGGATCTTTCCACAGAACCAAACAAGAGCCAAGGAAAAAAAGAAATCAATTGGCACAAACACAAATGAGAGCAACCAAGATCATGTTCGAATCCACAACACACCCAAGTGAGGGAAGAACCAGAGCTCTGAGGGGAGCTAAAAAACCTGGGG
The DNA here is from genome assembly GCA_021437785.1 of Rhodomyrtus psidioides. Lineage (NCBI taxonomy): Eukaryota > Viridiplantae > Streptophyta > Magnoliopsida > Myrtales > Myrtaceae > Rhodomyrtus > Rhodomyrtus psidioides. The sequence continues at coordinate 765,349 of JAILYB010000121.1, forward strand.
AAAAGACCATTTTCCTGGATGCCTTCCATGAGCGGGAGGATGTAGACAAAAACCTCAGGAGCTCCAACAGAAACCGGAATGGGAAGAGACAGAGAATTCTGGCTGTGAACTCGTCAGAGAGATAGAGAGAGACAGACAGAGAGAGGGGTGTCTGAAAATAACGGTTGGCATGATTTGTCTCTTCCTCGTCCAATGTCCATTGACGGTGCTCCTCATCCATCCCTCAAAAATCGGTTCTTGATCCGACCGGTCACCATCTTGGAAAGCTCATCATCGATTGATGTCAGTCGCATCATTATAATATTCGAACGGAATCTCAGTTGGGACAGAGATTTGAGCGCATGCATATCGGTCGAGATTTCCTCCCTCCTGGGTCCTGAGAAAAGGAAAATTCGTCATTTTCCAGAATTGGGTGCTCGACACGTGGACACACCCAAATTCTTCAGCCGACGAAGCGAAGGAGTATGAATTTTTGTTCTGCGGAAAGAAATCGAGATGGTTCTTCTCGTGCTAAAAAAAGATGCAGCAAAATTGGATAGAACGCGCATTGGACCGTCTCTCGCATCCGAATTAATGGGAAGCTTCCGATTCATTGGACAAGCAAAACGACGTTTGGAATCTCATGCATTGTCCGAACAAAATCACTTTTTTTTTTCTTTTTTCTTTTTAGGGTCTTTCCACATATTTCGGAGATTCCAAATAATTTTGGCAATAATGGAAGATCCTGCGACGACTAAGAAAAAACAAAATTACAGAAGAAAAAAAAAACACTCCACATTTTGCTTGTGTACTTTTACGTTTTCGCATTAGTGTTTACTATTTTTAATTTACCTAATTAAGTCTTCTGACTTTCGTAATTGCCTAAGTTAAATCTCTTGAACACCAAATATGATCAAATCCAATTGGCATCACCGTCACCCGTGATGCAAATAAAAATTTTCTTATTCGAACTTCACCTCAGCATTTGTATACGAGTTCAATTTTATCCATGTCGTACTTGAACGCCGTCTTCATAGCTAAATTTTGTATACTCGCCGATGCCGACAAATTCGTCAGCCAACAAAGCGGAGGATGAATGCTAATACCATGAGAAGAAATCAAGGAGTTTAATCTCGTGCAGAAAAAATATGGCACAATTAGAAGCGACGGCTCGCAAGACTGTCTCTTGCATCCGAAAGAATACGACATGGATAAAATTACTTTTCTTTTGGGGTCTTTCCACAGATTTAGGAGATTTCACGTAATTGCCAATGAGGAAAGATATTGCGACAAACAGCGACTAGGAAAAAAAAATCTACTACTTTTTGCCAATGTGTTTTTACGTACTAATGTTTACGGTTTAATTTTTTTAAGGCCCAATACCCAAAAAACCTTCAATTTTAGCATTTGTGACAATTATATCCAAAACTTTTTTTGTCTCATAAAAAACGTCGAACTTTTACTTTTGTCCCAATTCTACAAAAAACTTTTACTTTTGTCCCAATTTTACCGACCTAGTATAAAAAAAACCCTCAATTTTTACTTTTGTCCCAATTCTACCCAAAATTTTTACTTTTGTCCCAATTTTACCGGCCTAATACAAAAAAATCCTCAACTTTTACTTTTATCTCAATTCTACTACCATCAGCCTTTTATTCATAATCATTGTTAGTTAATCTTACGTGACTCGAATTTTCTTGCCGAATTTACCAATGAATTTTCGAAATTTAGAAACAGTAGATTTTAAAAAATTCGTCAAAATATCTCCATGTCTAGTCGTTCTTTGGGCTGTTAAGTGTTGAAAAGAATACGAAATGCGCCGTCTTTAGTAACTATATATCTCTCAGTAATATATAAGGGTAGCGAAAAACAGAAGAGAATTACTAAATTTTTTCTTGTCAGTTTTGGCGAGGCGTAATTCATTAATGACGTGACAATGTCACGTAGAACATCCACCTCCGCCTTCACAGCCCTACCATGATCCACCATCCTCCAAAATCTATTCGTCCAATTTCTTTACTCTGGATGATATCCCTTACTGTGACATTTCGAATTCCAGCCCCTCTCGAGGCCATAGAATGGAAGGATATCGATCAATGTGATTCAGTTGTAACTCGCTCGGAGTTGGCCACTCTCGAGTTAACTGACCAAAAGGGAAACACTGACGCGGAGTCGAGTACGTGGACTTGGGGATTTTGAATGAGAAATGAGGCTTTGACCATAAGAATTATCGAGGGGAATATTTTGGGTCAGCAGAGATCGGTCTAGGAACGATCAAGGGATGCCTTGCTAGTGTTATACGTTGGGACGCGGGTGATTTCGCTTAACCAATGTGTAATTTGCGAGAATTTCCTAAATCGGATTCCGATGATCAGGACCGTAGGAACGAGTGATAAACCCTCGCAATCACATGACAACCAAAGTCGCCGCGGCTTGAGAAACCCTAATGTCGATGCGCGTCGCGCCCGCAGGAGTCGCCTGTCAGTTTGAGATAAACTGGAATTACAGTCGACGAGAGCTCGACATGAAATCGGATCTCAAGATTAGGTATTGGACATTGAGAAATTTCAACATTTGAATTGAATTGGACGTTGCCTCATCAGGAGCAATTTATATCGAAAAAATGAAATTTTAGACGAAAGGTGTGAAAGGATCATTTTGCCCCTAGAGAGATAACCTTGCTTTGATTAATCAAGAAGGGCATTTTAGTCATTTCTACTCCCCCATAGCTGCCGAAAATAGAGGGGCAGTTTAGTCATTGGGGCAAAGATATTAAGAAGACTTGGACAAGTGTCACCACAAGAGCTCTCCTTGGCACAATAATTGGGGTTTAACTATTTACTTTGCCAATTGACCACATGGGTCAATTATAGTCTTCTTCTCCCTCATTCCAATGTGGTGCACGACCACTTTCTCTCTCTCCTCACTCTCTCTTCCTTTTTCTTCTTCATCCTCTCTCTCGTTCGGCCAGTTGTCGCGACCTAAAAAATAAAAGAATTTCTAGGCTAATGGATTATTAGGTTAATTAAATTAACTAACCTAACGTGGACTCTTCCAAGTCCTACCAAGTCGTACCTTAAAATCAATTTCATGCAAAGATATGTTTTGGAGTCGCCACTAATCATTATTGGCAGGTTGATTAGAAACCTAAATAAAATAGCGGGAGAACTATTTTATTCCTGCAAACTAGAGATTTTGAGTTCGGGGACTTGGTTACATTAATTCTTCAATTAATGCCTTTTCGGTACCCTTTCCATGAAGAAGTCTGATTTTGGCAAATTTGATGAATTTTCAAAGATGCAACTTTTTCTCATTTTTTGCAATACATTTTTTTGGGTTTTCTTATGAATGTTTAGGGTTTTTTTTTTATAAAATGCAATGCGATGCAAATTATAATAAAACAAAAATAGGTATTAAAATAACATAAACACATAGGATCCGGTGAATTTTACGACGTCGGAGTCCGTCGGTGTACGTGCAACAAGGTGTGGGATATAAACCACCAGCAGGAGGCTCGGCTTTCCGATTTGGGGTACCACAATATAATTTATGGAAAGTAAATGAAAGCAATGGCTTAGACACCAGCAAGAGGCTCGGCTTTCCGATTCTGGGTCCGATAAGCAAAATATAGAAAAATGTACATTTTTGTTGGATGCAATTGAAAGATTACACAATGAACTTCAAAAAAATGCCTGATTTTTGTCTATGTGATATGCAATGCAAATGATTTATATATATATATATATATATATATATATATATATATATATATATATATATTTATGCAATTTTTAAGACAATTATAAATGACGAATATACTCTAAAATAACAATTAAATCAATTCCAATCAAGGTAAAAAGGATATGCCGACGCAAATAGGTCAAGTCGATAGCGGAAAAATATTTATGAACTTCGAAAGATTCATTGATCTTGATGGTCTGGAGATATATGCGTGTGCACTACTTTCACTGGCAAATTCGGATAAGATTATTGCAATTACCAAAAAATGATAAAAGAATAAGCTCATCTATTGATTTGGACAAGGCTAACGTCTATCTGCTAATAAAGATGCTCGTAATTGATACAATCGGTGTTTGTCCACAGGTTCGGAAAATCAATGAGTTCAAAATTGAAGTGATTCTGTAAACATCTCATAAGTCACACTGCAACTTTATCATACCGACTTTGGGATTGAGCAAGAATGGCAAAGAAACCCAGAACTAATGTTCGTTTGGCAAGACAGGTTTCGAAATTCGATCCTTTAATAGTAAAAGACACGTAGATTCAAAAAAAGACAAACTCGAATATATACGAGCTCAAGCCATTCAATCACATCTTTGCATACTAAAGTGATAGAAAGTTGCCTTCAATTGCTCGGAAAAATCTGCTCGCGCAAGCTGCAACTTGTGTTGTGTCAACACGAGCAAAATATGCCACGATGAGGGGGTTGATTACATCGACGAAAGAAATGCAAAGAGTCTTCAGATGGAAGCACAAGAACGAAACACTATGAGAAGAGTTTTCTCTCTCTCTTTTTTTTTTTTTATCTTCCTCTCCCCTTTTTCGCTTGTCACATATGCTCTCTAGAATATGTCTGCCGAAAAATTTTGAGCAATTCTCGACCTCTCCCCCCCTCTTGTTCTTCTCATGCGTTGCCTTTTTTATGCTCCTCGAACGAACACCATCATTCCATGGAACACCATCATTTCATGGACCTCCATTAACTTTTTTTGGTTCATTTCCCCCTTCCACCGAAAGCGAAATTCCCTCTTGTGCCTTTTCTTTTGCTTTGGAATGATGGTGTCCCTCCCGTGCAGTTCTTGTCTTGATGGTGTACCCACCTTATAGTGAACGGAATCCGCAATGGATGAAACGCTTACGATAGTATTAATTCCAACGAGCCCTATGTTAGAAACGAAGTATAGATCATCGTGGATTTAAATTAGATGCAAGTGCAATATATGCTAAAATGTAATGGATGATTTTTTGTTTAGAACTAAAATTAGTTCTAAAAAAAAAATTACATAAAAATGGCTGACAAAGATTAGTCAAAATTTAAGTGTCAACAGCTGCCCCTCTTTGAGGGAAGGCTCGTAGAGGTTCCACTCAAAGACAAAATTGAACCTATATTTTGACCATGTGAATGATGGTAGGATTCTAATCCCATGAAATGGAATGCTATAAATAACATGTGCTAAAACTTCTCTTATGCCACATCAAAGAAGCTTGCACATGGATCGCCTATGAAAATACATATTTTACCAAATACCTCATAAGCTAACAATTCCCTTAACATCCAAACTTCCAATGGATGCCAGGATGCCAAGGTACTGGCCCATCTATTGCTAGAAGTTTCCTTCTGACGCGAAACGGCGCAAGATCTGTGTAGAGTTTGAAAATGTGCTCGAGTTATGATTTGAGCTGGCCATTTGTCTCTTGGGAACCTGCTCAACGGGTCACCATGAGTCGGTAAAAATAATCTCTTGCGACCTTCTCGGGAAGGTCTCATCGTATCAAGGCGAGAGATGCCTCTTGGGACCTCCTCAACGGGTCACCATGGGGCGGTAAAGATGATCTCTTGCGACCTTCTCAAGCAGGTCTCATCGTATCAAGACAAGAGATGCCTCTTGGGACCTCCTCAACAGGTCACCATGAGACGGTAAGGAAACTCTCTTGCGACCTTCTCAAGTAGGTCTCACCGTATCAAGACAAGAGATGTCTCTTGGGACCTCTTCAACGGGTCACCATGAGACGGTAAGGAAAATCTCTTGCGACCTTCTCAATCAGGTCTCACCGTATCAAGACAAGAGATGATGTACCACCTGAATTGAAATAGTTATGAACAGTGTGATGCTTGGATTTCCTGAATAATGAATGGATGAGGGCTAGGCTGTCTGCATCATATATGTTCATTTTCTTGAAAAACATGATGACATGTATAAACTGTGCAAATGCAATGTTATGCCAGAAAAGTTTTGTGTGCTTTTGCTAGCATTACAAAGCTCCATTGGGGAATTTTGTCAATAGGGAAGCCTATCTGATCTTTCTGACAATTCTGACCAATTTAAAAAAGGGACTTCAGTCAGAAAGGACTTTTCAGTCATGAAAAAGGCTTTTGATACCCGATCATTAATGCGGGTAATAGAATTGCTCAGAGCTGTCATCATCATGTTTGACAAGGGTCCGGATATTCTCGCAATTAGTATGACTTAGACCAATCCATGAGGTCTTTTATAAGGACTGTAATTCAGGCCTGGTCAAAGGCTATTCAAAGGGGACTCATGCGAGTCGTTAGGTTATGAAACAGAACCTTCATCAGCTGCATTGGGTTTACAAATCAGGAACCCTGCGAAATGATATAAAGATAATCCTGCTCGCACTTCTTCGAGCGGTATTCATAAGCATTTGAAACCTTGCGTTAACCCAAGTGCCCTAATCTGAAGAGACTTTTGGTAGGGGTGGTAGGCTTAGAAATGAAAGATTTATTTTCAACAAAGGGTTGTATGATAAGCAAATTGGTGATCATCTGTCTTTGTCACTTTGCAACCCACAAATGAACATTTTTCGAAGAGTATATTTTTTGAATTAGTTCGAGCAAGACTTCCTTCTGGAAATTCTTTCGAGAGAGCTTTTCCTTTTTTTTTAGGGAAGGAAATGTCTTATCTGAATTGTCTACATTTTCCAAATTTCAGCTTGCCCCAAGGCACTTTGCTCATCCGTCAGATAACTCAAAACAATATCATTTCTGGAAGATGACCCGTTGGGTTTAGAGAAATGAATCCATCGCTCAAAATGGGTTAAGCAAAGGGATAAATGAATATGTGGTATAGAAATGAAGTGCTCTTCGTCATGTCTAAGGCACTTGAGCTAACACAGAATTCATATGCAACAAACTCACTCAAAGATTCATACAAGTGAAAGCAAGAAAGTTCCACTCATTCTTTGAATTTCTGAGATTTGCCCCGATGTGGGGTTGTTCCCGACAGGGTTATGAAATGAAATCACCGTTCAAAGGGTTTAGCAATGGGCAACCTGTAGTGTTTGGATAGATGAAATGAATGCCTCATATCATTTCAGTCGTCATATTTTTCGCGAGATAACCCTTTACCTTGTTAGTATGGAAGTTCCCACACTGCCCACTGGGGACTGTGACATAGGACGTGTATGGAAATGGCTTGCCTATCGTCGTTCTGACATTCGTCATTCAAAAAGATCAGTCCAATTAAATCAGAGAGACTTCCTGATTGAAATTACTCACTGTGGAAATTCATAATGCAAACAATTGGCAAACAAACCGGTATCAAATGAATATTATAACTTAATTAGCAAATGTCAAAGGAAATCAAGTATAATACTTTTTTACAGCATCAGAGTTGACTGGGCTGGTAAAAACACGGCCATCCATCTCTACAAGGATCAAAGCACCTCTTGGGAGCACCTTCTTTACGACATATGGACCGCCATAGTTCGGAGCAAACTTCCCTTCTGGCAACGGAACAATAGGCAATAGTTTTCGCAAAACAAGATCTCTTACTTGAAAATGTCGAGGCCGGACTTTCTTGTTAAAGGATTTAGCAACCCTCTACTGGTAGCACTGGCCGTGGCATAAATCTTTAAGCCGATTTTCATCGATCAGGTTCAACTGGTCCATCGTCTGTTGGATCCAATAGGCCTCGGTCTACTTAACTTGAGATAGTATACGCAAGGAAGGGATTTCCACCTCAACCGATAACACTGCTTCCATTCCATATACAAGAGAATATGGGGTTGCCCCAGTAGATGTTCGGATTGAAGTTCGATAAGCCATAAGTGTAAAAGGTAACCTCTCATGCCAATCTCGATAGTTCTCGGCAGTTTTGACCAAGATTTTCTTGATGTTCTTGTTGGCTGCTTCCACTGCTCCGTTCATCTGGGGACGGTACGGGGAAGAGTTCAGATGCTTGATCTTAAATTTCCTGAACAAATCACCGATCAGCTTGTTGTTCAAGTTCGAGCTGTTGTCGGTGATTATGACTTCAGGTGAACCATATCGAGCTATAATGTCTCGACTAATGAATTTCACGACGTTTCGTGCCGTGACTGCCAAGTACGATGCTGCTTCAATCCATTTGAAAAAATAGTCGATGGCAAAGAGGATGAAACGATGTCCATTGGATGCTTTCGGATTAATTGGACCAATCACATCAATGCCCCATATAGAGAAAGGCCATGGTTCAGACAATTGATGCAACTCGTTCGGAGGAACATTGATCTTATCGCCATAAATCTGACACTTATGACAGCTTCGAACATGCTGAATACAATCGCTTTCCAGAGTGAGCCAATAATATCCCAGCCTCATGATCTTCTTAGCAAGCATGTGACCGTTCATATGTGGGCCACAGATCCCTTCATGTACTTCCATCATCAAACGGACAGCTTTAGTAGAATCAATACACCTCAAAAGAACTGAATCAAATGATCTTTTGTAAAGATTTTCACCGCTAAGAAAGAATTTCGAGGCCATCTTCCTTATGTACTTCTGATCTGACGCAATACTTTTCTCAGGGAACCAATGCAATAAGCCGGCTTTTTTAACACTTCGATCTTTAATGGCTCGACTTCAAGCCCATTAGTAACTCGCAACATTGAAGATAATGTAACCAATGCATCAGCGAACTGATTGTGAGTTCTAGATAAATACTCAAATGAAATATCATCAAATTCTTCCACCAACTTATCCAGATACTCATGGTAGGGCAGCAGCTTAGCATCCCGTGTTTTCCATTTTCCAACCGTTTGAATGATGATTAGGGCCGAGTCTCCGAACACCTTGAGCCGGGTTACACCCATTTCGATTGCGGCTTGTAGGCCCAGAATGCATGCTTCATATTATGCGATATTATTAGTGCAAGGGAAGACCAAATTTACTGCTATTGGATAGTGTTGACCGCCTAGAGATATCAAGACTGTCCTTGTTCCTGATCCAGATAAATTCATGGCTCCGTCAAAATACATGATCCAAAAATAATCATCCGCCATCATGACTTGATTTTCAGGTTGATAAGGATCTTCATTTTCCCCCGGATTTTCTGCTAGGACATCAGCTATAGCTCGACCTTTTACTGACTTTTGGGACAAATGTTGCACATCAAACTCAAAAATGAGGATCTGCCATTTAGCAAGTTTGCCGACCAAGGCAGGTTGATTCAACAAGTACTTGACGGGATCGCATTCTGTTACCAAAAGAATTTGGTAATGCAAAGTGTATTGTCGCAGTCGATGTAGCACCCAAACCAAACCCGCATAAGTCTTCTCGGCTTCAGAGTAGTTCATTTCAGAAGCTGTAAACTTCTTACTCAGATAACAAATGGCTCTTTCTTTCCCATCATCTCGTTTTATTTGTGCTAGCATAGCTCCCATGGATTCACTATGGATCGTGAGGTAGAAGACCAAGGGTTATCCTGGTACTGGCGGAACAAGCACTGGCGGATTCATGAGGTGTTGTTTTATTTTCTCAAAGGCTTTATCATAATCATCATCCCATTCGACCAATGCATTCTTTTTTAACAACCTGAAGAAAGGTTTAGCGGTTTCTGATAACTGAGAAATGAATCGGGAAATATAATTTAACCTGCCCATGAGGCTTCGAACTTCCTTGACTGTCTTAGGCGGCTTGAGTTCACTTATGGCTTTCACTTTAGACGGGTCTATCTCAATGCCCTTGTTACTGACAATGAACCCGAGCAATTTGCCCGAGCTGGCGCCGAAAATGCATTTGGATGGATTAAGGCGTAGCTTGAACTTCCGGAGTCTGTCGAACAGCTTTGTCAAGGTTTCAACATGATCCTCTCCATGCTTCGTCTTCGCAATCATATCATCAACGTAGACTTCGATCTCATTGTGCGTCATGTCATGGAATAAAGTAATCATGGCCCGCTGGTAAGTTGCGCCAGCATTCCTAAGACCGAAAGGCATTACCTTGTAATGAAACATCCCCCACGGAGTGGTGAACGTGGTCTTCAGTTTGTCATCCCCATTCATGAGAATTTGATTATAGCTTGAGAAACCATCCATGAATGAAAACATTTCGAATCTAGTCGTGCTATCTACGAGCACGTCAATGTGTGGGAGTGGGAAATCATCTTTAGGGCTAGCCTTGTTTAGATCACGGTAGTCGACACAAAATCAAACTCGTCCGTCTTTCTTTAGCACTGGGACAACATTAGCTACCCAGTCAGAGTATTGGGTAGCCTCAATAAATCCGACGTCGAGGAGCTTCATGACCTCTTCTTTGATTTTCTTCGCTAGCTCTGGTCTAGCCCTTCGTGTACCCTGTACTACTGGCTTGATTGAGGGGTCGGTCGGTAAGTAATGTTCGACGATTGATCGATTAAGGCCGGGCATATCTCCATAGGACTAGGCGAAGACATCCTGGTAATCTTTCAAGAGTTTGGTAAGACGTTTTTCCATTTCAATAGATAGATTCGCTCCGATTTTCACCTCTCTTGGATTTTCTTCATCGCCTAAATTGATTGATATCGTCTCATCGCCAGTCAAAGGCATAATCATCTCATCCGGTTCAAAGTCTTCACGTATTTCTTCATAATCAGGAGTGAGTTCATCCAAGTTATATATTCCAGAATCCAATGGATCACCCTCCTTATATTTTCCCCTGAAACATAAAATAGGCAAAGTCAGAGAAACAAACAGGGTTTAAAAAATGCATGCTTTGCAACTTTCGAAATTCAATGTGTCATTTTCGAAAACTTTGATTTTGATTTTTTTTAAGACTGCGGGACAAGAAATCTTGAAGAGGCCCAACCCTCAGCTTCTTACCAAGGATGAAAAATTAGTTCGATCGTAGGTTATCGTCATCGGGTCGGTTTGGGATGCTTCATCAAGGTTTCAAAAAAAAAAATTAGTGAAGGACATTTGTAATTTTATTGATATAAAATCAATTCATTACATCTTATTGAATGGAAATGCAACATTAAACTGAAATGAAAGCCTAAAATGCGAGATGAATTGAAAAGAATCTTAATGCGGCTTGGAAACTGAAGGAAAGCGGAAAGATCCCGCGCAGGGGATTGTAAAAATCTTGAAAGTGTTACTCTGATCCCTCCATTGGATCGTCGATCATGGCTTTAACAGAAAGGTTCAGGGAATCAAACGCCATGTAAAGCTCCTCTTCAAATGCTTTATCGTCCTATACGGGATGTTCAGATATGGCTCCAATAATGAGGTCATCAAAACAACCAATGAGATCTAGAAACCCATCATCAGCTGTACGTTCTTCTACCGCCAAAACATTGTGGTCCTTTGGTGAGTCGGGGAATGCAATCCCTAGATTATCTTTGAATTGGGTCAGTTTATCAAACCCACCGATCACCCCAGCTGATTGAAAGGTAGTGTAGAGAGGAAGTGATAGAGGGCTAGGTTCCAACCTTCCACAGCTCATCCCATGTCGTCTACCTCGTCTAGACTGGCCATGCCCTCGGTGTCCCAGACCGGCCGTATGAGATTGTCCATTAAGCGAGATTGGGATATGGATCCCCTGACCATGCCGGCCTAAGCCTGTGCCAAGTCGAAATCCATTGCCCACCATTACCTTTGCTACCATGATGGAAGCGTTTGATACCTCAGGAACTGGTAGATGACTTTCTGGTGATGCATGAACAGTCTGCACTAGCTCAAAAGCATTATACGAGTCTTCTTCATTGTGAGCTGACTCAATGTAAGGAATAGTCGTTTCATTGAAGATTCGATGATCTTCTTCACCATGAACGATTACTAGCTTTCCCTCAACGACGAACTTGATCTTCTGATGAAGGCTAGGGCACAGCTCCCGCATTGTGGATCCACGGTCGGCCTAGTAAGAGGTTGAAAGCTGACGGAATATTCAACACATGGAACAAAACATCGAACACGGAAGGCCCAATTATGATATCTAGATTGATTTGTCCCATGACATCTTTCTTCACGCCATCAAAAGCTCTAACTGAGGTCTTGGCAGCTTGAACTCTGGCCAGATCTACCCCTAACAGATTCAAAGTGGCTAAAGGGCAGATGTTTAGTGCCGACCCATTGTCAACGAGGACCCGTGCTACTAGAGTTTGCTTGTGCTTTACCATTATGTGTAGGGCTTTGTTGTGACCACGTCCCTTAGCAGGAATCTCATCATCAGAAAATGCAACCTAATCTTTCAGAAGGATGGTTCCGACAAAATTCTCTAGCTTGTCCTGGTCGATATTGTCTGGGACATGTACCTGCCCTAACACCTTAATTAAAGAATCTCGATGTTTTTCGGACGACTGCAAAAGTTTGAGCAAAGAAACCTGAGCTGGCAACTTCCGTAGTTGGTCGACGATACTATATTCACTCGTTTTGATTATGGCAAGGAACTCCTTCGCATCTTTCTCTGTGACTATCTTGGTCGGTTGTTCTTCGCTATAAACGCGACCAGACCTTGTTACTAGGGCCAGATCGTAAGACCAAGGAACAGCCTTATCATCCTTGTAAGGAAACGGCTGAGGTGTAGTGATTACTAGGGCTTCCGGTATGACAATCCCTAACTTATCCTCCAGTGCATCTTCTAGGGGAGGTATGTCAAACAAATCCAGATCAGCTTTGACCAGACCTGCTACATCGGTTTCCGCTACTTCTATTTCTGGAAAATGTTCAGACTGAGTCATGGTCAGAGCGGCGAACTCCTGGTCCCAATCAATGACGATCTGAGATATGGTGGCAATTGTTTTCGTCTGAATGACCTTAACTATTAAACCATTCCTCACTAAAGTCGCAATTGTCTTCTTTAGCTGACCCAGCAGTAGTAGCCCTCCCGTCTGATAATAACCTGCTCTAACCAGAGTATCGAGAACGTCTACTAACCGGACTTTAAATCTGCAGGCCGATTGGGTACTACAATTAAACACAGCATTAACTTTATCAGAATGGTTGGGTAAGGGATTATTCTGGACATTGGGCTGGGTGCCGCACTGGAACGAAAATGCCTTTGTGTCGAGCAAGTCTTGGATGTGATTTTTAAGCACAAAGCATTTGTCTGTGTCATGGCCGACCTCACCGCGATGATAATCGCATTTCTTGGACGGGTCATAACCTGCATATGACGTATAATTCAGTCTGAGTGGTTCAGTTGACAACAGATCCTTCTTGCGGAGGACGGCTAAAACTTGAGAAAGCGTCCCGGGAAAAGGTGTGTATTGTCGAGGTGGGCGTGAATTTCTCTTCTGCTTCTTCTCGTCAAAGTTCCCTCGCTGCTTGGTGGGAACTTGTACAGTCGGTGCGGAACTTGTCATGTTGATCTGGGGGGCGACCTCTTTGTCCCTCTTTATTCTGAATTGTTTTGCGGGCGTGCCAATATCTCCGTACCAGCCTTTTTTCATGCCGCCTTCCACTTCTTCGGCCATTGCTATGAGATGAGCAAATGATATCGTAGAAGTGCCAAGGACTCGTGTCCGCATACCCTGTGGAAGGGTAGAGACAAACAACTTCATGAACTCCTTTTCGGGAGGAACTGGCTTGAGTTGGGACGCAATGTTCCTCCACCTAGTAGCATACTGCTTAACCGTCTCGCCCTTCTCTATTTCGGCTTGTTCTAGGTCCTCTCTAGAGACGAGGACGTCTATGTTAAAACTAAAGTGCTTGATAAAAGCGGTTGCCACCTGTTTCCAGTTCCCTATGCTGTATACTTCATAGTCAATGTACCATCGCATGGTTGCATCTTTCAGACTGGCCTGGAAAGTCTGAACCAATAGAGGATCGTTGTCAACGTATTTGCTCATTCTTGCTTGGTATATCTAAACATACTACACAGGATTGGACGTGCCGTCATATTTCTCAAAATCGGGTACTTTGAACTTCTCTGGCACATCAACTTTTGTAAATGCAGAAAAGTCGATATGAGGAGTACTGTGCGCTCCCTGAATCTCCTGGAGCTTTTCCTCCATCCTCTGCTCCATATGTTGCTCCATTTGAGCCATCATCTTTGCTACATCGTAAGCATGCTCTGGTACCACAGGGTTGACTGGGTGAACCGGAGGCACTGGCGGAGCATTCATACAGGAGCCTGGGACGAACATGTCCTCTAGTGACTGCTCCTGATCCTTGGTTGGATCATCAGCTACAGGAGGCGGAGGTGCCATTGGTTGGGAGGTCTGGCCCGACAGTTGCATCTTGGCCACGAGACTTGCTAGCATTTTCTCTGCCATCTGGGAGACCATGCCTTCCATCTTGTTGTTGAGGGTGTCCATGCGTTCTTGGAGGGCCTCTTGGATTGCGGCGTTCATTTTTGCTTTGTCGGCCATTTCCTTTGCGACTGACCTTGTGATGTGTGGATGACCCGTGGTAAGTTATCTTCAATGAAATGACAAAGCAAAGATTAGTATAATGAGCAAGACTAATGAGCCGGTCCATGACAACTCTCTAAACTCAACAAGACAGATACGCGCAATGAGTCGAAATGAGGCGGTTTTTCGATCTGGAATGCCGTTGCGATAAAACTCTTCATAATTCGTACGTTGATAGAAAAATTCCCAAATTTTATGAGCTGATACGGGACTCAACGATAAACAAATTTCATGTGCATACTCAAGGCTAAAAATCGACCGATCAATACAGTTTAACGCCTATTTGGGAAATCTTTGTTCAAAAAACTATTTCGTCCGGTCTTTATAAAATGAACAAAGGACCCCTTTAAAATGTGATTTAAAGTCTGAAATTTTGCAGGTTATTAGTTGAGACTTCAACCTACAACTTTCGAGTTTGGAGATTTAGCAAAGGAAGTCGTTTATGATGGGTATTTTGCACAATGTTCCGGAGTCTGAAAAACGTGAGAAATTTCAGCCTGCTCCACTATGGACATTAATTCCGTATTAAATAGAAAACGCATCGGATTGCCATCAAACTTTTTCTCATGGTAGTTGTGAATCTTACGAACATTTTCATTTGAAGTGTTGAGACTAGATCCAATTCGAATAAAATGTAAAAAAATCGAGCAAGCCAACAAGGTCGGAAAGAAAACAGAACTGAAATACTGACTGAAAGTGTAAATAACAAACCTAAAATCCGACGAATAATTCAAAGTGCGAATTTGAAAATACGACAATGAGACTTCCTAAACAAAAATAATAAATCAAACAGTCTTTCTTTTCTTAGGGGTGACATGCTCTATAGACAAATAGGTCTTCAAGGCATGTCGTAATCGTGCATTCTCTCCAGCTAAATCATCTGATGTCTACTGGGCCTCACTGCCTTTTTTTCGTTGACTCTAATTTGGGCTTTGAGAGTATGTTGTTTTGTTACGATCGGAATTTTTGGGAGTATTTCAGCAGGAATGATATGATACTGAATGTACTGGGCCGTGGCAAAGTCGCTCTTCATCTTTCTGGTGGGCTCATCTATAGGCCAAATCAGCTTCCAATTGGAACATTTCTGCCAAGCTTCAAAATGACGCCTGAGTTCGGCTTTGTAGTTCTCGCCTTTCTCGAACTGGACTTGGAATTCATTGGGCCCAAGTGAAGGCGGGAAATCTTGCAGAACTTGAAATTGCTGTGCAACTCGAAGAGGCTGATAGCTGGTTGCCTTGTAAATGCCCATCAATGGTATGGGTTTCTGATCACCATGGCATAGCCGGGCCTCAACCACTCGGAACCATACAGCTTGCCAAAGGAAAATCTTAGAGTTCGGATTCTCGAATAGCTCGACCCATTGCGAGTAGTGCAACTTCTTAGTTTGATTTTGTATTTGTTTAAATCTTAAAATAGGATTATCAGTCATACTCATTTCAAATACAGTCATGCCTTCCCCAAATTGAGAAAGATGTGTGAAAAATCAGATTTGTAAAAGCTCAATTGGAGCCCAAAAAGTCTTATCTTTTTCTTTCTTGCTTTGTTCTTTATTTAAAGATTTGAAACGTGTCAAGGAAATGAAAGTTTCAGCAAGAATAGCATCTACAAAATTAACTCCTCCACAAATCTGTTTTACTGTCCAAGCTATCACCGGGTCAATAGTGTTCTGACGGAATGGAAAAATGATAAGTCCGAAAAAGGCCAGGATAAAAATCCTAGACCTCATGAGGTCAACATTATTTTCAAAACATTCGATGAGGAAAGACAGTGGACATGCCTAACAATTACCCCTCAGCACCTTTTCAATTGTCTTTTTAGTCAAACCCAAAAATTCAGTAAGTGCTACCACGGGGTCTACTCGAATATGGGGTTCAACTATATCTAGCCCAATTGATTTTCCAATGGTAACGCTGTATTCCTCTAGAGTGGGTGTGAGCTCAAACTTACCTCCTAGCACAAATGTGGTCGTCTCAGGGCACCAAAAGTGAGCGAGTGCATGCATGATCCCGCTCTGAACATCAATGTCAAGTATTGGCAACATGAATCCAATACGCTCGAGCACATACTGCTGACCATCCGGCTTCAACTGCCGCCATAACTTCTCGAGCTCTAGTTTCGGAGCAGGCACGAAATGGATATCGTCACGACCCATTTGTATATAGATCACACACCAAGAAAAACCAACCTAGATCATGGACCGACCCCAAAATGAAATGAGATGACAAAGAGATAAAGTACAAGAAGTTACCGCCATTGAGGAGAGAAAATGTCAATCACAAAGACATGCACATGAATAGTGGATTCAATTTTAATTCTTAGCAAAATGAAATGAAGGACAGAACGACACGTCGCAGCCTCGCGCACGTTCATCATGACATAGTTGCTGCCTCGCATACATAGTCATGACTAGTCGGGTCCAATCACTCCAGCTTGGTTCGGTCGACAAGGACAACGCCCATGCATTGCCACCTCGCGCGCATGACAACGACCCTTGAGCCATTTTTTTGGAAGATTTCGGGATCCAAGTAGGATAACCTTTAGCGAAACCTGACAGCCAAGGTTAAAGAACCACTTAAATACCATCCTAAAACTATTGGGTAACCCGAGTCCGATCACGATTTGAATGTGGTGTAGTGCAACTACATTAAGGGCATGCACAACATTTCAAATCAATCAGCGCTCCAATAATTCAGGAAATATAGCAACAATTCTCCAAGCCTGCAAAACAAAGGGTAAGCCACAAACTCCTCCCCTTATAACTCCCATTTAACACCTAATAAATGAGATTCAAGCAAGATCGTCAAAAGCGAGACATCCATGGAATTTTCATCAGGCCTAAATCCTCTAAGGTTTTTATTTTTTGAAAAGATTCAAGTGAATCGGTTAAGTCTTGAATTTTTTTCAAAAAAAAAATTAAAGCACTTCCCCAGCGGAGTCGCCAAGCTGTCGCAACTTAAAAAATAAAAGAATTTCTAGGCTAATGGATTATTAGGTTAATTAAATTAACTAACCTAACGTGGACTCTCCCAAGTCCTACCAATTCGCAGCTTAAAATCAATTTCATGCAAAGATATGTTTTGGAGTCGCCACTAATCATTATTGGCAGGTTGATTAGAAACCTAAATAAAATAGCGGGAGAACTATTTTATTCTTGCGAACCAGAGATTTTGAGTTCGGGGATTTGGTTACATTAATTCTTCAATTAATGCCCTTTCGGTACCCTTTCCATGAAGAAGTCTGATTTTGGCAAATTTGATGAATTTTCAAAGATGCAACTTTTTCTCATTTTTTGCAATACATTTTTTTGGGTTTTCTTATGAATGTTTAGGGTTTTTTTTATATATAAAATGCAATGCGATGCAAATTATAATAAAACAAAAATAGGTATTAAAATAACATAAACACAAAGAAAGGGGATAGGATCCGGTGAATTTTACGACGTCGGTGTACGTGCAACAAGGTGTGGGATATAAACCACCAGCAGGAGGCTCGGCTTTCCGATTTGGGGTACCACAATATAATTTATGGAAAGTAAATGAAAGCAATGGCTTAGACACCAGCAAGAGGCTCGGCCTTCCGATTCTGGGTCCGATAAGCAAAATATAGAAAAATGTACATTTTTGTTGGATGCAATTGAAAGATTACACAATGAACTTAAAAAAAAAATGCCTGATTTTTGTCTATGTGATATGCAATGCAAATGATTTATATATATATATATATATATATATATATATATATATATATATATATATATATTATGCAATTTTTAAGACAATTATAAATGACGAATATACTCTAAAATAACAATTAAATCAATTCCAATCAAAGTAAAAAGGATATGCCGACGCAAACAGGTCAAGCCAATAGCAGAAAAATATTTATGAAGTTCGAAAGATTCCGTGATCTTGATGGTCTGGAGATATATGAGTGTGCACTGCTTTCGCTGGCAAATTCAGATAAGATTATTGTAATTACCAAAAAATGATAAAAGAATAAGCTCATCTATTGATTTCGACAAGGCTAACGTCTATATGCTAATAAAGATGCTCGTAATTTATACAATCGGTGTTTGTCCACAGGTTCGGACAATCAATGAGTTCAAAATTGAAGTGATTCTGTAAACATCTCATAAGTCACACTGCAACTTTATCATATCGACTTTGGGATTGAGCAAGAATGGAAAAGAAACCCAGAACTAATGTTCGTTTGGCAAGACAAGTTCCGAAATTCGATCCTTTAATAGTAAAAGACACGTAGATTCAAAAAAAGACGAACCCGAATATATACGAGCTCAAGCCATTCAATCACATCTTTGCATACTAAAGTGATAGAAAGTTGCCTTCAATTGCTCGGAAAAATCTGCTCGTGCAAGCTGCAACTTGTGTTGTGTCAACACGAGCAGAATATGCCACGATGAGGGGGCTGATTACATCGACGAAAGAAATGCATAGAGTCTTCGGATGGAAGCACAAGAACGAAACACTATAAGAAGAGTTTTTTCTCTTTTTTTTTTATCTTCCTCTCCCATTTTGCGCTTGTCACGTATGCTCTCTAGAATATGTCTGCCGAAAAATTTTGAGCAATTCTCGACCTCTCCCCCCGTCTTGTTCTTCTCATGCGTTGCCTTTTTTATGCTCCTCGAACGAACACCATCATTTCATGGAACACCATCATTCCATGGAACACCATCATTCCATGGACCTCCATTAACTTTTTTTTGGTTCATTTCCCCCTTCCACCGAAAGCGGAATTCCCTCTCATGCCTTTTCTTTTGCTTTGGAATGATGGTGTCCCTCCCATGCAGTTCTCGTCTTGATGGTGTCCCCACTTTATAGTGAACGGAATCTGCAATGGATGAAACGCTTACGATAGTATTAATTCCAACGAGCCCTATGTTAGAAACGAACCATAGATCATCGTGGATTTAAATTAGATGCAAATGCAATATATGCTAAAATGTAATGGATGATTTTTTTTTTAGAACTATAATTAGTTCTATTTTTTTTACATAGAAATGGCTGACAAAGATTAGTCCAAATTCAGGTGTCAACACCAGTTCGCTCCCTTTCCCGACTATTTCACTTTTCCGGCCATATCTTTGTCATCTGATGGCCGATTAAGGTAATTCCACCGCCATTAGAAAGCGTGTCGTCTTGCCTTTCCAGGGATATATTATGAACTTGATTTGGCCAAGTATTCTGTCCCGTAGGTCGATTTGAGTGAGCAAGGGTCTGGACGGGGCAGAATTTGATCCGGTTTGGGAAAAATTCATTTTCACCCACTTCAAGAGCTCAATTGCCTTCAAATTTTCGGTGATGACTTCTTAACCCATAGTACTAGTGTTGGCTGGGTTGAAGTGGTGATTTTGATGGGGTTCAGAAGTGTAACCATGGCCATTTTTATGATGAATCTCTGGAATAGATTCTATCCGGCGGTAGGCTTCTGGAAACCGGAGTTGTTCGGGAACTTTTGGACATTGTTTCGCTCTCAAATATTTAGTGAGGTTCTGTGACTTGTAGATTAATATGTTATTAAGAGAAATTTGTGTTAAATTGGAGTTTAAGGATGATTAGTGGACCGTTTAGTGTGGGATTATGCTGAACCGGCTCTGTTCGGTTGTGGTTCTGTGCAAACCGAGACCTTAGGGACTGTTAAGGGTGTCGCCGAGCTCGGAATTCTTTGTTAAGTCACCCTATGATGTCAAGTGATATGTTGATAAGGTGTACACTTGGTGGAATAATTATTGAAAGAGTTTCAAGGGCTGCTTGAGGTGTAAAGCGTGAGGCCGATCAATCTGACCCTGCTGCGCACCAATTTTAAAATGAGTTGTTCTAAGTCGTCCGATATCCGAATTGAGCTCCGTCTTCACCCACGCATCCATAAGACATTGAAGTTTAAGATTCTGAAAGTTTATTTAATAAAAAGTCGCGGAATCAATGTGAGGGTATCTATGAATGAAGCTGGACATGGAGCCTAAATCGGGCAGTTTTGGGCGGGATGTTATTTAAGATGACTTGCCTTGATAGAACGGCGATTAGTATGCTTAGGGCCATTGAATTGATGCTGTGGGGGACATGAGAATAAGGGGTTGTGTATGCTATTGAAGTATTAGCACGATGGCAATGAGAAATGACCGTGTTCCGATGTGGTTTTCCTTAGGTGCGTCGTGGGTGCCCTGCTCGACCATGGAGTTATTGACCTTGGAGGGGCATTGTGAGTGGAATTGCTGACTTGCTTGAAGAGATAAGTGACCTCTAACCCTCTATTAGGACATTCGGACGCGACTGGATGATTTTGTTATTGGGAATCGATAATCAATTGATTTTTATTGCTTGATTGGTTGGAAGCCGAAGGGCTTTGATGAGGAACGAACCGTGAGAGCTAATTGGTCATGGAATCGTGTTCTTGAGATTGAATTGGTGGGGTGCTTACTAAGGCGCTTTACTTGCCTATATGGCGGTGTGATTCTCAATTGCTTTTAAACTGTGATTTACGATAAGCACATTTATTTCCTTTTGGAAAGCACTTGAACTGTGTTCTAATGTTTAACAATTCCTCATTGCGGAAATGCGATTGATTATTGGCTTTGAAGGTTCTTGATTGAATTTCTGGAGGAATTGGGCTGTTGAGCCGTGAGAACACATGAATGATGGCAAGTATCGATGAGATGAGGGTTTAAGGCCGGTGGCACCCTGATGCACCTATATGACGCGGGGTTGCGCAATGAGAAACACCCTGATACCCTGATGCGCCAATATGACACGGGATTGCACATTGAGAAACACCCTAATGCGTCTATATGACACGGGGTAGTGTGTTGTGAAACTCCCTAAGGTGCCTATAAGACACGGGGTTGAGAATTGTGAAACGCCCTAAGGTGCCTATACGACACTGGGTTGAGAAATGAGAAATGCCCTGAAGTGCATATATGACACGGGGTTGAGAAACATGATGCGCCGGAGGCGGTGTGAACGCGAAATCGTAATCTGAAATATCTTTTATTCAAGAGATGTTATGATTCATTAAGCTAGTGCGGAAGCTTGGTCATGTGTGCCCTGGTTGTTCTGATTGATATTCTCGTGAAGTAATGACTTGATGCCATGAATAATTACTATGCTTTGCTCTTGTTTATGGATTGCATATGTTTATGCTTGTTTGGTTCGGTGGGACGGATGGCCTAAATTAGGGTTAGGATAACTCGCTGAGACGTAAGTCTCACCCCGTCGTGGGATCTTTTTTTTTTTTCAGGTTCCAAGCTAGGACGCATCAGTTGGCCAAGAATTAGAATTTCAGGGAAGTGGTAGTTAATGGATTAAGGGATATCTGATGACGTTAAGGATTTTGTTACGCTCTGAAGTTAGAGTTGTAATTGATGTTTAAAAAAAGAAAAGAAAAAGAAAAAGAGGGAATGTACCCCTCTTGTTCCAAGTCATCTTGTATAGTTACTTTGGATGGGGTGTTTTCTTGCTTTCGCTGGTTGAATGTATTTTTAAATGGTGCGGGTCTAAGGATCCTGGAAGATTGTGTAAACCAAAGTGGCCTGGGGGATGTTCGCGTGCTCGTCGGGTTCGGGGCGTGACATCCTCGTTGAAGTGGTATCAGAGCAGGTTAGCTCGACCCAATTTGGTCGAGGCTTGGAGTGATAAGGAGTAATGACTTGAGGACGATTGGATAATGAATCCCTTAGGATTAAGCATGGATTGTGGAATCTTGGGGATTATAGGCTTGAACCTTTGAGGGACATTAATGGTTCTAGTGTTGATTTAATAGATGATTTTGAGTGATTTCATGACTAAGGCTTACAAGGAAGTGGGTAGAGGTTGAAGAGTCATGAGCTTGGATTGAAGTTGCAAGAGAATCACTTATGACTGGAGGGTTGATTGGAAAAAAATATGATTGTGATTTTGGCTTGTCGATGGCCCAAATTGGGGAATATGAGTTATAATGAGACGCTTGGTACTAGAGGATTCAAGCTTGAATTGCGAGAGATCTTGATGACTTTTGGATATCGATTGCTAAGGACGACCTTGGAAAGTATGAGTTGGTATGTATACGAGGAAGTGTATAAGGAATATTTTGATTAAAGGCCAGCTGTGATCGGACGCATGTGAATTGTCTTAAGTTGTGGCTAGACTTGAGGTGAATGATTGAGCATAGGAAATTGACTCAAAAGAGTGATGATCGCTTGTGAGAATTTTAAATCTTTTATGGATGAGAATCGATTGGGAAACGACCGTAGCATGATGAGTAGCGAGAACAAATGTGTGGTGTATGTGTTCGTGGAATTGAAACGAAAGTTGATGAGGATGCATGCATGAGCTTATCGCTGTCAGACTTAATAAACCATTGCTTGGTATGAGACGAGTTGATGGGATACCTATAAACCGTAATGAAACATGTTATGGGACGTGTGGAACGGGGCTTCCTCCATAGATGTATGACTTGGAACAACCTGCAACGACCAGATTTGATGAGGGCGAGGAGTGATCGCCGGTATAGAGAGGTACGGACAAGGAGCGGCTCCTGGCAGGCTTCTAAGATCAAGGAGGCAGGAATGACCCAGGCCATAAATTAAAAGAGAAAGTCTAGGTATCATGTTGGGTCTGGTCGTGATTAAGTGAGATGTATGGCACGAGATTGATTCTTGAAGTGAATGTTCGAAAGTGGCATGACATGTGAAATGATGCCTGTGAGTGGCATCGTTATAAACCTTGTGCTTGGTAGTGGATGCCATTTGAAAGAGAAAAGTGATGTTGTGACAGGCCTGTTAGGCGTGTTTTATGTTTGACACCATGTGATTGGATTGGCCAGGGCCTAACTTAGAGATTAGACGGTGCGTTGGGTGTTTATACCCCGTTGAATTGATCCCTAAAGAGAATGAGAAAACCTGTCGTATTTGTGAAGGATGGCAGATGTCTCATGTTTAAAATTATGAATGATTGATTCATAGAAGGAACGCCTTGAATATTTGCTGGGTTTTGACCTAGCTCAGTTTTAGCCTAGTTGGGGCTTGCCTAATGATGGCTGTTCATTTAGAAGTTGCCTCGTGAAGGCTGACTTGTTTTGTGGTTGCTGCTTAAGGATGAATTGAAATTCTTGTATAATGAGCAACTAGTTGAGAATTGTGTGGGAACCACTGAGGGTTGATGGCAAAAGAAAATGAGAGGAGCAGCTTGAGACTGCTAGACTTAAGTGACCTAAGTCTTTGATTCCTGGAGGGGATCATAGTGGTTCAAGTGATGTGAGAACCTGATGAAGTTGAATGACCAAAGCATGGTCGTGGAAGAGCATTGGGCTCGAGTATATACGGTATGGAAGATCCGAGAACTGAAAAAGGGATCGTGAGAATTGAGTAAAGAGAACAATTGGAAAATGAGTATGAGAAGAGCGTATGGCTCGATTTTGGTGATTACGTGGGACTCAAGAGCTAAATGGGTTGTGAGAACTTTGGATGGAAATGGGAAAAGTAGATGGGTAGACAGACTCAAGAAAGAGCTGCCATTGTCAACTAAGTCGCTGAGACGACTAAGGCTAGTGCTATTGAACTAAGTGATGGCAGTCATGAGGAAAGGTGACTCTGAGGTTACCCATTTCTAAATGGGGAACGTGAAAAAGAACCACCAGAGTTCGTTTAGCTTGTGAGGTTGGCCACGAGGTCGAGGTCCAGCAAGGCTCGACGAAGAAAGTGAGTTTGAAATTAGCTTCTTTTGAATTGAGGGTTTTGTGAGAAAACCTTAAGGGTTTTGGGTGCACTGAAGAAAGAAAGCGAACTCGGTAGTCTTTAGCCTTAAGAGGCTGTTGGTAATTGGTGAAAGGTCACCAGAGGAAGGGTTACTCGAAGGCATGTTATCTGCCTAGGTTACCTCTGTTGAGTTGTTCGACGAAAAGTACTTTCCTGGGCTTGCTTGAGGGCAGGGGTTGTTTGGATCCTGATATTTTTGCAAGGATCAGATGATGATCGACCAATGGGAGACAGAGTTCTCACGATCGCCTCAGTGCATTAAGAATGGTAAAGAACCCCTTGGATAAGACAAGTAAATCCCTGAGTGGATTGGAACTTGAAAGCCTTTTGGCTTGTTGTTATTCCTGGTGTTGAGGAATGGTATTGAACTCAGTAAAAGAAGAGAAGGATCGGAAGACTTATGAATAAGAGAACTCAACCTCATGGATTACGAGCAAAGAAATATTCATTACGGAGCATAGAATGTGCCTTTAAGGAATGGTCGTTACCTTGGTGTAAGGCTTATGGCGATAAATTTCTTGTTGATATGAGGAACATAAAAGAGGCTGACATGTCAGTCTGTTGGACTCTGTCGGTTGAAGTGAGAATGATTGAGATTGAAACGGAACCACGAGAAGTGACGTTACGAGATATCACCCCTAACGAATAGGGTGTCATTCTTAAAGAGCGATTAGACCATGAGATGGTCGTTGGGAAAAGGGAAAGTGAATGGACTTAATAGTCCTAGCTTTCGTAATCCTGGTGAATGGATGAGTAAGCGAAAAGAGCACTTAGAGGGTAATTGCGAAAGGTTTAAGATAATCGACCTGAGTATTCCATACGCGAATTGGTGGAGACCAAGGGCGGACGAATATTGTCACTTGAAGTGACTGAATTATGGGAATAAGGATGTCGAGTTTGGCGACATTTGGGAATCTGGGAGTAAAATACCGCCGTTGACATAGACTCCAAGATTGACGTCCTATGGAATAGGAAGAACAAGGTGGATTCGAAGTGAAAGAATGCCACTGAAGTGTATATTTTCCTTCATAGAGTAAGAGACTCTAGTGTGAGAAGAAAAGGAAACTAATTGCCTCGGTACTGAGATTGAGCGTCTGGGCTGAGAAAGAAGACGCAGAACCTGAATAATTCCTGGAAGTGGAGTCCCAGAGATTATCCTGTATACAACGTTGAATTCCAGGATAATGTTGATGTTCAGTCGATTGGGTGAAATCGAGACAAGTCGCATTAGAAAGTTGCAAAATGGAAAGGTTAAAGCACTAATGTTTTCTGAGGCAAGAGCGTAGTCCTAATGGAGACCTGTGAGAGCCAAGGTTTGAGTTCTCAAATGAAAAGTATGAGGAATAGTCTGAAAATGCGACACTTGGTAGAAAGAAACTGATGTGAGTTTAACTTAGTATCCAAGGGATAGTTGGATCGATGGTTACCGTCTTGAGAGACGATGATTGGACTAACTTAATGAGTCATGAGAAACATGAGTAACCTTTGAGAGATCCTATGGACTCTAAGGAGAGGCTCGTTGTATGCTAAATGTGAAGTGCACGAGCTGCGGATCTGATGAAGTAAGATTCCCCAGTCGTAAAATCTTTGGGAAATGAAATTCCTACGAAATCCTTTGAGGATGAATTAAGTGATGAACCGACTAGAGTCAGTGTGGGTTGCTGGAAATTGAAATTTCCTGAGATTGATGAATTGTTACAGATGGATCGTGGAAGGATTCTCCATGAGAGTTGTTCCATGGATGTGATGGACTAAGGATGAGATATAACGTGAATGGGTGAATGAATGTGGTGAGTCCTTAAGGACTTGAGTCGAGGTGGCGACTACGCTGTTAATGGTGTTCCTGTGTGGAATCGAAAGAGTCAAGAGAATCATAATAACGTAACGTGAAAAGGAAATTTGAGGCGTAGCAAGGCAGATTAAATTGGATCGTGTGAATACGCCTTGACAATAAGGCTATATGAGTTGGAATGCTTAGAGCATGATTGGAGTTGATTTGTGGATGTCCTCACGACAAGGTTGGGAAACATTATTCGAACGGAAGAAGATTTCAAGTATATATCTACTCCAAAAATATCGAGTGGTAATTTCTTTGAGAGGAATTGACGAGAAGCAATGCCGATAGATGAAATTACTTACGGATACGGGAGCGTTGCTTGTGTAAGGAAAGACCTCGCAATTGTGTGAACTACGAGAATTGAAAATGTTGACTGCTCTAAAAGGATTGAAGGGAAAGCATAACTGTTGAGGGTTGGTGGATTAAATTGATCATCAGAGGATTTCGAATGTAATCGAGGAAGAGCTATTAAGGACTTCATGAGGCAGCCTAAGAAGTTGAGAAGGTTATAGTTCAAACTGGACAAATGAGATAAAGTTAGTAGAACTCATATGTTCCCGACGATACGGATTGAAGGGTTATGTCAAAAAAAGGTGGAAGTACTAAAGAGTATGTGTTCATGAGGGATTGGTAATGATCATGACAAGAAAGGATCTTCAGCCTTCTACCTAGAAAAGTTCTCCGACAGAGAATTTGAAAAGCGAGATTATAGTGTGACGTGCATATTTCCTCGAATCAAGAGACAAATCGAAAGGGGGATTTGAATGCTCGAAAGCGTACCATCGACGGATGTTATGAATGTCGAAGGAGAATAGAGAAAGGTAAATACCGAATGAGGAATGAAGGAAACAAGTCTTGAGAAAGGTTGACTTGTGTCGGAAAAGATAATAAAAAATGTCAAGTTGGGAAGAGTTATCTGGGAGAGTGATGATACGATGAGGCGTCTGTACCCCATGAAATTAGATAATTGGAAAATGGCGAATTTCGAGGACGAAATTTCATTAAGGGGGGAAAAGTTGTGATATTCTGAATTTCAGCCCCTCTCGAGGCCATGGAATGGAAGGATATTGATCGATGTATTTCAGTTGTAACTCGCTCGGAGTTGGTCACTCCCGAGTTAATTGACCAAAAGGGAAAGACTGACGCAGAGTCAGGTACGTGGACTTGGGGATTTTGAATGAGAAATGAGGCTTTGACCATAAGGATTGTCGAGCGGAATATTTTGGGCCAGCAGAGATCGGTCTAGGAACGATCGAGGGATGCCTTGCTAGTGTTATACGTTGGGACGAGGGTGATTCCTCTTAACCAATGTGTAATTTGCGAGAATTTCTTAAATCGGATTCCGATGATCAAGACCGCAAGAACGAGTGATAAACCCTCGCAATCACATGACAACCAAAGTCGCCGCGGCTTGAGAAACCCTAAGGTCGATACGCGTAGCCCCACAAAAGTCACCTGTCAGTTTGAGACAAATTGGAATTACAGTCGACGAGAGCTCGACATGAAATCGGATCTCGAGATTAGGTATTGGACATTGAGGAATTTCAACATTTGAATTGAATTGGACGTCGCCTCATCAAGGGCAATTTATATCGAAAAAATGGAATTTCGGACGAAATGTGTGAAAATCATTTTGCCCCTAGAGAGATAACCTTGCTTTGATTAATCAAGAAGGGCATTTTAGTCATTTCTACTCCCCCATAGCTGCCAAAAATAGAGGGGCAGTTTATTCATTGGGGTAAAGATATTAAGAAGACTTGGACAAGTGTCACCACAAGAGCTCTCCTTGGCACAATAATTTGGGTTTAACTTTTTACTTTTTGACTTTGCCAATTGACCACATGGGTCAATTATAGTCTTCTTCTCCCTCTTTCCAATGTGGTGCACGACCACGTTCTCTCTCTCCTCACTCTCTCTTCATTTTTCTTCTTCATCCTCCCTCTCGTTCGGCCAGTTCGCTCCCTGTCCCGACCGCTTCACTTTTCTGGCCATATCTTCGTCATCCGATGGCCGATTGAGGTAATTCTACCGCCATTAGAAAGCTTGTCGTCTTTCCTTTCCAAGGATATATTATGAGCTTGATTTGGCCAAGTATTCTGTCCCGTAGGTCGATTTGAGTGAGCAAGGGTCTGGACAGGGCAGAATTTGATCTGGTTTGGGAAAAATTCATTTTCGCCCACTTCAAGAGCTCAATTGCCTCCAAATTTTCGGTGAGGACTTCTTAATCCATAGTACTAGCATTCTTTGGGTTGAAGTGGTAATTTTGATGGGGTTCAAAAGTGTAACCATGGCCATTTTTGTGATGAATCTCTGGAACATATTCTATCCGGCGGTAGGCTTGTGGAAACCGGAGTTGTTCGGGAACTTTTGGACATCGTTCTGCTCTCAAATCTTCGGTGAGGTTCTGTGACTTGTAGATTAAGATGTTATTAAGAGAAATTTGTGTTAAATTGGAGTTTAAGGATGATTAGTGGACCGTTTAGTGTGGGATTAGGCTGAACCGATTCTGTTCGGTTGTGGTTCTGTGCAAACCGAGACCTTAGGGACTGTTAAGGGTGTCGCCGAGCTCGGAATTCTTTGTTAAGGCACCCTATGATGTCAAGTGATATTTTGATAAGGTGTACAATTGGTGGAATAATTATTGAAAGAGTTTCAAGGGCTGCTTGAGGTGTAAAGCGTGAGGCCGACCAATCTGACCCTGCTGCGCACCAATTTTAAAATGAGTTGTTCTAAGTCGTCCGTTATCCGAATTGAGCTCCGTCTTCGCCCATGTATCCATAAGACATTGAAGTTTAAGATTCTGAAAGTTTATTTAATAAAAATTCGGGGAATCAATGTGAGGGTATCTATGAATGAAGCTGGACGTGGAGCCTAAATAGGGCAGTTTTGGGCGGAATGTTATTTAAGATTACTTGCCTTGATAGAACGGCGATTGACGTGCTTAAGGCCATTGAATTGACGCTGTGGGGGACATGAGAACAAGGGGTTGTGTATGCTATTGAAGTATTAACACGATGGCAATGAGAAATGACCGTGTTCCGATGTGGTTTTCCTTAGGTGCGCCGTGGGTGCCCTACTCGGCCATGGAGTTGCTGACCTTGGAGGGGCATTGTGAGTGGAATTGTTGACTTGCTTGAAGAGGTGAGTGAACTCTAACCCTCTATTAGGACATTCGGACGCGACTGGATGATTTTGTTATTGGGAATCGATAATCAATTGATTTTTATTGCTTGATTGGTTGGAAGCCGAAGGGCTTTGATGAGGAACCAGCCGTAAGAGCTAATTGGTCATGGAATCATGTTCTTGAGATTGAATTGGTGGGGTGCTTACTAAGGCGCTTTACTTGCCTATATGGCGGTGTGATTCTCAATTGCTTTTAAACTGTGATTTACGATAAGCACGTTTATTTCCTTTTGGCAAGCACTTGAATTGTGTTATAATGTTTAGCAATTCCTCATTGCGGAAATGCGATTGATTATTGGCTTTGAAGATTCTTGATTGAACTTCTGGAGGAATTGGGCTGTTGAGCTATGAGAACACATGAATGTTGGCAAGTATCGATGAGATGAGGGTTTAAGGCCGGTGGCACCCTAATGCACCTATATGACGCGGGGTTGCGCAATGAGAAACACCCTGATACCTTGATGCGCCTATATGACGCGGGGTTGCACATTGAGAAACACCCTGATGCGCCTATATGACGCGGGGTAGTGTGTTGTGAAACGCCCTGAGGTGCCTATATGACACGGGGTTGAGAATTGTGAAACGCCCTGAGGTGCCTATATGACACGGGGTTGAGAAATGAGAAATGCCATGAAGTGCCTATATGACACGAGGTTGAGAAACATGATGCGCCGGAGGCGGTGTGAACGTGAAATCGTAATCTGAAATATCTTTTATTTCAAGAGATGTTATGATTCATTAAGCTAGTGCGGAAGCTTGGTCATGTGTGCCCTAATTGTTCTGATTGATATTCTCGTGAAGTAATGACTTGATGCCATGAGTAATTACTATGCTTTGCTCTTGTTTATGGATTGCATATGTCTATGCTTGTTTGGTTCGGTGGGATGGATGGCCTAAATTAGGGTTAGGATAACTCGCTGAGACGTAAGTCTCACCCCGTCGTGGGATCTTTTTTTTTTTTTTCAGGTTCCAAGCTAGGACGCATCAGTTGGCCAAGGATTGAAATTTCAAGGAAGTGGTAGTTGATGGATTAAGGGATATATGATGACGTTAAGAATTTTGTTACGCTTTGAAGTTAGAGTTGTAATTTGTGTTTTAAAAAAAAAAGAAAAAAAGAAAAAGAGGGGATGTACCTCTCTTGTTCCAAGTCATCTTGTATAGTTATTTTGGATGGGGTGTTTTCTTGCTTTCGCTGGTTGAATGTATTTTTAAATGGTGCGGGCCTAAGGATCTTGGAAGATTGTGTAAACCAAAGTGGCCTGGAGGATGTTCGCGTGCTCATCGGGTTCGGGTCGTGACACTTACCATAAAATAGGCCGAAAGACTCTAACGATGATCATAGACAGAAGGCTAACGATGGTAAAATTGGGACAAAAATAAAAGTTGAGGATTTTTTTGGAATTATGCCCTTAAGATTGGACAAAAGTAAAAGTTTTGGGTAGAATTGAGATAAAAGTAAAAGTTGGAGGTTGGTAAAATTAGGACAAAAATAAAAGTTAAAGGTTTTTTTAGTACTAGGCCGATAAAATTTGGACAAAAGTAAAAGTTTTGGGTAGAATTTGGATAAAAGTAAGTTGAGGGTTTTTTTTTTGTATTAGGCCGGTAAAATTGGGACAAAAATAAAAAATTTTGGTAGAATTTGGACAAAAGTAAATATTGGGGGGTTTTTTATGAGACAAAAAAAAGTTTTGGATATAATTGACACAAATGCTAAAGTTGGAGATTTTTTTGGGTGTTAGGCCATTTTTTTTTAATCAAGTCTTTTATCATTCATTATCGTCGTATAACTCTGTTGAACACCAAGTTTCATAAAATCCAATTGACATGGTCATCGCCTATGGTGCAACGTCGTAGTGTGATGCAAATAAAGTTCTTCTTATGTGAACGTTCCCATCAGCATTGTACATTAGCTAAATTTTATCCAAGTCGTACTTAAAACGCTGTCTACATTTTCCATCCACACCGATGCCGCCGATTCTTAATTAGCCGACAAAGCAGAGGATGAATTTTAAAACTATGGGGAAGAAATCAAGGAGGTTATTCTCGTGCTAAAAAAGATACAAGGCAAAATTAGAAACGACGGCCTACATGACTCTATCGCATCCTCCGAAAGAGTACGAGAGTTCGTGAAAAAATATAAAAATAAATTAAATTTAAAAGAAAAAAAAAGGTATTAAAAAAAGTTTGGCGTCGGGCTGACCCGGCCCGAAAATGCAAGAAAATTTTCGGGCCGGGCCAGCTCGTCCGGCGCCGGCCAAATTGACAGCCCTACCTGGAACAAAAAACAGAAAAACTGATAAATAGAATGACATTCATGCGCGCCCTTCTTGACCGTCAATTACTAATTTTTTCCTCATTTTTTATTTGTTAATAAGTTGGAATCTTTCCCTTTTCTTGGCAGCTCGTTTTCCCTTTAGAATGATGCCGAAGATTTAAATTTTGCCACCTTTTCCTCGATAAATCAGGATATAAACATTAACCTCCACATGCTTTTTGAAGTGCGCTATCTCTTTAACAGCAGTAAATTTCCAAGACCACAGGCAAAAGCACAATTCACCCCTAGAAGAAGATGTTTGGTTGAATCCAAACTAATGTCAATGTCATTGCAGGACCAAAGCCTCGTCTCCGAGCATGACGAGTTTAAATTTATTCAATGGGCCCAATGGAAGTGAAGAGAATTATTTTTACCGGCAGCACCACGTCATTAAGGCGTTTGTTCGCCAGTCGACGCATTTAATCAGCACGGCGTGTCAAGAATCTCTCGAACACATCATAGAGATCCTTATTCTCTGAACCAAAGATCTCGGCAGCATTCCGTAGAGTCTCCTGCGTTACAACATGAAGGAAAAGAAACGAAACCATTAGCAGGAACTAATTAAATTGTGCTAGAGAGAGAGAGAGAGAGAGTACTTCTTTTGATTGCCTGTGAGAATTCAATTGCTTAACATTTGCCAAAAAAGCAGCAAACTGTTCATACGGTAATCGGGTCCTGTCATGTAACCAAAAGAAGGGTGAGAATTCAATCCTTCAACTCCTCTCTCTCTCTCTCTCTCTCTCTCTCTATTATGTGTATCATGATATCATCACATCCTATCCAATTGGGTTGTTCGAGACATTATGTGTATCCACAGCAGCTCGTGAAAGAAAAGCCATTTCATAGAATAGGAGATTCTACTAGCACCTTTATTTTGCGCTTTCAAGAATGTCCGAAGCTTTTATGAATGAATTGCACTTCATAATGCTCAAAAGCTCAAGTACACGCGAGAATTCCTATTTGTCAAAAGTATAACACAACTGGAAAGTTAGAAACCCATCCATAGCAAGGACAAGTCTAACTCCTCACCTCACTTGCCGTAGGAACTCTTTCCCGTCGACTCGAGTTATTCCTGAAACAGTTAGACAAAGAAGTATCCGGGGACAAGTAAGAGCATATGACGTGTAGATCAAGAACAGAAAATTCGCCCAGCATAAACTCTCGCCGTGCATCTTTCTTTGAACTCTGATGTCAAAGATTTGAGGTCATGCATTATACTTACCCGTTTGAGATCCTGCCTCGAAGGCTCCTAAAGAACCATGGCGGATTAAGGGTGACGAAGAGCGCATGGAGGACCTGTCATCAAACTTGTCCACTGGGGTTGCAAATGACATGGACTTTCGTCTTGGAGACACTGCCTTCGAAACTCTTGAAGGAGAGACGGATAGAGAGAAACTTAGGGGAGATCCAAGAGGAGTGAACCGGGGAGTGCTCATTTGCGAACTGAATATCAGGCCATGTGATATCCCTGGTCTCGAATCAATACACAAGCAAATTTAGAATGACGATATTTTTTCTTTTGTGATCAGGGTACTTAACTAAATAAAATAGGTACTTTTTTAAGCGGGAAGAGTCTTTCCCACTAATTGAATAAACAATATTGGTCTTATCTAAAGAGATCAACACGTACTCATTATCAAGATTCAGCAACATTAGTAACATCGATACTTTTTCACAGTATAAATCTTTTTAACATTAAAAGCATAGCTTACCTAAATTTGGAATGGTATTGAGTTAAATATGTACTCTCCAAAAATCAAAGGAGCAACACACCTTCTGTTTCAGGATCATCTACTGATGGGTTTCCCATTTCTGATAACCGGCTCTGAACCGACGATGATCTTGAAGGAGGCAGGGAACCATCATCTTCAGAAACAATCAACAAATGCATCGAAGCGGCAACATATACATAAACTCAGTGAACTTGCCATTAAATGGGAAAGCAGATAAATGCATAAATGGGAGCTTCCAAGCACGCTGAACTTGCCATTAACCATGGAGGATTTTTCTAAATCATCACCAGACCTGATTCTTAGATATTTTGCCCTGGTCATGTTGTATTAGTTATTTTATAAAGCTGTTTTGGTAATTTTGCAACAAGGACATGGCAAAGAAAAATTATCAGTCAGGAGATCAGAGCAACAACAATGCAGATTGCACAAACTTCAAGAATAGTGCTTTGCTTGCATTAGAAGCTGATCAGGAAGCCATGTTTAACTATTTCTTTCCAAGGGCATCACGCTGAATCTATATAATCAATCCGAAAGACATGGTGCCAAAGATCATACCACTTAGTGTTGGCCTGGCAATGATTTGCGGTCTTCCTGCCTGTGGTAGATAATCGCACAGAGCGAGGAAAAAAAAACGTTCATAGTAGTACTTTAGCTAATAAGCAAAGAAACGCTTAGGCAAGACAAAGCAAATTTTAGATACTCGATGTGAAAGCAACTCCGGGCTAACTCACTTACAAAGCTTTCATCCTCCTCATGAAGGGACTGCATAAGTGTCCTCCGGAATACCTCCAACTACATAAACCACAAGTTAAATTTAATCGAGCACATTCCCCCAACCAGTAGGAATTGCTAAACACAGTTTCACCCTAAAAAAACATGTCTATTCAAATATACGCTTTCTAGATTATATCCCTGGCTTTAGATCAATACTATGGGGAAGAAGAATGAGCAGAAGAACATTTGTTCACCTCCCAAGAACTAATATCTCATAAGTCCCCACACAACTTATAGAGCAATCACATGTCACTCATATCTCTGAGAACCAAAGGACTACATTCTCAATGAAAACTGCACAAACAACTAAGCATTTCCATGAAGCGCCGCATTCAAATAGTCTTTACCACAAGTTAAATTTTCTACGCTCGAATAGAAAATCGAATTCTCAGAGCAAAACACAAATCATAGGTCCGTTGCACGGATTCGCGCGTTGAAACGGCGAATCCCAACCGGTTCTAAACATTAAAAAAAGAAAAGAAAAGGAGTAAACAAGCCATCAAGAACACCATTAAGCACTAGTCATTACCTTGGCAACATCTCTATTCAGCTTCCTCACAGTCTCCGACAGCGAAGCGTTCTCTCTCAGCAACTCCTCCTGCACCGCCCAAGATTAGAAAAGTCAAACCTCATCATTTTCCAACGAGAGTCCCGCAGACCGGGCCGAAACACGGGATGAGGGGGCGGACGGACCTTCTCGCGGTCGGCTCGGGCGAGCCGATCGGCGGCGTCGGCGAGGGAGGGGCCGAGGGAGTCGACCTGGGACCGGAGGTCGGCGAGGTCGGCGCGGAGGGCGGAGGACTCGGACTCGAGGTCGGAGACGCGGGCGGAGAGGGCGAGGGAGGTGATCTTGCGGGCCACATCGAGCTGGTCGTAGGGATCGGTGGGCAGGACGCGTAATACGTCGTCGGGTAGATCGAAGGTCGGTGCGCTCGTGTCCTTCGCTTGCATTTCTCGTCGTTCCTGCGTTTCGCACTTTTGCTGTGGAAAAAACTTTTTTATTATTTTAATTTTGCTTCGGATTATACCAGAATAAACAAGCCTAGTACACCCAAAAAAAGGAAGGAAAAAAAAAAAGGAAGGATGCTAATTTTGTGCTGAACATGGATTCCGGTCGTGGTTTCGACCACTGTCGGGTTACGAATCTGCGATTAGTCCATCTGCTAGTGCATGAGCGTGAATAAGAACATCGACGGAAGCGTAAAATTGAAGCTGCAAGAATGGAAATTCCAAACGTAATTAACCAGAAACTTTAAGGAAAACTGAATTGACAATCCTAAACGTTTGGCTCAATATGCAACCAACGTCATAAACATCTCAATTTGTATAATATAATGCGACGCCTTCTAAGTTAATTCATTGAGAGTTATTATTCGTCTTTTGCTCTTATTCTCACATCGGACCTCGCAACTTTGTCATTTAACATACGAGTGGACAGATTCCTTATCGCTCGTTCCGGTAGTGCTCGGAACGCCAAGACTTTGCTAATGTCAAGACGCGCCTCTCGTGAAATTAGTTCTAGTTTCACATCTCCATTCCAGGGATGCTCTATCCCTATTCAGACGCACAATTTGATTAAATTCTTGCCACTTTCGTCATTCTAGGGGTCTGACAAGGAGCCACTTTTTGTTTACCCCTTGTGACCAAGTCGAACCAGACCCTCGTACGAGCTCTTGCAAAGTTCTTCATTTGGATGCAATTTAGACCCTTCCGTCGAGCTCCCGCTGAATTTGAAACACACGACCCCCCCGGGGAATCCGACGCGGCAGTCGGAGCGTTTCTGGAAGCCGAATCGCTCGTCAGTCGTTACAGGTTTTCGCCGCTGTCTCGTCACTCGTCAGTCAACCCCGCTTGGGTCCTTATCATGGACACGTCGGCTCGACGAACGCTATTGGCGCATGCTCTATGCTAAGTGGGCCAGAGCTCCTATGTGTGGGCCATATGGGGCCCACTCAGGCCCGATTATTATGCCCGGCCCGCTCCGCTGACCCGGGGGGGGGTTCTTGGTAAAAAAACTACAGTTTCTGACTGTTGCGAACGGTGTATCGTTGTATGGGACTACGTCCACGTAACGACGAGTGATTAGCTTTCACGCGTCGAGACCAACGAAGGTCAGTGGAAAGAAAGAGGGTAAGAGAGAGAAACCCTCCTTCCTCCCTTTTCTCTCTCTATAAATTCCGCCATTTTCGAGCTCATTCAGCTCCATCCTAGCTCTCTCTCTCTCTCTCTCTCTCTCTCTCTCTCTAGCTGTAGCTGTTCTTTTGTGCAGTTCATTTTGTTTGTTAGATTGGAAATCGAGGCCATGGCGACGGAGATCTTGCGGCCTCACGACTGCTTGGCCAAGCGGATAGGAGCCTCCCCGGGGGCTTACCCTCGCCGGAGGAGCTGCAGCTACGGGAACTCCTGTTCTAATCCTAGGCCTAACAGGAAGCAAAACCAGCACCAGCAGAGGAAGCGGTCGGTTACCGGCCAGTCGGAGCCGACGGTCTCGATTAGATCGAACCCCGACGAAGCCGGCGGCGGCCTCGTGATGGGGAAGGTCACCATCCTCCGGCGAGGCGAGCCTCTGGACGCGGCGGTTAAGGACGACGCCGGTCCGAAGAGGGAAGGAGGCGGTCCAGTCGTTTCGGGATCAGGTTCAGGGCCGGAGATGGTGCGGAAGCAGGTCATCGCGCCGGAGCTGAGGTCCCCGGCGGTGGCGGCGGGGGGGAAGCCCGTGGTGTACGCCGGATCGGCGTTCGCCGTGTCGCCCGAGCCGAGCTCGCTTCCTCTGCCGTCGTTTTCGAACAAGAAGAAGAAGCAGGTGCTCCTGGTCGACGATTCGGCCACCAGAGACCTCCGGAGAATTCTCCGACTCGATCTGCTGTGACAAAACCCAAGGCCTTTTAAAT
Organism: Rhodomyrtus psidioides; assembly: GCA_021437785.1. Classification (NCBI taxonomy): domain Eukaryota; kingdom Viridiplantae; phylum Streptophyta; class Magnoliopsida; order Myrtales; family Myrtaceae; genus Rhodomyrtus; species Rhodomyrtus psidioides. Next base: position 802,153 of record JAILYB010000121.1, read on the forward strand.
CCAGCTGAGTAGATGATCTGAATATCAGATCTAGTCGATTTAGATCCCATTTCCACCATCTCTCTCTTCTCTCTCGATGTTCTCGAGGTCTGGTCCTTTCCGTGAAACTTTTTCAGAAACGGGGGGGCAGATCCGGAATTTGGAGAAACTAGGAGGAGCATGTTGTAATTACGTGGGTTTTTAGTGGTTAGTTAGTAATAGGCTAATAGCCTATAGGGTAGGGGGTCGGTCGGTACTGACGAAGGGTTTGAAGAAGGAGGGGAAAATAAAAAAGATACAAATGTGGGGGTGGATTTGCAATATTGGGAAGTAGTGTAGACAGAGTACGTTGTGGGGGGTGTGAATGTGAAAGTTTTCTTGTCTTGGACGAATATGTGAAAAACTCCTTTTGCTGTCTAGCCCCCCCAAAGAGAAGGTTGGGAACTGGAGATCACGAATTGTCGACGGAACGATTTAGTTGAGAGCATTATCGCTCTGTTTTCGATTGAGGGAAAGCTGGAGCATGAGGTTCCGAAGCTAATCTCCGAAGCATCCACTCCGAGCCAGGTCGACCCGAGCCTTACTAATAGTTGCCCTTGCTCGCAATTTTTTCGAGCTCGGAAAGCATGGCTCGGACTTCATTCAGCCTGGCTCGGGCAAACTTGTGTCGGCCCGAGTGAGCTCACCGTCTGTCCGGTCTAATGATTAAGTCTAATTTAGATAGAAACTTCTCTTAAGATAGAATAGAAATAGTCGATTTAGGCCGATGATTGTGTAATTTGGGCCATTTGATTATAATGAAATAATGCTGATTGTTGGATTATATTTATAAATAAATAAAAAATTTGATTGGGTAAATTGGTTTTCAAATAATTTTCTTCATTTTTGACAAGGAAAGCTGCTTGACAAATGAAAGGATAAATCGTTTCCGATAAACAAGAACACAGTTTTTTTTTTCTTTGGAAACTTACTCAGATTCGAAAAAGGCACTATAATAAAGTACCACAAATTTACGATAGAACTTATCAAATCGGTTAAATACTTCCATCAGCTTCCTCTTTATTCTAGCTATATAATAAAGTACCCGGCGTTAAATACGGCCTATATCCTTTTGTGTACCAAAGAATGTATATCATATCACTTGTGTACGCCCGAGCCACATAGATTAGTCGAGTTACAATATATATATATATATATATATATATATATATATATATATATATATATATATATATATATATTGGCATGACATTTTTAAATTATTTTCGAGGACATGCGGCACATGTTGCAAAAAAAAAATGAAATATTATATAAAAAGAGAAAAAAAGGCTGAAAATAATAAAAGAGCAAAAACATTGGATAGAGAGAATAAGGTCCTCGACCCTTGACTTTCCCGGACTCGGATCACTCCCTTTGTCCATTACAATGGTTTTTCTCTTATAAATTTTCGGGATAAGAACATTGATGTGCCAAAATATTTCGTAGGGCCCCCACTTAAATGCTCCGTTTGTTTCATGTACAATAAATAGTTTTGATTATATTTTTTTTAAAAAAATGATATTTGCATTGCTTACAAGAAAAAATGAATAAAAAATATTTCATCATTAATATAAATATTTAGACATAAATTGTCGCAACTAGTGAATTTTTTTTCATTGACTAAGTATTTCAAGCGATATAAACAATCATTTTCAGGAAAATATTTTCTCGATCATTCATTTTTCGCGAAACAAACAGAGCATTGCAAAAAATTTTCACCGACTGACTTAATTGTTAAGTTAGAGAGAAGGGCCTTCGTCGAGAGATTTCGGCCAAAAAATTATGTGACTTTTATAATAAAAGCTTTAAGATGAGTTGATTTATTTATATTATAAACCAGTCCAATCGGACATCCTAAACGTTCAACATGGCTGGCTTTCCAAATTGACAAAGAGCATTGATGGCTTACCTAAAAATGTCACCCACTGGCGATCGTCCAACGCTTGCATTTTGCTAGGTCTCTTCTCTCCTCTTCGACTAGGCGTAGTAAGGCATCAAAATTGAGTTATTCAGACATGAACTTTTGTCCATCGGTAGAAATGTGGCCACTTTCTGACTTCGTTCTCTTCTTCTTCAATCGAATAATTTGGGAATTTCTCAATCCTTTTGATCTCTCAAGAGATTGCGGGGAATCGAACTCCCCACTAGAGGTGGCAAAATAGGTGTAGAACTCATATTTGATCCATATTTTACAATGGTGAGTCGGTCATAAATGGGTTCTTTAGAAACTTAATGGGTTTTGAATATGCCATAAATGGGTTAGTTAAAATAACTATTTTAAGTGAGTCATAAATAAATTTTATGAATATTTTTTTAAAAAAATAAAATTTTAATTATTAATTATTTGCTTTTTATTTTTCCTCCGCCTTGTTCTACCTCCGCCGCGATGGCCGAGGCTCGCCAGAATCGAGCCAGCCCCGAGCTCGCCACCTCTACTCCCCACCTCCTCTTAGGGTGGCCACTAGGTAGTGTAGAGGCTAGTCTACTTAACCCATGGTCTTTAATCGTAAAGTTAGAGCTGGATGAAGATGAATAGTAAAAGGAAAGAAAAGTAAAAATGAATAGGAAAAAAGAATGAACAGAGAAAAAGCTTGGAAAATTTAGCAAAAACGGCATCGTTTGGTCTAAAATTATCCACATTGGATCGCCGGCCATGACACTTAGGACGGTTAGCAATGGTTGAGCGTCATGTCAACAATTTCAAGCCAAAATTTGTTAGAAAAAATACATTGCAATTCCATAGTAAGGTTTCGAACTACATCGACAAAATTGAAAAGTTAATGTGCATCTGACCAAAATTTAGGACTGATTTAGAAATTTTCCCTATGTGAAGCTACAGATCAAATTTGTGATGGATCGAATTAATTTAGGAACAAGTCCAAGATCCATAACTCATCATACATGGATCCCATTTCCAGCAGCAAGCAACAAAATCATACCAACAACTAACCTGAAATATGGTAGTAGAAATTGCAATTCAAAAGTAATAATTTTTCTTCACAATATGCTTCAGACTTTTGCACTTGTTGCAATAGCCATGCAACAGCATAAAAAATGGGCATTCATGTAGGATAAATGATTTCCTAAAGCTAATGCAATCTCGGAGTTTTGTCTTCCAATTCTTGTCATAATGTGGAAGTTGAAAGTGTAAGCTGCGACTTTAATCTGTATGCAGCAACCCAAGATCATCACATATAGATACACGAATCACCAATTCATAGAGTTAAAGAATTAATGGACCTTTGTTTCGAATCCATCGTTCTTGATGAGGAATTGCGACGATCCGATGCCCAAGAGATTCTCTTTTATGAACCCTCTTTATCGCTGGCTTCAATGAGACGGCCACTCATGTAACATTCTGACGACTCCTTATGTGAGGTTATGCGGACATCAGGGTTTAGAGGATGTACTTGAGTTCTATTTATAGAGATTGAAACATATCCCCTCATTAAAGATAATGTTTATTTTGGCCCACACCATATAGCACCATATTAGACTAAATGAGAAACTATATATATTATTAGACCAATTAATATTTACAATAACAATTAATAAAACCCACATTGAGCATTAAAAATATATTCTAACATTCTCTCGCTTGGGCTAAATTAATTGAAACTGTTCTGTATATGCTCATCTTTATATTGGTCTAGAGATAATTCTCAATAGTCAATCCAATCCCATAAAGTCTTAAGCACCAAATCATGCCAGTAACTGCATCAAAAGACACGGAGCCATCCATGGTCACAAATGCTCTTAAATTTATTGATATAGATTTAATATGGTAGTGTGACAAACGGATAACATCTCAAATAATAGAGACACCTTATATGTTATCCTCATTGTTAGTCATCATTATCTTACTTTATGTGTCACGAAACCTGATGTGCCACAAGAGAATATCCTTATGGTTCTAATGAATCAACATATGTCTTACCTTTATAGTTAACTATACTTTATGTGTAACAAGACATATGTAACGACCTGGGCTCACCGCGCACCGCTGCGCCACTAATTGCAAGATATTATCCGCTTTAGACACACAGTCCTCACGGTTTTGCTTTTTCGAGCGCTGCCACACAACGCTCGGCAAAACGCGTCTTGCAAGTTCAATGGAGGCCCAAGGCTTATAAGCCTATCCAAGACCTCCCCCCTAGGCAATGTGGGACTAAGGGGAGGGATGTCATAACATATGCCTTTGGCTAAAAATAAATACCCCAGCCATCACTTAAGGTTTACACGATGCCTTGAGATTTTCAACTAATATATGTATTCAACATCACCTTAATCATTAACGCCTTATTGCAAGCAATGGAGGTGATACATATCTAGATGTTACAAAATGTAACAAACACAGATATGCACTTTATTAAAGCAAACACCAAAAACAACTCCCAATGAATAACAACATCTCATGATGCTACTTAGCTAATCAATTAACATGTCATATCAGCATCCCACGATGCTTTTAGGTCTGTGACATGTCATTCAAATATGCAAGGGCAAAACCTTGAGTTAGTGAGTCTGCAACCATATCATCAGTGAAATAAGCTCTACTATAGTGTCACCATTTTTATCTATTACCTTTATGGTCAAAAACTTGATCGTTAGATGCTTAGATCCCTTAGGACCTCTGTTATTGTTAATGAATAATATTGGAGAGTTATTGTCACAATACAACTGTATGGGTCTATCTACAAAATTAAGTATACCCGACTCTTTAATGAAATTCTGGAGCCTAATAACTTGAATAGCAGCCAAAAGCATACTACAAACTCCACTTTCTTGATAGAGATGTCATAGATTTCTATTTATCCTTTTCTATAATACTGCACTTCTCTTTAGACACACGCACACACACACACACACACACACACACACACACACACACACACACACACACACACACACACACATATATATATATATATATATATATATTGTCAACTTGACATCATCCTGACGGCTAGCAAAGTCTGAACCCGAATACCCTACTAGCTGCAGGTCCTGAATATGTCTGTAAATCAGCATATAGTCTTTTTTCCTCTTTAATTACCTTAAAACTTTCTTAGCAGACACCTAGTGAACGTGTCTTGGATTTAATCGATATCTGTTTAGAAGTCTCGTCACAAAAGCAACATCTGGTCTAATGCAAGTTTGAGCATACATAATGCTTTTAAGTGTACCCTGATATGGTACATTCCTTATTTGGATTTTCTTAATAACTATATGAGGACTTTATGATAGATTCAGTTTATTGCTCTTAATGAAAAGAGCAATTCCTGAATTACTTATAATACCTTAAACTGAATACGATCAATACGTGTCCTCTAGAATTAACCTAATTTATGGCAAGAACATCCGTATGTATCTCAATGCCTATGACAAAGTACTCTTTATCAAGATCAATCATGTAAAAAAAAAAGTTTTGACAATATCTGCTCCACCTTATGTAATTCTAGAAAACTGCTTTTAAGCAAGATATCGTCTGCATAAAACATAAGGAAAAGAAATTCCTTCCATTGATCTTGTAGTATATATACTAATTTACTTTATTCTTAACAGAACATAATAAAGCAACAACACTATGAAACGTCAAACAACAATTGTCTAAAAGCTTACTTGATCCCATAAATAGAATTTTCAGTCTAGAATACCTATGAATATGATCAAACTTTATTTCATGTACTTATATGAGATTCCTCTTTCTTTATGCACAAGTTTTACCTGAATCATCTGTTGCAAAACCTTCGGGTTACATAAAAAGGCTTTCATATTAAGATCTCCAATAAAAAAAAGTTTTAATATATATATGGTAAAACTCCTTATTATAATGAGCTATCAATGCCTTAATCACTCTGAAAAATCTTTATGAAAGACTGAATAAAAATTATTTTAACTCTACTCATTCTTTATGAATGAAAAATTTGGCTACTAGTTTGCCTTTAAACTTCTTAAATAAAGTACTGATTAAAAAGAAGTTGGATATAATAACTTCAAAAAAATTATTTGGAATCCTTTTAAGTTTTATACACCCAATTGCAGCTGATAGACTTGTAACCTTGAGACATGCTAATAAGCTTTCAAATACCTTATGTTTCATAGTCTTTATCTCGTCTACCAATGCACCCAACCAAAGTTCTAATTAAGAATAAGAAATAGCAACCATATAAATTACTATATCAATTACATAGTCGATTTTGTAGTCATGCTCTTCTAGATAGACTATATAGTATAACTTGATACAACTGATCATCTCTGCCCGATAGATTTTTAAGTAGAGCTACTTTAACTTTTATTCTGCGCTTGTGGGGTCTGATAAACTTCATCAGGAATTGTCTTAATAACAAGATCATGAACCCTAACAGAATCAAATCGTAATTTAGGATGCTCCATGATCGTTTGTATAGAGAGAGAAAAACGATACAGTAATCACAACCACACCATTATTTGTAATAGTCCGTGAGTAGCTACCCTTATTCGACTATATGAACCACAAGCAATTTAGCTATATGTAATTCCATAATTTTTGTTCCTCCTTTGGGATCATAAATCAATATCCCTCTGAATGAATGGGTAAGGTACAAAGTAAATCTGAGTGGTTCTGGAGTCCAACTCATCTAATGTTGGATTATATTACTGTTGACACCTGATTTTTGACCAAGTCTTTTTCAGTCTTATTTTGAAACATCACAAAAAATCCACAAAAAGTCAAAAAATTACAAAATCAACTTTGGTGGCCTTGACCAAGTCTAAGGAACCATTTTTGACCAAAAAATAATTTTTCATATTTTTCGCATTTTTTAGTATTTTTAGAAAATAGGAAAATAAATGAAAAATTAGCAAAAAATAACATTCGAGGTCACAAAAATATGAAAAAGTGTTCTATACTTTTCTTTTAATTTTATTGTCATTTTGACCTCATCAAAAGTCTAAATTCAAGTTTAATTTCGTGTGTTTCTTTAGAACACACATGGTTGAATTTGTCAAAAAAATATGTTTCCAGTCAACCCATTGACCAAAGTTGGTCATAAGTAGAATGAGGAGAACGTTTTCTCCTTGGGTTTTCTTCGCACACGCACAGGAGGGGGAGGAGGCCAGAAATCGAAGGCCGAAGGGAGGCACCCAGTTCACGAGCCTTCTCCGGTCACTCACGCACACGAGGCCAACGATCGCCAGCTAGCAAAAACGCGGGCCGCACGTGCGACAACCGGCCGGTGAGGCGGTTACAGACGCGAAGGAATCCGAAATCTACAGAGCTTCATTCTTAAAGAAGAGGGGAGTCAGTTAACGAACAAGGAGAACCGGCCGACCACAAAAAAGACAAGAGAGAGAGAGAGAGAGAGAGAGAGAGAGAGAGAGAGAGAGAGAGAGGGGATCACCCGCCATTGAAGGAGCTCGGGGGCCGAGAGCTTCAAAGGCTCGGCCAGTGCATTCCAAACTTCGCCAAGCCATGCCGTCGCCGTCTACGACTTCGTCTCGATCCTGCGAACGCAACGAACTAGCTCGTTCGTCAGTCTATCGCAGAAAACGGTGAGACTCCTCCCCGAGCTTGGCTCCGGCCTCTAATGGCAACTTGCGTTCCTCTAGATCGTTTTGTATTTTAGGAGTCGTGATTTACTCCTTATGCATCACTGCTCATTTTCCATCTGGTTTCTTGCATTTTCCATGTGTGAAACGCCGGGTCTGACCTCCGACCATCCCAACCCACCGAGAGCAGCTCGATACAAGCGAAACCGACGCCCCTTGATCATCAGGTAAGTCCTCTCGAACTCCTTGGATGCTTCCTGATGGTTTAGTTTAGCCAAGTAACGTTAGAAACAGCTAGGGCGGGTAGCCGCTGGAGCTTACCTTTGGCCGGAAATAGAAAGTATATGAGACTTGATTCTGCTATGTCAAGCGTGATATATGTTGTAGAGGAAGTCACGGCGAGTTGAATGCCATTGGTTTCGCGTCGATCGGATATCGGAAGGCCGAGATATGGCCTTCCGACGAGGCGCCGACGAGACAGTGCCGGCGCCAGTCGTCTTCCCCGGAAAGTCGTTGACCGGTCAACGGCGGTTGACCGAGTCAACGGCCACGTGGCACTGACGGTGCGCCCACGTGGCAGCCACGTCAGCGTATTCGGTTATAACAGAATAAAAAATAACAAACTTGATCGGATGGTGGTAGGTGTGCCACGTGTCAAGATCTCGTTTTTTCGAAAATAAAAATCATTTTCTGATAATAAATAAAGAATTGATCGATCGGTCACGATTCAATCGGACACTTCAATCTGGGTCGTTGGTTCCTTGTTAAGATCAGACCATCCGCACATCCGCCACGAGGCGCAATCAGGAGCGTCGGTTCGATTTTGGCGGGCGTTTGAAATTCGAGCGGAAGGAGTAATGCGGCGTCGTTTTTGTGTGGGCTCGGATCCGGGCTGGGTCGGTCGCCCGCGGGTCATGGGCCGAGTCACCCGACCCGGTCCGAATAATATTTTTTAAATAAAAAAATCAGAAAATGATTTTAAAAATAAAAACAAATCAAAAAAATCCTAAAAAATGCTAGAAAATTCTAGAAAATCCCCAAAACATTTATAGGAAAATCCTAGATATTCCAGAAATTCCCAAAAATCGAGGATTGACCACAGACAACTGGTCAACCCTATTTTTGGGGTTTCTTATCCGTTCTTCCAAGAATTGACGATATTACCCTTTAGGGGTAAGTCGTCCCTGCTGTGTATGCGAGATAAAGTTGATAATGCCAAGGTAAGAATTAGGGTCAGATAGGCGATCAATTCTTAGGCTTGGGTTTCGAATCCCGTCTCTTTTCTCAAAATGACGATTTTGCCCTTTAATGGGAAAATCGTCTTTCTTGTTCCAATCGAGTCCTGAAAATTGCTTAAAGTTAGAGTTTGGGTCAGGTGGGTGACCAACCCTAATATTTGAGATTTTCAGTTCTCATCTTTGTCCAAAATGACGATTTTACCCCTCCAAAGGTAAAATCACTTTTAAATTCCAGAAAAATTCTGGAAATTCCCGAAAAATAGGAAATGGATTGGTTTGATCGCCAATCCCATTCCCACCATATTTTAACTGCATATTTAGTCTGAAATGACAATTTTACCCTTCCAGGGCGAATTGTCCCCAGATTTCTCAAAATTACGATTCTGCCCCTCATGGACGGATCATGTCAAAATCATTCCGAAAACTTTGATTGATACTTCTCTAGGCTAATAGGGCCTCATTAGGGATGCCATGCTGCTTTCATGTGTTTTATCCGCATGTTTTGGATCCTTGATTTGCGTATTTATTTTTACTGACTATGAGTGATAGGATAGCCACTCCCATCTGCATGAACTCCTAGATTTAGGATCCGTACCTCACTCATCTGTATGAAATCCTAGGATCAGCTGGATCATTTAACTTAGGTGCCGAAAGGGCGTCAACTCTGACAGTTGGTGTAACAAAGTCCCCGATCTCGTTTCCCTGGTTTCCGTAGAATCGATTAGATCGCTCCCAACTATTCGATAGGGTTTTCGATTGTACCCTCCACGAAACGATTGGTGGCGACTCCTTGGCATGTACACATATCACATGTCACCAGACCGCACCGAAGGTCGATCACGTATATCCAGCCGTTGCGATTTGGGTAATGGACCTTGAGAGAGGGCCGCGTCCGATCAGGTGACATCGGGTGGCCCATTAGCCCTCCTCGACAGCGCTCGAGAGAGGGTCGCGATAATTACCTACATGAACACCTCAAACTTTAATAGGGTTCAAACTAGACTAACATCCAGTCCATGACTCAAAAGAAGTCAATAGAACAATTTTGGTAGAAACATAATTCACAATGTAAAGGGTTACTTTGAAAATTTCACCCCACAGAAAATCATATAAGTTGGTTTTATAAATCATACCCTTCTCATATAATAAGAGTGTGATTGCCACACTTTTTAATTCAAGTATCCTACAAATAGTAAACTGAATTATTATCCCAGAATCCTTTCAAGTATTTGACAAATGGCCATTTAAGCTATCCAGCATCGCCATGTCGACCATGATATTCACACCTCAATCAAATCTGACAATCTTTTAATTTTTATTTTAAAAGTTTATTGACTATAGTCAGAAATATGTTGAACTTGTCACGAAAATTAATCTTTTCTTTAATCAAATACAAAAACATATAGAGAAAAATCATCATTTAAATGTGATGAAATAAAAATCTCTACACAATATTGCCATATAGGACCCACATTCCAGTATAAGTGACTTTCAATAAGTCATAACTGTCGACTACAGTTTCATTCTTTATCTTAGTTATCTTACCTCTACTGCAATATACGCATGTGTCAACATCACTCTTAAGAGTGAGCCGAATGTTTTCCTTTATTAGTATTTCCACTCTTTCTTCACTGATGTGACCAAGAAGTTTATTCCATAATGCATATGACATACCTTAAGTAGAGGTCATTTGCAAACAACTTTTCAGCTGTATAAGCGACGTATAATTCATTGGGAGATAAACGTAATCTATACAATTCATTAGACATAGTGTAGTACTCATCTTTATTTGAATTAAAAGAAATAGTAATTACATTATTTGAAATCTCAAAAAAGTAACCACACATGTCCTAACTTAATAAGGAATTAAATTCCGTCTTTTAAGGAGAGTACATAAAATATAATGTATCCAGAATGGCATTCTCATTAATTCAACGTCAACTTTATAGTTGTTTCTTAAGTGAGCTTGATTTATCATGATTTGGTATCTTTTAGTTTATGAATCTCGTATGGTTTACACAACATCGTTTGTTGCACTGCTATTTAGCCAACACAAACAAGTTAGAGCTTTAGATAGATTAAATTTACAAACCAATACCAAAGAATCATTACTTTATGTTCACATTCAGATAACCAAGTTTTTGCATTAATTGTAGTCTTTCTTTTATCTGACCGTTCTTCTTATAAAAGAAGTAGCGATCACCATCCTTCTTAAAGGATGCTTTCAATGGACCTAAATAGTCAGAATGGCCGGTGTTTTATGTATTTCTTTATGAGTATGACTTTAAAACCGTTTAATATGCAATTCCACCATCTTTAATATGTAATATTTAATTTTACTGGAACCATTACACCTGATGTTTAGGAGTCGTTACGGATCTGTACCACTCTCAGTATTAGACGAGACATAATTTCAAGCCACTTGGACTTTCTTCATTTATTCAACAGTGCAGTTAGCTGGCAAAAACACTTTTCAAGTGTTCTTTAATGGATTGCTTCATATCAAACAAGCAAATCCAATGGCTCTTTACCCAATTAGCACATAGTACTTTTGAAGATTCTCACTAATGAAAGTGAGATCTACGGTACCTTTCTTGACAAGAGCAATATAAATATTCGCCAATCCTTCGTAAGTAGAAAATCCTCATTCAGTTCTCAAAACTTGAACCCATATAAATCTCAATTCTCAATGTTAACAGAGTTTCCGTTCATAGAAACGGTGACTGAAAAATAATCAATGTTTTTAATTAGTATAATGTGAAATTTCACTTTAAGAGATACATACGTCATCATATAATCACCTTTGGGAAGAAAATATGATATGCAGTTGTATACTCCCTATATTATAGCGGCCATAAGAATATATTTTAATCTTCGTTAATCACCACCTTTGGGTGTATAAAAGCACTTGGACCAATCAATTCTCAACCATATGCTGTACATGTAACCCTCTATGCAACAATACACAATTACCTCCTTTGGGAGTATAAGTACACATTGAAATATGAGACATCCCAATATTTTTGTTAACTGTTCCTTATTATACTCAACTAAGTGTGCCACTTTGGCGGTGACAATCCAATTGAATTTACCTGAAATTGAGATATAATTTTATATTTCACATTTACTGTATGCATGTAATTTCAGAAATTAGGGGCAATCATCTGCAAATTTACATGTCTTGCTAATTTACATCAATACAATCAGCAATACATCTCAAACCATAAACATGCAATCGATAAATCATGCTCCACATATCTATATATGGTACTTACATGTAAGCTTGTACCTGTATTTCAAGAAATCATATAGAAATACAAGCAAATACACCAAAAATACTCTATAATATACATGTATTTAGAGTTCTATAGGTATTTTTCATCCATAAATGCATCAAACATGTAAAATAAATATATCATCATGTAGAGCATGAGCATACAAGCATGTCGGTACCAAGAACACCTCCATCGGACATGTCACGCGCCGCTTGAAGCTTTGGCGCGTGAGGCCTACCCGCTGACACGTGCCGAACACGTGTTCCGGTCTTCAGCCGATTCTGAAATCGGTCCGAACACTCCTTAACTGAACTTGGCGAATAGGATCGAGGCGGTCTGGTTGAACCGGTCAACGACCGGTGCAACCGGACGGTCCGAGTCAATGGTCAACTGCTTCTGGTCGGGTCGGGTTCCAGGTCGGGTCGGGTCGGGTTTACACTCGGCTGAATGACATCAGCCCTACATGTGCCGTGCATGTGCGGGCCTAGTCAAAGTGCGAGGCGCATTGCCGCCACGCACCCGATGGGCAGCGGCGAGTGGCCGGGCTTTGCTCGTGTCCGGCGGTCGCCGGGACAATCTTGATACGGTTTTGCTTGTCTCGTCGAGCCATTTACGAATATATAATTTTCTTTTGATTTCGACAAAAATAAAATTTCGGAAAAAAATCAAGAACGCGACTCGCGATCTAATACGCGTAGGCTTTGATACCGCATGTAAGCTGCGACCTTAATTCGTATGTAGCTACCCAAGATCATCACGTATAGATACACAAATCACCAATCCACAGAGTTAAAGAATTAACGCACATTTGTTTCGGATCTATTGTTCTTGACGTGGAATTGCGACGATCCCAAGAGCTTCTCCTCTATGAGCCCTCTTTATCGCTGGTTTCAATGAGAAGACCCCTCACGTATCGTTTTGTCTACTCCTTATGTGAGGTTATGCGGATATCATGGTTTAGAAGATGGACTTGAGCTCTATTTATATAGATTGAAACATATCCCCTCATTAAAGATAAGGTTTAGTTCGGCCCCCACTATCCAGTACCATATTAGACTAAATGAGAAACTGTATATATCTTTTCTTTATTAGACCAATTAATATTTACAATAACAATGAATAAAGCCCACATTGAATATTAAAAATATATTCTAACAGAAAGAACAAATTGAGTAGTCAAGTCTCTTTCTTGATGTATATGAGTTGACTTTAAAAAAGGAAATCATAAAATAAATACAGATAATTTACTTAATTGTTTTGTTCTTTCAGTAGTACATTACCTAGAGGGAAATCAGATACTTCTTTATTACCGTACCTACAATGAAATCGGATATTTCTTTACCATGTCAACAAGAGCTGCTTCATTCAATTTTGTTTTACATGGTTTATGATGAGTAAGGATTGGAACATCATAACTGCATGCTATAAATATGTATGTGTATATATAATGCATTTTGAAGTAAAGTACACACAAAGCAACTAGAAAACTCAACAAGAATGACAAAACTAAATCTATTATGGTTCCTCATTTACTCTCTTATTGTCATTAACCCTCTTGGAATCTATGGCTTCAGCATCAAACTCATTCCAATAGACCGATTTGACAAAACACACTTTCCTGAAAATCTCACCTTAAAAGAAAGATACCATAGAATCTCATATATATCTAGAGCTCATGTGTGCCAACTTGAATTATCCATGGAGTTAACAGGACATAGCCCCAATGCATTGAAACCTAGGGCAACTAAGCATCCCATTCTTGGGTACTACATGACCAGCTTGATGGTTGGCATAGCCCCAATGCATTGAAACCTAGGGCAACTAAGCATCCCATTCTTGGGTACCACATGACCAGCTTGATGGTTGGCAAGCCGTCATATTCTACTACCATGAAATCAGATGCTTCTTTACCACGTCTATAAGAGCTGTTTCATTCGATTCTGTTTTACATGGTTTATGATGAGTAAAGATGGGTGTGTGAGTGTGAGTGAGTGAGTGAGTGAGTGAGTGAGTGTGTGTGTGTGTGTGTGTGTGTGTGTGTGTGTGTGTGTGTGTGTGTGTGTGTGTGTGTGTGTATTGAAGAAAAATACACACAAAGCAACTAGAAAACTCAATAAGAATGATAAAACCACGGTTAAATCTAGTGTGGTTCCTAATTTGCTCTCTCATGATCACCAAGCCTCTTGAAACCTATGGCTTCAGCATAAACTCATTCCAATAGATCGATTCGACAAAATACTCTTTTCGGAAAATCTCACCTTAAAAGAAAGATACCATAGAATCTCTGACATATTTAGGGCTCGTGTGCGCCAACTTGAATTATCAATAGCTTCTTCGAGTTCAATGGAGTGGGCCTGACATGGCCCCAATGCACTGAAACCTACAGTAACTAGGCATCCCGTTCTTGAGTATTACATAACCAGCTTAATGGTTGGCAAGTCGTCATATTATACCGATTTAATTATAAATACTGGTAGTTATAATACATGGATGCAATGTGAAGGATGCATTACTTGTTTCCCCTTAAGGCAATGTAACTTCGACAGAAATTAATTGCGAGCTTATCGGTCTTTACCTTGTGAACATCCCCTTTGTGATCTTCGTATAGGTATAAATGGTAGTTGTGCCTATAATGTAACTTATACGAGAACCGAAAGCCTTACGCCTTATAGCAAGGGGCATGTCGGATCAAACACCTTTATCTTTCCAGACGGTTATAAATCTGTCAAAGAATACCCCAAAACCGTGTTCGGTTGCGGCCTCGACAACCACTGCATGCCATGGGTTGTGACCGAAGAAGCCTCAGCCAGGTAGTTATGACCTATGCTTTTTCGTGCCTTATAGGAGTTATACATATCCAATTGTTGGAAATTTACGCCCATTAAGGGCTAAATTGGCTAATTGCCTTAATTTCGATAATTGATTGCAATCAATTAAATTTGTTTCTTGTTCTAAAAGAAAGAGAGAGATGTGTTAGTCTCTTCAGCCATCAGACAGAACATACGTCGTTCTTTCTATCGTCAGAAGAAAACTCTCTCAAAAAAATACTTTATAAAAGAAATCTCTCCCGGTGGACGGCCAATCGACGGATCCGGATCGTCATCTCATTGGCGATTGGGGCTTTAATTTGTGGCTATCATGGTATGTTCGTTTAAAGTGATATACCTATCCGATCAGTGATTCAAGTCGATTTAGGGCTTGTAATTTAGTATAATTCGCTGCGTATTTGTACGTACATTATTCGGATCTGTTCCCTTCATTGGTATCAGAACCGGCGTTGTTGTTTCCTGATTGTTTTGTATTTTTGGCAATCGATTCGACCGGTAAAAACTCATTTTTGAGGTTACTGTTCACTATTCGTTCGTCAAATTTTGTGCAATAAAAATACTTTCCGAATACATATTCCAAATAGGCTCGGCGAGACGAGAATTTTGAGTGGTCGCCCATCAGGTGGCGACATCGGGAGTGGCCACACGCGCGCCACGTGCCGCCACGGGATTAGGTGCTCGACGCAGCGGTGAAACGATGCATTTTCGTGAAATTTCGTTCAACAAAAATTGAATTTGAATACATCATCGGGTTCGTATCATCGATACGAGCGTTTTGAGAGGTGGCTAGTCGCCGGACGGAGCCGCACGTACCGACATGCGCCGGTGGGGAGCGGTGCACGTGGGCCGTCGCCAAACGAGCCCCAGATCATGTCTATCCTATCCCTAAATCGGTTTAACCCGATTCCAAAATCGGTTTAATGCTATTCCAGATCTGGTTCACGATATCCCAAACCCGGTTCGGTTCAGATCCGACCCGGTCCAAGACCCGACCCATTGACCTGATCAACTGTTGACCATTGATAGGTCAAACCGAAGTTCTAAAAATTGCGTTTTGGCCTCCAATTTTTTGGAAATTGCAGTTTTAGTCCCTATACTTTTACCAAATTGTAATTTAGCCCCTAATTTTTTTGAAAATTTTCAATTTTGCTCCAAAATTTTTCATAAATTGCAATTTAGTCCTTCAATTTTCTGAAAATTGTGATTCGGTCCTCAAATTTTTGGGAAACTACATTTTAACCCCATTGACTAGTCAAAACAGAAATATTGATCGGCTCGTGTGGATGTATATGAGCTCCATTTGGGGCATCTGAGATACTGTTGCGTTCTTATCGAAATTATCTTCAATTTGATATATCATTTGGACAAGTTTGATGAATATAAAGTTATGAAAATACGTTTGAAACCCAAGATATGCGTATTTTGGGGTTTTTCAAGTATTTTTTTTATCTGTATTTTTTTTTTGAAAATTACAAAATATGTCTTACATGTGGATAGCTACATAAAGATTGTATAGAGCATGTTTTTTTATTGATAGCATGTATAATGTTTAATGCACTTGCTATTTGTATCCTGTAATCTGTATGTGATTTGATGCGTAAATTATTTGTATATTAACGTAAATCATGCCATGTTATGATTACAAGATATATGGATTATAATATGAATTGTGATCTTTATTTGAGTAGGGAGTTGTAGAAAGTTTTAGTAACTTCAGTGAACTTGATTTTACATAAATGATTATGTTAATGGAAATTTCAAGCGATAATTCTTAGATGATGATTGTGAACATAGTGAACTTTTGAATCTGAGACCTTATGTGAAATTATTTATTGATATAATTAGTTGGTATAAATAGATACGTAAATGTCAAGCATCAATGGTTCGTGAATACATGTCTATAGAACTTCGTGTTCAGATACAACGGAATTTATGAGCAAAAATTTTGAAAAATGGAATATGAGAATCCAATTTGTGCTACGAAGGGCAAGAAGCATTTGAAACTTTTAACCTAGTTATGAAAGAACCTAAAAATGAAAATGCTGCACTACCGACATTTGCTGCATAGAAAAGGATGAACTCTATTGCTCGCATTATGTTGTGAATAACATGAAAAATGATTTTATGAGCATGAGTTCAGGCATTTATGAAAATGCCAAAGTCAAGTGAAGAACATTAAAGTTAAATTTGGTTAGATATCGGTCACCAAGTTGTAGATTACTATAAGTTTTGACACTTGTATCATGCCTTGTGGGCAGAATATGAAACGACTTTTGTGGCATGTGTCAAACATGATAAGTGAACTGTAAGATGCAAGCCATTTTTGACTAATGAGCAGCAAGTGTAAGTAGTAATTTGTTCTTTACCTCATAACTGTGTGCATATGAAAATCCACAATAAAGAGTAAAGACTTTTGAGGATGCTATGTGCTATCTTGAACTAGAGCACTGGTTCTAGCACAAATAGAGCTTCGCGCTCCAGGCATAAACGTCAAGGTGGATTCAAGAAGTGGAAAGATTAAAGGAACAGATCTTTCATGATGGAAATCGAAGTTTAATCGACATTGGAAAGGAATATATCCTTTCAAGAAAAACATCTCAAAGGTGAAATGTTTTAAATGTGGCAATAAGTGTTACTTTGCTCATGACCGTGGTGAACAAAAAAAGTTTTTAAAAAAGGGGTTTTGTGTACTTGAGAGTGTTACTTAAGTCTCTCGTTCAGTTTTTGTAACTGAATCTTATCCTTAGTGGATTATAGACTTACGGTGCATAGATCATGTAGTAAATGACAGAATCAACGATTTTCACATAGAGAAAAATTGATAAATGTGAAAAATAATTCATGTGTGGAAGTTAAAGTGATTGGTACATGCCAATTGATTATGCGCGGTGGTCGCACCCTGTTTATACATATTGTGTTATATGCTCTAAAAACTCGACGGAATTTAGTTTCCGTGTTAGTTTTGGTTAAACTTATTTTCAGTTTGAACTTTCATAACGGTAGTGATGACTTGTCATTGGGAACAAGTTATTTTGGTTCTGGATGGTTTTATTGTGCTGATTGTTAAGTACAATAATGTGAATATTAGCTATTCCCTACATCTTCTGTGATGTGAATATATGGCATGCTAGGTTGGGTCATATTGGCCAATAGTGAATATTTAGATAAGCTAAAGAAGGCTTACTGGGAAATTGAAAAGGTCGATTTGCCTATTAGTGAGCATTGCCTAGAGGGAAAAACAATGATAAAACCATTTAGAATATGAACAAGAGCTGAGTTTCCTTTGTAGTTGATCCATTCAGACGCATGTGGTTCAATGAATGTGAGAATAAGGCATGGGCTGTTTATTTCATCACATTTGATTACACACGATTCATATATGTTGTTTTCGATTTCTCATAAATATGAGGTATAAGTTGCTTTGAGAAAAAATTTGAGCTTTTAGAAATCTTTTTAAAATAAAAAAAATTCCGGTCGAGGTCAAAAAAATCTATCCGATCAGTTCAGATATTTATGTGATGAAAAAAGAATAGAAAGACAATTGACTATCCCAGCGATTTCTCAACAGAATAGAGTCGTAGAGAGAAGAAACAAGTCCCAATGAAAATAGTTAAGTCTATGATGGCACATGCTAATTTGCCTATCAACTTTTGAGGTGAAGTTTTGTTGATTGCTGTCTAGATATTTAACCGTATGCCTTCTAAATTAGGTACTACCACTTCATATGAGTTGTGGACAAGTCGAAAATGAGATTTGAGTTTTCTTAAACCTTGATGTGCTTCCTATAAAAACAGTTTCTCCCACTGGTATGAGAAATTATGCCCTAGAAGCATAAAAGGGAATACTGAGAGCACTCGAAAGGGTATGTATTATAGGTGAGTAAGAAAGTAGGAAGTGTGATTGGATTTGAATCACGAGATGTCACATTTTTAGTGAATGATTTTCCAAAAAAAGGGCGAAATAGATGAAGAATGTTATCTATTTGAAATCTTGGATAGTGATTAAGACTCTATTAGGGCATCTAATCCAAGTAGGAGCAATGTGAGAAGTGATGAATTTATTTCGAACCAGTCTCAATTGCAATTACTTAATGTGAAGAAGTTGTCGTCATTATCTAATCCGAGTGGGAGCATAATGGAGAATGATGTACTAAGTGTACGATCTTCAATACGGCGAACAAGTCGCCAAGTGGGAGCGTAATAGAGCCTAATGTACTAAGTGTACAATCCTAAACAAGTCGCAAAAGCATTCTCCGTCGATTTATCGACGTTTAAACATTGAAGGCAAACTTTCATGGTTGTTGACACCTGATTTTTGACCATCCGTTATTATAGTTTTTTATTTCTAAAATTAATTAAAAATAGCAAAAAAAGGTCAAAAAATTGCAAAATCAACTTTGGAGGCCTTAGCCTAGCCTTAGGAACCAATTTTGAACAAAAAATATTTTTTGAAATTTTTAATATTTTTCGGAATTTATTTAATTATAAAAATACCCAAAAAATCAGAACAAATACCATTCGTGGTCAGAAAATTACACAAAAATATTTCAAAATTTTATTTTAATTCTCTATTTAATATATTCACTTTTTATTAGGGAAATTTGGCTTGGTGCATTGGGTTCCTTCACAAACCTAATCCCGAACCGGGCCTAAAAAATCCTTTTCGAGTCTTTTAATTTTCAATTCTCGGTTTTTATAAGCTATGACATTGGACTCCAAAGTATTGAAATGAAATTGGGTCAATTTGCCCTCCAATTTGATCAATTTTAACCAAAAGGGCTTAATTGCATAAAAATCTTTCAATTTAGTCCCCGGTTTCACAATTTTTGAAATTAAATTTCACACGGGCACACCCATTAAAATTAAACACCTCTACCCAACAGTTTTCATCATGCCGAATCCATTGGTGGGCTCAATTTTGGCTAATTCGATCGTTTAGGCCTTCGATTTGGCGAAATTGAATTTCGGATCCTAGGGACAATTTGGGGTTTTCACAGAATTTCAATAAATTGATTCACGAAAATACCCATATTTGATGGAAAACATGTCAAGGAATCCGATTTTGCCATCAATTTCATGAAAATAGGTCATTTGGGGGGTCAATTTGGCGATTTGGTCGATTTGGCCGAACCGGGTCGGTCGGGTCCGGCCCGACCCGACCCGGTCCGACCCGGGTCTGCAACAATGCACAGAATGTGCAGCAGAACGTGCAGAATGGCAGAAAAAAAACAGGGGGCATGGGCGACGCGTTTTCGGGAGAAACAAAAGGCAAATGAACGTGGGGGGCATGCGTGGAGACCGAGGCTCGTGTTCTGGAGAGGGAGCGGGCATCGAAGCGCGCCGGTCGGCCATGAAAACCGGCAAGATTCTCGGTTAAAATCGAGAATCGGCCGAGAGAGAGAGGGGGGGAGTTCGAGCGGAGGGGGAGCAAAAAGAGCTTCCTCGGACCTTCAACGTACCACGGCGAACATCACCAAAGGCTCGGCGGTCGTCGGCAAGCTCCGGATAGGTCGGTATTCTCCTTCGATCACCATTTCTCATATGCACGCCATGTGTTCGATAAAATGCCGATTGATGTCTCGACTTGGTTTTGTCTCGGCCATGAATTTCCCGACCCCCATTCGCGCGTGTCTAGCTCTGAATATGTACTAGCATTGCTTCTAAGCTCGGCTTACCTTTTATTTTGCATTAAACCGTGTTGGGAACGGTGTGACGGAGCTCCTCGAACCATGGTCGGACCGAGAGCTTGTACCGGCATAGCCGGCGGTCGTCGAGCTCGAAACGAGCCCAGGTAAGTTTCTAAACGCCCACTGGATGCTCATTGAACGATTGGAATCGAGTTTGAGCGAAAAAAAATTCTGCAAATTTTCTTCGCCGGAGCCGGTTCGGTGGCCGGTCGTTCGGCCGTTTTCCGACGTTTGGAGTGCCATGTTTTGCTTGCTTATTGATGTTGGGTTCATAGGGAGTCAAATGCCGAAAAGAATAGGTGAAAAATTGCAAGTTTTGGCTCGGTTTCGGAGTTCTCCGGCGAGCTTCCGGCGAAGTCGCCGGAATTTTTACTGTTCATCGTCTTCTCCGGCGACTTCGCCGGCGGTCAACGGTCAACGGCCAACGTGGCGTGCCACGTAGGCAGCCACGTCAGCCGGGTGGGGTCCGATCCATGTATTTCCAAATAAAACAAACGGACGGCCACGATCGCGACACGTGTCGCGATCCTGTAATTTTGGGAAATTAAATAAACGATTTTCGGATAATTAAATAAATTCGATCCGATGGCCAAGAACGTGCCGAGTGGCCTTCTGTGGAGCGTCCGATCTTGTCCAAGATCGGACGCACCACAATCGGACACGTGGCATAGTTCTGATCGTCCGATTTGAATGGTTTTCTAAAAAAGGAAAATAAATTAATTTTTGATCCGACGGCTATAATTGAGCCACGTGACTCTCTGTGGGTCTTCCGATCGAGTGATAGATCGGACGCACGAGAACAGGCCACGTGGCACAATGAGGACCGTCGGATCCGGGGAATTTTCGGATAATTAAATAAAATAGATAAAAAATCAAAAAATTGTTAAAAAATAGAAAAAATGTTTTAAAAATCAAAACGGTGTCGTTTTAGGCCGGTGTCGACCCCTAGGGTCGGGCCGGGCGCCCGAGAGGCGCGGGCCGGGTTTGACCCGGCCCGGAAAATATTTTTAAATATTAAAAAAATTTAAAAAAATAATAAAATAATAAAAAATCAATAAAAATAGAAAATCATAAAAAAATTCAAAAATTCCGGAAAATTCAGAAAAATTCTAAAAAATTCCAGAAAATAGGAATTGGCCACGTTCAACTGGCCATGACCCGTTCCGGGTCATTTGACCCCCGATCTTTCCAGAAATGACGGTTTTGTCCTTCCGGCAAACCATCTTCCAAAAAAATTCTAAAAAAATCCAGGAAAATCCCAAAAAATAGGAAATGGCCACAAACAACTGGCCAAGGCTCATCCCGGGTGTTTTGAACCCGGTCCTTCTTAAAAAATGACGATTTCGCCCTTCGGGCGAATCGTCTTCCAAAAATTGAAGAAAATCAAGAAATTCCAAAAAATTCTAAAAAATGGGAAATGGCCACAATCAACTGGCCATGGAATATTTTGGGTAATTCGGTATCCAAACCTTCCAAAAAATGACAATTTTGCCCTTCGGGCTAATTGTCCCCGAATCTTCCCATTTTACCCCATAGCCCTAAATCACGTCTTCCCTAAGCCCTTATGGCTATACTAGGAGGCCAATGATTGAAATTGATGTGCATTGACATGATTTATTTATGCACTTGACTTGCGCTTTCATTTAAATTGATTGTGATTGATAGGACTAGTATTCCAATCTGCATGAAACCCGAACCATACCTATCTCACCCAAAATCGCGCCTGCATGAACTCTTAGTCAGGAAAATCACTCGCGTTAGGTACCGAAAGGGCGTTGGTAATGACACCGACGTAACCAAGTCCCCGAACCCAAAATCTCTGGTTCCGCAGAACTGATCGATCTCTCCCAATCGGTCAGTAAGGTTTCCGGTCTACCCTCCAAGAAAGACCGGTGGCGACTCCAAATGCATGCACAAGTTGCACATGCCACCACGACCACACTAAGGTCGAAAGCGATCGACTCTTATCGTCGAATCCCTCAAAAGACATTCCCGCCGCGATTTGGTATGGGCCTGGGAGGGCCCGCGCCGATCAAAGGCCCGCGATCCACATTTCAGAGTGGGGGCCACGATCGGTAATCCATTCGCCCGTCATACTAACGAAATTCAATCCCCTCGCACCGTCGGATCGGGGGAAAATTTCGGACGGGTCGCGACAGCTGGCGACTCCACTGGGGACGTTGTTCTAGAACACTTGGTTCTGGACCTCAAGTGGACTTAGACCGTAATTAAAACGTTGAGTGATTTTTCTAACCCTGCAGGCGCTCTTGAAGGTGAGGTAAGTCCGCTCACGATAGGTGTTATATGTTTTTGCAGATCGGAGTGATAAGGGGTGTAGTCTGTGATTAACATTGTCTTATGCAGGATGGGCGTAGGAATGTATGTTATATGGATGATTTGAAGCGCTGATTGATATATAAATTGTTGCGCATGATTCACTGCATATTTGAGGATCACGACACTTTGCACAAAGCGCCCAAACCCAGGCCGCGAAATCACCTTTTCAGGTAGCCATAGATCAAGGATCGATATGCAACGCTCTAGCGTGGATTGCGCTGGGGTCGACCATATTCGATCCTACTCACTATCCAAGTCGAGACTTTTATCCATTTGTTGTGGATTGCGCTCATGGACGAATTTATCGACTCGGATAGAGGGAGGCCTCTAGGTTCCTCACCTAAGCCATTCTTTTGTTCTAGAGTCAAGCCCCACTTGTCTCATGCGCATGTATATGGATGGTTGGTATACCTAAAACCAAAAAATCATTGGGTACCTCTCATGGTAAGGTCCTGCCGTTTCTATTTAAATTCACTTGCAGCTTTATATTTTTGCACGACATGCTGCATTCATCAAGTCCGATGGTTGAGTTTAATTCCACTTTAGAGTACGGATAGAAGAGATGATCTCTCCAAGTTGGTCCCACATCCCGGACGTATTCAAGTATGAGCGACGCTTCATCCGCCATCAGACTGTCGGGACATTCAACGGAGTTTACCCTTTTCGAGCTGTCCGAGGAATGATCCAGTAACCTTACCGGAAATCGAAGGACAGGCGATAACAGCAAATCCAAGACACCCGCCGGACGCTGTCAAGATGTTATCTGATAAAAACGAAGACCCGAAGGGCCGAACCGAAGACACCAAGCGTCGTCCCTCGAAGACCCGACTTGGGGCATCTCTTTAGGTTCTTAAGGGCTACATTCCAATTGTCCCTTTTCTTTTATCAGGATCATCGAGTCTGTAAGGAGCACCCGTCTGTGGGCCTCCCATATATCTTTTACACCTCGATTCCTAAGTCTTGTCTAAGTGTCTTGACATTGGAATGTGACACTGGAATTTCTCTCAACCATTCAGATTTTCCGATTCAATTGCGTGTCTCGCCCAAATGAAATTTTCGTTAGAACTCACACTTGTTATTTAACCCAAGCACGAGAATCTAACATTCATTTCATGGTGCGCCGGACATGGAATTGTACCGGTCTATAGCATGCATCATTGGTAACCCTTGGTAATTAACTAAAGTCGTCCATGTTTCCTCAGTTCAAGAGGAGACATGATATCCAAATTACCTTCGGGAAATCATTTCAATTTGGATGTCCTATCTCTAATCGAATTTAGGACACATTGGATTTGCATTTTTAATCTTCTTGGAAATTCCACAGATTTTCTGGGGATTTACCAAAAGTGATAACCATGGATTACGCTCCTTTTAGTTTTATGTTTTCTCTTGAAAAACATCGATAAGAATTTTTCACATGAGGTTAAGGCTTGTGTAAAAGTCCTTATCTTCGTTAATTACAAGAAAGCATAAAATTGAAAGGATTTATGCTTTACTTCCCTTTCTGACATATTCCTGTCATTCGAACAGGTAATTTCCATAATCGAAATTCGGGGATTTGTGTGAAGAATCAGTCGCAAGTTAAAATGAACCAGGATGGCAAAAAGCACTGGACCACCCTGGAGAGTCAACTGATGAGAGCGTATCTCCCATCTTTCAAGACATGGAACGGCATGCAATCAAAGGAGCCACATGCTGAAGAGAATTAGCTGTAATCTAATCTCTTTAAATTTGAAAATTTGCTGATTGTGTTTTATTGATCCTCAGGAGTGATCTTTCAAGAATATCGAAGCTGGCCGACAACTCGAGCCACTAGGATGGATGTTTGAAGACAGACAAAGGAGTCGACTTCTCACCAAGAAGGCACATTGGGGCAAAAGCCCACCAAGATGAAAAGAGACAGGAAGCTCCAAACGGCGGATATCCCCTAATTGAAAAGGGAACCGTAAAAATTGTGAAAGGATCAAAGCAGTCGACTGGGGCATATCCCACTCAACTAGGGCAGACGCCACCTGACCGGGGCAGCCGGATCAAGTGTAAAGACGTATCGTTCCTAATTGATTTTCAATCATATACTAGCATAATATTTCCTTTCTTTTCCTCTCAGGTGAAAAACAAGTTGACAAGGAAAATCCACTTGTGGATAGACGAGAGGGGCGTATTCTACATGGCATGCATCTATTGAAAATGCCTCCATCTGATCACACGCGAGAGGATGTTTTAACGATGGATAAGATGGTTGAAGGCCAACAAAGAGAAACTTGCATTCCCTACAAGATGAAGAGGAAGGTGCCTTCATCAGACGTCACCCATTGGGTTTGTAAAGACAAGATGGACCAAATCGGGTTGAACCCCAAACAGGCAGCATGAAGAAAGAGCAACCTAATTAGGATCGACCCTCCTAAGCCGAAAAATGGTGTATCTGTTCCAGATCAAACTAATTTATTCATAAGTTGATACGGTTTCCCATTCTTGCAGGTGATGATAAAAATGAAAGGGACCACTGAAGAATTTCCATCGTCTCGGATGCCCGAAGTGACTGAGAGCGGGGATAGTGAATACGTAGTCGTTTCAATTAAAGCTCCTTGTGCAGCAATCGACTCATTCATTCCTTTCATCGCGTAGGTGGAATAGAAGATTGTTAAAGCGTAGGGTGAATACGGCAGGTCACGATGAAAGAAACTGTCGCCTGTGAAGTATCACTTCAGGCTGTTGAAGTACTCGGTCACGAGTAAACCCACGCTGGCGGATGTCAAATAGCAAGAAGCTCGAGGGATGTCATGAAACGATGACAAGGCAGAAGGTGCATGAAGAAATCAAGACGCATTGATGAGACTAAGAAGTGTCGAAACATCAAATGCTGAAATCTTCGAAGGATTGTATGAGCATATCATCTGGTATCCCAAAAGAGAATACAGAGTAGATACCAGGCATCAGAGAATTTGAAAGGTGCGGGACGCCAAAATCACCTGACACGGAGTGGATCGGCTCCGACTAAGTGGGAATGCATCAACAGGACATGATCAAATTGCCTACGACTAAATCAGCCAGCCCCAGACAAAGCGTCCAGTGGCTGGGGGCAAATCACTCTCTACCCGGAAAGGGTACCGAATGTAGGATATGCCGAATTCACCATGGGGATACGTAGGGGAAGTCCCTGAAGTAGTTATCACCCATGAATCATGATGAAGTGGAATAATCAATCAAAGACAAAACACATCAAACCATTCTAAATGAGAAGGAGAACAATACGGAGCCATCGATTCTGGTAAAAGGACGTATCGTTCCAAATTGATTATTTTCTTGATATGAGAATAATGTTTCATTTCTTTTTCCTTTCAGGTTGGGAACAGAAGCAAAGGGCCCAAGAAGCAATACCTTCAAATGACAAACAGGGAGTACCCCTTTTCATGGCATCTCAGACATGCACTTTGGCTAAACATTTTTAAGAGCATTCTAATAGCTCAACTTGTGAACAAAACCTTTGAGGAAACCTGAAGAAGTTTTCCATCATTTAGAAATCTTTGTGAAAAGAACACTTAAAAAGAAAAATTCAAGTTTTGTAGATTGACGCATCTGATAAAAATGCTTTCTCTGAATAGAGTGAAAAGCACGAACTCATGTTTCGTTGCTGGCACACATAACATGCATCATGCATATCATGCACATATCCTGCATACAGAGAACCCAAAGGGAGAAATGCCGGTTCCCGCAGGATAAATTTCAAGGGTAAATTGTATCGACTCCAATAGTCAATTATACATGCCCTTTACTCATGAGATTTCTTCTTTTCAATAGGGGAACATCGAACATCTCAAATGGCGACTGTGATCGAGAGAATCACCAAACCGCCACATGATAAATCCCCAGATTGTCAGGCTGTCTAGGGACAGAGAAAAAATAATCGAAGAATCTGGCAATCGAGATAGATGACCAGAATCGACAAAAATTCATGAGAGCGGGCTCCCCCACCTGCTTCGAGGAGCCAAGCCGGGGGCAAATTCTCACGATCCCCCATGAAAGTGCATCGAACCAGGGTTATCAAACCCAGAGATGACAAACACCAAGAGAAGCCTCACTGGGGCAAAATACTTGAAAACACTACTCCTTCAAATGTTGGAAGGACGAAGTCTCGAAGGGAGTACCTCCTTCCTGAAATTCCAAATGAAGCCAGATAAATCCCCACACCTGTCTCTTCATATGCAGGTGCATGAATGTCTTCAAATCGGATCGAAAATCGTCCAGGAGCATGGGAATGCCAAGGCACGCTGCCAAGATGAACACCGCCCAACTGGGGCAAAGCAGTTGTCGACGTGGTTGAGGATCGTCTCACGAACAACACCCACAAATACAGACGAGATGAAGCAGCATCCATCATCCACATCAAATGAGAAGCGTCAATAATCGACGAAGGAAAGGAATACGTCAGTAAGGCGTCATCAGGAATCCCAAGAGGGAAGACATCCCCAAAGAGGATGGAGATTATAGCAAAACGCAGGAATGAATTTAGCTGGGGCAGGCATCACCTAGCCATGATGAACCACGTCTAACCGGGGCAAGTGAATCATTTGTGCGCCGGACAAAGGAAGGACATTTCTTCTCTGGCAAAATCTATGGACGCAATGACAGAGTCGTCCTCATCGGAAGTAAACCCCAGGATACAAACCTGGGTGAACGGTAACTTTGTATCGTTCCAAATTGATCTCTCAAAGATCCCATGCTTAACATGAGTTTGTTTTCATTTGGCAGAAAATTGGTGGCACCAAAAAGCCACAAAAGAAATGATCTCGCCCAACGTGGAAGCGAAAAGAAATATCCGTTGTAGGGGGCAAGCTGCCAGGAAATGGAACCCCGCAAAATGGCGTTAGAATACGTCCAAAAGCACAAATTGGCATCATCCGGTTCAAATCCTAGAGAAGGATTCGTTGCCAACCAGACGGGTAGATCATGGCCACGAGCTAGGTGGCCGACTTCAACAAGCCTTACATTTGCGTTCAAATGGAGGCGCGAAGCGAGAGTAAAGCAGTATCGTTTCGATTTGTCTTGAATTTCGAAACACGAACTTACGCTTAATGTTTATTGTTGACAGGGATTCACCGTCAAGATGGACAGAAAATTGTTGGCACCAGAAAGCCGCAAAATAAAAGAACTCGCCGACAAGGAGGCAAATAGAATTACCGACCTTAGAAGTCAGGACTCCAAGAAATGGTCTTTGATTATAAGACTGAGTGGAGGGTAAAAAGTATCGCTCCCACATTACATGCTTTGACATGCATTCTGATAAAAATTTCATTTTTCCTTGAATAAAAGGAACCCTGAAGAACGACGTTGGAATGCGTCCGAAAGCTTAAATGGATCTCCTCCAGTGCAAATCCTTGAGAATGATTCATTGCCAACCAGACGGGTAGATCATGGCCACGAGCTAGGTGGCCGACTTCAACAAGCCTTACATTTGCGTTCAAATGGAGGCGCGAAGCGAGAGTAAAGCAGTATCGTTTCGATTTGTCTTGAATTTCGAAACACGAACTTACGCTTAATGTTTATTGTTGACAGGGATTCACCGTCAAGATGGACAGAAAATTGTTGGCACCAGAAAGCTGCAAAATAAAAGAACTCGCCGACAAGGAGGCAAATAGAATTACCGACCTTAGAAGTCAGGACTCCAAGAAATGGTCTTTGATTATAAGACTGAGTGGAGGGTAAAAAGTATCGCTCCCACATTACATGCTTTGACATGCATTCTGATAAAAATTTCCTTTTTCCTTGAATAAAAGGAACCCTGAAGAACGACGTTGGAATGCGTCCGAAAGCTTAAATGGATCTCCTCCAGTGCAAATCCTTGAGAATGATTCATTGCCAACCAGACGGATGGATCATGGCCACAAGATAGATGGCCAACCTCTGCAAGCCGCACGTTTGTGTTCAAACGGAAACACAAAACAGAATAAGGCGGTATCATTCCAATCTATCTCGAATTTTGGAATACAAACTGACACCTAACTCCCGTCCTTGACAGGGGTTCGCCAACAAGGCGAAGCGGGATTTTCACAACCCTTGCATACTTGTCGAAGCACATGACCAAGGGTAAGATGTATCGTTCCGATTTTTGAAAAATTCGTGAACATACAATGACATGTTTCTTCTACATTTTCAGGGACCTCCAGCCACAGGGGACAGGTAAGTACCCCTTTCCCCAACCCAAAACAAAAAAGAGAAAAAAGAGAAAAAGAAAAGCTTTCAGAATCTAACGTCTAGAAAAGACATAGAGTTCTAACTCCATTAACAATCATGTTTTGAAAACAGGAGGTTGTCTAAACATGATTAGAACATGCATGGTGCAGCATAAAATCCCCCTAGCGGGTAAAATTTTTGGAGAAGATGAAAGAAATTTTTTCCAATCAAAGTTTGTTTAGAACCTTCAAAAGGACGTTTTCTCAAAAGACGAGGGGCAAAGCCTAATCCAAACACGTCCTATACACACTTGAGAGAAAAGTAGAGCGGATCAGATAGTAAAATCTGGACCTACGGAAGTAGGGATCATTCGCAGCGATTACATGGGTTGGGACGACGAAGGCATTCGTTTCATACCCCCAAACACAACAGGTGACTATTGACAACCCCTTTGAACGGCGGTTTTCATTCTCAACCCTGTCAAGAACCACCCCGCATCGGGGCAAGAACGAAAGTAAGTCCAGCAGCATCAGGAGAAATGGTTAGAAATTTTCTTGCTCGGACTAACATTAATCTTTGTGTGTTGTTTATATGGTAATCCAAGTGCCATAGGATGACGAGAAGCATTCATTTCTCTATCCCACACACCATACCCTTTGCACAGCCAAGTTGGGCCTGCCAAATTATTTCATAAACCCGTTGGTGATCATTGCACATTCCAAGACGGATGCATCATCACTTCAGAAACGGAGGAGTTCGAGACTTAGGGATTACAAAGAAATTCCTAGGCTAAGGCTTAAAGCATGTTCAGACATTCGATCATATGTCTAACATGATCTACAAAAGGAAAATGAGGACGAAGAAAATCCCCAGCATCAAGAAAAAGCAAAGTGCCTGGTAAAAGCGAGGCCGATGCTCGTGCAAGTTGTCTGATTGATCCCCAATGAAGCCTGGATGGGAAAAGAAAATAGAAAATTCCTAAATGAGTCAGATCAAAAAGACTGCTCTCCAAATGGTGTCAGACACGGAGCAAAGACGCAGACAGAATTGTCAATCTCTTAATGCAGCCAGAGACGCTTTCACAAGAATTTGTGCACACCTCAAAAGCGGTCGTGTACCTCAAAAATTGAAGATGCAAAATGGAAAGGACAGGTGGCAAATTTGCAATGATCACCGATGTCAATCCCTTCACAAATTATGGGCCAAAAACAAGCCTTTTTTCGGTCCCCAATCCTACCAAAGTTACGACCCTGAAATAGTCTTCTCTGATTAAGACACTTGGGTTAACATATGGCTTAGCTCGAAGAGGTACGAGCAAGACTATTTCTTTCTCATTTTGCAGGGTCCTTGACTTGTAAACCCGGAGCAGATGGTGAAGACTTTCATTCAATGGCTTCGACTCCAAAGCGGGTCCCCCTTGAAAACCAATATCCAAGCCCAACATTACGGTCCCGTGGAAGACCTCCCGACCGATCAAAATGTATGCGCTGCGAATGAGCCTAAAACCTAGGCACAGGTCAGTAGGGAATTGAGTGCATCCCCTATAAAAATCATTACCTCAAAACAGGTGAGATGACCTCATTGTCGAGAAATATTCCAATTGATGTTTTGAGCAAACTCTTTTTGGAATCTTCAAATTGTTGGATCCATATTTTCCGTGCAAGGGATTTGTGATCACATTTGCATGTTGCAAGAATGCTTTGGAAGACCTCCAGCATCAAAATGCACATTTCATGATTAAACTAAAGTCATGCGGCTTCGGCAAGTGGCCAGCCATCGTCTTCCCAAAGATTACTAACATTTTCTTGGTGAAGAAAAATATTTCAGGCTCAAACTTCTGCAGGATACCTGGAGAACCCAGCTCCCAGAATGTCGCCTCAACAAAATCAAAGGTAGAAACCGCCTGAAGGGTCAAATATGGTAGAAACCGCCTGAAGGGTCAACTCAAAGGTAGAAACCGCCTAAAGGGTCAATTCATGGTAGAAACCGCCTGAAGGGTCAACTCATGGTAGATACCGCCTGAAGGGTCAACTCAAGGTAGACACCGCCTGAAGGGTCAAATCAAAGGTAGAAACCGCCTGAAGGGTCAAATCAAAGGTAGAAACCGCCTGAAGGGTCAACTCATGGTAGATACCGCCTGAAGGGTCAAATCAAGGTAGAAACCGCCTGAAGGGTCAATCAAAGGTAGAAACCGCCTGAAGGGTCAACTCAAAGGTAGAAACCGCCTGAAGGGTCAAATCAAAGGTAGAAACCGCCTAAAGGGTCAAATCAAAGGTAGAAACCGCCTGAAGGGTCAACACAAGGTAGATACCGCCTGAAGGGTCAACTCAAGGTAGAAACCGCCTGAAGGGTCAACTCATGGTAGATACCGCCTGAAGGGTCAAATCAAGGTAGAAACCGCCTAAAGGGTCAATCAAAGGTAGAAACCGCCTGAAGGGTCAACTCAATGGTAGAAACCGCCTGAAGGGTCAACCAAAGGTAGATACCGCCTGAAGGGTCAACTCAAAGGTAGAAACCGCCTGAAGGGTCAAATCAAAGGTAGATTCCGCCTGAAGGGTCAAATCAAGGTAGATACCGCATGAAGGGTCAAATCATGGTAGAAACCGCCTAAAGGGTCAACCAATGGTAGAAACCGACTGAAGGGTCAACCAAAGGTAGAAACCGCCTGAAGGGTCAACATCAAGGTAGATACCGCCTGAAGGGTCAACTCAAAGGTAGATACCGCCTGAAGGGTCAACTCAAAGGTAGAAACCGCCTGAAGGGTCAACTCAAAGGTAGATACCGCATGAAGGGTCAAATCAATGGTAGATACCGCCTGAAGGGTCAAATCATGGTAGAAACCAGGTAATCCCATCGGACGTGGAAAACCTCCGTTTTGGGAACCTTTTCAAAAAATCAGGCAGTCTTAGCATGACGTGGAGAACCCTCGTCCTAGGACCCCTTTTTAAAATTAAACATTCCCATCGGACGTGGAAAACCTCCGTTTTGGGAACCTTTTCAAAATTCAGGCAGTCCTAGCATGACGTGGAGAACCCTCGTCCTAGGACCTCTTTTAAAAAAAAATCAAACAGTCCTGGCATGACGTGGAGAACCCTCGTCCTAGGACCCATTTAAAAAAAAAATCAAACAGTCCTAGCATGACGCGGAGAACCCTCGTCCTAGGACCCCTTTTCAAAAAATCAAACTGTCCCCCCGGACGTAGAAAACCTCCGACTCGGGACTCCTTCTCAGAAAAACGAGCAATCTCATCGGACGTAGAAAACCTCCGTGTTGGGAACTCCTTTTAAGAAACAAACCATCCCATCGGACGTGGAAAACTTCCGTCTTGGGAATCTTTTTCAAAAATAGACAATCACATTGGACGTGGAAAACCTCCAATTTGGGAACCCATTTGAAGAACCAGGTAATCCCACCGGACGTAGAAAACCTCCGATTTGGGAACCATTTGAAGAACCGAGGAATCCCATCGGACGTAGAAAACCTCCGCTTTGGGAACCTTTTTGAAAAATCAAAAAGCCCTAGCATGACGCGGAGAACCCTCGTCCTAGGACCTCTTTTCAAAAAATCAAACAATCCCGTCGGACGTGGAAAACCTCCGTCTTGGGAATCCTTCTCAGAAAAACAGGTAATCCCATTGGACGTGGAAAACCTCCAATTTGGAAACCCATTTAGAGAACCAAGCAATCCCAGCGGACGTGGAAAACCTCCGACTTGGGACCCCTTTTTAAGGAAATCAAACAATCCCACCGGACGTGGAAAACCTCCGTCTTGGGAATCTTTTTCAAATATAGGCAATCCCATTGGACGTGGAAAACCTCCAATTCGGGAACCCATTTCAAAAATCAGGAAATCCCATCGGACGTAGAAAACCTCCGTGTTGGGAACTCCTTTTGAGAACCAAACCATCCCAGCGGACGTGGAAAACCTCCGACCTGGGACCCCTTTTGAGAAACAAACCATCCCAGCGGACGTGGAAAACCTCCGACTTGGGACCCCTTTTCAAGAGAACCAAAACATCCTAGCGGACGTAGAAAACCTCCGTGTTGGGAACTCCTTTTGAGAAACAAACCATCCCAGCGGACGTGGAAAACCTCCGACCTGGGACCCCTTTTGAGAAACAAACCATCCCAGCGGACGTGGAAAACCTCCGACTTGGGACCCCTTTTCAAGAGAACCAAACCATCCTAGCGGACGTAGAAAACCTCCGTGTTGGGAACTCCTTTTGAGAAACAAACCATCCCAGCGGACGTGGAAAACCTCCGACCTGGAACCCCTTTTGAGAAACAAACCATCCCAGCGGACGTGGAAAACCTCCGACTTGGGACCCCTTTTCAAGAAAACCAAACTATCCCAGCGGACGTGGAAAACCTCCGTCTTGGGAATCTTTTTCCAGAATAGGCAATCCCATTGGACGTGGAAAACCTCCAATTCGGGAACCCTTTTCAAAAATAGACAATCCCATTGGACGTGGAAAACCTCCAATTTGGGAACCCATTTGAAGAACCAGGTAATCCCACCGGACGTAGAAAACCTCCGACTTGGGAACCATTTGAAGAGCCGAGCAACCCCATCGGACGTAGAAAACCTCCGTGTTGGGAACTCCTTTTGAGAAACAAACCATCCCAGCGGACGTGGAAAACCTCCGACTTGGGACCCCTTTTTAAGAAAACCAAACCATCCCAGCGGACGTGGAAAACCTCCGTCTTGGGAATCTTTTACAAAAATAGGCAATCCCATTGGACGTGGAAAACCTCCAATTTGGGAACCCATTTCAAAAATCAGGAAAACCCACCGGACGTAGAAAACCTCCGACTTGGGAACCATTTGAAGAACCGAGCAATCCCATCGGACGTAGAAAACCTCCGTGTTGGGAACTCCTTTTGAGAAACAAACCATCCCAGCGGACGTAGAAAACCTCCGACTTGGGAACCATTTGAAGAACCGAGCAATCCCATCGGACGTAGAAAACCTCCGTTTTGGGAACTCCTTTTGAGAAACAAACCATCCCAGCGGACGTAGAAAACCTCCGTCTTGGGAACCCTTTTAAAAAACAAACAATTCCATCGGACGTAGAAAACCTCCGACTCGGGACCCCTTTTCAGGGAAATCAAACAATCCCGTCGGACGTGGAAAACCTCAGACTTGGGAACTTTTTGAAGAACCAAACATTCCCATCGGACGTAGAAAACCTCCGACTTGGGAACCTTTTGAAGAACCAAACATCCCCATCGGACGTGGAAAACCTCCGACTTGGGAACTTTTTGAAGAACCAAACATTCCCATCGGACGTAGAAAACCTCCGACTTGGGAACCTTTTCAAGAACCAAACATTCCCATCGGACGTAGAAAACCTCCGACTTGGGAACCTTTTGAAGAACCAAACATTCCCATCGGACGTAGAAAACCTCCGACTTGGGAATCTTTTCAAAATTCAGGTAATCTCATCAGGCGTGGGGAAGCCTCGTCATGGGACCCCTTTTCAAAATTCAGGTAATCTCATCAGGCGTGGAGAAACCTCGTCATGAGACCCCTTCCCAGAAAAATAGGTAATCTCATCAGGCGTGGAGAAACCTCGTCATGGGATCCCTTTTCAAAATTCAGGTAATCTCATCAGGCGTGGAGAAACCTCGTCATGCGACCCCTACCAGAAAAACAGGTAATCTCATCAGGCGTGGAGAAACCTCGTCATGAGACCCATTCCCAGAAAAACAGGTAATCTCATCAGGCGTGGAGAAACCTCGTCATGAGACCCCCTCTTCAAAATCAGGCAGTCTCATCGGACGTGGAGAAACCTCGTCATGAGACCCCTACCAGAAAAACAGGTAATCTCATCAGGCGTGGAGAAACCTCGTCATGAGACCCATTCTCAGAAAAACAGGTAATCTCATCGGACGTGGAGAACCCTCGTCATGATACCCCTTTTCAAAAATCAGAAAATCCCCTTGGACTTGGAGAACCCTTGTCCCGGGAACCTTTTCAAAAGATCAAACCATCCCAGCGGACGTGGAAAACCTCCGACTCGGGACTCCTTCTCAGAAAAACAGGTAATCCCATCGGACGTGGAAAACCTCCGTTTTGGGAACCCTTTCGAAAAATTAGGAAATCCCATTGGACTTGGAGAACCCCTGTCTTGGGAACCTTTTCAAAAGATCAAACTGTCTCGCCGGACGTAGCAAACCTCCGACTGAGAAATCCCTTCTGGCCCCGCTAGTCAGCGCCATGGGATCCCCTTTCAAGCCAAAAATATCTCCTCTGTCACCGCTAGTCAGCGTCATGGGATCCCCAAAGCTCGGGGTGCTCGATAAATCTTTCTGTGAGTGTTTCCTGTCAGTAGCCGGGAAAGGTTTTCGAGGAATAAAGCCTGGGATAGTGTGTCAGAAGCTACGAGGGCCTATATTAAAAAAAAAACAAAAAAAAACAAACAAACAAAAAACAAACAAAAAAAAAGAAGAAAACAAAAAAAAAGGGAACAAACCCCTCCTTTTCCCGGCACCCTGAGAGCGCAGTGATAAAACTTCAGACTCCGCATGCGCAGGACCCAATGGGCAGACTTCAGGTAAGCCGCTCTCCCTCAGGCCCGCGTTCGAATTGCAAGAGTAAACCGGTGATTAATTTGAGCATTCATCAAAGGACTTAAGGGTTCGATGTCATAGTATTTCTTTTCCCCAGTCGAGTCGGTTAAGATTCAGGTGTCATTTTGTCTTTGAAAGCAACCTCTGACGAGCACACTCTCAAAGAGGGGCAGCTGTTGACACCTGATTTTTGACCATCTGTTATTATAGTTTTTTATTTCTAAAATTAATTAAAAATAGCAAAAAAGGTCAAAAAATTGCAAAATCAACTTTGGAGGCCTTAGCCTAGCCTTAGGAACCAATTTTGAACAAAAAATATTTTTTGAAATTTTTAATATTTTTCGGAATTTATTTAATTATAAAAATACCCAAAAAATCAGAACAAATACCATTCGTGGTCAGAAAATTACACAAAAATATTTCAAAATTTTATTTTAATTCTCTATTTAATATATTCACTTTTTATTAGGGAAATTTGGCTTGGTGCATTGGGTTCATTCACAAACCTAATCCCGAACCGGGCCTAAAAAATCCTTTTCGAGTCTTTTAATTTTCAATTCTCGGTTTTTATAAGCTATGACATTGGACTCCAAAGTATTGAAATGAAATTGGGTCAATTTGCCCTCCAATTTGATCAATTTTAACCAAAAGGGCTTAATTGCATAAAAATCTTTCAATTTAGTCCCCGGTTTCACAATTTTTGAAATTAAATTTCACACGGGCACACCCATTAAAATTAAACACCTCTACCCAATAGTTTTCATCATGCCGAATCCATTGGTGGGCTCAATTTTGGCTAATTCGATCGTTTAGGCCTTCGATTTGGCGAAATTGAATTTCGGATCCTAGGGACAATTTGGGGTTTTCACAGAATTTCAATAAATTGATTCACGAAAATACCCATATTTGATGGAAAACATGTCAAGGAATCCGATTTTGCCATCAATTTCATGAAAATAGGTCATTTAGGGGGTCAATTTGGCGATTTGGCCGAACCGGGTCGGTCGGGTCCGCCCGACCCGACCCGGTCCGCCCGGGTCTGCAACAATGCACAAAATGTGCAGCAGAACGTGCAGAATGGCAGAAAAAAAACAGGGGGCATGGGCGACGCGTTTTCGGGAGAAACAAAAGGCAAATGAACGTGGGGGGCATGCGTGGAGACCGAGGCTCGTGTTCTGGAGAGGGAGCGGGCGTCGAGGCGCGCCGGTCGGCCATGAAAACCGGCAAGATTCTTGGTTAAAACCGAGAATCGGCCGAGAGAGAGAGAGGGGGAGTTCGAGCGGAGGGGGAGCAAAAAGAGCTTCCTCGGACCTTCAACGTACCACGGCGAACATCACCAAAGGCTCGGCGGTCATCGGCAAGCTCCGGATAGGTCGTTATTCTCCTCCGATCACCATTTCTCATATGCACGCCATGTGTTCGATAAAATGCCGATTGATGTCTCGACTTGGTTTTGTCTCGGCCATGCCTTTCCCGACCCCCATTCGCGCGTGTCTAGCTCTGAATATGTACTAGCATTGCTTCTAAGCTCGGCTTACCTTTTATTTTGCATTAAACCGTGTTGGGAACGGTGTGACGGAGCTCCTCGAACCTTGGTCGGACCGAGAGCTTGTACCGGCATAGCCGGCGGTCGTCGAGCTCGAAACGAGCCCAGGTAAGTTTCTAAACGCCCACTGGATGCTCATTGAACGATTGGAATCGAGTTTGAGCGAAAAAAAATTCTGCAAATTTTCTTCGCCGGAGCCGGTTCGGTGGCCGGTCGTTCGGCCGTTTTCCGACGTTTGGAGTGCCATGTTTTGCTTGCTTATTGATGTTGGGTTCATAGGGAGTCAAATGCCGAAAAGAATAGGTGAAAAATTGCAAGTTTTGGCTCGGTTTCGGAGTTCTCCGGCGAGCTTCCGGCGAAGTCGCCGGAATTTTTACTGTTCATCGTCTTCTCCGGCGACTTCGCCGGCGGTCAACGGTCAACGGCCGACGTGGCGTGCCACGTAGGAAGCCACGTCAGCCGGGTGGGGTCCGATCCATGTATTTCCAAATAAAACAAACGGACGGCCACGATCGCGACACGTGTCGCGATCCTGTAATTTTGGGAAATTAAATAAACGATTTTCGGATAATTAAATAAATTCGATCCGATGGCCAAGAACGTGCCGAGTGGCCTTCTGTGGAGCGTCCGATCTTGTCCAAGATCGGACGCACCACAATCGGACACGTGGCATAGTTCTGATCGTCCGATTTGAATGGTTTTCTAAAAAAGGAAAATAAATTAATTTTTGATCCGACGGCTATAATTGAGCCACGTGGCTCTCTGTGGGTCTTCCGATCGAGTGATAGATCGGACGCACGAGAACAGGCCACGTGGCACAATGAGAACCGTCGGATCCGGGGAATTTTCGGATAATTAAATAAAATAGATAAAAAATCAAAAAATTGTTAAAAAATAGAAAAAATGTTTTAAAAATCAAAACGGTGTCGTTTTAGGCCGGTGTCGACCCCTAGGGTCGGGCCGGGCGCCCGAGAGGCGCGGGCCGGGTTTGACCCGGCCCGGAAAATATTTTTAAATATTAAAAAAATTTAAAAAAATAATAAAATAATAAAAAATCAATAAAAAATAGAAAATCATAAAAAAATTCAAAAATTCCGGAAAATTCAGAAAAATTCTAAAAAATTCCAGAAAATAGGAAATGGCCACGTTCAACTGGCGATGACCCGTTCCGGGTCATTTGACCCCCGATCTTTCCAGAAATGACGGTTTTGTCCTTCTGGCAAACCATCTTCCAAAAAAATTCTAAAAAAATCCAGGAAAATCCCAAAAAATAGGAAATGGCCACAAACAACTGGCCAAGGCTCATCCCGGGTGTTTTGAACCCGGTCCTTCTTAAAAAATGACGATTTCGCCCTTCGGGCGAATCGTCTTCCAAAAATTGAAGAAAATCAAGAAATTCCAAAAAATTCTAAAAAATGGGAAATGGCCACAATCAACTGGCCATGGAATATTTTGGGTAATTCGGTATCCAAACCTTCCAAAAAATGACAATTTTGCCCTTCGGGCTAATTGTCCCCGAATCTTCCCATTTTACCCCATAGCCCTAAATCACGTCTTCCCTAAGCCCTTATGGCTATACTAGGAGGCCAATGATTGAAATTGATGTGCATTGACATGATTTATTTATGCACTTGACTTGCGCTTTCATTTAAATTGATTGTGATTGATAGGACTAGTATTCCAATCTGCATGAAACCCGAACCATACCTATCTCACCCAAAATCGCGCCTGCATGAACTCTTAGTCAGGAAAATCACTCGCGTTAGGTACCGAAAGGGCGTTGGTAATGACACCGACGTAACCAAGTCCCCGAACCCAAAATCTCTGGTTCCGCAGAACTGATCAATCTCTCCCAATCGGTCAGTAAGGTTTCCGGTCTACCCTCCAAGAAAGACCGGTGGCGACTCCAAATGCATGCACAAGTTGCACATGCCACCACGACCACACTAAGGTCGAAAGCGATCGACTCTTATCGTCGAATCCCTCAAAAGACATTCCCGCCGCGATTTGGTATGGGCCTGGGAGGGCCCGCGCCGATCAAAGGCCCGCGATCCACATTTCAGAGTGGGGGCCACGATCGGTAATCCATTCGCCCGTCATACTAACGAAATTCAATCCCCTCGCACCGTCGGATCAGGGGAAAATTTCGGACGGATCGCGACAATGGTCGCTCTACAAGAAGAAAATAATCTAAGGAATGTAAATGAGGCTTTGACTTGCCCTAACAAGAAAAAGTAGATACAAGCAATCGAAAAAGAGATGGAATCAATGAGACCAAACCAAGTTTGGGAACTGGTTGATCTTCCTAATGGACATAAAGCCATTGGGAGCAAGTGTGTTCTCAAATTAAAGCGTAAAGCTAATGGCTTGATTGAGAGATATAAGGTTCGCCTTATCGTGAAAGGGTATAATCAGTAAGAAGGAATTGATTGGGAAAATGTTTGTTCTCTTGTGGTGAGATTTACCTCAACTCACCTTATTTCGGCAATAGTGATTAGTATGGATCTTGAATTACATCAGATGGATGTAAAGATTGCTTTTTTCAATGGAGAATATAAAAAATATTATATGAAATAACTCGCTAGGTTTGTTACAATTGGCCAAGAATAAAAAATATGTCGACTTTTGAGATCGATATATGTCCTTAAGCAGTTTTCGAGATAATGATGTATACTTTTTTATAATGCTTTAGTGCCATATGATTTTGTAAT
This sequence comes from Rhodomyrtus psidioides, assembly GCA_021437785.1. Lineage (NCBI taxonomy): Eukaryota > Viridiplantae > Streptophyta > Magnoliopsida > Myrtales > Myrtaceae > Rhodomyrtus > Rhodomyrtus psidioides. The sequence goes on from JAILYB010000121.1 coordinate 842,065, forward strand.
GATTGATGAAAATCATTGCGTATATATCAAAACATCCTAAGATCAATATGTGATCTTATCATTATATGTTGATGATATACTGATTGCTTGGAACAATATGGAGTTTGTTAATAAAGTCAAGAATTGTTATGTTCCAATTTTCGCAAGAGACTTATAAACATAAAATCCTTGAATGATTTTGTATGCAAGACAATAAATCTAGAGATTCTCCTATTGCATGAAGCCACAAAATATGTCTTGAGACTCCACAAGCAAATACAGAAATGGAAATTGTTCCATATGTCAGTGCTTAAATGCTTGAAGTACACTATGATGTGTACAAGACCTGATATTTGTTATGCAGTTGGAATGGTAAGTGGATACCAATCTAATCCAGGTCAAGCATATTGAATTGCCATCAAGAGAATCCTAAGGTATCTAGAAAGTGCTGCCAATTTTCTACTGAGTTCAAGGTAGAGATTCGCGTCTTGAAGGCTATACTGATATTGATTGAGGAAGATGTTTAGATGAGAGAAAATCTACATCTGGATTTTTTTTTTCTTACTGTACAGTGGCACAATATCTTGGAGTAGCCGGAAGCAAACATATATAGCCTTGTCCATGATGGAAATTGATCCGTGGTGTTATCCGCAGCAGTACAAGAGAATGTTGGCTTAAAAGATGTTTGGGTCAGTGAGGTGTTGCTAAAGATGCTGCAGGTTCAATTATTAGTTAATTGTGATAGCCAAGCAGTAATAGCTTACACCAATGAACAAGACCAAACATATAGTCACGAAATATAATTTTGTGAAATACATGGTTGTATGAAAAGATGTGAATATACAGTACATATTTACGCATAGAATGATAGCATATTCTATGACAGAGTCAATTCCTAGAGATGTCTTCCGTGGACGTGTTGACAAAAGGATTAGTTCCTTACATTGAAATCTTTGGAATAGCGTAGAAGTGGGAGTACTGGATATTTATATTTCTTAAAGTTCACAGTTAATGATATTTGTTATCATTATTGATGTCTATGATTCTGCATGACATTTATGCATATTAATGCTTAGTGCATGATACTGAGAATGTATGTCGGACAGATGAAGATTATCCCACTTACACGGGTAATCACCTTTGTTTACTCCGTGATGAACACAGATGAGACAATTTTAAGCTTATTATCTAGGTGATAATTAAGAGCTTGAGCTTAAAATATAGATGTCACCTTAACTAGAGTGTTAAGATGAGCTCATAATGTTTATTATATCCGAAAGTGAAATAACCCATATATTTCACTTTATCTATCTTTAATGCAAGATGTGAGTTTTGATGGATTATTTTAAAGAGAGTGGATTTGTCAACTCAAGCTAGATATTGAGTATGTCTGAGCTATCATCTGTACGGTATTAAAAGAAAAGACATACGCTCCATGGGAAAGGAGAGAATACCGTAATACGTACTTCATATTACGTATGCATGATATGACCAAGAAGAGTTGGCAAGGATTCTTGATTTCAACTCTGTAGCGATGTGAAATTCTTGAGGATAAGAGTTCCTCAATTTAGTCCCATCGCGACTCTTACTTATTCTCAAAATTTCTTTTCGGTGTTCGTTCTCTTAGGATATTGCTTATGGTCATTAGATTGATTCGATCTAATGTGACATTTTTAGAAAAGCGAGCTGAATTGAAATCGAGAGATTTAAGGGAAGAGGAAGATCAATTTGTGTTGGATGTCACATTCAATCTTTGTGTTCACAGGTTGACCAATTATGATTATTTGAGTTTAATCGTGATTGTGAATACAATGTATTGTATTTGAGCGCTCAAAGAGATCAAGAGAGATGTGATGTAAATGCGATTGATTAATCTAAGGTACTGCATACTGGATCTACTCTGAGGTTATGTGCCCATTTTGAGCTGCTATATACTCCCAACGGATATATGGCAATGAGCTCTCATAATATGCTGATCACACGGATTATTTGCCCATATGAACTTCACGATGAGAGAAGAAATAGAGACGTTTAGCCCTTTGTGGGCGAGGGGGAGATGTTGGAAATTTACGCCCATTAAAGGCTAAATTGGCTAATTGCCTTAATTGCAATAATTGATTGCAATAAATTAAATTTGTTTCCTATTCTAAGAGAAGAGAGAGAGGAGTTAGTCTCTTCAGTCAAATCTCTCAAAAAAAAGCTTCATGAAAGAAATCTCTCCCAGTGAACGACCGATCGACAGATCCGGATCGTCATTTCATCGGCGATTGGGGCTCTTAATATGTGGCTATCAGGGTATGTTCGTTTAAAGTGATATACCTATCCGGTCAGTGATTCAAGTCGATCTAGGGCTTGTAATTTAGTATAATCCACTGCGTATTTGTACGTATATTAGTGAGATCCGTTCCCTTCACCACCGATGACATACCATTTCTCGGGTGCCAACCTTTTCCTTGCGGCAAAAAATATCTTCCGTTTCTTTCAGGGTGGATTTTGCTTGATGATGGCTCCCACACACGACAGAGGACTGAATTTGCTTGGAGCGTTTCAACAGGCGGATCATCGGTTCTTATTAGACTTTAAAAGATTAATAGCTTCTTTCGTCCAGAAAGTGTATGTAGTCCATTGACAAGAGAAAGCAATGGCGAAAGACTAGGGAGATGAAGCCTAAAAATCTTGTATGCAGTCGTCTTTCGTATTAACAAATGATCTAATGAAGATAGACTTTTGTCTAAGTTCTTTCTTAATAGACGCCCTTGATGTCCAGCAGCAAGTTACCAGCTTAAGGCAATACATAGCTGAGGTCCCCAATTCCGATTAGCAAATTTAGAGTTCGACTAGTTATTATTATTATTTTTTATAAAGACTATCTTATCCATCTATCAACGATGGATTTTATGAGATAAGCATAAAACTGACTCTTGCTTACTGTCATAATCAAAATTTGTCATTTCTATATAGCAGTCATAAAAAAACCTCTTTCATATGAATCGCCCTTACAAACACACATACTGTTTTTCTTCCCAATGTGAAGCTTCTTGGGAGAATTACCGGAAAACTTCTAAATTTACTTCGGCGGTGCCAATTTAGTCATAATTTTTTATTTTGCCAATTGAGTCTCAAATATTTTGCGATTGTGTCAACTTAGTCCGCCTGGCGAATTTTGGCCGACATGTTGACATGGATGCTGACCGTTATACGTGGCGCCGCTAACGTTGACGTGGATAATTTTTAATAACATATATGTTTACTATCCTTCCAGTTCTTTTCAGGTGATCTCTTTCAATCAGACTTCAACCTCGAATCTTGTTAGGCTGAGTGACATATACTGTACTCATAGCTAGCTTTATGAGTCGTCCAAAAAATGCCAATCATATTGACTAAAGAGGCATATCAAGTAGGGAATTCAAATAAGGAGGCAAAAAATACTTGGAGTGCTAATATATGTGTATGTCGCTCACTTTAGTATCGATAATGTTTTTTTTTAATCACTTAAGTGCCAATTTTTTAAAGTGATAATACCACGAAAAATCTTAAACTGGTACACTTGTGACAAATTTACCATAAATTATTTTTTTGACCATGAAAAATCCTAAACTGGTACACTTGTGATAAATTAATCATAAACTGGTATATCTGTGATAAATTTACCCTTCATTAGTTTTCGTTAAATCTAATTGTCAAATTGCTGAATCGGATGACACGCGTAGTTTACATATGTATCAATTTGGGGTTTTAACCCTATATTCGTCACACGTGTATCTATTTGGAGTTTTTCGTGGCATTAATCTAATTTAACTAAGGGTAAATTTGTCACAGATGTACCAGTTTAAGGTTTTTCATTGTAAAAATAATTAATTTAGGGTAAATTTATCTCAGATGTACCAGTTTGGGGTTTTTTATGGTAAAAAAAATAGTTTGAGGTAAATTTATCACAAGTGTACCAGTTTGAGATTTTTCATGGTATTAACATTTTTTTAAAAAATGATTATTTCAGTGCCAACTCTGGTGAGCTTCTTCAGAAAGCACACGTGGCATCTATGTGACTCGCCGGAGGATTCTACTCAGCAAAATAAATAAATAAAATATCCATGTAATATTTAAAAAATAAAAAATAAGCTTAAAAAACAAAAATGCATTTACAGTGGCGTAGGCTGTGAGTCCTCGCCGCCGCCGCCCCACCATCGCCAACAATGGGTGGGGGAGTGCCTAAGGGGTTGCCAGGGATCACCGAGGCCTCGCCAGAGGTCGGCAAGGCCTGGCTATGGCTAGCTGAGGCCTTGCAGACCCATGGCGAGGTCGGCCTCGCAGAGCAATGGCAAGGCTCAACCTCACTTAGATCTGGGTGAGGTTGGCCTCGCCATGGGTCTGCAAGGCATTGGCCATCCACGTCCAGGCCTTGCCGACCCTTGGCGAGGCCTCAACGGGGGTCATCGTGGCTCAACAACCCCCCTCGGCACTCCCCCACCAATCACCAGCCATTGCCGGCAATGATAGGGTGGTGGCAATGAGGGCTATGATGCTGCAACTGCAACCTTTTTTTAATTATTATTATTTTTTATTTTTTCAGTGTAATTTTAATTTAAAAAAATTAACTTATTTTTAAGAAGTCCATGTGACTGCCACGTGGCTTGATTTTTAAAACAAATTGCCACATAATTAATAAAAAAAATGTAACGTGTACTGTTTAGTCAGAATTGACACTTAAGTGATCATTTTTTTTTATTGGAATTGACACTTAAGTGATCGTTTTTCTTCCGATTTGGCGCTTAAGTGATCCAAAAAAAATATTGGTACCAAAGTAAATGCCGTACACAAATATTGATACTTTAGGTATCATTTAGCCAAATAAGGATGTGAAGTAACGCAAGTCTCAAAAGATGAGTTGTGGTGAATCTTTTGCTAAATAAGAGCATGAAGTGATAATTTTGTCTCAAATAAGAACCTAAGTTGATGGATTGACCAAATCGTGTTAGTTGATGAGCATTTGGATTTTTTTTTCCCCCCTTTTTTGCCTTTCTTCTGTTCATTTTCTTTTTCCTCGTCTTTTGCCCCGATTCCTCTGGTTGCAATCTGATTGTGGCTCCGAGAGAGTATTTGAAGCGCATCCAATTTGGTTATGGACGCTGGGATCGGTCCAAAGTTGATGTAGTTGAAGCGAGGGTGGCAATCGAAGCAGACCAAGTGACAGCACTTGGGATCGGCCTGGAGATGGAATTGAATCTCAAATCGAGCCGGAACAGCTCGGTGGAATCGTCCCCAGTGAGCCGTTGCCGTTGATGCACGGGCTGGATTTACTGTTCGAGTCCTCCTCCTCCCGGAAACTGTGACTTGATTGAGCCCAGGGCCTGGGTCACCTCACCGGCCATCGGCGACCCTTGGGGATCAAAACGGGCATTTAACTTTTTATATAAATAATCAAAGTATAAATCCTTACATAACTTTATATGCAAGTGCCTCTAATGACGAAATCATTACATCACATTACTGGCTTTTACATCATCCATGAAGTAAAAATCTAGTATTTGCTAAAATAGGATGTGCAATCAATCCAAATCCAAGAACTAGGAAGGGTCATCTGCCAGTTAGCAAATGAGGTTGTTCGTGGTTTTTTGGTTCAGTTGTATTCCATAAATGACTTTGCTTAACCTGGAAGCTAACATAGTCAGGTAACTTTAAAGAAAATTAGCCGGATGAATTGAATTGACACAAATACAAAAAGCTTATGACTGAATTGACAAAAAAAAAAGATTTGAAATTGAATTTGCATAGTTGTAATATATTTATATATTTTTTTTAATAATTTTTCCTAATTTCATTGGCCAACAAAGCGTAACAATGTCGACATTGATTTAGTATGAATACTTAATAGAAAATTATATATATATGCGAGAGAGAGGAGCTAACCAATCCATTATATGCTGCAATTCACCTAAACTCACAAGGGTATTCTCTCTATATCGAGGTCAAGACTAGATGAACAAGCCACAAGTTGCCACAATTATGATTTGAAGGAGATTTATATTTTTTCCAAAAATAGAAAAGATAAAGCCCAATAGTCAAAGGTCAACATTCTCCAACTACTTTTACATAAACAATGATACGAAACCGTGTCTTCAAGGTGAATTATATATTTTCTCATGCAGCAAGATTGCTAAACTCTTATTTATTATGTAATAAAAGCTTCATTTTAGAAACCTCTTGCAGACAGGCGGACGATCGACGTCCGCGAAAGGTCCCTCCTTTCGGTTACCCTGCTTGAAATTGATACACCAGCTTTGATGATGTAGTCGGCGAAGAACTGGACAAAACGAGAGTCGTACACAAGCGGCACGAACATGGCAATATAAAGACCCGAGATAATGATGAGGGCAGTGATCCCCACGATCAAGGTGAGAACGGCGAGCCAAGTCCGTTCGCTGACAGTCACGTAGACCCCCGCCATGAAGGCCATGGACATTACGGCAAGAGCTATAAACAGCGGTAGCCTCGCACTCCTAAGGGCATGACTCACCCCACGCACATCGTTGATCTGCGTCCAGAGAAGGATCACAATTGCAATTGTCGAGCTATACATAGCGACGGTGTTGCACATCACAAAGACGCCATACATGGGTTTGTTCAACAGCGTAGCCATTCCCGCATGTGGTTTAGTGCCATTATATCCTCCGGGAGTAGAAAAGCTAGCGGCAAATGTCATAGCGGCAATGAGTGTTGCCACGACCATACGGGTCCCAGCCGCGTCCTTTAGTCTAGCGAAATCCGAACTCGGAATTTTTGCGTCTTTTCGCGTGTAAATTGCTATGTCTTTGCTTCTGGGTGCTCCAGCAGATACTAAGATTGTCCGTGCTAAGCCCTAGTTAAGAGTAATAAGAAAAAAGACCGTTATTATCCATGAAGATCGAGTGAAGATAACTTGTTAATCCATATTGTAGAGAACGTTACCTGGTGAAGTGGAGGATCGAATGCTATCCCGTCTACATTGTCGAGAGCCGTTGAGTTTTCATGGTTCGCCAGCTTAAGATCGACTCTCTTATCCCGGGTCAGAGAAAGCAGAACCTCGGGTTGCCAGTGGAATGCGGCCACATGTAGTGGCGTATTTCCATCCTTGTCTTTCTCATTTATAAGCTTCTCAAGCTCGGGATCGCCGAGTATGTACTTCACTACCGAGGCCCTCCCGTGCTCTGCTGCGACGTGAAGTATGTTTTGGTAATTGGAAAGAGTCAGCAGCTCTTCCGGATCTTGCAAATGTCGAAGCATCTCCCTGACTATTTCAAGATGACCCATTCTACATGCAATGTGGATCGGAAGATAGCCCTCTTTGTCATGCTGGAAGGCGCTTGAAGCGAACTTCTCGACCAAGAATTTGACTCCATCGACATAATTGTCGTGTGCTGCTAGATGGAGGGGAGTACCACGTCCGGCAGCTCTTAAATTGAATAGCTCTTTCTTCTTCTCCGACATCTCTTTCAGCATATCTACGTCATTAGAAAGCAGACAACGAATCAGTTTGAAGGGTCCGGTAACTTTACCCTCTGACTATTAACTATTATGTCTTTCTTAAAGATAAATCGCATACACAATCGAAATCTAAATTTTTGGGGGATAATTACAGTACAGACATTGGAGGATGCTTCAAAGCTTAGAGACATTCATTTCCAAGAAGTACTTTTACCACATTGGAGTAATCAGAGCAGCCATGACATTCATTTCATCTTCTTCTGTGCCAGATTTCTAAGGTCATTTATGTTCATTGATTATTCTGTTCTAAACTTCAGAACGAGTAGATTCTTAATAAGACTAAGCCAGGCAATGGTTTATTAACGGCAAAAATACACTTTTAGTGCCAGAAGTTGTGTACGGAGATCACTTTAGTGTCAAAAGTTTCAAACGGACAACTTTTTTTAACAACGATCACTTTTAGTGCCAACTTCTTTTAAAAATGATCACTTTTAGTGCTAGAGCTGACGTGGCTCGCCGAAAATCCGACACGTGTTATTTTTATTATTTTTTAAACTGACATGACACATCAGAGTTGGTACTAAAAATGATCATTTTTAAAAGAAAATGCCACTAAAAGTGATCGCTTTTAAAAAAAGTTGGCACTAAAGTTGTCGGTTTGAAACTTTTGACACTAAAGTGATCTTTGTAGACAACTTTTGACACCAAAGTGGTCCGTTTGAAACTTTTGGCACTTAAGTGATCTCCATACACAACTTTTGGCACTAAAAGTGTGCTTATGCCGTTTATTAACTCCAAACATCATTGCAATTTCAATTTCAGCATCACATCTTATCTCTTCCTTTTATCTAATAACTCACAACTTTCTTCTTCCCACACACAATGCATCATAAAAGTATATACACAACAAGAGAATACGGGAAAACATCATGGGACTGACGGGATGACAAAGATATGCGGAAAGACTAATGAACTGGACTTTCTTAAGAGATAATTCTTCACACGTAATCGACGCTTGCGGTGGACAAAATGAAAAACGAAACAAGTGCAGCAAAATAAAGATGGAGAGACACAGATTTACGTGGTTCGACAGTTTTCCTTGTCTACATCCACAGGGCAATCACACAGAACTCTTCTTAATAACCAGGAAAATTACAACGCACACCTCTCAACACACAGTGAATCACACTCTCGAAAGCGAAACTCTTCCAGTACAAATCTCACAACCCAGAGATACTGCACACTCAAGATTTCTCTCTCAAGAGATCCCAAACCCCCAAAACACCACTGACCCAAAAACAGAGAAAAAACCGAGGAAAACTCCCAAACTCTAAAGTTTACAACTGCTCCCTTTTTTTTCTCTCTCTACCCACATCAGAAATGGAGAAGTTATATATTAAAAAAATCAGTGGAGAGGTATTATGGGCAGTTGGCCCTATTTTTCCGCTATCACATTCTCCCACTTGAAGACAATTCTCGAATAGGCTTCACAGCTCCGATTTGCCCAATCGTCACCAATCAATTGGCAACTGCAAGCCCGAGAGAAGTTCTGCACCATATAAACTTCTCTCTTGCGATAGGCTTTGTTAGCACATCTGCTACGTTGTCGTTGGTATGAATCTTCTGCAAAGAGATAACCCCATCTTCCACTACATCATGAATAAAATGGTACTTGACATCAATGTGTTTCGTACGAGAGTGAAACATCAAATTAACAGCCAAATACAATGCACTCTGACTATCACAATGAACAATGATAACTTTCTGTTTGATTTTTAGCTCATCAAGCAATCTCTTCAGCCAAATGCCTTCCTTGCATACATCTGTTGCTGCAATATATTCCGCTTCTATAGTAGATAATGCAACCACAGATTGCAACCTAGACATCCAACTAATTACTCCACCGGCTAAAGAGAAACAGTACCCAGTGGTAGATCTCCGTCTATCACGATCTCCTGCATAATCTGCATCCACAAATCCAACCAACTGTAAATTTTGGCTACTATAACAAGTAGCCATGTCAGAGGTACCCTTCAAGTCCCGAAAGATCCATTTCACCACAGTCCAATGATCTCGACCCGGATTTGCCATGTACTTGCTGACTGCTCCCACTACTTGTGCAATGTCTGGTCTGGTGCAAACCATGGCAAACATAAGGCTCCCTACTGCGGATGCATATGGTACTCGAGCCATCTCTGTCTTCTCTACTTCTGTGCTAGGACTCTGTTCAGAAGACAGTTTACAACCAATAGGAAGTGGGGTATTAACTGGCTTAGCATTCTGCATATTGAAGCGTCGCAGAACCTTTTCAACATAACTCTTTTGAGTTATCCAGATCTTCCTATTTTCACGATCTCTGAGTACGATCATCCCAAGAATTCGATTTACGGCTCCAAGATCTTTCATATCGAATTCCCTAGCCAAACGAGCTTTGAGGTCTGCAATACCTTCTTTCAAAGTACCTGCAACTAACATGTCGTCGACATATAACAACAAGATTATAAAGCCACAATTGCCATGACTGCGAACATAGGCACAATGGTCTGCTTCACATCTTTTGAACCCCAAACTCATAATGAAAGAATCAAATCGCTTGTACTAGCATCTCGGCGCCTGCTTCAAGCCATAAAGCGATCTGTTCAACCGACAAACTAAACCCTTCTTTCTTTCTTTCTTTCTTCAATAAAGCCTTCAGGTTGAGTCATGTAAATTTCTTCATCAAGATTTCTGTGCAAAAATGCTGTTTTAACATCCAATTGCTCAAGCTCTAAGTTAAGCACAATAGCGACACTCAACACAGTATGAATAGTAGTTAACGAACAGCTGAAGAAAATAGTTCATTGAAATCAATACCTGATTTCTGAGCATAGCCTTTCACCACTAAACGAGATTTATATCGTTCAATATTCCCGTTAGTGTCTCTTTTCAGCTTGTAAACCCACTTGCAACCGATAGCCTTTCGTCCATCAGGTAACTTGACAAGATCCCAGGTTTTATTTTTGTGTAAGGACTCCATTTCCTCCTCCATAGATGCTCTCCATTGAGGAGCATCGCTGGACCCACAAGCTTCCTGATATGTACAAGGCTCTCCCTCTTCAGTGATGCAAGCATAAGTCGTCACATAATCATTTAGCCAAGCTGGAGGTCTAGTAGTCCTCCTAGGAGGCCCTTGGTCATGTTGAAACTCAGTACCAGTTCTTTCTATATGCTCTCTATCAGTTTCATCTCCACTAACTTCATCTGTATCAGTCAAATGTTCTTCAAATTGATTTTGAACTTCGTTTGATGATTCAAGTTCAAATATCTGCGGTTGCTCAGCATTTGGCGTTTCTTTGTCTTTCTGCAACGAATCTTCATTGAAGACAACATCTCGGCTAATAACAACTTTGCGGGCAGTAGGATCCCACAATCTGTACCCCTTTACACCTTCTGCATAGCCAAGAAAATTACACTTTTTGGACCTTGCTTCAAGCTTAGTCCTTTGCTCTTTAGGAACCCACATATAAGTGTTACAACCAAAAGTACGGAGGAAAGAATAGTCTACAGGTTTTCCAGACCATACCTCTTCTGGAATCTGTCCATCAAGAGCCATTGTTGGGGAACGATTTACTATGTAACACGCCGTACATACAGCTTCAGCCCAAAAACTCTTATTCATACCTGCACAGCTTAACATACTTCGAGAACGATCCATTAGCGTACGATTCATACGCTCAGCCACTCCATTTTGCTGTGGAGTTTCGGGAACCGTGAAATGTCTTTAATGCCATGCTCATGGCAAAAATCCAAGAATTCTTGCGACACATATTCTCCTCCATTATCGGTTCTCAAACACTTTATTTTTGTTCCCTTTTGATTTTCCACCAACGCTTTAAACTTCTTAAAAGAAGTAAAAGCATCACTTTTCTGTCTAAGAATGTAAACCCAAAATTTTCTGGAAAAATCGTCAATAAACGAAATAAAATATTTCGCACCACCCAAAGACTCATCAGGAGACTCCCAAGTGTCGGAATGAATCAAGTCTAAAATATTCTGACTTCTTGCTTTCGAACGACGAAAATGAGTTCTATGAAACTTTCCGAATAGGCAATCTTCACAAAAGTCTAAATTAATAGTCTTTAAACCAGGAAGAAGACCACGATCAAGAAGTACCTTTAGTCCCTGCATGCTCATGTGTCCCAAACGCCTGTGCCAGATAGTTGCTGATTCTCTCACAGCATTGGCGACTATGGCATCACCGACTACGGTCTCTCCAATCAGCCTGTATAAACTGCCTATCAATTCTCCTTTCGCCACAATAAGTGCTCCTTTGATGATCTTAGATCGTTTATTTTCCAGAGTAATCTTATAGCCATTTTCATCAAACTTTCCCAACGACAACACACTTTTCCGTAGATCTGGTACATGTCGTACACCAGATATTGTATGCACGATGCCATCAAACATGGTAACACGGACATCTCCAATCCCCACAACATGACATGAATTATTGTTGCCCATATATACCATACGTCAATCACACGATTGATACGTGTGGAACCAGTCCCGATGTGGTGTCGTATGGAACGACACGCCCGAATCCAAAATCCATTGATATTGCACGCTCTTTATTGAATCTGCGGACATCACCTCGCCATCTTCGGATAAGTCTGTATTTTCAACTATGTTTCCTTGAGAACTTGTTGATTATGTTGCATTTTTAGAATCAGATTTGAGACTTTACTGAGTTTCCTTGGATTTACAATCTTTACGCATGTGACCCTTTTGACCACATTTCCAACACGGACCCAACGTTCGCTTCTTTGACTTAGACCTTAACTGCTTTCTCCCACTGAAGCCATTGTCCATGGATCTTCCTCTGGCCATCATAGCATTACCAGAAGTGCTCTCGATAGTTTTTCTACGAGACTCTTCCGTCAATAACGTAGCTATAATCGAATCCATATCAAAATCTGCTCTAGTACTAAGATTCATGATCAAGGAATTCCACGTGTCAGGCATAGAACACAAAAGAAGTGTTACCTTCTCTTCATCCTCGATTTTGACGCCGATGGAAGTCAATTTGCTCAACAGGGTGTTGAACTTGTTCAGGCGCTCTTGGAAAGATGAGCTTTCTTTCATCTTTAGACTGTATAATTGTCGACGAAGGAAAATTTTGTTTGACATTGTTTTCCCTTCGTAGAGATTCTTCAATTTGTCCCACAAACCTTTGGCAGTAGTTTGATAGGAGACATTGAAGAGGACAGAATCATCTAACGCTAGAAGTAGATCCGCCATTACCGTTTGATCTTTCTGTACAAAATCCTCATCTTTCATCTCTGCTGGCTTTTTATCTTTGCCGGCAAGAGCAACCACACAACCGTCTTTCATCAACACAGCCTGCATTTTCAGCTTCCACAATGGATAGTTGGATCCATTGAATTTCGGCACCTCGAACTTTGTAGAAGTCGACGAGGCCATCGCACAAAACTGAAACACGTACGTTGATGTTGATCACGTGCAGCACAGACTTCTCGAACCGTCGGCTCTGATACCACTTGAAGAGATAATTCTTCACATGTAATCGACGCTTGCGTTGGACAAAACGAAAAACGAAACAAGTGCAGCAAAATAAAGATGGAGAGACACAGATTTACGTGGCTCGACAGGTTTCCCTGTCTACATCCACAGGGCAATCACACGGAACTCTTCTTAATAACCAGGAAAATTACAACGCACACCTCTCAACACACAGTGAATCACACTCTCGAAAGCGAAACTCTTCCAGTACAAATCTCACAGCCCAGAGATACTGCACACTCAAGATTTCTCTCTCAAGAGATCCCAGACCCCCAAAACACCACTGACCCAAAAACAGAGAAAAAACCGAGAAAAACTCCCAAACTCTAAAGTTTACAACTGCTCACTTTTTTTTCTCTCTCTACCCACGTCAGAAATGGAGAAGTTATATATTAAAAAAATTAGTGGAGAGGCATTATGGGCAGTTCGCCCTATTTTTCCGCTGTCACACTTTCCAGGGTCGAGTACGTCTCACTTATGAGCATATGAACAATGAGTTTCTGACATCGACTTGCAGCATCTTTCAGCTCAATTCAGCTAGTATAGCAATAGAATATACCAACCGGCTAAAGAATCACCAACGAATGGATTAAAGAACATATCACTCCAGCTTCACACTTGGCAACTCCAGTTATCAGCATCAACCTATCGTATCTACGGCCAAAATTTGTAGGAAGTTTTCAATAATTGATGCAGGCTCTAGAAAAAGGGAAAAACAGTTGCTTTATGAATGAGACTTGCAGGTTCAACGGCTGGTATGGATGGTCTGATGAACTATTACCGAAGTGGGAGGAAGAGCCAAAAGCAGAACAGCTTACTGACCTAACCGTCGGTGCATCACGGCTCCGTGAACCGGTGACATGCCTTGGACTTTATTCCCATCCGCCGCTTCCATCAAACGCACGAGGATCTTCAAGTCCCCCGTCTCGACTGCCAAGTACAGCGGGCACTTGTTCTCCTTGTTCTGTTAGAATATATTCGCAAAGGATATATTCACTTAGTGGGCTTTATTAATTGTTTCTGTAATTATTAATTGGTCTAATAAAGGTAAGATATATATAGTTTCCTATTCTAGTCGGATATGGGGCTGGATAGTATGGGCTGAGATAAACCTAATCCTTAATGAAGGGATAGGATTCATTCTCTATAAATAGTGCTTAAGTCCATCCTCTAAACCCGAATGTCCACATAACCTCACATATAGAAATCGTCAGAAACGACAGTGAGGGGCCGTCTCATTGAAGCCAGTGATCAAGGGGGTTCATAGAGGAGAAGCTCTTAAGCGTCGGATTCTCGCAATTCCGCATCAAGAACGATGAATCCAAAACAAGGTGCGTCAACTCTTTGACTCTATGGATGGAACAGGGATTTGTGTATCTTGGGTCGCTGCATACAGGATCAAATATGCAGCTTACATGTGGTATCAGAGCCTGCACGTATTAGGTCACGAATCGCGTTCCCGGTGTATTTCGAAATTTTATTTTTATCGAAATTCAAAGAAAATTATATATTCGGAAAGGGCTCGACGAGACGAGCAAAACCATATAAAGATCGCCGCCAGAAGCCGCCGGACGCGCCGCCACTAGCCGGTGGCTGTCGGGCGCGTGGCGGCCACGCGCCCCACGCGCATCACGCGCTGACTCGGGCCCCGTACGTGCGCGGCACGTGGGGGCTGACGTCAGCTGACGTCACCTTAGCCGGGCAGACCCGACCCGACTCGTTGACCCGACCCGACCCGCAGACCCGACCCGGATGGTTGACCGTTGACTCGGACTACCCGGTCGGACCGGTCGTTGACCGGTTCGACCGGATCCGCTCGACCCGGTTCGCTAAACCGGTTTAAGGTAGCGGTCGGACCGGTTCGAAGACCGGCTGAGGCACTGAACACGTGCGATGCACGTGTCAGCGCGTGAAGCTCACGCGCCGAAGCTTTAGGCGGCGCGTGAGGGCGCGTGAGAGCTCCGATGGAGGTGTTACAGGTACCGGCGTGCTCGTATGCTCATGCTCTACAGGATGGTACATTTATTTTTCATGTTTGGTATTTTCATGGATGGAAATACGTACGGAACGCCAAATACGAGGGTATTTTGGGGTATTTTTGAGGTATTTTCTGGTATTTCTGTAAGGATTTGTGAAGTACAGGTACAGGCTTACATGAAAGTATCACGTGGAATTATGTGGAAATTTTTTGATCAATTTCATGTTTATTGTTTGACATGAATTATTGAGGTATCGATGAAAATTAGCAAAGCGTGTAATTTTGAACATGATTGCCCCAATTTCTGAAATTACATGCATACAGTGGATGTGAAATATAAAGTTATATCCCAATTTTAGGTAAATTCAATTGGGTTGTGACCGCCAAAGCGGCACGCTTGGTTGAGTTTAATAAAGAATATGTTAAATAATATTGGGATGTCTCCTGTTTTAATGCGTAGTTATATTCCCAAAGGAGTAGTTGCATATTCTTGCATGGAGGGTTACATGTACAGCATATGGTTGAGGATTGATTAGTCCGAGTGCCGTCATACACCCAAAGGTGGTGATTAACAAAGATTGAAATAAATTCTCATGGCCGCTGTAATGTAGGGAGTATACAACTGCATGTCATGTTTTCTGCCCAAAGGTGATTATATGATGATGTATGTAGCTCTCAAGGTGAAATTTCACATTGTGCTAATTAAAAATATTGGTTATTTTTCAGTCACCTTTTCTGTGAACGGCAACTCTGTTAGAATTAAGACTTATTGAGAACTGAATGAGGATTATCTATTTACAAAGAACTAGCAAATACTTATATTACTCTTGTCAAGAAAGACCCGTAGTTCTCACCTTCATTGGTGAGAACTTTCAAGAGCATTATGTGCTTATTGGGTAAAGAGTGATCGGATTCGCTTATTTGATATGAAGTGATCCACTAAAGAACACTTGAAAAGTGTTTTCTACCAGTTAACTGCACTGCTAAGTAAGTAAAGGAAGCCTTGAAGGCTTTGAAATTATATCTCATTTATTATTAAGAGTGGTAAATATCTGCAATGACTCATCAACATCAAGTGTAATGGTTCTATTAAGATTAAGGATTACGTCTTAAAGTTGATGAAATTATATTTTGAACAGTTCTAAAATCATACTCATAAAGTATTATATTAAACCACCGGTCATTCTGATGATTTGGATCCATGAAATGCGTCCTTTGAAAAGGATGGTGATCGCTACTTCTTTTATAAGAAGAAAGATCACATAAAGAAAGACTCCAGTTAATACACAGACTTGGTTATCTAAGTATGAGCATAAAGTAATAATTTTTGTATTGGTTTGTGAATTCATTCTATCTTAGGCCTCATCAGGTTATGTGATGGCTAGATAGTGGTGCGACATATTGTGTTGCATTTACCATATAGGAATTCATAAACTGAAAGGTACCAAATTCAGGTTGAATCAAGCTCATTATGGAAACAACTATAAAGTTGACGTTAAATTAATGGGAATGTCATTCCGGATTATGGTTTTATTGTGACATTATGAAACATATTTTATGTACTCTTCTTAAAGACGGAATTTATTTTCCGTATCAAGTATGGACATGTGTAGTTACTCTTTTTTTTTTAGATTTCAAATAAAATAATTACTATTTCTTTTAAAATAAAGTTGGTTACTACTCTATGTCCAATGGATTGTACAGATTATGTTTATCTCCCAATGAATTATACGTAACTTATACAGCTGAAAAGTTGTTTACAAAATTTATCTGCCTAAGGAACAATCATGCGTATTATGGAATAAATTTCTTGGTCACATCAGTAAAGAAAGAGTGAAAAGACAGATAAAGGCAAGCATTCTGCTCACTCTTAAAAGTGACCTATACACATGCGTAGATTGAAGCAGATATAAGATAACCAAGATAAATGGTGAAACTGTAGTCGATAGTTATGACCTATTGAAGGTCATTTATACTAGTATAAGTGGATCTTATATGGTAATATTGTGTAGAGTTTTTATCACATTTAAATGATGATTTTTCTCTATGTGTTTTTCATACTTGGTTAAAGAAAATGTTTATTTCCGTGACAAGTTCAACATATTTTTGACTATAGTTGATAAATTTATTATTAAAAAAAATGTCATTTTTGACTAAGGTGGTGAGTATCATGGTTGACATGGCAATGCTGGATAACTTAAAGAAGCCACTTATCGAATACTTAAAAAAGGATCTTGGGATAGTGACTTAGTTTGCTATTCTTGATGTTCTTGAATCAAAAGGGGTGGCCAAAAGGCATGATCACACCCATAAGGATATTATGATGAGTATGATTAATGAAACCCACTTATATGTTTTTTTTGTGGGGTAAAACTTTGAAAAATAACCCATTATGTTTCTATCAAAATATTTCATTGACTTCTTTTGAGTCATGGACTGGATGTTAATCTAGTTTGAACCATATTAAAGTCTGAGGTGTTCATGCAGAAATAAAGTTACATAATCCAACATTAGATAAGTTGGACTCCAGAACCACTCGGTTTTACTTCGTGCCTTACCCATATCATCTAAAGGGGCATTGATTTATCATCCCAAAAGAGGAACAAGAATTGTGGAATTACAGATAGCTAAATTGCTGGAGCTTGATATAGCCGAATAATGGCAGTTGCTCACAGACTATTAAAGGTAACAGTATGGTAGGGACAATTGTATCGTTTTTCTCTGTCTATACAGATGATCATGGAGCATTCTACATTATAGTATGATTCTGTGTGGGTTCAGGTTCTTGTTATTAAGATAATACCTGATGAAGTTTATCAAACCCTACAAGCACAGAATAAAGGTTAAAGTAGCTCTACCTAAAAGATCTATCAGGCAGAGATGATCAGTTGTATCAAGTCACATTGTATAGTCTATCCGGAAGATCATGACTACAAAATCGACTATGTAAATAATCTAGTAATTTATACGGTTGCTATTTCTTGTTCTTAATTATAATTGTGATTGGGTGCATGGTAGACGAGATATAGACAATGAAACATATGGTGTTTGGAAGCTTATAAGTATGCCCAAGGTCACAAGTCCATCTGCTGCAGTTGGGTTTGTAAAACTTAAATGGATTTCAGATGAAAGTTTTTGTCTACCTTATTATATCCAATTATATTTTAATCAGTGTTTTATTTGAGAAGTTTAAAACAGATTAGTAGGCAAAGTTTTCACTCGTAAAGAATGAGTTGACTTAAAATAATTTTTATTTAGTCTCTCATAAAGAGTTTTTTCGGAGTGATTAAGGTATTAATAGCTCATTATTATAAGGAGCTTTAATATACAGATATTAAAACTTCTTTTTAATTGGATACTTCGAGGTAGTCTTTTTATGTAACCCGAAGGTTTTGCAGCAGATGATTCAGATAAATTTGTGCATAAAGAAAGAAGAATCTCATAAAGTTATCATGGAATAAAGTTTGATCATATTCATGGAGATTCTAGACTGAAAAGTCTATTTTATGGGTTCAAGTAAGCTTTTAGACAATTGTTGCTTGAAGTTTCATAGTGTTGTTGCTTTATTCTATTTTGTCAAGAAGGAAGTAAATTAGTATGCACTACAAGATCAGTGGGAGGAATTTATTTTTCCTTGTGTCTTATGTAGACAATATCTTACTTGAAAGGAATTTTCTTGAATTATTGCATAAGATGAAGCAGATATTGTTGAAGCATTTTTTACGTGATTGATCTTGATAAAGAGTGTTTTGTTCTAGGCATTGAGATTCGTATGGATCATTCTTGTAATGTATTGGTTAAATCCAGGACACGTTCACTAGGTGATTACTAAGAAAGTTTTAAGGTACTTAAAAATGACAAAAGACTATATGCTAATTTACAGACATATTCAGGACTTGCATTAGTAAGGCATTCGGATTTTAGCTTTGTTAGTTGTCAGGATGATGTGAAGTTGATAATTGCATACATTTATATGTCTGAAGAGAAGTGCAGTATTATAGAAAAACGTAAACAGAAATATATGTAATCCTCGATCAAGAGAACGGAGTTTGTCGTATGCTTTTCAGCTGCTATTCAAGTTATTTGGCTCCGAAATCTCATTAAAGAGTTGACCGTATTTAATTTTGTGAGTGGACCCATACAGTTGTGTTGTGACAATAACTCTGCAATATTATTCATTAACAACAGCAGAGGTCCTAAGGGGTTTAAATATCTGGCGGTCAAGTTTTTGACCATAAAGGTAACAGATGAAATAGTGACACTACAGTAGAGCTTATTACACAGATGATAAGGCTGCGGACTCACTAACTTAAGGTCTCTTCCCATACACATTTAGATGACATGTCGCAAATATAAAAGTATCGTGGGATGCTGATATGACGTGTTAATTGATGGGTTGAGTAAGCATCATGAGATGCTGTTGTTCAGTGGGAGCTGCATTCGATATTTGCTCTAATAAAGTTTACATCTGTGTTTGTTACATTTTGTAACATCTAGATATGTATCAACTCCATTGCATGTGATGAAGCTTTAATAATTAAGGGGAGTTAAATACATATATCTGTTGAAAATCTCAAGGAATTGTGTAAACCTTGAGTGATGGCTGGGGCATTTATTTTAGCCAAAAGGCATATGTCTTGTTACACGTAAAGCATAGTTAACTATAAAGGTAAGACATATGTTAGTTCGTTGGAACCGTAAAGATGTTCTCTCGTGACACATCTGGTTTTGTGACACATAAAGTGAGAGAATGGTGACTGACAAGGAGGATAACATATAAGGCGTCTCTGTTATTTGAGATGTTATCTGTTTGCCATACTACCATATCAAATCCATATCGGTAGAGTTGAGAGCATTTGTGATCGTGGATGGCTCTGTGTCTTCTGATGCAGTTACTGGCATGGTTCGGTGCTTAAGGCTTTATGGGATCGGATTGACTATTGGGAATTATCTCTAGACCAATATAAAGATGCGCATATACAGTACAGTTACAATTAATTTCGCCCAAGTGGGAGAATGTTAGAATATATTCGCAAAGGATATATTCACTTAGTGGGCTTTATTAATTGTTTCTGTAATTATTAATTGGTCTAATAAAGGTAAGATATATATAGTTTCCTATTCTAGTCGGATATGGGGCTGGATAGTATGGGCTGAGATAAACCTAATCCTTAATGAGGGGATAGGATTCATTCTCTATAAATAGTGCTTAAGTCCCTCCTCTAAACCTGAATATCCACATAACCTCACATATAGAAATCATCAGAAACGACAGTGAGGGGCCGTCTCATTGAAGCCAGTGATCAAGGGGGTTCATAGAGGAGAAGCTCTTAAGCGTCGGATTCTCGCAATTCCGCATCAAGAACGATGAATCCAAAACAAGGTGCGTTAACTCTTTGACTCTATGGATGGAACAGGGATTTGTGTATCTGTATGTGTGTATCTTGGGTCGCTGCATATAGGATCAAATACGCAGCTTACATGTTCTTCTGATACACGCACCTTAAGCCTCGACTTAGGAGCAGATCGGTCAACTCGTAGTCGCGGTTCTTCACAGCCTCATGCAATGCCTTGTTCCCAGCATCGTTCGCCTTGTCCAAATTCCTGGGGCAGTTGAGGAGGAGCTTGGCCGTGCGGATCTTGCCAGCTCTCACCGCGAAATGGAGTGCGGTGTCCCCTCGGAAATTCACCTTGGCGAGCCACTTGGGACGGATGACCATGAGGAGGGCTCGGATGATGTCGGAGTTCTCGATGCCCGCCGCGATGTGGAGCAACGAGTTACCAGTAGGGCCCCGCATGTCCATGATGTCAGACAAAGGGACGTTCTCTTGGGCGGAATGCTCCTCTAGGGCCCGGATGAATTTGTCCACGTCGCCTTCTCTCGCGGCGGCGCGCAGCGCTGGATTCACACCACGTTCGGCTCTCCCTTGGCGTTGTGGTCCGTAGGCCAACTTCAGCGCCTTCAATCCGGCTTTTCTTTGCCTCCAGATTTCATCATCCCCAATAGTCATGCTCACCCGACGGTTCTCCATCTCTAGACTCTGAAATTTGAAGGTCTTGCTATTTAGAAATTGGTTTCTGTGGACAAGGAAGAAGGGCTACTTTAGTTTAGATCAATGTCTGAATTAAATTGAAAAAAACGCAGAGAGGGATTATGGCTACTTTCTATGATATGCATGTGTTTTCATGGCTCTCAGAAACTATTAGTCATAATAACCTAGTGAACTGGCTTTTTTTTTCTCGGGTACAGAAAACTTGACAAGAAGAGTACCGAGGGATTTGGTCTTTTTCCCCAAGTCGCGAACATTCATTCCCTCCTATGAAAGCGACAAAAATTTGATTGTGAAAACGCGTGATTTGAAATATAAAATGATGGCACACAGGAGCTTTCCTTGCAAATCCCTCAAGTCAATGCATAAGATGAAGTGTTGACGCTATACCAGGCAAGGGGTAGAGAAGCCGTGTGAGTCCCTTCATTTTCCTTTTTAAGATCGAGGAAAACAAGGTGCGGAAACAGCTGGGAACTCCATGGCCTCTCATGGGGGACTCAGACATGAATTGGAGTTCCATAATCCCAAAAAGATGGTAGTTCTTTCAATGGTGTAATTAACGCACAATGCAGTTATCCCATCTCTCACTTCCAAATTCCACAGTCGGAATTTAATTTATTGTAAAACTTATGATAATTATTATAGCCGAAGCTGTGTTTGAATATCTTAATATTCTAACATCTTTCTATCAATAACAAATGGAATAACTATTGACGCGGGCATGGTTTTCCTCTTGCAAACTTGCTCTTATAGACCATGGGATGTATGTACCTTGTGGTCCAACGTCCTCGTGCAAATTGCGCCATGTGTATATATATATATATATATATATATATATATATATATATATATATATATATATGACAAGGAGAGGAGCTAAAGGGAATTATCTGTCAAAAATATACTGAATATTTCGATGGAGGATTCCAAATTCAAGATATTGGCTTCTTGTTAGAGTATAAATGGATAACTTTTTGGACTTTAATGGAATTTTTTTTCAACCCTATAAATTTAAAGAATTCTAATCCCAAAAAATAGTTTTTGCAAAAACTATTTCCTTACCTGTATAGTGCCGATCGAGCTATTCGATAGATGGCACCATTATGATGTAATCTTTCATTGACACAAACCTTGAATAGAGACGACAAGATTACATCTGATAGGAGGCCATGCAGCTTCTATAGATCATCCGAAATCTCTTTGATAAATCCAAAATAATTATCATCTTGGTACGTAACACCCACATGAAATGCTATCTTCTAAATCGGACTAATGAACTGGACCTTCCTTACATAGAAACCTCTCAAGTCGTTGTTGGTTTAACCATATTTTAGCACTTCCTTTCGAATTCCATCCCTACAAATTGGTTTGTTAATCCCCTGAAAGCTCTTTGGGACTTGCTTTGTTTAAAAGAGTTTAAAAGAGTTGTTGTGGATCATAACATTCGGGTCAGTGTATTAGGTAAAGTTTAGATCCGACTATAAAGAGAGTACCAAGTGCACCAAATGTACTGAAAATTACCCAACATATGCTCACGTTAAAAGTTTAAATTTTCACTTTTCTTTGCTTTCTTTCCTTTAACTAGAATAAGGATTTCAATCTCGATTTCAGTGGAAATAATCTAAGCATAAGTAAGGGTGGAGCTTTTTTTGTAAATAATACAAAAAAAAATAATATTTACAAAAATAATACTAATTTCTTTTTTTTTACAAATTTAGGTCTCCCTCGGCGGTTCGGCGGGAGACCTTGGGGCCCGCCGGCGAGCCTCCCTTCCTCTCCCTCGGAGCTGAGGGAGAGCGGGGGCCCACCGGTGGGCCCCCTCCCTATTCCCTCGGCAACTCAGTTGCCGAGGGAACGGGGGCCTGCAGCAAAAAGCTGCAGGCCCACGTGGGAAAAAAAAAAAAAAACCCCCCCACGCCCCCTCCTCTCCCTCCCCTTTGATTTTTTTTTTAAGTTTTGCAAATTTTTTAATATGTTTTTATTTTCTTTTAATAATTTTTTTAGTTGTTTTATATTTGATGGAGCCGCAAATGATCAACATTTACGTAAAAAAATATTTACGCATCTCAACACCGAGAAAAGTGAGTGAACGACCAAGGCGATGACATTTACTCGCTAGGTCGCAGAGCGATCATATTTACGAAAAAAAATTATTAACGCACCTCGTCTGATTTGTGGACGATTTTAGGGTAAAAAAGTTTTGGACCGTGCCGTCATGCACTTTTCCAACATCCATCCAGTTCGACTTTAGCGCCTTCAACAGTCGTGCTCACCTGATGGCTCTCCATCTCTAGACTCTGAAATTCGAATAGTCTCGGCCAAAGTTAAACCCTACTCTAGTTGATTTCTTCCGCCGTGTCTTTTCTCCAAGATCAGTCGCGCAGCCAAAAGTTCCTACACATTGTACTGCGTTCATATCAATAACATTACCGGTGCAGACTGTTTTAAGCAAGTAATTTTGTGAAAACTGCTGGCGCTGCGAAATTATACAAATGGTTTCATTGTTGAGACTTTAATATTAAACAGAAAGTTGATATCCTCCACGATAAAAGTTGAAAAATAAGGACCTCAAGAACCCTTCGGCCCCGAAATGCGAGATTAGGCGACCTCAACCGGCACGCATGATTGCAAAATCGGTGACCAGGAAACGAGGGTTATGTATAAATAAAGGTGCTAGAAACATCTATGGTTCTATCCCCAAGTCGGCTTGTGGGGCATGCCTACCCAAGAGAACATTCCCTCCTATAGAAAAAAAAAACAAAAAACAAAAAACAAACATTTGATTGTGAACTCGTATTTGAAATTTAAATGATGGCCCACAGCCTTAGGAGCTCCCCTTGCAAGTTCCTCAATTCAATGCATAAGATCTTGAAGAGCAAGCAACTTAATCGG
Source organism: Rhodomyrtus psidioides (assembly GCA_021437785.1). Classification (NCBI taxonomy): domain Eukaryota; kingdom Viridiplantae; phylum Streptophyta; class Magnoliopsida; order Myrtales; family Myrtaceae; genus Rhodomyrtus; species Rhodomyrtus psidioides. The sequence continues at coordinate 865,984 of JAILYB010000121.1, forward strand.
ACTGAGCCGATGATCAGATGAGGTGTTGACGCTATGCTATTAAATGTTTCTGATTATTTAGGACGATCAGATGAAGTGTTGACGCTATACTAGCTAGGGGTACGTAGAGAAGCCGCGTGAGTCCCCCTCATTTCCCTTTTTAGGATCGAGGAAAAACAAGGCGCGGAAGCCGTTGGGAACTCCATGGCCTCGTGGGTGACTCAGACATGAATTGAAGCTCCATAATCCCAAAGATGGTAATTCTTTTAATGGTGCAATTAACGCACAATGCATTTATACCAACTCTCACTTCCAAATTCCAAAGAAGTAAAAATCGGGATTGAATTTATTTTAAAACTTATGATAATTATTCTAGTAGAAAATGGAAAGCGCAAGAATCTCTCGACCTCGAAAAGCGAGGTTCGGTGACCTCAACCGGGCACGATGACTGCAAAGGAGACGAGGGATTGTGGATTTGTGACGGCTACTCAACCGCACAATAAATAAAGGTGCTGAACTAACGTCAATTGAGCCATCATTGCCATCCTCTGATTTCTGCATCTGGATCGCTTGCCTTACTTTTTTGACGAACGGATCCCCACATCTTGACAGGGGTGCCCGGGTCAAATTGTGGCCATCCATTCAATCACGGCGGCCACGATTTGAAGCTAAAAAAAAGAAAAAAAAAGTGCAGCCGCAATTTAGAGAGATCGTAGCCGTCCGTGATTGAACGGACGGCCACGATGTGACCCTAACACTCCTGTCCCGAGCAGGAGATCCGAATCGTACTTTTTGTAAGGCTGACAGATTCCCACCGCTCAAAAACATTTCCCTCTGTAAAAAGGGAGAAGGGGCGGTGGGGAGGGAGAAAATATTGGGTCCTCCCGGAGGACCACGTAGCTGTTCTCCCTAACTAATAAAAAATGGACACGTGGAGCCACGTGTTTTTGTGGTGCAACTGGCTTTTTCCAAAAAAATATATGACTTCCCCTTTATTATTTGAAAATTTGCCCCATTCGTAGACCTGGGAATTCTGAGCGATCTTTTCTCTCTCCTCTGTTAGTCACTGTACAAAAAGTTCGGCTAACAAAGGTTCCCTCACCAATTAATTCGCACGTACAACATTATTTGATGGCTGAATTAGAGGAGAGAGGAGAGAGAAGATTGCTCAAAATCCGCAAATCTACGAAGGGGGTAAATTTTCAAATAATAATAGGAAAGTCATATATTTTTTTGAAAAAAGTCAGCTGTACCACAAAAACACGTGACTCCACGTGTACCTTTTTTATTGGTTAGGGAGCACAGCTACGTGGTCCTCCAGAGGGACCCAATATTTTCTCGGAGGGAGGAGCCTGATTTCTGACGCTTTTTGTGCTTTCTACTTTTCTAATGATGGTTGATGTTAAATATTTTTTTTTTGTTGGAAACGATGGTTGATGTTCAACTGTCATTTATTGAACTAGGAGCGTCCCTTCTGTCTGTGGTACCATCACGGAAATTAATTACTAAGCCGAGAGCCCTCGGCGTCGGCTGAATCTAGAACCCACGATACTCACGACGCGTGATGTAGAAATTGTTTTGAACATGACGCCCGATCAATTTAGTCCTAAAATTTTTAATTAAACCCATTTAGTCATTAATTTTTTGTTTTTGTACCAATTTATTCCACCTGGCTCACTTTGACAAGAAAATATTGGCATGGACGTCGATCATCCTACGTAGCACAACCTGCACCAAATAGACAAATTTTATAATTTTTGATTTTTTTTTTATTTTTTTCCTTTCTATATTGGCTAGGATGGGCTTGCATATGAAGAATAAAACATCAAATATCAACTAAAAATTATAATACTAAAAAAATTCACATCAGCGTCGATCGTGTTGTGTAGGATAATAAGCCTTCATGTCAGTGATTTTCGGCCAGAATTGACCATATGAGTTGAATTAATAACATTGTAAAAGGTTTAAGACCGAAATAGTACCAATGCAAAAAAATTGATGACTTTTTTGATATTTTTCCCGACGCACACAAAGTGGGACCACGTTATAGGTTTAAGAAAAGACCGAGCATTTGAAAATAAGCAGCATTTTCACTCGTTTTTCTTCATTTTGTTTTATGCACAGTAATTAATGGTCCCTCATTAATATTATAGTCCCAAATCTTGGCTCTCCCACGAAAATTAATCCTAGATTTTTCCACGTGCTGTGAACTTATATGGGTAGGACATATTCTTCGGCGGCATAATATTATTATTCCTTCTTCTCTAGATGAGTTATATGTTTTTTCTTTGTTTTTTTAATGAAATCTTTTGAGCCTCGTGTAAATAAACTAATATATTGTGATTACAACGTAGGACCGGACCGAGTTCAATTCAAGTTGGAATAAAGATGCACAAGACAAAAGTACACTTTTAGTGCCAAAAGTTCTTTACGAAGATCGCTTTAGTGCCAAAAAATTCAATCAAATCACTTTAGTGCCAAGTCGGAGAAAAAAAGGATCACTTTGGTGCTTCTAGCCAAAAATTCATGCCAAAATTGTTACGTAGCATTTTTAATTAATTTTTGATTTTTAATTGGCATTTAAAAAAATGAAGTCCATGTTGGTTCCACGTGGACTTCAAAATTTTATAAAAATAAAAAATAAAATCTAATAATTTTTTTAAAAATTAAAATTTTATTTAAAATAAATAAAAATAAGCTGAAAAAATAAGAAAAAAAAATGTCAAGCAAGGAAGGTTGCTGCGACCCTCTGCCTGCAATCTTTTTTTTTTTGTTGAATGTCTAGCCTTTTTTTTAATTTTTTAGCTTATTTGTCAAAATATGTTAAATAAAAAAATTTAAATTTTTAAAAAAATACCGGGGTCGACTGCCACCAAGCAACGTTAGCCGCAAATATTAATAAAAATTGCCACGTCAGAATTTTGGCAGAGCAAATCGGACTTGGTACCATGGAGTCTAATCTTCATTGGTATGTGATTCCATGAACACTTTACGACAGTCCTTTTATGTGCTCATAGAAGCGAGAACCCTAATCTTTGGCACAAATACTTCTTAAGAAAGTTATCTAACACAATGATTAGCGCAAAGATAGGCGAAATTCTCGCTTCTTAAGTTCGTAAAGATAGCATTTTTTACATTAAATTGATTCTGAAGTACTGATTTTGAATTTGGACAATTTTTTGGTCATTAATCTAGCTGGAAATCATTTGGCTACTGGTGCGTCATCATCAGATCAAATAACCTTTTTAGTAGCACTCAATCACGCAAGAATAGGATACAACAATCAGATCAATCACAATAGAATTGATTCTTTCCTAGGTCTACAGCCATCTTCACGTGAATTGCGTTCGATTAGAGGATTTGATGAGACGCATGATACCCAAAGCTGCACCCCGCAGAATAAATACTCGAAAAAAAAAACAAATTAAGTGGGATTAAGCTCAACCGATTTATTTGAGAAAATCGCTTGGTTGTATTTGTCTTAACGGGTTAGAAGTGTTAAAAAGAGGATAATGATGCAAATAGTTTCTTGTTATGAAATACATGAATGAATATTCATTATATTCATCCTATCTAATGTACCTTTTATGGTACACTTCTAAGTTCATCTCCCTATCGAATGTATGTTCATCTCCCTATCAAATGTATGTATTAATTCAATACATTAGTATTAATGATAAGTGCATCATTATTCTCCTATAAATAGGAGCTTAGTTTTTGGTCAAAATATAAGTTGAAATAAAGAAATTTCTCCTCTGGCTTTCTCTACTTGCTCTCTCTGCTCTCTCTGTTATATACTTGCAGCGCGATATTTTACAACACGTTATCAGCACGAAAATCTACCAAATGAGTAAGTATTCTCTTTGTTTTTCTTTAATCAACTTATACTTCATCTTCTTCTATCAATTCTTCATCTTTTATCATCTTTTTGGTCTGAAACCAACTTCAAATCTAAAAGTGTCCTTTTGCTCCTGAAGTGGCGGTGGATATTTGGAAATCTTTCTAATTATTTTAAGGATTCATTTTGATACAGAATTATGGCTAATATTGAAAAGCCCAAATTCCACATCTTGGAAGTGAGTGGAAATAATTATCTGCCCTGGTGCCTTGATATGGAAATGCACCTCCAAGGGCAAGGTCTCGCTAATGCAATCACAGAAGATGGAACCTCAAATGATAAAGATAGAGCAAATGCACTGATTTTTATTCGTCGTCATGTGCATGAGAGCCTGCAGACTCAATATTTATCCGTTCGAGACCCTCAGGCCCTGTGGAGGAGGTTGAAGGATAGGTATGATCATACCAAGACTATTATCATCCCTAAAGCGCAGTATGACTGGCAGCATCTCAGGCTGCAAGATTTTAAATCAGTGTCTGACTATAACTCCGCTTTATTTGATATTATTTCTTGACTTGAGCTAAAGGGAATTATCTGTCAATACATTAGTATTAATGATAAGTGCATCATTATTCTCCTATAAATAGGAGCTTAGTTTTTGGTCAAAATATAAGTTGAAATAAAGAGATTTCTCCTCTGGCTTTCTCTACTTGCTCTCTCTGCTCTCTCTGTTATATACTTGCAGCGCGATATTTTACAACATTTCTGAACTTTATTTCAACATGTAATGTGATCCTCGAACTTTTAATTTTACTAATATTGTCAATAAATTTCAACCCAATATGCAATGTGGTCTCTGAACATTTGAAACGTATTCAACTTAGACCTTGAATTATAAAAAGATGTTCAGTACAGTCCTCCCATTAATTCAAGTTTATGAACGACATTGATTATTTTCTTATAGTTTAGAGACTAAGTATGTATCTAAATTACGGGGACTATATTGAACAAATTGAAAGTTCAAGGATCACATTGCACATTAAGCTAAAGTTCAATGACCATATTAGTCAAATTAAATATTCATGGATCACATTGCATATTAGGCTAAAGTTTAAGGAACATTTATGCTGTTTTTCCTTAAAAAAATTACTCGGGTCACTTTATATACGGGGTAATAAAGGTTCCCGTAAAAGTTTAAACGAAAATTTGGGATAGCGAACGAGAAAACGCTTAATGTGTCTCCGCCAGCAGAGTAAGGGTTCTCTTTGCAGGACAATGTAGCCGCAACATAGTTTTTCCAAAAACTACTTCCTGATCTTTTTAGTGCCGAGCTATTTGATAGATAGCACCATTATGGCTTAAAACCTAGTCTGGTTGAACTCTTTTGCCGTGTCTTTTCTCCAGTATCAGTTGCACTGCCGGGGATCCCCTGCCAAGGAAAAACCTTGGCAGGGGATCCGGTGCACAGCCACATGTTCTTACACATCGTACTGCATTTATATCAAAAACTTCGTCAGTGCAGAATATGTTAAGCAAGTGATTCCGTGAAAACTGCTGGCTCTGCCAAATTATACAAGTGGTTTCATTTCTGACACTTTAATACTAAACTGAAAGTTGATATTTTCCACGATAATTTGGGTATTAAGGCCTAATACCCAAAAAAACTCTAATTTTAGCATTTGTGTCAATTATATCCAAAAAAAATTTTGTCTCATAAAAAACCTTTAACTTTTACTTTTGTCCCAATTTTACCGGTCTAATATCCGAAAAACCCTCAAAGCATATGTCACAATTATATCCAATTTTTTTTATCTTCTAAAAAATCACCAACTTTTACTTTGATCCCGATCCTACCACCGTTGATTAATCCTATGTGACTCGAATTTTTTTGCCGAATTTATCAATGAATTTTCGAAATTTAGAAACAGTAGATTTCAAGGACGACGAGATTTTAAAAAGTTAGTCAGAATATCTCCATGTCTAGCCGTTCTTTAGACTATTGAGTGCCGAAGAGAATACGAAACGAGCCGTCTTGTATGACTATATATCTCTCAACAATATATAGGGGAAGCAAACAACATAAAAGAAGTTCGGAATTTTTTCATGTCAATTTTGGTGAGGTGTAATTTATTAATGACGTGAAAATACCACGTAAGATTAACTAATGATGATTATAGACGAAAGGCTAATGGTGATAAAATTGGGATAAAAGTAAAAGTTGAAGGTTTTTTATGAGATAATTTTTTTTTGAATATAATATGAGACTTATGCTAAAGTTGGGGGTTTTTTTTTTGTACTAGGCCGGTAAAATTGAGACAAAAGTAAAAGTTTTGGGTAAAATTGAGATAATAGTAAAAGTTTGAGGTTTTTTATGAGATAATTTTTTTTTTGAATATAATTGTCATAAATGTGAAAGTTTGAGTTTTTTTTTATTGCGCTTGAAAATTAAGGACAACTTTTTTTTTTATAATGAAAATTAAGGACAACTTTAGTAGAAAATTGAAAGCTCATGAATCTCTCGCCTTCGAAATGCGAGATTTTTCCAGTATAGGTGTTAAGAACTCTCCTGATTCTCATGCTTGTGTAGCTTCTATTTTTAATAAACCTATCTATTCGCTTGCTAAATGTTAAATTATGAACATATCAATGTAACTTGGACTTATTTGTTAAATTTTAAACGATGAAAAGCTCGTGCTTACTGAATAAAAGTGCAGATCTTTCTGAACAAAGTTGAAAAGAAAAATATATATCTACATGTTGGTAGCAATTATAATACAAGCACCATTAAGCAAAATGTGTGATGAGAAAGATAAAAAGCTCGAGGCAATTATGTCCATCTCTTCAAGATTTTCAAACGTCACATTGCTTTTTCGAGATTTCACGGGTCTCTTATGTCACCCGGTTGTGCACTCCTCCTCCTCCTCCTCCTCCTCCTCCTCTTGAATTTACTTGCTCGTCGTGGTAAAAAACTACGAATAGCTCTTGGTAGTTGAATTTACTTACTTAAAATTTGTAGGTGCTAAAACCGATGTGATGTGGCAATGGAAGGGGACAGTCTTCCTTGCTTTTATGTGCAGCATCCGTCGCAATAAATTGAAGTACATTCAGGATCACTATTGTCAAAATACAAAATATACGGACTAAATTGCCATTACCAGAAGTTACGTATTAAAAGTAGTCAACCCAAAGAAAAGAAGAAAAAAACAAAAAGTTGTGCAATCACTATTAAACGAAAACTTGTGAGCACTATTTCCGAAAGCAAATTTTTTTTTTGGTAGTTTAGTGCTTAATTAATGGGAAATTTCTAGTGGGGGCTCTTCTAAGGATATTAGTTCAAATCCCGTAACTGGTGACGGGAGATTATTCAGCGAATCTCCTAAACCGAGTCTGGACTGACTGCTGAATCTTGTGCGTCCTCTATGGGTCTCACGTGATTCCCACCGGATTCAACGTTCTAGATTTAGTATAGTACATATAGCGCACTCAGCCAGATAATTTATGCTACCTAGGATATTTTAAAAGACTGTATTAACATGAAGATGCTGGAAGGGTGATCGCTCATTCTATGAACCATTCAATTTTTGAAACACTTACTTATCATGTATATTTAACCAATGTCCCCTGATCAGTCCATAAATAACAAGACTCGAGCTTTGGGTAACTTCATGCCAATAGTGTAATTGTGGTGTGTGATCTAAGTTCAATCACGTGCAAGAGTCATGACCTGAATTGTTTTGCAAAAATTTTGTTCAATCACTCTTATGTGCATTTAATTTGCTGTCCTTGCGCATGCGCTGAGTTCACAGGACGTCCTTGAGTTAGTTTTAGACTACTTGTATGGTTAGGTAACTAGTAGTCTAGTATGTTGTAACTTAGGTCAATCATGAGCAAGAATTGTGAAATGCACTCGACGAAAACGAAGATTGTGGATCAAATTTATATGTAAGCCCTTAAACTTATTGCACTTGTGTCAATTCAGTCCCAAACCTTTTAATTTTGCCAATTTAATTCTAAATTAGTCCATTCGACCAATTTTGATTGAAAATCGCTGACATAGACACCGATCATCCTATGTGACACAACTGCCTTTGACGTGGGTGATTTTTGCATTTTTTTTTTTAAAAAATTATTACTTTTGAATTTAATTAGTCATTCATTTATCTACTCTTTCCTTTACTTTTCTTTTTTCTTTATTGCAGTGGGCGAGGATCTAGCGGCCCTCGCTGGCCGCGAGCAAGGTAAACCTTGCCAGATTGGGCGAGGCCGAGGGCGACCCTTGCCCATCTAAGGCCATCCCTTACCTGTAGCAGGCGAAGGGACGACCCTCGCCTAGCCCTCTCCAGCCCTTTCTTGAAACTGGCCACGGGCAGAAAGGAAAGGAATAACAGCAAAAGAAAAAAAATGTAAAATAACATTAAAATATTGTCCATCTTAGCATCGTCATGCCACATAAGACGTAGGCGCCTAGGCGGTGATTGGAGTGCCACGTCAGTATTTTCCGGTCAAGATTAGTTGGAAGGACTGCATCGGTAAATGCCCAATGTAAAAAGTGCAAGTAGACAATTCCTGAATAATGTAATGCATGATATGGGGGTGGAAATTGGAAGCAAGGACCAACGTCGGACCATAATATCCTATCAACAAAAGGCATCTCCTTCTTTCCCCTTTGTTATGAATTTAATTCTTATGTCTTGTTCTTAGAATTGTTCCTTGTAGGAATTAGTTCCAGCTAACCAAGAGTTTTTACCCATGGCGGAACACAGGGTGTGCGCTAGACATGGAGGAAGAATCACAAAGGCAAGTGTCGACAAGATTACCACCATGTCCATGCTTGAGGACATAAGAATCCATGGGATGAGAAGAATTCAAGTGAAGAGGTCTGTTGCTGCGAGATGGAATGGAGACTATTGCCGGTGGGTTCTGATGAAATTAGAGGAAAACAAGGATGAAGCCGAAACTACTTATTGCCATGTGAATTGGAGTGGCAGAGAAGGTTAGTGTAGAGTTTGGCAAACGTGATATTTATTGATGAAGTAATTTATAATATATAGATAGGGTTTAGGGCTAAAATAATATAATGACAATTACACGCTTTAGTATAAATCTAATCTATATCAATACTCCCCCTCATGTTGGTGAACGAAAACATGTCAACAACTTGTTCTTAAAATTACAAAATAAATTACGTGTGACCGGTTTCATGAACAAGTCTGCGAATTGAGAATGATTGGGAACATGAAGAGTACGCAAACTGCCATCTTGAAATTTTTCACGAACTAAGTGACAATCAATCTCGATGTGTTTGTCTGTTTAGCTAGGTTGGCAGACAGAGCGAGAGCACCAATACAGCTAGGCGATCCATTCGATGAGGAATTCATGTACGTTCACAGAGCATGGTTTTCATGATTGGTAAGCGAAGTACTAGTCTGACCGGACAATGGGCGGTCTGATTGGATATGGTGGTGCGACTCATCTTGAAAAACTAGTACATATGCACGTGCAACAGTAGGGAATGGATTCATTAGTAAAATCTGACTGATGACATTAGCGTACCTCGGATTGAGATCCATGAGAAATTGAAACAAACGCCGGTTTTCTTGTGGTGTGGTGATGATAGAGTGAGCTGAACAAGAGCATCGCGGTAATGGATCCAAATTATTCAATTCATCCCAGTAGCTTCGCAAGTTGTTGTAGTCTTTGGTCTCAGTATCATCACATTGAACAAGAGTACAAATCGTTTGCTCAAGATGAAAAATCCTAGGACCATTTGATAGCAAAAAACGTTCACAGAGATCGACCTAGACATCAGCAACTGACTCTGTGTAGAGAATTGTTGGCACCAAATCTGGATGGATGAAATTAATAATTCATGATAGAATCATATTACACGAATCTAGGATGAATACGCAGGATCGGATGCGACTGATTTTTTTTTTTATTTCTCTAGTAACAAACACCATCTTGTTCTTGGCAAGAAGGGCAATCTCCATGACACGGGACCAATTATTGTAATTGTCACCCGTAAAAAGTATATCGACAAGATTAGATCCATGGTTATCAGAATGATGCATAAAATAAGGATTGTCTGACCGTTCATGTGTGGGAAAATGGCTGAAGAGTTTGGAATCTCGTTTTCCATGAGGACTCGCCGATCTAAATTAGACTTCGTGGATTTGGAGGATTCGGAGGACCAGCAGCCAAAAGAAACCCTAGCGCTCGATCGTAACGATTCCGGCGTATGTGCGCATCAATGTCACGGCCTTTTCCCTGTAGTAGTAGCAGCAACAATGATTGCGTGCAAGAAGGCCAGAGAGAGAGGGGATGTGAGAGATGACCTCCAAGGATCACCGCTCTGATATCATGTAGAGTTTGGGCAAACAAGATATTCATTGATGAAGTAATTTACAATATATATATATATATATATATATATATATATATATGGTTTATGGCTAAAATAATACACTGACAATTATATTCTTTAGTATAAATCTAATCTATCAATAGTTAGGAAGTGAAGCACAAACCAGACAAGTTTTGTAATTAACGTGGAAGATTACATCTGGCAAGGGGCCGTACAGCTTCTATTGAAGCATGGACCCAAACATGAATCATCCGAAATCTCTTTGGAAAATCCAAAAGAATTATCATTTCGGTATCACATGAAATACTATCTTCCAAATCAGACTAATGAACTGGACTTTCCTTATATAGAAGCCTCTCAAATCGCGAACGCTCTTCTCTCCATCAAGCTCCTGATTTGTGGACGATTTTAGGATCCAAAAGGTCCTGGACCATGCCATCATGCACTTTTCTAACGTCCGTCTAGTTCAACTTGGGCTCCAGCAAACCGGTACCAATATAACACTCAAATAAAATAAGACGACGCTATTTCCACTCCTTATATAGCTAAATTCACCCAGTTTTCACCAAAATGATAGAATTGCCATCAAGCATTTAATTGCAATTTAAAGTGGTGACCTAAACTTATTTACTTTCCTTCTTCTTCTTCTTCTTCTTTTTTTTTTCAATTTCTATGTAGGATTTAGTTTCCTTAATTATGATTTCAAATGTTTTCTTTTTCCTTGTGGATATCCGACCTATATTAAAGGTATATATTTTCAATGTATTGTTACATTTTACTCATATGAAAATTAATTTGTAGAATAAAGAAATTTTCAAGAAATCTCAATCTTTTCAATGTTTTCAAAACAATTTGTGGATTCATTGACAAGTAGAATTTATAAATAAAAAAAAAATTAACATAAACACTTTTTTTAACATCAATCACTTCTTTATAGACTTTCACATTTGTTGTGTGTATACCATCAAACTCTTTTTTATAAGTTTATCTTTTATACACATATACATGTTTTAAATGATCGATGAAAAAAAATCTAGATAGAATATCTAAAATGAAATTATAGTTATATTCTCCTATGTAAAACTTTAAAAGATCAAATGTAGTTAAATCGCGTCATTCATAAAATAAGATTTTTTTTTTAAATACTAGAAATCTCTCATTTTGAAATGACAAAACTTAATATCATCCATGTAGCGTTTTTGGAAATATATCAAGATAAGAAATGGTTTGATGGTGTTATACACAGCAAACGTAAAAGTTTTGTTTACAAGATTGTCTACGTTAATATCGAGATTCTGCTTGACAATAAGCCCATAAATTTGCTTTACAGCGTAAAAAAGAATTAGATTACTTGGAATTGTTCTTTTCGACAAAAAACTTATTTTACGTAGGTAAAATCTACAAATAAAAAGGAAAATTAATGCCTTTAATACGTACGAGATAGCCACATTAAATAAGGCCCCAAAAAAAAACCTTCAACTTTAGCATTTGTGACAATTATATTTAAAACTTTTTTTATCTCATAAAAAACCTTAAACTTTTACTTTTATTCCAATTCTACCCAAAACTTTTATTTTTGTCTCAATTTTACCGGCCTAGTACCAAAAAAATCCCCAAAATTTACTTTTGTCCCAATTCTAACCAAACTTTTACTTTTGTTCCGATTTTACCGGCCTAGTACAAAAAAAACTCAACTTTTACTTTTGTCCCGATTCTACTCAAATATTTTACTTTTGTCCCAATTTTACCGGCCTAGTACAAAAAAACCTCAACTTTTACTTTTATCCCAATTTTACCATCGTTAGCCTTTTGTTTATAATCATCGTTAGTTAATCTTACGTGACATTGTCACATCATTAATGAATTATATCTCAGCAAAGCTGACATGAAAAAAATTTCGAAATTCTCTTCTTTTTTTTGCTACCCCTATATATTGCTGAGAGATATATAATCACTAAAGACGACGCATTTCGTGATATTTTCGGCATTAAATAGACCAAAGAACGGCTAGACATGGACATATTCTGACGAACTTTTTAAAATCTCATCGTATCTGAAACCTACTGTTTCTAAATTTCGAAAATTCATTGATAAATTCGGCAAGAAAATTCGAGCCACATAGGATTAACTAACAGTGATTATGAACAAAAGGTTGACAGTGGTAGAATTGGGATAAAAGTAAATTGAAGTTTTTTTTGTACTAGGCCGGTAAAATTGGGACAAAAGTAAAAGTTTTGGGTAGAATTGAGACAAAATTAAAAGTTGAGGGTTTTTTTGGTACTAGGTCGGTAAAATTAGGACAAAAGTAAAAGTTTTGAGAAGAATTGAGACAAAAGTAAAAGTTGGGGGGTTTTTTATGAGACAAAAAAAGTTTTGGATATAATTGACACAAATGCTAAAGTTAGATATTTTTTTTGGGTATTAGGCCATTAATACATATTGTAGAGATCATTACCTTGTGAAGTGGAGCATCGAATCCTATCACATCTACAATGTCCAGAGCCGTCGAGTTGTTGTAGTTTACAAGCTTAAGATCGACTCTCTGGTCCCAGATTAGAGAAAGCATAACCTAGGGTTGCGAGTGTAATGTGGCCATATAGAGAGGTGTATCTCCTCCCTTGTCTTTTGCATTTAGAAGCTTCTCAAATGGATTTTAAGCTACAAGAGCTCCACTCTCTCTTGAACTTGTCGCTGAAGTGCTCTGGTTCCTATGAAAAGCACGAAACAAGGCAGTCTTCAAAGCAAAAATACCAAACCCGCAAGAGATAGTAGACGAAGCACTCGCATTGCGCGGAAATTTCAAAGCTTGGAGTACAAACCATGGGAAAAAATCAAGTCAGCAGCGAGCCTCACCTACTAGTTGGAAGCCGCTAAAGAAGGGAGCTTTCAAACTTGTTAGGATACATGTGTGAGTTGTGTTAGAAAAGTCTCACATAGGAGAATTGATGTGGTACTGAGCAGTTAATATAACCAAGTTGGCCCATAACTCATTGGCTTAAGCTTTTGAGTGAAAGTGGGTCCAACTGGATATATTGACGGGCTCAGACTTGGGCTCCCTCTTGGCAATCTCCCCAGGTGAAAAGTATTGGACTTCCGCTGCGCGTTTCCAACAAATGGTATCAGAGCCCAAGTTACCAACAGGTCTGGACCCAATAGTCACACGGTAGAGATACGGGTTGTCGCTTCCTCCGACCCATGGCTCGATGTGTAAGGGGGAGATTGTTGGGGTTGTCCCACATCGGTTGTAGAAAGGGCTGGTGGTCGGTTTATAAGTGTGATGGAAAGTCTCAATCTTTGAGCTAGCTTTTGGGTTGAAAGATGCCCAAGACCTTCAATGGTATCAGAGCCGATGAAAGCACGTGGTCGGTTTATAAGTGTGGTTCATATTCTCCTGCGACAGGAAAACACGTGGGTCCCGCTCCACGTTGAGCGGGCGGGGGTCCGGGGGAGCCACTCCGGCGGAGGTTTCAAGGGGGCAGCGCCCCCTGGACACCAGAGGGCTTTTATGATTTAAGCCCATAAATTTTTATTAATAGTTTGGGCTTGGGCTCATGAATAACTACTTATATATATACTCTTATTCGCTTGTAATTGAGTGATGTAACGAGAGGTGTGAGGTGCTGACATAGTGGAATCCTTTGCTGGACGTAGCCCTAGTTTAAGGGTGAACCAGGATAAATCTCGTGTCTCGATTTCTCTTTCTCTCGACTTTTTACTTTATTGTGATTGTGTGCTGATCCTAACAAATGGTATCAGAGCCGATGGTTGATTGGTGGACCTTCAATCTGTTCCGATGAATATCTCAAGAAAGAATTTGGTGACCGCATCTCAAGGAGGAATCTGATGCCAACACGATTTCCGGACCGGTGGGCGTTGTGGTGTAGCAGCGCGGGCCTGATGGATGTTGATGGAGATTCAGGTTGAGATGGAGGCAACGCGGTTTCCGGGCCGGTGGACGTTGTGGTTCAACAGCGGGCCCGATGAGCGTTGATGGAGATTCAAGTTGAGATATGTTGGTGCGGAAGAATACTTGGATTAAGGGGGAACAAACCTAACATTGGAGCTCACATATGAAGGGGAGATTGTTAGGATGCATGTGTGAGTTGTGTTAGAAAAGTCCCACATAGGAGAATTGATGTGGTGCTGAGCAGTTAATATAACCAAGTTGGCCCATAACTCATTGGCTTAAGCTTTTAAGTGAAGGTGGGTCCAACTGGATATATTGACGGGCTCAGACTTGGGCTCCCTCTTGGCGATCTCCCCAGGTGAAAAGTATCGGACTTCCGCTACGCGTTCCTAACAAAACTCAATGTGGATGCCGCCTTCGTTGCAGGTTCTACGACGGGCGCAGTAGCCGGAGTGTGGCGCGATTTTGAAGGGAAATTTCTCGATGGCTTTGCACGAGAGATCAAGGTTCTCTCGCCACTACAAGCGGAAGCCCTAGCTGTTCGAGAAGGGTTGATTTTTTTTTTTTAAAGATTGGTGGAGAGAGAATGGTGATAGAGAAGTCAAATTGTTTGAAATCTGACAACTGTTCAGTTGTTCAACTCATCACGTGTGTACACCCCCCTCCTTGGGATATTGAAGTGTCTATTAGAGAATGCCGGACGCTCCTTTCTTCTATGTCCTTCTTGGGCGTATCCCACTGCTATAGGATCCAAAATAATGCAGCGGATTGGGCCGCTAAAGTCCAATTTCGCTGGTCTCTCCCTTATTCCTGGGTTTCCACCCACCCTCAACCCCTTTTAGAAATTTTATGTAATTATTGAATGTTGGTAAAGCAATCACAACAAACAAAAGAATTACGAGGTTCAGCGATGTACCTACGTCGTCACGCAAAAAACTCTCTTATTTTTCATGAGAGATCTGTTGCCAATATTCTGCGATTTGTACATAAGGGTTGTTACAACAAAGGAAACAAAACAAACCCGAAAAATAAGAATATCATCAATATATAGATTTTCCTACAATATCTTCTTTCCTGTGAATAGGAATGCAAATCCCGTAGATATCGCCAATACTTCCCCTCAAGTTGGAGCGAAGACATCGTCAGAGGTCAACTTGTTCACCATATCCTGAAATACTTCCTTGGACAAAGCTTTGGTGAAGACATCAGCAAGTTGATCCTTACTATGAATATATGGCGTCTCTATTGTCTTGTCTTGAACTTTTTCCCTTATAAAGTGACAATCGACCTCTATATGTTTGGTCCTCTCATGGAAGACTGGATTTGAAGCAATATGTGTTGCCA
The DNA here is from genome assembly GCA_021437785.1 of Rhodomyrtus psidioides. NCBI lineage: Eukaryota > Viridiplantae > Streptophyta > Magnoliopsida > Myrtales > Myrtaceae > Rhodomyrtus > Rhodomyrtus psidioides. The sequence continues at coordinate 881,416 of JAILYB010000121.1, forward strand.
CCTAATTATCACAAAATAGCTTTGTAGGTTTAGACATTGCATCACGGTCCAATTCTTGAAGTAGTAGACGGAGCCATACAATCTCACTAGTGGCAATAGCAATGGCTCGGTACTCAGCTTCTGCACTAGATCTAGCCACAACTGTTTGCTTCTTACTTTTCCAAGTAACAACATTTCCACCAACAAAGGTACAAAAACCTGTAGTAGATTTTTTATCCATAGAGTTGCCAGCCCAGTCAGCATCAGCAAAAACCACAATATCTGTATTACCATTATTCTTCAACAATATTCCTCTTCCTGGGGAAGCTTTCAGATATCGAAGGAGCTGGTTTATCAACTCCATACGCCTTTGTGTAAGTTTCTGCATAAATTGACTTACATAGCTGGCAAAATAAGCAATGTTAGGCCGAGTAATGGTTAGGTAAATCAACTTCCCTACCATACGTTGAAATTGCCCAATATCCTCTAATGGTGTTTCATTAGACACAGTCTTACTATTGTAATTCATAGGAGTGCTAGCAGGTTTAACGCCCAACTTACCATTCTTCTTCAGTAGATCTATGACATATTTCCTTTGAGTCAAGAATAGACTTTTGTTAGAACTTGCTACCTCTATGCCCAAAAAATACCTCAATTTCCCAAGATCTTTAATGTCAAATTCCTTGCACGGCAATTGCTTAAGTTCTGCAATACCTATTAAGTATACTGCCAGTAGTAATAAGATCATCAACATAAATGAGAATGACAACAATACCTTCACCGACTGCTTTAGTAAACAATGAAGAATCAGTTGTGCTCCTTTTGAAACCAAATCGAATGAGTGCGGAACTCAGTTTGCCATACCATGCTCTAGGAGACTGTTTAAGACCATATATTGCCTTCTTTGATTTGCAAACCATTCCCTGGGAGATCCATATAGACCTCTTCCTCCAAGCCTCCTTGGAGGAATGCATTCTTCGCATCCATCTGAAATAACGGCCAGGCATAATTAACTGCCACAGATAGAAGAACACGAACAGTATTCATTTTTACTACAGCAGTAAATGTTTTCTTGTAATCTATCCCATAGGTTTGAGTATACCCTTTTGCAACAAGTCGAGCTTTGTACCTCTCAATTGACCCATCACTATTATATTTGATCTTGTAAATCCACCGACTTTCTTCCCATTTGGCAATTTAACAAGTTCCCAAGTACGGTTACGGTTTAATGCCTGAAGCTCATCTTTCATGGCATTCACCCACACATTGTTTTTACATGCTTCCACGAAGGTATTGGGCTCCTGCTGATTTTCAATGGTAAACAAGAAACTTAAATAATTATGGGAAATTCTATCATACCCAATAAAATCTTGAATGGGATGCTGAACAGTATAATATGTTGAGAAATCACGAAGTCGATTTGAAGGCTTTGGAATGCGCAATGATCTGCGAATTGGTGCTGAGATAATAGGTGTCGAATCTACCGGAACTTCCTCTATTGCATCGTCAACCCCAACTTAGCCCCAACTTCCAAATCAGTCGCATCTTGAACAGGAGCAATGTTGTCATGTTCTATATTCATAGGCCGATTCCCTTGAATAGTCGCTGGTGGAATTTCCTCTTGATCAAATATTGAAGGCTCGATAGGTAGGACAAGAAGCAAAAATTCAAAATGGTCATCTTGCTCCCCCTGAATTTGATTATTGGCAAAAACATGTTAGTCTCATCAAAGACAACATCACGAGAAATATAAACGCGTCTAGTACTTGGTTCATAGCATTTATATCCGTTCTTGACATTTGAATATCCTACAAACACACACTTTCGAGCTCGTGGATCTAGCTTGTCACCAGATTGAGAATGCACATAACACACGCATCCGAAGTATCTCAGGTAAGAGATACCAAATTTTCAGCCGTACAGACTTTCAATTGAAACTTTGTATTCCAATACTTTACTAGGCAAACGGTTGATTAAGTAGCAGCTAGTAAGGACTGCATCTGCCCAATATGTCTTGGGTAAATTTCTTGAAAATAATAACGCTCGGGTAACTTCAAGTAGATGCCTATTTTTCCTTTCTGTAACTCCATTCTGCTGTGAAGTTCCCACGCATGAGGTCTGATGAATGATTCCCAAGTTAAGCAAGAACACTTGAAAAGCCTGATTGATATATTTAGTTCCATTGTCTGTACGAAGAATCTTTGCTGTAGTGTTAAATTGATTTTTTACCATGTTGCAAAAATCTTAAAACGCAGTTAGAACTTCATTTTTGGATTGAAGCAAATAAAGCCATGTGGATCAGGACTTATCATCAATAAATGTAACAAAATACTTGAACCACTCCTTAAAGTCAATAGGAGAAGCCCCCCAAACATCCGAGTGAACTAAATAAAATAACTGTTCTAATTTATGTGTGCTATGTGGAAATGGGAACATATGCTGCTTAGCATAATAACAAGGATCACAACAATTGGAATCATAACTTAAAGTCATATCAAGAGCATGTAACACCTGATCAGAGGGATGACCCAAACGCCAATGCCATAATCAGGATGTGTCAACAATCTTCCTTTGCGCCATCAACACTTCGCCGTTGAAGTTTACCATATACAACCCATTCTGCAATTGCCCTTCACCAATCATCCTCCTGGTAGGGGTGAGCATGGTTCTAGGGTAGAACCGAGAACCGGAGAACCGAACGGCCGGTTCCGGTCCAGTTCTCGGTTCTGATGTGCATGGATCCGGTTCTGGGTTCTGCACTTCGAAGAACCGCCGGTTCCAGTTCTGGTTCTCGGTTCCACCCTAGAACCGAACCGGAACTGGAACCGAAATCGGAATCGTATTTTTTAAAACCCTAATTCCCTAATGTGTTCCTTCTTTTACTTTCTATTCATTTATTTCTCGTTTCTTCCTCAACGCAGACGCCCGACGGTCTCCTCCTCTCTCGCGTGAGACTTTCCAATCCTCTGAAACCTCCCCACGCAGCACACCGACAGCCATTCCTCACCGTCCACCGTGCTTTGCTCCCTGTCCAGTCCGTCAACGAGGGCCCTTCCCTCGCGTCCATGGCCTCGTCGGACGGCCATCCCTCAACGACGCTCGACGGCCATCCCTCACTGACGCCCGACGGCCATCCCTCAACGACGCCCGAGGTTCGTTGATTTTGTGGCTCGATTTTGCTTTTTATACAATCAATTTGACAAAAAAATTAAATTAACTTATACAGCCCGTGAGAACTGTGGCAACTGTTGCTTCTTCTGATGATTTTGTTCCTATAGACTTGTAGTTGGGGATGCTAAGTTTTTGGTATCGGGACTTAATCGGAACTTCAAGTAACTCAACGATGTGAACTCAGATGATTGTAGCCTGAGAATTTGTGTGGAATGCAGCACTGGATGTTGCTTGAATCCCAGTATTGAGTTGGATAAATTGATGTCTAATGTGCTATCTCTGTCATCTTTTCTCTTGGCTTATGTTTGTAAGGTTTGTCCATTTCATGTGTCATCATACGATGAAGGAACTTGGTTTAGAATCCACCAATTATTGTAGAGGGATGAACCCTAATTAGACTGATTTAAAGCAATGGTGTGACTTCTCTTCTGATGGTTGCTTGCATTGACGCGGGGGGAGGGGGGGAGACTCCTTGTAAGTCCTGTCTGATGGCACCAAAAGGTGCTATCTCTAGATATCTTTCTGACAGAACTTGATGAAGGTAATGACTCCATGCTTTACTATCTGTTTGCAGCATGAAGTTGACAATGGATACATCAGTACCTCAAAAGCTTAGACAAGGCGAGTTAAAAATTGTTGGAAAAACAGTGTTAAATAATGACCAATATTGTTTTATGAAAATGGAGGATACTTACAATTTGAATGACAATAATAAATGTAAGCAAACTGCCTCAAATATGAAAACACTGAGTTGGCAGAAGCACAGAATCTGAGCCTCCAGAAGCACAGTTCAAAACTCGTCAGATGCAACTGCATCTGAACCCATAAGATACAACTCAGATGCACCCATCAGATGCAGTTCAGATGCACCCGTCAAATGCAGTCCTTCTGGACCCGTCAGAAGCAGTCCTCTGGACCCGTCAGAAGCAGTCCTTCTGGACCCGTCAGAAGCAGTCCTTCTGGACCCGTCAGAAGTAGTTCCTTTTGACCTTCCTTCTGAGGCTCCTTTTGGGTCTCCTTCTGACCTTCCTTCTGAGTCTCCTTCTGAACTTCCTTTTGAACAACAAGATCCGAATGGAAATATAACAATATAAATAAATTGAATTAAAAATAATACTGAGGCAAGTGTTCGACACAGTTTCCTTAAAACAGATTCGACCCTTCCAGTACGTACTTTGAGGTTTCGTGAACGTCTATCTCCCAGGATACAACGGTTGAGCAGCGATAGAGGCAAGCACAGCACTCCAACGCTTTCGGCGAACTTGAACAACACGAGAACACTATCGAAAACAATGCAAATGCAGACAATTCAAAAGAGGGAGAAGTCCGTAGTTTTTGTCATCTCTAAAACAGAACGGGAAGCCACCTATTTATAGGCTAAGAGGGGCATTGCGGAAATAAAGAATAACAGCTAAATAATTATGTCGTTTAGAGCCGTTATATAATTAATTCTGTAACCACAAAATTATAACACATGTTACTTAGTTAATACCATTAACACACCGGTAATTAACTTAAGAATGGTTAACGGTTTGAGTTGGAAAAAATTAAAACAGAAGGCAAAAATGGGCTTGTCGCGAGGCCCACTTTTCGGTCCTGCATTCTCCTACGCAGGTCGTGCGCTCTCGCCCAAGTTCAACTTGTCGGGCCTCCGTCGGGGTCCGGGATTTGCACCTCCCCTGCGCATGCGCGCGAGGCATAGTACTTGTTACAATAGTTACCACTCAAAAGGAATGTAACCACATATAAAGCACTTCAAGGCCTTCTTCCTTTCCTATGTGGGACTAGTGCTTTGTCACTTCCCACTTCCAACTCAATGGGTGTTCTTTGAGAAATAATTTCTCATTCACTCACCTATCAAAATACCTCATATTTTCCAACAATCCCCCACATGAATGAAAATTGTTTGGTTTTGACTCTGTGATAGTGTTCAACAAATGAAACCTGCATAGGATAGGTATGTGTCACCCTTTGAACCTTCCCTTGTGAAAGTATATTTAATTTACCAGCTGTCCAGTAGACATGATGTCCTTGAACTGTCCTGCTTTCTTAGTAAATGACCCATACACTTCACACATGAATCATCTAAACGTTTGTTCAGTTCTCATGAGTATGTTCATTTTGGCCATGAACATCGTCCTGATTCTGCGAGAGTTTCTAAAGAATTCGGCCCTCAATAATTCTCCTATGAAGCAGCATCACTTCTCTCTCACATAGGTGATTACTTAATCTTGAGTAATTGGTTTACTCCACTTAAGAATCATTAAAGCATAAGTGCTATCATTTTCCTGATAAACCCCCACAATAATTGGTTTTTCTCCACATATGTAAGGGATATCAAATCACTGTTTCTTTTATAGGAATGGTTTGCGGGATAGACTCCCACAGTGATATCATTCAGTTCATATAATTAGGTTGTCCCTTTGAACCTAGATCTTGGGATCTCCAGTCAGCTAGGTTGAGTTTTCCTTTATATCAACTTTTCTGTAATGGGTTTCAGTCCCATTCCTATTATTGACTTTTCAACTAACTCTCTGTTTAACCCTTTGGTTAGCGGATCTGCAATATTAACCTTTGACTTTACGTAGTCAATAGAGATAATTCCAGTTGAGAGTAGTTGTCTAATGGTATTGTGTCTACGACGTATATGTCTAGACTTACCATTATACATGTTACTCTGTGCTTTTCCAATCGCAGATTGACTATCGCAATGTATACAGATTGGTGGCACAGGTTTTTGCCATTTTGGAATATCCTCTAGGAAATGGCGTAGCCATTCAGCCTCTTCACCACATTTATCCAAAGCTATAAACTCGGATTCCATTGTGAATCTGGCTATAACAGTTTGTTTACAGGATTTCCAAGATACAGCCGCACTTGCCAGTGTGAAAACATATCCACTCGTAGATTTTGAATCTTTTATATCAGATATCCAATTTGCATCAATGTATCCTTCTAATACAGATGAATACGTGGTATAGTGCATGCCATGATTCCGAGTATACCGTAGGTACCTGAGTACTCTCACTATTATTTTCCAATGGTCGGCACTCGGATTGCTCGTATATCTACTCAATCTACTCACCGTATAGACAATATCTAGTCTAGTACAACTCATTAAGTACATTAGACTTCCAATAATTCTAGAGTATTCTACTTGAGAAATACCCTCTCATATATTCTTGGATAGATGAAGACTATTGTCTAATGGTTCTGGCAATACCAGAATCATTCTTGTTGAATTTTTCAAGAATCTTGTCCACATAGTGTGACTGGTTTAAAACTAAACCTTCTGACGTTCTTGTGATTTTAATCCCTAAAATCACATCAGCAAGTCCCATATCTTTCATGTTAAATCTTAAATTCAACATATTCTTGGTAGATTTGATCATTTTGTCATCACTACCAACAATGAGTATGTCATCCACATACAGACATAGAATGACATATCCATTCTATGTCTCTTTAATGTAGACACATTTATCACATTCATTGATTTTAAAACCATTGGTAATCATTGCATTATCAAACTTTTCATGCCACTGTTTTGGCGCTTGTTTTAGACCATACAATGATTTTACCAATTTACAAACTTTCCTTTCTTGTCCTGGAACTACAAAACCTTCAAGTTGTTCCATATAGATTTCTTCATCCAAATCACCATTTAGGAAAGCTGTTTTTACATCCATTTGATGTACTTCTAGATTTCGCAATGCTGCAATCGCAAGTATCATCCTAATGGAGTTTATTCTCGTCACAGGAGAATAAGTATCAAAGTAATCTAAGCCTTCTCGTTGTCTGTATCATTTGATTACAAGTCTGGCTTTATACTTATCAATGGAGCCATCTGCTTTCATCTTCCTTTTAAAGATCCATTTGGACCCTAAAAGTTTACAACCAAGAGGAAGATCCACTAGCTCCCAAGTATGATTCTACAATATAGAATCAACTTCACTTTTTATTGCCTCTTTCCATAAAAGTCCCTCAGAAGAACTCACAGCTTCTGTATAAGTTAGTGGTTCTTTTTCTAACAAATAGGTTAGAAAATCATTTCCAAATGATTTTTCCACTCTTGCTCATTTGCTACGTCTTAGTTCATGATCTGTATCATGACTTTCATCATTCATAGTTTCATTCGTTCGTTTGGACGAACTTGAACCTTAATTGGATTTATAAGGAAATACATCTTCAAAGAATGAAGCATTCCTAGACTCCATGACCGTATTCTTGTGTATATTTGGAATCTTAGATTCATGCACAAGAAATCGATATGCATTACTGTTATGTGCATAGCCTATAAAGATACAGTCCACCATTTTAGGACCTATCTTAGTTTTCTTTGGTGTTGGAACAATTACTTTAGCAAGGCACCCACACACTCGTAAGCAATTGTAGGATGGTCTCCTACCTTTCCATAGCTCATAAGGGGTTTTATCCTCTTTCTTTCGAGGTACCTTATTTAAAAGATAATTGCTTGACAAAATTGCTTCACCCCACATATTTTGTAGTAAGCTTGAACTTAGTAACATCGCATTCATCATTTCTTTCAATGTGCGATTTTTACGTTTAGCTACACCATTTGATTGAGGTGAATAGGGCGCAGTTACATCATGTATAATTCCGTGTTGTGCACAGAATTCACCAATTGGTACTTCATACTCACCGCCTCTATCACTTCTCAATCTCTTGATTTTCTTATCAAGTTAATTTTCAACTTCATTCTTATAGAGAATAAATTTCTCTAAAGCTTCATCTTTGCTTTTAAGCAAATACACATAGTAGTATTTAGTGCTATCATCGATAAAGGTAATAAAATATTTATTACCACCTCTTGTTTGTATGAATTTCAAATCACAAACATCACTATGAATCAATTCAAGAGGTACGGTACTTCTGTCAATCGATTGAAACGATGATTTCATTAATTTTGTCTCAACTCAAATTTCACATTTGTGTTTTGAATCAATTTGGAATGAGGGTATATGTTCCAAGTTAATTAATCTACGCAATGTATCATAATTAACATGTCCGAGTCTACCATGCCATAAATTGGAGGACTCAAGCAAATAAACGGAAGACTTATTATCTTTATTGATAATTGTCATAACATTGAGCTTAAAGAGCCCATCAGTTACATATCTCTTCCCCACATACATTCTAGATTTCGACAAAATAACTTTATCTGACTCGAACACCATGCGAAATCCATGCTTGTTCAACAGTGATTTGGAGACCAGATTCTTTCGAATTTCCGGCACATACAAGACATTATTCAGAGTCAGCTCTTTCCCAGAAGTCATCTTCAGAAGCACCTTCCCTTGGCCTTCAACCACAGAAGAGGCAGAGTTTCCCATGAACACTTTCTCCCCATCAATTGGTTCGAAAGTTGTGAACATGTCCTTATTGGAGCACATATGCCTAGTTGCCCCAGTGTCAATCCACAATTCCTTTGGATTGCACCCAATTAAGTTCACTTCAGAAATCATTGCAGAGAGGTTTATGTCTGACATGTCTTTTGTCATGTCATTCACCATATTTGTCTCATAATTCTTCCTCTTTGGAAGTCTGCAATCCACAGATCTGTGACCCGTCTTGCCACAGTTGAATCATTTCCCTAGAAACTTGTTCTTGGAAACTCCTCCTTTTGGTCCCAACTTCGGCTTGGCGACCTTCTTGTTCTTGTGGCCATGCTTATGCTCCACAACATTTGCCTTAGCTGTAGAAGGAATGAATCCTTTGCGTTCAGAGCTTCTGTTGTCTTCTTCGATTCGAAGTCTAACAATTAGCTCCTTCAGGTTCATTTCTTTTCGCTTGTGCTTGAGGTAGTTCTTGAAATCCTTCCATCCAGGAGGTAGCTTCTCAATAATCGCAGCCACTTGGAAGGTTTCACTCAAGTTCATTCCTTCAGCTTGAATCTCATGCAAGATCACCTGAATTTCTTGCACTTGACTGATTACAGCCTTAGAATCCACCATCTTATAATCAAGGAATCGACCGACAACAAATTTCTTTGCTCCGGCATCCTCTGTTTTATATTTTCGGTCTTAGGATTCCCATAACTCCTTTGCCATTTTTATTGCACAATAAACATTGTGCAATGAGCCATGTAGTCCATTCATGACATAATTCCTACATAGGAAGTCGGAATGTTTCCAAGCCTCAACAGCATTGAATGCTTGCTTATCAGTTTCTCCATCGGATACCTTAGGAGGTTCCTCAGTCAAGAATCTCGCAAGATTCAGTGTTGTTAAATAAAACAACATCTTCTGCTGTCACCTTTTAAAGTTCGATCCGTTGAACTTTTCAGGTCTCTCACCATGGTGGTAAGAAGGCGCTGCAGAAGCAGAAGCAGAAGATGATCTAGGCTGATGAACAGCAGAGGCAGAGCTTTTGGTGATGTCATCAGCAGGCACATCAACAGCTTCTTTTCCAGTAGCCATTCGAATTGTAAGTGTTGACTCGAATCTGTTTTAAAATTGTTGGAAAAATAGTGTTAAATAATGAACAATACTATTTTATGAAAATGGAGGATACTTACAATTCGAATGACAATAATAAATGTAAGCGAATTGCCTCAAATATGAAAACACTAAGTTGGCAGAAGCACATAATCTGAGCCTTCAGAAGCACAGTTCAAAACTCGTCAGATGCAACCGCATCTGAACCCATAAGATACAACTCAGATGCACCCATCAAATGCAGTCCTTCTGGACCCGTCAGAAGCAGTCCTTCTAGACCCGTCAGAAGCAGTTCCTTCTGACCTTCCTTCTGAGGCTCCTTCTGAGGTTCCTTCTGACCTTCCTTCTGAGGTTCCTTCTGAAGCTCCTTCTGAGCCTCCTTTTGAGATTCCTTCTAAGTCTCCTTCTGAACTTCCTTCTGAGCAACAAGATCCGAATGGAAATATAACAATATAAATAAATTGAATTAAAAAGAATACTGAGGCCTGTGTTCGACACAGTTTCCTTAAAACAGATTCGTCCCATCCAGTACGTGCTTTGAGGTTTCGTGAACGTCTATTTCCCAGGATACAACGGTTGAGCAGCGATAGAGGCAAGTACAGTACTCCAACGCTTTCAGCGAACTTGAACAACACGAGAACACTATCGAAAACAATGCAAATGCAGACAATTCAAAAGAGGGAGAAGTTCGTAGTTTTTGTCATCTCTAAAACAGAACGGGAAGCCACCTATTTATACGCTAAGCGAGGCATTGCGAAAATAAAGAATAACGGCTAAATAATTATGCCGTTTAGAGCCGTTATGTAATTAATTCTGTAACCACATAATTATAACACCCGTTACTTAGTTAATACCATTAACACACCGATAATTAACTTAAGAACGGTTAACGACTTGAGTTGGAAAAAAATTAAAACAGAAGGCAAAAATGGGCTTGTCGCGAGGCCCACTTTTCGGTCCTGCATTCTCCTACGCAGGTCGTGCGCTCGCACCCAAGTTCAACTTGTCGGGCCTCCGTCGGGGTCCGGGATTTGCAACCCCTGCGCGTGCGCGCGAGGCATAGTACTTGTTACAATAGTTACCACTCAAAAGGAGTGTAACCACATATAAAGCACTTAAAGGCCTTCTTCCTTTCCTATGTGAGACTAGTGCTTTGTCACTTCCCACTTCCAACTCAATGGGTGTTCTTTGAGAAATAATTCTTCATTCACTCACCCATCAAAATACCTCATATTTTCCAACAAAAATAATGCGATGTTATCAATGGGTTCTTTGTCCTTTGGGTACTGAGATTTGTTTCACCCATTGAACATCTGTTCGGCAAATTTTGTATGTGGTATTTACAACTCTGCTTGTTCTAAATTTGCTGATTTTTTGGCATATGTAGAATGACGGACTCAGCACTTCAGCTTATTTGGTTCCCGGATAATTCTTAGCATGTCTGACCTCTCCAATTCGAATTCCTTTTTTTTATGAATGTCCAAATGTTTCATCCATCCAAAACATTAGAATATATACATGCAAAGAGTTGCGTGTGGCAATTGAAGGCTTTAGTTCAGACAATAAAGTTGGAGAAAGGGGTTTTGGATATGTTTACAAGGTGATTGCTAATTTGAATTTTATCTTTTGATGAATAAGATGTTGAGAGGGTTCTGCCAATGGTGGAAAGGTGTCGATCCTGTTTTCAAATTTAACCATAAGGAGCTAGATGTGCTGATCCCGTTTTCAGTCCAAATGTTAGACTTTCTTCTATTGTGGTGTAATGAAGTTGTATTTACAAGTTCTCGGGTACCCTGGATCCAGAATCGGAACCTGTGACAGGGTAGGTTCCAGGTTCCAGGGTATAGAGAGTAGGTTCCAGGTTCCAGGTTCCAAAAAATAAGGAACTTGTCCTAGCGGGTAGGTTCTAGGTTCTAGGTGGAACCTACCCGGAACTTGGAACTGCTCACCCCTACCTCCTGGTGGTTTGATCTTGGAAGAAAACCTTTTGAGGAGTAAAATAGCATTGCAATTCCACTGATTAGTGCATTTGCTAACTGACAATAAATTTAATGATAATTCAAGTACCAATAATGCTTCAGAATTAAGTGAGAAAAATTAATTCGTCCAACACCCCTGGTTGGAACCTACCCACCATTAGCAATAGTAATAGGTGGATATGACACACCTGAAGTAATATTGAATAGCAAGGTTGGAGAACTACACATGTGGTCTGTAGCCCTAGAGTCAACAATAAATTGAGTTTTGGATAAAACTGAGTAAGCATGAACATTACTGGATGTCATAGCCAAATTTCCAGTTTCAGTGTCGGAAGCCTTTGTTCCATTGCCATGTTTCTGAAGTAATTGCTGAACTTGTTGAGACAAAACCTCCGACTTGTATTGAAAATCATTCGGATTGTCTTGGACTGCCACCTTAGCTTCCGCACCCCTGTCTTTTGAAAAACGCATACGTGGACGAAGAACCTAATACCTCCCTTTGGAATGGCCATCATGATTGCAATGGTCACAATGAAACCATGCCGGTTTCTTGAATTTTCCTTTGACAAAAAGAGCAGTGGGGTTTCCTTGCTTCATGTTGATAGCACTGTGGGCCGATTGTTCACCGAGCTCTGCTGATGCAATTGGGGCTGAAGGCAAGACACGTCTCCTTGTTTCTTTACTTTGGATTATGGCACAAACTTCATTGAAAGTGGGCAATTGAGGACTCATAAGAATTTGACGTTTTATAACCTCAAATTCGGGCCATGCTTGCTAACAGCTGAAATATTTTATCTTGCTCTTCTCAATTGACATAATCCATCACATTTTGGGTTGCAGGTCTATATTGACGAAGCTCATCCCATTGCTTCCTCATTTCTCACAGATGTTCAGTGAAGGATTGTGTTGCGCCTTGCTTAGAACAATCATGTCCTTACTGCAGCTCAAAGATCCGAGATGCATTTCTGGCTTGACCATACATCTCGTGAACCGAATCCCACAACGCTTTTGCTGACTCTGAATATGCAAATATCTCGTTGATCTTCGGTTCCATGGAATTGAATATCCAAGACATCACAATGTGGTCATTGGCTGCCATTCCTCAAAAGATGGATCAGACTCTTGAGGAATTTTTGTCCGTTCAATGATGTGGCCCAACCGAGATCGTCCACCAAGAGCGATTGTGACGGCTCGAGACCATGGTAGAAAGTTCCTCCCATTCAATAACAAGGACGTGAGTCACTAACTGTGTGCCTCCTGCACAACGGTCTTTGATGACCCCGTCCCCGCAATAGCCTTCAATGACTCCATCCCTGCAACATCTTGCTCTTTATCACCCATAACACAAAGCAGACAAAAAAAGAATTGCCATGACGATAGAAGACGAGCAAAAAGAAATTCGGTCACAGAAATCGCCGACCTGAATACCATGTTTAATTTTGGTAAAGCAATCACAACAAACACAAGAATTACGAGGTTCGGCGATGTGCCTACGTCCTCGGGCAAAAAACTCTCTTATTTTTCATGAGAGATCTGCCGTCAGAATTCTGCGATTTGTACACAAGGGTTGTTACAACAAAGGAAACAAAACAAACCCAAAAAATAGGAATATCATCAATATACAGATTTCCCTACAATATGTTCTTTCCTTTGAATAGGAATGCAAATCCCGTAAATATCGCCCCCCCCCCCCCCCCCCCAAAAAAAAAAAAAGCTCGGGATCGCTTAGTACGTACTTCATTACCGAGTTCCTTCCGTACTTCACTGCAACGTGAAGTATGTTTTGGCATTCGTTAAAAATATGCAACTCTTCCGTATCTGGCAAATGTCGAAGCATCTGCATGATTGTTTCAAGACAAAAACTGATTGAGCAAGGTCACGCCGTGATTGGGTCTCCTAAATGCACTCTAGATCAAGGTCATTCCTTCACTTCTGCAAGACAAAAACCCTCCAGCAGGACAAAAAGGATAAGAGACTCTCAGTCGTGAATTGTCGATTTTGAGTTTTCTCGATTTAGTGGTTTCTTAAGCTGCACTCCACATGTTGAGAGGTCTTCCGAGGTCGATTTTGAGTTTCCGATTCCGGTCGAATGATTTTGATGTGTTCATCCGTGTACCTCATGCCCTTGAGTCGCCTTTAGAACCTCCATTTGACCTAGCCATGCGTCTTTCTCGCGTCGATTTTAATGGGAATGGCCCAGCCACGTCATGATCAAGCTCCAAGAGTTCGCGTGTCCGATGTTCGCCAACGGGCGATGGCCAATGGTTCGAGTCTACTCGGGTTCGGGTATGTTTCCGAACTCCATTTGATGCCGTCTGGTCATTTACTTTGAAGTTTGAACGTCAAAAATGTGAAACTCGAATTTTGGTTCTATGGCCTTCATTATGTAGTCTAAGGTAAGGTTTCATTAAAAAAAAAAAAAAAAAAAGGGGGGGGGGGAAGATTTGGCTCTGTTTCGACGTTCCGGCCTGTTTAACCAAAATTTTTACTGTCCGGCCACCTTGACTGGTCGACGTGCCTACGTGGACGACCATGTGGCGTCCACGAAGGCAGCCTGTGGCCCCTTTTCTTAAAATAAAAATAAAAAAATGTTTTTTTCCCAGAATAGTACAACGAAAGGATTTTCGGTTACAAAAAATAGAAAATTCAGAAATTAAAATAATTTGGGCTAGTAAGGCTTCACATTGGGCCTGTTTGCCTTTTCCCCAAGTGGGCCTCAGAAGTAAAATTGGGCTGAATTCAAAACTCTAGAATCAAACTCGAACTCTTCTTGTGTTCGGGACTGGAAGTTCTATCTTCATCGACGGCGAATCTGCGAGGAAGAGAAGAAAGAAGAGAGGTCAGTCCAATCGAACGCGAGTTTTTTGGTTGTGAATTGTGCTTGCCGTCTCAGTCTTAAGTCCCATGTTCAGTTCGCTCTCTAAAACCCTACTTGGCCGCCCGCTGTTCTTGCCCATCGCTCTCAGATTAATCTCCACCGCCTCCTCGAATCGACCCTCTTTCGCATTCTCTTATCTCGTGAATACATGCGGGTTGTCCCCGGAATCGGCATTGTTCGTGTCCAACCTCGTCGCCTTCGAAACCTCGGCGAGACCCGAAGCGGTCATTGACGCCTTGAAGAGCCATGGTTTCTCTAAATCCCAGATTTCGGGTATCATTAGGAAGTGGCCTGGGCTGATTTTGGCGAATCCTGAGAGGACCCTCTTGCCCAAATTGAACTATCTGCGCTCTGTCGGCTTTTCCGGCTCTGACCTGGCGAGAATAATCACTGCTGGACCCTACTTGTTGCACAGGAGCTTAGAGAAGCACCTCATCCCCAATTTCGGGAGGCTTCGGGACTTTCTTGGGTGCGATAAGAATGCGGTTACAGCTATTAGACGCAGTCCGAGAATATTGGTACAAGGTTTCGAGGCTACAGTTGGTCCTTTTGTCAAGATTTTGAGAGATAATGGATTGCGTGAATCAAGCATTTTGTGGCTAGTTAAGCGTCAGTCCACGATGATGATACAGTGGTCCGATCACCTCGAGGAAATTGTGATGAAAACCAAGGGGATTGGCTTTGATGATCCTTCTGCGCCAAAGTTCGCTGTGGCTATTTCAGCAGTCGTGGGGATGACCGAATCAACTTGGGAGAGGAAAATCGATGCTTATAGCCGGTGGGGTTGGTCTAGAGATGATGCCATGAGAGCTTTTGTGAAGAGTCCTTGGTGCATAATGTTGTCCGAAGAAAAAATAATGGCAGTGATGGGATTCTTTGTCAAGGAAATGGGGTTTGAATCTTCATTTCTTCTTCGACATCCTAGGTTAATGTCGCTGAGCTTAGAAAAACGGATTCGTCCTCGATGTTTGTTTTTTAAACATCTGTCGTCGCATGGTTTGATGAAGACGAAGATGGCCTTGACTACCCTGTTGACGATTTCGGAAGAAGATTTCCTGGAGAAGTTTGTGACCCCCCATCTCGAGGAAGCTCCGGAATTGCTGGACATATATGGGGAGAAGCAGCATATGGCAACTAGGACACCAGTTCCATGAAATGGCACGGGGTACCAGATAATTCGTTCGTCCCTCTTTCATTTGAGGTTGTCATTCTGTTTATTTTGTGTCTCGAAATTTGGCTGTTGACTCTTTTGAACAATGTTGTGTATCGATGGAGAACAGCTGCCTACCATGTTTCTTGTGCAACCCATGGGAGAATGTCCGTTATTTCGTACTCTTCCTTTTGAGTTGGTTCTTTATTCGTAGGCTTGCTGTATACCTTGCCTTGAGGTTTAATGTTCGTTTGAAAGCATGGCCTATATGATCCCTGATTTTAGGCTTAATAAGATCAAAAAGTTAAGTCGGTCATCTATGCAGGTTCATTCTGTATTTGCCTGAAATTTTTCCTAATTGAGAAGCTCGAGGAAAGTTCCAGAAGGAATGAGGAAACCATATATCCAAGGTGTGGAAGTCTGAATCTTCTGATACATAGCACCCTTTTGGGTAACATGTTAAATTTTGTGTAGCAACTGTTGTGACTCTAAGTGGGCATTGGTGTTCTGCATGATGGTTGTAAACCAAAGATAAGACTGTAAGTTCGCTCTGGCAAACCCCTTCTTCACCGCCCACCATTTTCTTCGATTTGGCACTTAAGTTTGCTCTCACCATGTGTATATTTCTGCCGAGCAGTTGATTGGAGGATCACCCTGGTTCCTCGGAGGTTTCTGGTTGAAGGATTACCCGGGTTCCTCGGAGGTTTCAGACTATTTCTAACGGTGGGTGCTGCTGAGCCCGTCCTGTTTTGTGATCATGTCTCTTGAAGATCGAACATATTAGCTACTGCAGAGTCGGTAACAGACTCGAGGTGTTCGAGGTTCCTCAAGCTTCTCAACCGAAAGCTTCCTAATGCGGGACTTCGTTTGCTACGGTTCAATCCTAATATCTCGGACTCGTGCCGAGACAGAGGTGTGCTCGATGATGCTACGGACCAATTGAAGTCGCCAGCATTAATCCTTTTGGATGCGTGCTTGTCTTTGTTTGAGATGCTATAAGAGAAGTGCTACGCCATAAGTTGCTGCAGCTGAATGGTGGAATATGAATTATGTAGTGCTTGTCTTTTTTTTTTTCTCAAATTTTACATAATTCCAATATAATTTATTAATTAATTAAAACTTTTTATAAAAAATATAAATTAAAAGTAAATTTGAATGGTGGAATATGAATTATGTAGTGCTTGTCTTTTTTTTCCTCAAAGTTTACGTAATTTCAATATAATTTATTATTTAATTAAAATTTTTATAAAAAATATAAATTAAAAGTAAATTTGATTGGTGGAATATGAATTATATAGTGCTTGTCTTTTTTTTTTCCCTCAAAGTTTACGTAATTTTAATATAATTTATTATTTAATTGATACTTTTATAAAAAATATAAATTAAAAGTAAATTTTAATGATGGAATATGAATTATGTAGTGCTTGTTTTTTATTTTTCCTCAAAATTTACGTAATTCCAATATCATTTACTATTTAATTAAAACTTTTATAAAAAATATAAATTAAAAGTAAATAACTATTATTTAAAAAAATGAGTTGGGCCTCAATCGGCAGCCCAATTGTCGATTGGGACCCGAGGAGGCCCAATCGGCGAATGGGCCGCCGATTGGGGCTCCCCGGGGCCCCAATCGGCAGCCCAATTATCATTTGGGGAGCCCCACTTGGCAATTGGGCCGTCGAGTGAGGCCCAATTGCGGAATTGGGTGCCAATTGGCGGCCTAATTGCTGATTGGCACCAAATTTGGTAATTTTTTTTTACTATTATTTTGGTAAATATTTTTTTTAAAAAAAAATATTATTTTGGAAAATTACCCTATTTCTTTACCATGTCCACAAGAGCTGCTTCATTCAATTCTGTTTTACATGGTTTACGATGAGTAAGATGGGAACATCATAACTGCATGCTACAAATATGTATATGTGTATATATAATGCATTTGGAAGTAAATTACACAAAGCAACTAGAAAACTCAACAAGAACGACAAAACTAAATCTATTATGGTTCCTCATTTGCTCTCTCATTGTCACCAACCCTCTTGGAATCTATGGCTTCAGCATCAAACTCATCCCAATAGACCGATTCGACAAACACACTTTCCAGAAAATCTCACCTTAAAAGAAAGATACCATAGAATCTCTGATACATCTAGAGCTCGTGTGCGCTAACTTGAATTATCGATCGATGGCTTCTTCCAGTTCAGTGGAGTGGAAGGAGTCAACAGGACATGACCCCAATGCACTGAAACCTACAGTGGCTAAGCATCCCGTTCTTGAGTATTACGTAACCAGCTTAATGGTTGGCAAGTCGTCATATTCTACCGATTTAATTATAAGTACTGGTAGTTATGATACATGGATGCAATGTGAAGGATGCACTACTGTTCTTGTTCAGGAAGTGTGTTAAGAGCAAACCACACAGGCGAGTTTGCTTTTAACATCTCCTCATACTGTTCTTGTTCAATTGCGTATAATGCCGTGAAAAGAGAAATAACCCACAATATTTCTTGAGCAAATACTCTTGGCACCCGAATAAGCCTCAGCCAAGAAGTTATGACCTATGCTATTTTGTGCCTCATGGGAGTTTTACATACCCAACGATCACGTATCATTTTCTCAGGAGCCAATCCTTTCCTTGCGGCAAAAAAATATCTTCCGTTTTCTTTTTATTGAAGATATCACCGCCTATCTCTAGACTTTTCCTTAATTGCGACTCTTCGTATTTTGGTGGTTGATAGACTTTTCGATTTTCGATGGACGTCTATTCGACGAGCGTGTTTAGTGTCATTATTGTATTGTTCTTTTTAAGAGTCATTTTATATTCTCAATGTTGATTATTCGTATTTCTAAGAGTTTTTTAATGAGTCAGTCAAAAGGTCGCATAGTTGAAAAGTCATGTAAGATGCCTATATATAGGCGAATCTTGTAATTGTTTAGTGAGGTGAACAAGGTGAGTAGGGTGAATAAGGTGAATACAACACATTAGATAGTCCATCCATCTCCTCTCTTGAGAGCTTTTCTTGTGTGAGTGTTATCGAGCGACTTTTTCACCTTCGATAGTCGTCGATCATCCTGTCGATCGAGACTGAGTAGCAAAGCGCTGCGCCTCTGTTTCTCAACATTTGGTATTAGAGCGCAGTTGATAGGGACCGTGAATTCTGTCTTCCGGAGCGTGGTTCGTGAAGACGATGGTCAGGGACCATTGTTTGTGAGCGAGCAGTCAAGGACCGGAGTAGGTCGAAAGTGCCGGTTATTTGCTTTCTATATAGTACAGATTAAAGACATATGGTGCAGTTCTTTGTCGAACCTGTTTGACCATGAGCAAGGACATAAAAGCAAGAGTTCAAAAAAGAAAAAAAAACAGACATAGAAGTACACAGGAAGGTTTGGGCTGGGCCTAGGTTGTCGACAGTTCGGTTCGGGTTCGCTCACACTAATAGCCGAACTGAACCCAATATGAGTAATGCTCATTTATTGTGACCTGAATTGTATAGTACCCGAACCGCAATTATCGTAACTAAGATTTGAACCGGGTTTCAGTTTTTTTTTTTTTTTTTTTTTTTGTGAATAATAATACAAATGTTCCATGAACTTTTATTTTATTCAACTTGATCCATGAATTTTAGCTCATTGTGTTATGTAGTCCTCGAATTTTCAATTCATTCAATGAAATTTCTAGATTCTCGGTACATGATCATTATAGTGTTAAATGTCGTCCTCCCATTAATTCAAGTTCAGGGGCGGCATTGAACATTTTCACATAGTTTATAGATTAAATTGAACATGTACCAAAAGTTCATGGACCACGTTAGATAAATTAATAGTTCAGAGATGACATTATATATTAGGCTAAAGTTCATGACCATAAAAAAATAAATTAAAAGTTCATGGATCACATCACATTAAATCAAAGTTCAGGATGCATCATTTTTCCCTTCTTCTTTTTTTTTTTCCCAATTGCTGGTTCGTTCCTTCCTAAAAGAGGGCTTACCTCATTTGACGAAGCCATCAAGATGATGGGGCTAGCTCGCGGGGACTCGAAGAGACGGGAATCGCCGAGCTTTAAGCATTGTTGTTTGACCAAAAAAAAAAATGCCTCTAATGAAAAAAATCATTACATCATATTACTGACTTTTAGATATGCATGAAGTAAAAATCTAGTATTTGCTAAAATAGGATGTGCAATCAATCCAAATCCAAGAACTAGGAAGAGTCATCTGCGAGTTAGCAAATGAGAATCGAGGTTTGTGGATCCGGATCGCCTAACCTTTCCTCAAAAGGTTAGACATCTAACCTTGCAATCCGGGCCGTCCATTTTTTATGCAAAGGTTAGACGATCCCTTTCCATTGATGCAAAGCTTGCATAGAGACCACGAGATTACATCTGGCAGGAGGCCACGCAGCTTCCATAGATCATCCGAAAATCTCTTTGAAAAAATCCAAAAGAAATATCATTTTGGTACGTAACACCCACATGAAATATATCTTCCGAATCAGACTAATGAGCTGGACTTTCCCTATGTAGAAACCTCTCAATTCGTGAACGATTTCCGCTCTGTCAAGCTCCTGATTTGTGGACGGCTTTAGGGTCCGAAAAGTCCTCGACCGTGCCATCATGCACTTTTCCAACGTCCATCCAGTTCGACTCTAGCGCCTTCAATCTGGCTTTTCTTTGCTTCCAGATTTCATCGTGCTCACCTGATGGCTCTCCATCTCTAGACTCTGAAATTCGAATATCGTCTCGGATAAAGTTAGACCCTAGTCTGGTTGAACTCTTTCGCCGGGTCTTTTCTCCAAGATCAGTCGCCCAGCCACAAGTTCTTACACATCGTACTGCATTTATATCAAGAACATCATCGGTGCAGACTATTTTAAGCAAGTAATTCCGCCGAAACTATTGGCCCTGCGAAATTATACAAGTGGTTTCATTGTTGACACTTTACTACTAAACAGAAAGTTGATATCCTCCATGACAAAAGTTGAAAATTGAGGACAACTTTGGTAGAAAATGGAAAGCTCAAGAATCTCTCGGCCTCGAAATGCGAGATTTTTTCGGTATTGGTGTTAAGAACTCTCCTGATTTTCTTGCTTATGTAGCTTGTACTTTTAATAAACCTCTCTATTCGCTTGCTAAATGTTAAATTATGATTTAGTCATCTTACTTAACATATCAATGTAACTTGGACTTATTTGTTAAATTTCAAACGATGAAAAGCATGTGCTTACCGAATAAAAGTGCAGATGTTTCTGAACAAAGCTGAAAAAAAAAATATCCACATGTTGCCAGCAATTATAATACAAGCACCATTAAGTAAAATGCGTGACGTGAAACGGTGAAAGCACGTTATTTTTACAAACTTGCATTGCTTCCACAATATCGAAAGTGTGGAACTTGAATCCGAGGAATATCTTGCCAAAAAGCGAAGTGACGATGAAAAGAACTACAGCTAAAGAGAACAAAGGAGAAGAGAACGGGTCGACGTAACCTGCCTTCATGTTTTTTTTTTAGGAAATTACCAAAAAAGTCCTAAACCTATTACAATTATGTAGAATCAGTCCCAAACTTTTTTTTTGTCGATTCAGTCCTAAACCTTTTGCAATTATGTCATTTCAGTCCATCTGGCGAATTTTGGCCGGCCGACACTGACGTGAACGCCGGCCGGCGACCGAATATTTTATTATTTTTTGAATGTTTTTTAAGAACTTTTTTATGTTTTTTATTTTTTCTTTTTGCCCCTCCCCCTCCCCTCACCAAACCACCTCTGGCCGGTCGCCATAGTTCGGTGACAGGCCAAAGGCGCAATCGGAGAGGCCTCGCCGGGCCAGGCGAGGTAGCGACAGTGAGATCGAGCCCCGCCATAGCCGGGCGAGGCTTACGAGGTCAAGCCTCGCCCAGCCATGGCAGGGCTCCACCTCATCGGGCCATGGCGAGGGTCGACCTCGCCTCGCCGGGCGAAGCTGTGATGGCGAGATCGTGCCTCGCCACGGCTAGGCGAAGCTCGACCTCGTAAGCCCATGTTGTGGAAATTCTCCTATATTTTGATTCTGACAAAACCTTCAAAAGATATTGTTTAATGAAATGTGATGCAGGAAGAATGTGTAAGCAGCAGATTGAGTGATTCCAATTCTGTCGCGCTGACTAAGGGTCAGACGGAAGTACTTCTGACGAAGGGTCAGATGGAAGTGCTTCTGACTAAGGGTCAGATGGAAGTGCTTCTGACGAAGGATCAGATGAAAGTGCTTCTGACCGAGGGTCAGATGGAAGTGCTCCTGACGATCCAAACAGTGACGGATGGATCACATCAGATCTCCGTATTACCATTCCGTGCCAACTGATCAAATCTCTCTTAGACGAATTTGAAGAAAGATCAGTTTCTGCATTTTACAAAACACAAAGACCCACGTATGGCAGGTTTCCGATCAAGGCAAGTGATATTCAATTATCCTGATATCCCCTCTAATTAATTAAGGGATTTTCTATAATGGGATATCATCTTCTAAGGAATATATCCTCGAGAATCAACTCAAACATATCACACTTATGGAAGCTGGAGATTCAGTTGTATGGGCGACTAAATCAGAAGGGTTCAATGTCTTACCCAACGGTCTACATATCTTCTGAAGATACAATCTCGTTCAATCACGATTGATGACGTCCAATCAAGGATTGAAGAGCGATCCCTTGGCTGGATTCCAACGGCTAGTTCGGAGGCATGGGAGTATAAAAGAAGAATAATGTTTGACTAGAAAGGAGAGACGTGCGAACAACAATCCAAAGTGCAAGCATAATTTGAGTTTCATCTAAGAGAGTATTCTGTGTACTCAAAATCCTTCACTGTGAAAATCTGTGTGAGAGGGAAACAAAACACTTGAGTGATTGTAATTCTCTTGTTTCTTCATAGTGAAATCCAGCCAATCGGCTGTCATCGTGAGAGAGTGGACGTAGGCTTGATCTAAGCCGAACCACTATAAATATCGTGTGCATTATCCTCTTCTCTAAACTCTTACCTTTGTGTTTAGATTTTCTGCACACTGTTATACTGCTTTTGTTCCTAATCGTACACTGAACTTTATTCATTCCGCAAGAAATTTCAATTGTGTTCAGAATCTCCTATTCACCCCCCTCTAGGAGATATTGCTAGCTACATCAATTGGTATCAGAGCAGGATGCTCATTTTACGAAGTGTTTATTGACTTCAGAGTTAACGATCTACTATGTCTAGCAATCACTCTTCAAGAACAAGCGATTCGCACTTTGTCAACAAGCCTCCATACTTTGATGGAAATGATTACAACATGTGGAGTAACAAGATGAAGTGGTTCTTCAAAGCCTATGATGATCTGATGTGGGATGTCGTTACAAATGGAATAGTTCCTGCAAATACTACAAATCCAACCTCTGCTGACGGAGTAAATACTGTCACAACAATGACTGATGCTGAAAAGGCTAAAAGAAAAGGCCTTGATTCTAAAGCTGTCAATGCTCTCTTTTGTGCCTTATCTACTCCTCTTTATAATCGTGTCTCAGAGGAAGAATCATCTAAGGCAATATGGGATAGACTTCATGTTACCTTTCAAGGAACAAATCGTGTGAAAGAAACAAAGCTCGGTATTTTACTGAGTGACTATGAAGCATTTGAAATGAAGCCTGATGAATCTATTGCAGATATGATAGACAGGTTTCAGACTTTGGCAAGTGGACTTGCAAGACAAGGTGCACCTATTGCTGAACCAATGCAAGTCAGGAAGATCCTACGTGGACTCACAGATGATTGGAATTATATCAAGCCATCAATTCAAGAATGCCAAACAATTAGACCACTCTCGGTGGATGAGCTAGTCGGCACTTTGCAATCCTATGAAACAGAACGAGCAAACAAAAAGGGAGAACAGAAAGGTAAAAAATCTATTGCCTTAAAAAGTCAAATTAATCAATGTTTTTCTGACACAGATGATGAAGATGAGGATGATGAAGAATTAGCCCTCATGGTCAAGAAATTTAGGAAGATGGCTCGGAAAGGCAGAAACATCAAAGGAAAGAAACCTTGGAAGAAGAGTGATGTAAAAATATCAAGCAACGACTCACAAGATAGCAAAGACGTGATTTGCTTCCACTGTAAGAAAGCGGGACATATCAAACCGAACTGCCCAATTTTGAAGAAGGACAAACTCAAGTATGAGAAGTACAAGAAGGCTCTAAAAGCAGAAACTTTAAGTGATTCTGATGAAAGCGAAAATGATTATGCAAATATCTGTCTCATGGCCGAATCAGACTCAAGTTCAGATTCAGAAAATGAGGTATGTTCATCTGAACTCCCTAATGAAGTTATTGAATATATTGATGAATTGTGTAGAAACTACAAAGAAGCTCTTGAGAAGGTTTCTTGTTTGAAAAAGGAAAATGCTTCTTTAAAACAACAGAATTTGTCCCATGAAGAAAAAATTATTTTTCTACAACAAGAGTTTCACCAGATGAAAGAAAATCATGATTTAGTGTCAAAAGAAAATGCTTCCTTGAAAGAAAAAACTTCTACTATATCAAAAAGGTTTTCACAAAGCTCAGTAACTCTGAATAGCATTATTTCAAAACAAATACCCTTCAATGATCGATCTGGGTTAGGTTTTAAAAAGGAAAGTAGCCAAAGAAATATCTTTAAAACTGAATTTCGAAAACCAACGTTTTCCGATTACAAGCATCATTTTCATAAGCATTTTACTAGATCCTACATTCGACAACCTTGTGTGAATTGTGGTGATCCTAGCCATACTAAGGATTACTGCAAGAAAATTTGGAGACCTATTAAAAGGTCAAAATATACTAACACAGAAGGACCCAAGAAAACATGGGTACCAAAGAAACAGTAAGTTGATTATCTATTGCAGGTACCAAAGAGAAGGAAGAACAAGTGGTTTCTGGATCGTGGTTGTTCAAGTCACATGACTGGAAATCCAGATGTATGTATATCCTTCTCAGATTGTGATGGAAGAAGCGTGTCGTTTGGAGGAAAGAACAAGGGAAAAGTGATCGGGAAAGGGAATGTAAAGATTGAAAATCTGACCGTTAAATATGTCTCTCTAGTCAAAGGATTGAACTACAACTTGATTTCTGTAAGTCAACTCGGTGACTCTGGATATGATATTCGGTTCCAAGATCTAAAATGCACAGGTATGAGCAAGGATAAGAAGCAATCCTTCACGGGACGAAGGCATGGGAACATTTATCTTTTAGATATTAATGCTGACTGTGAACATGCTAAATGTCTTATTTCTGTTAAGGATGAATCTGATCTTTGGCACAGAAAGTTAGGTCATATTAGTGTAAAACATATTTCAAAACTTTCCAAGAAGGGACTTGTTCGAGGACTACCTCAAACAAAATTTGAGAAAAGTGGACTATGTCATGCATGCACACTGGGTAAGCAGGTAAGAAGTTCTTTTAAGTCCTTAAATCAAGTTTCCACTAAGCGTTGTCTGCAGCTACTTCATATAGACATCTTTGGACCTAATAGAACTCTAAGCATTGGAGGTAAGAAATATTGCCTTGTCATAGTTGATGACTTCTCTAGATTTACATGGGTTTCATTTCTTGCTCACAAAAACGAAGCTTTCATATCCTTCTCAAAACTTGCTAAAAGAATTCAAAATGAAAAGGGTTACACTATTTCCAGTTTGAGAACGGATCATGGAGGAGAGTTTGAGAATCAAAGTTTCTCAGATTTTTGCACTAAGTTCGGAATTCAGCATAACTTCTCTGCACCTTATACTCCGCAACAAAATGGGGTAGTAGAAAGGAAAAACAGATCGTTGCAAGGAATATTGCCTCCAACTTTTGGGCTGAGGCCGTTTCAACAGCATGTTATATCTTAAATCGAATTTCCCTCAGACCTTTTTCTGAGAAAACTCCCTATGAATTTTTCAAAGAAAGAAAGGCTGATGTTGCATATCTTCATGTATTCGATTGCAAATGTTTTATTCTAAAGAATGCTAATGATCGAGTTGGAAAGTTTGATGAAAGATCAGATGAATGAATTTTCTTGGGATATTCAACAACAAGCAAAGCCTACAGAGTCTACAACAAGAACACTCGTATTGTTGAGGAATCAGTAAACATCAAGTTCGATGAAAGCAACCAGGATGATGAACCTGAATCCATTCAAATGCATACACTTCATCAAGTCACGAACTCACCAGCAGAATCAGATGTGAATACGAGTTCGGAGAATGTTTAGAAGGAAACTTCCTCAGCTGAAGAAAAACCAGAAGATGATCAGATTGAATCCACAAAATCCTCAAATGATGGCCTTGACAAAAACTGGAAGCATAAATCAAGTCATCCAAAGGAACTTATCATAGGCAGCATAAATGATGGCGTAAAAACAAAATCCAAGTTCAAGCAAGCAATGAGCAACATCGCCTTGGTATCTGAATTAGAGCCAAAAAGGATTGAAGATGCATTAGCAGATGAAAACTGGATAAATGCAATGCAGGAAGAGCTACATCAGTTCAAAGTCAACAATGTTTGGGAACTAGTCAATCGTCCCAAAAATCGTCCAGTAATTAGAACAAAATGGGTATTCAGAAACAAACTTGATGACAAAGGAAAAGTTGTGAGAAACAAAGCAAGACTTGTAGCAAAAGGATATTCTCAAGAAGAATGAATAGACTATGATGAAACCTACGCACCGGTTGCCAGGTTAGAAGCCATTAGGCTACTTCTTGCTTATGCTTGTTACAATGACTTCAAACTTTTTCAGATGGACGTGAAAAGTGCCTTCCTAAACGGCTACATCAAAGAAGAGGTATATGTTGAACAACCTCCTGGCTTTGAAGAACCTAAAGAAAAGGATCTGGTATATGTCTTAAAAAAGGCACTCTATGGATTGAAACAAGCACCCCGCGCCTGGTATGAAAGGTTAAGTAACTTTTTATCTCAACACAGCTTCACTAAAGGTAATGTAGACACCACTCTTTTTATTCAAAGAAAAGGTAAAGATATCATTTTAGTTCAAATTTATGTTGATGATATTATATTCGGCTCCTCTAATGAACTTCTCTGCAAGAAATTCTCTAAAACAGTGCAGGATGAATTTGAGATGAGTATGATGGGAGAATTACGGTTCTTTCTTGGTCTTCAAATTCATCAATCTCAGAAAGGAACCTTCATATTTCAAGAGAAGTATGCATTGGAAATAGTGAAGAAGTTTGGTCTGGAGAATGGCAAGAAAACAAAAACTCCTATGTCTCACTCTTCCAAATTAGATAAAAATGAAGATGTAAAGGAAGTCGATCCCAAACTATATCGAAGTATGATTGGATCATTACTCTATCTCACAGCTTCAAGACCCGACATACTATATAGTGTCTGCTTATGTGCAAGATTTCAGTCAAGTCCAAGAGAATCACACCTATCAGCAGTCAAGAGAATAATCAAATACATAGGGACTTATCCCAACTATGGTTTGTGGTATTCTAAATCTTCTGATTTTATACTAAAGGGATATTCAGATGCAGATCTTGCAGGTTGCAAAATTGATAGAAAAAGTACATCTGGAACCTGTCAGCTCATGGGAAACATGCTTGTCTCATGGTATTCAAAGAAGCAAAATACAGTAGCACTCAGTACAGCTGAAGCAGAATACGTATCTCTTGGAAGTTGCTGCACTCAAATACTTTGGCTTAAACAGCAGCTCAAAGACTATGGTGTTGAAGAATCAACTGTGGAAATCCTATGTGACAACACAAGTTCCATAAATCTCACAAAGAATCCTGCACTTCACTCAAGAACAAAGCATATTGAGATCAAGCATCACTTCATACGTGATCATGTTCAAAACCGTGATGTTAACATTCAATACATTGATACGAAAAATCAACTTGCAGATATTTTTACTAAACCACTTGATAAACAGAGTTTTAATTTTATCAGAAATGAATTATCCATTATTAACCTTCCTTCTTAAGTATACCTTAGAACAGGGTACGTCAGAAGGAGAGTCAGAAAGAGCGTCAGAAGGAACGTCAGAAGGAGCGTCAGAAGGAGAGTCAGAAGGAGCGTCAGAAGAAGAGTCAGAAGGAACGTCAGAAGGAGCGTCAGTAGGAGCGTCAGAAGGAGCATCAGAAGGGACGTCAAAAAGGCGCGTAAGGAAAAATTCACACTTTCTTTTAAAAAATGTCAGTTATCTCTAAAAGCTATCTTTTAGGTAAGTTCCTCATATGAATAGATATCTCCTAATATCTGATTGACCGTGAATATTTTTTTTTAAAGAATTTATTTTTAAATCAAAATTCTCTTTTGTGTTTCCAAAAATAACCGCCTCTTTTATAAAAACGCTGAACCGTCACCTCTGTTCTCTCACTTTCAAAATTCTCTCAAATCAAAACCCTAAAATCGTGGTGAAAATCTCTCGCTCTCGATTTCCTCCTCAAAGCAACACTCTTTCACTCAAAGTTTCAAACTTTCTACGCATCAATGGCTCCAAAATCAGCCTCTGACTCGAAGAAGACGCCTCAGTCGAAGAGGAAGTTCTCCGCCTCAATTGCAAGCGGAGCGGAACTCACAGAAACCCAAATCAACGAACAGCGAGAAGCACTCCGCCTGACAAAAGGTCTGTCTCTATCTGCCTTTGAAGGAAAAGAATCTATGGCTCATTCTATTAAGCCAATGTATGATAGGATCAAGGCCGCAGGAGATTTTGGTAACGAACTTAGAAAACTGCTGAACACTCACCATTTCGATAGTGAGGGCGAACTTTTGGAATTTCTTAGCTTGCCTGGAAAAATCGTTGAACCACTTGCTGTAGAAAAACCTGCATCTGTCTCTAGAAAAGGAAAGGAGAAAGTGGCAGAGACAAGTTCGAAACGAAGACGATCCCCAATTAGACCTGGCGGTACGAAGGCAAAGGTGGAAGATGATGATGACATTCTGTTCAATGACTTTGTGAAAAATATAGGCTTTAATTTGGATAAAAGCTTTCTTGATCCATTGTTCCAGAATCAGGCTCACAAAGAAAGGTTTGAAGCAATGAAACAGAGATGTATTATTCCTCAAAGGGTATTTGAGTTAAAGTACTTTGACAGCAATGGCATCTATCTGAGGAAGCATCTAGAAAATATGAAGATAGATCAGTTTATAACTAGGAGAGGCTACACTTTTCCTGATTTGGTAGCTTACTTCTATTCAAATCTTCAGTTTGTCAACTTCAACTCTCTGGCTTTCACAGTCCAAAGAAAGCAGTATTTTCTGACTGTTGATGAATTGGCTTCAATCATGGGAACCAGAAAGAGAGATTTCAAACCCTTAGATGTCACTGCAAGTGAATCTTTCTGCTTCCTGACTGGCAAATCGAGTTTCTCAAGGGAATCAAAGTCACATATTGCATACACGGACTTTCCCTTGAAACATATCATGATGCACAAGGTGATCATCGAATGTCTCAGACCCAAGGCAGCATCAAAGACATATATATCAAAGTACGAGGCAAAGCTGTTATGGGGAATCTTGACAGGACAGAGGATTTCTTTTGCTCACACTGTACTATTGCATATGTACAGATCAGCTCTCAAGCCAAAGGGTCAACTTCCTTATGCCGCATTGATCTTCAAAATAATCAATTATTTCAAGATTGATAGCCTAGGTGCCTTTGTCGAGCAAGACATTCCTCTAATGACTGCTGGAGAGACTATGGTAACAAAGATGGGGTACAAGATGACCCATGCTGGATGGAGAACAAAGAACAATGAACCAGCCATTGTGGACTTCGAGGAAGAGTCCAAGCAAAAATCTCCAAAGAAGAGAAAAGTCATGGCTGTTAAGGGACAACAATCAAACAGTCCTAATGATAAGGACTCAGAAGCAAGTAAGGAAGAAACAGGGGAATATGATTCTGAAGCCACTCAATCTCCAGGTGGATCAGATGCAGATGGTCAGTCCGAAAATCAAAGTGCTAAAGGAGATGAGGAAGAAGGAGATGAAACAGGAATACAACCACAAGAAAAAGTTGTGTATCCCTGTGATCTGACTGAGGAAGAATTCCTCACAATGTGGGATGAGGAGCAAGCTGCACGAATTGAAGATGACACATAGTATAAAATCACAAATGTCAACTGTGATCATGAGCAACTGCTAGCACAAGTTCTAGCAACTTTGGTGTCAAAAGAACAGGAGGAAGAACAAGATGACATTGGAGCTTACTCTGTCTCTTCCACCAGAGGAACACTTCATAAAGATGCTGCAAGTCTAGCTTCAGCATTTGCACGCGAAGATCAGCTGTCCAGTGCACAGTCCATTCCAATGGACATTGATGAAGAAATAGTCTCCGTGCCAAGCTCAAACACAAAAGGGAAACGGGCTATAAATATTGGGGAGAAAGAGCCTCTGCCTGTTACATCAGACGTTTTTCTCACTGAAGTCCAAGCCTCTCAAGCTTTCACCAAGGCACAAATTGAGGGGGAGACTCACACACCTGCACCTTCACAACCACAAGTGGAACTTCAAGTGCTTTTTAAACATCTCCAAAATACTCTTCTTCAGACGATAGCTGCCATGGAAACAAAATTTGATCAGCAAATGCAGGCTTTGGAACAAAAGACAGATAGGAAGCTGCAGGGTTTGACTAGTCAGGTGACTAAACTGGAACAGTCCATTGATCTCTATGGGAGAATGTTTTGTGATGAGATAGCCAACCTGCCTACATACACACTCGTCAGAACGGACAGACCAGCTTCAAACCTGCCATCTACTCAAGCTGTAAGAGACCATGCTCCAATGATGGGAAAAAGCATTGCAGGACCTTCCAGAGGGGAGGCTGATATTGAGCCTGAAGATCATCCCTCTTCTTAAAAACTCACCTACTTTTTCCCTTTTTTCATTTTCTAGAACACGTCATTATTTCAATTTTTTTTTACATATTTCTTTATGATGTTGACAAAAAGGGGGAGAAGTTGAAATTACTTTTATGCAGTCTCAATAGATTATCTCTAATTATATTTCAATTTAGAGGAAAGGAGGAGAAGACCTAACCTATTTTTTTTTTGCAGGACAATCTACTAAGAAGTTTAGTTTCGTGCAGGATTATTGTAGGATAATCTTACTCTGATCATGCTCTCCTATGAAAACACTTTCATTACAGGATCTCTAATGATGATTACCTGCAGGAGCAAATGTGATAGCTACTCACTTTTATTATATTATCACTGGTTAAATTTTCTTTTAAATTTGCAACTGGAGAAGTTTTGTCACCATCAAAAAGGGGAGATTGTTGTGGAAATTCTCCTATATTTTGATTCTGACAAAACCTTCAAAAGATATTGTTTAATGAAATGTGATGCAGGAAGAATGTGTAAGCAACAGGTTGAGTGATTCCAATTCTGTCGCGCTGACTAAGGGTCAGACGGAAGTACTTCTGACGAAGGGTCAGATGGAAGTGCTTCTGACGAAAGATCAGATGAAAGCGCTTCTGACCGAGGGTCAGATGGAAGTGCTCCTGACGATCCAAACAGTGATGGATGGATCACATCAGATCTCCGTATTACCATTCCGTGCCAACTGATCAAATCTCTCTTAGACGAATTTGAAGAAAGATCAGTTTCTGCATTTTACAAAACACGAAGACCCACGTATGGCAGGTTTCCGATCAAGGCAAGTGATATTCAATTATCCTGATATCCCCTCTAATCAATTAAGGGATTTTCTATAATGGGATATCATCTTATAAGGAATATATCCTCAAGAATCAACTCAAACATATCACACTTATGGAAGCTGGAGATTCAGTTGTATGGGCGACTGAATCAGAAGGGTTCAATGTCTTACCCAACGGTCTACATATCTTCTGAAGATACAGTCTCGTTCAATCACGATTGATGACGTCCAATCAAGGATTGAAGAGCGATCCCTTGGCTGGATTCCAACGGCTAGTTCGGAGGCAGGGGAGTATAAAAGAAGAATAATGTTTGACTAGAAAGGAGAGACGTGCGAACAACAATCCAAAGTGCAAGCATAATTTGAGTTTCATCTAAGAGAGTATTCTGTGTACTCAAAATCCTTCACTGTGAAAATCTGTGTAAGAGGGAAACAAAACACTTGAGTGATTGTAATTCTCTTGTTTCTTCATAGTGAAATCCAGCCAATCGGCTGTCATCGTGGGAGAGTGGACGTAGGCTTGATCTAAGCCGAACCACTATAAATATCGTGTGCATTATCCTCTTCTCTAAACTCTTACCTTTGTGTTTAGATTTTCTGCACACTGTTATACTGCTTTTGTTCCTAATCGTACACTGAACTTTATTCATTCCGCAAGAAATTTCAATTGTGTTCAGAATCTCCTATTCACCCCCCTCTAGGAGATATTGCTAGCTACATCAGCCCAGATCTGGGTTGGCGAGGTCGAGCCCCGCCATGGCCGGGCGAGGATATCGAGCAGTCGACCGAAAGGATCCTGGTGAAGCTGTCGACGTAGCGCAACTCGACATCAGATTTGCGGAGCACGATTTTACCAACGTAGCTATAGAGAAATTTCAGAGCGCTTGACATCTTGCTCGAATCTACAAGTTCTCTCTTGTGCACTGTCAATGTGAGAAGAAGAAGGAAGACGATTCGAACTCGGATGGAGAGTTTTGAACTCGGCGCAGGGCTTCAAGTTCAAACCAGATCTGGCTTGCGAGGTTGAGCCTCGCCCAACCATGGCAGGGCTTGTCCTCGTCGTCGCTGCCACGTCCGGTGACGGCAAGGTCTCCCTGCCATGGACGGACGAGGCTCGGCATCTCCAGTCACACTGTGGCCGATCGCTGGATTAAGGCGACAGCTGGATGTGGCGTGGGGTGGGATGTGGCAGGGGAGAGGAAGGAACATAAAATAGAAAATAGAAAAAAAAATTATGAAAAATAAAAAATATATATGTATTAAAATATTCGATCGCCGGTCGACCGACGTCCACGTCAGCGCTGGCTGGAAAAAATTCACCAGATGGACTGAAACGGCATAATTGTAAAAGGTTTAGGACTAAATCTGCAAAGAAAAAAAGTTTAGGACTGAATCGACACAATTGCAATAGGTTTATGACTCTTTTTGGTAATTTTCCCCGTTTTTTGGGCAAGATTTCAATCTAAAGAAGCCGTCCAGGAAAAAGACATGCCGCTGCCTTTGGGTAGTAAGAATTTATCGATATGATGAATCGTTGTGTATGTAAATCCTCGTATTACTGTTACTATCTTCGCTCTTATGGGAATATTTGGGGTCTATTTATTGATTCTCTGATTATGTTCTCCTAAACAAAAACAAAGAAAAAAAAGATGAGAAACATGTTTGTTGAATGATTCTGATTCTATTCTCGAGAATAATTTTGGAGCAAAAACAAGAATACAAAAATTGATTCTGGAAAAAAGAATCACTTTTGAGAATCAAAAAAGGAATAAAACCTGAGTTCTTTTAAAAAGACTAAATGTGACATCCTGATTTTCCTGTCATTTCGAGACTTATCACAGAGAATGTATCTAATGATGTAATTCAGTCTTATCTCGCTCGAATCTGATCAATCACGAGTTAACTGACCATAAAAAGAAAGGCTATCGCAAGACAAGGTACGTGGACCTATGGAACTCAAATAGGAAATGACACTTTGGCCATAAGGTGAGACGAGGGAGTATTTAGAACCATTAAGGATCGATCTAAGAACGATTAAGGAAAGCATTGCGAGCGTTATACGATTGGGACGCGGGTGATACCGTTTAGGCAATGTATAATTTGCAAAACTTCTCGTTATCCATGTTTTAGTAGTTCTACTCTTTGTAAGAACCTTTGAAATGTTTTTAGTTATTTTATGATCTCGTTATCCATGTTCCCATTATTTGTGTACGGAGGAGTTTTCCTTTCGTTTCCGTTTGCTTGATTACTCATGCATATCGTGCTATGTGAATCATGGTAACCGAGAGCACGACTTAGGAGGTCGCGCTTGAGCGATATAGTGAGCGGGGCGTGACAACCAAGTTGAAGTGGTATTAGAGCGAGGTTAGCTCGATCCAAGTTGATTGAGGACTGGAGTAATATGGAGGAATGAGACTTGGGATGACTGGGTAGCGAGACCGTAAGAGGAATCATTAGAGTCGAGTTAGAAATGCATGACATATGACTTGGCGCATGTAATTGACATCATGAAAGTGGTGTAGTTATGATGATTAGATAGTGACTAAATTTCGTACTTATTGTGTGCATCGAAATTGTGGACGTTGGCTTGATAAAATGTTGGTTGTCTTGTTTAAACTTGAAGCATGAATGTGTGTTCCTAATTATTGTGCTCTTTAGGAAGGCTGGGTGAATAGTTGCTTAGTGTAAGTGCTGCTTATTGTGTAGCATAGAACCACTAGACTTGTGTGGTTGAGCTAAGTCTCTAATTCCGTGGTGGAATTATAGTGGTACAGGTAGTGTAAGGATGAGCGATCGACCTAGTAGACGTGGAAGACCTAGAGGTAAAGCTTCTAGCTCGAGGCCACCTGTGGTAGAGAATTCTGGAATGGGTGATGTACTGAGGGCATTGGAACGAATCGGAAACTTGATTGATAGGCAAGCCCAAGATAGAGATGCCGCCATTACTCAAGCTGTTGCGGCTGCCTTAGCTACTGTCAATGCAGCGACTGGTGCTAATGAGAGAAGTGGAATTTATGAAAATACTGGCCAGGGTGTTGGAACTGGTAATGTCAGAACTAATGAGAACAGTGGCCAGGGAATGGAAATAGGTAACACGTTGGGTATTAATATTGTACCTAGAGATATAGGTCAATTAGTGGAGCAGTTTGTGAAGTTAAAGCCACTCTAGTTTAATGGAATTGGTGACCAGAGTTGGCGCCTAGGTGGATAGAAAAGGTCGAAAAGATTTTCGGGGTTTTGAGATGTAATGATGAGGAGAAAGTACTCCTGGCGGTTTACCAGTTAGATGGTACCGCGAATGACTGGTGGAAGGCTACGAAAGACAGAGTATTCCCTGAAGGCACTGCCTTGAATTGGATTGTTTTCACTACGGCCTTCAATGACAAGTATTTCTCGGAGACCGCACGAGAAAGCAAGCTAGTGGAATTTCGGAATCTGCGGCAGGGTAACATGACAGTGGATCAGTATGAAGCTGAATTTGCTAGATTGTCGAGGTATGCGCCACGTTATGTTGAGGACCGCTAGAAAAGGCGCGGAGGTTTCGAGACAGATTACGACCCGAAATTCGTAGTCAGATTGTGACAGTGAACCTGAGAATGTACAAGGAAATCTATGAGCGGGGTCAAATGATAGAACGAGATATGAGAGAAAGAACAGCTGCGTCTGGATCGCGATTTCCTTCGTTTCGAGATAATCGCCAGTTGGGAAAAAGACCCCATGGCTAGCACTAGACGCTTTGTCCCACCCGCAATGAAGAATATTAGTAAGCCACCACATCGGTTCAACTTGAATTGTCGTCTTTGTGGAAGGAGACATGGAAATGGGCCTTGCCCGACTAGAACGGACGCGTGCTTCAAGTGTGGTCAGATGGGCCATCAGATGAGATCTTGCCCCAACCAAGCTCCAATGACCAGGCCTCAAGGGCAACGACCACAGGCAAGACCACCAACTGCAGTACCCCAGAACGAGCAGAACCGACCCCCAGCTCAATGAAGAGTTTATGATGTGGCACGCAGGGAAGCGGAGGAGACGCTTGGCGTGGTCACAGGTACGGTTTATTTGTACGACCAAGCTGCTTATGTGTTGTTTGATCCTGGTACTTCACATTCCTTTATGTCTGCTCAATTTGCTGATTTGGTTAATATGAAGTTGAAACCGTTAAGCGTGTTACTGCATGCTGCTACTCCATTGAAGGATAATGTGCTGGTTTCATTAGGCTGTGAGAACTGTAAGATAGTCATTGGTTGTAGCGAAGAAAATATAGATTTGGCTGAGTTGCCCATGCATGATTTTGATGTGATCATAGGAATGGATTGGTTAGGCAAGCTAGGGTCAGTAGTTGATTGCGGTAGCAAAGTGATCCGTTTTTATCTAGATGGTCGCCCTAGCTTCGAGTTTAAAGGAAGTCGTGGAGGAATTTCTATTCCATTGGTTTCGTCACTTGAAGCGACAAAGTTGTTAGATGAGGGATGCCAAGCTTATTTGGCTGCGGTAGTAGATACGACGGTTGGGGAACCGAAGTTATAAAATATAGTGGTGGTACGTGAATTTTCCAGATGTCTTTCCTCAAGAATTACCTGGGTTACCACCCGAACGGGAGATTGAATTCGTAATTGAGTTAGCTCCTGGGACGGAACCAATCTCGAAGGCACCTTATAGAATGGCGTTATCGGAATTGAAGGAACTAAAGGTGCAAATGCAAGAGTTGCTGGACAAAGGGTTTATTAGGTCGAGTGCCTCGCCCTGGGGAGCCCCAGTGTTATTTGTAAGGAAAAAGGATGGATCCCTGCGGTTGTGTATTGATTATCGACAATTGAACCAAGTAACTGTTAAGAATAAATATCTGTTGCCGAGGATTGATGATCTATTTGACCAATTACATGGGGCTTCGGTATTTTCTAAAATAGACTTGAGAACGGGGTATCATCAGTTGAGGATTAAGAAAGAGGACATTCCAAAAACGGCTTTTAGAACGAAATATTGGCATTATGAGTTTACGGTGATGCCTTTTGGGTTGACTAATGCTCCAGCTGCATTTATGGACTTGATGCATCGAGTGTTTAAGGATTACCTGGATCGCTTTGTTATAGTATTTATTGATGATATTTTAATTTATTCAAGGAGTAATGAGGAACATGAAAGGCATTTGAGAACGGTTCTACAGACCCTGAGGGAACACTCGCTTTATGCAAAATTTAGCAAGTGCGAGTTTTTGCTGAATAAGGTAGCATTTCTTGATCATGTAATATCTGGAGAAGGAATATCCGTGGACCCTGCGAAGATCGAGGCAGTGATTAATTGGCCTAGGCCTACGAAAGTTACCGAAGTTCGAAGTTTTCTAGGATTGGCCGGTTATTATAGACGTTTCGTAGAAAAGTTTTCATCTATAGCTATGGCATTGACGCAGTTAACTAAGAAACTTACGAAGCTTGAATGGACGAACAAATGTGAAAGGAGTTTTCGAGAGCTTAAACATCGGCTGACGACTGCACCTGTGCTTACAATTCCGTCTGGACCCGGAGGCTTTGAGATTTACAGCGATGCTTCCCTAAAAGGATTGGGATGCGTACTTATGCAACACGGAAGGGTAGTAGCGTATGCTTCGCGACAGTTGAGACCCCATGAATTGAACTATCCGACGCGTGACTTAGAGTCTCTGTTACATGGACACGCATTTCACAAAAAATTTCCCGTGTCAGACTCGTGTCCGACACGGATACGCGTTGGACACGCTTGGACGCGGTCGGGACACGCAGTCAACGCGTATCCTAACCGCGTCCGCAGTCAACGCCTAGGACTCGTCTCGGACTCGTCAAAATTCACATGTCCCAGCCAAATTTTTAGACTTCAAAATTCAAATGCAAACAAAGGGCTCCAATGGTTTTTAAGGCCTCTTGGCCCCTTCAGGCCCACATAATTTCTTTCTTCTTCCTTGGGGCTGAGCAGCCAATTTATAGACCATTTTGTCCCAGTTTCACTACTTTTGAGCGATGTGGGACTCTCGGGCTGGTCAGTGGTCAACTGGTCATCATCCTAACTTCCTCTCGTGACCTACTTTTAAGCTGCGTTTCTCTCTCTCTCTCTCTCTCTCTCTCTCTCTCTCTCTCTCTCTCTCTCTCTCTCGGGTTTCTTTCTTTTCCTTGGTGGGTTTCGATTTTGCCCCAGTTTCGCTACTTTTGAGCGATGTGGGTTTTGGTTATGTCGACTTCGCAGAACGCAGAACACTTTCTTAAGTATATGACTAATTCGGTATCAAAAGATGAGCTTCTATAAAACAAGAAACCCACGCACTGGCGTGAACAGTAGCACTTCATTATTTTTTTATTTGGCTCTTTTTGTTCTTTATTTATTTATTTGTGAAATCATAAAAATAATAATTTATCGTGTATATATAAATATATATATATATATATATATATATATATATATATATATATATATAATTTACAACCGTGTCCTAACGTGTCGGAATTCTCTAGTTTTTTAGAACTGCCGTGTCGGTGTATCGTGTCGCGAGTCGTGTCCCGTGTCCGTGTAACATAGCTTGGCGTTAGCTGCGATTGTGTTTGCCTTAAAAATTTGGAGGCATTACTTATGTGGCGAAATGTTTCAAATTTTCACGGACCATCAAAGTTTGAAGTACTTATTCTCTCAGAAGGAATTGAATATGAGGCATCGTCGATGGATGGAATTACTTAAGGATTATGATTGCGATATTTTGTATCACCCTAGGAAGGCGAATAGAGTTGCTGACGTACTTAGTCGGAAGTCTAGTATCGCACACTTGTTGGTTAAAGGATGGTCAATATTTGAAGGATTGAGGGACTCCGAGTTTAAGTTGGAAATGAGCCGACTGTCGAGTTTGGTAGTGACCTTGAGGATCGAACCAGAAATTGAAGAGGAGATAAAAACCTTACAGTCTACCGACCCAAAGATTCAAGAAATTCTTGAGATGGAAGCAGCGAAGAAGAGAGCTGAATTCCAGGTATCTGAGGACAGAAGTTTGAAGTTTCGCGGACGTCTTTGTGTTCCTAATGACGAAATGCTTAAAGAAAGAATTCTATCCGAGGCTCACCGAAGTAATTATAGCATCCATCCAGGTAGCACGAAAATGTACCAGAACTTACGCCAACACTATTGGTAGAACGAAATGAAAGTGGATGTGGCTAAGTACGTAGCAAAGTGTTTGACATGCTAACAAGTAAAAGCTCAGCACTGCAAGCCTAGTGGATTGTTACAATCATTGGGGATTCCGGAATGAAAATGGAAGCACGTGACTATGACGAAGCCAGAGAGGACATGATTCGATCTGGGTAGTAGTGGACATATTGATCAAGTCTGCACATTTTATTCTGGTAAGAAAGGACTTTGCGATAGATAAGTACGCCGAATTATATATGCGTCACATTATGCGACTGCATCGAGTACCTATAACAATTACGTCGGACTGAGATCGTAAGTTTACAGCGAATTTCTGGAAGAGTCTACAAGATGCTCTAGGAACCATATTACAGTTTAGTATGGCATATCACCCCCAAATAGATGGACAGTTAGAGAGGACAATTTAGACGCTTGAGGATATGTTGCGAGCATGCGTTATAGATTTTAAAGGTGGATGGGAGGACCATTTGCACTTAGTAGAGTTCGCTTATAACAACAGTTTTCAGCAAAGTATTGGAATGGCTCCTTTTGAAGCACTCTATGGTAGAGCCTGCAGGACTCCTTTATGCTGGGATGAAGTGGGGGAAAGGAGCATGACAGGTCCCAAATTGATAGAACGGTCAGTGGAGGCGGTGAAGGTGATCAGAGACAGATTAAAAACAGCACAAAGATGCCAGAAGAGTTATGCCGACAAGCGACTTAAACCCTTAGAGTTTCAAGTTGGTGATCACGTTTTTCTCAAGGTGTCGCCCATGCGGGGCTTATCTCGTTTCGGAAAAAAAGGGAAGTTGAGTCCGAGATATATGGCCTCATTCGAGAATTTGGAACGGATTGGAACTTGGCATATAGACTTGCCTTGCCGCCTCCTTTGTCTCAAGTACATAACGTTTTCCACGTATCAATGCTGAGGAAGTACGAGTACCCGACACACGTGTTGGATTACGAAACTATTGAGGTTGACGACAGAGTGTCCTATGTGGAAAAGCCAGTCAAGATCGAAGATAAAAAAGAGCAAGTTTTGAGGAACAAGACGATACCATTGGTCAAAGTAGTTTGGGAGCACCACGGAACCGAAGGCACTACATGGGAAAGTGAGGAAACGATGAGGCGTCATTACCCCCCACTTGTTTGAGTAACTGGGTTTATTGTAAATTTCGAGGACGAAATTTTTGTAAGTGAGGAAGAGTTGTGACATCCTGGTTTTCTTTTTATTTCGAGACTTATCACGGAGAATGTATCTAATGATGTAATTCAGTCTTATCTCGCTCGGATCTGATCAATCACGAGTTAACTGACCATAAAGGGAAAGACTATCGCAAGACAAGGTACGTGGACCTAGGGAACTCAAATAGGAAATGACGCTTTGGCCATAAGGATTGACGAGGGAGTATTTAGAACCATTAAGGGCCGATCTAAGAACGATTAAGGAAAGTATTGCGAGCGTTATACGATTGGGACGCGGGTGATACCGTTTAACCAATGTATAATTTGCAAAAATTCTCCTAAATAGAACGATGACAATCGAGACCGTCAGAGCTAGTAATAGGCCCTCGCAATTACACGACAACCAAAGTCGCCATGAACTGTCGAGTCCTAAGTGTGATGAAAATCACAGAGTCGATACGCGTAACGTCTACAAATGCCGCCCGTCAGTTCGAGATAGCCTGAAATTTCATTCGATAGAGAAAAGACCCAGAGATGAGTCTCAAAATTGGGATTGTGAATTCCAACATTTTATTTGATTGGACGTCGCCTCATCGAAAGAAATTTTGAATCGGAAAAATGACGTTTCGGGCGACGAGGGCGAAGTTACCATTTTGTCCCTCGAGTTTTGGCTTTTTCTTAATAAATGGATGTTGACACCTGATTTGTAATCATCTTTTATTTTGATTTTATTTTTTAAAATTAATTAAAAACAGCAAAAAAAAAAGTCATAAAATTACAAAATCAACTTTGGAAGCAACCTTAGGAACCAATTTTGAACAAAAAATATTTTTCGTAATTTTTAATATTTTTTTCAAATTTATTTAATTATAAAATACCCAAAAAATCAGAAAAATACCATTCGTGGTCAGAAAAATGCACAAAAATAGTCAATAATTTTATTTTAATTCCCTCTTCAAGTTGGTCTCGTTAAATCTTGAAAATTCGACTCGGGTAACTATGTTACTTCACAAACGTAAACCCGAATCGA
Organism: Rhodomyrtus psidioides; assembly: GCA_021437785.1. Lineage (NCBI taxonomy): Eukaryota > Viridiplantae > Streptophyta > Magnoliopsida > Myrtales > Myrtaceae > Rhodomyrtus > Rhodomyrtus psidioides. Next base: position 922,026 of record JAILYB010000121.1, read on the forward strand.
GCATAAAAATTTCTCTTTGAGTCGTTTAATTCTCAATTTCCACTTTTCATGAGCCATGACATTTTGATTTAGAACCCTGAAGCGAGATTGTGCCGATTTACCCTTCAATTTGATCAATTTTGACAAAAAAGAACTTAATTGCACAAATTTCTTTGCGATTTAGTTCCCGATTTCGCGAATCTTAAAATTAAATTCTCTCTGGAGACACCCATGAAAATCAAACAACTATACCCTATATTTTTCATCATGCTGAATCATTGGTGGCCTCAATTTGAACTTATTTGATCGTTTGAACCTCCGATTTGGCGAAAATCATTTTCGGATCCTAGGCACGATTTGGGGTTTTCATTAAATTCCAATTTAATTACTCGCGAAAATACCCATTCTAGATGGAAAACATGTCGAGGACACCGATTTTGGCATTAATTTCATGAAAAATGGTCAATTAGAGGTTTAATTAGGTGAAAATTGGCGGCCGGATTGGTCGGGTCGGGTCCGACCCGACCCGTTCGGGTCTGCACCTCCATCTGCTTTTCACGTACAGAATGCAGGGAACAGAGAAGCAGAGGACGAGCGGCAGAGATGGAGGGAGCGTTGTGCGACAGGGACCCAGAGCACGGCCATCTTTTTCAGACAACGTTGAAGACGTGATCGTCCTCTCGGATCGTCAAGGGTCGGCCATTAGAGAGAGGAAAGGGGGAGTTTTTTCGGATCCACAAAAAAAAATCGAGAGGGAGAGAGAGCGGGCCGAGCGAAAGAGAGAGCAGAGAGGGAGGAACGACTGCCCAGACATCCTTCAAGCTTCAGAAGGCTCGAGGTATCGTTGCCGAAGCCCGGAGTCGCCGGTAACTCTCGGCCGAGGTCGGTGCCCTACCCTTGTTTTACACTCTGTTTTTTTTTTTCATCACTGTGAGTTTTGGTCCGGGTTAGCTTCCGACGAAAACGAGCCAAACCGAATACATGCCAACGTTAGTTTAAGTCTCTATAATGATGTTTGGGTGTTAGTTTGCTTTGGTTTAATCCGGATTCCTTCGTTTCCCGTTCGAGTGTTAATTTTTCCGATGCACGTCAACTGTTCGATGAAATGACTTGAGTGTATTTTTGGTTTCTTGGCACTCGGCCATGCCTTTTTTCGAGCGTTTTTCGTGCGAATCTGGTTGTAAAACTCCGATAGAATCGACTCTAAGCATCCTGTGATGTCTATTTTGCATTGAATGGTGTCGAAAATGGTGGTCGAAGCTTCCCGGGGGACACCCGAGCCGAGGACTCGGTCCGGCGGAAGAGGCGATCGTCGAGCCCTAACCGGCCTCAGGTAAGCTTCTAAACCTTGTTAGGATATTCTGTGAACGACTGAGATCGAGTTGGGAACAAAAAAAAAAATTCGGAAAACACCTCGCCGAAACCGAATCTGTGGGGGCTCGGTTCGCCGGGTTCCGGTGTGTTTTTTGGACGTAAATGTGACGTATGTTGATGTGGGTTGCTTAAGGAGTCGAACGCCACAAAACGAGTGAAAAATGTGAAGATTTGGCACCGGTTTCGATTTTCCGGCGGTATTTTCGGCGACTTCGCCGGAATTGTCACTGTTCTGGCAAGGCGCCGGTTGTCTTCTCCGACGGGGGGAAGCTGGTCAAAGGGTCAAAGACTGATGTGGCATGCCACGTAGGCGGCCACGTCCCACGTTCAAAAATAAAAAAAAAATCTAGATCAGACGGCCGTGGGTGTGCCACGTGTCGCGATCCGGTATTTTCAAAATTAAATAAATTATTCTTATATTAATAAATAGATTTTCAGAAAAAAAAAAACGATTTGATCCGACGGCTATTATTTCGCCAAGTGGTGATCTGTGGGTCGGCCGATCGTGCTCAAGATCGGACGTACCAGAATCCGCCACATGGCACAATATGGACCGACGAATGGGGTTTAATTTTCGGAAACTATAAAAAAAAATGGTTCTGATCGAACGGCCAGTATTTCGCCACGTGGCGCGTCCTGGACCGTCCGACTAGGGTTTTCGGATAATAATTAAAAAATAAAAAATAAAATCTTTAAAAAAAAATCCTTTTAAAAATAAAAAACGGCGTCGTTTAGACCGGCACCGACCCGTAGAGTCGGGCCGGGCGCCCGCGAGGCATGGACCGGGTCTGACCTGGCCAGGAAAACATTTTTTAAATTTAAAAAAATCAGAAAATAAAAAAAAATTAATAAAAATTCAAAAATTAACAAAAAATAGAAAAATCATAAAATATTAAAAAAAATCAAAGAAATTCAGAAAAATCCCAAAAAATTCCAGAAAGTAGGAAATGGTCACAATCAACTGGCCATGACCTATTTTGGGTCTTTCGAACCCCTATTCTTTCCAAAATGACGATTTTGCCCTTTAGGCAAATCGTCTCCCAAAAAACTGCATAAATTCTGAAAACTCCAGAAAAATTCCAGAAAATAGGAAATGGCCACAATCAACTGGCCATTACCTATTTTGGGTCTTCCAAACCCTAATCTTTCCAAAATGACGAGTTTGCCCCTTTTGGCAAATCGTCTTCCCAAAAAATTGAAGAATTCCAGAAAATTTTCAAAAATAAGAAATGGCCACAATCAACTGGCCATGACCTATTTTGAGTATTCCAAACCCTAATCTTTCCAAAATGACTATTTTGCCCTTTTGGCAAATCGTCTTCCCAAAAAAATTGAAGAATTCTAGAAAATTCCAAAAAAATCCCAGAAAATAAGAAGCGGCCACAATCTATTGGCCATGACCTATTTTTGGTCTTTCAAATCCCGATCCTTTCAAAAATGATGATTTCGCCCTTTTGCCAGATCGTTCCTCAAGAAATCCTAAAAATTCCAAAAAAAATCCAGAAAATGGGAAATGACCACAACCAACTAGTCAAGACCTATCTTTGGTCTTTCGAATCCCGAACTTTTCAAAAACGATGATTTTTCCCTTTAGGCATATCATTTCTTGAGAAATTCTGAAAAATTCAAGAAGTTTCTCAAAAATAGGAAATGGCCACAATCAACAGGCCATGACCTATTTTGTTTAATTCAACACCCAAACCTTCCAAAAAATGACGATTTCACCCTTCGGGCGAATCGTCCCCAAATCTTCCAGTCTACCCTTGGTCCTAAATCACACCTTCCCTAAACCCTTAAGGCTATACTATGAGGATATTGATTTGAATTGATGTGCATTGATGTGATTCTTTTATGTACATGATTGCGCCCTCCTTATATTGACTGTGATTTGATAGGACTAGTCTTCCAATCTGCATGAAACCTTAAATCAGACTTACCTCACCCAAAATTGCGCTTGCATGAAATCTTAGTCAGGAAAATCACTCGCGTTAGGTACCGAAAGGGCATTGGTAATGACACCAACGTAACCAAGTCCCCGACCCCAAAATCTATGATTCCGCAGAACTGATCGATCTCTCCCAATCGATTAGTGAGGTTTCCGGTCCACCTTCCAATAAGGACCGGTGGCGACTCCAAATGCATACACATATAGCACATGCCACCACAACCACACCAAGGTCGAAAGCGTTCGGCTCTTATCGTCGAAAACCCCGTAAAAATTTACTCCCGTCGCGATTTGGTATGGGCCTGGGAGGGCCAGCGCCGCTCGAGGCCCGCTATCCACATTTCAGAGTGGGGCTCGATCGGCAATCCATTAGCCCGTTACCGAAAAAAAAAAACGGGCCGCGACAATGGACAAGGGCTTTTTGGACATTCACCCCCCCAAGGCTGGCGAAAATTTGAAGGATTATTGGCCATTGGATGAGCTAAATTATTACCCTAAGGACAAGTGTCAAAGGATGGGTAAGTGGCATTAATGAATTAACCTTTTTACCTACCATTCTTCTTGGTTTGACTATCAAATTGAGTGTGGACTTCTTCTTTCTCCTTCCTCAGCCGAAGACCCCATCTCACGTTGCCATCTTCTTCTTCTTTTTCTCTTCCTTTCCTTCGGCAGAGAACCAGCCGCCCGACTGCTCCTGCCAGCTCGCTTCGCCGCCGTCGACGGCCACTTCCGGTGACCACCTGACCTCGCGCCAACCACATCACCTAGCCCAACCTCTTGCCGACCATCTCCAAGTGGAAGCTCAGCGTTTGGCAACCTGTGGAGCTCTGGCCAGCCATTCTCCCAAGGGTCGACGATTTTCATCGCAGCTGGAGGTAGGTCGTCGTTTGACCTCCGTAGGACTTCATTTTGCCTTAATCTTTCGGCCAATTTTTGTAGACATCTAGGGCACACGTATATGGAGTTGTGTAAAAATTTGAGCCAAGTTTGATGGAGTTTTGATACCAATTGATGCTGTGCTTGAAGAACAGTTTCTGACCGGCGGTGGGACTTGAGGAACCGGGGCTGTTCGTGGACTTTTCAACGTCGCCTTGCCCTCAAATTTTCGATGAGACTCCCTAACACCTAGGACTAGTTGTTAGTAAGTGAATTGAGTGAAGAATTGAGGTTAATTGATGGATTGTGGGCTGTTTGATCAGGTTTGGAACAGAACCGAAAATGCCCTGTTTCGATTCTGTTCAAACCGTGATCCTAGGGGCCGTTAGGGGTGTCGCCAAGCTCTAAATTCGTCGTTGGGGCGTGCTAGAATGTTCATTAAAATGTTATAAAGGTTTATGCTCCGTGGTTTGACGATTGGACGAAGAAAATTGATGAAATTGATTGGATTTCCCTAGGTTATACGACTGCCCTGTTTTGGACCTTCAAAGCCGAACTCTTACTGTGCTAGAGAGGAAGATTTTGTTGATTTAAGCCTAAGGTAAGCAGTCTCTAACCTTTGGCGAGGAGGATAAGCCTCGACTAGATGAATTGGTCTTGATTGGAATGAATTTTCATGAGTAAATGTGTGGTTGTTCGATGTTTGTTATGGTGAACCGATGACTGTTCGAATGCTTGTTAAGTGCTTATGCCTTATGACGATGCCACTTTAGGAGTAATGAAATTGATTGTCTCGCGTGCCGTAGACACTTAGTCCTTGTATGGGCTTATATTCGATCATGAAGTCTGAATTGAAATGATAGCTGGCATGCTTGGAAACTCATGGGGTCCTGAGGCGTTGAGACGCCGGACGAGATTTATGTGTGTTGACACAAAGCCGGAATGGCATGGAAAACCTGATGCGTTTAACGCGGGTTTGTCAATTTAATGATCTGAGGCGTAGTGACGCGGATCAAGCCTGAGGCGTAGTGACGCGGGCGTGAATCAAGAGAGATTCTAATGGGCGGAATGCATGGCTTAATCTAGTGATTCATGCTGGGCTTGATTGATGTTATAAGACTTGATTGCTTGATTGTCAATCACTCGTGTTTTCATGCTAAGTTATGATTGATGAGCACTTTGCATTGTTGAGTGCGTGTTCTTGTTCTTTATTTGCATTCATCTAGGCATACTATTGGCCTGACCTAGGGTTAGGACTTTTTACTGAGATGTGAATCTCATCCCGTCATGAGACCTTACTTTTCAGACCTTAAGCCTTGAGTATGCTTCCGACACGCTTAGGCGATCTTAAGGAGATGACTGCTTATTTTGATGAGTTTCCTGACGGTCGGGGTACCGTATTTGTGAGGAAGTGTATAGTTGTGTGGGTCGATGAGGGAGGCAAAGACTGGAAACCACATAGGTTCGAGGCCTGGTTCCGTAGGGTAGGTGATGTCACTACCGGTCCGTTGAAGTCCACGGAGGTGCCTCGAAGAGTCGTTCCGAGCTGGTGCCATCCCACCCGGGATTCTGTAGAAGTAAAGGTGTCTGTTGCGGGTTCGAGGAATGTGCCAGAGAAGACCCCGTCTAAGGAGGACACGGTGGAGGTGATTGTGATAGAGGCCTCAGAGGATGAGCTGGAGGATGACGAGATGGACGACACCGTAGATGTACGCTCCGTGACCTTTTCGGACTACAAGCCTACCGAGGATGCAGATGCGACTGATGGGTCTAGTGGTTCGACTTAGGGGTTTCCAGCCTTTGCTTATTCGTCTTTTGGGTGTTACCCTAGTTGGTCTGTAACCGTTTGGGGATTTAGGTACAGTGGCATTTTTGGTTAAGTCCCGACCAACCCAACCATCAGCAGTTTTAGTAGTTTTACTCTTTGTATGAACCTTTGAAATGTTTTTAGTTATTTTATGATCTCGTTATCCATGTTCCCATTATTTGTGTACGGAGGAGTTTTCCTTTCGTTTCCGTTTGCTTGATTACTCATGCATATCGTGCTATGTGAATCCTGGGAACCAAGAGAACGACTTAGGAGGTCGCGCTTGAGCGATATAGTGAGCGGGGCGTGACACTAAGTTGACGTGGATTCTGAACTTAAAAAAAATAGATTATAAAATTTACTAACAACTAATTTTTTAAATATTTTTTTAAATATTAAATTTAAAAATAATCTTTAAAATTAAACAAATGGGGAAATTTAAAAAATTCAAAAATTGGTGGAAATTATAAGTAAAAAAAAAATAAAAAATGTTCAAAAACATTTTAAAGAACTTTTAAAAAAAGAATTTCTCGCCACCTGATTGTTTTCGAGAATAGAAATTTTATGTAGTTACCAAACACGTACTGATTCTTTAAAAATCATACATAGAGAATATAATCAGAAAATATTATTCTAATCAGAATTACTTTTTTAGATTATAATCGTTGTAAAATAGGTCCTTAGTGCGTTTAGTTTTAGGTCTCCAAAGCCCTTTGGCAAGCTTTTCTAGGACTTGCTTGCCCAAATTCTGCCTTGACAAAGCTGAAAGCTCAAGGCAATTATGTCCATCTCCTCAAGATTTTCAAGCATTGCGTTTCTTTTTCGAGATTTTCAAGTTTTCAACTATCCGCCAAAGAAATGAATTTTCGCGGGTCTCTTATGGCACCCAATTGTGCACTCCTCCTCTTGAATTTACTTGGTTGTCGTAAAAACTAAGAATAGCTATTGGTGCTTGAATTTGCTTACTCAGGAATTTGTAGGGGTTAAAACCGATATGATGCGGCAAGGGAAGGGGATAGCCGTCCTTAGGGGTGTCAAAAAGCGTGAATCGGCCCGACCCGACCCAATTCGAAAGTTGACTCTAATTTTCAAACCTTTCGGACCACCTTGGTACTGTTTAGCATTCGGGTCGAGTCGGGTCGAGTTGGGCCGGCACGGTTCCGGCTTTTCTTTTTTCATCCACGTTTTATTTTTATTTTTATTTTTTATACTCTTTCATTTGATGACATATCAAGTAATTTTGATTCAAAATAAATAAATAAATAAGAAGTGAACCCGACCCAAAGAAGGTTCGGACCATGCACTGTTCAGTTCGGGCCAGCTCGGGTCGGGCCGAGACCCGGCCCGTTGACACTCCTAGTCTTCCTTTGCTTTTATGTGCACCATCAGTCGCAATAAATGAAAGGACGTGCAGGACCACTATTGTCAAAGTACAAAACATAAGGACTAAATTGCCATTACCAGAACTTACGTATTAAAAGTAGTCAACCCAAAAAAAGAAGGGGAAAAGAAAAGAAAAGATGCACAATAACTTTTTCCAAAAGCGTAAAAGGTTTTTGGCAGTAGTTCAAATCTCCCAACTGGTGACGAGCGAATATTCGTGAGCAAAACACGGGGCATCGATTGGGGGCACCTCAGGGTGAGTATTGATGAAGAAAATGGTGAGGATTTGCTTACGTAACCGATGGTTACCCAACAAAATCTTCAACTTTAGCATTTATTTCAATTATATCCAAAATCTTTTTTCTTCTCATAAAAAATCCCAAAAGTTTATTTTTTCCCTAATTCTACCAGGTGATACTAAAAAAACCCAATAACTTTAGCATTTGTTTCAATTATATCAAAAACTTTTTTTTTATCTCATGAAAAACCCTAAACTTTTACTCTCTTTTTTCTCTATTTTACTATCGTCAGCCTTCCGTCCATAATAACCGTCAATTAATCCTACATAGCTTGAATTTTCTCGAGAACTTATCACTGAATCTTCAAAATTCGGAAGCAACAAGTTTCACAAACGAGGAGATTTGAGATTGTTCACCCAAATAATCATATCTCCATGTTAGCTGTTTTTTGGGTTGTTGGGTAGTTGGGACAATACGAAAAGTGGCGTCTTAATTGGCTCTATATCTCTCAACCATATATAGGGAAAGTAGACAATAGAAGAAAAGTAAGAGATTTTTTTTTTCATGTCACCTTTGTTGAGATGTAATTCATTAACAATGTATAAATGACATATAGGATTAACTAATGATGATTATAAATGGAAGGCTAACATAGTAGAATTTGGACAAAAATAAAAGTTGGAGATTTTTTATTAGAAAAATAGTTTTGGATATTATTACGACATATGCTAAAGTTGGGGCTTTTAGATATTAGGTTGGTAGAATTGGGATAAAAATAAAATTTGAGGATCTTTTTAGGTATTATGACGGTAAAATTGAGACAAAGTAAAAATTAAAGATTTTTAATAAGACAAAAAAAAATTAGATATAATTGAGACATAATCTAAAGTTGAAGGTTTTTTTGAGTATTGAATCCATAACTGATCCCATCTGGCCCATAACTGTTTTGAGTTCCCACGTAATTTTAGAGAGATTGGTCATTACAAAATGAGCATGACATTGCAATGTTGACATATTAAATGACGTGGAAATATGCAACATGCGAAAATGATATGACTAGAATGCATGACATGGCAAAGAATGTAATTACCATGTGTGCAACATACGAAATGCACGCAAAAATCATATGCTTGGGCTGTATGCATGGCACATAGCATACAGCCACACACGGTGGCTTGCAAATAATATAGAATCAGACAAAAAAAAAATTATATGTATGGACTAAACTATACGATATGCATGTAAATATGGTACTTTTGATGAAATTTGTGATTATGGACTAAAGCAATTAGATGCCCTAAATGAAGATCATTCTAAACCGTCTAGGAAATAGTATAAACTAAATCCCAATTCTTTTTTTAGAGAATCTTATACCTGATTCTAATTTTTGTTTTAAAATATGCAAGTCTATCTATATGCGAATGCAATCTTGTACGTAGATTAGTAATTCAACCTAGTACTAGAGGAACTGTTGATTCGCATAATTGGTTATTTAAAAATGTACTCTAAATCTATTACATGGGAGCTTTAGAAAATCCTATCTTTCTCTATGCAATCATTCCTTTGAGATAAGATTCCTACAAAAACCTTTTATCTTACTAATGCAATAGACTTTCTGCCGCAACTGTCTTGCCTTGTACAGAAGCTAAATTAAGGTTGCATACTTCACATCTATGTTGCACGGACACGCGACGCGACACGACACGACACGACACGCCGACACGTGATTTCTTAAAAATAGAGAATTCTGACATGCTGTGACAGGTTGTATATTATATATATATAATGATTTTTATGATTTCAATAATAATAAAAAATAATAAATACAAAGCCAAAGAGCAACATCATGCAGCTGTCAATATATAGTTTTTTTCGTGCCCTTGCAACATAGGTTGGTGCTTCCAGTAATCATACTTCTGCTTACGTTTTTGCCTTCAATTTTTTTTTTCATTTTCTGAGATTGCCCCTGGGACACGCGAGTCCCAACGTGTCCCAATCATTGACCGCGTGTCGAAATCTCGAACACACGTTGACTGCGTGTCCGACACGCAAAAAACTTTCAAAAGCATGTGTCAGTGCAACATGGCTTCACATTACTACCATGTATCAACACAAACGGCATCCGTCGATAAATTCGGGGAATATTGATAGGTGCTGATTGACAAGGTGCTTAAAGCCGAGATTACACCTAACAATGAGGTCCTATGGACCCCTTCCTATCCCTTGAACTCCAGGGGAAAATGTGGATTCGAGTGGGCGAACATGAATCCAATTTGAGATTCTTCGCTCTCTTTCTTCTGGAGCGAAATTCTTAAAAAAGAGAGTAATGTCAAATTGATCTATGGTGGAGATGAGCTCGATATTGGAACTGGAGGCTTCTTGAGGCTTGGTCGTAATGAGAAATCAAGTGAGAAAAGCCACTAGAGATAAATATGTGCTTTCAAGAAGGATGATATAAGAATCCCCCTTGTTGGTAATCTTTTCTTGCTCCTAATATTTTTTTTGGTAAGTTTTTGCTCCCAATAATTTACGTGTCGATAAAACATAAAATGCAATAATCCATGCAAACATGGGAGGGAAGAATTACCAAAAAAAAATGATAAATTTATTGCATTTGTGTCACATCAGTCATTTCGGTCAATTTTGGCTGGCCGGTGATGGTGTGGACTTTTTTAAATAATATTCAATAATATTTTGAATTTTTATAATTATTTTTTTCTTATTTCTTTTCTTTTCTTTTTTGTGGTTTTTCTTTTTGTCCCCTACTTGGGGTTGACGAGGGCGTCCTGGCCCCAAGTAGTGAAAGAAAAGGAAAAAATATAAAATATAAAATATTCGATTAATTATTAAAATTTTCTATAAAAAAAAAACCCCTATTATCGCCCGTAATACCATCAACACATGTTGGTCAAAATTGGCCTGAAGAAATGAAATAGTAAAAATGCAAAAAATTTAAATTGAGTTGGTAAAAAAAATTAATTTATGATTGAATTGGCACAATTATAATAGATTTAAGATTTTTTCTGATAATTTTCCCCACACATGCGAGATACATTGGATGACAACTCTCTAGTTATTGCACTCTAGAAGTAGAGAAAATTGGTTAATTGTCCAGATGTGACATGAAACCTGCTTTTTCATAGATAAACTAATTTTGATTTTTTTTTGTTAATATCACGAAAAACCCTAAATTGGTATATCTGTGATAATCTACCCCATATTATTTTTTTACCACAAAAAATCCCAAGAGGTACATTTGTGAGAAATTTAACTCAAACTGGCACACTTGTGATAAATTACTTTCCGTTAGTTTTCATTAAATCTAACTATCAAATTGTTAATTTGGATGGCATGTGGCAGCTTGTGGGTTTACCAGTTTCAGATTTTTACTAACTGCTTATCACATGTTTATCAATCTAAGATTTTTGGTGGCATTAATCTGATTTAACGGAGAGTAAATTTGTCATGAATGTACTAACTTGAGATTTTTCTTGGTAAAAAATTAGTTATTGTAAATTTATCTCAAAAGTACCAATTTAAGATTTATAATGGTAAAAAAATAATTTTGGATAAATTTATCATAAATGTATCGGTTTGGGATTTTTTATGGTAAAAAATGGTTTAAGATAAATTTGTCATAGGTATATCAGTTTGGGGTTTTCCATAGTATTAATTTCTTTTTCTTTTTATTTTTCTTTTTCTTTTTCTTTTTGTAATTTTTGGAAAATATGGCATTTAATTGCTTCATGTCCATATCTCTTTCCGCAAAAACAACACAATTATAATGTTCTATTGAGTTGCTATGATCGTGGACATCAGCTAATGACACTTAAGGGAGTCTTATATCACAGCTTTGTTATCGAGTGTTTTAAGGATAATCTCAAGTGAGAGGCGGTGCAAACAGCAAACTTTCTTTATCTAAGAATGCGACTTCTCGCAATGAAATTCTCATATTAACTTAGTGAATTGCGAGTATTACATAGAAATCTCTTTTTGTTTGGTTCGCAACTGCTAATATAATTGTCGCACAATAGATGATAAAGCAAAGTCATGGATTAGCTTTTGGATTCGCAAAATATATATGTTTTTCATTTGGGTACCGTCGTATTTCGGTTCGTAACTCTTTTAATACCTTAACCAATTCGTTGTTTTTTGCTCTCTTTTCAGGAACCTCTGAAGTCCTCTTGTGTTCCGGGACTGGGAAGTTCCTATCTTCATCGACGGCGAATCTGCGAGGAAGAGAAGGAAGAAGAGAGGTCAGTCCAATCGAACGTGATTTTGTTTTTGGTTGTGAATTGTGCTCGCCGTCGTCTCAGTCTTGAGTCCCATGTTCAGTTCGATCTCTAAAACCCTACTTGGCCGCCCGCTGTTCTTGCCCATCGCTCTCAGATTAATCTCCACCGCCACCTCGAATCGACCACCCTCTTTCGCATTCTCTTATCTCGTGAATTCATGTGGGTTGTCCCCGGAATCGGCGTTGTTCGTTTCCAACCGCGTCGTCTTTGAAACCTCGGCGAGACCCGAAGCGGTCATTGATGCCTTGAAGAGCCATGGTTTCTCTCAATCCCAGATTTCGGGTATCATTAGGAAGTGGCCTGGGCTGATTTTGGCGAATCCTGAGAGGACCCTCTTGCCCAAATTGAACTATCTGCGCTCTGTCGGCTTTTCCGGCTCTGGCCTGGCGAGAATAATCACTGCTGGTCCCTACTTGTTGCATAGGAGCTTAGAGAAGCACCTCATCCCCAATTTCGGGAGGCTTCGGGACTTTCTTGGGTGCGATAAGAATGCGGTTACAGCTATTAGACGCAGTCCGAGAATATTGGTACAAGGTTTCGAGGCTACAGTTGGTCCTTTTGTCAAGATTTTGAGAGATAATGGATTGCGTGAATCAAGCATTTTGTGGCTGGTTAAGCGTCAGTCTACGATGATGATACAGTGGTCCGATCACCTCGAGGAAATTGTGATGAAAACCAAGGGGATGGGCTTTGATGATCCTTCTGCGGCAAAGTTTGCTGTGGCTATTTCAGCAGTCGTGGGGATGACCGAATCGACTTGGGAGAGGAAAATTGATGCTTATAGCCGGTGGGGTTGGTCTAGAGATGATGCCATGAGAGCTTTTGTGAAGAGTCCTTGGTGCATGTTGTTGTCCGAAGAAAAAATAATGGCACTGATGGGATTCTTTGTCAAGGAAATGGGGTTTGAATCTTCATTTCTTCTGCGACATCCTAGGTTAATGTCGCTGAGTTTAGAAAAACGGATTCGTCCTCGATGTTTGTTTTTTAAACATCTGTCGTCGCATGGTTTGATGAAGACGAAGATGGCCTTGACTACCTTGTTGACGATTTCGGAAGAAGATTTCCTCGAGAAGTTTGTGACCCCTCATCTCGAGGACGCTCCGGAATTGCTGGATATATATGGGGAGAAGCAGCATATGGCAACTAGGACACTGGTTCCATGAAATGGCACAGGGTACCAGATAATTCGTTCGTCCCTCTTTCATTTAAGGTTGTCATTCTGTTTATTTTGTGTCTCGAAATTTGGCTGTTGACTCTTTTGAAAAATGTTGTGTATCGATGGAGAACAGCTGCCTACCATTTTTCTTGTGCAACCATGGGAGAATGTCCGTTATTTCGTACTCTTCCTTTTGAGTTGGTTCTTTATTCGTAGGCTTGCTGTATACCTTGCCTTGAGGTTTAATGTTCGTTTGAAAGCATGGCCTATATGATCCCTGATTTTAGGCTTAATAAGATCAAAAAGTTCAGTCGGTCATCTATGCAGGTTCATTCTGTAATTGCCTGAAATTTTTCCTAATTGAGAAGCTCGAGGAAAGTTCCAGAAGGAATGAGGAAACCGTATATCCAAGGTGTGGAAGTCTGAATCTTCTGATACACAGCACCCTTTTGGGTAACATGTTAAATTTTGTGTGCTTTGTAGCAACTGTTGTGACTCTAAGTGGGCATTGGTGTTCTGCATGATTGTTGTAAAGCAAAGATAAGACTGTAAGTTCGCTCTGGCTAACCCCTTCTTCACCGCCCACCATTTTCTTCGATTTGGCACTTAAGTTCGCTCTCACCATGTATATATTTCTGCCGAGCAGTTGATTGGAGGATCACCCTGGTTCCTCGGAGGTTTCTGATTGAAGGATTACCCGGGTTCCTTGGAGGTTTCAGACTATTAGTAACAGTGGGTACTGCTGAGCACGTCCTGTTTTGTGATCATGTCTCTTGAAGATCGAATATATTAGCTACTGCAGAGAGGTGTTTGAGGTTCCTCAAGCTTCTCAACCGAAAGCTTCCTAATGCGGGACTTCGTTTGCTACGGTTCAACCCTAATATCTCGGACTCAGTGCCGAGACAGAGGTGTGCTCGATGATGCTATGGACCAATTGAAGTCGCCAGCATTAATCCTTTTGGATGCGTGCTTGTCTTTGTGGGAGATGCTATAAGAGAAGTGCTACACCATAAGTTGCTGCAACTGATTTCTCCATCTTGTGAGGGAGCTGATTTACCCGGCCACCGTTGAAGCTTGTGCAGAAAATTTTGGTACATTGGCTTTTGGACCATGTAGTAGTTTCGAATGTCTTCACTTTGACATGGCCATCACCACGGGTAATATATTTTTACGTGATGACAAGTAATTTTAGTTTAGCAGAGGGAAAAATTTCAACAGAAATCAAAATGTGGTATGTCGACATGAACTGAAATGGAAATTTGAGGTTTAATTTTTCTTGTCGGAGTTTGGATGGAGTGACTCTCAAACACTAGTTTTACAATATCTTTGGCTTCCCTACACTAACTGAATAACTTCATCGTATGGTATGATCAGTGTCGACCTCATCGGGGATTTATAGGCATCATGCCCTAAAAATCCTCCGACTCTAGCTTTGCCTCATAAAAAATCCCAATATTTCGGTCCAATCTCAAATGTACCCTAGAGCCTTTTTCTTTTGGTCCCATAAAAAACCCTCAACTTACGGTTTTCTCCTAGTTCTCCATAAAAAATTTTGTCCTAGGAAATACTCTTGACTTTAGGTCTTGTACCAATTTTATCGTCTAATCTCAATTTTATCTTAAAATTTTTACATGGGCAGAAGGACACCTCAAGTGTCAAAAGTTTGTGTACGACACCCACTTTGGTGTCAAAATTTTTCGCCGGCTCACTTAAGTGCCAAATCGAAGAAAAAACGATCACTTTAGTGCCAACGGCGAGAGATTTTGGTCAAAATATTTACTTGGCATTTGTATAGAAATCAATTTGGTGACATGACAATCTTAAATCGAACAATTTAGTGACACGAAATTTTTAATTAAAAAATCAAGTCTATGTGTGTACTTCGAACGGTTTCCCTCGGTTGACTTGGCTGGACATGCCTTAGGGGTAAGAACAGTAGGAGTGCCACAACTTTTGCGTAGGGATCACTTGAGTGCCATAACTTTTTTTTGGATCACCTGAGTACCACAACTTTTAAATATGGACTGCTTGAGTTCCATCAACGATTTGGGTGACCGGAAAATCCTACGTGGCATTAAAATAATGTAAAACCAGCCTATGTGGCTCGCCGGAAAGCTGAATCAGCAAATAAATGGCAAACGACGTTGCACGCTCCTCTTATTAAAAAACAATTCAATTGATTCAATAAAAGGGGCAAAATCATAAGAACCCTAACCCTACGAGCTCTTTCAACAATTTGGGGGGAAAATTAAATTCCCACAAAATGGAATCTGAAGAACCCTAATCCTAGCGAGCCGCACTCAACGAAAGCGAAATCTTCCAATTGGCCAAAATCAAATCATCAAACTCGTGATGGGGAGCAGAAGTGGGGCAAGTGGCTCCCGGGTGTACGAGCAAAGCCAAGATGCAACTCCATGTTTTTGCTATTGCGGGCTGCGAAGTCCAACAAGAAAGGCTTGGACGAGATATAATCATGGGAGAAGGTTCCATGGGTGCGCCAATTATAGAGAAGACTTCAATTATGGTTATTTTAGGTGCTCAATTCTCTGTTTTACTCTGTTTTTTTTTATGCACCCCTGATCCTTATCAAATTTTTGGATGACTTCAGCCATGAACATGTTTGGATTTAGGGAAACTTTGCTCATTTTGTGGTACATGTTATGGTGGTTTGCCGAAACTTTGCTCAATTTTGTGGTTGTGTTATGGTGGTTTGCCCTGCTAATGCAACAAGCATAAACGAAATTGTCTTGGTAACTCATTATACTAATGTCAACTTTCTTGTAGGTAGGGTCGACTTGAAATTCTCAAACCGAGCAACTGATGTTTTCTTGGAGCTACTTCAAGAACGAGATCAACGTCGACATGCATTGACAGATGAGTTAGATGATGGCGACTCAATGGAAGAAGAGATAAATGGTCTACAATATTTGCTGAACCACTGGAAGAAGGAATTTTCAAGGATGAAAAATCAAAGAGATATTTATCGAGTGATTCTTATGGTGTTGTTGTTGGTGGGCTTGTTCTGGCTATGTAACTCTACTAAAGAGAAGGTTTTTTTGAGTCTACCGTAGTAGCACAATGATAGATAATGTAGCATTGAACGTTGACATATGAAATGTATGCCAACTTGTGGAAATTTTCTAAGATAATGCAAATGCAATGTTCATGTGCAGCAAGAGCACATAAGATCCTTTTTTGCATCTTCAGGTATTCATTTTTGCACATTGTGTGCAAGATTGAAATGACAAAAAATAACTTTACGAATGATCATTTGAGTGCCTAGATGTAGTTAAATCGACCACTTAGGTTACTCAACTTTTAAAAAGTGGCCACATAAGTACCATATTTTTTAAAAAGTGACCACTTAGGTTCTTTAATTTTTGAAAAGTGATCAGTTAGGTTCCTCAATTTTGAAAAAGTGATCACTTAGGTTCACCTTTTGAGATCAATCACAGATTTATTTTTTTTACCTGTTTCAGCATCAATAAGCAAATACTAGATACTAGATACAACAAGGCAAGATGACCAATTGTACTAATAACACAATCATTGGTTACTTGCTGCATGTTCTTACATCAACAACTATGACCCCAGCATACATCAACACCAAAATGCAGTAGTTACACAACTATTGCTGCTGAAACACATAAACAACAAAAATGCAGCTATTGCTGCAGATGTATTTTGAGCCAAAATGCCCCACAACACGTTGCTGCACAACATTTATCAAACCAAGTTGCAGCATTAACATCAAACACAAGTATAACAACTTCAAAATTCTAAAAGACACATCAATAGACAACAATCTCATTCAGATCCTCCCATCAATCATGCTGAATAACCTTGTCATTTCCTTGTTTTTTCTTTAAAGGCTGCAATTGATCCATGATCCTAGCACTCTTCCGAACTGGAACTACATTCACACCCTGCATTGTTGTCTCTTTTGCACTGTCTTATCTTTTGAAGGAGCCATTAGACTTGAATGTTCAGGCATTTTGGTGGCCTCCTATCGAACTCTCTGTCCTAGATGTTGGCACTGTGGCAGCAAGTTGTGCAGTGACATTTGCATACTGAAATGGAACTAAGGTTGGGGTAGTAGTTTGTTTTCTAGCTGGCCTTTGTACATTTTGCTTTGGAGGTGGCATTGATTTTTTCTTTTTTGCTTGTGCTCGTGTAACCATTGGTTGCTTCATCACCTCCTTCTTTGGAGGTAGCAAACTTTGACTGGCTCAGTTGTATCGCCCATAATAACATTGTTCATTCAGAGAATAATTATTTCTATAACATGGACCACAATGCAAGTTATGTTAACACTGCATGAAAGATAAAATAATTTTTTTATATAATAAGGACCACAACATAAAACATGTTAATAGAGCAGTTATAAGGGAGGGGATCACCTGCCTTAAAGGCAGGTGACTTACCCACCTCCCCACCTTTGATATGGGGTGAGCCCCCTATATTAAGGGGGGGATCCCCCTGCCTTAAGCAAAATAAGACAGGGGATCCGGGTCCCAATTATAAAAGCAATAATTTTTCTACCATTCTCTATCACCAGCCAAGTTCAATTTTACTAGCCTTTGCACGCAATCACTATCAATTTTTCCTCATCACGGGGACCAGAACAACAGACATTTTGAACAATGCAATTATAGAAAAACAATCTTTTTTATAATGGGGACCAAAACCCTCAACATTGCACCAAAGAAAAAATAAATTTTTTTCATTGCAGACATGGACCACAACAAACGCACGATAACTTCAGCACTTGGTCCCCACTACCCCATCACATTCTGTAAAAATAACCTCCTTGTCGGCTAATGGACACAAAACGCATAAGGTACAACTCAGAAAATGAAGCTCGCCATAAAATATGCCAGTCACGGACCCTTTTTCCCTCCGACAGATCACCTTTTTATTTCGCTTTCACTAACGCCAAAATGAATAAACTTGTGTGTCCTTTATTAATCACTCACACAAACAACCGGCTTGGGTCGACCCAAGTTCGTCACGCGACAAAAACTTCCTATGCCTTCAGAGACTCCGACGTGAATCATAGGGCCGAAGATCGATTTGCTTGAGACACTACGGGTTGATGAATATCGGAGCCCTAATTTGATTTGGCGAGAGTCGGACAGAGATCGATTTGGGAGAGAGGTTTCAAGCCCTAATTTTGCTCAGCTCTTTGATCGTTCTCTCTCTCTTCTGGCTATAAGGCACCAGACTTTATAGTGCCGTCGTTTTCTCTTTAAGAGGGACACGTTGGACAAGAATTTCCACGGTGGACGCCTCAGTCTTTTTTTATTTTCCACATCACAATAAAAAATTCAGTAGAAAGTCCACGTATGATGTTTGGCCGGAAGTGGCACTCAAGTGATCCATTTTGCTCTAATTTGGTACTCGGGTGATAAAAAAAAAAGTTATGGCACTCAAGTAATCCCTACGTAAAAGTTGTGGCACTCCTACTGTTCTTACCCCCATGCCTTAAGCGACGTTGCTTCTTGTGCGATTGCAAAAATGATGTCGTTCGAGGCAACTAAAGCCAAAAAAAAATGTCTTTTCTCTTTGTCGCACAGTGACTCTTCACGTCATTCTCCTTCTCGACGTCGCGCTCTCGCTCTCGGTCGCTCGGTTGAACGCTTGCTGGCCGTCGATCGGGAGTATTAGGCTTGGCATGGGCGAAGAGGTCTGTTCTCGCACGACATGCCCATGAGACTAAAGGACACATCTCAAATTGTTTGCCCTCGTGGTACGCCCACGGAGGCGCCCATAAGTTTACTCAATTTTGGGGATGAAGCGCGAATAGGTGGCCATCCTGGCAATTGTTCAGACTGATAGTTTTGATTTCTAATGTGACCGACTACGTGATAAACGACATGGGCATGAGCATCAATAGAAAATTGCCTTAATATAAATCCCGAGGCTTTCCAAAGAAGACCGGACCACCATAGGCGGGTCGGTCGGGTCAGGTCTCGGGTCCGGACCACCATAGTGGTAGGTCTATAAAACAGTAAAAAAAAAAAACATCCTTCGTACTAATCGCTCTTCCAAACACGAAGGCCGTTTTCCCTCTCCATGTGAACCTGTTTGGGAGAATTGTCAAAAAAAAGTCATAAACCTATTGCAATGGCTTCAATTTAGTCCTAATTTTTTTTTTGTCGATTGAGTCATAAACCTACCACTAGCAACGGTCGTCGAGGGCCGGCAACTAGCTGGAGGAAAAAGGAAGAGAGGAGAAAAAGAGAGAGTAAAAGTTACTGACTAGTATTTGCTAAATAGGATGAGAATAATTTTTTTGGCATTCATCAATCTCTCTAAATACTGGTAACGATTAAACTTTTTATATAGATAATCAAAAAATTAAACATTGGTTTAGGGATAAGTTCACTTGGAGTGACATAACTTTCATACAACACGCTTAAATGCTATTAATTTGAAAAATAGATCACTTAAATGCCATCGGCAATGCCTTGCCGATTACTGAAAAATCTGAAGTGACACTGTCAGACCAATTTTTTTTAATTTTTTTTAATGTTTTCTAAAAAAATTTATTATGTTTTTTTTTATTTTAATTCTTTGATTTTTTTTTTCTTCTTCAAATTTTTCCGTTTGGCCGGCAAGGGTCACCAATGACCCTTGTCTCTGACCAAAAAAAAAAAAAAAACCAATGACCCTTGCCGACCAAAAAACCCTCGACCTCGGCCCGCGAGGATGCGAAGAACCTCGCCAAATCTTGGACGAGGGTTTCCAATAGAAAAAAAGACAAAGAAAGAAAGCAAAAGTAACAAAATGAATAAAATAATAATAAATAAATCCACATGTAAATTTAAAAAAAATATAAGAAAATAATAGAAAACTTACATAGGACAATTTGGTGGAAATGGCATTCAAGTGATTGATTTTACTCTGATGTGCCACTTATGTGAGCAAAAAAAAAGTTGTAGCACTCGGATGAATGTTGTACGAAAGTTATAATACTCCAAGTTTATCCAGCACTTTATATTCAAATGCCTCTAATGACAAAATCATTACATTAGCATGACATTACCAACTTTTACATCATGCATGACGTAAAAAACTAGTATGCTAAGATAGGATGTGCAGTCAATCCAAATCCAAGAACTAGGAAGAATCATCCGCTAATTAGCAAATGAGAGGTTCTTCGGGATTTATTTAACGTAGTGGGTAACTTTAAGGAAAGTGATCTCACACCTCACAGTAAATTGAAGACTATCACATAGACATGTCTCTTCCATGGAATTAAGGAGTGTTAACAGCTGCGGCATAATGTCCCCCCTTTCGGTTACCCTTCTTGAAATTGATATACCAGCTTCGACGATGTACCTAAGCGGAATGAACAAGGCAATGTAAAGCCTTGAGATGACGATGAGCGCAGTGATTCCCACGACCAATGTGGCAACGGCGAGCCAAGTCCATTTGCTGACAGTCGCGTAGACACCCGCTATGAAGGCGATGGACATTGTGGCAAGAGCTGTAAGCAGCGGTAGCCTCGACCTTTGCAATTCAATGAATCTTAGTAGTGGGATTGTATGCCGGACCACTATTATACTCCATGTCTCGAGAATGTAGAACTCCATGGGTGCAAAAACATATAGCATCTCCTGGGTGTGCTCCGGTCCTAGAATCTTCAACATCTCGACTTTCATAATTGTTCAAAATTGCGAAGATTAATTCGTCGATATTCCAGATAAACTCAAAGGCCTGCGCATATTTGATTTAGAAAGGAGTTTAATTGAGAAACTTCCTACGTCCATAGAAAATATTGTCTCTTTGGAGGATATGATGTTAATGTATCGCAAGAAGCGATCTGTCGAAGCTGTGGGATGTAAAAATACATCGGTAGGGTTTCTTTTAATGAAGAAGGAATTCATTTGGATAGTTGGCAATCCTTCTATCTAGGATTCACAGGTAGCGAAATCTTAAGATGTTGTGGCTTGGAGGTTGCTCAATTGAATCAAATTTCCAAAGAAAGAGAGGATTCAAGTGATCCCCAGTCGAAGACGGAATTTCCAAAGTTGCAGATTTTACACCTTAATCAGAAGTAGAGTTTCCGGAAAATCATTCATGTTTTCCCTTGGTATATTTGAATTTGTCACGAAACAATTTTTTTTTCTAAACTTCCTAGATGCGAGCAACTATATAAGTTGCTCAAATTGGATGTTTGGTGTTGCCAACCAACTGCAAGAGATACTTGACATTACAGGACAATTGAAATATCTACAGGCTTTTGATTGTCAATCTCTTAGTAAAATAATATGGTTGTCGTCATGAATACAAAGCTAGAAAAGGACCTAAGCACTGGAGGCTGAGTTCCATGATAGAAAGAATAATTGTTTGCAAGAATATCAATGTTATTAAAATTTAATTCCATTAAATTTTATTTACAATTAGATGGTATGGCTTATGTAGCATTTATATTGCACCGATAATGCACGTCGGATTAATTATAAAAGTTAGTTTTCCTTTTCAATTCAGTAATCGTTAGTCGGTGTTTAATTTGTATGCCGAACCTTTATTATACTCCATGTCTCGAGAATTTTGATCTCCATGTGTGCAAAAACTCAGAGCATCTCCCCAATGTGCTCTGGCCCCAGAATCTTCAACATCCTAGCATTAATAATCATTCAAACTTGCGAAATTTTCCTAATAAAATTATTGCAAGATCTTAAAACGCTATGCTTTGAAGGCTGCTCAAGGTAGGGTGTGAAGGAAGGTTAGTAAAATTATTTTTCCTACATTTGTAGAAAATAATTTTTACTACAGAAAAATAATGCTACACATCGATCCTCCAGTCCCTCTCTTGGCTTGAAGGCTGCTCAAGCGAGGGACTAGAGGGCGGAAAGGGACTTTAGGGCAGTGAAGGAGAGAGCGACATCGTCCGAGGAGCAGTAGGCAAGGCGGAATGAGTTGAGGTGGCGGAAGGGCTTGACAGCGTCTCAGGCAGTGGCCCCCGAATTAGGCGGAGCAGTGGTCATTTGGGAAAGGGGGATGTTGAGGGATTGGAGTTGCTTGGGTCAAGGGCGGCTGGGGCCGGGAAGGGGGTCGTGGTAGGGGAAATGGTGTGTGGTGGAGAGACAGAGGAGGTGGTGGCCGCGGCCGCAGCGGCGAGAGCGATGGTAGAGAGGAGTATTGTGGGTGGAGCTGACGGCGCTTTCATAAGGAGCAAAGAGAAAGTGAGCCTAGTTTAGGGAAGTGAGAGAGAGAGAGTGAGGAGTGGAGTGAGAGGTGAGTTCTTGGGAAAAGAGAGAAAGATGAGGTTTTTTTTTTTTCAAAAATAAAAAAAAAATAGAAAATTTTTATTTCCCATTTCTATTCCACATTTATTTTTGGGCTAATTTTTTTTTCGAAAATAGAGAAATAAAATTATATTACCAAACTTATTTTGGAGAACAGAAATATAGAAAAAATAGATTAAAAAATGATTATTGTACGTGTCCTTAAAAGCCCAAAACTCATTGAAAAAATGCAGCCAAAAGCTAGGAAATTTCCTGACCTAAAGATAGACAAAATTATGGAAAGTGGTGTTGGAGCCTTGCGTGCGCTGGAAGAGTATATATATGATCAGTAACTACGTACATTTGCACCTGTTTTTTTGGGCTTATTAGGATTGTCGTTAAAGGCAAAACATCGACACCGAAGAGACGACCAAACAAAGATTTTACCCCATTTTGAATTTGGATTTGAATTTCCGAAATGGCTAATATGAGATTGAATTCCATCCCTTTCGTCGCTTTTTCTGGTAATTACTCATTGTTAGTCTTCAAGCACTCCCATCTTTGGAGTATCCAAGGTGATTGACCTAGTGAGTGGGTCACCCGTATTTCACGAGATCACGATTTCGATTCACGTAGCGAGTGAACCCGACATAAGATTATAATTTGAATGCAATTGACCGTGAACCTTAAATCCAGGCGAATGGTCCAAGCATAGGATCGTCTGCATTTTGTGGCGCAGGAAACCAAACTAAACTTTGGAGCTCCTCAGCCCTTAACCACTAAACTAATCATCTAAGGTTTCGCAGATTGAAATTTTCCTTAAGCGGTCGGACGAAATATTAATCTCTTCAAAAGGGAGTCGCCGGATAACTAACGACGTCATCGGCCATTCCTTAAGATCTCATGAAGAAAGAAACTCCAGTTCAAGAAGGAATAAGATGCCTATTTGCTTAATTCAGTGAGACGAACTATGATCCATTTTGGACAAGAATCCAAACGAAATTCACGAGAAATTGTCTCAAGGAAGCGATGTGTTAACCAACTTCACAAGGTGCAAGCCTCAAGTTACCTTCTTTCCCTCTCTTGAAGAGAGGGTAACTGTCCAAATTAAAAGTCCTAAACCTATCGTATAGTGACCAGTTCAGTCATGAACTTTTTAATTTTGTGCTAGTGTAGTCCTAAACCTTTTTATAATTTATTAGTTCAGTCTTAAACTTTTTAATTATATTGATGTAGTCATTTGATGAATTTTTCGATTTAGTCACAATAAACCTTTTGATAATTTGTCAACATAGCCCTTTCCGTTAATAAAGATTTAGGGCTAAATTGACAATTAAAACTGTAAAAGGTTTAGAATTGAAATTGGCAAAACATCAGAAGATTTAGGACCAAATTGGTACAATTAAAATTTTTAAGACTAAATTGACAGTTCGTAAAAAAATTTATGACTAAATCGGCATAGTTCAATTTAAGGACTTATTGGCCGCCGTATAATACATCTATAACTTTTTGGATAATTTCCTGAGTGTAGTGTGAAATGAAAGCTAAGCTCATGTACGAGCATATCAGTCCAAGCTTTTAAAGCCTCGGATTGGAAACAAAGACCCAACTCTCTATTTCCCAAGAGCAAAAGCAAAATCTTTTCTACGAAGCTCCCTCTCTTTCGTGTTTACGTAGAAGCAACCCACACCCTCCTCTTCACGTCCTATAAATAACCCCCCCGACACCCAACGAAGCTTCGCATCACCACCCCACAACACTCTCAGTCCCCATTCACTCTATCGTCACGAGTTCTGCAAAGACAATGGTTTTCGCAAGCCCTCCGAAACTCAAGAGCAATGCGTCCGGGCTCCGGGCCTTCAGGAGCGCCGCGTTCGCGTCTCTAGGGAACCTCATCAAGCTCCTCCCGACGGGGACGGTCTTCGCGTTCCGGTTCCTCAACCCCTTCCTGACCAACAACGGCCATTGCCACTCCTCCAACAGGAACCTCAGCCGCCTCCTGATCAGCGCGTGCGCCTTCTCGTGCGCCTTCTCCAGCTTCACCGACAGCTACACCGGCTGCGACGGTGGGGTCCACTATGGCATCGCCACGGCTAAAGGGCTGTGGCCCTCGCCGGCCTCTGAGTTGATCGACCTGTCCGAGTACAAGCTCCGCGTCGCGGACTTTGTGCACGCGCTGCTCTCGACCATTGTTTTCGGGGTGGTGACCCTGCTGGACCCGAACACCGTGGAGTGCTTCTACCCGAAGTCCGAGAAGGACGAGAGGGTGTTGCTCAAGCTTCTGCCTCCGGTGATCGGCGCGATTTCTAGCGTGGTTTTCGCCGTCTTCCCTAGCAAGAGGAATGGGATTGGGTATCCTTTTTCTAGTGACGGGGCCGATGATCAAAGTGCTTCCAAGGAGGTGGAATGATTTCAAAGGGAAAATAATAAAAAGGAAGTTTTCATAAGCTATTTGCTGATTTGTGTAGTTGTTCCTGCCTGGGAGGTGTGTGCGCTTGTGGTGTCTTACGATTTGTATTGTGTGGTCGTAAATTTCTTGCTCTTACTATTTTTTTCATGAAGAGTATGTCGGTTATGTGAAGAGTGGCATGACAAGAGTCTTGAACTTATCATTGTTTAGTTAATGTTATACCATATTAGCTTGATAAGCGAACTCGTAACACCGGCGGGTTATGGCGGGGAAATTACCCAATCAGTCCTAAACTTATTATGCAGAATTCCAGTTCTATTCTAAGTTTTTCGATATTGCCAATTTAGTCTTAAACCTCTACTCCAAATTTCAATGTAGTCCGGCCAATTCTTATCGAAAATTGCCAATGAAACGTTCTAAGGACCAAGAAGCCCGATCATTGGCAAGTTTCGCTAGAAGAAAAAAAAATGGTAACCCTTCCCGGTCATTATTTAAAAAAATAGGAAGGAAATAGCAAATCTCATAAGTTCATCAACCCCAATTAGCAGGATCACTGGCTAGGAGTTGTATTATCTTAGAGACTAGTTTTGGAATGGGACAAATTCAGCACAGCCGAGATTGTTCGTTATACCAATTTGGCAAAGCTAAAACTTCTGGCCGACAATTACCAAAACGTGGAGCTGAGGAAAAACCTTGGGCCTAACTCCACAGTTAAACGTGGTCAAACTAATTGCACGTGGATAGCTAAAATCCTGTGCATCCAATCTCTTTGATCAACTTGTAAAACTCTCTAGATATAATGCATGCAATTGTTGATTTTCTTTCTAGTCAAGCCACCAGATTGGTGGGTTGTAGACATGGACGTGGCCTGCATGCATTTATATTTAGTTAAGCTTGTACATGGATGGTGTTCATAAGTTGTAAACCACCAATTAACACATGATTCGAGGAATTATAATTTTTTTTTTGGCAAAGCATGGAATTGGCCTCTTGGATCGAGAAATGTCGAATAACAATCGATGTGCGAGACTTCCTTCAATCAACACAAAGAGGTAAATTAAGTAAGTCTAAGAGAACTTGTGACGGGGTTTTTAACTTTGAGTGCGATATGATGGCACTTACCTAAATAGTTGCAAGACATCGAAGTAAACAGAAAACCTAAAACCCAATAAAAAAAAAATGTAAGCATCAACAACAGAGGCAATTAGAAGAAAGAGGAAAACTCTAATAAATATTCTGATTATCAAGTTATATTAGGGCTGTCGATCTCGATATAGGTCAAAGACCCACATTTTAACTTACATTTATGAAAGTGTGTCAAATATGGGTCACATTAGAATTAAAATATGAATTATGTATGGGTTTAAAAAAGAAAAGCCCAAACAATATGGATTTTCTTTGGGTCTTCTATAAACCCATTTTGGACCATTTTTGGCCCGTGGCCTATAGCTTCTCAAGCATCCACTAATAAATGGGCCTCAACTCAAATAAGTTAGTTTATTTTTTTATTTTTATTTTTATTTTTTTTATAAGTAAAACAAAGAAAGAAAAATGAAAATAAAAAATACTTTTCAATGTTGCCGGCCGCCGCCTTCACCGCCGCCAGAGAAAAAGGAAAAGAAAATAGAGAAAATTTAAAAAGCATAATAATATTTTTTTCAAAAAAAAAAAGAAAATTTCAGTTGCGTGAAAGTGTTTTAGCAATATCATTTTTCTTAATAGATTATAAGACGTAAATATTTTATGATTTAGGTAATTTTAAGTTATACGATTGGGTCAAGTATGAGTTGGGTATGAATTGAGAGTCTAGCAGGGTCATTAAATTTGTATCGTATGAAAATGGATTAAAACGGGTTAAATTGATCAATATGGGTCGGACCATATTCAATCCAACCCAAACTCAATCCACCTTTGACACGTCTAGATTACATACATGTAAACAGTTCACATTTATTTTAATTTAAAATTTATGCGGATGGGATGCATATTCACCTCCAATCAAGGTTTGATCAATCGAATTTGTAAAAAGCCATGTTAACATTTTTTTAGTCAAATTGGACAGAGTTAATGGAAGGAATTGATTGCACTAATTTGACTAGTTTTATGACTAATTGATTATGATTTTGTAAGTTTTAGGACTTGATTGTACTAATTTAACAAGAATAAAATCTCATGGTTCTTGAAACATGCAAATAGAGTTCATGTGGCTGGACTAACCATCTAAATTGTTTAGGGTTAATCACGAAAATTGATTTTTTTAAGGGAGAAATTATCATGACCCACCGTTCCGTCCAACGCTGGAAAATTCATGATCTCAACACTTTTTTTTTTAAATCAAACCAATTTCTTTAATCAAATCAATGAATTAAGGTCAGACGAAAAAATTATGTGTTGTCAAAGTTTGGCCAAATTTTTGGATAGATAGATATAAATTTCATTTTTCAAAATTTTTCTTAATTGTATGCTATGAAATACTTATCCCTTGATTTATTGAAATTACTAATCTATATGAAATGTTGCTATCAATTTATTAGTTAACCATAGACATATTTTAGTTAATGGTTGTATAGTCTATATAACACGTTATGAAATTTCATCCCTTGTCCGCTCTTTCCAGTATTCCAGTATTTGACGTACCACAGAATGAAATTAAGAATATCGAATCTATATCAAAGAAAGTTTTCATCGCTTTTGACACCTCATGTTTGGTCATCTTTTATTTCAGTTTTTATTTCTAAATAGCAAAAAAAGTCATAAAATCGCAAAATCAACTTTGGAAGCCTTGGCCCAGCCTTAGGAATCAATTTTGAACAAAAAATATTTTTCGGATTTTTAGTATTTTTTTCGAATTTATTTAATTATAAAAATACCCAAAAAATCAGAAAAATACCATTCATGGTCAAAAAAATGCACAAAAATATTCCATAATTTTATTTTAATTCCCTTTTCAGAATGGTCCTTACAAATCTCAAAAATTCGACTTGGGTCATTGTTCCTTCACAAATATAAACCCGAATCGACCATAAAAATTGCATTTGGAGTCCTTTAATTTTCAATTTCCACTTATAATAAGCCATGACATTGCAACCTAGAGCCTTGAAGTGATATTGGGTCAATTAGGCCAATTTGATCAATTTTGACAAAAAAGACTTAATTGCATAAATTTCTTTGCGATTTAGTCCCCGGTTTCACAAATTTCAAAATTAAATCCTCTCTAGCTACACCCATGAAAATTAAACATCTCTACCCTATAGTTTTCATCGTCCCGAACTCATTGGTGGCCTCTATTTGGATTGATTTGGTCATTTGAGCCTCCGATTTGGCGAAAATCGTTTTCGGATCCTATGCACAATTTGGGGTTTTTATTAAATTTCAACTCAATCGTTCACGAAAATACTCATTTTAGATGGAAAATATGCCAATGAGTCAGATTTTGACATCAATTTCACGAAAAACGATCGATCAGAGGTTCAATTGGGCGAAAAATAAAGATTTGATTCGGACGGGTCGAAACCGACCCTACCCGGCTGAACCGGGTTTGCAACAACCTTGCAGACCCGGTTCCCTCACGTACAGTAAGCAGAGGACAGCAACGGCAAAAATGGCAGGGGGAACAGAGCAACGTCGCGCGACCAAAACCGGAGGGGGAACGGTCCTTTTTGCAGGGTGAGGGAGTGCGTGAGTGTCCTCGGGGCCCTTGGCTATAAGGCTCGGCCGGAGAGAGAGAGAAGGGGGAGGTTTTCGGACACAAAAAATAGAGAGGAGGCCGAGCGAGGAGGGGTTTTTTCGAGCGAAGTGGGAGCGCAAAGGAGCTTCCCCGGACCTTCAGCATACCACAGCGATCATCACCAAGGGCTCGGTGGTCGTCGACAAGCCATGGATAGGTCGGTCTCTCCTCCCGACGTCCATTTCTTGCGTGCCTACAAGCTGTTCGACGAAATGCCTGAATGAACGTTTGAATTTTTAGCTCTCGGCCGTGCTATCCCCGAGCTCTATCGTTGCGAATATGGCATTTAAACTCCATTAGAACTATCCCTACGCCCGGCTTGATGTTTATTTTGCATTGAAAACACGCCGAGGACGCGAGCCGGAGCTTCGCCGACCACGGTTCAGACCAGGAGCTCGACGAGTGATTTCCGGCGGTCGCCGACGCCTAAGCGACCTCAAGTAAATTTCCCTAACCCCATTGGATGCTGTGTGATGGAATGAAACCGAGTTTAAACGTAAAAAAAAAATTTGCAAATCCCATCGCCAGCGTCGGGACTGTGGAGGTCCGGTTCGGCCGTTTTCCGACGTATTTCATGCCATGTTTTTGTTGTATGCTGATGCTGAGGTCGTAAGGAGTTGAATGGCGCAAGAATCGTCGAAAAATACGAAGATTTTGGCTCGGTCCGTGTTTTCCGGTGAAGATTCCGGTGACTTCGCTGGAATAATCACTGTTTCGGCGAAGCCCCGGTCGTCTTCTCCGGCGGACCGTCGGTGGTCAACAGTCAACGGCTGACGTGGTATGCCATGTAGGTAGCCACGTCAGCGTGGTGTGGGGCAGGTTTTAATAAAAATAAAATGCCTAGATCGGACGGTCGTGGTTTTGCCACGTGTCGCGATCTGGGATTTTTTGAAAAAATTAAAAAAATAATTTCAGAATAAATAAATGATTTTCGGATAAATAAAAAATTTAGATAAACGCGCCAAGTGGCGCTCTGTGGATCGTCCGATCATGCTCAAGATCGTACGTACCAGAATCCGCCACATGGCACAATATGAACCGTCGGATGGGGTTTAATTTTCGGAAACTATAAAAAAAAAAAAAAAAAAAAAAAAAAAAAAAAAAAAGATGGTTCTGATCGAACGGCCAGTATTTCGCCACATGGCTCGTCCTGGACCGTCCGATCTAGGGTTTTCGGATAATAATTAAAAAAAATGATAAAAAATTTCTTTAAAAAATAGAAAAACCTTTTAAAAATCATAAACGGCGTCGTTTAGAAAAACCTTTTAAAAACCTTTTTTTGTTAAAAAAATTCAAAAAAAAAATCTTATAAAAAAATTCGAAAATTAACAAAAAAATAGAAAAATCATAAAATATTAAAAAAATTGGAAAAAAATTCCAGAAAATAGGAAATGGCCACAATCAACTGGCCATGACCTATTTCTGGTCTTCTGAAACCCGACCCCTTTCAAAAATGATGATTTTGCCCTTTAGGCAAATCGTCTAACAAAAAAATCAAAGAAATTCAGAAAATTTCCAAAAAAAATCAAAAAAATAGGAAATTGCCACAATCAACTGACCATGACCTATTTTGGGTTTTTCGAACCTCAATCCCTCCAAAATGACGATTTTTCCCTTTTGGCAAGTCGTCTCCCAAAAATCGAAGAAATTCTAGAAATTCCAGAAAAATAGGAAATGGCCACAATCAACTGGCCATGACCTATTTTGGTTCTTTCGAACTCTAATTCCTCCAAAATGACGATTTTGCCCTTTCGGCAAATCGTCTTCCAAAAAATTGATGAAAAATCCAAAAAAATAGGAAATGACCACAGCCAACTGGTCAAAACTTATTTTTGGTCTTTCGAATCCCGATCCTCTCAAAAATGACGATTTTGCCCTTTTGGCAAATCGTTCCTCGAGAAATCCTTAAAAATCCAAAAAAATTCTCAAAAATAGGAAATGGCCACGATCAACTGGCCACGTCCTATTTCGTTTAATTCGACACCCGAACTTTCCAAAAAAATGACGATTTCGCCCTTTGGGCGAGTCGTCCCCAAATCTTCCCAAACTACCCTTGGTCCTGAATCACACCTTCCCTAAGCCCTTAAGGCTATACTAGGAGGACATTGATTTGAATTGATGTGCATTGATGTGATTCATTTATGTACATGATTGCGCCCTCCTTATATTGACTGTGATTTGATAGGACTAGTCTTCCAATCTGCATGAAATCTTAAATCAGACCTACCTCGCCCAAAATTGCGCTTGCATGGAATCTTATTCAGGAAAATCACTCGCGTTAGGTACCAAAAGGGCGTTGGTAATGACACCAACGTAACCAAGTCCTCGAACCCAAAATCTTTGGTTCCGCAGAACTGATTGATCTCTCCCAATCGATTAGTGAGGTTTTCGGTCCACCTTCCAAGAAGGACCGCTGGTGACTCCAAATGCATGCACACATAGCACATGCCATCACGATCACACCAAGGTCGAATGCGATCGACTTTTATTGAGTGAAAGAAACTATGGTATATGTAGAAGAATCCAAACAAATTTCAAGTAAATTATCTTGACGAAGCAAATGTGTCCACCAACTACATAAGGTGCAAGCTAGCCTCAAACCATTTAGGAGCATAAATGTCCAAAGCTTAAAGCCTCGGATTGGAGACGAAGGCCAGCTCGTTTCCAAGAGTAAAAGCAAAACCTTTCTCTAAAACCCCACCCCTCTCTCTCTCTCTCATATTACGTAGAAGCAACCCACTCTCTTCCCTCACTCTTCCTACACTATAAAATGCCTCCCGACGCGAAAGAAGCATCTCATCACATCTCCAGTGTCATTGATTATAGCAAGCTCATCTCACGTTTTTGCAAGATATGGCCCTCACTAGCTCCTCGAAATCCAAGAGCAATGTGTCCAAGCTCCGTGGCATCCGCGACGCGACGTTCGCGTCCCTAGGGAACCTCATCAAGCTCCTCCCGACGGGGACGGTCTTCATGTTCCAGTTCCTCAGCCCCATCCTGACCAACAACGGCCACTGCCACACCTTCAACAAGTACCTTGGCGGCCTCCTCGTCGGCGCGTGCGGCTTCTCGTGCGCCTTCTCTTGCTTCACCGACAGCTATACCGACCCTGACGGTTTGATCCACTACGGCATCGCCACGGCCAAAGGGCTGTGGCCCTCGTCGGCTTCTGAATCGGTCGACCTGTCCAAGTACAAGCTCCGGGCCGGCGACTTTGTGCACGGGCTGCTCTCGACCATGGTTTTCGCGGTGGTGGCCCTGCTGGACCCGAACACCATGGAGTGCTTCTACCCGTCGTTCGAGTCGAAGCAGAAGGTGTTGCTCATGGCTCTGCCTCCGGTGATCGGCGCGGCTTCCAGCGCGGTTTTCATGGCGTTCCCTAACACGAGGCATGGGATTGGATATCCTCCTCCTAGTGACGAGTCTAATGATCAAAGTGCTTCCAATGAGGAGGAATGATTCAAAAGGGGGAAAAATTGTCTTTCAGATGTTATTTGTATGGCTGTAACTTTCATATGTTATTTGTATGACATATTTTAATATGTCGGTTATGTGAAAAGTGGCATGACAAGGGTCTTGAATTTGTGATTGATTAATTTACGTTACACCATTGTAGCTTGATAAGCGAATTTATAACCTTGAGGGGTGAATTATTAAGCATAAGATCTCGAGTTCGAAATTATCTCCTTCATGCTATTGTGAAATTAGATCATAAGCAAATTTTTCATGGCCTTGCACCATTAAATCCCAAAATGAAATGGCCTGATCTATTTATGGCTTCTGGGTCTCATTTCATACATTCATTTTGATCGGAAAATCTCTTTTGGGATCTAAAATTTTGCTTTTGCAAATAGACCGTCACCTTGCCTCTATTCAGTCGCACAAGCTCGCAAAATCGACATGATAAATGGACTAGTTCGAGATACAACTTTGCAAGTTTCATTAGAAGAAGTTAATGATCACCCTTCAAAAACGTTTATCTAGAAACTAAAGAGTAAATTAGCCCATACCAAGAGTTCGTGATGCCCAATTAACATAATCACTGGCCGAGAAATTTTCCATGATTGAGAGTTGAATTTTGCTAGAGAACAAGTTTGGGGTTGGGCTTCATTCAGAACAGCTCACTTTGCATGTCAAAAGTCCAATTTGGTAAGACTCTAAACATCCGGTCTCTGTGTGTAGCAGAGGAACCGACTTCCGTATGTGGTATGCAAACATGTTCCAAAAACATGGAAACACAGAACAAACCTTAAGGCCTAACTCCATAGTTAAGCATGGTCCAAACTAATTGCACGTAGGTTGCTCAATAGGCGTTAACTTTGTGAAGCCATCCAAATCCGATGCATGCAATCTCTTTTTGATTTCCTTCATCAGTGATTGGATTCCTCCAACCAATCGTCGGATTGTGGAGGGGGTTGTTTATAGATGCGGGCATAGCCTATATTCTTATTTAGTTAAACTTCTATATGGATGGTGTTCATAACTTGTAAATCAATAAAATTTTGAATCATGTCTCTCGATTTTTTATCTGAGATGTGCGAGACTAGGCAAATTACGTAAGTCTAAGAAAACTTGTGACGGGATATATGCAAGCACCATCACGTAAGAATAAAGTGAAAAGAAGTTGCGGTGGTAATTGAGTGTGATACGATATTACTTATCTAGATGGGAAAAGTGTCAAAAAAAGTCTTAAACCTATTGCGTTAGTGCCAATTTAATCCTAAATATTTGTTAATGCCAATTCAGTCCTAAACCTTTTATTGGTGCTAATTCAGTCCTAAACCTTTTGTATTAGTGTCAATTAAGTCATAAACCTTTTATTGGTGCTAATTCAGCCCTAAAACTTTATGCATTAGTGCCAATTCAATCTTAAATCTTTTATATTTATGTTAATTGAGTTAATTCGATCAATTTTGATTGAAACTTGCTGATGTGGATATTGATTATCCTACGTGGCATGATTAGCGCTAACTTGGATATTTTTTTTAAATATTATTCTAATATTTTAAATAATTTTTAAGCTTTTTTTTGTTTTTAAAAATTATTTAAAATATAAAAAAAAAATATCCATGTTAGCGGCCAACCACGCCACGTAGGATAATTGACATTCACATAAGCGATTTTCAGTCAAAATTGGCCGAATCGACTCAATTGGCATAAATACAAAATATTTATGACTCAATTGGCACTAATGTAAAAGGTTTAGGACTGAATTTGTACCAATAAAAGGTTTAGGACTGAATTGGCACCAATGCAAATGGTTTAGGACTGAATTGGCATCAAAAAAAGATTTAAGACTAAATTGACACTAATGCAATAATTTAGGACTTTTTCGACATTTTTCCCTTATCCATATAGTCACGAGACATCGAGTTAACAGAAAATCTAAAAACTAATGGACAAGATGTAAACATCAACAGCTAAGGCAATTAGTATAAAGAGGAAGAACTAAGAAGGCGTTTTGGGGGCTATACTCTAGTTACCTACCATCTTATTATTATGCGTCGAAGGCCCTACGAGTTAGCATTATTGCCCTAAAGAGGATTAACAGGAAGGTCTTAATTCGCCCACTTTGTTCATGAATCCTTCCATAGTAAGCACCTCTTCTCCTTTCTCCTCCACGACCACCTTTACCACATCAACTTCCAATATCAAATATGAGCTTCATACCATTCTCTCCTCTTTTCCTGGTGCTACCGATGAGCCTTGCTTGGGGTCCCATTCACACCCAACGCAATCTCTTCGTGCAACGGCCCTTGCCGGGGCCGGACGCCGAATGACTGCACAGGTCAATTGATTTGTATCAATGAAAAGTGCGGCGACGATCCCGACCTAGGCACTCGCATATGTGGCGGGACCCCTCCATCGACCATACGCTCCCCACCTCCTCCGTCAAGCGGAGGATGTCAATCTCCGAGCTCTCTGGTTTGTGGAGCTGTGTCGTATCCCGAACATAGCA
The DNA here is from genome assembly GCA_021437785.1 of Rhodomyrtus psidioides. Taxonomy (NCBI): domain Eukaryota; kingdom Viridiplantae; phylum Streptophyta; class Magnoliopsida; order Myrtales; family Myrtaceae; genus Rhodomyrtus; species Rhodomyrtus psidioides. Next base: position 956,412 of record JAILYB010000121.1, read on the forward strand.
GCTGCTCACCCCCAATTACCTCTTCAACTTCCGCCATCTTGACAGACAACGATTTCAATCGAGGTGGCGATGGTGGGGCTCCATCCGAGTGTGACAACATGTGCCATCAGAATTCGGAGCTAGACGTGGCGTTATCGACCGGGGGGGGGGGGGTTTACAGTCGCAGATCCCCCTGCGGCAAGATGATCAACATTAAATCTATTACTGGAAGGACCGCAAAGGCTTAAGAAGTAGGCGACGAGTGCGACTCTATAAATGGTTGCGATGGCGAACATTTTTTTATCAACCACCATGTCGAAACAAAATAGCCGACTGCTCCGATGCCGCGTGGACAGCCTTGGGGCTTTAGATAAGAAAGGGGGCGAAGAAGACGTTATTTGGTCCATGGCATAGAGATTGACCTTAGTGTCTTCATTTCTAGATGAGAAATGGAGCTTTAAGAACTCCATGAATAAGTCAGTGACTAAGTGGTTTAAGTTTTGATCCCTCTGCTTAGCAAGTGCTAGGCATCGCCAAAACAATTAAGCAAATAAGGTAAAGGTCACCTGTACTGCGCTCTATTTTTCATTTTTCTTCCTTAAGTTTCAAGACATCATCTCCCACAAAAAGAGAATTTCAAATTAATTAGAAAGAAATTCATAGCTCATGCATTTTGTGCCGACGAAAAAAATGGATTGCACCAAAGAAAAGCCAGAGAACTTCATTCAAAAAGAAAGTATGAGGACAAGGCACAAGACTCTGGGACAGAACATATCTAATCCTTGGTCCATGCAAAAACTAACATCCCTATGCATACAATCAGAAAATCCTAAACTGCTCAACACCGGAACAGGCTCTTTGTCGGCCGGCTCTCGCTCCAAAGAGACATGGACGCATCAAATTTAGCCACTCGCTTCTTCAACATGTAGACATGCAGACCGAACACCTACGACTCTTCTATCCTTCCCAAACGCTTGGGCTGTCAGAATGTATGAAAGAAGATTCACTTCCCTTAAATTACTGATCATCGCTGAACAATCCCTCAAGAAGGTTTGACGACGATTGGGCATTTCCATCACCATCGAAAAATTCGGAAGCGTTTTGCTTTCTAGATTTTCGCTCCTCAATGATAGCATCCACGGTTTCTGCGCAGAAATTACGCTTCACTTGCTTTGCCGGTTTCTCAGCCACAACAAACTTATTTCCATCGCGGATTCTCTCAGAGAAGCCTGCCCAAACTGAAGAGAAACCGAGTCTCGGAGTTTAGCGCTGGGTCAGAAATTACGAGGGAGTAAATAGAAATGGGACAATACAGTAAGTTCTCAAGTTGCGTACGACCAATTCTCAACATGCAGAAGAACATTCAGACCTCATTAGTCCTGAGATATTCAAGAGAATCAATTCACGGGAGAAACAACAAAAGAACATATCCCTCCACAGGACCACCAATGCCTATTTTTCCAAATATAAAAGCAAAGTCGCTAAATTTTGCGTCGCCCTTGATATGGTTGACAACACGACCACAACTTAAGTGATGACAATCCTCTCATGCCGTTTGAACAGTTGATCCATCCGAACATAAAATCAAATATAATTTTCGTTAGCCCAAGCATAGACATTCAGTGTTCATCAAAGGGCTTTGAGCTATCTGTTAGTCCAACCCACTGATAACATTCAAACACCTCAATACTTGCACTTCTCTACGACCCCAAGTAGCAAGCTGGGCCAAAAATCAAGTATACTAACTAACAACAATACTTGATGCACCTCCAAATGATATATTCTTATTTCCTGAGATGGATTACTCAAGACAACCAACAGAGGAAAAGTCGAACATAGCTGCTGAAGGAAAGAAAGGACAAACAAGCTTGTTTATGTGGTAGGAAAACCCACACAAGATTATCTCCACCATGGTCTGGCATGACATACAGCTTCACATAGAATTGTGGAGATAGGAAACGCAGCAATAAAGACAAATCCGAAACAATGCATGCATAGCAGCAAATAAGATTGTGGAAACGCATGGGTCTTGGAGGTCAGTCACTAAACTCATATAGATCTACATATAACAAACAGACAAAGCAGTAGCTTATGTTGCACGCATATATCAATTAACAATGCAACTTAGATTTCTAATGCAAGCACATTTACTACCATGTATAGTAGCGCAGAAGTATAACTTGGTCTTTAAGTGATTCTTAAAAGTGATGGGATTCCCAAGAGATTACCTCCAAAATGATGTAGAACTATGGAAGCTGCTACAGTGACATTCAATGAAGCAGTGCCACAGCCATACTGAGGAATGTATACAAAGAAGTCGCATATTTCGCATTCTTTGGCAGAGAGGCCTGTTCCCTGTTCTCAGTAAGAATCAATCAGAATCTTGAATCAACCTTGGAGAAGTTTCATAAAGGAAGATTCAATGCATTGAGATAAAATATCTCATTTATCGTGCAAAGCTTAGTCGGCTTTGATTAATGAATGAAGTAGGTATAACTTAGAGGATTCTTTTTCCAGGTAAAACATTGCCTGCCCCTAAATTCATTGGTCAACCAATAAACAGTTGAAGGCTGTGAAGCGATGTATAAACATCCGTGGGTCGAGTATCTGCAATTGCTTTCAATTTTACGTCAATTCAATGTGTATTTTAATTAATCACACAATTGCATAATTAAATATGCCCATCATCAAGATGACTACACTTGACTGAGAAAATGCTGAGAAGATAGAAGAGCAGCTTATAGGTAATCGAAAAACCGACTAACAACGGTCAAAGTCGAACGTACAGACAAATTTACCTCGTTGCCGACGAGGAAAGCCGTGCTCCTCTTGAAAGGATGCTGATCGACGGCTACAGCATCATCTGTGATTTCCACACCACATATATCACAATCCTTCTCCTAAAGATTATTAAGCAGCTCAATGTAAATCACAAAACACCTCCAACTTTTGGCGTGCGCAAAACGAAAAAGAAAGAAATTGACCCACGCAACGGAATCAGAAAACCCCACCCAGTAATTAGTAACTACAAATCGCTTGTTTGTAACCAGAGAGGCGTGGCTGACCTTGAGGAAGGAGCGAGCTTCGAGGAGAGAGTGGAAGTGGCGGAAGGCGAGGTGAGAAGTGGAGCCGTGGCTCCCGAAGGCGTTGAAGTCTCGGCGGCCGACGATTATGAGCTCGGAGACGCCGAAAGCGGTGGCGCTCCGGGCCAGAGTCCCCACGTTGTGCCTCTTCGCTATGTTGTGCACCACCACGTAGCTCTCAATCCCCATCTTTCCCTTTCGACTCAGAAGCAGAGAGAGATAGAGAGAGAGAGAGGCTGAACCCTCGGGCGGTTTTCTCTTCTTCTGATTCGAGCTTGTCGAAGAGAAGAAGCAGGTTCAAGGTCGTTACGATGTCGTTTAACAGGACAAGGTGGTTCCTTTGTCGGGCGTCTCGCGTACTTTTTCTATGTATCCGACGCCCTTCGACGGATCTTCTTCCATTAAGAAACTTTATGTACATATGCGACTTTAGTCGTAAAAAGTTAGCATTTTTAACATGTACAGGCAGGCATGGAATGTGAAACAGGAACAATGCTAATGTCATAGTATTGTTTACACGAGACATTTGTAGTGCAGCTCCATTCCTTTTCACTCCCTCTGCTCACGAGATTGATCACATCAGATCCAACACATGATCCCATTTACATGGACGACGATTATGTACACACGGCGAAAAAAATCGTCGAATGTGCGAGAGCAGTTGCTAACGTCGGTCGGGGGGGACTTCTCTTCAAACCGCGACTTGGGCCGCCGCGAGCCTAGCGATGGGGACCCTGCGGATGGCGGAAAGAAGAATGAGGATGCCACTCATTGGGAAATCGAGAGAATTCGGCAAAGGATAGAGTCTAGAGAGACCTGAAGGGAGAGCACGAGACGTAGTCCAGTCCGGCCTCCGCGAAGAAGGCAACCGAAGATGGCTCGCCCCCGTGTTCTCCGCATATACCGACCTGTTTTCAATCCCGCATCACTTGCACATCTCAAGAAAATAAGTAGATGAAGGAAACTATTGTGCTCGACATTCCGTGGGACCATCCCAGGCACGAACCCTATTGTTTGGCTGATCATTTTTTATGATAGGTAACTTGTAAGCCGGGCCTCGCTTGTATCTCGATGACAGCAGTTTTTATGCAGCAAGAACTAACTCGAGAACGATGTACAGGAAAATTTGGGTACTAATGAGCAAGTCTTCTCATTCAGAGCCGATTACCTTTAAGTTAGGCCTAGCTGCTCGGCCTCTCTCGGTTGCGATCTTGATAAGTTGGCCCACGCCTCTCTGATCTAGCACCTGCAAACAAGAGAATTCGGGTTGTTTGTGAAATTTAGCGAGGCTCTCCCTCCACTCCTGGAGGTGATTCCCTGGAAGAGTAGTAAGGTGTTGGGACGGACCTCGAAAGGATCAGCTTGCAGGATGCCTTTGGACAAGTATATAGGAAGGAATTTGCCGATGTCGTCTCTGCTGTACCCGAACGTCATTTGTGTTAGATCATTGGTCCCAAAGGAGAAGAACTCCGCCTCCTTTGCAATCTGTGATTAATGCACCAAAGAATGAGCTAAGTCAATAAACACAATGGTATGCAGTATGCTCCAGCATCAATATTTGTGTTCACTGGAGCCATCCTTTTTAAAACAGCAAAAAACAAGGAAAGATCAACTGCAGAAAAGAGAACGGGAACGCTGTGTGATGTAGGTTAGACCTGGCACATAAGGAATGAACGGTTTACGCACCTCATCCGCCACAAGAGCAGCCCTAGGAATCTCGATCATCGTACCGATCTTGTAGCTTAAAGATGAACCCACCTCTGCGAATACTTTCTTGGCAATGCTACGTATCAAACTCACCTGATGTCCTAGTTCCTGGCAATCAAAATCATCAAAGTTTCCATGAGGACTGTTTCGGAACTTACAGCTAAAATCAAAATGTCCGGAAGGTTCATTAAATACAATTCATGCAATCGAGTGGAGGCACTTCCAGCGGGACTGTTGAGCATGAAAGTGAAACTCAGATCAATTCAAGCTCATATTCGGCATGACTGGTCATTTTCGAGGAGATATTAGCTAAAGAGAGTTCTGCAAAAGATTTGGACTGTGCATGATGGAACGAAAACTTTAGAAGAAGGAAAGAGAGTCGTGCCTGAGGCGTTCCCACTAGTGGAACCATTATCTCTGGAAGAACTGTGAAGCCCTGGCGGCTCATTGTCACCGCGGCCTGGAAAACTGCACGAGCTTGCATTTCAGTCAGCTCGGGGTATGAGATGCCTAGCCTGTTTACATGCCAAGAAAAGAAGAGGAAAATCATATCGATGCAATCCAAGCAGTCGCCTACAACACCGTATGAGGGAAAACATTATTATTGATCTGATAGGGATGCATTCGGCGTTTCCACAAATTTCATGCATCGCTACTTATACACGAAACTTGCAGAGCATGTGAGTTTATATAAATTCAAGAGTAGTCTACTTAGTATGTTTTCCGGCAAGAAAGTAACAGAAAAACAAAAACTAGAGTAAGCAGTAAATCCATTGTTCTTGGATACTAGCATTTAAGCAGAAACCACAGCTTGAAAATAATCAGAAGGGTCACAAACCTGCAGCCTCGGAATCCAAGCATGGGATTTACTTCAGATAATTTCTCGATCCTTGAGAAAACTTCATCGTCAGTCATGCCGGTGTCTGTGGTTAGTTCACCGACAATCTGTTCTAGGTCTCCTTCCGGAAGAAACTCGTGAAGTGGCGGATCTAACAGTCGGATGGTCACTGGAAGGCCTGGAATTTTGACACACCATTGCATGTGATTATCCAGCTCGAAATGTATGCAAAAAATGAATATGGAGAAAGACATAAATAGTATACGAAGGCAATATAGTTACCATCCATAGCGCGAAATATCCCCTCGAAATCTGATTGTTGATAAGGCAGCAACTGATCCAATGCTGCCTTTCTCTGTTCAGGGGTGACCGCCATTATCATCTTTCTCACTGCTTTTATCCTCTCGTCCGAAGCAAAGAACTGAACATGATGAAAAAGTATAGATGATTGAAATTGAGTTCAGGTACCCCATGACACGTGACTGCAAGTCACACAAGGAAATTCATGCACGATGCGAGAAAATTATCCATCCACAACAACTTCACATGCTGTCAGTACAAACGAGACAGCATGCTAATAGAATGGTTTCATCGATAACTCAATCCGCCACCATTTTGACACCATTAGGAGGTTTTATAAATCATGCAATTTCAAGTATATGAGAGATTCCTCTCTACCCTTTGAACAAGGCAAGCTAGCATTTAAGACTGGAAAAATCTGCATTGTATTGCTTCCATGACAAGAATGACTGATCAAAGAGGGAAAATGATCTTCACCATGTGTTCTGTCCTGCAAAGTCCAATCCCTTGGGCACCATTGTTTCTGGCTGTAAGAGCATCTTCAGGAGTGTCGGCATTTGCCATAACCTATCATAGAACGGGATGATATCACTCAATCACTAAGAGAATATCAAAGAACACACATGTTAAACTGCAAGAACTTTTATCTGATGAAGAAAAAAACTGGAGAAAAAGAGCTGTACCTTGAGAGACCTTATTTCATCGGCCCAGGACATGAAGATCTCTAGGTCACCGCTCAATGCTGGAGGTGAAAGTGGTTGTTTACCCAAAATCACTTCGCCGGTCGATCCGTTAAGGGAGATCCATTCGCCTTCTTTTATTACCTTGTCTCCAATCGTGACCACCTACACTATTGGGAAAGAATCCGGGATAAGTACACTACAAGTGCCATAACTTTCGTACGGCGTTCACTTAAGTGCCTTAACTTTCAAAACGTTCACTTGAGTGCCATAACTTTACAAAAGTGTTCACTTGAGTGCCACTTGCTGATTTGGAGCCGGAAATCATTTTTTTAATATTAAAAAATCCTACGTGGCTCGCCGGGAAGCTGACATGGCGCCGAAAATCTTTTTTTTCGCAAATTTTAATTTTTTAGTTTATTTAATTATTGAAAAAATTAAAAAAATTAAAAAAAAAAAAAAAAAAAAAAAAAAAAAAAAGGGCAACTGTGGGTTTTCTTGGAGGTGCCATAACTTTGCAAAAGTGTTGACTTGAGTGCCAATTTCGGCCAAAAGTGTTCACTTGAGTGTCATTTTTCCGGAAAATATGACGTGGAATTTCCACATGGCACTCAGAAATTCATTAAATAATAGTGACAATTCCACGTCATGTTTTCCGGCGAAAATGACACTCAAGTGAACACTTTTGGCCTGAATTGGCACTCAAGTGAACACTTTTGCAAAGTTATGGCACTCAAGTGAACGTTTTGAAAATTATGGCACTTAAGTGAACGCCGTACGAAAGTTATGGCACTTGTAGTATACTTATCCCGAAAGAATCCACTGAAGTGATCACCTTGAGTCTGATAATTCAGCGGGTTCATCAACATCTAAACTTCTTTATAATGGTGATCTAGACGGTAGTTTCACAAGAACACACAAACTCACAATTGTGGAGCTCAAGATGAAATGTGTCTCCATAACCATTCCGATACTGGGACTCTATTTGTCTAAGAATGGGAATGTCAACTCGACAGAAGAGCCAGAGTAACATAGCTGAGGGAGCGGATTTGCTGGAAAAATTACCTTCTCAGCTTCATTTACGAGGATATCGGCGCAGCCAGAGACGCAACACTTTCCCCATCCACGTGCCACAACCGCCGCATGAGATGTCATGCCGCCTCTAGCTGTTAAAATACCGGCAGCAGCATGCATTCCACCAACATCCTCTGGGCTTGTCTCAGTCCTAACCTTTACACGCACACATAAAGTGTTAATTCGCACATCTTGAGCTTGCTTCCAAAAGAGACCTCACAGTTTTGATTCGATAGAGTACTTAGTATTAAACCACGCGCTTTCATCTAACGGCTTAGATGAAGGTATGGCTTTAATATTTTAAGTTTCCTATCAAATCCCAAGAAAAAGGTTGGTTCTTTCATTGCCAGTTCGTCAACTCATGATCTTATTTGTTTGAACCACTTTTCTTCGCTCAATACATATTGACCATAGGTTATATCACCAGTTTAGAAGGTTGAAATGCCAGATAGCACAGTAAAGAAACTCTCTCTCCAGTTACAATGCATATAGAGCATTAGAATTAATGCCAGAACTGCCATACCAGAATGGTACTTTTGCCTTGAGCATGCCATTCTTCGGCATCATTGGCACTGAACACAACTTGGCCCACAGCGGCTCCTGGTGAAGCAGGCAACCCCGTAGCAACAACTTTATCTTTGTATGCATCTGGGTTTTCAAACTGAAAACAGAAGACGAAAACTTCAGCAAAATCGTGAGTAGTAGTAATTATGAGCATAAATCCATTCAGGAGTGCAAATTTTCCGTCTCGACCATATTATACAGTGAATTTAATAAAGACAAAGACCCAGAAAGACGCAATGTGGATGTGAGTTCTGCTTGAGCTTTCTATGACATCAAATAATTGTTATAATGAGATTAAATACATTGAAAATGTTGGTAGTGTCATGCTAATGAAGATACAGAAAGGCCTTAGGTTGGATATAGGACTCAGTGAAATTGTTTACTTCTTCCAAGGAGAGATATCTGCTGCCAGATTAAATGGATTAGGATGAAGACACATTCTCTCATCATTATCTGATCATCAATAGACCCAAGTGTCTTGCAGAATTTGAGCGTGTGTACCTGTGGATGAAGAAGTTGATCAAGATGCTGAGGCTCCACCATCTTCATAGAAGAACGAATGTCGACAAGCCCTTCATTCACCATGTCTACTGCAATCTTTACCGCACCCTTGCCAGTACGCTTTCCAGACCGGCATTGCAACATCCACAGCCTGTTTTCTTGAACTGTAAACTCAATATCCTGTATTTATCAAAGTCAGACATGCAACGACTTTAGTCTAAAATTCTGAGCCCTGCATCGGAAAAAGAGGATTCAGTTTATCTCATCGAATTCAGAGCAGGGAAATAACATAGAAAATCAGTGCATATGTCATGGCATGTTTGAAGGCTAGAGATATCACTCTAGCACAGTGGTGGATTGATCTATCAAACAATAGAAAGAGTTCCATACCATCATGTCTTTGTAATGCTTCTCTAAAATTTCGCAGTTCTCTACGAGCTCTGTGTAAGCTTCCGGCATGCAATTCTTCATCGTATCCAAATCTTCCGGAGTTCTAATTCCCGCTACCACATCCTCCCCCTGTTATGTTATTTAGCCACAATCTAGTTAGTCAATAAATATGCCTACTTGTTTGTGACATTACTGAGTCGCCAGAAGCAGCTACACATCAAAGAAGAAAAGACCAGATATATAACCTGTGCATTGACCAAAAACTCTCCATAGAGCTTCTTCTCGCCCGTGCTCGGGTTTCTGGTGAACAGCACACCTGTCCCTGAAGTATTTCCCATGTTTCCAAACACCATGCACTGAATATTCACGGCGGTACCCTTCAATCCCGTTATTTGATTAATGCTTCGATACTTAATAGCCCTTGGACTGTTCCACGAATCAAAAACGGCATTGACAGCTAACTCTAACTGCTTTCTTGGATCTGCAAAACAGATGCAATTCAAAAGAAATGAATCCTTCAATTCTTATACACGTTAGAAGCAGCACTGTTATTGTCTTGTCTCCTTTATTATTACGTTGCAGTATGTAAACTGGCTGCTACTTGGTACCTGAAGGGAATTCTTCTCCCTTGGTTTCAAGATAAACATTCTTGTATTGTGCCACAAGCTCTTTAAGATCTGAAGCTGTAAGGTCGGTGTCAAGTTCGACACCTTTCGAGTGTTTCAACTGCTCTAGCTTCTCCTCGAATGATGAATGTGAAATGCCCATGACCTGAATTTATGCAGAAAAGAAAGTCCTTCGTATCAAAATGAAGAGGTGCAAGAAGGAAGTTGAACACTATACTCAGAAATTACGCAAGTACTATTCAGGCTCACTTGTCAGGACCATGATTAGGGCAACTAAGCATTAAGCAAAGAGCAAAAAAGAACCGAGCACTATTTACTTACAACATCTCCAAACATGTCTAGAAATCGTCTATAAGAGTCATAGGCAAAGCGCTCCCCGCTTTTCGCAGCCAGACCAGCGACAACATCATCATTAAGCCCAAGGTTGAGGACAGTGTCCATCATGCCAGGCATGGATATCTGCAAAAATAGGAGAATCATATTGCACTGGTAGTCTGACAAATTTAGCTCTGGAGTGGTTAAGGAATTCCTACCGCTGCACCAGATCGAACGGACAGAAGGAGTGGCTTTGAAGGGTCACCAAGGACCGCCCCCATGTCCTTCTCTACGCTCTCCAAACCCTCCAAAATCTCCTCCCACAGACTGTGCGGAAGCTTATTCCCATTCTGCTGGTACTCTTGGCATGCTTCTGTCGATATGGTAAGCCCAGGAGGCACAGATAATCCAATGCTAGCCATCTCTGCTAGGTTCGCTCCTTTTCCTCCCAACTACAAAATTCAATATATGCATAATCCCAAGGGCACGCATCACAGTCATAGGCTTCAAAGGTCATAATTTCCAGAAGTGAATGTTCAATTTGACAATGTCATACTGGAGAGCATACACTAAGTCCCATGATTCAAGTGACAAAAGTTTCACTTTCAGTTCTTTTAACACATCAAATGCTAACTCAATATCAGTTATCATGAGAAAGAAAAAATTCACATTCCATTGGCTGAATTCTTAGGAAATAAGTCGCTTACCAAGGACTTCATGCCCTTGTTTCCCTCGCTCCTCCCTTTTCCGAATGTATAAACTCTCTGCAGAACAGATAGATCAACATAAGACCTTCCTTTGCACTACGAACGAACCGAAGAAATTACTACTTGAAATATTAGACGTGGATTTCTAGCTTGGTAGCTACATGCGAGGATTGATCATTTGGTAAAGGTAAAGCAGCTGCCTTAGGTGATCAAACGTTACTCAAATTGGTAATAAACTTGCCCTGGTAATGCATTTCCTGATTCGCTGGTGTGTCATAAGCTGAAACAACATGATTCACCTTTTTGGCCGTTAAGGTTGGGTCTGTGACCGGTGTAAGTATTGCTTGTGTCTTCGTAAGTGATGGCTTGTTACTCTTCTGCTCCGGATTCACAAACCCAGTTCCATCCGATTCTTGACAGCGGATACCACAAAACCTACGGCCCCGGCTCGCCTGAAACGAAGAGCGGTTGTCCCTGACCAGGACATCTGCTTGCTCCAAAGGATGCCCCTTGAACAGACCATGCTTGAAAACGTCCGCGGTAGTCCTCATGAGCACGCCTTCCATCGCCGAAGGCGATTATATCCTTACTTATACAACCTGAAATCACAAACTTCAAAAGAAGGATGACAAACAATTCCAATCAAACATAAGAACTCCAAGTCACAAGCCACACAAATACCTAAATTCTAGTTAAGACGGATTTCGCGTCGCAATACCGGATTACTGAAAAGTTCAATGACATGATGCAACTGCAACAACCAACAATCTTTCAAATGACATGACTAAGCTCATATGGACCTCGCCATGTTCCATCTGCGCGACGCACCATACCCGAAGATCTAATGCAGCTCTTTTGCATCAGAAAAGAAAGCACGCAAAATTTGCATCATGAGCCCGGGAACAGACCAGGAAGATGGACCAAAATTTCACAAGCCATGTTTGCCCACGACATGATCCACGTTCAGCATGCAGAGAACTGATGAGGTCTTTACCACTCTGGAGCTGTAACCATACCTGATTCACCAAGAAACCAAGAGGGATCAGTGAAGTTTCTTCGTGATAGCTTGAGGCTCAGACTCTCGGAGAGCTTGTTGAAAAGAGAAATGGCGGTTGAATTGTGTTTGTTCCCCATTTTTCTCTTTATTTTTTTCTAATCTGATATGCATTTTTTTTCTTTGGTGGTTAGTGAACAAGAGAAAAGAGTGACAAGCGACATGAGTGGATGAGGTCCTAAGTCACGGTGATTACTCAACCTTTTTGTTTTCGGTTGTCTCCAACGAAGTAGGAGTGCGTGATCCTTGAATTATGCGAAATAACAACAACCCTTTTGAGATTTCTTTTATAAGTAGGATGTAGGATTAATATCACGAAAAATTACATACTCATACTTTATCCCAAACTAATTTGTTGACCACAAAAAACTTCAAACTGGTATATTTGGGATAAATCTATCCTAAATTAATTTCTTTATCGCAAAAAAAAAGTCTCAAATTGTTACACATGTGACAAATGTATCCTAAACTATCAAAAATCTCAAACTGTTACATATTTGATAAATTTACCTTTCGTTAATTTCTTTTAAATTGGGTTAAAATCACAAAAAATCCCAATTAGTATAGCTGTGATAAATGGAGGGTAAAAATCTTAAACTAGTATACCAATTTACCATCTAACTCAGCATTTCAACTGTGAAGTGTAACGAAAACTAACATGGAGTAAATTTGTCTCAAGTATACCAGGTTAGGCTTTGGGGGTCAAAAAAATTAATTCAATGTAAATTTATTACGGGTATACCAATTTGAAGTTTTTCGTAACAGTAACCATTATAAGTAACATATATTAAAAAAAAAACTTTACATGGTATACGTGATTGATTCTCTGAACTTAATTATGATTTTGAGCGTATAATTCTTATACTTTTTCCTCTTGAAGATCTAATAGAGTTATTTAAGTTATATACTTCTTAAGCATGACCAAGAGGAAATGACAAAAGGGTCCGGACCTACCTGAGCTATCCGTGGCACACATTTCAATGGCCGCATTATTATACGAACATGGTTTTACAATGCTCTGATATGCAAAGTGGTGAGCACAAGATTTAGATCAAAGGGATGGGACGATAGAGTGAGGTAAAATAATCACTTTAACAAAGAGTCAATCTTCACATGTTTTACACCAGAATCAAGAATTGGATTAAAGAGAGTAGTGATGTTATCTAGGTTTAAATTTCCATTGTGTATCAAAGAGAAAATTATTGCTTTCCACAACTTTTACTCTAGATTTTAACTGGAATTTTCATGGGGACACTAATGGACAAGCTTTAAAGAAAGAGGCTGAAGCATATGTATGATGCAATGTGGTCGGCTCAAATTGTTGTAGTATTCTATTATTGCGCCTTAGGAACTTTGTCCGGCTGCTAATTCAGCAAAACATCATTGAAACTTTCTTATTATTTATTATTTTAATAATTCAAATTTCTTGTTAGAATATCGGGTTAATCACAGTGGGAACCTAGAGATGAGGAAGGGAGTCTACACATATTGATTTTATTTGGATCCAAATCGCTACACTTGCACATTTTCTTGAGGTCATCATCATGAACACAGACGTGTGTTCTTCAGCAACTACTCAATGCCCGTGGAAGAGGAAAATTATGCACCTAGTGAGAGATTATTCGATCGCCACCTATGTCAGGGACTTCAAATAATATTGAAAAACACATCATTTTTTTTTATCATCAATAACACGGTATTGTCTTTTTAACTACTTAATATCAAGACTGAAGTGATCCATCATAATTGCTTAAGCACAAGTGAGGATTTCCAAGTGATTTTCCGTAAAGATGCAAGAGGTCTTTCCCGCAAAATTCATGAGGAGGACATTTGTTGAGTCAACATTTTCATAGATGATGAATGGACAAGTCCTCCATCGCCAAGAGCCATTTACCAACGAACATGGGAACCCACCAGAAAGGAATATACTTTGCATCCAAAGGGCTTCTGCCACGTGGCTTGCTCTAGGACAGAAATGAAAACGTGATCCTCCTCTCTCCTTATCCTTCTCCAACGATTCTCCTGATGTACGGCATTACACGAACCAAATATACATGTTTTTTTTTTTTGGTCAAATAATATATATGACGAACCAAATATACATGTTCAAATGTGATGTTTCTCACCAAGGAAAAACCACAATCATCCTCTTTCTAGCAAAAATAATATCGCACACCTAACTATGATCAAGAAGCGTGAGTCATCATCTCCAATCGTTTTCATCCTATCTCATGCTATGTAGAGATACCTAGTTCGATTTTGGTTCTTTATCGTTGCTATGGCAATGCTACGACGATGCTCACCTCGATGTCACATACCAGTATTCTTAAACGACGATATTCATCTTTACTTCCCACACTAGTATCTTAAACGACACTAATTTAACAAATTTTGCAATGAAGAATGTCGAGATGGACATGACTGCTAAATTATAGCATTAGTACTATCGAACTCATCAACAAGTACGTACGAGTCCCCAACAATACAAGAGTTGGCTGGCTTTTAAAGGTGCAGCAATATCATCATGTGGCACTTTTTCGAGCGTCCAATTTTATTTTATTTTTTTCCTATGAACTCATCGTCGACAATGATCGCCACAAGTTTTACTAGATTCACAATATTGTTGGTTTTTCCAATGAACTCATCGTCGACAATGATCGCCACAAGTTTTATTAGATTCACAACATTGTTGATTACAAACTGTTCGGTAGCAGATGCCATCCCTCAAGAAGAAAGAGATTTGAGGAGGAATTGTTGTTGGCAACTCATTATGTTGCAAAAATGATTCTCTATCTTTTCCTCTTTTCTGGCTAAGGTCCAAAACTTACCGCCAATCCCTCAAAACTCCGAAGAGAATCAATGCTGCAATGCAACTACAAGCACAAATAGTGTCCCAAAAGAATATTCCAACTGCGATTCAGCTAACGAAGAAGAAGAAAAGGCCAAAAAGTTGAAAAAGTCCTCGGGGTCAATTACCATTTGGCTTGCAACTTATAAGGTCTTAACACTGTGTGTCCTTATGCTGATTTGTAGCAACACTTGCACTTAACAATTTGCTCCTAAATGACAGAGACATTATAGAGGAAAATTTCTGTCTTCCTTAGCTCAGCGCACAACAAACCAGGGAAAGTTCAGTACACCTACAAGAAAGCTAATGGAAATTACTAGAGGACAAGCAAGTAGTGAGGAGGCTTATAGAGAAAGCTAAGGAAATTCTGATTTCTTCGACATAAGAAAGCAAAAACCTGATGCCAGGATCCTAGGGAGACAAAAAAAAAAAAGTTTGTAGAACAGATGCTCTAAACGGTTAACTTCTTCATGAATCACTCTTATTAGCATTTTCTTTTCCAGAAACTAGTAATAAGACCTGGTAGTTCGCTCGAGGAAAACGGCCGACCCCTTTATGCATATTCCTATGCATCCGACTCGATTTCATGCATAACTCGTCGACATTACAGCAGAAAGCAAACACAGCTCTATCACTTGAAACTCTTTGGTGGAGTATAATTCGATTCACTTATTCATTTCAGGAGTCTTTCAACCCATTATTCAGGACACTTGAGTCTCACTCGCTTTTGGGAAAATATATTAAGAGCGAGGAGGAGGAAAGCGCACAGAGAACCTTTGCTGGATGGGGCTCCTACAAGAAGGACAATCCTTCATCCCTTGCCTCTCATGGAGCTCGTTGCACGTTGAGCACACCACTTGATGGGCACAGGGAAGGAACACCACAGACATCTCTTCCGAGAGACACATTACGCACTCTCTCTCACGTTGTACACCAATCCCCAAGTAATCTTGGAAGTCCATGACCTCCGGCAGAAGAGGGCCTTGAGACAAGTCATGAGAGCCCTTTCCTGAGTCTGCGAGCCTGCTGGCATAACTTCCATCGACCCCCCTCCAAAGAGCAGCGATTTTGGAAGAGTCTGCCTTCAGCCTCAACTGAGAGATTTCCTTTTCAAGCCTCTGGATATCCTCATCGAGCTTCTGTGAAGTGTTTTCCGCGTCCAATTTAGTGAGCTGTTCCTTGGATTTTGCGGAAGCCTCTATCTGTTCCCTGTCTTTTCTCAATGAAACAACCTGCACCAGTGAATCTTCCTTTGCCTTGTCTTCCTGTTTCCACCTAGCCTGTGACATTTACAATCTCCTATAAAGAAACCGTTGGCTTATTCCATAGCAACATTAGTTAGAATGAACAGAGACCAGGAATGTTGTCATCATGGAGTCAACTGTAGTGAACTCTTTAAGATTTTGCAGGACCTTAAAATTTCAGTGATTAACTGCTTCTTCCATATATCAATTTTTTGCTCTTTTGGTTGTACAATCTTACAGTATCTAGCCACAACCCAATACCCCAAATTAACACTATTTCCTGAATGGTTGTGCACATCTCTTTGCTTGCCCAACATCAAACATTCCCCAGTTACTTTAACCCAATAAAGAGGAGTAAGCTACAAATACACTCACGTACTAAAGTGCAACACAAAAATATGTAGGTGAAAGAAAGTGCTCTCAAAAACAAGAGATGAATCACCTTAACCAACCTTTACTCGGAGAGAATTATCATTAGTCAAAAGGATAGAGTTGCGCATGGAAAATATCAAGAATTTCTACTGTTTTAAGAGTCTATTATGGTCAATTCTCTGCGGGAGAGGATCATTTACCCAGAACCTTCCTGACGACATATGTACAGCACAAAACACATTTCATGAGTCGTGCACGTAAGAACATATGTTAATAAGAACATAAAGCTAATAACATGATTAGGGTCATGTATAATCCTTCTCAGTTGAGACTGCCTGTTGGCATAATAGTAACGGATTCATTTCATACAAAAATTTGTGATAGCATCATCGGATTATTCAATTGTCCCACGAAATTACCTTGACAAGCTAATTGCCATTAGAATGCAAAAGGCCTATCAGATATTGTAACTCAAACATAATAGGGCAAAGCAGCAAGGCGAACAAGGAGAGTACTAAGTTATAAGAGGACAACAATATAATCTGGCATGAGACTCTTTTCTGAACCCACAACCAATATAAAAGGGGGTCAGACTTCTGCAGTTACTCAGGTCCAGTCAGAGAGACCAAAATAGGGTCGTGACATCAACCTGTCACAGCCCAACAGCCTAAATGTAATGAATTTTACACAAACCATATCCAATCATCAAAATAATGCCTCAAATTCTAATGAATTTTACACAAACCATATCCAATCATCACAATAATGCCTCAAATTCCACTAGTAAGATTCCACAGTCAAGTCACAGTTGAAATCTTACCTCACGCAGATTATGGAGATCTTTAACCTGGTCTACATCCTGTATAAGCTGTCCAAACCTGTGTTTTTCAGTCACTAGCTCTTCCAGAAACATGGTTTTCTGCTTCTCCCGGGACTGCACCTTCATTAGCATCTTCTTCTCCCTCTTCGATACCTCCTGAAAGCTTGCAGCTGATTCGACAGCTCTTAACTTGGCAGTCTCCATCTCTTGCCTTAAAGCAGCATTCTCCACCTCAAGCCTCCGGACAGCAGAATTTGCTCGCTCCACTTGGCCACTAGCCTTGCACAGTGCATTCTCCATCTCAGAGAGCTTTTTCATGGTATTCTCCTCCAAAGCCTGCTTCTCTTTCTTCAGCCGCTCAACTTCTTCTTTCTCTTGCTTCAGTGCCTTGAGTTCTGCCTTATCCTTGCTCAGCCTACGTGCAGCCTGCATCACCTTTTGATTGGCCCATTCGGTCCATTCCTGCAACTGATTTTGCAAATCATGTAATTTTGGACCAAGCTTCAAGATCAACTCTTCTTTCTTATCCCGAGGTACCCATTGGCCAGAGGTCCTGTCATATGGTATTCCAGCAAAATTGAAATCGGATCTCTCGGCATTACTACTTGTGGAGACAGGGACAGTGTCGCTTTTTGTAGTAAGTGAAAGAGAAAGATCGGGATTGGTAGCTGAAAACGGAGGCGGGTTCGCTAGTGCAGGTAAAACAGATGGGCCACCCACGACAGGTAAATATAATGGGATTTTAGTACGAGAAACCTCCGGGGCAGTAGATACATTTTCCAAATTGAATACTGCAGGAGAAGGTGATTCCGAACTGTTTGAAAGACTACCATGACCATTTCCTTGAGCTGCATTAATTGCTGCTGCCTTATTTGTTTTCAAAGAAGCAATCTTAGAAGTTGAGTCCGACATGGATTTAAGTTTCTTATCGTACATCAGTCCACCCAAACCGCCAAGCTTCGCTGCCCTTGAGGACCCTTTAGAGCCATACGTTCGGTAGTGTTTCTCTAGATGTAGTGACTTTTGACGAAGCGCATAGTCTCTCTTGCAGCCACTATGAGCCTTTTTGCTAACAAACTTTTCTTCCAAAGCAGGGGCCAAAGATGTTGCTGCAAAATCCGAAGATTTATTGACAGTAACAAGTGAGCTGCTCAAACTTTCTCCTGATATATTTTGTACCGGTGAAACTTCTGGCTGGGATAAATTTTGATGCACTCCCATGGTAGGTTCATTTGACTGATAATTATGGGCACAAGGAGCAGCAGGGACTGCGTTACAAGGATTTGACAAGGTCAGTTCTGAACTTTTCACGTCCAACCTAAGACGGCTTTCGATGGTTATAGAGGAGCTCGCAATCGGACCTCCATCGCCACCAAAACCATTCAAGGCATCAGCATCCATCGCACAAGCATGTGACACATTCATGTCGCATATCAGTAAGCACCACATTGCATCCCCAGTGCTGAAGAAAGGTCTTACTTCTCGAAGAACGCAAACAAGTTCAGCAAGAACATACATCTCCAGCTGGTTTAGGTCTGTAAAATATTGGTCTCTTCCAGGATCAATCTCCACGCCATTTCTCAGGTATGCCAAAGTGTTATCCACAATATTTGACACTATATCCTTGCAGCCATAGCAAAGGCCAGACCGCAATACAGCATTTGTAGCAACTTCTTCAGAGTATCCACAAGCCACGATTTTCTTAATCGCACTCTTAAAGATCGTGTCGAGATTGCTCAACACAAGTTCTTCTAACTGGCTTTCTGTAAGGTCATTCCAATCAGCGTCCTGGAACTCATCTGCTTCTACTTCTTCCTTATTCCGGCTGGGCCCAACCTCGGATGCAACTGCGGCACTGGACAATTCAAGGTCGAGCTTCAACCCATCGGGATAATCCTTGTGAATACAAGTGCCACAAGGAACAGCATGTCCTTGTCCCGTCACGGTCTCAAACTTCTCAGCAGAGAACTCGTAACTCGCACAATCAATATGAGGCATGGATAAAGGCTTGCTCATATCACTCAACGGCGGATCAGCCCTGAACTTTCTCTTGTTCCGGCTTGCTTTTTCTTGGACCAATGCCGAAGGTGACACTTGGCAGCAGCTACTGCTAGTACTATTGCAACTCTTAGCTGATGTTACCGTCGCCATTATCGAGCTGCACAAAACAGTTCCTCTCAAAAGACTAAACCACATTTAATCACATTCATACCGTTCGCCAATCCTCGATTAATGCCAATCAATATACTCGAGTCCTTCAACGATTACCATAAAAATCAAACGAAAAGACAAAACCATAGCGGTATAAAGAATCAAAGAAGCTCATAACAGCACTATCAAAGCTAACATTGAATCAACTATCCGCAGGCTCGTGAGGAGAATTTATCTATTCAACCAAAAAAAAAAAAAATTCCAAAGAGATACCTTATCACTGATTCAACTGAAAAAGTGGGCGACCAAAACCTCCCTGCATCAACAACCGAAATCGCCGATCAAAACCACAAAGAGAAAAAGGAAAAGGAAGCGAAACCCACGCACAACATCTCAATGATCAATGCTTCTGTCAAAAACCCACTTCACATCCGGGGCAAATTCTGACACCATCCTATTAGATTCGACAGCCCAATCAAGACCCGGAATCGAGCGACGGATCAAAGAAAAAAAACCCAGAAACAAAATGATGGCGAGAACCCAGTATCCGTACTCGCGAAAGATCCCCAAACGAGTGACGAAAAACTCAATTTTGCGGGGAGGAAAAGAAAAGAAAAGAAAAGAAAGAAACCAGTGTGCGGGAACGATCGGCGACGTACCGATTTCAGCTAAAGTTCTCGGGGAGTGACGCGAACCATATGAAGAAAATCTCAAGAGAGAAAAATGAAGAAACAGAGCAACCATATATTATAATCTCAGTCCTCTGTCTTCTTTGTTTTCTTGGCCTCTCTTTGGTGGAGTCCTTTTATACACCGGCAGCAGGATGAACGTCTTGGTGTGTCCCCAAAAATTTGGGCTTGGCGATTTCTTCTGTCTTTTCCCTTTCTTTTCTTTTTTTCTTTTTTTCTTTTTTTACTGTTTTACCAAAAATTGTTGTCTTTGTCTGCGAATTCTCCTATCTTAATTTGTCAATGGCCACCAAACCTAGTGGGAGATAGGATGGCCGCAAGATGTAAGCGGCACCCTAGGGATTGAGGGAAGTTGTATATGTAACTTGCAATGAAAGTTTAGAGAAAAATTAGAAGTACTCGAGCTTTAAATACTAGTGGATCGGACTCGAGAGGGGGGCGCCGGAGGTTGGGCCGGTGGTTGAGACGACGAGCGGGCCATAAGCAAAGGAAGCTTAGGGAATTTAGAGGCGGGAGGATCAGTGTGTAAGGTGATGTGGATCGGCGATTCCTTACCTAGCATTATGAAAGTGACGACGAAGATGACTATGACCAGGACTCTGGTGAGCTTGGCTCCTTGAAGCTCGGGGTCAACTCCGTTGGAGGTACAAGGAGAGACATGGTTGCCGCCGACCAATCCTTTCACCGGCAACTCGGTAAGCCCACCGCAATACTGCATCATTTGGACATGTAAAATCGACATGGTTGGTCTCATGTACTAATCTTGGACAAAATCAATAATTATAGAATAGTCTGAGCTTCCTTAGGCATGAGGATAAATAATTTTTTTTTGTTAAAGCCAAAAAATTAATTGAGCTCGTCAATTTGCGATTTATTAATCGAAGTTCATTAATCGGAGGCAATGAGGTGTAGAGCGGAATATTTTTTGGACAAAATTTCTACGAATTATTAGTACGGATAAACAATAGAGTTAATTAAAATTAGGTTTGCATTTAATAAATAAAAAAGAACTAATAAATTATTAGGATTACATTTAAGAAATTAACATAGATAAAAATAATAATAATCGGTCATGTCCGGGCCGGTCATGTTCCAATTTCATAGAACCGGGAACGGGACCGGTCAATTCTATCTGGCCCAGGCAGTTTCTGATTTGGTCGATCCGTCTTGCTCACCCTTACTTTAAAGAAAAGGCATCCAATTGGGATGGTCTTTTGGACTTTTCCCTTCATATCCAAGATTTGTAACCATATACGATTAGTCAATAAAGGAAACCATGTGAAAGAGATACATGTTCATAGTCAGGTAGCTTATGGCCTCTTTTTATGACTACTCAATGCCTTTTGGAGTAAAAAAACAAAACCAAACACATAAGGCGTTTGACATTCCGAGGAAAGAAGATTAACGTTAAGCAATGTGGTAAGAGAAAACTATGCAAGAACTTAAATGAGTTACCATGAAAATACATATTGCCTTCCTTTTTTATTCTGGCATTTAACAGGCTTAATTACTATGGATATGTATTACACATTCCTTGCCTTTTTTTTTTCTCTTTTCAAATTGTAGATATTATTAATGAGGAGAGGAGTTGAGTTCATATATGTGATATACCAGAATGGATTAGATGAGATTTCCTTTTTCGTTTGGGCATTTAATAGCCTTAATTACTAAGGATATGTACCACATATTCCTTGCTTTTTTTTTCTCTTTTTAAATTGTAGGTATTATTAAAAAAAAAATTGTTGGTATTATTAATGAGGAGGAGCTTAGTTCATTACACCAGAATAGATTAGATGAGATTTCCCTTTTTGTCCGGGAGAAAGCCACAAAAAATCCCTGAATCATGCCCATGGTGACACATTTTCCCCAAACTTAACTTTGTGATACAAAAAATTCATACGACATATTTACCCCAGTCTTATATCCGCGTGACATATTTGCCCCAAAACTCCGAATTTTGGGCTAAATATGTCACATTAGTACAAGTTTGGGTAAATGTGTCATGTGCCTACAAGTTTAGATGTTCTGACGTCACAAAAAATAATTGGCAGTAAATTTATCATATGGGCGTAAGTTTGGGATTTTTGGTGTCACAAGAAAAAGTTTAAGGTAAATGTGTCAAACGGGACAAGCATAGCTCATAGGATTTCTAGTGTAATTTTTTTTAGGGTAAATGTGTCATGGTAGGCACAGTATAAGTGTTTAACATTCTGAGGAAAGAACTTAAATGAGTTACCAAAAAAATACATATTGTCTTCCCTTTTTGTTCTGGCAAGAGAAAACTATGCAATAACTTAAATGATTTACCAAGAAAATACATATTGCCTTCGTTTTTTTTGTTCTGGCATTTAATAGGCTTAATTACTATGTATACGTATAACACATTCCTTGCTTTTTTTTTCTCTTTTTAAATTATATGTATTACTTTGACAAAAAAAAACAAATTATATGTGTTACTAATGAGGAGAAGCTGGGTCATATATGTAATGTACCAAATAGATTAGATGAGATTTCCCTTTTTGTTTGGGAAAAAGCCACGAAGAACTTTAAATTATGCTCAATGTAACACATTTATCCCAAATTTATTTTTGCGACACAAAAAATTTCGAACTTATACCCATGTGACATGTATACTCCAAACTTGTACCAAAGTGACACATTTGCCCCAAAATTTTTATTATGACACCAAAAATTTCAAACTTGTAGGCATCCAACACATGACACACAAAAAAAAAAAAAATAACAGTAAATGGGGCACATGAGTGTAAGTTTGAGATTTTTTGTGTCACGAGAAAAAATTTGGGGTAAATGTGTCACATTGGACAAATTTAGGATTTTTGCTCTAGAAAAAAGTATTTGATAAAACCCACCCATGGGTAGCTCAGTTGGTTAGGGCCTACTTGAGATTGTGTGGTTAGGCGTACTGGTCCTAGGTTCGATTCCCCAGCTGAGTACTTGTGATTTAAGTGGGGAGCCATAGCGGTGGATTGTTGTGCTAGTCTCCCCCGAGGAATAGTCGAGGTGCGCGCAAGCTCGCGCTGGCCCGGACACTTCGGTTATAAAAAAATTGATAAATGTGTCATAATAGGCATAATTGCGGATTTTTGGTGGCTTTTTCCCTTTTTGTTTTGGCATTTAATATGCTTACTTACTATGGATATGTATTACACATTCCTTGCTTTTTTTTTTCTCTTCTTAAATCTTCCAGATATTAATAGGTATTGTTAATGTAGAGGAACTAAGTTCATATATGTAACATATAAGCATAGATTAGACAGATTTCCTTTTTGGTTTGGCAATATGGTTAATTACTACGGATATGTATTACGCATTCCTCGTTTTTTTTTTCTCTCTTTTTAAATCTTTCAGATATTAGTAGGATTATTAATGTGGAATAGCTTTCATATATGTAATATATCAGAATAGATTAGATCAGATTCCTTTTTTTTTTTAATGTTTTGGCATTTAATAGGTTTAATTTATAGGATACATATTCGATAATGTTTTCTCTTTTTAGGAGAGCCCCAAGGACACCACCAAAAAGAAAATTACCAAAAAAGGTCCTAAACTTATAGTAATTATGCCAATTCAGTCCTAAACCTTTTTTTTTTACCGATTCAATCTTAAACTTTTTGCAATTGTGCCAATTTAGTCCATCCGACAAATTTTGGCTGGCTGATATTGATGTGAATGCTTGCCGGCCAGCGACCTAATTTTTTTAATTTTTTTTTAGTTTCTATTATCTTTTTATTCATAAAAATTATGAAAGTATTAGGTCATCGGTTGGCCTGTCCACGTCATCGCCGGTCAGCCAAGATTCGATGGATATACTGAATTGACACAATTGTAAAAAAAAGTTTAGGGCCGAATTGGCAAAAAAAAAGTTTAGGACTGAATTGACACAATTGTAATAAATTTATGAGTTTCATGGTAATTTTCCCCACCACCAATAAGGTCCAAATTTGTAACATCTTTATAATTTTCCCTGGAAATCAACTTTAGCCCTGGCTAGTAGTAGGAACTATTAAAGAATGCTTTCTACAGCTAGGCATAGCGTAGCCACCTTCCATCTTTGCTTCCATACGCCTTCTCTCCACGCCGATCGTGTCTAAAGCACAATTGATCGATATCACGTAACATAATGAAAGAGTTTACTTTCCTAAAAAAAAACATTAAATTGCAATATAGCTCCGTACAGCTCAGAAAAATTGAGGTCAACGCATAAAGAAACTGTCGACAAACCACTCTCTTCCCCCATTCAAAAGAAAATAAGAAGAATAAGAAGAAGCAGTCATCATTAGCACCGTTCGACTAGTTAAAATAGATCATAAATCCATTTCTTAATCCATATTTGACGAGTGAATCATCACATGGGTTAGCTGTGTTTAGCACATGAGTCACAAATGATTTTAGAATGGCAAAACGCAAAAAAAAAAAAAAATATGAGTGTTAAATGGGTTCAAAGTTTGCCTAAACTCAACCCATTGTAACTCTCTATTCACCCTCTATGGAAAATAAAGGACTCCTCACACAGTCCCAAGTTCAGAGAAGTGCTCTTGCTGCGGTTAAGCGATCCTCTTCGGATAATGTTCTGAATTTCTTCTTGGTTAGCTTGCTAGATGGGCTTGACTTCAACATCATGAAAAACATCAAGATGTTTTTTTTTTCATTATTTTCTATTATTATTAATCTCGTATATTTCATATGTTAGCTATTAGAGTATATTTTTCCTTAGTTAACATTTGGCATTATTATTAATATTGCAATTTTAGGTCTTGTGCATAAGCTATCTTTTTCAATATCTTACATTCTGTATAATTAGAATTTCAACTCTTCCATGTTATTGGTTGTAGTAATTTTACAAAATCACTATCAACTACTAACTTCCTCTTATTCTTCGCCTTGAATAAATACAAAAAATTAAAATAATATTAAATATCGAAAGCTAATTGTTTGGCATTATGTAGTAATAATAGCCATTTCATTGGGGGAAAAAAATAATACTTACGTACATGAAGGGCTTAAAGTGAACTAACTAGGTGGATACGGATAGGGTGAATGGTTCTCGATCCAGTTCGATTTTTCTCAACAACCGAGGACCAGACTAGCCACCTTGGGGACAATCCGGTCCGGTTCTCGGGCAGTTCCAAGGACCAGTAACAAGATAAATTTCTACACGCCTTCTGTGATGTTTGATGGTGCTTTATCGCTGGACACTCATCTTATGCGAGTACTTGGTTCTGGGTAGGGGTGTCAAAAAGGCCCGCACCGGCCCGAAAATTCATTGCCTTTTCGGGCTGGGTTTGGTAGCTAAGTTGGGTTAGGCCGGCCCGCCGCCCGGCTTCTTTTAATACCAATGTTTTCTTTTTAATTTAATTTATTTTTAATTTTTTTTATATTCTTTCATTTTATGGATTTATTAATTGATTTTGTATCCAAAAAAAGGATATGTAAGGAGAAAAAAGAATCCGGCCCGAGCTCGATACTATTCAGTTTCGGGCAGGCTCGGGCAAAGCCGAGACCCTGCCCGTTGATGCCCCTAGTTCTGGGTAAAGCATGCTGCCATTTGGGCCTGATGGAGTACTCTCTGGTACTTCTACAACCAACTCTTGAGCTGCGTGAAAGTCCTCCTTTGCAGTTGTGAATTTTTTTTAGGGTCAATTTTTAAAAAAGAATTAACCGGTCCGATTTGGACTATCCAATGCCCTTGGAATTGGGAACCGGATGGCCCGGTTACCGATTTCAATTTTAAGAACAGCGAATCGGACTGTTGCCCTCTAGAATAGGGAACTGGACCACCAGTTCCAGTCTGGGCAGTCCGATTTGCTCTCCGCTTATATATGGATTTTCAGAGGTAATATTATATACTACGTACTAAACAAGTCAGGCAAAATTCGGGATTTGGATCGCATGACATAATTGACTTTCCATCTGAACCGTTCATTCTGCAGATGAGCTTTTCGCGCTCAAAATTCCGGTTCGGGAGGACCGAACCTCCATCGTGTTTTGCACTTGCCTTCCCTTCCCTCACAGTTCGACCTTCCTCGCTCCTCCTCCACCTCTCGCAGACGCCAGCCTCTGCGGATCCGCTGCCGACGCCAGGGCATTTCTCCCTTCCTCGCTTCTCCTCGTTTCGCTCCGGTGAAGGACCTCTCCGACGCGAGCCTCCGCAGATCCACCGCCGACGCCAGCCTCCGCGGATCCGCCGCCGACACCAGGCGACAATGTGGAGGCGGATGAGTTGAGGGAGTGCGGTTCAAATTAAAAGAAGAGAAAATTTTAGGGTTTAGCCGAAGAATTGCTGATGCTCTTCGAGATTTCGGACTAGGGCTTCAGCAGAACCATAACGGAGTCGATCGGTGCTTTCTTCCTCTTGCAGCGAAGCCTTTCGCCGCCGCCGCCCCTCTCTCTGCATTTATAACACTCGGGGCAGCGTCCTCTCACGCACCGGAGAGAGAATGTCTTCACTGAGGAATGCGATCAGCCGGCGCGCTCACAAGGAAAGATCTCAGCCGTAAGTAAAAGAAAAAGGCTTCGTCGTTCGGTGGTTTTCTGAATCCGTCCTCTGACGATAGCGATTTTTTTTTTTTTTGGGTGCGTATGGCAGACAATCGAGGAAAAAGTTCGGGCTTCTCGAGAAGCACAAGGACTATGTCGTCCGTGCGCGCGAGCCTTCCACAAGAAGGAGGCTCTGCGGAAGCTCAAGGAGAAGGCGGCCTTCAGGAACCCAGATGAGTTCTACTTTAAGATGATGAAAACTAAGAATCTTGATGGAGTTCACAGACCGGAGTAAGATTATTGAACTTGGTCCTCTTCTCCTTGTGTACGTGTTTTCGACTCAATCGTGCATCTTTCACAGTTTCCAATCTCTGACTCTGTAGTTTGTGTGGGGTAGGAGTCAGGCAAATAAATACACCCCTGAAGAACTCATGTTGATGAAGACGCAAGACATAGGATATGTACTTCAGAAGTTGCAGAGTGAGAAGAAGGTACTCCTTATTTGAGTTGTTCTTGTCCAAATTTGTTGCCAGAATGATAGTCTGGAGAGGTATTGATGCTGTATAAATTCTGCTGTTTACTGCAGAAAATCCAAAAGCTAACCGCCGTGCTACATTCTCTCGATGATCTCGCCCATCGAGCAATCATGTTTACTACGCGGAAGACAGGTTTGTTCATCCTTATCTTTGTCGTGATCCTTAATTTTTTTTCCTGCTGACTTATGGTTGTTCTTGCTACTGGAGTTTTATTTCCTCTCACTCGAGCTAGAGAACAGAGATATTGGTTATGCCGCTGAAAGTTTGATATGCTAGCATCGTGCTTGTGCTTTCTCGACCAACCAATCTCACTTTCTGACAAATTTGGCATACTCGAAACTATAGCTTGTGGCCATTTTAATATGCCATGTTTTGAACTATTAATAGGCGGCCATTGAGTGTACATTGAGATCAATATGATTTTATCCCCTAAAAAGGTTACAATATAGTCTCGCCTTGTAAAAGGTTTCTCCAAGGGATGCAGCAGGATGACGTGATGGTTGCATAGTTCTTTACCCTTGTTTAGTTCCATCCTAGTTGATGCCCTCTTTTTTGTTTTGTACCCTCGCTGAAGCTTTGAGCTAGTATCTTGTATTATTTCATTTTTTTTCATAATGTCTGCAGGGAGGAGGCGAAAGAGATGGAATCATCGTCTTCTAGGATTGGGAAAATATCCTTAAGAGGATATTCCTGATAATATCAAAAGGTGAGCTCATATGGCCTATACTTGTTTCAAGTGGGCAGAAGCTGGACGGCACTGTCACGTTCAGGTGTCATGAGAGAATTTATGATAGGAACAATGTAATTGAGTTAAGCAAAGATTATCTTCCTAAGGAGACTCAAATCTAGCTTTGTGCTCGACTTAGAAAGACTTTGATGTCTCTTGCCGCTCATTTGGGCATCAAATTGTGCATTATGTTACCACCCATTTCCACAGTATCTGTTGCTTTTCAGGTGTCAATATTGATGCTGTTCTCTACCTTTTTCTAACGTGCTTGACAGTTTTAATTTATGTTTTCCCTCCGTCTAAACCGCGCATTATGTAAACTGAATGTTTTGGTGGTTCTGTTAACCTATCAACTTTGATCTGTTTGATTGTGCCCTTGGTGGAGTAGACAGCTTAAAATCCATACATTGTGCAGGAAAACAGCTGCTTCATACAGAGAACTAGAGGCAAGAAAAAGCAGAGTAAATGATTTGGAGAAGATATACGCGGATATGTCACTGCAGAAGGAATTGCAGGTAGGCTTCACTCATTTTCTACTTGTCAGTTGATCTATCTGGATGTTTTCTAATAAAGGTTTGTTTCCATGAGCAGAAGAAGGGAAAAAAGCGAAAACATGAAAGCTAACATCGTTTAGATTTTATGCCAGTATGATAACGTCTTTCGTACCTTGCCTGTTCCTCCTTTATTGCTTGCTTATGTTACATTTATCATAGTGTCTGAACAAGATCTGGGTATATGTGTGACTCTTTCGAGAAGTTCTAAATATACGGAGTGACTTCATTCTGCCCTTGTTGCATTTCAAATTTAACTTCTACTCGATGTTAAACATCAGTATCTCTTCTTTCCAGATACGCTAGTGTCAAATGAACGAGCCATTCGGCAGTAATTACTCCTGCTAGTGTCAAATGCGGGTTACAAAGTTGGTTATTCTAGTAGTTCATTATCGTTAACCCTTGGTCGTATTGAAATTGATGGCTTCTTGTGAGATTCTTCTCGACTCTATAGCATGATCTACTATAACACATATTGAGCATGGCCCATCTAACATATCCTCCTCCACCAAGAAGCGACCAAGGAACGGAGAGGGCTAACCAATCTCATTTCATTTGCATTTCAAAAATTCCACCAATTTTCTCTTTGCTGATCTTGATAAGTTGGATCGTGCCATTTTAGACAAACTAAAGCATTGAATTATTGTCGTTTAATCTCCTGGTTTATAATTTGTAGAAAACAGCACGATCAAGTCTTTCCTCTAACATCGGTCGGCTCATCGGAAGTACAACACAAGACATTACAAAGATTACGTCTTTGTTCTTTGAAGAATTAGAAGGACTAGCCAAGACAGAACATTCTCGAATGAAATATCAACAAGTCGAGCTTTTCAATTCGTGTTGTTGTTCTTGGTTTATACCATTGAATCAGTATTTTAGAAACATCTAGCATGGGAAGGAGGTACGATCAAATTGTGTTTGATAAAATCTTTGTTCATTATGTTAGGATTTTCTCATCTTATAAGTTCATTTTTCTGCTGCTTCTTATTTATGTAAAACTTTTTTAACCCAATATCCTTGCAAATTTCACAATCTGTAAATATTGACATTCATATACTTAACGATTATTTTTCCATTTCACAATCTGGAATTACGTAGTATGTTGAGTCCCGAAGCTCAAGCCGAGCATGTTTCTGTAGCATTAAAGATACTTCGTTTCTTGCTTGGGCAACCCCCATCACATTACTTGATTGGGCAAGGTATCTGATCAAGCACGCTTCTAGTTGCAGTTTCTGACTCTCGACTTCCTTTCCTATTCTACAACCTCTTCTCAACCACGAAATGTCATCACTGAAATATGGAAGCTTACATTTTCTTAGAGCGGACAAAATCGGCACAATTCTAGCTGATGTACTCCACCCAAAACTCGGCAAGTAACAATCTGCAATTCTGCGTTCTCTGCAATGCTCATCCAGTAAAGAAACCTCAGGGCAAAAGCAACCGGAGGGATTTGTATCTGCAGCTGCGGCAACTTCTCCCAGTGCATGATCCAAAGTTTCATTGAGTGCTGTGATACATTGGTCGGGACCCACTTGAGAGCCACTCTCCCCAAGCCTTTCCAAGGAAGAGTTCAAGTGATTAAGAACTAGCTCGCGTGTTTCTACGCAATGAACAGGAGACTGAAGTGGCGACTTGCTTGCCAGCCAATGCAGCCCTTCCTGGAACGGAGACTTCACGATCTTTGTGGAAGAAGCGTAGAATCTCTCACATGGCGTATCCTGGATCCGGGTTCTCGAAGGATATGGGTCCATCGGGTTGGGGCTGGCGAAGCTCCGCAACCCCTTTTGGTAGCTTCCCTCGCCCTTCCCCTTCGCCTTCGCTGCCGCCTTCGAATCGCCCTCCTCCTCCTCCTCTTTTTGGTGCTTCTCCGGTTCGATCTCCGAGTCCGAGGTATGTGCCCTCTTTGTTGTTGCTTCACGTTCTAGATCTTCTTTTCTGTTCCCCGTGGTTTGCGATGATGGCTCACGGAAAAGTGCCGCCTTGTCTTGTTGGCTCCTTGGCCTCCGTGATCGAGAAACCTTGGATTGCGAGTATGGTAACACGCACACATCGTTAGAATTTGCTGGAAGACCGCAGAGTAGTTGTTTTTCTAATAGTATCGAAAGGATGGAAGTGTGATGGCATGAACAGAGACTACAATGTCTTTTGCATTTTGGGATGAAGGAAGTGTCATGTTGATGATATTGGTTGGCTTTGCTGCCATTTTATGCAGAAAGAAATGGAAAAAAGGGTAGTTTCTCAATGGTCGTTCAAATATTTTCAAAGTACTTTTAACTATATTATGCCATGTCCCTAAAAAATAGTTCCTGTGCGCAGCAATATTGGTAATCCACCGAATACGAAATTTTTGAGAAATCACCTCAGTAGTTTGGTTGGATACGTTCCCAACTGTCTCCCTGTTAGGCAACCTTCTTTTCGTTCTCTCATTTGAGAAGATTTGGCACCATGTTTTTCCATCAATCAATTGCGATTGACGTAATTTCTGTATAGCTTTGTGGATCTTGACATCCTGTAGCATGATATACTCATCCATAGTTGCGGTCTTATATTTGGGGTTGTAGTTGCTGTTGACAGTCACTCCATGTGTGTATTCTAGCCAGTAGCGCTATTGTGACTCTGATGTGAGGATTCGATTGTCGGACCATGTTTTTGTTTATCTAATAATGTTTTTGAGCACGATTTATCATACTGCTGGCACTGATGAATTTGAGTTGACAACAGGAGGCCTGAAATTCGAGGGGGCACACAATTGTTGCCTTTGTCGTTTGACAATGGCTATCGGGCACCTGCTCATCCTTACACGTCATCAACTTCTTTTAGGTAATCATTCATACAGATTTACGATCATCTTGTGCCTCTTTTCTTTTTTGATATTTGTAGTGTGTAGTGTTCTGGTAATCCTACAAGTAGATGCTCCGCATTGAATAATTTAAGGTGCTATGCATGCAATTAACATTGCAACTAGTAGTAACCACACACTTGCGAGCATGCTGCCTGCTATTGAAATAAAACAAGAAGCAACAACACCAACAAGATGTTGTGTTAAGATTCTTGCTACTTCATTGGTGTGCTATTCTCTACAATTAATTTAGACCTAATGTTTACATCTCTAGTCTCACACTTTTGTTGTGTGGCTTTAGTTTTCTCAACTTATAATCACTATCTCCTTGCATTTGTTTGACAGGCCTGCTCCAATTTCCACTGGATGGGGTAGTCGACCAAAGTCTCCAAGCAACTATTCCGACTCTGTTCCTCATAATGACCGGAATGGGTCTGGCAATTCTGGAAGAGGCATTCCGACTGACATCATGAGAGTTGAAAGAACAAAGAGAACCAGATCTCCGCTTTTGTCACCAATGAATGATCTGCAGGAGAGTTCGCCTTTATCTGAGGATAACTACAATAGGTGAACGATTCTATTGGACTCATACAGTCACATGGTCCTTTCTTTTCTATACCTTTCTCCCTGTTTTGAGGGAGCTTTTCCTAAATGTTAGCTTATGAATCTCCTCCTTCAGGTCTTTAATGTCGCTCCCAGAGTCAAGTACAAAAAAAGAAATGATTGTCAGTCGCCCTGATTCTGATGTTCATCAGAATGTTCTGTCATCTTCTGATATTGGCTTGGAAGCTCCTCCAAACGAGCAAAGTTACTTTCCAGTTCCTAAAAGAATGAGGTCACCAGCTCCATCAGATAAGGACATGCAGCATAACCCTGCTTCTTCTCCTGAGGAAATAGAACGGTAGCATGCTGCATGCGCATTCTTTTGGAATCTCTCTCTAGTATTTCATTGTAGCTTGTCTACATGATCAATTTGTCAATGCATTTACAGGGAAATGCAGGCCAAGGCTAAGCGTTTAGCTCGATTTAAAGTTGAATTAAGTGAACCCGTGCAGCGCAGCTCGATCACTGCAGAATCAAACATTTCTTCTGTCCGTCATGATTTATCCATGGAAAGAAAATTCGTCGGAGAGACCTTTAATGATGTGAGGGGAGATTTTCCATCTGGAAGCTTTGACAATGGAGATTTGGAATCCTCCAGTAACATTGTGGGCTTATGCCTTGATATGTGCCCTGGTATGCTCTTGCTAAAAATTGTTCACTTATCATATTAGTCTAGAGATAACATGCATCAACTTGGGAAACAACCTGACTGCCATTGCAAAAAGTAGAAGGAGGGTATACTTGAGTTAGTTTCTTATTTTTAGAAGGCAAAATGACACGGAGTCAGGAAAAAGCCAATGCATTTTGTTCAGAGATTTTGTTGGTTCTAGTATTTGGATGACTGTAAAATATTTGAATGTGAAATTGAACTTCCATATTCATTGTATTTCAGAATCGGAAAGGGCTGAGCGAGAAAGAAAGGGAGATCTTGATCAGTATGAACGTTTAGATGGTGATAGAAACCAAACAAGCAAGTCTCTTGCTGTTAAAAAGGTTTATCTGATTTTTTATATGCCCTAAACAGATTTAAAAAGTATTGTCATCTCCTCTTTGTTTGAACTATGCTCTTCAGCTGAAGCTTGTTAATTTTCTTGTGATGATGTTTTTCAGTATACTAGGACAGCTGAAAGGGAAGCAGATTTGATTAGGCCGATGCCGGTCCTGCTGAAAACCATTGACTATCTACTGAGTTTGCTAGATCAGCCTTAAGACAAAAGGTTTCTGGGTCTATACAACTTTCTATGGGATAGAATGAGAGCAGTCAGAATGGACCTCAGGATGCAGCATATTTTTGACCTTGAGGCCGTAAAAATGCTGGAACAAATGG
Organism: Rhodomyrtus psidioides; assembly: GCA_021437785.1. Lineage (NCBI taxonomy): Eukaryota > Viridiplantae > Streptophyta > Magnoliopsida > Myrtales > Myrtaceae > Rhodomyrtus > Rhodomyrtus psidioides. The sequence continues at coordinate 989,435 of JAILYB010000121.1, forward strand.
TTTGTTCTCATTACCATTTCTCTCTGTTTTTCTGAAGTGTGTGGAAGGGGTGCCTGATTTTACCCCAAAGTGGTCAAACTTATTTATTGACACAGAGGTAGTCTGATATTTGTAATTGTGGGTTTTCTCCTGGCTAAATAGTGTTTCCGTTCTTGCCTTGCCCAGATACGACTTCATATTATTGCGATGCACGAATTGTGTGAAATTACTAAAGGAGAGGGCTTTTCAGAGGGATTTGATGCACACCTCAACATAGAACAGATGAACAAAACATCGGTAGAATTGTTCGAACTGTATGATGATCACAGAAAGAAAGGAATCAGCATACCAACAGAAAAAGAGTTTAGAGGGTATTACGCGTTGCTCAAGCTAGATAAACATCCTGGTTATAGGGTAAGTAATAGCAACGTGATGGTTTTTTTCTTTTTTTTTTTTATTATGGGAAGATAATGCAGTGGCAGTTCAGTTGAATGAGTATAAGATCCTCTGTGACTTATCTGTGGAAATTTTTTCTATTAGGTTGAACCAGGAGAGCTTTCCCTTGACCTTGCTAAAATGACTCCAGAAATGAGGCAATCGCCAGAAGTGTCGTTTGCTCGTGATGTGGCAAGGTCTTTTTACTGCCCCTTGATGATCTTCAGGTTATTACTGACGCATTTAACTGAGATGGGTTCACTTGTCGGCGTTGCAGAGCATGCGGGACTGGCAATTATAGTGCGTTCTTTCAACTTGCAAGAAAAGCTAGTTATCTTCAAGCCTGCCTGATGCATGCTCATTTTGCAAAGGTATGGGAAATGTTTTTGGTTGTGGTGACAGTTGAGAACTATGAATTCCGTGGCTATACAGGATGCCTCTTAGATGAGCCTTTTTGGCCAATGACTGAAAGAGTTGCTACCCTTATTTTTAAGTGGGCATGGGTTATTATCACTTGTCTTTGAGCCATTTTTTCCTTTGTGAACTGTCTTGCTAATATCAGTATCGATAAGCGCTTGGACACTAGATTCTTTTCATTGCGCCCTAAATAGTTACTTCATGTTTTATTAGGTGATAAAATAGAAATAGTAGATTTATGAATTTAAATTATACATTCGGCTTTAGCCCTTTCTCACACCAAAAAATAAAAAAGCAGTTTTGCTTTTTGTAGTGGAATGTATAATCCTGATGTGAAGGCTTTGCCCGTTAGGATTGAATAACCATGCCAACCATTGTGAGTTTGGTAATTGGAGGTCTTTATGATTCTTATGATTTTATAGCTCAGAGAATCACTAAGGTTGGTTCTTTTGGGTCCCATTTAAGATGCTATAATGGTGTGAGAAATTCTTGAGATTGTGACGCCAGTTAGTGACTCCTCATTGAAAATCATCTGTAATATTAACGGCTTGTTTAATAAAACTAAAAGATAGGTGCTGAAAATTTAAATGCTGAAAATAGATAAAGAACGTTATTTTGTGGTAACTGAAAATCTAGTTCAAATAACATTATTTTCTTGCCTAACATATGACTAAGGATGATGTTGGTAGGTCTTATTGACATACTGGTTGTTGGAATATATAAATATTAAACCACGCCTTCTTCTAATAGCTTAAGCATGTAGAGCAGTTGGCAAGTGGTCCCACAAAATCTTACATGGTATCAGAGCAGGAGTTCCTGAGTTCAAATCTTTCCAAGCCCCTATTTGTCTCCCCAATGAATTTGTCCACGCTTAGTACTGGGCAAAAGACCAGATTAAGCGTGAGGGGGAGTGATGGAATATATAAATATTAAACCACGCCTTTTTCTAATAGCTTAAGCTTTTAGAGCACTTGGCAAGTGGTCCCACAAAATCTTACACTGGTTAATTTCAATATCAGCTTATGTACATTACAAGTGCCAAAACTCGTGTACAATGCCTACTTTAGTGTCAAAACTTTCAAAACGATAACTTAAGTGCCAAATTTTTTGAAAGACTATCATTTCAATGCCAAAACTTTCAAAACAATCACTTAAGTACCAAAATTTTAAAAAAGTACTCACTTCAGTGCTAACTCCGATGAGCCATGTGAGCTCAAATATAAATAAAAAATAGGCCACGTCGGATATCCGGCGAGCCATGACAGCTTAAATTGGAGTTGGCAGAGCGTTTTTCAAAAAATTTGGCACTTAAATGATCGTTTTGATAGTTTTGGCACTAAAGTGAGCGCCGTACACAAGTTTTGGCACTAGTAGTGTACTTTAGCCTTTTAATATCCATTAGACATCTCTTCATTGAATGAATTGAGTAACTAATTTACGTAAACCAATGGAGTGATTTTTTTTTTTTTGGCTTATTTGAATGTTTCAAGCTAAAACTGATTAGATCATGAGTTGCGCTTGATTTTAGTAAGTGCTACATATTTACTTCTCAGATCTTGATGGGATTATCAAACAGCCTCTGTGTCTTTCTGTTGTTGCTTATATTTTGCTACTAATTCTAACTGATTGCTGCCCTCAACCTTGACTGCACCAACATTTTGAAACCTTTGGTTAAATACTGAGAAAAGTCGAAGCAAGGTTTGAGTAGTGATATCAAGATTCAACTTTCTACGTCTTTGCTTGGCTTATTCTCCTTCTCTTAGTAGTAAATGAGAATGTTTTACTTCGTGGTTGTGTGCATAGGCATATGCTTTCTTTAATATTTCCTTATGCAACTAAAGCTCTTTTGACCAGTTACGATCCCAAGCACTTGCTTCGCTACACAGTGGCCAGCAGAGTAATCAAGGTCTCCCTGTTGCTGTTGTCGCTCGGTGGCTGGCGATGGAGGTGATTATAGTGACATGACATGGACTAAATATTACTTATTTTGCATAGTTTGTTTGACTATTTTGTTAAAATGATGTTTTGGGAAACAGGAGGAAGACATAGAAAGCCTTTTGCATTACCATGGTTTTTCTGTGATGGAGTATGAAGAGCCATACATGGTGAAGGAAGGTCCATTCCTCAATGTAGATAGAGACTTCCCTACGAAGTGTTCAGAGCTTGTTCATCTCAAGAAGACGACCAGGATAATTAAGGACGTCTTGATTCCTGAGTCAATTTGCTCACTTCCCAAGGAAGCAACAAAGTTCCAGTTGACAAGTGATCTCAAACATGAAAGGAAGAATATCCAACCTGTTGAGAAGGATAGTCCCATCCACGAATCTGATCAGGAAATGACTATTTCTGAAGATACGGCTGTTTCTGAAACTATATCATCTCCGATAGAGATTTGTTGTGCGAACATAGCTTTCGGATCCCCAAAAGTTGCTCGGCACGTGGAAGCTGACCATAAAATCTCTGGGGCGGGTTTTGTGTCATGGAACGTTGCAGCCGTTCATAATAGCTCACCTAAAACTGCACCAGTTAATCTGTGTGCAAATGCAGGCCCTAATTTCGGAAATCCTCCCCAGATAAGTGGTCTTTCTGGAAATGAACTTACGCCCTTGGCATTTTCACCTGGTTCAGTCCAGCAAAAAGTGCTTCCGGATGAATCAGAAAGTAATGGTGCTTGGCAAAGCTCAGTATCTCTGGAGGAGGACATGTGTAATCCGAATGAAGAAGCTCCACATTTTCATCAAGAAAATGGAATTGATGGACTCTATGTAAACGAAGATATTTATATGAATGACAAGAATGAAGAAGTCGCGGAGGCAAAACTCAAGTTGATCTTAAGGTTTGTGACAAGTTGCTTTTTCTTTGCATTGAATGGTTCTCTCGGAAATGTCTAATCATTCTGGCATTTCTTGCAGGATATGGAAGCGGCGTTCTGCCAGAAGAAGGGAGTTACGTGAGCAAAGGCAGCTAGCGGCTGCTGATGCATTAAGTTCACTGTCTTTGGGACCTCCGGTTCAATGGAAAAATGATGTTAGTTTCTACTGAGTTGCTTTATTTCTGCGTTTCTCCGTTAAGCGATGAGTCCTGACTTTCTCTATATGCCTTGTTCTCTTGGTTTGATTGGAGGAGTTAAGTCAATAGCATAGTGGTTAGAATTTCATGCTTTCCTTTGAATTCACTGTGCTCAGTTTATATAATGTTGGTTCTTATAGAAGCACTATTGATTTTAGTTGACAGTGCAATGGAGATCAGTACTGTATGAGTTGGCACATGCCACCCAAAACTGTTGCTTTTGCTCTCTCTCTCTCTCTCTCTCTCTAAGTTGGTTCCTCAACCTGATTCTTGTTCCTTTCCCCCTGCCCTGGTATTGATGATTCTTCTTTTCATTAAAAGGGAAGATTGGAGAAAAAATAAGTTAGGGCATCTGCGTCTCTCATTACCGTCATTTTGCAAACCTGGCTTGTGTTGGAAGGCCTTTGGTTTGGTCATCGTCTAATCGATGTATAATGCATTACTACTTGTGTCCGTTCTTGTGTCTTGCATGCACGGGTAGTTATTAAAGGGTATACATCTGTACTTTATTTCACCGGATTCTCATTCATGTTTAACTTTCATACAGCAACCAAGCAGTCTCAACGAGTTTGACATTGACCAAGTCACGACTGAGAGACATGTAAAGCATAGACAATCGTGGTCTAGGCTGAACGTTGCAGATGTGACTGCTGGTGAACTCATCAAGCGCAACCCAAATGCTAAATGCCTGTGCTGGAAGATTATTATTTGCTCACAGATGGAAAGTCTAGATGGTAAGATACTGGAGAGAAGTTTCACCCATCGAAGTGCAGTCAGGTGGTTGCTTGCAAAGATTATGGCAGCTGGAACTGAGCATCCCGATCTGGTCTTTTCCTCTCCGTGGCTGTCAATATGGAGAAAATGGGTTCCTTGTCAGCCTAATATGGACTTAACCTGCTGCTTATCTGTGATTGAGCATATAAGTTCAGATAAGTCAAGGACAACAATAGATGGTGCCAGTGCTGCTCTCTTCCTCTTGGCTGAAAGCATCCCTTTGGAACCTCAAAAGATACGGCTTCATCAACTCATAACATCATTCCCTTCCGGCTCTAGATTACCGCTTCTGATCTTAATTGACTCGCACGCAAAACTGGGATCAGAAGATGCCACTCGTGAAATCATTAACAAGTTGGGCCTCGATGCTATTGACCGATCAAGGGTGGGTAGCCTTTCCGTCATCTTCCTTGTAGAAGATAAGAAATTGGAGTACTTGGATGAATTTTTCAGTGACCGGCGGCTGAGGGAAGGGCTGCATTGGCTGGCAAGCAAGTTGCCACTTCAGTCTCCTGTTCATTGCGTAGAAACACGTGAGCTAGTTCTTAATCACTTGAACTCTTCTTTGGAAAGGCTTGGGGAGAGTGGCTCTCAAGTGGGTCCCGACCAATGTATTACAGCACTCAATGAAGCTTTGGATCATGCATTGGGAGAAGTTGCCGCAGCTGCAGATACAAATCCCTCCGGTTGGCCTTGCCCTGAGGTTTCTTTACTGGATGATCATTGCAGAGAATGCAGAATGGCAGATTGTTACTTGCCGAGTCTTGGGTGGAGTACATCAGCTAGAATTGAGCCGATTTTGTCCGCTCTAAGAAAATGTGAGCTTCCATATTTCAGTGATGACATTTCGTGGTTGAGAAGAGGTTGTAGAATAGGAAAGGAAGTCGAGAGTCAGAAACTACAACTAGAAGCGTGCTTGATCAGATACCTTGCCCAATCAAGTAATGTGATGGGGGTTGCTCAAGCAAGAAACGAAGTGTCTTTAATGCTACAGAAACATGTTCGGCTTGAGCTTCGGGATTCAACATACTACGTAATTCCAAATTGGGTGATGATTTTCCGGAGGATATTCAATTGGAGGTTGATGATTCTGCGGAGAGAAGAGATCTCGGAGTGTTATGTTCTAGAACATGTTGCTCCTCAAACTTCAAGTTCCAAGAACATGTTACAAGAAGATTCACACCCTTACTTGGAGAACCCATCACTAGATGAAATGGTTGAAGTTGGTTCTGCCGACCTGTCTCGTCTCATGTGGAGTTCTTTGCCACAAATTTCAGAGCCTATGACTGGATCACCCATCCATGGTAGAGACCAAACCTGGGACGCTGCACATGTCGACAACCTTCCAGCAGCAGGTAGAACGACTATTCAGGATGATGAAATGGTTTCTGTAGATGATGATGCATATAGGTTTTGTTCATTGATAAGTAACAACGGTACACCAGTGACTTTTGCCAAGGCCACTGATGGAAGTGAAAAATTAAGTTGGCTATTGCAGCAGTGTGATTTACTCCAGAACGTGCTAGATGAAAAGCTATTGATGTATTTCTGATCGGCTGGCTTTGGTTATTGAGAAGTTTTGGTTGTTTTTTTTTTTTTTTTTTTTTTTTTTTTGTCTTTTCTGTGTCTTTTTGCTGCTGTTAGACATTAGGGTGCAACCGAGGAAGCAGAGTCATTAGGTACCTATGGTTGATGGTCGAGGGAAGCCTTTGCCATGCCTAATTTTCTTTCCTGGCAACAGGTTTACTGTTCTGTTTGATGCAGAATGAATGAATTTAGTAAATTTTTAAGTTCGATAGTCTCTTGCAAATCACAGATTGTTAGGTCATTGTGCTCTTGTCGAAAATTTTGATATTTCGCGGAAGCATAGTTTTGATATGGGATGAAAGTTTGCGGTTTGAATGTGTGCAAATGTATGTGTGTATGGTATAATTCGTAGAAGACTCCAGCATATTATCTTTGGAAGCTGATCTTCTCACGTTCCTCCAAATGTCTTCAATTCTTGCAAGATTCAACTAATAGCTTCTAGATTTAGTTTAGAGAGTGTCCAGGAAATTCTAGAAAATGGATCACAATTTCTAACTGCTCTCATACTAATCTTTTGATTTAGCTGGGGGAGAACATGTGACTTTGGGGAAGTGAGTTTCTGCCAGTGCATTGGAGTAACTTTTGTTGTGCTTTTTCTTTCAAGCGTTTATTTTTCAAGACAGACATGCGTACCCACAAGTGTTCCTAGTAATCTTTTGTCAGTTCTTTTTCCGTTTTATAGTATCTGACACACATGTAAGTTTACATGTGAGGAAGACCATGAAATCAACTGTGGCTGGATGTGCTATGCATACTTTATGCCCTAGGGGAAGATTTGGCATATTCTTGTCACGGTAGAGTGAAACAACCGTGTTGTACTATGGTGTGAGGTTATAATGCTTTTAGAGCCAATATTTGGACCACTCAGTTGAAGTTTTTATCGCCATCGAACTTTGCATAAACATCATTCTCATCTTTTCCAAGGGTTCCAACCAGACAAGAAAGTTGAAGTCAATTGGAAGGAAATATAGGAAGTACATAATCAACGACGAGGGTGATGACATTTGCGAATGATGTATCATACAGGAAGGCAAGTGAAGAATGATTGTTTAGGAGGTTAATCACTATGAGATTTCCCACTACAAAAAAAAAAAGAAAAAGAAAAAACCAACAACAACCACGGTTTCAGCGACAAAATTTGCCATGAAAATTTCTGCAAAATTCGTCACTAAATTTTTTGGCGACAAATTTTGCCAGGAAAAAAAAATCGCCGCTAAATTTAGCGACAAAAAAGTTAAGTTTTCGTCACTAACTTAGCAACGAAATAAATTATTTGTCATTAAATTTTCACCTCTCAATTCGGAATCATATATTCGTCGCATTTTCGTCACTAAGCTTAGCAACGAATAATTTCTTTCATCGCTAAACTTAGCAATGAAAACTCAACTTTTTCGTCGCTAAATTTAGCAACAACAAAAATTCATCGCAACAGAAAATAGCGACGAATTTTGCATAAATTTTCATCGCTGAAACCATATCTTTTTGTAGTGGAAGAATAATATAATGCTCATTCAAATGAGCAAATTCGAAATGATGGTACTGTAACATCTGCATATTACAAAATCAATCTATAAGAAGAACAAGAATCTTAGCTTTGAGCGTCTGCTCAAAAGAATTGGGACAGATTGTGTGCTAGCCTATTGCTTTTGGCTATAGGCCAGAAACTGCATGCAACTGTGGTCCGAAACTTCCACATGACTACTGCGTTCATGCTTTCTTGCGAGTGCATTTCCCTCTACTTCCAGCAGCAACCGCAGGAGTGTGTACATGTCCTCAAGGGTGCTTTGCAAAAGCATTAACTCTTTAAAATGCCAAATAGAAGGTGGGCAAGGAAGGACGGAAATCAGTCAGATGACTGCTCGAAACAATGTCATTGATCATCTGTGATGGCCTTGGCATTGCATCATGAACCACCCTTTCGCTCAGTGATAATCTCTTTCAGATTTTCAGGAGCTGCTTTTGCATTTGAAGGATAATCAACAAGCATCCTTGGAGGAGCAAAATACATGTGCAGCGACATCATACAGATAATGATACCCCAGAAAAGCTGCAGTAGTCACATACGTGAAATGGTCATTTATAGTCAGATGAAAAAAGTAAATGAAAAAGAAAAAAACTAAGAATTAAGAAATCCAACGATTCCTAGTAGTTTGAGACTTACTTGCATTGTAGGCTTAAAGTTGAAAAGATAAATGGAAAGAACCATTGTCAGCAGCACTGCCATTGACGTAGAATAAACCTGGAAGAAATAATTATAAATCAAGACAACCATGATTAGAAAGACTTTAAGCTGCTAGGAAACGAACCAAACAAGTTTACTAAACTAAGCACATGCTCTTATATATATATATATATATATATATATATATATATATATATATAAACCACAACAACAACACCACCACTAAGCACATGTGCTTACAATCTCATGCCAATGCCCCGACGCCATAACTCAATAGATTTGCAGACAAAACTCAGAAATGATCCACCCGAAACAGAGACATTCAGAATAATAAAAAGTAGTATAAGAATGGGGTACTCCATTTTAGGGGTCGGGAGGATCATAGCATATGCTGAAGATAAAATAGTGTAACAAGTAAAACCATTTTTCTCAAAACTCAGATTAGTTTTTTGCAACGGAACTTTTGCAAAAGTATGTATAACATGTATACGAAAACCACGATCTGCGATAAGGACTTGACCTTCACAATGTTGTCTGCATGCTTCATCAACCATGAAACCAGCAAAACCAGTCGAACCGAGGTTCAATACCACCATCCAAGTCGGGATGGTATGTCCATCAAAAAGCTGTTGCCACCGCCCTTTTCAAAGCCCCCTTGAAAATCATCCAAGATCTCGCCAAAGTAGCAAACTAGATACAAGTAGCTGTGATGTATGTGAACAATAAAAAAAGTAGCTTATTGATGATTAGGTTAGTGAAATGTTTGGTGATATCACAATTAACAAGACCTCTCAATTTTTCGTTTTTTATTAAAGGAACGAATATTATTTAACAAGTCATATGAGTGCACTTGTATAAGGAAAGTATTGGGTCATTTCCTAACCTATTACCAAAAAGATAATCTTCATCGGCATGATTGATGGGTCAAATCATGTGTGGGACAAAGAGGAGATGGTTTCATACAATGAATGGAGAAAAGTACATTCGCATCTCCCCTTTGAAATTTGGCAATTTCTTCTCAATCCACTTTTATTTTGCCTAGCCTTGCCATCTCTTTGGACCAAAAAAAAAAAAAACACCTAAACAATTCGAGCGCGGTGTCTTCTCCTTCTGAAAGCAGTAAGTGTGACGAAGGCATATGGAGAAGACACTACTGTTACAATTCATTCCATCGTGGAGCTGAAGCAAATGGACCAATTCAGGCATTTTGGACCTCATTTCTCTAATTACATTTTGGCAGTCTGGACACCATCACTACCTTCTCTCTGGAAGACAGCTCGCTTTGGCGATGGCGCATGCTCAATCTTATCTTCCAAGTTGTGTGGCCATCTATGTCTTTGTGCAAATATTTCCCAACTCGTTGGTAATGCTCTCAAAAGTTCTATTTCTTCTTCATCAAAATATCTAGACACATAAAGTGGCTCATCCAACTAATGCAATACATTGTTAGAAAAATGTGGCTTCAATGATTTCGTGAGCCTCAGGAGACTCGAGATATTAAGCGCCGGCGTCACCTTAGCATTTTTTATGACCCTGATAGGAAACACCAGCATCGTTGGGAACACCAACGACTTCTCGCTGTGAAATATCTACATAAAGACATAGATGGCGGATTGACTTGGAAGATAAGAATGAGCAAGTATCGCCGCCAAAGCAAGCTGTCCACCAGGGAAAAGGTAGTGATGGTGTCCAGATCGCCCAAAATGTAACACGAGAAATGAGGCTCAAAATGCCTGAACTACTCCAATTGCTTCAACTCCATGACCGAATGAATTGCGTTGGTTGTGAGAGATGAACCAAATAGCAAATGTAGCTACATAATTAGGCATCAAATAGGCCAATCACAAGAGGAAAACGATGTGGGCATTGGCTATTTTTTTCTCTAAGGGGTGCAAATAAAACGAGAAAAACCTAAAGCAAGAGGCTCAATACGATGAAGCTGGACGTTCCATGTGTTCCATGGATTGAGAACGGAGATAAATCCCATATTTTTACTTTGTTTGGATCTTACCACACTCTCTGGTATGGTCTCGATTACAACAAGCTATATAGGATGTTGAGATGGTTCCTTGCTCGTAGCACAAGCAAGGTATTTCATACACTAACAGAAGAAAAGGTATTAACCATAGGAGGTGGAAGAAGAGAAAAGTGCATTCGCATCTTTCCTCTTTCAAGTTTTGCATCAAAGATTATCAAACATTAGAAAAAAGACACCGTATACTTCTCATGGAAGAGAAGAATAATAACAAGAGAGAGAGAGTTAACTGGTTGTCTAATAGAAATCGAACAAATCTTAGTTGTCAATAGAAACAAGATTCGCAGAATGGAAAGGAAAGTGAAGCTAGGCTTTTGGCAACAACCGAGAGAAATCGGTAATGGTCGAAACTGATTCTGTTGTAATCAGTCAGGATTACATATGAATTGACTTGCCTTTTAATTTGTTGGTATGTGAAAAGTGATTCGGTTCTTTATTTTATCTTCAAAAATGGAATTTGTACCGACAATGCAAATTATGTAATAAATTCATCCTGTTAGCAAAATGGAGTGATTCCGGGCTTGTTTGCCAGCACTTCATCAATATCTAAAAAAAAAAGGCAAAATAACCGTTAAATATATGAATGTCAATATTTACAGATTGTGAAATTTGCAACGATATTGGGTTAAAAAAGTTTTACAAAAAAAAGAAGCAGCAGAAAAATGAACTTACAAGATGAGAAAATCCTAACATACTGAACAAAGATTTTATCAAACTAACATACTGAACAAAGATTTTATCAAACACAATTTGATCGTACCTCCTTCCCATGCTAGATGTTTCTAAAATACTGATTCAATGGTATAAACCAAGAACAACACGAATTGAAAAGCTCGACTTGTTGATATTTCATTCGAGAAAGTTCTGTCTTGGCTAATCCTTCTAATTCTTCAAAGAACAAAGACGTAATCTTTGTAATGTCTTGTGTTGTACTTCCGATGAGCCGACCGATGTTAGAGGAAAGACTTGATCGTGCTGTTTTCTACAAATTATAAACCAGGAGATTAAACGACAATAATTCAATGCTTTAGTTTGTCAAAAATGGCACGATCCAACTTATCAAGATCAGCAAAGAGAAAATTGGTGGAATTTTTGAAATGCAAATGAAATGAGATTGGTTAGCCGTCTCCGTTCCTTGGTCGCTTCTTGGTGGAGGAGGATATGTTAGATGGGCCATGCTCAATGTGTGTTATAGTAGATCATGCTATAGAGTCGAGAAGAATCTCACAAGAAGCCATCAATTTCAATACAACCAAGCGTTAACGATAATGAACTACTAGAATAACCAACTTTGTAACTCGCATTTGACACTAGCAGGAGTAATTACTGTCGAATGGCTCGTTCATTTGACACTACCGTATTTGGAAAGAAGAGATACTGATGTTTAACATCGAGTAGAAGTTAAATTTGAAATGCAACAAGGGCAGAATGAAGTCACTCCGTAGATTTAGAACTTCTCGAAAGAGTCACACATATACCCAAATCTTGTTCAGACACTATGATAAATGTAACATAAGCAAGCAATAAAGGAGGAACAGGCAAGGTACGTTATCATAGTGGCATAAAACCTAAACGATGTTAGCTTTCATGTTTTCGCTTTTTTCCCTTCTTCTGCTCATGGAAAAAAATCTTTATTAGAAAACATCCAGATAGATCAACCGACAAGTAGAAAATGAGTGAAGCCTATATGCAATTCCTTCTGCAGTGACATATACGTGTATATCTTCTCCAAATCATTTACTCTGCTTTTTCTTGCCTCTAGTTCTCTGTATGAAGCAGCTGTTTTCCTGCACAATGTATGGATTTTAAGCTGTCTACTCCACCAAGGGCACAATCAAACAGATCAAAGTTGATAGGTTAACAGAACCACCAAAACATTCAGTTTACATAATGCGCGGTTTAGACGGAGGGAAAACATAAATTAAAACTGTCAAGCATGTTAGAAAAAGGTAGAGAACAGCATCAATATTGACACCTGAAAAGCAACAGATACTGTGGAAATGGGTGGTAACATAATCCACAATTTGATGCCCAAATGAGCGGCAAGAGACATCAAAGTCTTTCTAAGTCGAGCACAAAGCTAGATTTCAGTCTCCTTAGGAAGATAATCTTTGCTTAACTCAATTACATTGTTCCTATCATAAATTCTCTCATGACACCTGAACGTGACAGTGCCGTCCAGCTTATGCGCACTTGAAACAAGTATAGGCCATATGAGCTCACCTTTTGATATTATAAGGAATATCCTCTTAAGGATACTTTCCCAATCCTAGAAGACGATGATTCCATCTCTTTCGCCTCCTCCCTGCAGACATTATGAAAAACAAATGAAATAATACAAGATACTAGCTCAAAGCTTCAGCGAGGGTACAAAACAAAAAAGAGGGCATCAACTAGGATGGAACTAAACAAGGGTAAAGAACTATGCAACCATCACGTCACCCTGCTGCATCCCTTGGAGAAACCTTTTACAAGGCGAGACTATATTGTAACCATTTTAGGGGATAAAATCATATTGATCTCAATGTACACTCAATGGCCGCCTATTAATAGTTCAAAACATGGCATATTAAAATGGCCTCAAGCTATAGTTTCGAGTATGCCAAATTTGTCAGAAAGTGAGATTGGTTGGTCGAGAAAGCACAAGCACGATGCTAGCATATCAAACTTTCAGCGGCATAACCAATATCTCTGTTCTCTAGCTCGAGTGAGAGGAAATAAAACTCCAGTAACAAGAACTACCATCAGTCAGCAGGAAAAAAAATTAAGGATGATGAACAAACCTGTCTTCCGCGTAGTAAACATGATTGCTCGATGGGCGAGATCATCGAGAGAATGTAGCACGGCGGTTAGCTTTTCGATTTTCTGCAGTAAACAGCAGAATTTATACAGCATCAATACCTCTCCAGACTATCATTCTGGCAACAAATTTGGACAAGAACAACTCAAATAAGGAGTACCTTCTTCTCACTCTGCAACTTCTGAAGTACATATCCTATGTGTTGCGTCTTCATCAACATGAGTACTTCAGGGGTGTATTTATTTGCCTGACTCCTACCCCACACAAACTACAGAGTCAGAGATTGGAAACTGTGAAAGATGCACGATTGAGTCGAAAACACGTACACAAGGAGAAGAGGACCAAGTTCAATAATCTTACTCCGGTTTGTGAACTCCATCAAGAGTCTTAGTTTTCATCATCTTAAAGTAGAACTCATCTGGGTTCCTGAAGGCCGCCTTCTCCTTGAGCTTCCGCAGAGCCTCCTTCTTGTGGAAGGCTCGCGCACGGACGACATAGCCCTTGTGCTTCTCGAGAAGCCCGAACTTTTTCCTCGATTGTCTGCCATACGCACCAAAAAAAAAAAATCGCTATCGTCAGAAGACGGATTCAGAAAACCACCGAACGACGAAGCCTTTTTCTTTTACTTACGGCTGAGATCTTTCCTTGTGAGCGCGCCGGCTGATCGCATTCCTCAGTGAAGACATTCTCTCTCCGGTGCGTGAGAGGACGCTGCCCCGAGTGTTACAAATGCAGAGAGAGGGGCGGCGGCGGCGAAAGGCTTCGCTGCAAGAGGAAGAAAGCACAGATCGACTCCGTTATGGTTCTGCTGAAGCCCTAGTCCGAAATCTCGGAGAGCATCAGCAATTCTTCGGCTAAACCCTAAAATTTTCTCTTCTTTTAATTTGAACCGCACTCCCTCAACTCGTCCGCCTCCACATTGTCGGCTGGTGTCGGCGGCGGATCCGCGGAGGCTGGCGTCGGCGGCGGATCTGCGGAGGCTCGCGTCGGAGAGGTCCGTCACCGGAGCGAAACGAGGAGGAGCGAGGAAGGGAGAAATGCCCTGGCGTCGGCAGCGCATCCGCAGAGGCTGGCGTCTGCGAGAGGTGGAGGAGGAGCGTGGAAGGTCGAACAGTGAGGGAAGGGAAGGCAAGTGCAAAACACGATGCAGGTTCGGTCCTCCCGAGGTTTGACGAGACGAGAGGAGGGAGAGAGAGCAAAGAGGAGTAAAAAAAAAAAAAAATCTGCAGATGAGCTTTTCGCGCTCAAAATTACGGTTCTCCCAGGGTCTTGATGACGTGGCACATCTCTCGCTCGACGCACGTACTCGATCAGTTGATACGACACAGAGGAAAGTGAAGGAGACTTCACGATCTTTGTGGAAGAAGCGTAGAATCTCTCACATGGCGTATCCTGGATCCCGGTTCTCGAAGGATATGGGTCCATCGGGTTTGGGCTGGCGAAGCTCCGCAACCCCTTTTGGTAGCTTCCCTCGCCCTTCGCCTTCGCCTTCGCTGCCGCCTTCGAATCGCCCTCCTCCTCCTCCTCTTTTTGGTGCTTCTCCGGTTCGATCTCCGAGTCCGAGGTATGTGCCCTCTTTGTTGTTGCTTCACGTTCTAGATCTTCTTTTCTGTTCCCCGTGGTTTGCGATGATGGCTTACGGAAAAGTGCGGCCTTGTCTTGTTGGCTCCTTGGCCTCCGTGATCGAGAAACCTTGGATTGCGAGTATGGTAACACGCACACATCGTTAGAATTTGCTGGAAGACCGCAGAGTAGTTGTTTTTCTAATAGTATCGAAAGGATGGAAGTGTGATGGCATGAACAGAGACTACAATGTCTTTTGCATTTTGGGATGAAGGAAGTGTCATGTTGATGATATTGGTTGGCTTTGCTGCCATTTTATGCAGAAAGAAATGGAAAAAAGGGTAGTTTCTCAATGGTCGTTCAAATATTTTCAAAGTACTTTTAACTATATTATGCCATGTCCCTAAAAAATAGTTCCTGTGCGCAGCAATATTGGTAATCCACCGAATACGAAATTTTTGAGAAATCACCTCAGTAGTTTGGTTGGATACGTTCCCAACTGTCTCCCTGTTAGGCAACCTTCTTTTCGTTCTCTCATTTGAGAAGATTTGGCACCATGTTTTTCCATCAATCAATTGCGATTGACGCAATTTCTGTATAGCTTTGTGGATCTTGACATCCTGTAGCATGATATACTCATCCATAGTTGCGGTCTTATATTTGGGGTTGTAGTTGCTGTTGACAGTCACTCCATGTGTGTATTCTAGCCAGTAGCGCTATTGTGACTCTGATGTGAGGATTCGATTGTCGGACCATGTTTTTGTTTATCTAATAATGTTTTTGAGCACGATTTATCATACTGCTGGCACTGATGAATTTGAGTTGACAACAGGAGGCCTGAAATTCGAGGGGGCACACAATTGTTGCCTTTGTCGTTTGACAATGGCTATCGGGCACCTGCTCATCCGTACACGTCATCAACTTCTTTTAGGTAATCATTCATACAGATTTACGATCATCTTGTGCCTCTTTTCTTTTTTGATATTTGTAGTGTGTAGTGTTCTGGTAATCCTACAAGTAGATGCTCCGCATTGAATAATTTAAGGTGCTATGCATGCAATTAACATTGCAACTAGTAGTAACCACACACTTGCGAGCATGCTGCCTGCTATTGAAATAAAACAAGAAGCAACAACACCAACAAGATGTTGTGTTAAGATTCTTGCTACTTCATTGGTGTGCTATTCTCTACAATTAATTTAGACCTAATGTTTACATCTCTAGTCTCACACTTTTGTTGTGTGGCTTTAGTTTTCTCAACTTATAATCACTATCTCCTTGCATTTGTTTAACAGGCCTGCTCCAATTTCCACTGGATGGGGTAGTCGAGCAAAGTCTCCAAGCAACTATTCCGACTCTGTTCCTCATAATGACCGGAATGGGTCTGACAATTCTGGAAGAGGCATTCCGACTGACATCATGAGAGTTGAAAGAACAAAGAGAACCAGATCTCCGCTTTTGTCACCAATGAATGATCTGCAGGAGAGTTCGCCTTTATCTGAGGATAACTACAATAGGTGAACGATTCTATTGGACTCATACAGTCACATGGTCCTTTCTTTTCTATACTTTTCTCCCTGTTTTGAGGGATCTTTTCCTAAATGTTAGCTTATGAATCTCGTCCTTCAGGTCATCAATGTCGCTCCCAGAGTCAAGTACAAAAAAAGGAATGATTTTCAGTCGCCCTGATTCTGATGTTCATCAGAATGTTCTGTCATCTTCTGATATTGGCTTGGAAGCTCCTCCAAACGAGCAAAGTTACTTTCCAGTTCCTAAAAGAATGAGGTCACCAGCTCCGTCAGATAAGGACATGCAGCATAACCCCCCTTCTTCTCCTGAGGAAATAGAACGGTAGCATGCTGCATGCGCATTCTTTTGGAATCTCTCTCTAGTATTTCATTGTAGCTTGTCTACATGATCAATTTGTCAATGCATTTACAGGGAAATGCAGGCCAAGGCTAAGCGTTTAGCTCGATTTAAAGTTGAATTAAGTGAACCAGTGCAGCGCAGCTCGATCACTGCAGAATCTAACATTTCTTCTGTCCGTCATGATTTATCCATGGAAAGAAAATTCGTCGGAGAGACCTTTAATGATGTGAGGGGAGATTTTCCATCTGGAAGCTTTGACAATGGAGATTTGGAATCCTCCAGTAACATTGTGGGCTTATGCCTTGATATGTGCCCTGGTATGCTCTTGCTAAAAATTGTTCACTTATCATATTAGTCTAGAGATAACATGCATCAACTTGGGAAACAACCTGACTGCCATTGCAAAAAGTAAAAGGAGGGTATACTTGAGTTAGTTTCTTATTTTTAGAAGGCAAAATGACACGGAGTCAGGAAAAAGCCAATGCATTTTGTTCAGAGATTTTGTTGGTTCTAGTATTTGGATGACTGTAAAATCTTTGAATGTGAAATTGAACTTCCATATTCATTGTATTTCAGAATCGGAAAGGGCTGAGCGAGAAAGAAAGGGGGATCTTGATCAGTATGAACGTTTAGATGGTGATAGAAACCAAACAAGCAAGTCTCTTGCTGTTAAAAAGGTTTATCTGATTTTTTATATGCCCTAAACAGATTTAAAAAGTATTGTCATCTCCTCTTTGTTTGAACTATGCTCTTCAGCTGAAGCTTGTTAATTTTCTTGTGATGATGTTTTTCAGTATACTAGGACAGCTGGAAGGGAAGCAGATTTGATTAGGCCGATGCCGGTCCTGCTGAAAACCATTGACTATCTACTGAGTTTGCTAGATCAGCCTTATGACAAAAGGTTTCTGGGTCTATACAACTTTCTATGGGATAGGATGAGAGCAGTCAGAATGGACCTCAGGATGCAGCATATTTTTGATCTTGAGGCCGTAAAAATGCTGCAACAAATGGTTTGTTCTCATTACCATTTCTCTCTGCTTTTCTGAAGTGTGTGGAAGGTGTGCCTGATTTTACCCCGAAGTGGTCAAACTTATTTATTGACACAGAGGTAGTCTGATATTTGTAATTGTGGGTTTTCTCCTGGCTAAATAGTGTTTCCTTTCTTGCCTTGCCCAGATACGAGTTCATATTATTGCGATGCACGAATTGTGTGAAATTACTAAAGGAGAGGGCTTTTCGGAGGGATTTGATACACACCTCAACATAGAACAGATGAACAAAACATCGGTAGTATTGTTCGAACTGTATGATGATCACAGAAAGAAAGGAATCAGCATACCAACAGAAAAAGAGTTTAGAGGGTATTACGCGTTGCTCAAGTTAGATAAACATCCTGGGTATAGGGTAAGTAATAGCAACGTGATGGTTTTTTTCATTTTTTATTATGGGAAGATAATGCAGTGGCAGTTCAGTTGAATGAGTATAAGATCCTCTGTGACTTATCTGTGGAAATTTTTTCTATTAGGTTGAACCAGGAGAGCTTTCCCTTGACCTTGCTAAAATGACTCCAGAAATGAGGCAATCGCCAGAAGTGTCGTTTGCTCGTGGTGTGGCAAGGTCTTTTTACTCCCCCTTGATGATCTTCAGGTTATTACTGACGCATTTAACTGAGATGGGTTCACTTGTCGGCGTTGCAGAGCATGCAGGACTGGCAATTATATTGCGTTCTTTCGACTTGCAAGAAAAGCTAGTTATCTTCAAGCCTGCCTGATGCATGCTCATTTTGCAAAGGTATGGGAAATGTTTTTGGTTGTGGTGACAGTTGAGAACTATGAATTCCGTGGCTATACAGGATGCCTCTTAGATGAGCTTGTTTGGCCAATGACTGAAAGAGTTGCTACCCTTATTTTTAAGTGGGCATGGGTTATTATCACTTGTCTTTGAGCCATTTTTTCCTTTGTGAACTGTCTTGCTAATATCAGTATCGATAAGCGCTTGGACACTAGATTCTTTTCATTGCGCCCTAAATAGTTACTCCATGTTTTATTAGGTGATAAAATAGAAATAGTAGATTTATGAATTTAAATTATACATTCGGCTTTAGCCCTTTCTCACACCAAAAAATAAAAAAGCAGTTTTGCTTTTTGTAGTGGAATGTATAATCCTGATGTGAAGGCTTTGCCCGTTAGGATTGAATAACCATGCCAACCATTGTGAGTTTGGTAATTGGAGGTCTTTATGATTCTTATGATTTTATAGCTCAGAGATTCACTAAGGTTGGTTCTTTTGGGTCCCATTTAAGATGCTATAATTTTACACTGGTTAATTTCAATATTGGCTTATGTACGTTACAAGTGCCAAAACTTGTGTACAATGCCTACTTTAGTGTCAAAACTTTCAAAACGATAACTTAAGTGCCAAATTTTTTGAAAGACTATCATTTCAGTGCCAAAACATTCAAAACAATCACTTAAGTACCAAAATTTTAAAAAAGTACTCACTTCAGTGCTAACTCCGATGAGCCATGTCAGCTCAAATATAAATAAAAAATAGGCCACGTCGGATATCCGGCGAGCCATGACAGCTTAAATTGGAGTTGGCAGAGCGTTTTTCAAAAAATTTGGCACTTAAGTGATCGTTTTGATAGTTTTGGCACTAAAGTGAGCGCCGTACTCAAGTTTTGGCACTAGTAGTGTACTTTAGCCTTTTAATATCCATTAGACATCTCTTCATTGAATGAATTGAGTAACTAATTTACGTAAACCAATGGAGTGAATTTTTTTTTTTTTTTGGCTTATTTGAATGTTTCAAGCTAAAACTGATTAGATCATGAGTTGCGCTTGATTTTAGTAAGTGCTACATATTTTCTTCTCAGATCTTGATGGGATTATCAAACAGCCTCTGTGTCTTTCTGTTGTTGCTTATATTTTGCTACTAATTCTAACTGATTGCTGCCCTCAACCTTGACTGCACCAACATTTTGAAACCTTTGGTTAAATACTGAGAAAAGTCGAAGCAAGGTTTGAGTAGTGATATCAAGATTCAACTTTCTACGTCTTTGCTTGGCTTATTCTCCTTCTCTTAGTAGTAAATGAGAATGTTTTACTTCGTGGTTGTGTGCATAGGCCTATGCTTTCTTTAATATTTCCTTATGCAACTAAAGCTCTTTTGACCAGTTACGATCCCAAGCACTTGCTTCGCTACACAGTGGCCAGCAGAGTAATCAAGGTCTCCCTGTTGCTGTTGTCGCTCGGTGGCTGGCGATGGAGGTGATTATAGTGACATGACATGGACTAAATATTACTTATTTTGCATAGTTTGTTTGACTATTTTGTTAAAATGATGTTTTGGGAAACAGGAGGAAGACATAGAAAGCCTTTTGCATTACCATGGTTTTTCTGTGATGGAGTATGAAGAGCCATACATGGTGAAGGAAGGTCCATTCCTCAATGTAGATAGAGACTTCCCTACGAAGTGTTCAGAGCTTGTTCATCTCAAGAAGACGACCAGGATAATTAAGGACGTCTTGATTCCTGAGTCAATTTGCTCACTTCCCAAGGAAGCAACAAAGTTCCAGTTGACAAGTGATCTCAAACATGAAAGGAAGAATATCCAACCTGTTGAGAAGGATAGTCCCATCCACGAATCTGATCAGGAAATGACTATTTCTGAAGATACGGCTGTTTCTGAAACTATATCATCTCCGATAGAGATTTGTTGTGCGAACATAGCTTTCGGATCCCCAAAAGTTGCTCGGCACGTGGAAGCTGACCATAAAATCTCTGGGGCGGGTTTTGTGTCATGGAACGTTGCAGCCGTTCATAATAGCTCACCTAAAACTGCACCAGTTAATCTGTGTGCAAATGCAGGCCCTAATTTCAGAAATCCTCCCCAGATAAGTGGTCTTTCTGGAAATGAACTTACGCCCTTGGAATTTTCACCTGGTTCAGTCCAGCAAAAAGTGCTTCCGGATGAATCAGAAAGTAATGGTGCTTGGCAAAGCTCAGTATCTCTGGAGGAGGACATGTGTAATCCGAATGAAGAAGCTCCACATTTTCATCAAGAAAATGGAATTGATGGACTCTATGTAAACGAAGATATTTATATGAATGACAAGAATGAAGAAGTCGCGGAGGCAAAATTCAAGTTGATCTTAAGGTTTGTGACAAGTTGCTTTTTCTTTGCATTGAATGGTTCTCTCGGAAATGTCTAATCATTCTGGCATTTCTTGCAGGATATGGAAGCGGCGTTCTGCCAGAAGAAGGGAGTTACGTGAGCAAAGGCAGCTAGCGGCTGCTGATGCATTAAGTTCACTGTCTTTGGGACCTCCGGTTCAATGGAAAAATGATGTTAGTTTCTACTGAGTTGCTTTATTTCTGCGTTTCTCCATTAAGCGATGAGTCCTGACTTTCTTTATATGCCTTGTTCTCTTGGTTTGATTGGAGGAGTTAAGTCAATAGCATAGTGGTTAGAATTTCATGCTTTCCTTTGAATTCACTGTGCTCAGTTTATATAATGTTGGTTCTTATAGAAGCACTATTGATTTTAGTTGACAGTGCAATGGAGATCAGTACTGTATGAGTTGGCACATGCCACCCAAAACTGTTGCTTTTGCTCTCTCTCTCTCTCTCTCTCTCTCTAAGTTGGTTCCTCAACCTGATTCTTGTTCCTTTCCCCCTGCCCTGGTATTGATGATTCTTCTTTTCATTAAAAGGGAAGATTGGAGAAAAAATAAGTTAGGGCATCTGCGTCTCTCATTACCGTCATTTTGCAAACCTGGCTTGTGTTGGAAGGCCTTTGGTTTGGTCATCGTCTAATCGATGTATAATGCATTACTACTTGTGTCCGTTCTTGTGTCTTGCATGCACGGGTAGTTATTAAATGGTATACATCTGTACTTTATTTCACCGGATTCTCATTCATGTTTAACTTTCATACAGCAACCAAGCAGCCTCAACGAGTTTGACATTGACCAAGTCACAACTGAGAGACATGTAAAGCATAGACAATCGTGGTCTAGGCTGAACGTTGCAGATGTGACTGCTGGTGAACTCATCAAGCGCAACCCAAATGCTAAATGCCTGTGCTGGAAGATTATTATTTGCTCACAGATGGAAAGTCTAGATGGTAAGATACTGGAGAGAAGTTTCACCCATCGAAGTGCAGTCAGGTGGTTGCTTGCAAAGATTATGGCAGCTGGAACTGAGCATCCCGATCTGGTCTTTTCCTCTCCGTGGCTGTCAATATGGAGAAAATGGGTTCCTTGTCAGCCTAATATGGACTTAACCTGCTGCTTATCTGTGATTGAGCATATAAGTTCAGATAAGTCAAGGACAACAATAGATGGTGCCAGTGCTGCTCTCTTCCTCTTGGCTGAAAGCATCCCTTTGGAACCTCAAAAGATACGGCTTCATCAACTCATAACATCATTCCCTTCCGGCTCTAGATTACCGCTTCTGATCTTAATTGACTCGCACGCAAAACTGGGATCAGAAGATGCCACTCGTGAAGTCATTAACAAGTTGGGCCTCGATGCTATTGACCGATCAAGGGTGGGTAGCCTTTCCGTCATCTTCCTTGTAGAAGATAAGAAATTGGAGTACTTGGATGAATTTTTCAGTGACCGGCGGCTGAGGGAAGGGCTGCATTGGCTGGCAAGCAAGTTGCCACTTCAGTCTCCTGTTCATTGCGTAGAAACACGCGAGCTAGTTCTTAATCACTTGAACTCTTCCTTGGAAAGGCTTGGGGAGAGTGGCTCTCAAGTGGGTCCCGACCAATGTGTCACAGCACTCAATGAAGCTTTGGATCATGCACTGGGAGAAGTTGCCGCAGCTGCAGATACAAATCCCTCCGGTTGGCCTTGCCCTGAGGTTTCTTTACTGGATGAGCATTGCAGAGAATGCAGAATGGCAGATTGTTACTTGCCGAGTTTTGGGTGGAGTACATCAGCTAGAATTGAGCCGATTTTGTCCGCTCTAAGAAAATGTGAGCTTCCATATTTCAGTGATGACATTTCGTGGTTGAGAAGAGGTTGTAGAATAGGAAAGGAAGTCGAGAGTCAGAAACTACAACTAGAAGCGTGCTTGATCAGATACCTTGCCCAATCAAGTAATGTGATGGGGGTTGCTCAAGCAAGAAACGAAGTATCTTTAATGCTACAGAAACATGCTCGGCTTGAGCTTCGGGACTCAACATACTACGTAATTCCAAATTGGGTGATGATTTTCCGGAGGATATTCAATTGGAGGTTGATGATTCTGCGGAGAGAAGAGCTCTCAGAGTGTTATGTTCTAGAACATGTTGCTCCTCAAACTTCAAGTTCGAAGAACATGTTACAAGAAGATTCACACCCTTACTTGGAGAACCCATCACTAGATGAAATGGTTGAAGTTGGTTCTGCCGACCTGTCTCGTCTCATGTGGAGTTCTTTGCCACAAATTTCAGAGCCTATGACTGGATCACCCATCCATGGTAGAGACCAAACCTGGGACGCTGCACATGTCGACAACCTTCCAGCAGCAGGTAGAACGACTATTCAGGATGAAGAAATGGTTTCTGTAGATGATGATGCATATAGGTTTTGTTCATTGATAAGTAACAACGGTACACCAGTGACTTTTGCCAAGGCCACTGATGGAAGTGAAAAATTAAGTTGGCTATTGCAGCAGTGTGATTTACTCCAGAACGTGCTAGACGAAAAGCTATTGATGTATTTCTGATCGGCTGGCTTTGGTTATTGAGAAGTTTTGGTTGTTTTTTTTTTTTTTTTTTTTTTTTGTCTTTTCTGTGTCTTTTTGCTGCTGTTAGACATTAGGGTGCAACCGAGGAAGCAGAGTCATTAGGTACCTATGGTTGATGGTCGAGGGAAGCCTTTGCCATGCCTAATTTTCTTTCCTGGCAACAGGTTTACTGTTCTGTTTGATGCAGAATGAATGAATTTAGTAAAGTTTTAAGTTCGATAGTCTCTTGCAAATCACAGATTGTTAGGTCATTGTGCTCTTGTCGAAAATTTTGATATTTCGCGGAAGCATAGTTTTGATATGGGATGAAAGTTTGCGGTTTGAATGTGTGCAAATGTATGTGTGTATGGTATAATTCGTAGAGGACTCCAGCATATTATCTTTGGAAGCTGATCTTCTCACGTTCCTCCAAATGTCTTCAATTCTTGCAAGATTCAACTACAAAAAAAAAAAAAAAAAAAAAACCAACAACAACCACGGTTTCAGCGACAAAATTTGCCATGAAAATTTCTGCAAAATTCGTCACTAAATTTTTTGGCGACAAATTTTGCCAGGAAAAAAAAATCGCCGCTAAATTTAGCGACAAAAATGTTAAGTTTTCGTCACTAACTTAGCAACGAAATAAATTATTTGTCATTAAATTTTCACCTCTCAATTCGGAATCATATATTCGTCGCATTTTCGTCACTAAGCTTAGCAACGAATAATTTCTTTCATCGCTAAACTTAGCAATGAAAACTCAACTTTTTCGTCGCTAAATTTAGCAACAACAAAAATTCATCGC
Source organism: Rhodomyrtus psidioides (assembly GCA_021437785.1). Classification (NCBI taxonomy): domain Eukaryota; kingdom Viridiplantae; phylum Streptophyta; class Magnoliopsida; order Myrtales; family Myrtaceae; genus Rhodomyrtus; species Rhodomyrtus psidioides. The sequence goes on from JAILYB010000121.1 coordinate 1,013,669, forward strand.
AACAGAAAATAGCGACGAATTTTGCATAAATTTTCATCGCTGAAACCATGTCTTTTTGTAGTGGAAGAATAATATATTGCTCATTCAAATGAGCAAATTCGAAATGATGGTACTGTAACATCTGCATATTACAAAATCAATCTATAAGAAGAACAAGAATCTTAGCTTTGAGCGTCTGCTCAAAAGAATTGGGACAGATTTTGTGCTAGCCTATTGCTTTTGGCTATAGGCCAGAAACTGCATGCAACTGTGGTCCGGAACTTCCACATGACTACTGCGTTCATGCTTTCTTGCGAGTGCATTTCCCTCTACTTCCAGCAGCAACCGCAGGAGTGTGTACATGTCCTTAAGGGTGCTTTGCAAAAGCATTAACTCTTTAAAATGCCAGATAGAAGGTGGGCAAGGAAGGACGGAAATCAGTCAGATGACTGCTCGAAAAAATGTCATTGATCATCTGTGATGGCCTTGGCATTGCATCATGAACCACCCTTTCGCTCAGTGATAATCTCTTTCAGATTTTCAGGAGCTGCTTTTGCATTTGAAGGATAATCAACAAGCATCCTTGGAGGAGCAAAATACATGTGCAGCGACATCATACCGATAATGATACCCCAGAAAAGCTGCAGTAGTCACATACGTGAAATGGTCATTTATAGTCAGATGAAAAAAGTAAATGAAAACGAAAAAATTGAGAATTAAGAAATCCAACGATTCCTAGTAGTTTGAGACTTACTTGCATTGTAGGCTTAAAGTTGAAAAGATAAATGGAAAGAACCATTGTCAGCAGCACTGCCATTGACGTAGAATAAACCTGGAAGAAATAATTATAAATCAAGACAACCATGATTAGAAAGACTTTAAGCTGCTAGGAAACGAACCAAACAAGTTTACTAAACTAAGCACATGCTCTCTCTATATATATATATATATAAAAAACCACAACAACAACACCACCACTAAGCACATGTGCTTACAATCTCATGCCAATGCCCCGACGCCATAACTCAATAGATTTGCAGACAAAACTCAGAAATGATCCACCCGAAACAGAGACATTCAGAATAATAAAAAGTAGTATAAGAATGGGGTACTCCATTTTAGGGGTCGGGAGGATCATAGCATATGTTGAAGATAAAATAGTGTAACAAGTAAAACCATTTTTCTCAAAACTCATTAGTTTTTTGCAACGGAACTTTTGCAAAAGTATGTATAACATGTATACGAAAACCACGATCTGCGATAAGGACTTGACCTTCACAATGTTGTCTGCATACTTCATCAACCATGAAACCAGCAAAACCAGTCGAACTGAGGTTCAATACCACCATCCATGTCGGGATGGTATGTCCATCAAAAAGCTGTTGCCACCGCCCTTTTCAAAGCCCCCTTGAAAATCATCCAAGATCTCGCCAAAGTAGCAAACTAGATACAAGTAGCTGTGATGTATGTGAACAATCCAAAAAGTAGCTTATTGATGATTAGGTTAGTGAAATGTTTGGTGATATCACAATTAACAAGACCTCTCAATTCTTCGTTTTTTATTAAAGGAACGAATATTATTTAACAAGTCATATGAGTGCACTGGTATAAGGAAAGTATCGGGTCATTTCCTAACCTATTACCATAAAGATAATCGTCATTGGCATGATTGATGGGTCAAATCATGTGTGGGACAAAGAGGAGATGGTTTCATACAATGAATGGAGAAAAGTACATTCGCATCTCCCCTTTGAAATTTGGCAATTTCTTCTCAATCCACTTTTATTTTGCCTAGCCTTTCCATCTCTTTGGACCAAATCAATCCACCAAAAAAAAAACACGTAAACAATTCGAGCGCGGTGTCTTCTCCTTCTGAAAGCAGTAAGTGTGACGAATGCATATGGAGAAGACACTACTGTTACAATTCATTCCATCGTGGAGCTGAAGCAAATGGACCAATTCAAGCATTTTGAACCTCATTTCTCTTATTACATTTTGGCAGTCTGGACACCATCACTACCTTCTCTCTGGAGGACAGCTCCCTTTGGCGATGGCGCATGCTCAATCTTATCTTTCAAGTCGTGTGGCCATCTATGTCTTTGTGCAAATATTTCCTAGCTCGTTGGTAATGCTCTCAAAAGTTCTGTTTCTTCTTCATTAAAATATCTAGACACATAAAGTGGCTCATCTAACTAATGCAATACATTGTTAGAAAAATGTGGCTTCATTGATTTCGTGAGCCTCAGGAGACTCGAGATATTAAGCGTCGGCGTCACCTTAGCATTTTTTATGACCCTGATAGGAAACGCCAGCATCGTTGGGAACACCAACGACTTCTCGCTGTGAAATATCTACATAAAGACAAAGATGGCAGCATTGACTTGGAAGATAAGAATGAGCAAGTATCGCCGCCAAAGCGAGCTGTCCACCAGGGAAAAGGTAGTGATGGTGTCCAGATCGCCCAAAATGTAACACGAGAAATGAGGCTCAAAATGCCTGAACTACTCCATTTGCTTCAGCTCCATGACCAAATGAATTACGTTGGTTGTGAGAGATGAACCAAATAGCAAATGTAGCTACATAATTAGCCATCAAATAGGCCAATCACAAGAGGAAAACGATGTGGGCATTGGCTATTTTTTTCTCTAGGGGGTGCAAATAAAACGAGAAAAACTTGAAGCAAGAGGCTCAATACAATGAAGCTGAACGTTCCATGTGTTCCATGGATTGAGAACGGAGATAAATCCCATATTTTTACTTTGTTTGTATCTTGCCACTCTCTAGTATGGTCTCGATTACAACAAACTATATAGGATGTTGAGATGGTTCCTTGCTCGTAGCACAAGCAAGGTATTTCATACACTAACAGAAAAAAAAGTATTAACCATAGGAGGTGGGAGAAGAGAAAAGTGCATTCGCATCTCTCCTCTTTCAAGTTTTGCCTCAAAGATTATCAAACATTAGAAAAAAGACACCGTATACTTCTCATGGAAGAGAAGAATAATAACAAGAGAGAGTTCTCATGGAAAAGAAGAATAATAACAAGAGAGAGAGAGAGAGTTAACTGGTTGTCTAATAGAAATCGAACAAATCTTAGTTGTCAATAGAAACAAGATTCGTAGAATGGAAAGGAAAGTGAAGCTAGGCTTTTGGCAACAACCGAGAGAAATCGGTAATGGTCGAAACTGATTCTGTTGTAAACATTCAGGATTACATATAAATTGACTTGCCTTTTAATTTGTTGGTATGTGAAAAGTGATTCGGTTCTTTATTTTCTCTTCAAAAATGGAATTTGTACTGACAATGCAAATTATGTAATAAATTCATCATGTTAGCAAAATGGAGTGATTCCGGGCTTGTTTGCCCGCACTTCATCAATATCTAAAAAAAAATGGCAAAATAATCGATAAGTATATGAATATCAATATTTACAGATTGTGAAATTTGCAACAATATTGGGTTAAAAAAGTTTTACAAAAAAAAGAAGCAGCAGAAAAATGAACTTATAAGATGAGAAAATCCTAACATAATGAGCAAAGAATTTATCAAACACAATTTGATCGTACCTCCTTCTGATGCTAGATGTTTCTAAAATACTGATTCAATGGTATAAACCAAGAACAACAACACGAATAGAAAAGCACGACTTGTTGATATTTCATTCGAGAATGTTCTGTCATGGCTAGTCCTTCTAATTCTTCAAAGAACAAAGACGTAATCTCTGTAATGTCTTGTGTTGTACTTCCGATGAGCCGACCGATGTTAGCGGAAAGACTTGATCGTGCGGTTTTCTACAAATTATAAACCAGGAGATTAAACGACAATAATTCAATGCTTAATTTGTCTAAAATGGCACGATCCAACTTATCAAGATCAGCAAAGAGAAAATTGGTGGAATTTTTGAAATGCAAATGAAATGAGATTGGTTAGCCCTCTCCTTTCCTTGGTCGCTTCTTGGTGGAGGAGGATATGTTAGATGGGTCATGCTCAATGTGTGTTATAGTAGATCATGCTATAGAGTCGAGAAGAATCTCACAAGAAGCCATCAATTTCAATACGACCAAGCGTTAACGATAATGAACTACTAGAATAACCAACTTTGTAACTCGCCTTTGACACTAGCAGGAGTAATTACTGCCGAATGGCTCGTTCATTTGACACTAGCGTATTTGGAAAGAAGAGATACTGATGTTTAACATCGAGTAGAAGTTAAATTTGAAATGCAACAAGGGCAGAATGAAGTCACTCCGTAGATTTAGAACTTCTCGAAAGAGTCACACATATACCCAAATCTTGTTCAGACACTATGATAAATGTAACATAAGCAAGCAATAAAGGAGGAACAGGCAAGGTACGAAAGACGTTATCATACTGGCATAAAATCTAAACGATGTTAGCTTTCATGTTTTCGCTTTTTTCCCATCTTCTGCCCATGGAAAAAAGTCTTTATTAGAAAACATCCTGATAGATGCCAATGTGCTTACAAAAGACGTTATCATACTGGCATAAATTTGAAATGCAACAAGGGCAGAATGAAGTCACTCCGTCCAGCTTCTGCGCACTTGAAACAAGTATAGGCCATATGAGCTCACCTTTTGATATTATCAGGAATATCCTCTTAAGAATATTTTCCCAATCCTAGAAGACGATGATTCCATCTCTTTCGCCACCTCCCTGCAGACATTATGAAAAACAAATGAAATAATACAAGATACTAGCTCAAAGCTTCAGCGAGGGTACAAAACAAAAAAGTGGGCATCAACTAGGATGGAACTAAACAAGGGTAAGGAACTATGCAACCATCACGTCATCCTGCTGCATCCCTTGGAGAAACCTTTTACAAGGCGAGACTATATTGTAACCTTTTTAGGGGATAAAATCATATTGATCTCAATGTACACTCAATGGCCGCCTATTAATAGTTCAAAACATGGCATATTAAAATGGCCTCAAGCTATAGTTTCGAGTATGCCAAATTTGTCAGAAAGTGAGATTGGTTGGTCGAGAAAGCACAAGCACAATGCTAGCATATCAAACTTTCAGCGGCATAACCAATATCTCTGTTCTCTAGCTCGAGTGAGAGGAAATAAAACTCCAGTAACAAGAACTACCATAAGTCAGCAGGAAAAAAAATTAAGGATCACGACAAAGATAAGGATGAACAAACCTGTCTTCCGCGTAGTAAACATGATTGCTCGATGGGCGAGATCATCGAGAGAATGTAGCACGGCGGTTAGCTTTTGGATTTTCTGCAGTAAACAGCAGAATTTATACAGCATCAATACCTCTCCAGACTATCATTCTGGCAACAAATTTGGACAAGAACAACTCAAATAAGGAGTACCTTCTTCTCACTCTGCAACTTCTGAAGTACATATCCTATGTCTTGCGTCTTCAACAACATGAGTTCTTCAGGGGTGTATTTATTTGCCTGACTCCTACCCCACACAAACTACAGAGTCAGAGATTGGAAACTGTGAAAGATGCACGGTTGAGTCGAAAACACGTACACAAGGAGAAGAGGACCAAGTTCAATAATCTTACTCCGGTCTGTGAATTCCATCAAGAGTCTTAGTTTTCATCATCTTAAAGTAGAACTCATCTGGGTTCCTGAAGGCCGCCTTCTCCTGGAGCTTCCGCAGAGCCTCCTTCTTGTGGAAGGCTCGCGCACGGACGACATAGTCCTTGTGCTTCTCGAGAAGCCCGAACTTTTCCCTCGATTGTCTGCCATACGCACCCAAAAAAAAAAAATCGCTATCGTCAGAAGACGGATTCAGAAAACCACCGAACGACGAAGCCTTTTTCTTTTACTTACGGCTGAGATTTTTCCTTGTGAGCGCGCCGGCTGATCGCATTCCTCAGTGAAGACATTCTCTCTCAGGTGCGAGAGAGGACGCTGCCCCGAGTGTTACAAATGCAGAGAGAGGGGCGGCGGCGGCGAAAGGCTTCGCTGCAAGAGGAAGAAAGCACCGATCGACTCCGTTATGGTTCTGCTGAAGCCCTAGTCCGAAATCTGGAAGAGCATCAGCAATTCTTCGGCTAAACCCTAAAATTTTCTCTTCTTTTAATTTGAACCGCACTCCCTCAACTCATCCGCCTCCACATTGTCGGCTGGTGTCGGCGGCGGATCCGCGGAGGCTGGCGTCGGCGGCGGATCTGCGGAGGCTCGCGTCGGAGAGGTCCGTCACCGGAGCGAAACGAGGAGGAGCGAGGAAGGGAGAAATGCCCTGGCGTCGACAGCGGATCCGCAGAGGCTGGCGTCTGCGAGAGGTGGAGGAGGAGCGAGGAAGGTCGAACTGTGAGGGAAGGGAAGGCAAGTGCAAAACACGATGGAGGTTCGGTCCTCCCGAGGTTTGACGAGACGAGAGGAGGGAGAAAGAGAAAAGAGGAGTAAAAAAAAAAAATTCTGCAGATGAGCTTTTCGCGCTCAAAATTTCAAAATTTGGCTCTCGCAAGGTTTAGATGACGTGGCACAATCTGAACCGTTCATTTAGAATGAACGGTTCAGATGGAAAGTCAGTCAGCATGACATACAAGTACAAATCCTCGAGTCTCGACCCAACTCAAATTTAACCCGACCCGTCAATTGACAACTTGGCCCATACTTGAAAACAGGAAAAGGCCCAGAACCCACGGGACCCACGTCGCTCCGGTTCCTCCTCCTTCCCCTCCCCCTCCCTCTTTCTTGCGGAGCAGATCGACAACGGCCATTTAGGAAATCCACGCGGAGATCGCCAAAATTCGAAAACCACAGTAACGGTCGACAACGGCCATTTAGGAAATCCACGCAGAGATCGCCAAAATTCGAAAACCACATTAAAGCGGTCGTCTCCTCGGGCTACTCCACATCTCTCGCTCGACGCACGTACTCGATCAGTTGATACGACACAGAGGAAAGTGAAGGAGACTTCACGATCTTTGTGGAAGAAGCGTAGAATCTCTCACATGGCGTATCCTGGATCCCGGTTCTCGAAGGATATGGGTCCATCGGGTTTGGGCTGGCGAAGCTCCGCAACCCCTTTTGGTAGCTTCCCTCGCCCTTCGCCTTCGCCTTCGCTGCCGCCTTCGAATCGCCCTCCTCCTCCTCCTCTTTTTGGTGCTTCTCCGGTTCGATCTCCGAGTCCGAGGTATGTGCCCTCTTTGTTGTTGCTTCACGTTCTAGATCTTCTTTTCTGTTCCCCGTGGTTTGCGATGATGGCTTACGGAAAAGTGCCGCCTTGTCTTGTTGGCTCCTTGGCCTCCGTGATCGAGAAACCTTGGATTGCGAGTATGGTAACACGCACACATCGTTAGAATTTGCTGGAAGACCGCAGAGTAGTTGTTTTTCTAATAGTATCGAAAGGATGGAAGTGTGATGGCATGAACAGAGACTACAACGTCTTTTGCATTTTGGGATGAAGGAAGTGTCATGTTGATGATATTGGTTGGCTTTGCTGCCGTTTTATGCAGAAAGAAATGGAAAAAGGGTAGTTTCTCAATGATCGTTCAAATATTTTCAAAGTACTTTTAACTATATTATGCCATGTCACTAAAAAATAGTTCCTGTGCACAGCAATATTGGTAATCCACCGAATACCAAATTTTTGAGAAATCACCTCAGTAGTTTGGTTGGATACGTTCCCAACTGTCTCCCTGTTAGGCAACCTTCTTTTCGTTCTCTCATTTGAGAAGATTTGGCACCATGTTTTTCCACCAATCAATTGCGATTGACGTAATTTCTGTATAGCTTTGTGGATCTTGACATCCTGTAGCATGATATACTCATCCATAGTTGCGGTCTTATATTTGGGGTTGTAGTTGCTGTTGACAGTCACTCCATGTGTGTATTCTAGCCAGTAGCGCTATTGTGACTCTGATGTGAGGATTCGATTGTCGGACCATGTTTTTGTTTATCTAATAATGTTTTTGAGCACGATTTATCATACTGCTGGCACTGATGAATTTGAGTTGACAACAGGAGGCCTGAAATTCGAGGGGGCACACAATTGTTGCCTTTGTCGTTTGACAATGGCTATCGGGCACCTGCTCATCCTTACACGTCATCAACTTCTTTTAGGTAATCATTCATACAGATTTACGATCATCTTGTGCCTCTTTTCTTTTTTGATATTTGTAGTGTGTAGTGTTCTGGTAATCCTACCAGTAGATGCTCCGCATTGAATAATTTAAGGTGCTATGCATGCAATTAACATTGCAACTAGTAGTAACCACACACTTGCGAGCATGCTGCCTGCTATTGAAATAAAACAAGAAGCAACAACACCAACAAGATGTTGTGTTAAGATTCTTGCTACTTCATTGGTGTGCTATTCTCTACAATTAATTTAGACCTAATGTTTACATCTCTAGTCTCACACTTTTGTTGTGTGGCTTTAGTTTTCTCAACTTATAATCACTATCTCCTTGCATTTGTTTGACAGGCCTGCTCCAATTTCCACTGGATGGGGTAGTCGAGCAAAGTCTCCAAGCAACTATTCCGACTCTGTTCCTCATAATGACCGGAATGGGTCTGACAATTCTGGAAGAGGCATTCCGACTGACATCATGAGAGTTGAAAGAACAAAGAGAACCAGATCTCCGCTTTTGTCACCAATGAATGATCTGCAGGAGAGTTCGCCTTTATCTGAGGATAACTACAATAGGTGAACGATTCTATTGGACTCATACAGTCACATGGTCCTTTCTTTTCTATACTTTTCTCCCTGTTTTGAGGGATCTTTTCCTAAATGTTAGCTTATGAATCTCCTCCTTCAGGTCTTCAATGTCGCTCCCAGAGTCAAGTACAAAAAAAGGAATGATTTTCAGTCGCCCTGATTCTGACGTTCATCAGAATGTTCTGTCATCTTCTGATATTGGCTTGGAAGCTCCTCCAAACGAGCAAAGTTACTTTCCAGTTCCTAAAAGAATGAGGTCACCAGCTCCGTCAGATAAGGACATGCAGCATAACCCCCCTTCTTCTCCTGAGGAAATAGAACGGTAGCATGCTGCATGCGCATTCTTTTGGAATCTCTCTCTAGTATTTCATTGTAGCTTGTCTACATGATCAATTTGTCAATGCATTTACAGGGAAATGCAGGCCAAGGCTAAGCGTTTAGCTCGATTTAAAGTTGAATTAAGTGAACCCGTGCAGCGCAGCTCGATCACTGCAGAATCAAACATTTCTTCTGTCCGTCATGATTTATCCATGGAAAGAAAATTCGTCGGAGAGACCTTTAATGATGTGAGGGGAGATTTTCCATCTGGAAGCTTTGACAATGGAGATTTGGAATCCTCCAGCAACATTGTGGGCTTATGCCTTGATATGTGCCCTGGTATGCTCTTGCTAAAAATTGTTCACTTATCATATTAGTCTAGAGATAACATGCATCAACTTGGGAAACAACCTGACTGCCATTGCAAAAAGTAAAAGGAGGGTATACTTGAGTTAGTTTCTTATTTTTAGAAGGCAAAATGACACGGAGTCAGGAAAAAGCCAATGCATTTTGTTCAGAGATTTTGTTGGTTCTAGTATTTGGATGACTGTAAAATCTTTGAATGTGAAATTGAACTTCCATATTCGTTGTATTTCAGAATCGGAAAGGGCTGAGCGAGAAAGAAAGGGGGATCTTGATCAGTATGAACGTTTAGATGGTGATAGAAAGCAAACAAGCAAGTCTCTTGCTGTTAAAAAGGTTTATCTGATTTTTTATATGCCCTAAACAGATTTAAAAAGTATTGTCATCTCCTCTTTGTTTGAACTATGCTCTTCAGCTGAAGCTTGTTAATTTTCTTGTGATGATGTTTTTCAGTATACTAGGACAGCTGAAAGGGAAGCAGATTTGATTAGGCCGATGCCGGTCCTGCTGAAAACCATTGACTATCTACTGAGTTTGCTAGATCAGCCTTACGACAAAAGGTTTCTGGGTCTATACAACTTTCTATGGGATAGGATGAGAGCAGTCAGAATGGACCTCAGGATGCAGCATATTTTTGACCTTGAGGCCGTAAAAATGCTGGAACAAATGGTTTGTTCTCATTACCATTTCTCTCTGTTTTTCTGAATTGTGTGGAAGGTGTGCCTGATTTTACCCCAAAGTGGCCAAACTTATTTATTGACACAGAGGTAGTCTGATATTTGTAATTGTGGGTTTTCTCCTGGCTAAATAGTGTTTCCGTTCTTGCCTTGCCCAGATACGAGTTCATATTATTGCGATGCACGAATTGTGTGAAATTACTAAAGGAGAGGGCTTTTCAGAGGGATTTGATGCACACCTCAACATAGAACAGATGAACAAAACATCGGTAGAATTGTTCGAACTGTATGATGATCACAGAAAGAAAGGAATCAGCATACCAACAGAAAAAGAGTTTAGAGGGTATTACGCGTTGCTCAAGCTAGATAAACATCCTGGGTATAGGGTAAGTAATAGCAACGTGATGGTTTTTTTCATTTTTTATTATGGGAAGATAATGCAGTGGCAGTTCAGTTGAATGAGTATAAGATCCTCTGTGACTTATCTGTGGAAATTTTTTCTATTAGGTTGAACCAGGAGAGCTTTCCCTTGACCTTGCTAAAATGACTCCAGAAATGAGGCAATCGCCAGAAGTGTCGTTTGCTCGTGCTGTGGCAAGGTCTTTTTACTCCCCCTTGATGATCTTCAGGTTATTACTGACGCATTTAACTGAGATGGGTTCACTTGTCGGCGTTGCAGAGCATGCAGGACTGGCAATTATATTGCGTTCTTTCGACTTGCAAGAAAAGCTAGTTATCTTCAAGCCTGCCTGATGCATGCTCATTTTGCAAAGGTATGGGAAATGTTTTTGGTTGTGGTGACAGTTGAGAACTATGAATTCCGTGGCTATACAGGATGCCTCTTAGATGAGCTTGTTTGGCCAATGACTGAAAGAGTTGCTACCCTTATTTTTAAGTGGGCATGGGTTATTATCACTTGTCTTTGAGCCATTTTTTCCTTTGTGAACTGTCTTGCTAATATCAGTATCGATAAGCGCTTGGACACTAGATTCTTTTCATTGCGCCCTAAATAGTTACTTCATGTTTTATTAGGTGATAAAATAGAAATAGTAGATTTATGAATTTAAATTATACATTCGGCTTTAGCCCTTTCTCACACCAAAAAATAAAAAAGCAGTTTTGCTTTTTGTAGTGGAATGTATAATCCTGATGTGAAGGCTTTGCCCGTTAGGATTGAATAACCATGCCAACCATTGTGAGTTTGGTAATTGGAGGTCTTTATGATTCTTATGATTTTATAGCTCAGAGAATCACTAAGGTTGGTTCTTTTGGGTCCCATTTAAGATGCTATAATTTTACACTGGTTAATTTCAATATCGGCTTATGTACATTACAAGTGCCAAAACTTGTGTACAATGCCTACTTTAGTGTCAAAACTTTCAAAACGATAACTTAAGTGCCAAATTTTTTGAAAGACTATCATTTCAGTGCCAAAACTTTCAAAACAATCACTTAAGTACCAAAATTTTAAAAAAGTACTCACTTCAGTGCTAACTCCGATGAGCCATGTCAGCTCAAATATAAATAAAAAAATAGGCCACGTCGGATATCCGGCGAGCCATGACAGCTTAAATTGGAGTTGGCGGAGCGTTTTTCAAAAAATTTGGCACTTAAGTGATCGTTTTGATAGTTTTGGCATTAAAGTGAGCGCCGTACACAAGTTTTGGCACTAGTAGTGTACTTTAGCCTTTTAATATCCATTAGACATCTCTTCATTGAATGAATTGAGTAACTAATTTACGTAAACCAATGGAGTGATTTTTTTTTTTTTTTTTTTGGCTTATTTGAATGTTTCAAGCTAAAACTGATTAGATCATGAGTTGCGCTTGATTTTAGTAAGTGCTACATATTTACTTCTCAGATCTTGATGGGATTATCAAACAGCCTCTATGTCTTTCTGTTGTTGCTTATATTTTGCTACTAATTCTAACTGATTGCTGCCCTCAACCTTGACTGCACCAACATTTTGAAACCTTTGGTTAAATACTGAGAAAAGTCGAAGCAAGGTTTGAGTAGTGATATCAAGATTCAACTTTCTACGTCTTTGCTTGGCTTATTCTCCTTCTCTTAGTAGTAAATGAGAATGTTTTACTTCGTGGTTGTGTGCATAGGCATATGCTTTCTTTAATATTTCCTGATGCAACTAAAGCTCTTTTGACCAGTTACGATCCCAAGCACTTGCTTCGCTACACAGTGGCCAGCAGAGTAATCAAGGTCTCCCTGTTGCTGTTGTCGCTCGGTGGCTGGCGATGGAGGTGATTATAGTGACATGACATGGACTAAATATTACTTGTTTTGCATAGTTTGTTTGACTATTTTGTTAAAATGATGTTTTGGGAAACAGGAGGAAGACATAGAAAGCCTTTTGCATTACCATGGTTTTTCTGTGATGGAGTATGAAGAGCCATACATGGTGAAGGAAGGTCCATTCCTCAATGTAGATAGAGACTTCCCTACGAAGTGTTCAGAGCTTGTTCATCTCAAGAAGACGACCAGGATAATTAAGGACGTCTTGATTCCTGAGTCAATTTGCTCACTTCCCAAGGAAGCAACAAAGTTCCAGTTGACAAGTGATCTCAAACATGAAAGGAAGAATATCCAACCTGTTGAGAAGGATAGTCCCATCCACGAATCTGATCAGGAAATGACTATTTCTGAAGATACGGCTGTTTCTGAAACTATATCATCTCCGATAGGGATTTGTTGTGCGAACATAGCTTTCGGATCCCCAAAAGTTGCTCGGCACGTGGAAGCTGACCATAAAATCTCTGGGGCGGGTTTTGTGTCATGGAACGTTGCAGCCGTTCATAATAGCTCACCTAAAACTGCACCAGTTAATCTGTGTGCAAATGCAGGCCCTAATTTCAGAAATCCTCCCCAGATAAGTGGTCTTTCTGGAAATGAACTTACGCCCTTGCCATTTTCACCTGGTTCAGTCCAGCAAAAAGTGCTTCCGGATGAATCAGAAAGTAATGGTGCTTGGCAAAGCTCAGTATCTCTGGAGGAGGACATGTGTAATCCGAATGAAGAAGCTCCACATTTTCATCAAGAAAATGGAATTGATGGACTCTATGTAAACGAAGATATTTATATGAATGACAAGAATGAAGAAGTCGCGGAGGCAAAACTCAAGTTGATCTTAAGGTTTGTGACAAGTTGCTTTTTCTTTGCATCGAATGGTTCTCTCGGAAATGTCTAATCATTCTGGCATTTCTTGCAGGATATGGAAGCGGCGTTCTGCCAGAAGAAGGGAGTTACGTGAGCAAAGGCAGCTAGCGGCTGCTGATGCATTAAGTTCACTGTCTTTGGGACCTCCGGTTCAATGGAAAAATGATGTTAGTTTCTACTGAGTTGCTTTATTTCTGCGTTTCTCCGTTAAGCGATGAGTCCTGACTTTCTTTATATGCCTTGTTCTCTTGGTTTGATTGGAGGAGTTAAGTCAATAGCATAGTGGTTAGAATTTCATGCTTTCCTTTGAATTCACTGTGCTCAGTTTATATAATGTTGGTTCTTATAGAAGCACTATTGATTTTAGTTGACAGTGCAATGGAGATCAGTACTGTATGAGTTGGCACATGCCACCCAAAACTGTTGCTTTTGCTCTCTCTCTCTCTCTCTCTCTCTCTCTAAGTTGGTTCCTCAACCTGATTCTTGTTCCTTTCCCCCTGCCCTGGTATTGATGATTCTTCTTTTCATTAAAAGGGAAGATTGGAGAAAAAATAAGTTAGGGCATCTGCGTCTCTCATTACCGTCATTTTGCAAACCTGGCTTGTGTTGGAAGGCCTTTGGTTTGGTCATCGTCTAATCGATGTATAATGCATTACTACTTGTGTCCGTTCTTGTGTCTTGCATGCACGGGTAGTTATTAAATGGTATACATCTGTACTTTATTTCACCGGATTCTCATTCATGTTTAACTTTCATACAGCAACCAAGCAGTCTCAACGAGTTTGACATTGACCAAGTCACGACTGAGAGACATGTAAAGCATAGACAATCGTGGTCTAGGCTGAACGTTGCAGATGTGACTGCTGGTGAACTCATCAAGCGCAACCCAAATGCTAAATGCCTGTGCTGGAAGATTATTATTTGCTCACAGATGGAAAGTCTAGATGGTAAGATACTGGAGAGAAGTTTCACCCATCGAAGTGCAGTCAGGTGGTTGCTTGCAAAGATTATGGCAGCTGGAACTGAGCATCCCGATCTGGTCTTTTCCTCTCCGTGGCTGTCAATATGGAGAAAATGGGTTCCTTGTCAGCCTAATATGGACTTAACCTGCTGCTTATCTGTGATTGAGCATATAAGTTCAGATAAGTCAAGGACAACAATAGATGGTGCCAGTGCTGCTCTCTTCCTCTTGGCTGAAAGCATCCCTTTGGAACCTCAAAAGATACGGCTTCATCAACTCATAACATCATTCCCTTCCGGCTCTAGATTACCGCTTCTGATCTTAATTGACTCGCACGCAAAACTGGGATCAGAAGATGCCACTCGTGAAGTCATTAACAAGTTGGGCCTCCATGCTATTGACCGATCAAGGGTGGGTAGCCTTTCCGTCATCTTCCTTGTAGAAGATAAGAAATTGGAGTACTTGGATGAATTTTTCAGTGACCGGCGGCTGAGGGAAGGGCTGCATTGGCTGGCAAGCAAGTTGCCACTTCAGTCTCCTGTTCATTGCGTAGAAACACGCGAGCTAGTTCTTAATCACTTGAACTTTTCCTTGGAAAGGCTTGGGGAGAGTGGCTCTCAAGTGGGTCCCGACCAATGTGTCACAGCACTCAATGAAGCTTTGGATCATGCACTGGGAGAAGTTGCCGCAGCTGCAGATACAAATCCCTCCGGTTGGCCTTGCCCTGAGGTTTCTTTACTGGATGAGCATTGCAGAGAATGCAGAATGGCAGATTGTTACTTGCCGAGTCTTGGGTGGAGTACATCAGCTAGAATTGAGCCGATTTTGTCCGCTCTAAGAAAATGTGAGCTTCCATATTTCAGTGATGACATTTCGTGGTTGAGAAGAGGTTGTAGAATAGGAAAGGAAGTCGAGAGTCAGAAACTACAACTAGAAGCGTGCTTGATCAGATACCTTGCCCAATCAAGTAATGTGATGGGGGTTGCTCAAGCAAGAAACGAAGTATCTTTAATGCTACAGAAACATGCTCGGCTTGAGCTTCGGGACTCAACATACTACGTAATTCCAAATTGGGTGATGATTTTCCGGAGGATATTCAATTGGAGGTTGATGATTCTGCGGAGAGAAGAGCTCTCAGAGTGTTATGTTCTAGAACATGTTGCTCCTCAAACTTCAAGTTCCAAGAACATGTTACAAGAAGATTCACACCCTTACTTGGAGAACCCATCACTAGATGAAATGGTTGAAGTTGGTTCTGCCGACCTGTCTCGTCTCATGTGGAGTTCTTTGCCACAAATTTCAGAGCCTATGACTGGATCACCCATCCATGGTAGAGACCAAACCTGGGACGCTGCACATGTGGACAACCTTCCAGCAGCAGGTAGAACGACTATTCAGGATGAAGAAATGGTTTCTGTAGATGATGATGCATATAGGTTTTGTTCATTGATAAGTAACAACGGTCCACCAGTGACTTTTGCCAAGGCCACTGATGGAAGTGAAAAATTAAGTTGGCTATTGCAGCAGTGTGATTTACTCCAGAACGTGCTAGATGAAAAGCTATTGATGTATTTCTGATCGGCTGGCTTTGGTTATTGAGAAGTTTTGGTTGTTGTTGTTTTTTTTGTCTTTTCTGTGTCTTTTTGCTGCTGTTAGACATTAGGGTGCAACCGAGGAAGCAGAGTCATTAGGTACCTATGGTTGATGGTCGAGGGAAGCCTTTGTCATGCCTAATTTTCTTTCCTGGCAACAGGTTTACTGTTCTGTTTGATCATTGATGCAGAATGAATGAATTTAGTAAAGTTTTAAGTTCGATAGTCTCTTGCAAATCACAGATTGTTAGGTCATTGTGCTCTTGTCGAAAATTTTGATATTTCGCGGAAGCATAGTTTTGATATGGGATGAAAGTTTGCGGTTTGAATGTGTGCAAATGTATGTGTGTATGGTATAATTCGTAGAGTGAAACAACCGTGTTGTACTATGGTGTGAGGTTATAATGCTTTTAGAGCCAATATTTGGACCACTCAGTTGAAGTTTTTATCGCCATCGAACTTTGCATAAACATCATTCTCATCTTTTCCAAGGGTTCCAACCAGACAAGAAAGTTGAAGTCAATTGGAAGGAAATATAGGAAGTACATAATCAAGGACGAGGGTGATGACATTTGCGAATGATGTATCATACAGGAAGGCAAGTGAAGAATGATTGTTTAGGAGGTTAATCACTATGAGATTTCCCACTACAAAAAAAAAAAGAAAAAGAAAAAAACCAACAACAACCACGGTTTCAGCGACAAAATTTGCCATGAAAATTTCTGCAAAATTCGTCCCTAAATTTTTTGGCGACAAATTTTGCCAGGAAAAAAAAATCGCCGCTAAATTTAGCGACAAAAAAGTTAAGTTTTCGTCACTAACTTAGCAACGAAATAAATTATTTGTCATTAAATTTTCACCTCTCAATTCGGAATCATATATTCGTCGCATTTTCGTCACTAAGCTTAGCAACGAATAATTTCTTTCATCGCGAAACTTAGCAATGAAAACTCAACTTTTTCGTCGCTAAATTTAGCAACAACAAAAATTCATCGCAACAGAAAATAGCGACGAATTTTGCAGAAATTTTCATCGCTGAAACCATGTCTTTTTGTAGTGGAAGAATAATATAATACTCATTCAAATGAGCAAATTCGAAATGATTGTACTGTAACATCTGCATATTACAAAATCAATCTATAAGAAGAACAAGAATCTTAGCTTTGAGCGTCTGCTCAAAAGAATTGGGACAGATTGTGTGCTAGCCTATTGCTTTTGGCTATAGGCCAGAAACTGCATGCAACTGTGGTCCGGAACTTCCACATGACTACTGCGTTCATGCTTTCTTGCGAGTGCATTTCCCTCTACTTCCAGCAGCAACCGCAGGAGTGTGTACATGTCCTCAAGGGTGCTTTGCAAAAGCATTAACTCTTTAAAATGCCAGATAGAAGGTGGGCAAGGAAGGACGGAAATCAGTCAGATGACTGCTCGAAAAAATGTCATTGATCATCTGTGATGGCCTTGGCATTGCATCATGAACCACCCTTTCGCTCAGTGATAATCTCTTTCAGATTTTCAGGAGCTGCTTTTGCATTTGAAGGATAATCAACTATATATATATATATATAAAAACCACAACAACAACACCACCACTAAGCACATGTGCTTACAATCTCATGCCAATGCCCCGACGCCATAACTCAATAGATTTGCAGACAAAACTCAGAAATGATCCACCCGAAACAGAGACATTCAGAATAATAAAAAGTAGTATAAGAATGGGGTACTCCATTTTAGGGGTCGGGAGGATCATAGCATATGCTGAAGATAAAATAGTGTAACAAGTAAAACCATTTTTCTCAAAACTCAGATTCGTTTTTTGCAACGGAACTTTTGCAAAAGTATGTATAACATGTATACGAAAACCACGATCTGCGATAAGGACTTGACCTTCACAATGTTGTCTGCATACTTCATCAACCATGAAACCAGCAAAACCAGTCGAACCGAGGTTCAATACCACCATCAAAGTCGGGATGGTATGTCCATCAAAAAGCTGTTGCCATCGCCCTTTTCAAAGCCCCCTTGAAAATCATCCAAGATCTCGCCAAAGTAGCAAACTAGATACAAGTAGCTGTGATGTATGTGAACAATCAAAAAAGTAGCTTATTGATGATTAGGTTAGTGAAATGTTTGGTGATATCACAATTAACAAGACCTCTCAATTTTTCGCTTTTTATTAAAGGAACGAATATTATTTAACAAGTCATATGAGTGCACTTGTATAAGGAAAGTATCGGCTCATTTCCTAACCTATTACCATAAAGATAATCTTCATTGGCATGATTGAGGGGTCAAATCATGGGGCAATTTTCCTAATTAATGTTTTTTTTTAAATTACAAAAATAATACAAAAATAAAAGTAATTACCAAATTGGGTGCCAATCGGCGGTTGGGTCACCGATTGGCACCCAATTTCGAAGTTGGGCCGCAATCGGCGGCCCAACCGCCGATTGGGAACCCCAATCGGCACTTGGGCCGCCGATTGGGTTTCCCAATCGGCGGTTGGGCTGCCGATTGCGGCCCAACTTGCTCATTCAGGCCCCAATCGGCGGCCCAATCGCCGATTGGGGCCGCAAGCCATTTTTTATAATTTTAATTATTTAATTTATATTATCTTTTTTATAAAAGTAATTATTAAATAATAAATTATATTAAAATTACGTAAATTACCTGGGAAAAAAAATAAGCACTACATAATTCATATTCCACCATTAAAATTTACTTTTAATTTATATTTTTTTCATAAAAGTTTCAATTAAATAATAAATTATTTAAAATTACGTAAATTACATGGGAAAAAAAAACAAGCACTCAATAATTCATATTCCACAATTAAAATTTACTTTTAATTTATATTTTTTTTATAAAAGCTGCAATTAAATAATAAATTATATTAAAATGATATAAAATTTGAGGAAAAAAAAAGAACAAGCACTACATAATTCATATTTCACCATTAAAATATACTTTTAATTTATATTTTGTATATTATCAATTATATAATAAATTTTATTGAAATTACGTAACTTTGAGGAAAAAAAGACAAGCACCACATAATTCATATTCCACCATTAAAATTTACTTTTAATTTATATTTTGTATAAAAGTTTCAATTAAATAATAAAATATGTTAAAAAAACAAGCACTTAATATAAATTACAAGTATATTTTAATGGTGAAATATGAATTATGTAGTGCTTGTTCTTTTTTTTTTCTCAAATTTTAAATTATTTTAATATAATTTATTATTTAATTGTAGCTTTT
The DNA here is from genome assembly GCA_021437785.1 of Rhodomyrtus psidioides. NCBI lineage: Eukaryota > Viridiplantae > Streptophyta > Magnoliopsida > Myrtales > Myrtaceae > Rhodomyrtus > Rhodomyrtus psidioides. The sequence continues at coordinate 1,032,648 of JAILYB010000121.1, forward strand.
ATGAAAAAAAATATAAATTAAAAGCAAATTTTAATGGTTGAATATGAATTATGTAGTGCTTATTTTTTTTCCCATGTAATTAACGTAATTTTAATATAATTTACTATTTAATAATTACTTTTGTAAAAAAGATAATATAAATTAAATAATTAAAATTAAAAAAAATGGCTTAAGGCCCCAATCGGCGATTGGGCCGCCGATTGGGGCATGAATGAGCAAGTTGGGCCGCAATCGGCGGCCTAATCGCCGATTGGGAACGCCAATCGGCACTTGGGCCACCGATTGGGGCCCCAACTCCAATTGGGGCCGCAATCGGCGGCCCAATTTGGTAATTACTTTTATTTTAGTATTATTTTGGTAATTCTTTTTAAAAAAAATATTAATTTGGAAAATTGCCCCAAATCATGTGTGGGACAAAGAGGAGATGGTTTCATACAATGAATGGAGAAAAGTACATTCGCATCTCCCCTTTGAAATTTGGCAATTTCTTCTCAATCCACCTTTATTTTGCCTAGCCTTTCCATCTCTTTGGACCAAATCAATCCACCAAAAAAAAAAAAAAACAAGTAAACAATTCGAGCGCGGTGTCCTCTCCTTCTGAAAGCAGTAAGTGTGACGAAGGCATATGGAGAAGACACTACTGTTACAATTCATTCCATCGTGGAGCTGAAGCAAATGGACCAATTCAGGCATTTTGGACCTCATTTCTCTTATTACATTTTGGCAATCTGGACACCATCACTACCTTCTCTCTGGAGGACAGCTCGCTTTGACGATGGCGCATGCTCAATCTTATCTTCCAAGTCGTGTGGCCATCTATGTCTTTGTGCAAATATTTCCCAGCTCGTTGGTAATGCTCTCAAAAGTTATGTTTCTTCTTCATCAAAATATCTAGACAAATAAAGTGGCTCATCCAACTAATGCAATACATTGTTAGAAAAATGTGGCTTCATTGATTTCGTGAGCCTAAGGAGACTCGAGATATTAAGCGCCGGCGTCACCTTAGCATTTTTTTATGACCCTGATAGGAAACACCAGCATCGTTGGGAACACCAACGACTTCTCGCTGTGAAATATCTACATAAAGACATAGATGGCGGCATTGACTTGGAAGATAAGAATGAGCAAGTATCGCCGTCAAAGCGAGCTGTCCACCAGGGAAAAGGTAGTGATGGTGTCCAGATCGCCAAAATGTAACACGAGAAATGAGGCTCAAAATGCCTGACCTACTCCATTTGCTTCAGCTCCATGACCGAATGAATTGCGTTGGTTGTGAGAGATGAACCAAATAGCAAATGTAGCTACATAATTAGCCATCAAATAGGCCAATCACAAGAGGAAAACGATGTGGGCATTGGCTATTTTTTTCTCTAAGGGGTGCAAATAAAACGAGAAAAACCTAAAGCAAGAGGCTCAATACGATGAAGCTGGACGTTCCATGTGTTCCATGGATTGAGAACGGAGATAAATCCCATATTTTTACTTTGTTTGGATCTTACCACACTCTCTGGTATGGTCTCGATTACAACAAGCTATATAGGATGTTGAGATGGTTCCTTGCTCGTACCACAAGCAAGGTATTTCATACACTAACAGAAGAAAAAGTATTAACCATAGGAGGTGGGAGAAGAGAAAACTGCATTCGCATCTCTCCTCTTTCAAGTTTTGCATCAAAGATTATCAAACATTAGAAAAAAGAAACCGTATACTTCTCATGGAAGAGAAGAATAATAACAAGAGAGAGAGAGTTAACTGGTTGTCTAATAGAAATCGAACAAATCTTAGTTGTCAATAGAAACAAGATTCGTAGAATGGAAAGGAAAGTGAAGCTAGGCTTTTGGCAACAACCGAGAGAAATCGGTAATGGTCGAAACTGATTCTGTTGTAATCAGTCAGGATTACATATGAATTGACTTGCCTTTTAATTTGTTGGTATGTGAAAAGTGATTCGGTTCTTTATTTTATCTTCAAAAATGGAATTTGTACTGACAATGCAAATTATGTAATAAATTCATCCTGTTAGCAAAATGGAGTGATTCCGGGCTTGTTTGCCTGCACTTCATCAATATCTAAAAAAAAAATTGGCAAAATAATCGTTAAGTATATGAATGTCAATATTTACAGATTGTGAAATTTGCAACGATATTGGGTTAAAAAAGTTTTAAAAAAATAAGAAGCAGCAGAAAAATGAACTTATAAGATGAGAAAATCCTAACATAATGAACAAGGATTTTATCAAACACAATTTGATCGTACCTCCTTCCCATGCTAGATGTTTCTAAAATACTGATTCAATGGTATAAACCAAGAACAACAACACGAATTGAAAAGCTCGACTTGTTGATATTTCATTCGAGAATGTTCTGTCTTGGCTAGTCCTTCTAATTCTTCAAAGAACAAAGACGTAATCTTTGTAATGTCTTGTGTTGTACTTCCGATGAGCCGGCCGATGTTAGAGGAAAGACTTGATCGTGCTGTTTTCTACAAATTATAAACCAGGAGATTAAACGACAATAATTCAATGCTTTAGTTTGTCTAAAATGGCACGATCCAACTTATCAAGATCAGCAAAGAGAAAATTGGTGGAATTTTTGAAATGCAAATGAAATGAGATTGGTTAGCCCTCTCCGTTCCTTGGTCGCTTCTTGGTGGAGGAGGATATGTCAGATGGGCCATGCTCAATGTGTGTTATAGTAGATCATGCTATAGAGTCGAGAAGAATCTCACAAGAAGCCATCAATTTCAATACGACCAAGCGTTAACGATAATGAACTACTAGAATAACCAACTTTGTAACTCGCATTTGACGCTAGCAGGAGTAATTACTGCCGAATGGCTCGTTCATTTGACACTAGCGTATTTGGAAAGAAGAGATACTGATGTTTAACATCGAGTAGAAGTTAAATTTGAAATGCAACAAGGGCAGAATGAAGTCACTCCGTAGATTTAGAACTTCTCGAAAGAGTCACACATATACCCAAATCTTGTTCAGACACTATGATAAATGTAACATAAGCAAGCAATAAAGGAGGAACAGGCAAGGTACGAAAGACGTTATCATACTGGCATAAAATCTAAACGATGTTAGCTTTCATGTTTTCGCTTTTTTCCCTTCTTCTGCTCATGGAAAAAAGTCTTTATTAGAAAACATCCAGATAGATCAACCGACAAGTAGAAAATGAGTGAAGCCTACCTGCAATTCCTTCTGCAGTGACATATACGTGTATATCTTCTCCAAATCATTTACTCTGCTTTTTCTTGCCTCTAGTTCACTGTATGAAGCAGCTGTTTTCCTGCACAATGTATGGATTTTAAGCTGTCTACTCCACCAAGGGCACAATCAAACAGATCAAAGTTGATAGGTTAACAGAACCACCAAAACATTCAGTTTACATAATGCGCGGTTTAGACGGAGGGAAAACATAAATTAAAACTGTCAAGCACGTTAGAAAAAGGTAGAGAACAGCATCAATATTGACACTTGAAAAGCAACAGATACTGTGGAAATGGGTGGTAACATAATCCGCAATTTGATGCCCAAATGAGCGGCAAGAGACATCAAAGTCTTTCTAAGTCGAGCACAAAGCTAGATTTCAGTCTCTTTAGGAAGATAATCTTTGCTTAACTCAATTACATTGTTCCTATCATAAATTCTCTCATGACACCCGAACGTGACAGTGCCGTCCAGCTTCTGCGCACTTGAAACAAGTATAGGCCATATGAGCTCACCTTTTGATATTATCAGGAATATCCTCTTAAGGATATTTTCCCAATCCTAGAAGACGATGATTCCATCTCTTTCGCCTCCTCCCTGCAGACATTATGAAAAACAAATGAAATAATACAAGATACTAGCTCAAAGCTTCAGCGAGGGTACAAAACAAAAAAGAGGGCATCAACTAGGATGGAACTAAACAAGGGTAAAGAACTATGCAACCATCACGTCAACCTGCTGCATCCCTTGGAGAAACCTTTTACAAGGCGAGACTATATTGTAACCTTTTTAGGGGATAAAATCATATTGATCTCAATGTACACTCAATGGCCGCCTATTAATAGTTCAAAACATGGCATATTAAAAATGGCCTCAAGCTATAGTTTCGAGTATGCCAAATTTGTCAGAAAGTGAGATTGGTTGGTCGAGAAAGCACAAGCACGATGCTAGCATATCAAACTTTCAGCGGCATAACCAATATCTCTGTTCTCTAGCTCGAGTGAGAGGAAATAAAACTCCAGTAGCAAGAACTACCATAAGTCAGCAGGAAAAAAAATTAAGGATCACGACAAAGATAAGGATGAACAAACCTGTCTTCCGCGTAGTAAACATGATTGCTCGATGGGCGAGATCATCGAGAGAATGTAGCACGGCGGTTAGCTTTTGGATTTTCTGCAGTAAACAGCAGAATTTATACAGCATCAATACCTCTCCAGACTATCATTCTGGCAACAAATTTGGACAAGAACAACTCAAATAAGGAGTACCTTCTTCTCACTCTGCAACTTCTGAAGTACATATCCTATGTCTTGCGTCTTCATCAACATGAGTTCTTCAGGGGTGTATTTATTTGCCTGACTCCTACCCCACACAAACTACAGAGTCAGAGATTGGAAACTGTGAAAGATGCACGGTTGAGTCGAAAACACGTACACAAGGAGAAGAGGACCAAGTTCAATAATCTTACTCCGGTCTGTGAACTCCATCAAGAGTCTTAGTTTTCATCATCTTAAAGTAGAACTCATCTGGGTTCCTGAAGGCCGCCTTCTCCTGGAGCTTCCGCAGAGCCTCCTTCTTGTGGAAGGCTCGCGCACGGACGACATAGTCCTTGTGCTTCTCGAGAAGCCCGAACTTTTTCCTCGATTGTCTGCCATACGCACCAAAAAAAAAAATTCGCTATCGTCAGAAGACGGATTCAGAAAACCACCGAACGACGAAGCCTTTTTCTTTTACTTACGGCTGAGATTTTTCCTTGTGAGCGCGCCGGCTGATCGCATTCCTCAGTGAAGACATTCTCTCTCCGGTGCGTGAGAGGACGCTGCCCCGAGTGTTACAAATGCAGAGAGAGGGGCGGCGGCGGCGAAAGGCTTCGCTGCAAGAGGAAGAAAGCACCGATCGACTCCGTTATGGTTCTGCTGAAGCCCTAGTCCGAAATCTCGAAGAGCATCAGCAATTCTTCGGCTAAACCCTAAAATTTTCTCTTCTTTTAATTTGAACCGCACTCCCTCAACTCATCCGCCTCCACATTGTCGCCTGGTGTCGGCGGCGGATCCGCGGAGGCTGGCGTCGGCGGCGGATCTGCGGAGGCTTGCGTCGGAGAGGTCCGTCACCGGAGCGAAACGAGGAGGAGCGAGGAAGGGAGAAATGCCCTGGCGTCGGCAGCGGATCCGCAGAGGCTGGCGTCTGCGAGAGGTGGAGGAGGAGCGAGGAAGGTCGAACTGTGAGGGAAGGGAAGGCAAGTGCAAAACACGATGGAGGTTCGGTCCTCCCGAGGTTTGACGAGACGAGAGGAGGGAGAGAGAGAAAAGAGGAATAAAAAAAAAAAATTGTGCAGATGAGCTTTTCGAGCTCAAAATTTCGGTTCTCCCAAGGCCTAGATGACGTGGCACAATATGAACCGTTCATTTAGAATGAACGGTTCAGATGGAAAGTCAGTCAGCATGACATACAAGTCCAAATCCTCGAGTCTCGACCCAACTCAAATTTAACCCGACCCGTCCATTGACAACTTGGCCCATACTTGAAAACAGGAATGGGTCCAGAACCCACGGGACCCACGTCGCTCCGGTTCCTCCTCCTTCCCCTCCCCCTCCCTCTTTCTTGCGGAGCAGATCGACAACGGCCATTTAGGAAATCCACGCGGAGATCGCCAAAATTCGAAAACCACAGTAACGGTCGACAACGGCCATTTAGGAAATCCACGCAGAGATCGCCAAAATTCGAAAACCACATTAAAGCGGTCGTCTCCTCGGGCTACTCCACATCTCTCGCTCGACGCACGTACTCGATCAGTTGATACGACACAGAGGAAAGTGAAGGAGACTTCACGATCTTTGTGGAAGAAGCGTAGAATCTCTCACATGGCGTATCCTGGATCCCGGTTCTCGAAGGATATGGGTCCATCGGGTTTGGGCTGGCGAAGCTCCGCAACCCCTTTTGGTAGCTTCCCTCGCCCTTCGCCTTCGCCTTCGCTGCCGCCTTCGAATCGCCCTCCTCCTCCTCCTCTTTTTGGTGCTTCTCCGGTTCGATCTCCGAGTCCGAGGTATGTGCCCTCTTTGTTGTTGCTTCACGTTCTAGATCTTCTTTTCTGTTCCCCGTGGTTTGCGATGATGGCTTACGGAAAAGTGCCGCCTTGTCTTGTTGGCTCCTTGGCCTCCGTGATCGAGAAACCTTGGATTGCGAGTATGGTAACACGCACACATCGTTAGAATTTGCTGGAAGACCGCAGAGTAGTTGTTTTTCTAATAGTATCGAAAGGATGGAAGTGTGATGGCATGAACAGAGACTACAACGTCTTTTGCATTTTGGGATGAAGGAAGTGTCATGTTGATGATATTGGTTGGCTTTGCTGCCGTTTTATGCAGAAAGAAATGGAAAAAGGGTAGTTTCTCAATGATCGTTCAAATATTTTCAAAGTACTTTTAACTATATTATGCCATGTCACTAAAAAATAGTTCCTGTGCACAGCAATATTGGTAATCCACCGAATACCAAATTTTTGAGAAATCACCTCAGTAGTTTGGTTGGATACGTTCCCAACTGTCTCCCTGTTAGGCAACCTTCTTTTCGTTCTCTCATTTGAGAAGATTTGGCACCATGTTTTTCCACCAATCAATTGCGATTGACGTAATTTCTGTATAGCTTTGTGGATCTTGACATCCTGTAGCATGATATACTCATCCATAGTTGCGGTCTTATATTTGGGGTTGTAGTTGCTGTTGACAGTCACTCCATGTGTGTATTCTAGCCAGTAGCGCTATTGTGACTCTGATGTGAGGATTCGATTGTCGGACCATGTTTTTGTTTATCTAATAATGTTTTTGAGCACGATTTATCATACTGCTGGCACTGATGAATTTGAGTTGACAACAGGAGGCCTGAAATTCGAGGGGGCACACAATTGTTGCCTTTGTCGTTTGACAATGGCTATCGGGCACCTGCTCATCCTTACACGTCATCAACTTCTTTTAGGTAATCATTCATACAGATTTACGATCATCTTGTGCCTCTTTTCTTTTTTGATATTTGTAGTGTGTAGTGTTCTGGTAATCCTACCAGTAGATGCTCCGCATTGAATAATTTAAGGTGCTATGCATGCAATTAACATTGCAACTAGTAGTAACCACACACTTGCGAGCATGCTGCCTGCTATTGAAATAAAACAAGAAGCAACAACACCAACAAGATGTTGTGTTAAGATTCTTGCTACTTCATTGGTGTGCTATTCTCTACAATTAATTTAGACCTAATGTTTACATCTCTAGTCTCACACTTTTGTTGTGTGGCTTTAGTTTTCTCAACTTATAATCACTATCTCCTTGCATTTGTTTGACAGGCCTGCTCCAATTTCCACTGGATGGGGTAGTCGAGCAAAGTCTCCAAGCAACTATTCCGACTCTGTTCCTCATAATGACCGGAATGGGTCTGACAATTCTGGAAGAGGCATTCCGACTGACATCATGAGAGTTGAAAGAACAAAGAGAACCAGATCTCCGCTTTTGTCACCAATGAATGATCTGCAGGAGAGTTCGCCTTTATCTGAGGATAACTACAATAGGTGAACGATTCTATTGGACTCATACAGTCACATGGTCCTTTCTTTTCTATACTTTTCTCCCTGTTTTGAGGGATCTTTTCCTAAATGTTAGCTTATGAATCTCCTCCTTCAGGTCTTCAATGTCGCTCCCAGAGTCAAGTACAAAAAAAGGAATGATTTTCAGTCGCCCTGATTCTGACGTTCATCAGAATGTTCTGTCATCTTCTGATATTGGCTTGGAAGCTCCTCCAAACGAGCAAAGTTACTTTCCAGTTCCTAAAAGAATGAGGTCACCAGCTCCGTCAGATAAGGACATGCAGCATAACCCCCCTTCTTCTCCTGAGGAAATAGAACGGTAGCATGCTGCATGCGCATTCTTTTGGAATCTCTCTCTAGTATTTCATTGTAGCTTGTCTACATGATCAATTTGTCAATGCATTTACAGGGAAATGCAGGCCAAGGCTAAGCGTTTAGCTCGATTTAAAGTTGAATTAAGTGAACCCGTGCAGCGCAGCTCGATCACTGCAGAATCAAACATTTCTTCTGTCCGTCATGATTTATCCATGGAAAGAAAATTCGTCGGAGAGACCTTTAATGATGTGAGGGGAGATTTTCCATCTGGAAGCTTTGACAATGGAGATTTGGAATCCTCCAGCAACATTGTGGGCTTATGCCTTGATATGTGCCCTGGTATGCTCTTGCTAAAAATTGTTCACTTATCATATTAGTCTAGAGATAACATGCATCAACTTGGGAAACAACCTGACTGCCATTGCAAAAAGTAAAAGGAGGGTATACTTGAGTTAGTTTCTTATTTTTAGAAGGCAAAATGACACGGAGTCAGGAAAAAGCCAATGCATTTTGTTCAGAGATTTTGTTGGTTCTAGTATTTGGATGACTGTAAAATCTTTGAATGTGAAATTGAACTTCCATATTCGTTGTATTTCAGAATCGGAAAGGGCTGAGCGAGAAAGAAAGGGGGATCTTGATCAGTATGAACGTTTAGATGGTGATAGAAAGCAAACAAGCAAGTCTCTTGCTGTTAAAAAGGTTTATCTGATTTTTTATATGCCCTAAACAGATTTAAAAAGTATTGTCATCTCCTCTTTGTTTGAACTATGCTCTTCAGCTGAAGCTTGTTAATTTTCTTGTGATGATGTTTTTCAGTATACTAGGACAGCTGAAAGGGAAGCAGATTTGATTAGGCCGATGCCGGTCCTGCTGAAAACCATTGACTATCTACTGAGTTTGCTAGATCAGCCTTACGACAAAAGGTTTCTGGGTCTATACAACTTTCTATGGGATAGGATGAGAGCAGTCAGAATGGACCTCAGGATGCAGCATATTTTTGACCTTGAGGCCGTAAAAATGCTGGAACAAATGGTTTGTTCTCATTACCATTTCTCTCTGTTTTTCTGAATTGTGTGGAAGGTGTGCCTGATTTTACCCCAAAGTGGTCAAACTTATTTATTGACACAGAGGTAGTCTGATATTTGTAATTGTGGGTTTTCTCCTGGCTAAATAGTGTTTCCGTTCTTGCCTTGCCCAGATACGAGTTCATATTATTGCGATGCACGAATTGTGTGAAATTACTAAAGGAGAGGGCTTTTCAGAGGGATTTGATGCGCACCTCAACATAGAACAGATGAACAAAACATCGGTAGAATTGTTCGAACTGTATGATGATCACAGAAAGAAAGGAATCAGCATACCAACAGAAAAAGAGTTTAGAGGGTATTACGCGTTGCTCAAGCTAGATAAACATCCTGGGTATAGGGTAAGTAATAGCAACGTGATGGTTTTTTTCATTTTTTATTATGGGAAGATAATGCAGTGGCAGTTCAGTTGAATGAGTATAAGATCCTCTGTGACTTATCTGTGGAAATTTTTTCTATTAGGTTGAACCAGGAGAGCTTTCCCTTGACCTTGCTAAAATGACTCCAGAAATGAGGCAATCGCCAGAAGTGTCGTTTGCTCGTGCTGTGGCAAGGTCTTTTTACTCCCCCTTGATGATCTTCAGGTTATTACTGACGCATTTAACTGAGATGGGTTCACTTGTCGGCGTTGCAGAGCATGCAGGACTGGCAATTATATTGCGTTCTTTCGACTTGCAAGAAAAGCTAGTTATCTTCAAGCCTGCCTGATGCATGCTCATTTTGCAAAGGTATGGGAAATGTTTTTGGTTGTGGTGACAGTTGAGAACTATGAATTCCGTGGCTATACAGGATTCCTCTTAGATGAGCTTGTTTGGCCAATGACTGAAAGAGTTGCTACCCTTATTTTTAAGTGGGCATGGGTTATTATCACTTGTCTTTGAGCCATTTTTTCCTTTGTGAACTGTCTTGCTAATATCAGTATCGATAAGCGCTTGGACACTAGATTCTTTTCATTGCGCCCTAAATAGTTACTTCATGTTTTATTAGGTGATAAAATAGAAATAGTAGATTTATGAATTTAAATTATACATTCGGCTTTAGCCCTTTCTCACACCAAAAAATAAAAAAGCAGTTTTGCTTTTTGTAGTGGAATGTATAATCCTGATGTGAAGGCTTTGCCCGTTAGGATTGAATAACCATGCCAACCATTGTGAGTTTGGTAATTGGAGGTCTTTATGATTCTTATGATTTTATAGCTCAGAGAATCACTAAGGTTGGTTCTTTTGGGTCCCATTTAAGATGCTATAATTTTACACTGGTTAATTTCAATATCGGCTTATGTACATTACAAGTGCCAAAACTTGTGTACAATGCCTACTTTAGTGTCAAAACTTTCAAAACGATAACTTAAGTGCCAAATTTTTTGAAAGACTATCATTTCAGTGCCAAAACTTTCAAAACAATCACTTAAGTACCAAAATTTTAAAAAAGTACTCACTTCAGTGCTAACTCCGATGAGCCATGTCAGCTCAAATATAAATAAAAAAATAGGCCACGTCGGATATCCGGCGAGCCATGACAGCTTAAATTGGAGTTGGCGGAGCGTTTTTCAAAAAATTTGGCACTTAAGTGATCGTTTTGATAGTTTTGGCATTAAAGTGAGCGCCGTACACAAGTTTTGGCACTAGTAGTGTACTTTAGCCTTTTAATATCCATTAGACATCTCTTCATTGAATGAATTGAGTAACTAATTTACGTAAACCAATGGAGTGATTTTTTTTTTTTTTTTTGGCTTATTTGAATGTTTCAAGCTAAAACTGATTAGATCATGAGTTGCGCTTGATTTTAGTAAGTGCTACATATTTACTTCTCAGATCTTGATGGGATTATCAAACAGCCTCTATGTCTTTCTGTTGTTGCTTATATTTTGCTACTAATTCTAACTGATTGCTGCCCTCAACCTTGACTGCACCAACATTTTGAAACCTTTGGTTAAATACTGAGAAAAGTCGAAGCAAGGTTTGAGTAGTGATATCAAGATTCAACTTTCTACGTCTTTGCTTGGCTTATTCTCCTTCTCTTAGTAGTAAATGAGAATGTTTTACTTCGTGGTTGTGTGCATAGGCATATGCTTTCTTTAATATTTCCTGATGCAACTAAAGCTCTTTTGACCAGTTACGATCCCAAGCACTTGCTTCGCTACACAGTGGCCAGCAGAGTAATCAAGGTCTCCCTGTTGCTGTTGTCGCTCGGTGGCTGGCGATGGAGGTGATTATAGTGACATGACATGGACTAAATATTACTTGTTTTGCATAGTTTGTTTGACTATTTTGTTAAAATGATGTTTTGGGAAACAGGAGGAAGACATAGAAAGCCTTTTGCATTACCATGGTTTTTCTGTGATGGAGTATGAAGAGCCATACATGGTGAAGGAAGGTCCATTCCTCAATGTAGATAGAGACTTCCCTACGAAGTGTTCAGAGCTTGTTCATCTCAAGAAGACGACCAGGATAATTAAGGACGTCTTGATTCCTGAGTCAATTTGCTCACTTCCCAAGGAAGCAACAAAGTTCCAGTTGACAAGTGATCTCAAACATGAAAGGAAGAATATCCAACCTGTTGAGAAGGATAGTCCCATCCACGAATCTGATCAGGAAATGACTATTTCTGAAGATACGGCTGTTTCTGAAACTATATCATCTCCGATAGGGATTTGTTGTGCGAACATAGCTTTCGGATCCCCAAAAGTTGCTCGGCACGTGGAAGCTGACCATAAAATCTCTGGGGCGGGTTTTGTGTCATGGAACGTTGCAGCCGTTCATAATAGCTCACCTAAAACTGCACCAGTTAATCTGTGTGCAAATGCAGGCCCTAATTTCAGAAATCCTCCCCAGATAAGTGGTCTTTCTGGAAATGAACTTACGCCCTTGCCATTTTCACCTGGTTCAGTCCAGCAAAAAGTGCTTCCGGATGAATCAGAAAGTAATGGTGCTTGGCAAAGCTCAGTATCTCTGGAGGAGGACATGTGTAATCCGAATGAAGAAGCTCCACATTTTCATCAAGAAAATGGAATTGATGGACTCTATGTAAACGAAGATATTTATATGAATGACAAGAATGAAGAAGTCGCGGAGGCAAAACTCAAGTTGATCTTAAGGTTTGTGACAAGTTGCTTTTTCTTTGCATCGAATGGTTCTCTCGGAAATGTCTAATCATTCTGGCATTTCTTGCAGGATATGGAAGCGGCGTTCTGCCAGAAGAAGGGAGTTACGTGAGCAAAGGCAGCTAGCGGCTGCTGATGCATTAAGTTCACTGTCTTTGGGACCTCCGGTTCAATGGAAAAATGATGTTAGTTTCTACTGAGTTGCTTTATTTCTGCGTTTCTCCGTTAAGCGATGAGTCCTGACTTTCTTTATATGCCTTGTTCTCTTGGTTTGATTGGAGGAGTTAAGTCAATAGCATAGTGGTTAGAATTTCATGCTTTCCTTTGAATTCACTGTGCTCAGTTTATATAATGTTGGTTCTTATAGAAGCACTATTGATTTTAGTTGACAGTGCAATGGAGATCAGTACTGTATGAGTTGGCACATGCCACCCAAAACTGTTGCTTTTGCTCTCTCTCTCTCTCTCTCTCTCTCTCTAAGTTGGTTCCTCAACCTGATTCTTGTTCCTTTCCCCCTGCCCTGGTATTGATGATTCTTCTTTTCATTAAAAGGGAAGATTGGAGAAAAAATAAGTTAGGGCATCTGCGTCTCTCATTACCGTCATTTTGCAAACCTGGCTTGTGTTGGAAGGCCTTTGGTTTGGTCATCGTCTAATCGATGTATAATGCATTACTACTTGTGTCCGTTCTTGTGTCTTGCATGCACGGGTAGTTATTAAATGGTATACATCTGTACTTTATTTCACCGGATTCTCATTCATGTTTAACTTTCATACAGCAACCAAGCAGTCTCAACGAGTTTGACATTGACCAAGTCACGACTGAGAGACATGTAAAGCATAGACAATCGTGGTCTAGGCTGAACGTTGCAGATGTGACTGCTGGTGAACTCATCAAGCGCAACCCAAATGCTAAATGCCTGTGCTGGAAGATTATTATTTGCTCACAGATGGAAAGTCTAGATGGTAAGATACTGGAGAGAAGTTTCACCCATCGAAGTGCAGTCAGGTGGTTGCTTGCAAAGATTATGGCAGCTGGAACTGAGCATCCCGATCTGGTCTTTTCCTCTCCGTGGCTGTCAATATGGAGAAAATGGGTTCCTTGTCAGCCTAATATGGACTTAACCTGCTGCTTATCTGTGATTGAGCATATAAGTTCAGATAAGTCAAGGACAACAATAGATGGTGCCAGTGCTGCTCTCTTCCTCTTGGCTGAAAGCATCCCTTTGGAACCTCAAAAGATACGGCTTCATCAACTCATAACATCATTCCCTTCCGGCTCTAGATTACCGCTTCTGATCTTAATTGACTCGCACGCAAAACTGGGATCAGAAGATGCCACTCGTGAAGTCATTAACAAGTTGGGCCTCCATGCTATTGACCGATCAAGGGTGGGTAGCCTTTCCGTCATCTTCCTTGTAGAAGATAAGAAATTGGAGTACTTGGATGAATTTTTCAGTGACCGGCGGCTGAGGGAAGGGCTGCATTGGCTGGCAAGCAAGTTGCCACTTCAGTCTCCTGTTCATTGCGTAGAAACACGCGAGCTAGTTCTTAATCACTTGAACTTTTCCTTGGAAAGGCTTGGGGAGAGTGGCTCTCAAGTGGGTCCCGACCAATGTGTCACAGCACTCAATGAAGCTTTGGATCATGCACTGGGAGAAGTTGCCGCAGCTGCAGATACAAATCCCTCCGGTTGGCCTTGCCCTGAGGTTTCTTTACTGGATGAGCATTGCAGAGAATGCAGAATGGCAGATTGTTACTTGCCGAGTCTTGGGTGGAGTACATCAGCTAGAATTGAGCCGATTTTGTCCGCTCTAAGAAAATGTGAGCTTCCATATTTCAGTGATGACATTTCGTGGCTGAGAAGAGGTTGTAGAATAGGAAAGGAAGTCGAGAGTCAGAAACTACAACTAGAAGCGTGCTTGATCAGATACCTTGCCCAATCAAGTAATGTGATGGGGGTTGCTCAAGCAAGAAACGAAGTATCTTTAATGCTACAGAAACATGCTCGGCTTGAGCTTCGGGACTCAACATACTACGTAATTCCAAATTGGGTGATGATTTTCCGGAGGATATTCAATTGGAGGTTGATGATTCTGCGGAGAGAAGAGCTCTCAGAGTGTTATGTTCTAGAACATGTTGCTCCTCAAACTTCAAGTTCCAAGAACATGTTACAAGAAGATTCACACCCTTACTTGGAGAACCCATCACTAGATGAAATGGTTGAAGTTGGTTCTGCCGACCTGTCTCGTCTCATGTGGAGTTCTTTGCCACAAATTTCAGAGCCTATGACTGGATCACCCATCCATGGTAGAGACCAAACCTGGGACGCTGCACATGTGGACAACCTTCCAGCAGCAGGTAGAACGACTATTCAGGATGAAGAAATGGTTTCTGTAGATGATGATGCATATAGGTTTTGTTCATTGATAAGTAACAACGGTCCACCAGTGACTTTTGCCAAGGCCACTGATGGAAGTGAAAAATTAAGTTGGCTATTGCAGCAGTGTGATTTACTCCAGAACGTGCTAGATGAAAAGCTATTGATGTATTTCTGATCGGCTGGCTTTGGTTATTGAGAAGTTTTGGTTGTTGTTGTTTTTTTTGTCTTTTCTGTGTCTTTTTGCTGCTGTTAGACATTAGGGTGCAACCGAGGAAGCAGAGTCATTAGGTACCTATGGTTGATGGTCGAGGGAAGCCTTTGCCATGCCTAATTTTCTTTCCTGGCAACAGGTTTACTGTTCTGTTTGATCATTGATGCAGAATGAATGAATTTAGTAAAGTTTTAAGTTCGATAGTCTCTTGCAAATCACAGATTGTTAGGTCATTGTGCTCTTGTCGAAAATTTTGATATTTCGCGGAAGCATAGTTTTGATATGGGATGAAAGTTTGCGGTTTGAATGTGTGCAAATGTATGTGTGTATGGTATAATTCGTAGAGTGAAACAACCGTGTTGTACTATGGTGTGAGGTTATAATGCTTTTAGAGCCAATATTTGGACCACTCAGTTGAAGTTTTTATCGCCATCGAACTTTGCATAAACATCATTCTCATCTTTTCCAAGGGTTCCAACCAGACAAGAAAGTTGAAGTCAATTGGAAGGAAATATAGGAAGTACATAATCAAGGACGAGGGTGATGACATTTGCGAATGATGTATCATACAGGAAGGCAAGTGAAGAATGATTGTTTAGGAGGTTAATCACTATGAGATTTCCCACTACAAAAAAAAAAGAAAAAGAAAAAACCAACAACAACCACGGTTTCAGCGACAAAATTTGCCATGAAAATTTCTGCAAAATTCGTCCCTAAATTTTTTGGCGACAAATTTTGCCAGGAAAAAAAAATCGCCGCTAAATTTAGCGACAAAAAAGTTAAGTTTTCGTCACTAACTTAGCAACGAAATAAATTATTTGTCATTAAATTTTCACCTCTCAATTCGGAATCATATATTCGTCGCATTTTCGTCACTAAGCTTAGCAACGAATAATTTCTTTCATCGCTAAACTTAGCAATGAAAACTCAACTTTTTCGTCGCTAAATTTAGCAACAACAAAAATTCATCGCAACAGAAAATAGCGACGAATTTTGCAGAAATTTTCATCGCTGAAACCATGTCTTTTTGTAGTGGAAGAATAATATAATACTCATTCAAATGAGCAAATTCGAAATGATTGTACTGTAACATCTGCATATTACAAAATCAATCTATAAGAAGAACAAGAATCTTAGCTTTGAGCGTCTGCTCAAAAGAATTGGGACAGATTGTGTGCTAGCCTATTGCTTTTGGCTATAGGCCAGAAACTGCATGCAACTGTGGTCCGGAACTTCCACATGACTACTGCGTTCATGCTTTCTTGCGAGTGCATTTCCCACTACTTCCAGCAGCAACCGCATGAGTGTGTACATGTCCTCAAGGGTGCTTTGCAAAAGCATTAACTCTTTAAAATGCCAGATAGAAGGTGGGCAAGGAAGGACGGAAATCAGTCAGATGACTGCTCGAAAAAATGTCATTGATCATCTGTGATGGCCTTGGCATTGCATCATGAACCACCCTTTCGCTCAGTGATAATCTCTTTCAGATTTTCAGGAGCTGCTTTTGCATTTGAAGGATAATCAACAAGCATCCTTGGAGGAGCAAAATACATGTGCAGCGACATCATACCGATAATGATACCCCAGAAAAGCTGCAGTAGTCACATACGTGAAATGGTCATTTATAGTCAGATGAAAAAAGTAAATGAAAACGAAAAAACTGAGAATTAAGAAATCCAACGATTCCTAGTAGTTTGAGACTTACTTGCATTGTAGGCTTAAAGTTGAAAAGATAAATGGAAAGAACCATTGTCAGCAGCACTGCCATTGACGTAGAATAAACCTGGAAGAAATAATTATAAATCAAGACAACCATGATTAGAAAGACTTTAAGCTGCTAGGAAACGAACCAAACAAGTTTACTAAACTAAGCACATGCTCTTATCTATATATATATAAACCACAACAACAACACCACCACTAAGCACATGTGCTTACAATCTCATGCCAATGCCCCGACGCCATAACTCAATAGATTTGCAGACAAAACTCAGAAATGATCCACCCGAAACCGAGACATTCAGAATAATAAAAAGTAGTATAAGAATGGGGTACTCCATTTTAGGGGTCGGGAGGATCATAGCATATGCTGAAGATAAAATAGTGTAACAAGTAAAACCATTTTTCTCAAAACTCAGATTCGTTTTTTGCAACGGAACTTTTGCAAAAGTATGTATAACATGTATACGAAAACCACGATCTGCGATAAGGACTTGACCTTCACAATGTTGTCTGCATACTTCATCAACCATGAAACCAGCAAAACCAGTCGAACCGAGGTTCAATACCACCATCCAAGTCGGGATGGTATGTCCATCAAAAAGCTGTTGCCACCGCCCTTTTCAAAGCCCCCTTGAAAATCATCCAAGATCTCGCCAAAGTAGCAAACTAGATACAAGTAGCTGTGATGTATGTGAACAATCAAAAAAGTAGCTTATTGATGATTAGGTTAGTGAAATGTTTGGTGATATCACAATTAACAAGACCTCTCAATTTTTCGCTTTTTATTAAAGGAACGAATATTATTTAACAAGTCATATGAGTGCACTTGTATAAGGAAAGTATCGGCTCATTTCCTAACCTATTACCATAAAGATAATCTTCATTGGCATGATTGAGGGGTCAAATCATGGGGCAATTTTCCTAATTAATGTTTTTTTTTAAAAATTACCAAAATAATACTAAAATAAAAGTAATTACCAAATTGGGTGCCAATCGGCGGTTGGGTCACCGATTGGCACCCAATTTCGAAGCTGGGCCGCCGATTGCGGCCCAACTTGCTCATTCAGGCCCCAATCGGCGGCCCAATCGCCGATTGGGGCCGCAAGCCATTTTTTTATAATTTTAATTATTTAATTTATATTATCTTTTTTATAAAAGTAATTATTAAATAATAAATTATATTAAAATTACGTAAATTACCTGGGAAAAAAAATAAGCACTACATAATTCATATTCCACCATTAAAATTTACTTTTAATTTATATTTTTTTCATAAAAGTTTCAATTAAATAATAAATTATTTAAAATTACGTAAATTACATGGGAAAAAAAAACAAGCACTCAATAATTCATATTCCACAATTAAAATTTACTTTTAATTTATATTTTTTTTTAAAAGCTGCAATTAAATAATAAATTATATTAAAATGATATAAAATTTGAGGAAAAAAAAAGAACAAGCACTACATAATTCATATTTCACCATTAAAATATACTTTTAATTTATATTTTGTATATTATCAATTATATAATAAATTTTATTGAAATTACGTAACTTTGAGGAAAAAAAGACAAGCACCACATAATTCATATTCCACCATTAAAATTTACTTTTAATTTATATTTTGTATAAAAGTTTCAATTAAATAATAAAATATGTTAAAAAAACAAGCACTTAATATAAATTACAAGTATATTTTAATGGTGAAATATGAATTATGTAGTGCTTGTTCTTTTTTTTTTCTCAAATTTTAAATTATTTTAATATAATTTATTATTTAATTGCAGCTTTTATGAAAAAAAATATAAATTAAAAGCAAATTTTAATGGTTGAATATGAATTATGTAGTGCTTATTTTTTTTCCCATGTAATTAACGTAATTTTAATATAATTTACTATTTAATAATTACTTTTGTAAAAAAGATAATATAAATTAAATAATTAAAATTAAAAAAAAAATGGCTTAAGGCCCCAATCGGCGATTGGGCCGCCGATTGGGGCCTGAATGAGCAAGTTGGGCCGCAATCGGCGGCCTAATCGCCGATTGGGAACGCCAATCGGCACTTGGGCCGCCGATTGGGGCCCCAACTCCAATTGGGGCCGCAATCGGCGGCCCAATTTGGTAATTACTTTTATTTTAGTATTATTTTGGTAATTCTTTTTAAAAAAATATTAATTTGGAAAATTGCCCCAAATCATGTGTGGGACAAAGAGGAGATGGTTTCATACAATGAATGGAGAAAAGTACATTCGCATCTCCCCTTTGAAATTTGGCAATTTCTTCTCAATCCACCTTTATTTTGCCTAGCCTTTCCATCTCTTTGGACCAAATCAATCCACCAAAAAAAAAAAAAAACAAGTAAACAATTCGAGCGCGGTGTCCTCTCCTTCTGAAAGCAGTAAGTGTGACGAAGGCATATGGAGAAGACACTACTGTTACAATTCATTCCATCGTGGAGCTGAAGCAAATGGACCAATTCAGGCATTTTGGACCTCATTTCTCTTATTACATTTTGGCAGTCTGGACACCATCACTACCTTCTCTCTGGAGGACAGCTCGCTTTGACGATGGCGCATGCTCAATCTTATCTTCCAAGTCGTGTGGCCATCTATGTCTTTGTGCAAATATTTCCCAGCTCGTTGGTAATGCTCTCAAAAGTTATGTTTCTTCTTCATCAAAATATCTAGACAAATAAAGTGGCTCATCCAACTAATGCAATACATTGTTAGAAAAATGTGGCTTCATTGATTTCGTGAGCCTAAGGAGACTCGAGATATTAAGCGCCGGCGTCACCTTAGCATTTTTTTATGACCCTGATAGGAAACACCAGCATCGTTGGGAACACCAACGACTTCTCGCTGTGAAATATCTACATAAAGACATAGATGGCGGCATTGACTTGGAAGATAAGAATGAGCAAGTATCGCCGTCAAAGCGAGCTGTCCACCAGGGAAAAGGTAGTGATGGTGTCCAGATCGCCAAAATGTAACACGAGAAATGAGGCTCAAAATGCCTGACCTACTCCATTTGCTTCAGCTCCATGACCGAATGAATTGCGTTGGTTGTGAGAGATGAACCAAATAGCAAATGTAGCTACATAATTAGCCATCAAATAGGCCAATCACAAGAGGAAAACGATGTGGGCATTGGCTATTTTTTTCTCTAAGGGGTGCAAATAAAACGAGAAAAACCTAAAGCAAGAGGCTCAATACGATGAAGCTGGACGTTCCATGTGTTCCATGGATTGAGAACGGAGATAAATCCCATATTTTTACTTTGTTTGGATCTTACCACACTCTCTGGTATGGTCTCGATTACAACAAGCTATATAGGATGTTGAGATGGTTCCTTGCTCGTACCACAAGCAAGGTATTTCATACACTAACAGAAGAAAAAGTATTAACCATAGGAGGTGGGAGAAGAGAAAACTGCATTCGCATCTCTCCTCTTTCAAGTTTTGCATCAAAGATTATCAAACATTAGAAAAAAGAAACCGTATACTTCTCATGGAAGAGAAGAATAATAACAAGAGAGAGAGAGTTAACTGGTTGTCTAATAGAAATCGAACAAATCTTAGTTGTCAATAGAAACAAGATTCGTAGAATGGAAAGGAAAGTGAAGCTAGGCTTTTGGCAACAACCGAGAAAAATCGGTAATGGTCGAAACTGATTCTGTTGTAATCAGTCAGGATTACATATGAATTGACTTGCCTTTTAATTTGTTGGTATGTGAAAAGTGATTCGGTTCTTTATTTTATCTTCAAAAATGGAATTTGTACTGACAATGCAAATTATGTAATAAATTCATCCTGTTAGCAAAATGGAGTGATTCCGGGCTTGTTTGCCTGCACTTCATCAATATCTAAAAAAAAAATTGGCAAAATAATCGTTAAGTATATGAATGTCAATATTTACAGATTGTGAAATTTGCAACGATATTGGGTTAAAAAAGTTTTAAAAAATAAGAAGCAGCAGAAAAATGAACTTATAAGATGAGAAAATCCTAACATAATGAACAAGGATTTTATCAAACACAATTTGATCGTACCTCCTTCCCATGCTAAATGTTTCTAAAATACTGATTCAATGGTATAAACCAAGAACAACAACACGAATTGAAAAGCTCGACTTGTTGATATTTCATTCGAGAATGTTCTGTCTTGGCTAGTCCTTCTAATTCTTCAAAGAACAAAGACGTAATCTTTGTAATGTCTTGTGTTGTACTTCCGATGAGCCGGCCGATGTTAGAGGAAAGACTTGATCGTGCTGTTTTCTACAAATTATAAACCAGGAGATTAAACGACAATAATTCAATGCTTTAGTTTGTCTAAAATGGCACGATCCAACTTATCAAGATCAGCAAAGAGAAAATTGGTGGAATTTTTGAAATGCAAATGAAATGAGATTGGTTAGCCCTCTCCGTTCCTTGGTCGCTTCTTGGTGGAGGAGGATATGTCAGATGGGCCATGCTCAATGTGTGTTATAGTAGATCATGCTATAGAGTCGAGAAGAATCTCACAAGAAGCCATCAATTTCAATACGACCAAGCGTTAACGATAATGAACTACTAGAATAACCAACTTTGTAACTCGCATTTGACGCTAGCAGGAGTAATTACTGCCGAATGGCTCGTTCATTTGACACTAGCGTATTTGGAAAGAAGAGATACTGATGTTTAACATCGAGTAGAAGTTAAATTTGAAATGCAACAAGGGCAGAATGAAGTCACTCCGTAGATTTAGAACTTCTCGAAAGAGTCACACATATACCCAAATCTTGTTCAGACACTATGATAAATGTAACATAAGCAAGCAATAAAGGAGGAACAGGCAAGGTACGAAAGACGTTATCATACTGGCATAAAATCTAAACGATGTTAGCTTTCATGTTTTCGCTTTTTTCCCTTCTTCTGCTCATGGAAAAAAGTCTTTATTAGAAAACATCCAGATAGATCAACCGACAAGTAGAAAATGAGTGAAGCCTACCTGCAATTCCTTCTGCAGTGACATATACGTGTATATCTTCTCCAAATCATTTACTCTGCTTTTTCTTGCCTCTAGTTCACTGTATGAAGCAGCTGTTTTCCTGCACAATGTATGGATTTTAAGCTGTCTACTCCACCAAGGGCACAATCAAACAGATCAAAGTTGATAGGTTAACAGAACCACCAAAACATTCAGTTTACATAATGCGCGGTTTAGACGGAGGGAAAACATAAATTAAAACTGTCAAGCACGTTAGAAAAAGGTAGAGAACAGCATCAATATTGACACTTGAAAAGCAACAGATACTGTGGAAATGGGTGGTAACATAATCCGCAATTTGATGCCCAAATGAGCGGCAAGAGACATCAAAGTCTTTCTAAGTCGAGCACAAAGCTAGATTTCAGTCTCTTTAGGAAGATAATCTTTGCTTAACTCAATTACATTGTTCCTATCATAAATTCTCTCATGACACCCGAACGTGACAGTGCCGTCCAGCTTCTGCGCACTTGAAACAAGTATAGGCCATATGAGCTCACCTTTTGATATTATCAGGAATATCCTCTTAAGGATATTTTCCCAATCCTAGAAGACGATGATTCCATCTCTTTCGCCTCCTCCCTGCAGACATTATGAAAAACAAATGAAATAATACAAGATACTAGCTCAAAGCTTCAGCGAGGGTACAAAACAAAAAAGAGGGCATCAACTAGGATGGAACTAAACAAGGGTAAAGAACTATGCAACCATCACGTCAACCTGCTGCATCCCTTGGAGAAACCTTTTACAAGGCGAGACTATATTGTAACCTTTTTAGGGGATAAAATCATATTGATCTCAATGTACACTCAATGGCCGCCTATTAATAGTTCAAAACATGGCATATTAAAAATGGCCTCAAGCTATAGTTTCGAGTATGCCAAATTTGTCAGAAAGTGAGATTGGTTGGTCGAGAAAGCACAAGCACGATGCTAGCATATCAAACTTTCAGCGGCATAACCAATATCTCTGTTCTCTAGCTCGAGTGAGAGGAAATAAAACTCCAGTAGCAAGAACTACCATAAGTCAGCAGGAAAAAAAATTAAGGATCACGACAAAGATAAGGATGAACAAACCTGTCTTCCGCGTAGTAAACATGATTGCTCGATGGGCGAGATCATCGAGAGAATGTAGCACGGCGGTTAGCTTTTGGATTTTCTGCAGTAAACAGCAGAATTTATACAGCATCAATACCTCTCCAGACTATCATTCTGGCAACAAATTTGGACAAGAACAACTCAAATAAGGAGTACCTTCTTCTCACTCTGCAACTTCTGAAGTACATATCCTATGTCTTGCGTCTTCATCAACATGAGTTCTTCAGGGGTGTATTTATTTGCCTGACTCCTACCCCACACAAACTACAGAGTCAGAGATTGGAAACTGTGAAAGATGCACGGTTGAGTCGAAAACACGTACACAAGGAGAAGAGGACCAAGTTCAATAATCTTACTCCGGTCTGTGAACTCCATCAAGAGTCTTAGTTTTCATCATCTTAAAGTAGAACTCATCTGGGTTCCTGAAGGCCGCCTTCTCCTGGAGCTTCCGCAGAGCCTCCTTCTTGTGGAAGGCTCGCGCACGGACGACATAGTCCTTGTGCTTCTCGAGAAGCCCGAACTTTTTCCTCGATTGTCTGCCATACGCACCAAAAAAAAAAATTCGCTATCGTCAGAAGACGGATTCAGAAAACCACCGAACGACGAAGCCTTTTTCTTTTACTTACGGCTGAGATTTTTCCTTGTGAGCGCGCCGGCTGATCGCATTCCTCAGTGAAGACATTCTCTCTCCGGTGCGTGAGAGGACGCTGCCCCGAGTGTTACAAATGCAGAGAGAGGGGCGGCGGCGGCGAAAGGCTTCGCTGCAAGAGGAAGAAAGCACCGATCGACTCCGTTATGGTTCTGCTGAAGCCCTAGTCCGAAATCTCGAAGAGCATCAGCAATTCTTCGGCTAAACCCTAAAATTTTCTCTTCTTTTAATTTGAACCGCACTCCCTCAACTCATCCGCCTCCACATTGTCGCCTGGTGTCGGCGGCGGATCCGCGGAGGCTGGCGTCGGCGGCGGATCTGCGGAGGCTTGCGTCGGAGAGGTCCGTCACCGGAGCGAAACGAGGAGGAGCGAGGAAGGGAGAAATGCCCTGGCGTCGGCAGCGGATCCGCAGAGGCTGGCGTCTGCGAGAGGTGGAGGAGGAGCGAGGAAGGTCGAACTGTGAGGGAAGGGAAGGCAAGTGCAAAACACGATGGAGGTTCGGTCCTCCCGAGGTTTGACGAGACGAGAGGAGGGAGAGAGAGAAAAGAGGAATAAAAAAAAAAAATTGTGCAGATGAGCTTTTCGAGCTCAAAATTTCGGTTCTCCCAAGGCCTAGATGACGTGGCACAATATGAACCGTTCATTTAGAATGAACGGTTCAGATGGAAAGTCAGTCAGCATGACATACAAGTCCAAATCCTCGAGTCTCGACCCAACTCAAATTTAACCCGACCCGTCCATTGACAACTTGGCCCATACTTGAAAACAGGAATGGGTCCAGAACCCACGGGACCCACGTCGCTCCGGTTCCTCCTCCTTCCCCTCCCCCTCCCTCTTTCTTGCGGAGCAGATCGACAACGGCCATTTAGGAAATCCACGCGGAGATCGCCAAAATTCGAAAACCACAGTAACGGTCGACAACGGCCATTTAGGAAATCCACGCAGAGATCGCCAAAATTCGAAAACCACATTAAAGCGGTCGTCTCCTCGGGCTACTCCACATCTCTCGCTCGACGCACGTACTCGATCAGTTGATACGACACAGAGGAAAGTGAAGGAGACTTCACGATCTTTGTGGAAGAAGCGTAGAATCTCTCACATGGCGTATCCTGGATCCCGGTTCTCGAAGGATATGGGTCCATCGGGTTTGGGCTGGCGAAGCTCCGCAACCCCTTTTGGTAGCTTCCCTCGCCCTTCGCCTTCGCCTTCGCTGCCGCCTTCGAATCGCCCTCCTCCTCCTCCTCTTTTTGGTGCTTCTCCGGTTCGATCTCCGAGTCCGAGGTATGTGCCCTCTTTGTTGTTGCTTCACGTTCTAGATCTTCTTTTCTGTTCCCCGTGGTTTGCGATGATGGCTTACGGAAAAGTGCCGCCTTGTCTTGTTGGCTCCTTGGCCTCCGTGATCGAGAAACCTTGGATTGCGAGTATGGTAACACGCACACATCGTTAGAATTTGCTGGAAGACCGCAGAGTAGTTGTTTTTCTAATAGTATCGAAAGGATGGAAGTGTGATGGCATGAACAGAGACTACAACGTCTTTTGCATTTTGGGATGAAGGAAGTGTCATGTTGATGATATTGGTTGGCTTTGCTGCCGTTTTATGCAGAAAGAAATGGAAAAAGGGTAGTTTCTCAATGATCGTTCAAATATTTTCAAAGTACTTTTAACTATATTATGCCATGTCACTAAAAAATAGTTCCTGTGCACAGCAATATTGGTAATCCACCGAATACCAAATTTTTGAGAAATCACCTCAGTAGTTTGGTTGGATACGTTCCCAACTGTCTCCCTGTTAGGCAACCTTCTTTTCGTTCTCTCATTTGAGAAGATTTGGCACCATGTTTTTCCACCAATCAATTGCGATTGACGTAATTTCTGTATAGCTTTGTGGATCTTGACATCCTGTAGCATGATATACTCATCCATAGTTGCGGTCTTATATTTGGGGTTGTAGTTGCTGTTGACAGTCACTCCATGTGTGTATTCTAGCCAGTAGCGCTATTGTGACTCTGATGTGAGGATTCGATTGTCGGACCATGTTTTTGTTTATCTAATAATGTTTTTGAGCACGATTTATCATACTGCTGGCACTGATGAATTTGAGTTGACAACAGGAGGCCTGAAATTCGAGGGGGCACACAATTGTTGCCTTTGTCGTTTGACAATGGCTATCGGGCACCTGCTCATCCTTACACGTCATCAACTTCTTTTAGGTAATCATTCATACAGATTTACGATCATCTTGTGCCTCTTTTCTTTTTTGATATTTGTAGTGTGTAGTGTTCTGGTAATCCTACCAGTAGATGCTCCGCATTGAATAATTTAAGGTGCTATGCATGCAATTAACATTGCAACTAGTAGTAACCACACACTTGCGAGCATGCTGCCTGCTATTGAAATAAAACAAGAAGCAACAACACCAACAAGATGTTGTGTTAAGATTCTTGCTACTTCATTGGTGTGCTATTCTCTACAATTAATTTAGACCTAATGTTTACATCTCTAGTCTCACACTTTTGTTGTGTGGCTTTAGTTTTCTCAACTTATAATCACTATCTCCTTGCATTTGTTTGACAGGCCTGCTCCAATTTCCACTGGATGGGGTAGTCGAGCAAAGTCTCCAAGCAACTATTCCGACTCTGTTCCTCATAATGACCGGAATGGGTCTGACAATTCTGGAAGAGGCATTCCGACTGACATCATGAGAGTTGAAAGAACAAAGAGAACCAGATCTCCGCTTTTGTCACCAATGAATGATCTGCAGGAGAGTTCGCCTTTATCTGAGGATAACTACAATAGGTGAACGATTCTATTGGACTCATACAGTCACATGGTCCTTTCTTTTCTATACTTTTCTCCCTGTTTTGAGGGATCTTTTCCTAAATGTTAGCTTATGAATCTCCTCCTTCAGGTCTTCAATGTCGCTCCCAGAGTCAAGTACAAAAAAAGGAATGATTTTCAGTCGCCCTGATTCTGACGTTCATCAGAATGTTCTGTCATCTTCTGATATTGGCTTGGAAGCTCCTCCAAACGAGCAAAGTTACTTTCCAGTTCCTAAAAGAATGAGGTCACCAGCTCCGTCAGATAAGGACATGCAGCATAACCCCCCTTCTTCTCCTGAGGAAATAGAACGGTAGCATGCTGCATGCGCATTCTTTTGGAATCTCTCTCTAGTATTTCATTGTAGCTTGTCTACATGATCAATTTGTCAATGCATTTACAGGGAAATGCAGGCCAAGGCTAAGCGTTTAGCTCGATTTAAAGTTGAATTAAGTGAACCCGTGCAGCGCAGCTCGATCACTGCAGAATCAAACATTTCTTCTGTCCGTCATGATTTATCCATGGAAAGAAAATTCGTCGGAGAGACCTTTAATGATGTGAGGGGAGATTTTCCATCTGGAAGCTTTGACAATGGAGATTTGGAATCCTCCAGCAACATTGTGGGCTTATGCCTTGATATGTGCCCTGGTATGCTCTTGCTAAAAATTGTTCACTTATCATATTAGTCTAGAGATAACATGCATCAACTTGGGAAACAACCTGACTGCCATTGCAAAAAGTAAAAGGAGGGTATACTTGAGTTAGTTTCTTATTTTTAGAAGGCAAAATGACACGGAGTCAGGAAAAAGCCAATGCATTTTGTTCAGAGATTTTGTTGGTTCTAGTATTTGGATGACTGTAAAATCTTTGAATGTGAAATTGAACTTCCATATTCGTTGTATTTCAGAATCGGAAAGGGCTGAGCGAGAAAGAAAGGGGGATCTTGATCAGTATGAACGTTTAGATGGTGATAGAAAGCAAACAAGCAAGTCTCTTGCTGTTAAAAAGGTTTATCTGATTTTTTATATGCCCTAAACAGATTTAAAAAGTATTGTCATCTCCTCTTTGTTTGAACTATGCTCTTCAGCTGAAGCTTGTTAATTTTCTTGTGATGATGTTTTTCAGTATACTAGGACAGCTGAAAGGGAAGCAGATTTGATTAGGCCGATGCCGGTCCTGCTGAAAACCATTGACTATCTACTGAGTTTGCTAGATCAGCCTTACGACAAAAGGTTTCTGGGTCTATACAACTTTCTATGGGATAGGATGAGAGCAGTCAGAATGGACCTCAGGATGCAGCATATTTTTGACCTTGAGGCCGTAAAAATGCTGGAACAAATGGTTTGTTCTCATTACCATTTCTCTCTGTTTTTCTGAATTGTGTGGAAGGTGTGCCTGATTTTACCCCAAAGTGGTCAAACTTATTTATTGACACAGAGGTAGTCTGATATTTGTAATTGTGGGTTTTCTCCTGGCTAAATAGTGTTTCCGTTCTTGCCTTGCCCAGATACGAGTTCATATTATTGCGATGCACGAATTGTGTGAAATTACTAAAGGAGAGGGCTTTTCAGAGGGATTTGATGCGCACCTCAACATAGAACAGATGAACAAAACATCGGTAGAATTGTTCGAACTGTATGATGATCACAGAAAGAAAGGAATCAGCATACCAACAGAAAAAGAGTTTAGAGGGTATTACGCGTTGCTCAAGCTAGATAAACATCCTGGGTATAGGGTAAGTAATAGCAACGTGATGGTTTTTTTCATTTTTTATTATGGGAAGATAATGCAGTGGCAGTTCAGTTGAATGAGTATAAGATCCTCTGTGACTTATCTGTGGAAATTTTTTCTATTAGGTTGAACCAGGAGAGCTTTCCCTTGACCTTGCTAAAATGACTCCAGAAATGAGGCAATCGCCAGAAGTGTCGTTTGCTCGTGCTGTGGCAAGGTCTTTTTACTCCCCCTTGATGATCTTCAGGTTATTACTGACGCATTTAACTGAGATGGGTTCACTTGTCGGCGTTGCAGAGCATGCAGGACTGGCAATTATATTGCGTTCTTTCGACTTGCAAGAAAAGCTAGTTATCTTCAAGCCTGCCTGATGCATGCTCATTTTGCAAAGGTATGGGAAATGTTTTTGGTTGTGGTGACAGTTGAGAACTATGAATTCCGTGGCTATACAGGATTCCTCTTAGATGAGCTTGTTTGGCCAATGACTGAAAGAGTTGCTACCCTTATTTTTAAGTGGGCATGGGTTATTATCACTTGTCTTTGAGCCATTTTTTCCTTTGTGAACTGTCTTGCTAATATCAGTATCGATAAGCGCTTGGACACTAGATTCTTTTCATTGCGCCCTAAATAGTTACTTCATGTTTTATTAGGTGATAAAATAGAAATAGTAGATTTATGAATTTAAATTATACATTCGGCTTTAGCCCTTTCTCACACCAAAAAATAAAAAAGCAGTTTTGCTTTTTGTAGTGGAATGTATAATCCTGATGTGAAGGCTTTGCCCGTTAGGATTGAATAACCATGCCAACCATTGTGAGTTTGGTAATTGGAGGTCTTTATGATTCTTATGATTTTATAGCTCAGAGAATCACTAAGGTTGGTTCTTTTGGGTCCCATTTAAGATGCTATAATTTTACACTGGTTAATTTCAATATCGGCTTATGTACATTACAAGTGCCAAAACTTGTGTACAATGCCTACTTTAGTGTCAAAACTTTCAAAACGATAACTTAAGTGCCAAATTTTTTGAAAGACTATCATTTCAGTGCCAAAACTTTCAAAACAATCACTTAAGTACCAAAATTTTAAAAAAGTACTCACTTCAGTGCTAACTCCGATGAGCCATGTCAGCTCAAATATAAATAAAAAAATAGGCCACGTCGGATATCCGGCGAGCCATGACAGCTTAAATTGGAGTTGGCGGAGCGTTTTTCAAAAAATTTGGCACTTAAGTGATCGTTTTGATAGTTTTGGCATTAAAGTGAGCGCCGTACACAAGTTTTGGCACTAGTAGTGTACTTTAGCCTTTTAATATCCATTAGACATCTCTTCATTGAATGAATTGAGTAACTAATTTACGTAAACCAATGGAGTGATTTTTTTTTTTTTTTTTTGGCTTATTTGAATGTTTCAAGCTAAAACTGATTAGATCATGAGTTGCGCTTGATTTTAGTAAGTGCTACATATTTACTTCTCAGATCTTGATGGGATTATCAAACAGCCTCTATGTCTTTCTGTTGTTGCTTATATTTTGCTACTAATTCTAACTGATTGCTGCCCTCAACCTTGACTGCACCAACATTTTGAAACCTTTGGTTAAATACTGAGAAAAGTCGAAGCAAGGTTTGAGTAGTGATATCAAGATTCAACTTTCTACGTCTTTGCTTGGCTTATTCTCCTTCTCTTAGTAGTAAATGAGAATGTTTTACTTCGTGGTTGTGTGCATAGGCATATGCTTTCTTTAATATTTCCTGATGCAACTAAAGCTCTTTTGACCAGTTACGATCCCAAGCACTTGCTTCGCTACACAGTGGCCAGCAGAGTAATCAAGGTCTCCCTGTTGCTGTTGTCGCTCGGTGGCTGGCGATGGAGGTGATTATAGTGACATGACATGGACTAAATATTACTTGTTTTGCATAGTTTGTTTGACTATTTTGTTAAAATGATGTTTTGGGAAACAGGAGGAAGACATAGAAAGCCTTTTGCATTACCATGGTTTTTCTGTGATGGAGTATGAAGAGCCATACATGGTGAAGGAAGGTCCATTCCTCAATGTAGATAGAGACTTCCCTACGAAGTGTTCAGAGCTTGTTCATCTCAAGAAGACGACCAGGATAATTAAGGACGTCTTGATTCCTGAGTCAATTTGCTCACTTCCCAAGGAAGCAACAAAGTTCCAGTTGACAAGTGATCTCAAACATGAAAGGAAGAATATCCAACCTGTTGAGAAGGATAGTCCCATCCACGAATCTGATCAGGAAATGACTATTTCTGAAGATACGGCTGTTTCTGAAACTATATCATCTCCGATAGGGATTTGTTGTGCGAACATAGCTTTCGGATCCCCAAAAGTTGCTCGGCACGTGGAAGCTGACCATAAAATCTCTGGGGCGGGTTTTGTGTCATGGAACGTTGCAGCCGTTCATAATAGCTCACCTAAAACTGCACCAGTTAATCTGTGTGCAAATGCAGGCCCTAATTTCAGAAATCCTCCCCAGATAAGTGGTCTTTCTGGAAATGAACTTACGCCCTTGCCATTTTCACCTGGTTCAGTCCAGCAAAAAGTGCTTCCGGATGAATCAGAAAGTAATGGTGCTTGGCAAAGCTCAGTATCTCTGGAGGAGGACATGTGTAATCCGAATGAAGAAGCTCCACATTTTCATCAAGAAAATGGAATTGATGGACTCTATGTAAACGAAGATATTTATATGAATGACAAGAATGAAGAAGTCGCGGAGGCAAAACTCAAGTTGATCTTAAGGTTTGTGACAAGTTGCTTTTTCTTTGCATCGAATGGTTCTCTCGGAAATGTCTAATCATTCTGGCATTTCTTGCAGGATATGGAAGCGGCGTTCTGCCAGAAGAAGGGAGTTACGTGAGCAAAGGCAGCTAGCGGCTGCTGATGCATTAAGTTCACTGTCTTTGGGACCTCCGGTTCAATGGAAAAATGATGTTAGTTTCTACTGAGTTGCTTTATTTCTGCGTTTCTCCGTTAAGCGATGAGTCCTGACTTTCTTTATATGCCTTGTTCTCTTGGTTTGATTGGAGGAGTTAAGTCAATAGCATAGTGGTTAGAATTTCATGCTTTCCTTTGAATTCACTGTGCTCAGTTTATATAATGTTGGTTCTTATAGAAGCACTATTGATTTTAGTTGACAGTGCAATGGAGATCAGTACTGTATGAGTTGGCACATGCCACCCAAAACTGTTGCTTTTGCTCTCTCTCTCTCTCTCTCTCTCTCTCTCTCTAAGTTGGTTCCTCAACCTGATTCTTGTTCCTTTCCCCCTGCCCTGGTATTGATGATTCTTCTTTTCATTAAAAGGGAAGATTGGAGAAAAAATAAGTTAGGGCATCTGCGTCTCTCATTACCGTCATTTTGCAAACCTGGCTTGTGTTGGAAGGCCTTTGGTTTGGTCATCGTCTAATCGATGTATAATGCATTACTACTTGTGTCCGTTCTTGTGTCTTGCATGCACGGGTAGTTATTAAATGGTATACATCTGTACTTTATTTCACCGGATTCTCATTCATGTTTAACTTTCATACAGCAACCAAGCAGTCTCAACGAGTTTGACATTGACCAAGTCACGACTGAGAGACATGTAAAGCATAGACAATCGTGGTCTAGGCTGAACGTTGCAGATGTGACTGCTGGTGAACTCATCAAGCGCAACCCAAATGCTAAATGCCTGTGCTGGAAGATTATTATTTGCTCACAGATGGAAAGTCTAGATGGTAAGATACTGGAGAGAAGTTTCACCCATCGAAGTGCAGTCAGGTGGTTGCTTGCAAAGATTATGGCAGCTGGAACTGAGCATCCCGATCTGGTCTTTTCCTCTCCGTGGCTGTCAATATGGAGAAAATGGGTTCCTTGTCAGCCTAATATGGACTTAACCTGCTGCTTATCTGTGATTGAGCATATAAGTTCAGATAAGTCAAGGACAACAATAGATGGTGCCAGTGCTGCTCTCTTCCTCTTGGCTGAAAGCATCCCTTTGGAACCTCAAAAGATACGGCTTCATCAACTCATAACATCATTCCCTTCCGGCTCTAGATTACCGCTTCTGATCTTAATTGACTCGCACGCAAAACTGGGATCAGAAGATGCCACTCGTGAAGTCATTAACAAGTTGGGCCTCCATGCTATTGACCGATCAAGGGTGGGTAGCCTTTCCGTCATCTTCCTTGTAGAAGATAAGAAATTGGAGTACTTGGATGAATTTTTCAGTGACCGGCGGCTGAGGGAAGGGCTGCATTGGCTGGCAAGCAAGTTGCCACTTCAGTCTCCTG
Source organism: Rhodomyrtus psidioides (assembly GCA_021437785.1). NCBI lineage: Eukaryota > Viridiplantae > Streptophyta > Magnoliopsida > Myrtales > Myrtaceae > Rhodomyrtus > Rhodomyrtus psidioides. The sequence continues at coordinate 1,064,861 of JAILYB010000121.1, forward strand.
TTCATTGCGTAGAAACACGCGAGCTAGTTCTTAATCACTTGAACTTTTCCTTGGAAAGGCTTGGGGAGAGTGGCTCTCAAGTGGGTCCCGACCAATGTGTCACAGCACTCAATGAAGCTTTGGATCATGCACTGGGAGAAGTTGCCGCAGCTGCAGATACAAATCCCTCCGGTTGGCCTTGCCCTGAGGTTTCTTTACTGGATGAGCATTGCAGAGAATGCAGAATGGCAGATTGTTACTTGCCGAGTCTTGGGTGGAGTACATCAGCTAGAATTGAGCCGATTTTGTCCGCTCTAAGAAAATGTGAGCTTCCATATTTCAGTGATGACATTTCGTGGCTGAGAAGAGGTTGTAGAATAGGAAAGGAAGTCGAGAGTCAGAAACTACAACTAGAAGCGTGCTTGATCAGATACCTTGCCCAATCAAGTAATGTGATGGGGGTTGCTCAAGCAAGAAACGAAGTATCTTTAATGCTACAGAAACATGCTCGGCTTGAGCTTCGGGACTCAACATACTACGTAATTCCAAATTGGGTGATGATTTTCCGGAGGATATTCAATTGGAGGTTGATGATTCTGCGGAGAGAAGAGCTCTCAGAGTGTTATGTTCTAGAACATGTTGCTCCTCAAACTTCAAGTTCCAAGAACATGTTACAAGAAGATTCACACCCTTACTTGGAGAACCCATCACTAGATGAAATGGTTGAAGTTGGTTCTGCCGACCTGTCTCGTCTCATGTGGAGTTCTTTGCCACAAATTTCAGAGCCTATGACTGGATCACCCATCCATGGTAGAGACCAAACCTGGGACGCTGCACATGTGGACAACCTTCCAGCAGCAGGTAGAACGACTATTCAGGATGAAGAAATGGTTTCTGTAGATGATGATGCATATAGGTTTTGTTCATTGATAAGTAACAACGGTCCACCAGTGACTTTTGCCAAGGCCACTGATGGAAGTGAAAAATTAAGTTGGCTATTGCAGCAGTGTGATTTACTCCAGAACGTGCTAGATGAAAAGCTATTGATGTATTTCTGATCGGCTGGCTTTGGTTATTGAGAAGTTTTGGTTGTTGTTGTTTTTTTTGTCTTTTCTGTGTCTTTTTGCTGCTGTTAGACATTAGGGTGCAACCGAGGAAGCAGAGTCATTAGGTACCTATGGTTGATGGTCGAGGGAAGCCTTTGCCATGCCTAATTTTCTTTCCTGGCAACAGGTTTACTGTTCTGTTTGATCATTGATGCAGAATGAATGAATTTAGTAAAGTTTTAAGTTCGATAGTCTCTTGCAAATCACAGATTGTTAGGTCATTGTGCTCTTGTCGAAAATTTTGATATTTCGCGGAAGCATAGTTTTGATATGGGATGAAAGTTTGCGGTTTGAATGTGTGCAAATGTATGTGTGTATGGTATAATTCGTAGAGTGAAACAACCGTGTTGTACTATGGTGTGAGGTTATAATGCTTTTAGAGCCAATATTTGGACCACTCAGTTGAAGTTTTTATCGCCATCGAACTTTGCATAAACATCATTCTCATCTTTTCCAAGGGTTCCAACCAGACAAGAAAGTTGAAGTCAATTGGAAGGAAATATAGGAAGTACATAATCAAGGACGAGGGTGATGACATTTGCGAATGATGTATCATACAGGAAGGCAAGTGAAGAATGATTGTTTAGGAGGTTAATCACTATGAGATTTCCCACTACAAAAAAAAAGAAAAAGAAAAAACCAACAACAACCACGGTTTCAGCGACAAAATTTGCCATGAAAATTTCTGCAAAATTCGTCCCTAAATTTTTTGGCGACAAATTTTGCCAGGAAAAAAAAATCGCCGCTAAATTTAGCGACAAAAAAGTTAAGTTTTCGTCACTAACTTAGCAACGAAATAAATTATTTGTCATTAAATTTTCACCTCTCAATTCGGAATCATATATTCGTCGCATTTTCGTCACTAAGCTTAGCAACGAATAATTTCTTTCATCGCTAAACTTAGCAATGAAAACTCAACTTTTTCGTCGCTAAATTTAGCAACAACAAAAATTCATCGCAACAGAAAATAGCGACGAATTTTGCAGAAATTTTCATCGCTGAAACCATGTCTTTTTGTAGTGGAAGAATAATATAATACTCATTCAAATGAGCAAATTCGAAATGATTGTACTGTAACATCTGCATATTACAAAATCAATCTATAAGAAGAACAAGAATCTTAGCTTTGAGCGTCTGCTCAAAAGAATTGGGACAGATTGTGTGCTAGCCTATTGCTTTTGGCTATAGGCCAGAAACTGCATGCAACTGTGGTCCGGAACTTCCACATGACTACTGCGTTCATGCTTTCTTGCGAGTGCATTTCCCTCTACTTCCAGCAGCAACCGCAGGAGTGTGTACATGTCCTCAAGGGTGCTTTGCAAAAGCATTAACTCTTTAAAATGCCAGATAGAAGGTGGGCAAGGAAGGACGGAAATCAGTCAGATGACTGCTCGAAAAAATGTCATTGATCATCTGTGATGGCCTTGGCATTGCATCATGAACCACCCTTTCGCTCAGTGATAATCTCTTTCAGATTTTCAGGAGCTGCTTTTGCATTTGAAGGATAATCAACAAGCATCCTTGGAGGAGCAAAATACATGTGCAACGACATCATACCGATAATGATACCCCAGAAAAGCTGCAGTAGTCACATACGTGAAATGGTCATTTATAGTCAGATGAAAAAAGTAAATGAAAACGAAAAAACTGAGAATTAAGAAATCCAACGATTCCTAGTAGTTTGAGACTTACTTGCATTGTAGGCTTAAAGTTGAAAAGATAAATGGAAAGAACCATTGTCAGCAGCACTGCCATTGACGTAGAATAAACCTGGAAGAAATAATTATAAATCAAGACAACCATGATTAGAAAGACTTTAAGCTGCTAGGAAACGAACCAAACAAGTTTACTAAACTAAGCACATGCTCTTATCTATATATATATATATATATAAACCACAACAACAACACCACCACTAAGCACATGTGCTTACAATCTCATGCCAATGCCCCGACGCCATAACTCAATAGATTTGCAGACAAAACTCAGAAATGATCCACCCGAAACAGAGACATTCAGAATAATAAAAAGTAGTATAAGAATGGGGTACTCCATTTTAGGGGTCGAGAGGATCATAGCATATGCTGAAGATAAAATAGTGTAACAAGTAAAACCATTTTTCTCAAAACTCAGATTCGTTTTTTGCAACGGAACTTTTGCAAAAGTATGTATAACATGTATACGAAAACCACGATCTGCGATAAGGACTTGACCTTCACAATGTTGTCTGCATACTTCATCAACCATGAAACCAGCAAAACCAGTCGAACCGAGGTTCAATACCACCATCCAAGTCGGGATGGTATGTCCATCAAAAAGCTGTTGCCACCGCCCTTTTCAAAGCCCCCTTGAAAATCATCCAAGATCTCGCCAAAGTAGCAAACTAGATACAAGTAGCTGTGATGTATGTGAACAATCAAAAAAGTAGCTTATTGATGATTAGGTTAGTGAAATGTTTGGTGATATCACAATTAACAAGACCTCTCAATTTTTCGCTTTTTATTAAAGGAACGAATATTATTTAACAAGTCATATGAGTGCACTTGTATAAGGAAAGTATCGGCTCATTTCCTAACCTATTACCATAAAGATAATCTTCATTGGCATGATTGAGGGGTCAAATCATTGGGCAATTTTCCTAATTAATGTTTTTTTTTTAAAAAATTACCAAAATAATACTAAAATAAAAGTAATTACCAAATTGGGTGCCAATCGGCGGTTGGGTCACCGATTGGCACCCAATTTCGAAGTTGGGCCGCCGATTGCGGCCCAACTTGCTCATTCAGGCCCCAATCGGCGGCCCAATCGCCGATTGGGGCCGCAAGCCATTTTTTATAATTTTAATTATTTAATTTATATTATCTTTTTTATAAAAGTAATTATTAAATAATAAATTATATTAAAATTACGTAAATTACCTGGGAAAAAAAAATAAGCACTACATAATTCATATTCCACCATTAAAATTTACTTTTAATTTATATTTTTTTTTATAAAAGTTTCAATTAAATAATAAATTATTTAAAATTACGTAAATTACATGGGAAAAAAAAAACAAGCACTCAATAATTCATATTCCACAATTAAAATTTACTTTTAATTTATATTTTTTTATAAAAGCTGCAATTAAATAATAAATTATATTAAAATGATATAAAATTTGAGGAAAAAAAAAGAACAAGCACTACATAATTCATATTTCACCATTAAAATATACTTTTAATTTATATTTTGTATATTATCAATTATATAATAAATTTTATTGAAATTACGTAACTTTGAGGAAAAAAAGACAAGCACCACATAATTCATATTCCACCATTAAAATTTACTTTTAATTTATATTTTGTATAAAAGTTTCAATTAAATAATAAAATATGTTAAAAAAACAAGCACTTAATATAAATTACAAGTATATTTTAATGGTGAAATATGAATTTATGTAGTGCTTGTTCTTTTTTTTTTTCAAATTTTAAATTATTTTAATATAATTTATTATTTAATTGCAGCTTTTATGAAAAAAAATATAAATTAAAAGCAAATTTTAATGGTTGAATATGAATTATGTAGTGCTTATTTTTTTTCCCATGTAATTAACGTAATTTTAATATAATTTACTATTTAATAATTACTTTTGTAAAAAAGATAATATAAATTAAATAATTAAAATTAAAAAAAAAATGGCTTAAGGCCCCAATCGGCGATTGGGCCGCCGATTGGGGCCTGAATGAGCAAGTTGGGCCGCAATCGGCGGCCTAATCGCCGATTGGGAACGCCAATCGGCACTTGGGCCGTCGATTGGGGCCCCAACTCCAATTGGGGCCGCAATCGGCGGCCCAATTTGGTAATTACTTTTATTTTAGTATTATTTTGGTAATTCTTTTTAAAAAAAATATTAATTTGGAAAATTGCCCCAAATCATGTGTGGGACAAAGAGGAGATGGTTTCATACAATGAATGGAGAAAAGTACATTCGCATCTCCCCTTTGAAATTTGGCAATTTCTTCTCAATCCACCTTTATTTTGCCTAGCCTTTCCATCTCTTTGGACCAAATCAATCCACCAAAAAAAAAAAAAAAAACAAGTAAACAATTCGAGCGCGGTGTCCTCTCCTTCTGAAAGCAGTAAGTGTGACGAAGGCATATGGAGAAGACACTACTGTTACAATTCATTCCATCGTGGAGCTGAAGCAAATGGACCAATTCAGGCATTTTGGACCTCATTTCTCTTATTACATTTTGGCAGTCTGGACACCATCACTACCTTCTCTTTGGAGGACAGCTCGCTTTGACGATGGCGCATGCTCAATCTTATCTTCCAAGTCGTGTGGCCATCTATGTCTTTGTGCAAATATTTCCCAGCTCGTTGGTAATGCTCTCAAAAGTTATGTTTCTTCTTCATCAAAATATCTAGACAAATAAAGTGGCTCATCCAACTAATGCAATACATTGTTAGAAAAATGTGGCTTCATTGATTTCGTGAGCCTAAGGAGACTCGAGATATTAAGCGCCGGCGTCACCTTAGCATTTTTTTATGACCCTGATAGGAAACACCAGCATCGTTGGGAACACCAACGACTTCTCGCTGTGAAATATCTACATAAAGACATAGATGGCGGCATTGACTTGGAAGATAAGAATGAGCAAGTATCGCCGTCAAAGCGAGCTGTCCACCAGGGAAAAGGTAGTGATGGTGTCCAGATCGCCAAAATGTAACACGAGAAATGAGGCTCAAAATGCCTGACCTACTCCATTTGCTTCAGCTCCATGACCGAATGAATTGCGTTGGTTGTGAGAGATGAACCAAATAGCAAATGTAGCTACATAATTAGCCATCAAATAGGCCAATCACAAGAGGAAAACGATGTGGGCATTGGCTATTTTTTTCTCTAAGGGGTGCAAATAAAACGAGAAAAACCTAAAGCAAGAGGCTCAATACGATGAAGCTGGACGTTCCATGTGTTCCATGGATTGAGAACGGAGATAAATCCCATATTTTTACTTTGTTTGGATCTTACCACACTCTCTGGTATGGTCTCGATTACAACAAGCTATATAGGATGTTGAGATGGTTCCTTGCTCGTACCACAAGCAAGGTATTTCATACACTAACAGAAGAAAAAGTATTAACCATAGGAGGTGGGAGAAGAGAAAAGTGCATTCGCATCTCTCCTCTTTCAAGTTTTGCATCAAAGATTATCAAACATTAGAAAAAAGAAACCGTATACTTCTCATGGAAGAGAAGAATAATAACAAGAGAGAGAGAGTTAACTGGTTGTCTAATAGAAATCGAACAAATCTTAGTTGTCAATAGAAACAAGATTCGTAGAATGGAAAGGAAAGTGAAGCTAGGCTTTTGGCAACAACCGAGAGAAATCGGTAATGGTCGAAACTGATTCTGTTGTAATCAGTCAGGATTACATATGAATTGACTTGCCTTTTAATTTGTTGGTATGTGAAAAGTGATTCGGTTCTTTATTTTATCTTCAAAAATGGAATTTGTACTGACAATGCAAATTATGTAATAAATTCATCCTGTTAGCAAAATGGAGTGATTCCGGGCTTGTTTGCCTGCACTTCATCAATATCTAAAAAAAAAATTGGCAAAATAATCGTTAAGTATATGAATGTCAATATTTACAGATTGTGAAATTTGCAACGATATTGGGTTAAAAAAGTTTTAAAAAAATAAGAAGCAGCAGAAAAATGAACTTATAAGATGAGAAAATCCTAACATAATGAACAAGGATTTTATCAAACACAATTTGATCGTACCTCCTTCCCATGCTAGATGTTTCTAAAATACTGATTCAATGGTATAAACCAAGAACAACAACACGAATTGAAAAGCTCGACTTGTTGATATTTCATTCGAGAATGTTCTGTCTTGGCTAGTCCTTCTAATTCTTCAAAGAACAAAGACGTAATCTTTGTAATGTCTTGTGTTGTACTTCCGATGAGCCGGCCGATGTTAGAGGAAAGACTTGATCGTGCTGTTTTCTACAAATTATAAACCAGGAGATTAAACGACAATAATTCAATGCTTTAGTTTGTCTAAAATGGCACGATCCAACTTATCAAGATCAGCAAAGAGAAAATTGGTGGAATTTTTGAAATGCAAATGAAATGAGATTGGTTAGCCCTCTCCGTTCCTTGGTCGCTTCTTGGTGGAGGAGGATATGTCAGATGGGCCATGCTCAATGTGTGTTATAGTAGATCATGCTATAGAGTCGAGAAGAATCTCACAAGAAGCCATCAATTTCAATACGACCAAGCGTTAACGATAATGAACTACTAGAATAACCAACTTTGTAACTCGCATTTGACGCTAGCAGGAGTAATTACTGCCGAATGGCTCGTTCATTTGACACTAGCGTATTTGGAAAGAAGAGATACTGATGTTTAACATCGAGTAGAAGTTAAATTTGAAATGCAACAAGGGCAGAATGAAGTCACTCCGTAGATTTAGAACTTCTCGAAAGAGTCACACATATACCCAAATCTTGTTCAGACACTATGATAAATGTAACATAAGCAAGCAATAAAGGAGGAACAGGCAAGGTACGAAAGACGTTATCATACTGGCATAAAATCTAAACGATGTTAGCTTTCATGTTTTCGCTTTTTTCCCTTCTTCTGCTCATGGAAAAAAGTCTTTATTAGAAAACATCCAGATAGATCAACCGACAAGTAGAAAATGAGTGAAGCCTACCTGCAATTCCTTCTGCAGTGACATATACGTGTATATCTTCTCCAAATCATTTACTCTGCTTTTTCTTGCCTCTAGTTCACTGTATGAAGCAGCTGTTTTCCTGCACAATGTATGGATTTTAAGCTGTCTACTCCACCAAGGGCACAATCAAACAGATCAAAGTTGATAGGTTAACAGAACCACCAAAACATTCAGTTTACATAATGCGCGGTTTAGACGGAGGGAAAACATAAATTAAAACTGTCAAGCACGTTAGAAAAAGGTAGAGAACAGCATCAATATTGACACTTGAAAAGCAACAGATACTGTGGAAATGGGTGGTAACATAATCCGCAATTTGATGCCCAAATGAGCGGCAAGAGACATCAAAGTCTTTCTAAGTCGAGCACAAAGCTAGATTTCAGTCTCTTTAGGAAGATAATCTTTGCTTAACTCAATTACATTGTTCCTATCATAAATTCTCTCATGACACCCGAACGTGACAGTGCCGTCCAGCTTCTGCGCACTTGAAACAAGTATAGGCCATATGAGCTCACCTTTTGATATTATCAGGAATATCCTCTTAAGGATATTTTCCCAATCCTAGAAGACGATGATTCCATCTCTTTCGCCTCCTCCCTGCAGACATTATGAAAAACAAATGAAATAATACAAGATACTAGCTCAAAGCTTCAGCGAGGGTACAAAACAAAAAAGAGGGCATCAACTAGGATGGAACTAAACAAGGGTAAAGAACTATGCAACCATCACGTCAACCTGCTGCATCCCTTGGAGAAACCTTTTACAAGGCGAGACTATATTGTAACCTTTTTAGGGGATAAAATCATATTGATCTCAATGTACACTCAATGGCCGCCTATTAATAGTTCAAAACATGGCATATTAAAAATGGCCTCAAGCTATAGTTTCGAGTATGCCAAATTTGTCAGAAAGTGAGATTGGTTGGTCGAGAAAGCACAAGCACGATGCTAGCATATCAAACTTTCAGCGGCATAACCAATATCTCTGTTCTCTAGCTCGAGTGAGAGGAAATAAAACTCCAGTAGCAAGAACTACCATAAGTCAGCAGGAAAAAAAATTAAGGATCACGACAAAGATAAGGATGAACAAACCTGTCTTCCGCGTAGTAAACATGATTGCTCGATGGGCGAGATCATCGAGAGAATGTAGCACGGCGGTTAGCTTTTGGATTTTCTGCAGTAAACAGCAGAATTTATACAGCATCAATACCTCTCCAGACTATCATTCTGGCAACAAATTTGGACAAGAACAACTCAAATAAGGAGTACCTTCTTCTCACTCTGCAACTTCTGAAGTACATATCCTATGTCTTGCGTCTTCATCAACATGAGTTCTTCAGGGGTGTATTTATTTGCCTGACTCCTACCCCACACAAACTACAGAGTCAGAGATTGGAAACTGTGAAAGATGCACGGTTGAGTCGAAAACACGTACACAAGGAGAAGAGGACCAAGTTCAATAATCTTACTCCGGTCTGTGAACTCCATCAAGAGTCTTAGTTTTCATCATCTTAAAGTAGAACTCATCTGGGTTCCTGAAGGCCGCCTTCTCCTGGAGCTTCCGCAGAGCCTCCTTCTTGTGGAAGGCTCGCGCACGGACGACATAGTCCTTGTGCTTCTCGAGAAGCCCGAACTTTTTCCTCGATTGTCTGCCATACGCACCAAAAAAAAAAATTCGCTATCGTCAGAAGACGGATTCAGAAAACCACCGAACGACGAAGCCTTTTTCTTTTACTTACGGCTGAGATTTTTCCTTGTGAGCGCGCCGGCTGATCGCATTCCTCAGTGAAGACATTCTCTCTCCGGTGCGTGAGAGGACGCTGCCCCGAGTGTTACAAATGCAGAGAGAGGGGCGGCGGCGGCGAAAGGCTTCGCTGCAAGAGGAAGAAAGCACCGATCGACTCCGTTATGGTTCTGCTGAAGCCCTAGTCCGAAATCTCGAAGAGCATCAGCAATTCTTCGGCTAAACCCTAAAATTTTCTCTTCTTTTAATTTGAACCGCACTCCCTCAACTCATCCGCCTCCACATTGTCGCCTGGTGTCGGCGGCGGATCCGCGGAGGCTGGCGTCGGCGGCGGATCTGCGGAGGCTTGCGTCGGAGAGGTCCGTCACCGGAGCGAAACGAGGAGGAGCGAGGAAGGGAGAAATGCCCTGGCGTCGGCAGCGGATCCGCAGAGGCTGGCGTCTGCGAGAGGTGGAGGAGGAGCGAGGAAGGTCGAACTGTGAGGGAAGGGAAGGCAAGTGCAAAACACGATGGAGGTTCGGTCCTCCCGAGGTTTGACGAGACGAGAGGAGGGAGAGAGAGAAAAGAGGAATAAAAAAAAAAATTGTGCAGATGAGCTTTTCGAGCTCAAAATTTCGGTTCTCCCAAGGCCTAGATGACGTGGCACAATATGAACCGTTCATTTAGAATGAACGGTTCAGATGGAAAGTCAGTCAGCATGACATACAAGTCCAAATCCTCGAGTCTCGACCCAACTCAAATTTAACCCGACCCGTCCATTGACAACTTGGCCCATACTTGAAAACAGGAATGGGTCCAGAACCCACGGGACCCACGTCGCTCCGGTTCCTCCTCCTTCCCCTCCCCCTCCCCCTCCCCCTCCCTCTTTCTTGCGGAGCAGATCGACTACGGCCATTTAGGAAATCCGCACGGAGATCGCCAAAATTCGAAAACCACAGTAACGGTCGAAAACGGCCATTTAGGAAATCCACGCGGAGATCGCCAAAATTCGAAAACCACAGTATCGGTCGTCTCCTCGGGCTACTCCACATCTCTCGCTCGACGCACGTACTCGATCAGTTGATACGACACAGAGGAAAGTGAAGGAGACTTCACGATCTTTGTGGAAGAAGCGTAGAATCTCTCACATGGCGTATCCTGGGGCCCGGTTCTCGAAGGATATGGGTCCATCGGGTTTGGGCTGGCGAAGCTCCGCAACCCCTTTTGGTAGCTTCCCTCGCCCTTCGCCTTCGCTGCCGCTGCCGCCTTCGAATCGCCCTCCTCCTCCTCCTCTTTTTGGTGCTTCTCCGGTTCGATCTCCGAGTCCGAGGTATGTGCCCTCTTTGTTGTTGCTTCACGTTCTAGATCTTCTTTTCTGTTCCCCGTGGTTTGCGATGATGGCTTACGGAAAAGTGCCGCCTTGTCTTGTTGGCTCCTTGGCCTCCGTGATCGAGAAACCTTGGATTGCGAGTATGGTAACACGCACACATCGTTAGAATTTGCTGGAAGACCGCAGAGTAGTTGTTTTTCTAATAGTATCGAAAGGATGGAAGTGTGATTGCATGAACAGAGACTACAATGTCTTTTGCATTTTGGGATGAAGGAAGTGTCATGTTGATGATATTGGTTGGCTTTGCTGCCTTTTATGCAGAAAGAAATGGAAAAAGGGTAGTTTCTCAATGATCGTTCAAATATTTTCAAAGTACTTTTAACTATATCATGCCATGTCACTAAAAAATAGCTCCTGTGCACAGCAATATTGGTAATCCACCGAATACGAAATTTTTGAGAAATCACCTCAGTAGTTTGGTTGGATACGTTCCCAACTGTCTCCCTGTTAGGCAACCTTCTTTTCGTTCTCTCATTTGAGAAGATTTGGCACCATGTTTTTCCATCAATCAATTGGGATTGACGTAATTTCTGTATAGCTTTGTGGATCTTGACATCCTGTAGCATGATATACTCATCCATAGTTGCGGTCTTATATTTGGGGTTGTAGTTGCTGTTGACAGTCACTCCATGTGTGTATTCTAGCCAGTAGCGCTATTGTGACTCTGATGTGAGGATTCGATTGTCGGACCATGTTTTTGTTTATCTAATAATGTTTTTGAGCACGATTTATCATACTGCTGGCACTGATGAATTTGAGTTGACAACAGGAGGCCTGAAATTCGAGGGGGCACACAATTATTGCCTTTGTCGTTTGACAATGGCTATCGGGCACCTGCTCATCCTTACACGTCATCAACTTCTTTTAGGTAATCATTCATACAGATTTACGATCATCTTGTGCCTCTTTTCTTTTTTGATATTTGTAGTGTGTAGTGTTCTGGTAATCCTACCAGTAGATGCTCCGCATTGAATAATTTAAGGTGCTATGCATGCAATTAACATTGCAACTAGTAGTAACCACACACTTGCGAGCATGCTGCCTGCTAATGAAATAAAACAAGAAGCAACAACACCAACAAGATGTTGTGTTAAGATTCTTGCTACTTCATTGGTGTGCTATTCTCTACAATTAATTTAGACCTAATGTTTACATCTCTAGTCTCACACTTTTGTTGTGTGGCTTTAGTTTTCTCAACTTATAATCAATATCTCCTTGCATTTGTTTGACAGGCCTGCTCCAATTTCCACTGGATGGGGTAGTCGACCAAAGTCTCCAAGCAACTATTCCGACTCTGTTCCTCATAATGACCGGAATGGGTCTGGCAATTCTGGAAGAGGCATTCCGACTGACATCATGAGAGTTGAAAGAACAAAGAGAACCAGATCTCCGCTTTTGTCACCAATGAATGATCTGCAGGAGAGTTCGCCTTTATCTGAGGATAACTACAATAGGTGAACGATTCTATTGGACTCATACAGTCACATGGTCCTTTCTTTTCTATACTTTTCTCCCTGTTTTGAGGGATCTTTTCCTAAATGTTAGCTTATGAATCTCCTCCTTCAGGTCTTCAATGTCGCTCCCAGAGTCAAGTACAAAAAAAGGAATGATTTTCAGTCGCCCTGATTCTGATGTTCATCAGAATGTTCTGTCATCTGCTGATATTGGCTTGGAAGCTCCTCCAAACGAGCAAAGTTACTTTCCAGTTCCTAAAAGAATGAGGTCACCAGCTCCGTCAGATAAGGACATGCAGCATAACCCCCCTTCTTCTCCTGAGGAAATAGAACGGTAGCATGCTGCATGCGCATTCTTTTGGAATCTCTCTCTAGTATTTCATTGTAGCTTGTCTACATGATCAATTTGTCAATGCATTTACAGGGAAATGCAGGCCAAGGCTAAGCGTTTAGCTCGATTTAAAGTTGAATTAAGTGAACCCGTGCAGCGCAGCTCGATCACTGCAGAATCAAACATTTCTTCTGTCCGTCATGATTTATCCATGGAAAGAAAATTCGTCGGAGAGACCTTTAATGATGTGACGGGAGATTTTTCATATGGAAGCTTTGACAATGGAGATTTGGAATCCTCCAGTAACATTGTGGGCTTATGCCTTGATATGTGCCCTGGTATGCTCTTGCTAAAAATTGTTCACTTATCATATTAGTCTAGAGATAACATGCATCAACTTGGGAAACAACCTGACTGCCATTGCAAAAAGTAAAAGGAGGGTATACTTCAGTTAGTTTCTTATTTTTAGAAGGCAAAATGACACGGAGTCAGGAAAAAGCCAATGCGTTTTGTTCAGAGATTTTGTTGGTTCTAGTATTTGGATGACTGTAAAATCTTTGAATGTGAAATTGAACTTCCATATTCATTGTATTTCAGAATCGGAAAGGGCTGAGCGAGAAAGAAAGGGGGATCTTGATCAGTATGAACGTTTAGATGGTGATAGAAAGCAAACAAGCAAGTCTCTTGCTGTTAAAAAGGTTTATCTGATTTTTTATATGCCCTAAACAGATTTAAAAAGTATTGTCATCTCCTCTTTGTTTGAACTATGCTCTTCAGCTGAAGCTTGTTAATTTTCTTGTGATGATGTTTTTCAGTATACTAGGACAGCTGAAAGGGAAGCAGATTTGATTAGGCCGATGCCGGTCCTGCTGAAAACCATTGACTATCTACTGAGTTTGCTAGATCAGCCTTACGACAAAAGGTTTCTGGGTCTATACAACTTTCTATGGGATAGGATGAGAGCAGTCAGAATGGACCTCAGGATGCAGCATATTTTTGACCTTGAGGCCGTAAAAATGCTGGAACAAATGGTTTGTTCTCATTACCATTTCTCTCTGTTTTTCTGAAGTGTGTGGAAGGTGTGCCTGATTTTACCCCAAAGTGGTCAAACTTATTTATTGACACAGAGGTAGTCTGATATTTGTAATTGTGGGTTTTCTCCTGGCTAAATAGTGTTTCCGTTCTTGCCTTGCCCAGATACGACTTCATATTATTGCGATGCACGAATTGTGTGAAATTACTAAAGGAGAGGGCTTTTCAGAGGGATTTGATGCGCACCTCAACATAGAACAGATGAACAAAACATCGGTAGAATTGTTCGAACTGTATGATGATCACAGAAAGAAAGGAATCAGCATACCAACAGAAAAAGAGTTTAGAGGGTATTACGCGTTGCTCAAGCTAGATAAACATCCTGGGTATAGGGTAAGTAATAGCAACGTGATGGTTTTTTTCATTTTTTATTATGGGAAGATAATGCAGTGGCAGTTCAGTTGAATGAGTATAAGATCCTCTGTGACTTATCTGTGGAAATTTTTTCTATTAGGTTGAACCAGGAGAGCTTTCCCTTGACCTTGCTAAAATGACTCCAGAAATGAGGCAATCGCCAGAAGTGTCGTTTGCTCGTGCTGTGGCAAGGTCTTTTTACTCCCCCTTGATGATCTTCAGGTTATTACTGACGCATTTAACTGAGATGGGTTCACTTGTCGGCGTTGCAGAGCATGCAGGACTGGCAATTATATTGCGTTCTTTCGACTTGCAAGAAAAGCTAGTTATCTTCAAGCCTGCCTGATGCATGCTCATTTTGCAAAGGTATGGGAAATGTTTTTGGTTGTGGTGACAGTTGAGAACTATGAATTCCGTGGCTATACAGGATGCCTCTTAGATGAGCTTGTTTGGCCAATGACTGAAAGAGTTGCTACCCTTATTTTTAAGTGGGCATGGGTTATTATCACTTGTCTTTGAGCCATTTTTTCCTTTGGCACTTAAGTGATCGTTTTGATTGTTTTGGCACTAAAGTGAGCGCCGTACACAAGTTTTGGCACTAGTAGTGTACTTTAGCCTTTTAATATCCATTAGACATCTCTTCATTGAATGAATTGAGTAACTAATTTACGTAAACCGATGGAGTGATTTTTTTTTTGTGGCTTATTTGAATGTTTCAAGCTAAAACTGATTAGATCATGAGTTGCGCTTGATTTTAGTAAGTGCTACATATTTACTTCTCAGATCTTGATGGGATTATCAAACAGCCTCTATGTCTTTCTGTTGTTGCTTATATTTTGCTACTAATTCTAACTGATTGCTGCCCTCAACCTTGACTGCACCAACATTTTGAAACCTTTGGTTAAATACTGAGAAAAGTCGAAGCAAGGTTTGAGTAGTGATATCAAGATTCAACTTTCTACGTCTTTGCTTGGCTTATTCTCCTTCTCTTAGTAGTAAATGAGAATGTTTTACTCCGTGGTTGTGTGCATAGGCATATGCTTTCTTTAATATTTCCTTATGCAACTAAAGCTCTTTTGATCAGTTACGATCCCAAGCACTTGCTTCGCTACACAGTGGCCAGCAGAGTAATCGAGGTCTCCCTGTTGCTGTTGTCGCTCGGTGGCTGGCGATGGAGGTGATTATAGTGACATTACATGGACTAAATATTACTTATTTTGCATAGTTTGTTTGACTATTTTTTTAAAATGATGTTTTGGGAAATAGGAGGAAGACATAGAAAGCCTTTTGCATTACCATGGTTTTTCTGTGATGGAGTATGAAGAGCCATACATGGTGAAGGAAGGTCCATTCCTCAATGTAGATAGAGACTTCCCTATGAAGTGTTCAGAGCTTGTTCATCTCAAGAAGACGACCAGGATAATTAAGGACGTCTTGATTCCTGAGTCAATTTGCTCACTTCCCAAGGAAGCAACAAAGTTCCAGTTGACAAGTGATCTCAAACATGAAATGAAGAATATCCAACCTGTTGAGAAGGATAGTCCCATCCACGAATCTGATCAGGAAATGACTATTTCTGAAGATATGGCTGTTTCTGAAACTATATCATCTCCGATAGAGATTTGTTGTGCGAACATAGCTTTCGGATCCCCAAAAGTTGCTCGGCACGTGGAAGCTGACCATAAAATCTCTGGGGCGGGCTTTGTGTCATGGAACGTTACAGCCGTTCATAATAGCTCACCTAAAACTGCACCAGTTAATCTGTGTGCAAATGCAGGCCCTAATTTCAGAAATCCTCCCCAGATAAGTGGTCTTTCTGGAAATGAACTTACGCCCTTGCCATTTCCACCTGGTTCAGTCCAGCAAAAAGTGCTTCCGGATGAATCAGAAAGTAATGGTGCTTGGCAAAGCTCAGTATCTCTGGAGGAGGACATGTGTAATCCGAATGAAGAAGCTCCACATTTTCATCAAGAAAATGGAATGGATGGACTCTATGTAAACGAAGATATTTATATGAATGACAAGAATGAAGAAGTCGCGCAGGCAAAACTCAAGTTGATCTTAAGGTTTGTGACAAGTTGCTTTTTCTTTGCATCGAATGGTTCTCTCGGAAATGTCTAATCATTCTGGCATTTCTTGCAGGATATGGAAGCGGCGTTCTGCCAGAAGAAGGGAGTTACGTGAGCAAAGGCAGCTAGCGGCTGCTGATGCATTAAGTTCACTGTCTTTGGGACCTCCGGTTCAATGGAAAAATGATGTTAGTTTCTACTGAGTTGCTTTATTTCTGCGTTTCTCCGTTAAGCGATGAGTCCTGACTTTCTTTATATGCCTTGTTCTCTTGGTTTGATTGGAGGAGTTAAGTCAATAGCATAGTGGTTAGAATTTCATGCTTTCCTTTGAATTCACTGTGCTCAGTTTATATAATGTTGGTTCTTATAGAAGCACTATTGATTTTAGTTGACAGTGCAATGGAGATCAGTACTGTATGAGTTGGCACATGCCACCCAAAACTGTTGCTTTTGCTCTCTCTCTCTCTCTAAGTTGGTTCCTCAACCTGATTCTTGTTCCTTTCCCCCTGCCCTGGTATTGATGATTCTTCTTTTCATTAAAAGGGAAGATTGGAGAAAAAATAAGTTAGGGCATCTGCGTCTCTCATTACCGTCATTTTGCAAACCTGGCTTGTGTTGGAAGGCCTTTGGTTTGGTCATCGTCTAATCGATGTATAATGCATTACTACTTGTGTCCGTTCTTGTGTCTTGCATGCACGGGTAGTTATTAAATGGTATACATCTGTACTTTATTTCACCGGATTCTCATTCATGTTTAACTTTCATACAGCAACCAAGCAGTCTCAACGAGTTTGACATTGACCAAGTCACAACTGAGAGACATGTAAAGCATAGACAATCGTGGTCTAGGCTGAACGTTGCAGATGTGACTGCTGGTGAACTCATCAAGCGCAACCCAAATGCTAAATGCCTGTGCTGGAAGATTATTATTTGCTCACAGATGGAAAGTCTAGATGGTAAGATACTGGAGAGAAGTTTCACCCATCGAAGTGCAGTCAGGTGGTTGCTTGCAAAGATTATGGCAGCTGGAACTGAGCATCCCGATCTGGTCTTTTCCTCTCCGTGGCTGTCAATATGGAGAAAATGGGTTCCTTGTCAGCCTAATATGGACTTAACCTGCTACTTATCTGTGATTGAGCATATAAGTTCAGATAAGTCAAGGACAACAATAGATGGTGCCAGTGCTGCTCTCTTCCTCTTGGCTGAAAGCATCCCTTTGGAACCTCAAAAGATACGGCTTCATCAACTCATAACATCATTCCCTTCCGGCTCTAGATTACCGCTTCTGATCTTAATTGACTCGCACGCAAAACTGGGATCAGAAGATGCCACTCGTGAAATCATTAACAAGTTGGGCCTCCATGCTATTGACCGATCAAGGGTGGGTAGCCTTTCCGTCATCTTCCTTGTAGAAGATAAGAAATTGGAGTACTTGGATGAATTTTTCAGTGACCGGCGGCTGAGGGAAGGGCTGCATTGGCTGGCAAGCAAGTCGCCACTTCAGTCTCCTGTTCATTGCGTAGAAACACGCGAGCTAGTTCTTAATCACTTGAACTCTTCCTTGGAAAGGCTTGGGGAGAGTGGCTCTCAAGTGGGTCCCGACCAATGCATCACAGCACTCAATGAAGCTTTGGATCATGCACTGGGAGAAGTTGCCGCAGCTGCAGATACAAATCCCTCCGGTTGGCCTTGCCCTGAGGTTTCTTTGCTGGATGAGCATTGCAGAGAAGGCAGAATTGCAGATTGTTACTTGCCGAGTTTTGGGTGGAGTACATCAGCTAGAATTGAGCCGATTTTGTCCGCTCTAAGAAAATGTAAGCTTCCATATTTCAGTGATGACATTTCGTGGTTGAGAAGAGGTTGTAGAATAGGAAAGGAAGTCGAGAGTCAGAAACTACAACTAGAAGCGTGCTTGATCAGATACCTTGCCCAATCAAGTAATGTGATGGGGGTTGCTCAAGCAAGAAGCGAAGTCTCTTTAATGCTACAGAAACATGCTCGGCTTGAGCTTCGGGACTCAACATACTACTACGTAATTCCAAATTGGGTGATGATTTTCCGGAGGATATTCAATTGGAGGTTGATGATTCTGCGGAGAGAAGAGCTCTCAGAGTGTTATGTTCTAGAACATGTTGCTCCTCAAACTTCAAGTTCCAAGAACATGTTACAAGAAGATTCACACCCTTACTTGGAGAACCCATCACTAGATGAAATGGTTGAAGTTGGTTCTGCCGACCTGTCTGGTCTCATGTGGAGTTCTTTGCCACAAATTTCAGAGCCTATGACTGGATCACCCATCCATGGTAGAGACCAAACCTGGGACGCTGCACATGTTGACAACCTTCCAGCAGCAGGTAGAACGACTATTCAGGATGATGAAATGGTTTCTGTAGATGATGATGCATATAGGTTTTGTTCATTGATAAGTAACAACGGTACACCGGTGACTTTTGCCAAGGCCACTGATGGAAGTGAAAAATTAAGTTGGCTATTGCAGCAGTGTGATTTACTCCAGAACGTGCTAGATGAAAAGCTATCGATGTATTTCTGATCCGCTGGCTTTGGTTATTGAGAAGTTTTGGTTGTTTTTTTTTTTTTTTTCTGTGTCTTTTTGCTGCTGTTAGACATTAGGGTGCAACCGAGGAAGCACAGAGTAGTTCCCATTCTTGATAATATTGCATCGTCTTCCCTCTTCTGCCTCGTGCTGAAGCCTTGCACACGTCGAGTTGACTAAAATAATCACCACCTTGCGGAAGATGCGAGCTGGGCATGGATGTTCCAGCTCCGCAGATGCATTGGTACTCGTCAATGCAGATCGGGTTGAATTCAACTTAGGCATCATCAAATAAATTTTGTACATCCGAAGTAAGCAAGTGGTTGAAGCCTAGAACAATTGTTGCTTAATCATTAATGCTGCCCGTTTGATTTAGTCATGCCAACCACGTATGCGATTTGCCCTAATTCTGGTTCTAATTGGGTAGTCCATTCCCCTCAACCCCTTTGGAAACTTTTTTGTATTGATGACCCTAGTTTGTTTGTTGAAAGAAAGAATCTATTAAAAGACCTAGAAGGTAATACAATGGGGAACCAACCATTTTGCAACTAACACAATTAACGAGTATCTCGTGCATTACATGGCCGAAGAAAAGTATATCATTCATGGTTATACAATTTGACGGAACCTTGGACATTCCGTTTGTTCCACGTACCCAAAATGGAGCTAATTGCCATGTTTGAACTATATATCTCGTCTCTCTATAATTTCAGTTTGTACAGGAGGAGTAATGGAGAGCGCGCGCAGTGTGTGTTATGATGGTTTTTTGTTTGTTTCTCAGAAGAAAGAATTTACTCAATAACCTAAGAAGGGACAAGAATCAAATCAATCATTTTGGGAATGAATGCAAGTAAGATTTCTTATGCCTTTTTTGGCCGGAGAAAAGTAGCTTATTGATGATTAGGTTAGTGAAATGTTTGGTGATATCACAATTAACAAGACCTCTCAGTTTTTCGTTTTTTATTAACGGAACGAATATTATTCAACAAGTCGTATGAGTGCACTTGTATAAGGAAAGTATCGGGTCATTTCCTAACCTATTACCATAAAGATAATCTTCATTGGCATGATTGATGGGTCAAATCATGTGTGGGACAAAGAGGAGATGGTTTCATACAATGAATGGAGAAAAGTACATTCGTATCTCCCCTTTGAAATTTGGCAATTTCTTCTCAATCCACTTTTATTTTGCCTAGCCTTTCCATCTCTTTGGACCAAATCAATCCACCCAAAAAAAAAAAAAACACGTAAACAATTCGAGCGCGGTGTCTTCTCCTTCTGAAAGCAGTAAGTGTGACGAAGGCATATGGAGAAGACACTGCTGTTACAATTCATTCCATCGTGGAGCTGAAGCAAATGGACCAATTCAGGCATTTTGGACCTAATTTCTCTTATTACATTTTGGCAGTCTGGACACCATCACTACCTTCTCTCTGGAGGACAGCTCACTTTGGCGATGGCACATGCTCAATCTTATCTTCCAAGTCGTGTGGCCATCTATGTCTTTGTGCAAATATTTCCCAGCTCATTGGTAATGCTCTCAGAAGTTCTGTTTCTTCTTCATCAAAATATCTAGACACATAAAGTGGCTCATCCAACTAGTGCAATAAATTGTTAGAAAAATATGGCTTCATTGATTTCGTGAGCCTCAGGAGACTCGAGATATTAAGCGCCGGCGTCACCTTAGCATTTTTTATGACCCTGATAGGAAACACCAGCATCGTTGGGAACACCAACGACTTCTCGCTGTGAAATATCTACATAAAGACATAGATGGCGGCATTGACTTGGAAGATAAGAATGAGCAAGTATCGCCGCCAAAGCGAGCTGTCCACCAGGGAGAAGGTAGTGATGGTGTCCAGACCGCCAAAATGTAACACGAGAAATGAGGCTCAAAATGCCTGAGCTACTCCATTTGCTTCAGCTCCATGACCGAATGAATTGCGTTGGTTGTGAGAGATGAACCAAATAGCAAATGTAGCTACATAATTGGCCATCAAATAGGCCAATCACAAGAGGAAAACGATGTGGGCATTGGCTATTTTTTTCTCTAAGGGGTGCAAATAAAACGAGAAAAACCTGAAGCAAGAGGCTCAATACGATGAAGCTGGACGTTCCATGTGTTCCATGGATTGAGAACGGAGATAAATCCCATATTTTTACTTTGTTTGGATCTTATCACACTCTATGGTATGGTCTCGATTACAACAAGCTATATAGGATGTTGAGATGGTTCCTTGCTCGTAGCACAAGCAAGGTATTTCATACACTAACAGAAGAAAAAAAAAGTAATAACCGTAGGAGGTGGGAGAAGAGAAAAGTGCATTCGCATCTCTCCTCTTTCAAGTTTTGCATCAAAGATTATCAAACATTAGAAAAAAGACACCGTATACTTCTCATGGAAGAGAAGAATAATAACAAGAGAGAGAGAGTTAACTGGTTGTCTAATAGAAATCGAACAAATCTTAGTTGTCAATAGAAACAAGATTCGTAGAATGGAAAGGAAAGTGAAGCTAGGCTTTTGGCAACAACCGAGAGAAATCGGTAATGGTCGAAACTGATTCTGTTGTAATCAGTCAGGATTACATATAAATTGACTTGCCTTTTAATTTGTTGGTATGTGAAAAGTGATTCGGTTCTTTATTTTCTCTTCAAAAATGGAATTTGTACTGACAATGCAAATTATGGAATAAATTCATCATGTTAGCAAAATGGAGTGATTCCGGGCTTGTTTGCCTGCACTTCATCAATATCTAAAAAAAATGGCAAAATAATCATTAAGTATATGAATGTCAATATTTACAGATTGTGAAATTTGCAAGGATATTGGGTTAAAAAAGTTTTACATAAATAAGAAGCAGCAGAAAAATGAACTTATAAGATGAGAAAATCCTAACATAATGAACAAAGATTTTATCAAACACAATTTGATCGTACCTCCTTCCCATGCTAGATGTTTCTAAAATACTGATTCAATGGTATAAACCAAGAACAACAACACGAATTGAAAAGCTCGACTTGTTGATATTTCATTCGAGAATGTTCTGTCTTGGCTAGTCCTTCTAATTCTTCAAAGAACAAAGACGTAACCTTTGTAATGTCTTGTGTTGTGAAGAAAATCAAAGGAATTAAGAAGATAACGATTCAAAGATAAATTTCCCAGGAAAAGAATGTTCTTCACTGAACACTTACCTTCTTCTA
Organism: Rhodomyrtus psidioides; assembly: GCA_021437785.1. NCBI lineage: Eukaryota > Viridiplantae > Streptophyta > Magnoliopsida > Myrtales > Myrtaceae > Rhodomyrtus > Rhodomyrtus psidioides. Next base: position 1,086,845 of record JAILYB010000121.1, read on the forward strand.
TCGTACATTCTCCTATTTATATTGGCCATATATCACTCACAATTTTCCCACAATCTCCTCTTGATTTTCAAAATCATCTCCCTACGTAAATACCTACCACAATTTCCTCTTGATTTCCAAAATATTCTCTCCACATATCGCTCACGATTTACCCATGATTCCCTCTTAATTCCTAGCATCTCCTCTCCAATTTGCTCTTCATTTTGTGAGAAATCAAAACCTCTTCTTCAATTGCCCATAGCTGATCCTTCATCAATTTTATTAACTTTATCAGTCTCCCTCAAACTGAGATTAGGTGGAAAACCTAGTCTCAGTTTGTATCGTAATTGTCGCGACCCTCTTGAGATTGTCGGGCTCTCGAGGGCTAATGGGCCGTCCTGTCTGGTCGGACGCGGGCCTCTCCCAAGGCCCATTACCCAAATCGCAACGAAGGTATGCGTGATCGACTTTCAGTGTGGTCTAGTGACATGTGCTAAGTGTGCATGCCATGGAGTCGCCACCAATCATTTTTTTTAGAGTGTGATTGGACCACCCAATCGAATAGTTGGGAGTTTCTATTCAATTCTGCGAGAACCAGAGAAATGGTTTCGGGGACTTAGTTACACCAACTGTCAGAGTTGACGCCCTTTCGGTACCTAAGTTGACTGAATTTTCTAGCCTGAGATTTATGCGGATGAGTAAGGTATGAACCCTAAATCTAGAAATTCATGCAGATAGGAGTGATTATCCTAGCAATCACAATCAGTAATAAAATGCGCAACTCAAGGAATCTAGATATGCAAATAAATCACATGACATTCCTAGTAAGGCCCTATTTATCAATCACAGCTCAAGAATGATCTAGCTGTCATAGCCATTCTACACACGATCTAACCTAAGAAAAGCATTAGGAAGCATCGAAGGAGTTCGAGAGTACTCACATGGGGTTCGCCGTGCCCTGGTTTGGTCTTGGACGAGCTGTCGAGCTCATGCCGACCCGATTATATTTGGGGATCCACTCGGCGTTTTACATCATGAAATCATGTGAAACAAAAACGAAAATATTCAGCAAGGGGCATTTATTGTAGATGGTGGTCAATCTAATTGGACGTCAAGACTAAAAAAGATGTAGAAATTTACAAATTAAAATACTCGAATGACATTTTTTTGCCAAATTCAACTCTATGCGTCGTGAAGAAACACATGCAATTGAACTTGAATTTTGACTATTTATGAGTTCAAAATGTAAAAGAAATTAAAATAAAAATATTGACTATTTTTCTATATTTTTACGACATCGAACGCTATTTTTCTTCATTTTTCATGTATTTTTCTATTTTTGGAAAATATTAAAAAATATTTAAAAATATGAAAAATTATTTTTTTTTATCAAAAATGGTTCCTTTAGCTTGGTCAAGGCTACCAAAGATGATTTTTTTATTTTTTTAACTTTTTATAGATTTTTTATGAATTTTTTAAAAATAAACTATGAAAGACTGATCAAAAATCAGGTGTCAACAGCTGCCCCTCTTTGAGAGGAATTTCGTCAGAGATTTCTCTCAAAGACAAGGTGACACCTGTGTTCCGATCAACTCGACTAGGAAAAGAAAAGAAATCATGACATCCAATTTTCATGCCCATCAATGTGTGCTTTTCCTTAAAAAGAGATGTGCTCATTCAATTCCATGATATGATGTAAGAAAGTTAAGGAGTAGATAGACTTCCCTGCCCCTTACCTGCCGAATGCTTGCGGCATTTGCTGTGTCGATGGGTTCAAGTAGATTCCTAAGGACTTGTCATCGGAGTGTCCTGGGGATGTTAAGCTCTGACCTGTATGGTAGGTCAAACCATAATGGGATTCCTAACTGATAGGAACCTAAGGAAGACGCATCCCACATTTGGGAATTTGCCAAGGGTTTTGATCCGTGTGGTGGACTAAACTAGAAATGGCTTGCCTAATGTAAGGCTTATTAGGGAAAACGACTCCTCCCGCGTTCGGGATTCATCAAGGTTTTGATCCGTATGGTGGATCGGACCATTGGGTTGATCCTTCAGGCGGTCTCTACCAGTCCTTTGACCCTTCAGGCGGTTTCTACCATTCATTGACCCTTCATGCGGTTTCTACCATTGAGTTGACCCTTCAGGCGGTTTCTACCATTGGTTGACCCTTCAGGCGGTTTCTACCATACATTGACCCTTCAGGCGGTTTCTACCATACATTGACCCTTCAGGCGGTTTCTACCATTGTGTTGACCCTTCAGGCGGTTTCTACCATTGATTGACCCTTCAGGCGGTTTCTACCATTGAGTTGACCCTTCAGGCGGTTTCTACCATTTATGAGATTCCAAATTGATATGAATCAAAGGATGACGTACCCGCTCTTTGGGGCTAGTCGGAGACTCGATCATTCTGTGGATCGGTCTTAGAAAAGATTTGCCTACTAAAAGGCTTCACCTAAGGATGACGCACCCAGTCTTTGGGGTGGCCAAAAGTCCTGCAGAAAGCTTAGACCTGAAAAAATTTTCCTCGCCAAGAAGATATTAGTAATCTTTGGGAAGACAATAATTGTCTAACTGACAAAATTCTACAACTTAAGTTTTAGTCATGAAATGTGCATTTTGATTGCTGGAGGTTATCCAAAACATTCCTACCATATACAGATGTGATCATAAATTCCTTGCACGGAAACTCTAGATCAAACAATTTAAAAATTTCAAAAAGAGTTTGCTCAAAACATCCATTGGAGTATTTCTCATCCAAGAAGGCTCCTCACTGCTCTGTGATAATGATCTTTAATAGGGAAAGTGCTCAATTTCCTACCGACCTGTGCCTGGGTTTCAGGATCATTCGCAACGCATACATTTCGACCGATCAGGAGGTCTTTCACGGGACCGTAGTGTTAGGCTTGGATATCGGTTTCTAAGGGGGACTCACTTTTGAGTCAAGGCCGTTGAACGAAATTTTTCACTATCTGCTCCGGGTTTACAAGTCAAGAACCCTGTAAAATGAGAAAGAAATAGTCTTGCTCGTACTTCTTTGAGCTAAGTTATACATTAACCCAAGTGTCTTAGTCAGATAAGACTGCTTCGGGGTTGTAACATTGGAAGGATTGGGGACCGAAAAAGGCTTATTTTTTGCCCAGAAATTGTGAAGGGTTTGGCATTGGTGATCATTGCAAATTTGCCACATGTCCTTCGAAGAACATCTCCATTTCTTGAAGTGTACACTCCTCTTTTAGAGCGCACAAGGATGTTTAAAAGCGTCTCTTGTTACATTAAGATACCGTCTGTTTGTGTGTTTGCAATTTGAGCACGACATCATTTGGAGAGTAGTCATCTTGATCTGACTCCTTTGCAGGGTCTTTTCATCGTATATCTAGACTTTACTGGGGATATTTTGAATAGACATCAGCCTTGCTTTTTACCAGGCACTTTGCTTTTTCTTGATGTCTAGGGATTTTTCTTTTCCCCCTTTTTTTAATCCCGTGTTTTTCTTTTCTTTTGGAGCTTGGATTTTCGGCAATCATGCTAGATATGCAACTTAAACTTTGGCACGCTTCCATTCCTAAAGTGATGTTGCCTTTGCTTTGGAATATGCAATGATCACCAATAGATTGATGAAATGAATTTGCTGGCTCAACTTGGTCGTGCAAAGGATAACAGTGTGTAGGATAGAGAAATGAATTATTCTCGTCATCCTATGACACTTGGATTATCATATAAACAACACACAAAGATTTATGTTAGTCCGAGCAAGAAAATTTCAAACCGTTTACTTTCTGATACTGTTGGACTAACCTTCATTTGCCCCAATGTGGGGTGGTTCTTGACAGGGTTGAGAATGAAAATCGCCGTTCAATGGGGTTCTCAATGGGCATCTGTAGTGTTTGGAATGAAGAAATAAATGCCTCTGTCATCTCGATCCATGTAATCGTTGCGAATGACCCTTATATCCATAGGTTAAGGTTTCGCTATCATTTCCAATCTCCTCATCTCTCAAGTGTGTATGGGACGTGTTTGGATTAGGCTCGCTTCTCTTATGAGAAAATACCCTTTTGAACAGTTCAAACGACTCTTGTTGGAAAAATTCATTTCATTTCATCAAGATTTATCCTTCAAAGGGATTTTGTGATGCACCATACATGTGTAATTCATGTTCAGACAATCTCATGTTTTAAAACATGAATGTCAATGAAGTAAGAATTCTATGTCTTTTTAGATGTGAGAATCGAATTAATTCTGAAAGTTTTTAATCTCCAATGAATTGGGAAAAGGGATACTTACCTGCCCATCGAGGCCGGAGATCCTGGAAATATAAAAGGGATATGTCATCGTATATTCTAAAAATTTACAAAAATTGGAACGATACATCTTACCCTTGGTCATATGCTCCAACGAGTGTACAAGGGTTGTGAAAATATGTCTGCCCTGATGGCGAGCTCCTGCCAAGGATAAATATTAAGCATTATTTTGGGTTTCCAAATTCAAAACAAATTGGGACGATACTACTTTACTCTTGATTTGAATTCCATTCTGCATGCCAATGTGCAGATTGTAGAAGCCGGCCCTCAAGCTTGTGGCCATGATTTCTTCGTCTGGTTGGGCAACGAATCCACCTCGAGGATTTACGTCGGAGGAGATTCATTCATCTTTTTGGGCGTGTTTCATGCACTGTTATGTTATTTGAATGCATGGCTTCTTGGGTGCCTCGTCTCTGTTCATCACCTGAGAGGAAAATGAGAGAACATTATCCCTGCATCTGATTGAAAATCATTTAGGAACGATACGTTCTTTTTACCAAATGGGTGGCTCCGCGGCCAAATGCGTTTTACATTGAAAGGATGGATTCCATTACGCTCTGCGGATGATAACTATCGCTTCAAGGACTTGCCCCACGGATTAAACGATGAATTTGATGTCTTCGGCTTCGACATGCTTTCCGGATGTAGGAATGGTTTGCCCCCATTTTCAGTGGAGATGGGTTTTGTCGAGTGGGCAACATCAAAAACTCATCCTAGATTTGGCTTTAGTCGAAGGTTGAAATCCCGACCTTGGATAAGCGAATCATGATTCATCTCCTTCTGCTTCGGATTTGTCATTTGCATGCTTCACATTTTACAATACCAACTTCGCCGCTTGATGAAAATGAATCGATGATTTTCGAATTGCCCCAAGTTCTATAGTCATCTGCGTCGAATCTCTTTGAACTTCATCGGGTGATAGACCAACTGATAAAATGATTTTTCAATCCCGAGATCGAACTCCTGACGTTTCGTACCACTTCCATTTCACTGACTACCAGGACACAGCACTATTGGCGTCCCTAACTGGTTCGTTTTTTGTTATAAAATTCTTGAAGCAGTTAGCGACCTCCATCGAGAATGAAACAAGCTCAATTTAGAGTTTATAACGACTAAAGGTCCCTTAGAACGATACAGAGCTAACCGTCTTTGAGCTCGCTCGGGCTTTTGCTCGCATTTTCCTATGTGAAGCCTTTAAATGTTTTTCTTCGTGGCGTTCAATTGATTCGCCTCGACTCTAACCTAACAAGGGATTGTCGCACTCAAGCATGATGATGCTCGCAGGTAGTACTGATCGCTGCCCCAGATTAACTCTAGGCATTAAGGAAGATTATCTTGCATGGAAGACTTTATGACAGAAAGATTAATAATACATCCAGTCACATGTGCCTAGTTCCCTTGAGGATTCTCGGTGATCAGCCAGTTACACCATGAATCAGACATATAATCGTCATTTTGGATCATAACTTCATAAGTCCATCAGTTTTAAACTGATCGATCCAGATATGGAGCTCCTCATCAAGGAAATCTTTTGATTCTTCGAGCAACTGATATTCGGGTTGACCATCATCGCTTGGCGTTGAAGGATTCCTGTTTCTGTTGTGAGCGATCTGATTCTTCGAGCTAGAACCTTCGTCGTTGCTCGAGATTATAAGAGGATGATTGATCGGTTCACTATCAAAAGCACCTTCCATTTGGGAATGGAAGAAACAAAAATCCTCAGAGCATCCGCCCGCTTGATCTTCCGAAATCATATGCCCAAGCCGGGCAGATCTTTGAACACTAGGCGCAATATGTTGATCGGGGATAGGAAGAGCACTAGCGAAAAGTTGCTGCTCAAACCAAGGAGTTCGTACCTGCTGCACTTGTGGCATATACTCTTGAGGGGTGCTGAGATGATTCAGGGGAATATTCTGATTAGCGCCCAAGTAGTCAATGGTGCTGCTACCAGCTTGGTCGGTGCCTAGATTCGGCAGGGTATTTCTTACTTCAGGGGCATTGTAGTTATAGCCATGCCTAGTGTTTAGGCACAAGTTGAGTTCTTTCAGGTTCAGTGCTGTGTGGCGCTGTCTTAGCGCCCTTCTGTAGCTCTTGAGGTGACTCGCGACTCCATCTTTAGTGAGTCCTGGTATGTTCATGATCTCAAGTATGCGCGTTGGATATGCTGAGTTGATCCCTAGTTGCTGAACCGCACTAAGGAACTTGAGATGAAGCTCGGGGGACCAATTGACCCTCGTCTTCTTGCGACCCGGAACAGTGTTGACAACTTGGCTATTGCTCTCTGGCCTATTTCCAGTAGGATTTGATCGAGCTGGAAATTGTTGTGGAGGGAATTCATCAGCTTTGGATTGGTCGGTCGTGATAGTAAGCTCATCGTTAAGGAAACTCCAATCATGGTGACGCATATCACATCCTTTAGAAGGCATCGGTATTGACTTCGTAGAATTGATTTGTTCATGCATATCTCCAACAAAATCCGATTGTATCGAAGATGGTTCGAGGGAGTGGGGTGGTGAATGAGCATTTTCAATCCTCATATAAGGCTTATCAAGGAACATTTCGCCGAGAGTGATAGGGCCACCGCAATTAAGGCAAGCGATAGTGCTGGGAGCTTTCTTATACCTCATGTTCTCCGCTCGAAGCTTTTCGTTTTCCTCCTTTAGAATCGCAAGTTCTTGACGTCTGTGTTGAGCCCTCAATTTGGCTCGCTTATTTTGAAACCAAAACTTGACCCTCAAAGGTTTCATCCCTAGCTTCTGGCCCAATTCATTTCTTTGTTTCATGTTCGGGAGAGGGCATTCACTAAAGAAAGCTTCAAGCTCTTGGATTTCATTCTGAGTGTGGCACTGGCGACGTTTCCTTTTCCGGGATTGACCATCGCTGCTGCTGTTGTCGTCGCTGCTGAGATCCTGAACTTCGTTGCCGAAAGGGTTGGGTTCTGTGGTTCTGGTACCAGACGCCATCCTAGAATCTTCGAGATCTCTCAGTAGTTCATTTTCTGAGATTTTTGGATCAGTCGCCTCTAGCAACTGATGGTAACCCTCAAACATGTTGGATCGAAAAATGTTCGATCAATTTTTGCTCACTCAGGGTTCTCTACTCTCTCATGTATGCTCACTCTCTCTAAATTTTCTTTTGAGTGGTTCTGTATGCCCATGAAACGTTCTTTAAACATGGATGAAGATCATCAGGCAAGCGTTGCTCCCAAGATTTCGTATTTCCCACTTTGTCGTCTTCTTTCTTCTTTTCAACGTGGAGGGACACCAAATCGATTTCCTTTTCTCGATATCCATGTCTGTCTCCCACTTATTTTCAAAAAGGTGGAACTACGCTCGCCTCCCGCTCAGTTTTTTAATATGATGGGACCGCCAAATCCTTTCGCAACTTTTTTCGATAGTTGCGCTTAACTCCCGTTCAATTTTAATATGGTGACACCGACATATCTTTTTACAACTTTTTTAGGTTTATCAAGCCTGAAATCGCGGACTGGGATAGATCTGATGGTTCACCGAAAGAGCCACCATTGCTTTACCCAATTAACTTGGCTCCACGAGCATTATTGCTATGCCTTTCTTCATTCTCGAGTTGCTATAAAAGGAGGAGTTAATGCAGAGAAGATTAACACTCTTACATAATTGCCTTTTCGTATTTTAATCACTCTACCACACTCATCTTCTTCTCCCTCACTCCAACGAAAATGACCTCCTCTCCTATTCGCGCTTTCTCGGCCGAAATTTTGGCCCAGTGGGAAAAACTCTATAACCTCCTCGGTCGAGGCTATGCTCATATAGCCGATCACCCAGAAACTGAAGATGAAATCCGTATTTTGCTCGTGGAAATAGACACCACCTCCATCGAGGGCACTAATTTAGAGAGGGAATATAGAATCTTCCCAACCCTCTTTATAAACTTTTTAGAGACTTACCGTGTCGCTCATCGAAAAGCTACCGTGGCTCACGTTTTGCGAGCTCGCTATGAGGATCGGTCCAACTGCTTGGTGTTGGCCAACCTTGTGGCCGATAGTCACAGAAAGGCTGTTGAGTTCGCCAACAAGCGAGTCTCGATGTTGCTTCGCGAGAGGGGAAATTTGGTGGAGCGCTTGGCCTTATCCCTGACCACCTATGAGCACGACCGTCGTAATGTCGTGTTGAAGTTTCAATGTGAGTGGCAGGAAGAAAGGCTTGACAGCATTACCGCGGATATAGCCCATGGGAGAGGACTAGTTCGGGACCTGGAAATAGCCGCCGAAGATCACGGGACCAAGGTTGCCGATCTTAAATGGGAATGTAAACGCCTTCTTCTTAAGCTTGCAGATCTCGAGTCTCGAGGTGGTGAGTATAAGCAAAGCATCAATAATATGGAGGGCCAACTAGGTTCCTTTGTGATGCTAATTAGGGCTCATTGCGGTTTTATGTTTCCACCCCGATGATTTGTATGATCTGCTTTTAAGGTCCCTCGATTGAGCGAAATGAATGAAAGCTCTAATGTGTGTGTCTCAACTTCTGTATGGCTGACTTTCTCGAACACCTGACCACTCTCAACCTAGGCAAGCTGCGCTTTGACATTGATGATTCGAGCGTGTACATCTTGATTTTTTAATCTTGCTTATGATCGGATAAAGGAACCTCCCACCGCGATTATCCACAAAAAGACTTCTCTTCTCTACTTATTTTTAACCTGTTTCAAATGAAAAGGCAGAATCAGAAGAAAGAATTTGAAAAATAAAGCATAAATCCTTTCAATTTTATGCTTACTTGTGATTAATAGGGATAAGAGCTTTTACAAGGGTTTTGGCCTTGTGCAAAAGCTTTTATCAATATTCCTCAAAGGAAAGCATATCATTGAAAGGAATGTAATTCACGATAATCGCCTTTGATCAATTCCAAGAAAATCAATGGAATGTTCAAAAGTACACAATTACGATGTGTTTTAAATTCAATTGAAGATACGGTATCCAAATTAAAGTTGTTTGCTAAGAACGAGAGTAATTTGGATATCTATCTTTTCATTAAATTTGAAAAACACGAATACTCTTGATCAATTATTGTGGATTACCAATGATGCAAAACATGCATGAACCAATTCAAGTTTATAGTTCCTTCTGGCGAAATTGGGATTGTATTGCCCTATACGGCCAAAAGGTTGTATAAGACTTCCAATTTCAATTTCATCCAAAGGAATTATAAAATTGATTTTGGAGTATTCGAGTGATTAGAAGAAATGCCACTATCACATTCCAATGACAAGTCAATAGAAATACAACAAATTTCAATCTGAATGTATATAAACACAAATAGATCCCTAATACAGTCAATCTAAGGGATCAGATAGAGAGGATCTCAGCAAAATAAATCATATACAAGAAGGCTAGAAATGAAAAATAAAACAAAGGAATGTGATCTTAATACTTAGGCTCTTCTTGTCCACTTGGCGCTCGTAATGGGATGACACCATCTTCATCTTCCATCAAGAACATTGGGAGGAAAACACACATATCTATCCTCAAAATGGCATTTAATCCAATCACCGGAATTATGCAATGAATATAATGATTAAGAGCTGTAACAAGTTCGAGGGATAGAAAAGTCTTACCAACCAAACTTAAGAGAAAATCAAGCTTCTCTGTATTTTTTGCAGTGTTAGGTATACTAACCTTCCATAGACAAACGCATGAGACAAGTGAGGGAAAAATCCTAAAAATCAAAAGATAGGGCTTGGTACCTAAAGCCAAGGTTCTCACCTCGAATTCTGGGAAGAGCAGATTCCATTGCACAACTATCGTTGCATTGGGACTCAATCCATAGTTCGAAGTGAGCGGAATTGAAAAGTGGATTACCCCATGTTTTTCCTCACGGAGATTCCATTTTCAATTCCTTCTATTGTGTTCCTAAAGAGGGCGCCTGGGGTTTTAGGCGCAATTGTGTGTATTCATTGTGTCGTGCTAAAGCAATAGACATGCATTTTATTTAACAATCACCGCTTCAATATAAACATCCACACAATCATACATCCAAAACTCCTGCCTGCATAAAACAAAGTTAACAAGCACTTCACCCCTTATTTCTCCCATCTACAAAAACATCTAACACATTCGTTAGCATATGCACCTCACTTTCGAGAGCATCTGCATAAAATTAGGTTAGAAGAATCAATCAACTTTTTAATCGGCTCAAGTCCACTAAATGGTTAAGAACCAGTCCCCAGCAGAGTCGCCAGTCTGTCGCGACCCTCTTGAGATTGTCGGGCTCTCGAGGGCTAATGGGCCGTCCTGTCTGGTCGGACGCGGGCCTCTCCCAAGGCCCATTACCCAAATCGCAACGAAGGTATGCGTGATCGACTTTCAGTGTGGTCTAGTGACATGTGCTAAGTGTGCATGCCATGGAGTCGCCACCAATCATTTTTTTTAGAGTGTGATTGGACCACCCAATCGAATAGTTGGGAGTTTCTATTCAATTCTGCGAGAACCAGAGAAATGGTTTCGGGGACTTAGTTACACCAACTGTCAGAGTTGACGCCCTTTCGGTACCTAAGTTGACTGAATTTTCTAGCCTGAGATTTATGCGGATGAGTAAGGTATGAACCCTAAATCTAGAAATTCATGCAGATAGGAGTGATTATCCTAGAAATCACAATCAGTAATAAAATGCGCAACTCAAGGAATCTAGATATGCAAATAAATCACATGACATTCCTAGTAAGGCCCTATTTATCAATCACAGCTCAAGAATGATCTAGCTGTCATAGCCATTCTACACACGATCTAACCTAAGAAAAGCATTAGGAAGCATCGAAGGAGTTCGAGAGTACTCACATGGGGTTCGCCGTGCCCTGGTTTGGTCTTGGACGAGCTGTCGAGCTCATGCCGACCCGATTATATTTGGGGATCCACTCGGCGTTTTACATCATGAAATCATGTGAAACAAAAACGAAAATATTCAGCAAGGGGCATTTATTGTAGATGGTGGTCAATCTAATTGGACGTCAAGACTAAAAAAGATGTAGAAATTTACAAATTAAAATACTCGAATGACATTTTTTTGCCAAATTCAACTCTATGCGTCGTGAAGAAACACATGCAATTGAACTTGAATTTTGACTATTTATGAGTTCAAAATGTAAAAGAAATTAAAATAAAAATATTGACTATTTTTCTATATTTTTACGACATCGAACGCTATTTTTCTTCATTTTTCATGTATTTTTCTATTTTTGGAAAATATTAAAAAATATTTAAAAATATGAAAAATTATTTTTTTTTTTATCAAAAATGGTTCCTTTAGCTTGGTCAAGGCTACCAAAGATGATTTTTTTATTTTTTTAACTTTTTATAGATTTTTTATGAATTTTTTAAAAATAAACTATGAAAGACTGATCAAAAATCAGGTGTCAACAGTAATCTGCAATGATCAAACCGCGATAAAGCTTTTGTAAATATGTCAGCGACTTGATGAGTAGCAGGAACATAACGGACGACAAGAGACTTGAGTGCGACTTTTTCTCGAACGAAATGAAAATCGAACTAGACATGTTTTGTTCTTGCATGAAGGACTGGATTCACTGTCAATGAAATGGCCGAACGATTATCACTAAAAAGCAAAGTCGGACTCGTAAGTGGAACACCCAAATCTCTCAATACAAAGGAAACCCATGTAAGGTCGGCCGTCGTAGAAGCTAAGGCTCTATATTCAGCCTCCGTCGATGACCTTGACATTGTCACTTGCCGTTTCGCCGACCATGAAATGATATTCGATCCCAAGAAAGTGCAAGATCCGGTCGTTGATCTCCGAGTCTCAGAGCAGCCAGCCCAATCAGAGTCCGCGTACCCGTATAAATTCAGTGTGCTATTGGAGTGAAGATAAAGCCCCAGTTGCTGAGTTCCTTTCACATACCGCAACACCTGTTTTAACAATTTGAAATCGCCATTCGTAGGAGAATGCATTTTCTGACATATTTGATTTACTGAATAAGAGATGTCCGGTCTTGTGATCGTTAGATACTGTAGTCCGCCCGCAAGACTTCGAAAGGAGTGAGGATCATGAAAGGGTTCCATGTCTTGTGCCATTGGATGAGTTTTGATAGGCAATGGGGTCTCAATCGGCTTACAGTCGTGCATTTCTGCTTTCTGCAAGAAATCACCAGCATATTTAGATTGTGTTAGAAATAGGTCCGGACCTATAAACTTAGCTTCAATACCGAGAAAATAGTGAAGTCGTCCGAGATCTTTCATAGAAAAATTTCTGCTTAAATCTTTTATTAATTCCCGAAGTAGAGATGATGAGCTGCCCGTCAAAATAATGTCATCCACGTATAATAATAATATCAAGATGTGCTGACCCCTGTGAAGAATAAACAACGACGGATCGGTAGAGCTGCAATAAAAACCCCGTTCCAGCAAAAAGTTGCTGAATCTCTCGAACCAAGCTCGCGGAGCTTGTTTTAAACCATATAACGCCTTCTTGAGTAAACAAACCGAGTTAGGCATCGTAGAACTCACAAAACCCGGCGGTTGTTCCATAAACACCATCTCATTCAATGACCCGTGAAGAAACACGTTCTTCACATCCAACTGATGGATAAACCATCCTTTAACAAATGCTACGGAGAGGACAATTCTCACGGTTGCCTGTTTAACCACAGGACTAAAAGTTTCGGTGAAATCAATGCCTTCCTCTTGATGATACCCTTTCGCCACTAATCGTGCTTTTAGTTTATCAAGATTTCCTTCCGCATTTAACTTCGCTTTGAATACCCACTTACATCCGACGACATTCATTTCTGAAGATCTTGGTACTAGCTCCCATGTTTGATTTGATTCAAGAGCCTCCAATTCTTCTATCATAGCTTTCCTCCAACCTGGATGACTTAGTGCTCCTTTAACTGTTTTCGGCTCTTTTGGGATCTCACGGGCTGTAGAGAGAACATACTTCGGATTGGGCTTCCTTATTCATGATTTTAACCTTGTTTGCATTGGGTGAGTAGATTGTTGTTGAGTGGATGAAACTGGTAAATCACTTGAGGCAGAGACTGCTGCTTCTTTATGTGTTGCACAATCTGTGCATGGTTCTTGTGGACCCAACTGTGGTTGTTGCACATTTGTCTCATTTAGCACCTCATAATTTTATTGTCCAGAGCTGTTATCATCAAATAGAAATCACATGCTCGTGTTTTGTGATTTTTGGCCCTCATTCACTGTTGTTTCAGATTGTCTAGTAAAGAATTCCACCCCTTGTAACCAAGTCTGATACAACTGTGAATACCCAGGAAAAATAGTTCCCAATTTATTAAAAAAATGGGAATTTCATCTCATCAAATATCACATGACGACTTACATACACCCTTCCTGTAGGCGGATAAAGACATCAATAACCTTTATGTCTTTGACTGTACCCAAGAAAAACACAAGGTAATGAGCGTGGATCGAACTTTGTTGCACCATACGATTTAAGGTGTGGATAGCACTCACACCCGAATACTCGAAGAAACCCATAGTCAGGCTCTTTACCAAAGAGTTTACCAAATGGACTACTCATTCCCAACACTAGGGATGGTAGCAGATTGATGAGAAATGTGGCAGTTAGAAATGCATCGACCCAATAAATCAATGGCACCCGTGCATGGTAAAGCATAGAAAGACCCAACTCAACGATATGCCGATGTTTCCTTTCGGCATTTCCATTTTGTTCTGGCATATATGGACAGGAGACCAACATTTGAATTCCTTTCTTATTCAAATGATTTATAAACTGGCTGCTATTGAATTCTCCTCTACCGTCGCATTGGAAAGATTTAATCCGACTGTCAAATTGGTTCTCAACAAGATTTTGGAACATGACAAATACGGAAAAGAACTCAGATTTTCTCTTCATTGGATACACCCATGAGAACCGTGAAAAACTGTCTATGAAGACCACATAGAATTTAAAATGTTGAAAAGATTCTACCGGGGCAGGCCCCCACACATCACAACAGATTTTTTCAAGTGGTTTACTAACCACAGATTCCGAAATATTGAAGGGCAACTTGCTGCTTTTTCCAAGCTGGCAGCTTCCACATATTCTCTTTGTCACATTTGTAGATTTGATCTTATTGTTGTTCGCCAGAAACTTTATTATTTCAAAGTTTGAGTGCCCAAGTCGAAGATGCCAGAGTTCACTGCTGGCGGTCCGCTGTCTTTGAGAGTACCACGCCTTTGTTTGTGCCTGATTTACTTTGTAAAGACTCCCACATTTCTTTCCCATATTGATTACCGAATCCGTCAGATGATCCTTAATAGATACACCAAGTTTATCAAAGATTAGTGAGCAAGGGTAATCGTCAATCAATTTAGACACCGAAATCAAGTTTTTCTTAATCTCTAGGACAACCAAAACCTCATTTAAAGGAAATGAATGCAATTTAGTAGATAAAGATGTTGAGCCAATATGGGTAATAGGTAAACAAACTCCATTTCCCACCATTACCGTGTCTGAACCATAGTAAGTAGAGAAAGAATTAAGGTTACCAGTTGATGATGTGATATGGTTTGTTGCCCCAGAATCCGCGAACCAATCTCCTCCTTGATCATCCTCCAAGTGAAGCGCAGTTAAGGCATTTGGTACCAATTCGCTTTGATAAGAATTATCGAAGCGGGTACCAACAACGTAAAGCATCATGTCCCGGCCTGTTGCATATTTGACATTGAAGCCTTGTATTATCCACATAAAATTGTCTGTTCGAAGCAGAATTACCTCCCATAGGCGGATACTCCTTTGAGTCAGCAACCTTAGCCGAAGCATTTGTATAGGGTCGGAAGCCTTGATTCTGAGAAGGTGGATTTGGTCTGTAATTTCCACCGGACTGATAACTACCAGATGAATCAGCAAAAGTTCCTGAAGCTCCATAGTTTGGGAATCTCGGATAATTTCCAAACCTCCTTCC
The DNA here is from genome assembly GCA_021437785.1 of Rhodomyrtus psidioides. NCBI lineage: Eukaryota > Viridiplantae > Streptophyta > Magnoliopsida > Myrtales > Myrtaceae > Rhodomyrtus > Rhodomyrtus psidioides. Next base: position 1,102,041 of record JAILYB010000121.1, read on the forward strand.
ACGAAAACTATAGCCTCTTCCTCTAATGTCAAACCTGTTATTCCTTCCTTCAAAACCTCTGTTAAAATTTCTTTGCCCAGCAAAAACAAATGTTGAATCAAATGAACCCGAATCATCCTCACTCCTCAATTTAGCCTGATCAATCTTTTCACCAGTAAATGCCAAATTAGGATTTATTTGATTTGACAAATAATTTTGATGTCGCACTTCATATCTCTCAAGCTGAGCAATAACATCTTCGTAGCTCGGTTCGGGTTTAAGGCAATACATAGTTGTCTTAAACGTCTCATAGTCACTTTCCGAGACCCTCTAAAACACCAAAGACCTTTGTGATTTCATCGACCGATTTCCCTATCGCGTTTAACTAGTCACAAATCAATTTAAACTCGCGCAAATACTCAGTTAAGGACCTATTACGCTTTTGACAAGATTGAAGCTTACCCCTTAATTCAAATTCTTTGGCCACAGATCTCTGAGTAAAACGATTACACAATGCATTCCATACCTCAGAAGCCGATTCAAGACCGATTATGAGTCCCAGCACATCTTCAGAAACGGATCCACGATGACACAAGTTGGTCGGTACGATACCATTGCTGATACTCTGGATTAGGGACATCTTCAGAATTTTCCCCTTCTTTGCTTGGAATTCTGAGTGGGGGTGGTCGAATTTGACCATTGATGAAACCTAGCAAATCCTAACTTCTAATGAAGCGAAGAAATTGCGTCTTCCATAGAAGGAAATTTCCTTCAGAAAGTTTGATAGTCACAAAGTTTGAGAGGTTTATGTGTATAGGGTATGGGTATCTCGGATTCGAGTTTTCTGACACGGCTGTGTAGATGAAGAAGAGAGCAACTCAAGTCGGCTCTCAATATCAGGCTCTGATACCATGAAGAAAATCAAAGGAATTAAAAAGATAACGATTCAAAGATAAATTTCTCAGGAGAAGAATGTTCTTGACTGAAAATCATAATACACACTTACCTTCTTCTACCGTACATACTCCTATTTATATTGGCCATATATCACTCACCATTTTCCCACAATCTCCTCTTGATTTTCAAAATCATCTCCCTACATAAATACCCTGATTTCCTCTTGATTTTTAAAATCATCTCCCTACATAAATACCTACCACAATTTCCTCTTGATTTCCAAAATATTCTCTCCACATATCACTCACGATTTACCCATGATTCCCTCTTAATTCCTAACATCTCCTCTCCAATTTGCTCTTCATTTTGTGAGAAATCAAAACCTCTTCTTCAATTGCCGATAGCTGATCCTTCATCAATATTATTAACTTTATCATGTTGTACTTCTGATGAGCCGACCGATGTTAGAGGAAAGACTTGATTGCGCTGTTTTCTACAAATTATAAACCAGGAGATTAAACGATAATAACTCGATGCTTTAATTTGTCTAAGATGGCACGATCCAACTTATCAAGATCAGCAAAGAGAAAATTGGTGGAATTTTTCTAAAGTGCATGAGGGACCAATGTTTGTGGTCACGTCCTAACAAACATAATAATTATCTTCATTGGCATGATCGAGGGGTCAAATGATGTGGGGGATAAAGAGGAGATTAATTTGGACAAAGTCGGGAGGACTTCGAAAATGGAGCCTGCTGCATAGTACAAATTGTCCAAAAAGTCCTAAATCTATTGCTATTTTACCAATTTAGTCCTAAACCTTTTAATTTTTTCAATTGAATCCTAAACTTTTATATTTTGCCAATTGAGTCTATTTGAACAATTTTGGCAGGAAATAAGTGACATGGATGCCGTTCATCTAACATGGTACAGTTGGCACTAACGTGAATAAAACTTAATAATATTTTAATATTTTTTTTCCAAATTTTTATTTTTATTTTTTACTTTTTTTAAATCTTTTCTTCTATTTTCTTTTACTTTTTTCATCTTCTTTTTTCTTTTTCTCCTCCCTTCTTCCCTCCACCAGCCTCAGGCGAGAGCCACCCTCATCAGCCCCAAATGAGAGTCGCCCTCAACTAAGGCCGAAGAAGCTCGTCGATGGCCGGTGAAGGGAAGAAAAAAAGAATAAAAAAAAGGTAAATGAAAATGGAAGAGAAAAAAATAATTAAATATTATCTATGTCAACACTGACCATGCCACGTGAGATGGTCGGTGTCTATATCAGTGATTTATGGTTAAAATTAGCTGGATGAAATTAATTGACAAAACGTGAAAAGTTTTAGGATTTAATTGGTGAAACATGTAAGACTTCTATGTGACTCTCGTGTATAATTCTGCTTAATGGACAGAAATTTTATTTGGACCAAAAAAAAAATCCGCTCTTGTCTATATAATTTTTGTTTGTCTAGGAGGAATATATGAGAAATTATGTATACATGTTGAGATTATTCCTTACTTGTTTGTCAGAAGAAATAATCTCTTCAAAATTCCAAGAAAGTAAAAGAATTGTAAACCACCATCCGTGAATGAACACAAGTAAGATATCTCATACATTAAATGGCAGAAGGAAAGTATCCCACTTTGTTGCTCCTATCTACATAGTTAAGGTTTGTATAGGATGAATAGTGAGGAAAGTAGTCATACATGTCAACAATTCCTTGCTTGTTTGTCAAATGGGAAAAGAATCGTGAACCAACTATTCCGCGAATGAACACAAGCGAAGTATCTCATGCTTTTAATGGCAGAAGGAAAGTATTTCATGCACGAATAATGCTTACTGCTTTATGTTGGGTTGAGATTTTTTCATCGAATTGGTTTAATCTCAATTCTACTTGCACATCCATCCATGTTGTGAACGAACACAAACGAGGTATCTAGTGCTTAAATGGCAGAAGAAAAGTATCTCATCCGCGATTAGTTTACTGAAATATTTGGTGATGGCACGTCTAAAATGGGATTGTCCAATTATGCGCCCAGTATTAGTTCGTGCCATTGGAGCATTGATTCCTTCAGCCTCGAGAGGCTAGAGAGATGAAGTAACAGTATCCTCTCTGCGTTTTTTATGACCCCAGCGAGAAACACCAGCATCGTTGGGATCATTAGTGACCTGTCACTTGAAAATATTGATACAAAGAGATATATGGTGGCACCGACTTGGAAGATTAGACTGAGCAGGTGCTGTCCCCAAATCGAATTGTCCTCTAAAGAGAAGGCTGTGATGGTGTCCGGACCACCAAGATGTAGCAAGAGAAATGAGGCCCATCATGCCTAAAGTGATATGTCTACTTCAGCCACATGAGAGCACGAATTGCCTTGGTTGCGAGAAATGAGCCCGATCCCATATACAACTATCGAGTCAGCCATCAAGTAGGCCAACCACAAGAGGAAAACAATGTGGCGTTTCGCTATTTTCTTCCTAAGGGGTGCAAATAGAATGAGAAAGATTTGAAGCGAGAGGCTCAGCAGGACAAAGCCCCGGATGTTCCATTTGTTCCACAAATTCGAAATGGAGCTAAATGCCATGTTTTAGCTTAGTTTGAACTTTATTGATCCTCTTAATATGATTTCAGCTTGTATATGAGAGAATGGTGGGAGATGTCCTTGCTTGTTTATAAGAAGGAAGAAAAGAATCTATTCAAAAATCCAAGAACATAAGCAAAGTATCTTGTGTATCAAATGGCAAAAGAAAAGTATGCGATACATGATGTGCGGGAAAAAAGAGAGAAGATGGTGTATATTTATGAGTATGTATATACTTGATGAGACAACGAAAAGGAAAAAGAAAAAAAAAAAAAGAGGACGAGATATTTGACCGAGGATGTAGGCACATTGCCGAACCTCGTAGATCCGAATGTTCTATATTTTTTCTTTTCTTTTCAACAGAGTAATTCCCATTCTTGATGATATTGCATCGACTTCCCTCTTCTGCATCTTGCTGAAGTCTTGCACATTTCGAGTTGAGACCAAAATCATTACCACCATGTGGAAGATGGGATCGAGGCATGGATGTTCCAACTCTGCAGATGCATTAGTACAACTAAATGCAGATCGGGTTAAATTCAACTTAGACATCGTCAAATAAATTTTGTACGTCCGAAGTAAGCAAGTGGTTGAAGCCAAGAACACTTGTTGATTAATCATTAATGCTGCCCGTTTGGTTAAACCATGCCAATGACATGCGCGTGGTAATGCGTTTTGCCCTAATTCTGGTTCTAATTGAGTAGTCCACCCCCTCGACCCCTTTGGAAACTTTTTTGTCTTGATCTAGTTTGTTTGTTTAAAGAAAGAATCTATTAAAAAACCCTAGAAGATAAAACAATCATGAACCCGGAAACGAATACAAGAAAGGTATCTCATGCATTACATGGCCGAAGAAAAGTATATTATCCATGATTATTTAATATGACGGAACCTTGGACATTCCATTTGTTCCACGGATCCGTAATGGAGCTAAGTGCCATGTTTGAACTTTGGGGCTCGTCTCTCTATAATTTCGGTTTGAATAGGAGGAGCAGTGGAGAGCGTGCACACATTGTGTATTAAGATGTTTTTTGTTTGTTTGTCAAAAAAAAAAAGAATCTATTGAAAAACCTAACAAGGGATAAGAATTATGAACCAACCATTCCGGAATGAACACAAGTACGGTATCTCATGCATTACACGGCTAAAGAAAAGTAGCTTATTGATGATTAGTTGGTGAAATGTTTGATGATATCACAGTTAATAAGACCTCTCGTTTTTATTAACGAAATGGAAAATATCGGGTCACTTCTTAACCTATAACCATAAAGATCATGTTAATTGGCATGATTGATGGGTCAAATGATGTGTGCGACAAAGAGGAGATGGTTTCACAAAATGAATGGAGAAAAGTATATTTGAATCTCCCCTTTGAAATTTGGCAATTTCTTCTCAATCCACTTTATTTTGCCGAGCCTTTTCATTCCTTTGGGCCAAATCAATCCACCCAAAAATTCGGGCGTGGTGACTTCTCCTTCTAAAAGCTTTGCGTAGGAACCTCCCATTGATGGCACTAAAGCTACGAGAGTGTCAAGTAAATGTGACGAAGGCGTGTGGAGGAGACACTATTGTTACAATTCATTCCATCGAGCAGAAGCAAATGGAGCAATTCAGACATTTTGGCCTCATTTCTCTTGTTATATTTTGGTGATCTGGACACCATCACTGCCTTCTCTCTAGAGGACAGCTCGCTTTGGCGATGGCACATGCTCATTCTCATCTTCTAAGTCGGTGACGCCATTTATGTGTTATTGTTTGTTTGAAAAACAAAACAAAATAGTGCCTTTTTGGTATCCCACATAGGATAGAATGGAGAGAGAAAGTCTCTGTATTAATTAGAAAGCTGTTATAGCCTTTAGATAAAGAGAAATGGGCAAGTGGGTTAGTCCCCATTATACCCGCGTGTGATTGCGCGATTATTGGCACTAATCAACGATTAAATTTTTTTGAAATTATAATTAAAATAAATTGTTCATTCCTAGCGAAACAGTGCGACTATATACGTATGAGTTATAATTATTTTATTAAATTTATTTTCGAATTTTAATTATCTATTTTTGCTCAAGAGTTGCAACCTTTCAGACAATGAAGAGTTGCGTCTAAATAAATAATTTTTTTGACAATGAAGAGTTGTGTATGGATTAACCGTTCTTCAAACGTGAAGTGGTGTGTCCGAAACTAACTATTCCTTAGATATGAATAGTTGTGATTGAATGATACCTTTTGAAAAATGAAAAGTTGTCTTCTTTTAAGTCTTATATATTGATTGGCTTTGTTCATTTTTAGACACTTCTTCTGAACTTCAATTTTTCGTTTTCTCAAAAAGATACACAGCCATTGTTTCCAATTGTTTCTCTTGAGAGATTCTGAAGAAATATAAGAATTGATATATGCTATTCTCGTGAGACTTTGCTGTATCCTGGAGGATATTTGCCGAAACCATTAGCAATGTTGTAGGGAAAATAAATCCTTAAAGATAGAGTTTTACACGCCTCAAAGTCTGATTATGTTGTTCATCCTATTATACCATATATTTCCAACATTATGTCTATTTGCAAATATTACAAGTCGTTGGTAATGCTCTCAAGTGTTCTGTTTCTCCTTCATCGATCAGAATATCTAGACGCATAGAATGGTGCATCAAACCAATGCAATATATTGTTCGGAAAATATGGGTTCATCGATTCCATTAGCCTCGGGAGACTCAAGATATTAAGGGCCAATGTCATCTCAGCATTTTTTATGACCCCGACAAGAAACACGGGCATCGCTGAGAGCACCAATGACTTCTCGTTGGGAAATATATGCATGAAGGCGTAGATGGAGACATCGATTTGGAAGATAAGCTTGAGCTGATGTCACCACCAAAGCAAGCTGTCCCCAGGGAGAAGGTATTGATGGTGTCCGGACCGTCAAAATGTAACAAGAGAAATGAGGCTCAAGATGCCTGAACTACTCCATTTGCTTCAGCTCCAAGACTGAATGAACTGCCTTGGTTGTGAGAGATGAGCCCAATGGCAAATGCAACTACCCAGTCGGCCATCAAATATGCCAACCACAAGAGGAAAATGATGTGGTCATTAGCTATTTTTTTTTTAAGGGGTGCAAATAAAATGAGAAAGACATGAAGCAAGGCACAATATGATGAAGCCGGATGTTTCATGGGTTCCATAGATCCGGAATGGAGATAACTCCCGCATTGTTACTTTGTTTGAATCTTATCACAATCTCTGGTATAATCTCGGTTACAACAAACTACATAGGATGCTTGCATGGTTCCTTACCTGTAACACAAGCAAGGTAGAAGAAAAGTATGTCAACCATAGAAGGTGGGAAAAGAGAAAAGTGCACTCGCATCTCTCCTCTTTGAAACATTAGAAAAGAGACACCGTATTCTTTTCATGGAAGAGAAGTATAATATCAAGAGTGAATTAACTGGTTGTCTAGTAGAAATCGAACAAATCTAGTTGTCAATAGAAACAAGATTCGTAGAATGGAAAGGAGAGTGAAGCTAGGCTTTTGGCAACAACGGAGAAAAATCGGTAATGGTTGAAATTGACTCGGTTGCAATCAATCAGGATTATAAAAAATAACAAACAAATTAAATTGACTTGTCTCTCAATTTGTTGGTATATGAAAAGTGATTCGGTTTTTGTTCTCTTCAAAATGAAATTTGTACTGACAATGCAAATTATATAGTAAATTCATCATATTATCAAAATGGAGTGATTCGGGGCTAGCTTGTTTGTCTGCACTCAAGTTATATCAAAATATCGTCAATATTTCGAACAAAAAAAAGGTAAAAATAACTGTTAAAGTATTTTACAAGTCAATATTTACAGATTGTAAAATTTTCAAGGATTTTGGGTTAAAAAAAGTCTTACATAAATCAGAAGAAACAGACAATGAACTTATAAGTTGAGAAAGATCTAACTTAATGAACAAGAATTTTATCAAGGACGATTTGATCGTTCCTTTCTTCCCAATGCTGGATTCCGGTTCAAGGTAAAAACCGAGAATAGCAACACGAATTGAAAAGCTCAACTTGTCGATATTATTGATTGATATTTCCTTCAAGAATATTCTGTCTGGGCTAGTCATTCTTTTGGTTCTAGGAATAGCTCACTCCAATCTAGTTCTTCAAAAAAACAAAGACGGAATCTTTGTAATGTCTTGTGTTGTAATTCCGATGAGCCCATCGATGTTACAGGAAAGACTTGGTCACGTTGTTTTCCACGAATCATAAACCGGGAGATTAAACGATAATGATTCAATGCTTTAGTTCTTCTAAAATGGCATGATCCAACTTATGAAGATCAACAAAGAGAAAATTGGTGGAATTTTTCTGAAGTGTATTGAGGGACTAATGTTTGTGGTCATGTCCTAATAAACATAAAAAATCATCTTCATTGGCATGATCGATGGGTCAAATGATGTGGGGGACAAAGAGGAGATGGTTTCACACTTCACAGAATGAAAAAGAAAGAGGCAGCATATTCTTCTCCCGCAAAGAGAAAAATTCTCACATTGAAATTCTCTCATGGGACTTCCATGGCGGCTAGTGACTGCTTTGAGGAAGAGCAGAAGAACAATTTTGGCATTCGACAGTGGGAAAAAGAAGAATTTAGCATTTTCATAATAGAGATCTCTCCTTGCGTATGTTGTATTTTTTTGTCTGCAAATACTTTGATAATCAATTCATGGCTAATCGATTCACTGCTAAGTACGAAGCTTATGTGTGACGAGCATGTATTCGTTGGTGGGCAATTATTTTCATGAGCGATGAATACAGGGGAATTATTTAGTTAAAAGTGATTAAAATTGATAAACTTTAAAGTCAAATCTGGAGGACTTCGAAAAATGAGTCTGCCGCACAGGAAAAATTATATAAAAAGTCTCAAACTTTTTGGAATTTTGTCAATTCAGTCCCAAACTTTTTAATTTTTTAATTGAGTTCTAAACCTTTACATGTTTTGCCAATTGAAATTTGAACAATTTTTATAGGAAATCACTAACGTGGATGCCGTCCGTTTGACGTCGCACGGCTGGCGCTGACGGAGATAAAATTTAATAATTTTGAATATTTTTCTTTTTTTAAAAAAATTATTGTCTTCTATTTTCCCCTTTACTTTTATTTTCTTCTCCTTTTCTCTCCCCTTCTTCCCTGCATCGGCTTTAGGCGAGGGCCACCCTCTAACAAGGATCGCATGGCGAGAGTAGCCCTTAACTGAGACCGGCAGAGCTCATCGATAGTAGACGGAAGAGAACAAAAAAAAGGAAAAAAAAAGAAATAAAATGAAAACAGAAGAAAAGAAAAAAGGAATAAATAAATAAAAATTCAAAAAATAATTAAATTTTGTCCACATCCGCACTAATCATATCACATGGGATGGCCAATGTCCATGTCAATGGTTTCTTGTAAAAATTGATCAGATGAACTCAATTAGCAAAATATGAAAAGGTTTAGGACTTAATTGAAAAAATTAAAATGTTTATGATTGAATGTGCAAAACTGCAATAGGTTTAGGACTTTTTGGATAATTTTCTAGAGGGAACTTTTTTTCTATATTTTTTCTTGTTTGTGGGACCTAATATTTACGGCAAAGATAATAGTCTTGATGATTCTTTCTGCTTGAAAAATTATTAAGAACTAAATAGTAAGCTAAGCATCCACGTTGTATTTATAGTTACGCTCAGTTTTAACTTCTTAACTTTTAAAACCTTGAAACTTTCCAAACTAAAACTTTTCATAATGTCGAGAAAAATATCAACATTGACTTGTCGTGTTTCTTTGTTTATGTTTTCTAAGATTAACACATTCTCATCTTTGCAAGAAATACTAGTATCGTTGGGATCACCAACAGCTTGTCGATGAAAAATATCTATATGAATGGTGGCCCCAACCTGGAAGATGAGACTGAGCAAGTGTCGTTCCCAAAGTGAATTGTCCTCTACAGAAAAAAGTGATGATGGTGTCCGGACCATTGATATGTAACAAAAGAAATGAGGCCTAAAGCGCCTGGAATGGATAAATTGCATATGTGGATGTAACAAAAGAGAGATGCTGCCTGAATGGATGAACTGCCTTGGTTGTGGGAGATGAGGCCAATTGTGAATGCATCCACCCGGTCAACCATCAATTAGGCCAGCCATAAGAGGAAAACAATTTGGTGGTTCACTACTTTCATTCTAAGGGGTGCAAATAGAATGAGAAAGATCTTAAACTAGAGGCTTAGCATGATGAAATCTTGGACGTTCCATTTGCTCCACAGATCCAAAATACAACCCCCCCCCCATGATGCAGAGCTCTCTCTTTTGTCTCTAGTTTTTCCAGCACTGCCAGTGGCACCTCTCTCTCTCTCTCTCTCCCCCTCTCCCTCTCCCTTTCACCCTCCCTTTTCGTTTGTCTACCTCTTTGTCTCCCTGTTTTCAAGATTTTACTTTTTCGACTTTTCCTATCCCACTTTGTTTTGGAAGTGTTGTGACGAACACGGAAAACAAATACAGAACAACAAAGATTTACGTGGTTCGATCAAAGTGATCTACGTCCATGGGCGAGGCAAAACGAGATTCTACTATAATCAAGGAGAGTACAGATTACAAAAGTCGTTCTCAGCGACTGAACAAAGCTCACGGCTCACAAATCTCTCAGATGACGAAAAATCACCGTCCACCAAAAAACCCTAGCCGCAGTAGTAAATTGGGCCCAAAAAATTTTTGAACGAAAAATCCGAGTTGGGCCTGTCGGCCCAACTCTCCACGTCACGAACCAAATCTCAATTTTCCCTCCAATTTTGGATCGCACAAAATATATATCGGGTCGGATGATGAACCGGGCCGAGTACATAAAAATTCAAGACATATTTAACAGGAAGTTTTGTGTATGAATAAATTTATGCAGTTAATCTTGGGTGAACATGGAGACCGATTCAACCATTCATCTAGTCGACAGCTATCGAGGAAGATGTTCACGTGGCTTCACAATCTCTCCGACATTAGGCCGCTCTCCTCTCCCGATTTAGATTTAGGTTTAGGTCCAAGGATTTTACTCTCTCGAACTAGATCTATATATACATCTAGGAGTTCCTTACAGATATTTAATTTGTGCTCTTTCAACATAATGATGTTGGTGTTACTGTTCAGTGATGGTGAAGAAGATGTCGAACCTAGACGTGCGCCCAAGCCGCTGCAAATGGTGCGGAGATCTCGGCATGTGGTCATTACTGAATCCGATGATAAGCCCCTGAAATTTTATGGTTACATGTACAGTCGTAATGGATGGTATTATGTTTTTAGCTGCATAGTGTGCTTTGTTATATCCTTTATGGTATTTGCTTTGTTCTGCAATTATGTGGGGTTTGCTAGGCTTGCATTCCTTCTATGTATTTCTCGAATATAATTCTGCTAGATGAATTGAAATTTTCTTTTGACCAAAAAAGACTTTACCGATCATGTCTATATAATTTCTATTTGTATAGGAGGAATAGTGAGAAATGTATAATATACATGTTGAGATGATTCCTTGCTTGTTTGTAAGAAGAAGGAATCTACTAAAAAAATTCAAGGTAAAAAATTTTAAACCACCCTCCGTGAATTATCACAGGTAAGATATCTCATACATTAAATGGAAGAAGAAAAGTATCTCATCCATGATTAGCTCAATACGAGGAAACTTCATATGTTTCATTTGTTCAACAGATCCCAAGCGGAACTAAGTTCCATGTTTTTGCTTAGTTCGAACTTTATCGCTCCTCTCTACATAGTTCAGGTTTGTATAGGAGGAATAGTGAGGAATGTACACATACATGTTAACGGTTGCTTGCTTGTTTGTCAGAAGGTAAAAGAACCGTGAACCAAACTATTCCGCAAATGAACACAAGCGAGGCATATTATGCTTTTAATGGTGGAAGAAAAAAATTTCATGCACGAATGATGCTTATTGCTTTATGTTAGGTTGAAGTTTTATCATCGAATTTGTTTAATTTTAATTTTACTTGCACATCCATTGATTTCATGAATTAACACAAGCGAGGTATCTAGTGCTTAAATGGTAAAAGAAAAATATCTCATCCATGATTAGTTTATTGAAATGTTTGGTGACAGCACATCTAAAATGGGGTTATCCATTTGATCAAGATCAACAAAGGGAAACTCGATTGAACTATATAAGAGCATGAGTGGCGCATTGGATATAATACACGGAATGACTAATATTCCTGGTCTGGCATGCTAGAATAACGCATATGTTCAAATTTCCAATGACATATGCCCCACGGAGGTTTGTAGAAACAACCGAAATGAGCCATCAACAGCCAGACAAAGGCAAGAAGCTCTCCACCTTTGCTCAGCACCCGAACATGAGCCTCCCCCTTGATATGACTTGCTGCATATGACAGCATCTCTACCCAGACTCCACTCATCACCTCCCATTTTGTATCCCTGAGACTTGCCATCTCCATGGCCAATTGGGACCCCTGCTCGAGGTCAGGTGCCGTGAAACCTAGAAGACATTACAATCTCTTGCATGTTGGAACCGTAAACACAATACGGGTGACCTTTCGAAAATAAGAGCGAGGAACGAAATGGATGGAGAAGAATGTGTATATTGGAGAACTTGATTTTAGCTTCTCACACTCTTGCATTTTTACAATACAACACTCAAGTATTTATAGTAAAACTTCTAACACACTTATGAGGACAACAATCAACTTGCTTCTCCTAGGACAACAATCAACTTGCTTAACCCAAGACAACAATCAACTTGCTTCTCCTAGGACAACAATCAACTTGCTTAGCCCAAGACAATAATCAACTTGCTTCAATCAATTTTATTAGTATTTTAATAGCCTCCCTTAAAATTGATTTCCATACCAAGTATCTTCTTCAATTTTTCGAACGAATCCGCCTTCAAGGGTTTCGTCAAAATATCTGCAAGCTGATCTTCTGATCTGCAGAAATTAAGATCGATTTCACCATCTTTGACTCGCTCACGAATGTAATGATACTTGATGTCGATGTGCTTGCTCCTGCCATGAAATACAAGATTCTTGGCTAATGCAATAGCCGACTTATTGTCACACATCATTTTAATAGGACCCGTTTGTTCATGCAACAATTCATGCAGCATCCTGCGAAGCCATATCGCCTGACAAGCTGCTGAAGCTAATGCCATGTATTCTGCTTCAGCTGTCGAGAGAGCAACAACTTGTTGCTTTTTGGAAGACCAAGAGAATACTCCTGATCCAAGAAAGAAAGCATACCCAGATGTACTCTTTCAAGTCTCGGTATCACCTGCCCAATCACTGTCTGTGTACCCCACTAGACCAAAGTTGTCAGTATAAGAATATAAAATTTCATGATCACGAGTTCCACTGACATACCGTAAAATTCTCTTTGCTGCTTGCAAATGTGACTGGTAGGGTTTTTCCATGAACCTGCTAATAATACCCACTCCATAGGTAATATCTGGTCTTGTAGAAACCAAATATCTCAAGCTGCCAACAATGCCTTTAAAATAAGTGGGATTTACCAGCTCACCGGTTCCTTCTTTCTTCAGCTCCAATCGTTCTACTACGGGAGTTCGGATTGGCTTCAGCGATTCCATTTTAAATCGCTTCAAAATATCATTAGCATATTTCTGCTGAGAAATAAATATGACATCATCTGTTTGCTTCACTTCAAGACCAAGAAAATAGGACATCAGTCCCAAATCAGTCATCTCAAACTGGCTAGTCATAGCCTCCCTGAATTCAGCAAACATTTTTTCACAGCTCCCTGTAAATATCAAGTCATCAACATAAATGCACACAATTAAGATGTCACCGTTAGCTTTTGACTTGATATACAATGTATGCTCATAAGGGCACTTTTGAAAATCATGCTCCAATAGGTATGTGTCGATACGTGTGTACCAAGCACGTGGTGCCTGTTTTAATCCATACAAAGCCTTCTTCAGTCTGTAAAACTGATTTTCATGCCCTTTCTTCTCATAACCCTGTGGTTGCTCCACATATACTTCCTCTTCAAGGACACCATTGAGAAATGCTGATTTCACATCCATTTGATGGATTCTCCAATGGTTTTGAGCTGCAAGTGCTAATACCATACGAATGGTATCCATCCGGGCAACTGGTGCAAATACTTCAAAAATCAATACCTGGCTTCTGCTTGTAGCCCTTTACAACCAGTCTAGCCTTGTAACGGTCCACCTGACCGTCGGGTTTGTACTTTGTCTTGTACACCCACTTGACACCAATAGGCTTCTTACCGGGTGGTAAAGAAGTCAACACCCATGTGTCGTTTTTCTCAATGGAGTGAATTTCTTCATCCATTGCTTCAATCCACTTTTCATCTATAGCTGCTTCATCATAGGTTACAGGGTCACAATCAGCAAATAAACAAAAGTTTACCAGTGTTTCATCAGTGATTTCGATATCACTGTTTCTATTTCTTGTGACCACATAATCTCTGAATTTTGCTAGCGTCTCCTTCAGTAGTTGTGAACGACGTAATTGTGGTTCTGAAACTGCTGTTGGTGAAGATGTACCTCCAGTTGAGGAAGATGGATCATTTGTTGAAGATGATGGAGGTGTTTCTGTCTCACCCGCCAGTGGCTCATCTTCGATGATGATGTTTTTCTGATCACCCTTCTGATTCCAGTCCCAGGCCTCATCTTCTAAAAACTGGACATCCCTGCTGATAATAACTTTCTCAGTTACCGTGTTATACAGCTTATAACCTTTAGTTGTATCACTGTAGCCGATGAAAATGCACTTCTCGCTTTTGTCATCCAGCTTTTTTCTTCGCTCGTCTGGTATATGGGGATATGCCACGCACCCAAATACTTGTAGGAACGAAACATCTGGTTTGTTTCTACTCCAAGCTTCTTCTGGAGTTCTTCCAAGAACACTCACTGTTGGACACCTGTTTAGTACAAATACAGCACAAGCAACAGCTTCTGCCCAAAATTTCTTGGGCAAATCTTTAACTTTCAGCATAGTTCTTGCCATTTCAAAAATTGTCCTATTTTTTCTTTCTGCTATACCGTTTTGCTGAGGAGTATAGCTGGCAGTCAACTGACGTTTGATTCCATGAATTTTACAATATTTGTGAAATTCATTTGAGGTAAATTCTCCACCTCTATTCGATCTCAACGCCTTCAATTTAAAGCCACTTTGTTTTTCAACATAAACTTTAAATTCTTTAAACTTGCCAAAAGCTTCAGATTTTTCCCTCAAGAAGTGTACCCATATTTTTCTGCTAAAATCGTCGACAAAAATTAGCATGTACCCTTTTTGTCCAAACGATTCCACCTCAACAGGGCCACATATGTCGGTATGTACCAACTCTAGTGGTTGGTTTGCTCTTCTGGCTTTTCCAACTGGAAAAGAGTCTCGGTGCTGTTTTCCAACGAGACATCCTTCGCAAGGACGCCTTGGATCGTTAATCAACGGCATGCCGGTCACCATCCTTTTCTGGACCAATTGCTTCATTCCACGAAAATTTAGATGCCCAAATCGAAGATGCCACAGCCAGCTGCTGTCTTTCGTCATCGCTTGAAAGCTCAAAAGATTCTTCGTCTGAAGAGTCAGGGGAAACATCCGGTTCTTCGTCATTTGTACCGTCGTGATCAACTTGTTGTTTACACCTCTGATTGTGCAAACTCCATTTTCAATGTGAACTTTGTGGCCTTTTTCGGAAAGTTGCCCAACACTTAGCAAATTCCAAAAAAGTCCTGGCACAAAGTAAACATCTGCAATAGCAACATTAGTACCATCTTTGGATTTGATATTAATGTTACCTTTGCCCATCACGGGAATTTTTGATTTATTCCCAAAGTTGACTTCGCCACGGCTTGTCTCATCCAGCTGTGAGAATAACTCCTTTCTTCCGGTCATATGGTTGCTACACCCAGTATCTAGATACCATGTATTAGTATCCACGACAGTTGAATCATCCTTCGCACATGCTAGTACCATGTACTCTTCAGCATCGGTGGCATGTGCATGTTCCGCCGGCACGTACGTCGCCTTTGCATGACACTCGGATTTGTAGTGTCCGAATTTATTACACTTAAAACACTTGACTTTTGATTTTTCTGGTGTTCTAAATTTTCTGGTGAAATTTGAATTCTCACCTCTACCTCGGGCTCCTCCACGACCTCGACCGCCTTGATAGCCTCCTCGGTTTGTTTGAGCGACCCGACTTTGCAATGCTTGCTCGGGAACGGAACCCGTAGACTTCTGGTTCATTCTTTGCTCATGGGAGCATAATGAACCCATCAACCGCTCCAACGTGAGAGTTGATACGTCTTGTCCTTCCTCGATCGCTGCGACGACGTAGTCAAATCTTTCGGTCAAAGACCTCAAGATTTTTTCTACAACACGAACATCTTGAAATTCTTCACCATTAACCCTAAATTGGTTAACGATGGCCTGCACACGATCAAAATATGCCGATATTGTTTCCGAGTCATTCATGCGTAAAGACTCGAAATCACCTCGAAGAGTCTGAAGCCGCACCCGCCGGACACGATCATCGCCTTTGTAGGATTTCTGCAAGATATCCCAGGCAGCTTTTGCGGTCTCGGCACTCGATATTTTTTCAAATATCGTTTCCTCCACGGCTTGAAAGATCGCATATAATGCTTTCTGATCTTTCTTCCGGGACTCCACCAAAGATTCTTTCTCCTCCTTTCTCAAAGCCTCAAATACTTCGGCATTGGCTACTTCATTGTAGCCACTTTCAACCAGATTCCACAAATCTTGCGATTTGAACAGAACCTTCATCTAGACAGCCCAGTTGTTGAAATTCTTTCCGTTCAACTTTGGAAGCTGCATTTGAACGGAACTAGTAGATGCCATTCTAGCTCTGATACCAAATGTTGGAACCGTAAACACAATACGGGTGACCTTTCGAAAATAAGAGCGAGGCACGAAATGGATGGAGAAGAATGTGTATATTTGAGAACTTGATTTTGGCTTCTCACACTCTTGCATTTTTACAATACAACACTCAAGTATTTATAGTAAAACTTCTAACACACTTATGAGGACAACAATCAACTTGCTTCTCCTAGGACAACAATCAACTTGCTTAACCCAAGACAACAATCAACTTGCTTAACCCAAGACAACAATCAACTTGCTTCTCCTAGGACAACAATCAACTTGCTTAGCCCAAGACAATAATCAACTTGCTTCAATCAATTTTATTAGTATTTTAATATTGCATAGGTCCTCTACATCCTTGGTCGCATCGGGGAAGCGGCTCCGCAGATTGGGCACCATGTCTGCTAACTCCATTTGGCCGGCGCCCGCCACACCGGACACCATATCATGCTGATTGAGTAAAAGATACATCATGTAGTCGGAAAGTATCTTGCTGAATTCCCTTTGGTCGTTTCTTCCCGTGTGTTTGTCCATGTTGTACCAGATTTCAGTAGCAATATGCCAACAAAAAATACTAGAGTCGTAACTAGCCTGGTTGACATACCTTAAAAGATTGCGGCCATGGTCGTCCCCCGGTTTATACATGAGAAACAAACCACCCCTAGCTTCATATATCTCCAACACTTTTGTCTTATCAAAAAATGGGGCTTGGGATTTACGTCTCACCTCCTTAAAGATAAAGATCCATAGATCCTGAATAAAAGGATTCATGGACACGTAGCTCGTATTCGCGATCTTTAATTTTTCCCTCCAACCACAAAGTCCAGCGATTTTCTTGCTAGCTTGATGGAAATAAGAGATAATCTTCTCAGTCATACGCCATGGAAAACTGCAGATATTAGAAAGAGCGGTGTTGCTTTGATGGAAAAAAGAGACAATCTTGTCCGCCATACGCCACGAAAAACTGCAGATATTAGAAAGAGCGGTGTTGCCCCAGCTCTGATCATGCTTATGCAACTTTCTCGGACTCTCCTTCAAGAACTCGGATAAAAGGTTGCAAGCAGAGATGGATTCCGACCACCTTCGAAATATCAATCGTGTATCTAAGACATCATACATAGGATTGTCATTAGGCTCTGCTTTGCATTTGGCGGATCGGGGCTTCCTCAGGTTATCTGAGGTGGATAACAGCCCGTGCAAAAATGAATCTATTTTAGCCGATCCTGTGTTGTACCACTTGATTCTGGCAACAGTCCAATCCGAGAAAATGAGCATGAACAGAGCTATCACATCAAGAGCCATCCCTCCGAAAATAAGGGAATGAGTAATATCCACATCAAGTTCGGGGAGCCCGTGCTTCTTCAAGCGATTGAACAAGACCAAAGCCAATGCAAGGTCAGTGAAGGCAACGAAATGGAAAACGTTGCTTCACTTGGAACGTATTACCAGCGCTTTCGTGTGAAGCACCTCGTACATAAAATTGAGTTCAACTGATATCACCCTCAATGCATCCATCGCAGAAACCTTGCGGAAATAATTTCGACTTGTTTGTCGTTCATAATCTGTGAATATGAGATCTCCGATGAAGACCTGAAATATTTGAAATAAGTGTGAAATATTTGAAATAAGTGTAAGCATGCTTTACCACAATGCTCTCTGCAAGCATTGCTTCTTGGTCATCAGAATGTCGATCCCCTAGTGCATGGATTTCTTCCTTCATATTCAAACGTGCGCTCCAACCTGGTAGGGGCCGTCGGAGCATTGATTCCTGGAGCCTCATGAGGCTCGAGAGATGAAGTGACAGTATCCTCTCCGCGTGTTTTATGACCCCAGCAAGAAACACCAGTATCGTTGGGATCACCAATGACCTGTCGCTTGGAAATATTCGCACAAAAAGATGGGCGGCGGCACCAACTTGGAAGATGAGACCGAGCAGGTGCCGTCCCCAAAGAGAATTGTCCTCCAAAGAAAAGGCGGTGATGGTGTCCGGACCGCCAAGATGTAGCAAGAAAAATGAAGCCCATAATGCCTAAAGTGATATGTCTACTTCAGCTACTGACGCAGAGAGAAGCGATCTTGGAAAACAATTCCAAAGAATACTCAAAGTTTGATTGAATGATCATCCAGATTACAAAGATGGACGTCCTATATATAAAGATAGGACTCCTTTAAGAATCAGAATAACTAAAAATAACATTATCAAAATCGTATATATCCTATTATAATAAAATTCGAATCAAAGATAACAACATTTTGAAATATTCGAAATTACCTAAAATAGAAAACTGCCTGAAAAGTGGTCTAAACGATCTCGAGATGTCGAAATCCATCGCATCTCACAGCAAAGCGGTGACTTTGAATTAAACGGTCGTTTCTCTTCAACCGACCAATTTTGAACGCAATCCGAGATCGTTTGACCCAAGATCCGAAATTACAGGTGAAGTCGCGCCGGCTTTTGGCGATCCAATTTGGCGAGATAATCGCATGCCAATTGTTCTACATCAGCTACACAAGCACACGAATTGCCTTGGTTATGAGAAATGAGCCCAATTCCATATACAGCTACTGAGTCAGCCATCAAGTAGGCCAACCACAAGAGGAAAACGATGTGGCGGTTAGCTATTTTCTTCCTAAGGGGTGCAAATAGAATAAGAAAGACCTGAAGCGAGAGGTTTAGCAGGACGGAGCCACGGATGTTCCATTTGTTCCGCAAATTTGAAATGGAGCTAAATGCCATGTTTTAGCTTAGTTTGAACCTTCATTGATCCTCTTAATATATTTCTGGCTTGTGTAGGAGAGAACGGAGGGAGATGTCCTTGCTTGTTTGTAAGAAGGAAGAAAAGAATCTATTAAAAAACCCAAGTATGTAAAAGAATCGTGAACCAGTCATTCCGTGAATGAACATAAGCAAGATATCTTGTGCATCAAATGGCAAAAGAAAAGTATCTCGTACATAATGTGTGGGACAAAAGAAAAGATGGTTACATAGAATGAACGGATAAAGCATTCACGACGGCTCAAAGCTACAAATAGCAACAGAGCAAAGGAAGCGGGAGAAGAGGAAAAGGTACATTGGCACCTCTTTCAAGTTTGGAATCAAAGAACCAAAAGAGAGAGAGAGAGAGAGAGAGAGAGAGAGAGAGAGAGAGAGAGCATATTTTCCTCACGCGAGATAAAATTCCCAAATTGAATTTCTCTCTTCAGGTGATGATTAGTGACTACATCGAAGAATTGAGCAGATTCGTAGCAGGGATCTCTCATTGTGGGCATTGTGCTATTTCTCTGAAAATGCTTTAATTATTAAAAATTGCGAGAGAGCTCTTCAGGACACAACATACTACATATTTCCAAATTGGGCGATGATTTTCCAGAGGATATGCAACCGGCGGTTGATGATTCTGCGGAGAGAGGAGCTCTCACTCGCGGCGTGTTATTTCTAGAACATGTTAGTTCTCAAACTTCAAGTTCCGTGAACACGTTACAAGAAAGAAGATCCACACCCTTACTTGGAGAATCCATCACTAGATGAAATGTTTGAAGTTGGTTCCGCCAATCTATCTCGTCTCACATCGAGTTCTCAGCCACAAATTTCAGAGCCTATGACTGGATCACCCATCCATGGTAGAGACCAAACCTAGGACGCTGCACATGTCCACGACTTTCCAGCAGCAGGTAGAACGACTATTCTTCAGGATAATGAAATGGCTTCTGTAGATGATGGTGCATATAGGTTTAGTACATTGATAATTAACAACGATACACCAGTGAATTTTGCCAAGGCCACTGATGGAAGCGAAAAACTGAGTAGGCTATTGCAGCAGCGTGATTTACTCCAGAACGTACTAGATGAAAAGCTATCGGTGTATTTCTGATCGGCTGGCTTTGGTCATTGAGAAGTCTTGGTTGTCGTTGATCTTTTCTGTGTCTTTTCGCCGTTGATAGACGTTAGGGTGCAACTGAGGAAGTAAAGAGTAATTCTTCTCAATCCACTTTTATTTTGCCAAGCAGTTCTTTCCGTCTCTTTGGACCAAATCAATCCACCCAAAAAAAAAAAAAACACAAACAATTCGAGTGTGGTGTCTTCTCCTTCTGAAAGCTTTGCATAGGAGCCACCGCATTAATGGCACTAGAGCTATGAGGGTGTCAAGTAAATGTGACGAAGGTGCATGGAGGAGACACTATTTTTACACTTCATTCGATTGTGGAGCTGAAGCAAATGGAGCAATTCACACATTTTGGGCCTCATTTCTCTTGTTATATTTTGGCGGTCTAGACACCATCATTGCCTTCTCTCTGGAGGACAGCTCGCTTTGGCGCCGGCACTTGCTCAATCTTATCTTCCAAGACAGTGCCACCATTTATGTCTTTGTGCAAATACTTCCCAGCAACAAATCGCTGGTCATGCTCTCAGCAAGTTTTGTTTCTACTTCATAATATCTAGACCCCTAGAGTGGTTCATCCCACCAATACAACACTATTAGAAAAATATGGATTCATCAATTCCCCGAGCCTCGGGAGACTCGAGAGATTACACGCCAATGTCGTCTCAGCGTTTTTTACGACCCCGGCAAGAAACACTAGCATTGTAGGGATCACGAATGACCTGTCATTGGGAAATATTTGTACAAAGACATAGATGGCCGCGCTGACTTGAAAGATAAGACTGAGGAGGTGCCGTCACCAAAGCGAGCTATCCTCCATAGAGAAGGCAGTGATGGTGTCCAGACCGCCAAAATGTAACAGAAGAAATGAGGCCCAAAATGCTTGGATTGTTCCATTTGCTTCAGCTCCACAATAGAATGAATTGCCTTTGTCGTGAGAGATGAGGCCGACAACAGATGCAGCTACCAGTCACCCATCATATAGGCCAATCACAAGAGGAAAACGATGGGGTCATTGGCTATTTTTTCCCCCAAGGGGTGCAAATAAAACGACAAAGGCACGAAGCAAGAGGCCAATATGATGAAGCCCCGGATGGAGATAAATCCCATATTTTTGTTTTGTTTGAACCTTGTGGCTCCTCTCTGGTATAAGCTCCATTTCAACAAACTATATAGGATGTTGAGATGGTTCCTTACTTGTAACACAAGCAAGGTATTTCATACCCTAAGCAACAGAAGAAAAGCATGTCATCCAAAGGAGGTGGGAGAAGGGAATAGTACATTCGCATCTATCCTCTTTCAAGTTTTGGCATCAAAAGATTATCAAACATTAGAAAAGAGACTAAAGTTTTCTTCTCATGGAAGAGAAGAATAATCAATTGCACCTTTAGCAATATTGAATTAACTGGTCGTGTGATAGAAATCCAACAAAATCTAGTTGTCAATAGAAACAAGATCCGTAGAATGGAAAGGAGGGTGACGCCAGGCCTTTGGCAACAACCGAAAGAAATCAATTTGGACTATAAAAAAAAAAAACAAACAAACAAACAAAACAAAACCAACTTAAAATTTGACTTGTCTTTAAGATACTTTTCTTCTACCATTAAAATATAGGCTCTACCTGCTGCTGGAAAGTTGTCGACACGTGCAGCCTCCCAAGTCTGGGCTCTACCATGGATGGGTGATCCAGACATAGGCTCTGAAATTTGTGGCTGAGAACTCGATGTGAGACCGAGATAGATTGGCGGAACCAACTTCAGGCATTTCATCTTGTCCGAGTAAGAGCGTGGAACTTCTTTCTCCTAAGGGCTTTTTTCCAAACTACGACAAAAAACATAAATATTTATTAAAATAGGTTTAAAAAAAATTACCAAACCAGGTCCGGCTTGACAGTCACACTGCCGAGCCGGCTGCCAGCGGGCACAAACACATTCAATTTTTTTTTTTTTTGTGAATAATGAAAGTTATTCTAACGAGGACTATATAACCGTCGCTTATTTGCAACACAACTAGCGACGAACAAATTTTATCGCTAATTTCCGACGAAATAAACAATGCTTGGTCGCGACGAATTTTTTCATTGCAAAATTCGTTATTGTAAAAGTTGTCTCGTGCCCGGTCGCAAAATCCATCGACAATATTTTAAAATTAACAAAATTTCGTCGCTTAAAAAAATGCTTGGTCGCGACGAATTTTGTCACGAAAATTCTGGCAATGCGACGAATTTTGTGACGAAAAAACCCTCGTTGCAAATGTGCGACGAGGCACAAATCTGCGACGACATGTAACAGTGCCCGCCGACAGCCGGCTCGGCAGTATTTGTGTGACTACCGAGCCGGACCTGGTTTGTTAAAAAAAAAATTAAAACCTGTTTTGGTAAATATTTGTGTTTTTTGGCATAGTTTGGAACACACTGCTGAGCCGGACCTGATTTGGTTAATTTTTTTTTTAAACCTGTTTTGGTAAATATTTATGTTTTTTGGCATAATTCGAAAAAAAAAGCCCTTCTCCTCACGTGTTCTCTGAACTTGAAGTTTGAGGACTAACATGTTCTAGAAATAACACACTGCGATTGAGAGCTCCTCTCTCTCTGCAGAATCATCAACCGCCCCGTTGAATATCCCCCGGAAAATCATCGCCCAATTTGGAAATATGTAGCATGTTGTGTCCTGAAGAGAGCTCTCTCTCTCTCTCTCTCTCTCTATAATTTTAATAATTAAAGCATTTTCAGAGAAATAGAACAATGCCCTCAAGGAGAGATCCCTGCTATGAATCTGCTCAATTCTTCAAAGTAGTCACTAATCATCGCCCCAAGAGAGAATTCCAACTTGGGAATTTTATCTTGCGTGAGGAAAATATGCTCTATTTTTTTGTTTTTGTTTTTTTTTGTTCTTTGATTCCAAACTTGAAAGAGGAGATACGAATGTACCTTTCCTCTTCTCCCACTTCAAGTTCCTTCGCTCTGCCGCTATTCGTAGCTTTGAGCCGCCGTGAATGCTTTATCCGTTCATTCTATGTAACCATCTTCTCTTTTGTCCCACGCATCACGTACCAGATACTTTTCTTTTGCCATTTGGTTCACAAGATACCTTGCTCACGTTGATTCATGGAATGGTTGGTCAACGATTCTTTTACATTCTTGGGGTTTTGAATAGCTTCTTTTCTTCCTTCTTACAGACAAGCAACGACACTTTACCCAAAAAAAAAAAACAAGCAAGGACATCTCCCACACCATTCTCTCCTACACAAGCTGAAATCATGGCATTTGGCTTCATTTCGGATTTGTGGAGCAAATGGAACATCCGAGGCTCCGTCCTGCTGAGCCTCTCGCTTCAGGTCTTTCTCATTCTATTTGCACCCCTTAGGAAGAAAATAGCGAACCGCCATATCGTTTTCCTCTTGTGGTTGGCCTACTTGATGGCTGACTCGATAGTTGTATATGGGATCGGGCTCATTTCCCATAACCAAGGCAATTCGTGCGCTCATGTGGCTGAAGTAGACAAATCACTTCAGGCATTATGGGCCTCATTTTTCTTGCTACATCTAGGTGGTCCGGATACCATCCCAGCCTTCTCTCTAGAGGACAATTCGATTTGGGGACAGCACCTGCTCGGTCTCATCTTCCAAGTTGGTGCCGCCGTCTATCTCTTTGTATCAATATTTTTTCGAGTGACACGTCACTAGTGATCCCAACGATGCTGGTGTTTCTTGCTGGGGTCATAAAAAACGCAGAGAGGATACTGTCACTTCATCTCTCTAGCCTCCCGAGGCTGAAGGAATCAATGCTCCAACGGCGCGAACTAATACTGGGTGCATATTTGGAGATAGAGAAAGAACTCGATGCACCAAGGGCACGATATTCCGATATACGAGAAGTGACGCTGGCAGAGAGCATTTTGGTAAAGCATGCTTACTGCTTCTTTCAAATATTTCAGGTCTTCATCGGAGATCTTATGTTCAAAGATTATGAACGCGAAAAGAGTCGAAATTATTTCTACAAAGTTTCTGCGATGGATGCATTGAGGGTGATATCAGTCGAACTCAATTTTATGTATGATGTGTTTCACACAAAAGCGCTGGTAATACGTTCCCAATGGAGCTACATTTTGTTGTTGCAAAGAGATGCTCGGCAAAGTTCTCAAACTTCAAGCTTCAGAGAGAAGCCTTTCAAGTTGCTTCAGAGAGAGACCTTTCTTGTGGTTGCGTAGCAAAAAGAGAGAGAGAGATGATAGAATAAGAAAAGCTTACATTACTTGATTGCAGATTTTGGTTTTATACACGCACAATGGAACTCCCTTTTGAAACCACATTTAATTTCTTGCAACACCTTGTCTCCTAATGAAACCCTAATGCAACTAATTAAACATTACAACTCCCATCATCATTACAAGACAACCCTTCACATCATTACATGATTAAAATAACAAAAGAAAGACTAAAAGTAAAGAACATGGCAGCAGCATTGAGACATGCACGGCTCCAACAAACTCCTCCTTGGATCAGTTGCTGCTGCAAACTCCTATTTTCTTTCTTAACAATTCAAATCTTCCAGCTTGAAGTGGTTTTGTGAATATGTCTGCAAGTTGATCTTCTGACCTGCAATAGACCAACTTAACTTCACCACTTTGCTGCACTTCACGCAGAAAGAAGAATTTGATCTTAAAGTGCTTGGTTTTGCCATGAAAAACTGGATTCTGTGATATTGCTAATGCAGCCTGATTGTCCACATAAACTTCAATGCAATCACCAGAATTCAACAACAGATCCTTCGTTATCTTCTTCAGCCACAAAGCTTGATTTGCAGCTGCAGTAGCTGCTATAAACTCAGCTTCTGCTGTGGACTGAGCTACAATCTCCTGCTTTTTGGAACACCAGGAGAAACAGGCAGAACCAAGAGTAAAACAGTATCCAGATGTACTCTTCATGTCATCCACTGAGCCAGCCCAATCACTATCAGAAAA
The DNA here is from genome assembly GCA_021437785.1 of Rhodomyrtus psidioides. Taxonomy (NCBI): domain Eukaryota; kingdom Viridiplantae; phylum Streptophyta; class Magnoliopsida; order Myrtales; family Myrtaceae; genus Rhodomyrtus; species Rhodomyrtus psidioides. The sequence continues at coordinate 1,127,228 of JAILYB010000121.1, forward strand.
GCCCTGCAACTTAAACTTCTGGCCTTTCCTAAATTTCACACCAAAGAACAATGTTCCTTTGATGTATCTCAAGACCCTTTTTGCAGCTACAAAATGTAACTGACTCGGACTACTCATGAACCTGGATAGAACACTCACAGCAAATAGAATATCTGGTCTAGTTGCTGTAAGATACATGAGACATCCAATCAAACTTCTATACATAGAGGCATCTACTGCATCTGTTCCATCATTCTTCTGCAGCTTCTCCTTAGCAGCCATGGGAGTGCTGACACTTCTACAATCTTCCATCTGAAACTTCTTCAGAATTTCCTTCATGTATTTTTTCTGGCAGATGAAGATCTCATGTGAATCTTGTTTGATTTCCAGACCCAAGAAATAAGTCATCTTTCCCAAGTCTGACATCTCAAAAACTGCAAACAGACCTTGCTTCACCCTTTCTATCAGATCCACATCATTCCCTGTCACCAACAAATCATCTACATAGAGTGACAGAATTACAATACTGTGATTCACCCTCTTGACATAAAGAGTGAATTCACTCAAGCTTCTTACAAAGCCAAAATCTTGCAAATATCTGTCTATCTTCTCATACCAAGCTCTTGGAGCCTGCTTCAGTCCATATAGAGCTTTCCTCAATTTGTATACCTTCTCTTCTTGCCCTTTGATACTGAAACCTTCAGGTTGTTCAACAAAAATCTCCTCCTCAAGCTCTCCATTCAGAAATGCAGACTTGACATCTAACTGAAATATAGGCCACTCATTCTCTGCTGCAACAGCTAATAGTAGCCTAATTGTATCAAGTCTTGCAACTGGAGCAAAAGTCTCAGAATAGTCTACTCCCCATATTTGAGCATAACCTTTCACAACCAGTCTGGCTTTGTGTTTATTGACAGAACCATCAGGATTAAGTTTTGTTCTAAACACCCACTTAACCCCAATCACGTTCTTATCAGATGGTCTATCAACAAGCTCCCATGTGTGGTTCTTCTGAATCATTGCCAACTCCTCCTGCATTGCTGCAATCCACCTCTGATTCTCATTAGCTTCCACAAAGTTAGCTGGTTCAAGCACTGCCACATTGCTTCTTTCATAAATTTCAGCAAGTGACCTTGTGCCTCTCACTGGAAGACCATCCATAGTATCTTCCAATCCATCCACAACTTCATCAACCTGTACAATTGTTGTAGGTTGTTCTGCAGATTGTTGTTGTCCTACATTCTTTTCTTCCGTCCAATTCCACTCATCTTCCTCTAGAAAAACAACATCTCTGCTCACAGTCACCTTCCCTGTTATAGGCTGAAAAATCCTGTAAGCCTTTGATTGGAGACTGTACCCAATGAAGATTCCAGGCTCAGCTCTTTGATCCAGCTTGTCCCTCTTAACCTGTGGAACATGAGTATAACACAAACACCCAAAAATCTTCAAATTCTTCACAGAAGGTCTAACACCATACCAGGCTTCAAAAGGTGTTGACCTCTCTAAGGCCTTTGTGGGCAATCTGTTCAACAAGAACACTGCAGTATTAGCTGCCTCGGCCCACAACTTCTTAGGTAACATCTTCTCCTGCATCATACATCTAGCCATCTCCATAATGCTTCTATTTTTCCTCTCACTGACACCATTCTGTTGAGGTGAATAGGGAGCAGTGAACTGCTGCACAATGCCTGCTTGCTCACAATTTAACTTAAACTTGTGGGCAGTATACTCAGTACCATTATCAGACCTGAGCATTTGAATTTTCTTCCCACTCTGATTTTCAACTAAGGCTTTAAACTTTACAAACACATCAGCAACTTCAGACTTGGCTTGCAGAAAATAAATCCAGCTCATCCTAGTCATATCATCTGTGAAAGTAATGAAATACCTGCTACCAGTGAGAGATGGTTCTGACATAGGTCCACATAAATCTGTGTGGACTAATTGCAGCTTCTCACGTGCTCTCCAGCCTCCTCCTTTGAAAGGTAATCTGGCTTGCTTGCCCAGAAGACAAGTTTTGCACTGTGGAAATTCCTCCTCCAAACTTGGCAAGTCATCTGCCAAGCTATTCCTCTGCATAAATAACATGTTCTTCCTGTGAACATGCCCAAGCCTTTTATGCCATAGCTCTGCATTTTCTTCTTTGCACTTCAAAGCCATTTGTTGCATCTCATGTGGCTTGAATAGAAAGCACTTATCCTTCATTGGTATTCTCAGCACTTCCTTACTATCTGCGTTATCAATAAGGCATTCATTCCCGTCAAACTTCACCTTATAGCCCTTCTCAACTAATTGACCAACACTTAATAGATTCTGGTCAACCTTTGGCACAAAGAGAACATCATTTATCAGCTTCACCTCCTGATTTCCTTCAATAGCTACTGTACCCTTCCCTTGCACTTCGATATACTGTCCATTGCCAATTCTGACTTTGGACCTGACTGACCTGTCTAGACTCCTAAACAGCTTCAAATTGCCAGTCATATGATTTGTACAGCCACTATCCACCAGCCATGCATCATTCACAACAGAAGAGCCAGAACAGGAAGCTACAAACAAGTGTTCTTCCTCAGTCTCATTTACTGCAATCTGTGCTTCTCCCGCTTGCTGATGATTTTTCTCTTTGCAAATAGCTTCCATGTGACCAAACTTGTGACATCTTCTGCACTTGACATCAGGCTTTCTCCAGCATCTAAAGGACTGGTGATTAATTCCACCACAGTGTTGACAAGGTTTCTTATTCTTCTTCCAGTTGCCAGACCCACTAGAACTTCCTTCTTTTGCTTCAAACTTGGAGTCACGTGCATTCTCTTTTGATTGATTCCATTTCTTCCCTTTGCCTCCATCATTAAACTTCACTTTAGCTTGCAGTGCACCCTCTACGTGCTCTTCTCTTCTCATCATTCTTCTATGCTCTTGTGCCTGCAAGGCACTTAACAATTCTGCAAGCTTTATGTCAGCTATGTCTCTTGTATTTTCCAAAGAAGCTATGGTAGCTTCAAACTTCTCTGGAAGAGACACTAGGATCTTCTGAACCAGCCTTTCATCCTTCAAGTCAGTCCCCAAGACTCTGATCTTTTCGGCTATCTCAATCAGCCTATCGGAATATTCCTTCACTGACTCTGAATCCTTCATTTGCTGTCTCTCAAACTCCCTCAAGAGATTCAGCACCTTCATGCTTCTTATCTTTTCATCTCCCTCGTATTCAGTCTTCAAGAAATCCCATATTTTCTTCGCAGAATCACATCTCATGATCCTTGTGAAGATTGGGGCTGAGACAGCAGCGTACAGGCAAGACTTTGCCTTGGCCTTCCTTGTGGTTCTCTCTTTATGGTACTTTATCTGATTCATGGTCGGATCGTTTGGAAGTGGAGCAACCTCATAATCATTCTCCACAGCCTCCCATAAATCATGACCCTCCAAGAATGCTGTCATCTTGACAGCCCAAGCTTGATAGTTTTCCCCAGTAAAGACTGGAGTAGCCATAGCAGAGAAACCACTTGAACCTGCCTCCATCACGCACGCTTACCTTCACTTCGCAGTCCCTTAAGATCCTTCAGCAAGCTCTGATACCACTGTTGTTGCAAAGAGATGCTCGGCAAAGTTCTCAAACTTCAAGCTTCAGAGAGAAGCCTTTCAAGTTGCTTCAGAGAGAGACCTTTCTTGTGGTTGCGTAGCAAAAAGAGAGAGAGAGATGATAGAATAAGAAAAGCTTACATTACTTGATTGCAGATTTTGGTTTTATACACGCACAATGGAACTCCCTTTTGAAACCACATTTAATTTCTTGCAACACCTTGTCTCCTAATGAAACCCTAATGCAACTAATTAAACATTACAACTCCCATCATCATTACAAGACAACCCTTCACATCATTACATGATTAAAATAACAAAAGAAAGACTAAAAGTAAAGAACATGGCAGCAGCATTGAGACATGCACGGCTCCAACACATTTTCCGCTTCGTAGCCTTGACCGACCTGCGCTGGCTTTGGTCTTGTTCAATCGCTTAAAGAAGCACGAGCTCCCCAAACTTGATGTGGATATCACTTATTCCCTTATTTACGGAGGGATAGCTCTTGATGTGATAGCTCTGTTCATGCTCGTTTTCTCCGATTGGACTGTTGCAGTAATTAAGTGGTACAACGTTGGATTGGCTAAAATAGATTCATTTTTCCACGGGTTGTTATCTGCCATGGATAAGCTGTGGACGCCCCGATCTACCAAATGCAAAATAGAGCCTAACGACAACTCTATGTATGATGTCTTAGATACACCATTCATATTTCGAAGGTGGTCAGAATCCATCTCTGCTTGCAACCTTTTATCCGAGTTCTTGAAGGAGAGTTCGAGAAAGTTGCATAAGCATGATCAGAGCTGGGGAAACACCGCTTTTGGTAATATCTGTAGTTTTCCCTGGCATGTGGCTGAGAAAATAATCTCTTGTTTCCATCAAGCTAGCGAGACAATCATTGGACTTTGTGGTCCGAGGGAAAAATTCAAGATTGCGAATACCAGGTACGTGTCCAAGAATCCTTTTACTCAGGATCTATGGATCTTTATCTTTAAGGAGGTGAGACGTAAATCCCAGTACGCTTTTGATGAGACAAAGGTGAGGGAGATATATGAGGCTAGAGGTGATCTGTTTCTCACGAGTAGACCGGGGGCTGCCGGCGAACTTTTAAGGAATGTCAAGCAGGCTAGTTACGACTCTAGTAATTTATGTTGGCATATTGCTACTGAAATCTGGTACAACATGGAGAAACCCACGGAAAGAAACGATAGAAGGGAATTCAGCAAGATCCTCTCCGATTACATGCTGTATCTTTTACTCAATCAACATGATATGGTGTCCGGTGTGGCGGGCGTCGCCCAAATGACGTTAGCTGACATGGTGCTCGATCTATCGGACCACATCAGCGATGCAACCAATGATACAGTGGAGCTATGCAAGAGATTGCATGATTATCCTTCCCACAAATTCAGTATGTCTGCGCTCAGTGATGGGCTCGGATTGGCTCGAGAGATGGCAAGGCTCGGGGAAACGAAGTGGGAGGTAATGAGCGGAGTTTGGGTGGAGCTGTTGTTATATGCAGCAAGTCATACCAAGGGGGAGACACATGTTCGGGTCTTGAGCAAAGGTGGAGAGCTTCTTGCCTTTGTTTGGCTATTGATGGCTCATTTCGGTTGTTTCTACAAACCTCCATGGGGCATATTTTATAAGCCTTTGGATGCAAGGTTTGTACATCCAGCTGGATTCAGATAAACAGTGCTCAAATTGTTTTGGGTGGGTTAATTTTGCCCAAGAAATGCGTGGAATGAGAAGTTGCTTCTCCCTTTTCAAATTTTCAAAGGGGAGATGGCGATCGAGTGTACTTTTCTGCTTCATCCCCTCGTTCTAGGAAACCATCTCGTCTTTGTCCCACAACTCATTTGGACCCATTAGTCATACACATGATTATGATCCTTACGGTTGGTTACTTATTAGGACATGACCAGAAACATTAGTCATGTCGTGTGTTATATTAAAAAGGCCGCTCTTGCTTTTATATAATTCAATCAATTTTCCCTTTGTTGATCTTGATCAAATGGAGAATCTCATTTTAGATGTGCTATCACCGGACATTTAGTAAACTAATCATGCATGAGTTACTTTACTTCTGCCATTTAAGCACTAGATACCTCGTTTGTGTTTGCTCGCGAAATGGATGGATTTGCAAATAGAATTGAGATTAAACAAATTCGATGATAAAACATCAACCCAACATAAAGCAATAAGCATTATTCGTGCATGAGATTCTTTTCTTCTGCCATTAAAAGCATAAGATACCCCGCTTGTGTTCATTTGCGATATAATTGGTTCACTGTTGTTTTACCTTTTGATAAACAAGCAAAAAACTGTTAACATGTATATGTACATTCCTCGCTATTCCTCTGTACAAACCTAAACAATTTAGAGAGGAGCGATAAAGTCCAAACTAAGCAAAAACATGGTATTTAGCGTCGTTTGGGATCTATTGAACAAATGAAATATCTGAAGTTTGGTCATATTAAACTAATTATGAATGAGATATTTTTCATGTGCCATTTAATTCATGATATATCGTACTTATGTTCATTCACGAATGGTGGTTTAAAAGTTTTTAACTTCTTGGATTTTTTAATAGATTCTTTATTCTAACAAACAAGCAAGGAATTATCTCAACATATATATTATACATTTCTCACTATTCTTCGTATACAAATAGAAATTATATAGACATGAGTGGCAAAGTTTTTTTTTTTTTTGGTTGAAAGAAAATTTCAATTCATTGAGCAGAATTATACTTGAGAGGTACATAGAAGGATTGTAAGCCTAACAAATCCCACGTAATCGCAGAACAAAGCAAATTCCAGAAAGTATATAATAAAGCACACTATGCAGCTAAAAACACACTGTCGTCCCTTAAGAATATACATATAACCATAAAATTTCGTAGGCTTATCACCTAATTTAATGATGAGCACATGCCGAGATCTCCACACTATTTTCTTCGCACGCCTAGGTTCTACATCCTTGTCATTATTACCGGGCAGTAACACTAACGTCAATATGTTAAAAGAGCATAAAGTAACAAAACTCTCATATCTATATCTACATATAGCTCGGAAGAGTAAAATCCCCAAATCTAAACTTAATTCTAAATCGGGAGAGGAGAGAAGCTTAATCTTAAAGAGGTTGTGGAGTCACGTGACGAATATCTTCCTCAATAGTTGTCAGCTGGATGAATAGCTGAATTGATCTCCATGATCAGAGCTGGGGCATCATCGCTTCTTCTAATATCTGCAGTTTTCGGTGACGTATGGCTGAGAAGATAATCTCTTATCAATCGCTGGACTTTGTGGTTCGACGGAAAAATCAAAGATCGCGAATACGAGCTACGTGTCCAAGAATCCTTTTATTCAGTATCTATGGATCTTTATCGTTAAGGAGGTGAAGGGGGAGGCACATGTGCGGGTGCTGAGCAAAGGTGGAGAGTTTCTTACCTTTGTCTAGCTGTTGTTGGCTCATTTGGGTTGTTTCTACAAAACTCCATGGGCATGTTTTATGTGCCTCACGCTAAACGAGGTTGATTCAGATAAACAGCACTCAAATTGTTTTCGAGTGGAATAATTTGGCTGCCTCTCCTTTTCTACTTCATCCACTCATTCTAGGAAACCATCTCGTCTTTGCCCCACACCTCGTTTGACCCATCAATCGTGTGCGTGAATATGATTTTTACTGTAATACTAACGCGGAAACTAACCAGGATCTTACAAATACGTCAATGTGAAAACACAGAGAAAATAACGTGAAATGATAAATGATACCAAATATAACGTGGTTCGGTCCAAATGTTGGTACCTACATTCACGGGGAGAGCCAGCAAAAACAATCCACTATAATTGGAGAATCGAAATTACAATCACTTAATACTCTCGTGTTTCCTAAACCTAGATTATACCCAAACCCAAGTGTTTACAATAAAACAACTAAATTGGATATAAACTCAAAGAAGCACAGAACCTATCGTGTGTCCACCGCTCGTCCTTTGGTTCTCCTTTTACTTCGTGATGCGACCCTGTATCGTGTGGCTTTGGACTATAGAAAAGTATCCCACTTTGTTTCTCCTCTCTACGTAGTTAAGGTTTGTGCAGGAGGAATAGTGAGGAATGTACACATTTTTTTTTTAGACCTAGAGGAATGTACACATACATGTTAACAATTCCTTGCTTGTTTGTCAAATGGTAAAAGAAACGTGAACCAACTATTCCTCAAATGAACACAAGCGAAGTATCTTACGCTTTTAATGGTAGAAGAAAAGTATCTCATGCACGAATAATGCTTGCTGCTTTATATTGAATTGATGTTTTATCATCGAATTGGTTTAATCTCAATTCTACTTGCACATACATCCGTTCCGCGAACAAACACAAGTGAGGTGTCTTGTGCTTAAATGGCAAAAGGAAAGTATCTCATCCATGATTAGTTTACTGAAATGTTTGGTGATTGCACATCTAAAATGGGATTCTCCATTTGATCAAGATCTAGAAAGGGAAGATTGATTGAATTATATAAGAGCATGAGTGGCGTATAGGATAGAATACACGAGAGAAATAATGTTTCCGGTCATGTCCTAATAAGTAATAAAGCATGAAAATCATATTCATGAATCATGTGGATGACTGATGGGTCAAAATGAGGTGTGGGACGAAGACTTATAGAATGAGTGGATGAAGCAGAAAAGGAGAAGCGGCTTCTTCTCAATCCACACGTCTCTTGGGCCAAATTAATCCACCCAAAACAATTTGAGCGTTGTTTATATGAATCCGCCTGGATCCACATATCTTGCATCGATAGGCGTATAAAATATGCCCCATGGAGGTTTGTAGGCCAACCACAAGAGGAAAATTATGTGACGGTTCGTTATTTTCTTCTTAAGGGGTGCAGATAGAATGAGAAAGACCTGAAGCGAGAGGCTCAGCAGACAGAGCCTCAGATATTCCATTTGTTCCACAGACCCGAAATGGAGCTAAATGCCATGCTTTAGCTTAGTTTGAACTTTATCGATCCTCTTAATATGATTTCGGCTTGTATAGAGAGAATGGTGGGAGATGTCCTTGCTTGTTTGTAAGAAGGAAGAAAAGAATCTATTCAAAAACCCAGGAATGTAAAAGAATCGCAAATCAACCATTCCGCGAATGAACATAAGCAAGTGGGACAAAAGAGGAGATGGTTACATACAATGAACGGATAAAGCATTCAAGGCGGCTCAAAGCTACGAATAGTGACAGAGCGAAGGAAGTGGGAGAAGAGGAAAAGGTACATTCGCATCTCCTCTTTCAAGTTTGGACTCAAAGAACCAAAGAAAAAGAAAAAAGAGCATATTTTCCTCACGCAAGAGAAAACTCCCAAAATTGAAATTCTCTTCGGGTGACGATTAGTGACTACTTTGAAGAATTGAGCAGATTCCCAGTAAGGATCTCTCGCGGCGGGCATTGTATTGCAATGGCACTTGCTAACAGTACGAAGATAGACAGAACAACATTGAAGAAAATGTTCTCGTGATGAACAACTATCAAAACGTGAATATGGCGTTTCTCATTGTCAAAGAGAATTTACACACACTCATCCTCGACCTCCACCACAGACGCTTGCTTGAGCTTCCATCTTAAACAGACGCAAATGAAGTATCCTGTCAACAGTTAACTAGATAGACAGTGTACTCTCAGTTCTCATCCAACGGAAAAGCCGAGCTTTGCCAAAGGAGAAAGGCCGTTCATTAACTATAATCAAGCGGTCAGTATCTCAGCAACATGACACAGCGCATTCTCAGTTCTCATCCTATCTCTTCTCCACGCGCAACATCATCATGTTAGACCTATCGCCAACAGTTCTATTCGCGGGAAACTCTGGCCACAGTAAGGTCAAGGGAATTATTTAGTTAGAAGTGATTAAAATCGGTATATTTTAAAGTCAAAGTCTGGAGGACTTCAAAAATGGAGCCTGGGAAAATTGTCCAAAAAGTCCTAAACATACTGCAGTTTTATCAATTCAGTATTAAACCTTTTAGTTTTTCCAATTGAGTTCATTTGAACAATTTTGACAGGAAGTCACTGACGTGAACGTCGGCCATTCAATGTGGTACGTTCGTCGCTGACGTGGATAAAACTTAATAATATTTTAATATTTTTTATATTTTTTTGTCTTTTCTTCTATTTATCTTTACTTTTTTCCGTCTTCTTTTTTTTTTTTTCCCTCTTCCCTTCTTCCCTCCATCAGTCTCAAACAAGAGCCGCCCTCATCGGCCCAGATGAGAGCTGCCCTCAACTAAGGCCAATGAAGCTCATCGATGGCCGGCGGAGGGAAAAGGGAAGAAAAAAGAGGAATAAATGTAAATGAGAATAGAAGAAAATAAATAAGAAAATAAATAAATAAATGAAATTGTAAAAAATAGTTAAATATTGTCCATGTCAATACCGACCATACCACGTGGGATGGCTGGTATCCACGTCAGTTATTTATGGTTAAAATTGACCGGATTGAATCAATTGGCAAAACATAAAAAGGTTTAGGACTTAATTGATAAAATTAAAATGTTTATGACTGAATTAGCAAAACTGCAATAGGTTTATGACTTTTTGGACAATTTTCCTCTCGAGAAATCCTTTTAGATGTTTCCTAATTATGGGAACTAGTACTTGCGGCAAAGATAATGGTCTTGATGATGGCATCGTGAAATATATCAACATTGACTAGTCGAATTTCTTTGTTTATGTTTTCTAAGATTAAAACGTTCTCATCTTTGCAAGAAAGACTAGTATCGTTGGGATCACCAACTTTTTGCTGGAAAATATATGTATAAAGACAAAGATGGCAGCACCAACCTGGAAGATGAGACCGTGCAGGTGTTGTTCCCAAAGTGAATTGTCCTCTAGAGAAAATGTAGTGATGGTGTCCAGACCGTGAAGATGTAACAAAAGAAATGAGGCCCAAAATGCCTGATGTGGATGAATTGCACGAGTGGATGTAACAAAAGACAAAAGCTACATGAGTGGATGAATTGCTTTGGTTGTGACTTGTGAGATAAAGCCGATTGTGAATGCAGCTAACTAGTCATCAAATCGGCCAACCACAATAGGAAAACTTCTAAGGGGTGCAAATAGAATGAGGAATACATAAAGTGAAGGCTCAGTAGGGCGAAACCTTGGATGTTCCATTTGTTCCACATATCCAAAATCACGACACGCCACCCCTCCCCTTTCCATCCCCCATGATATTGAGCTCTCTCTTTTCCCTCTAGGGTTTTCAGCGCCATTAGTAGAAACTTTTCGAGGGAGAGGGAGGGTTCCCTCTCTCTTTCTCCCCTCTCACCCTCCCCTTTCGTCCCTCTTGCCTCTTTGTCTCCTCATCTTCAAGATCTTTACTTTTCTGGTTTTTCTATGCCGCTCTGTTTTTGTGTGACTAAATTTTTGCAGCCAGTCTTGGGTGACCGTGTGGCGACCAATTCGTCCAATTGATAGCTATCGAGAAAGATGTTTGTGACGTGGCTCCGCAACCTTTCCGAGATTAGGCTACTCTCCCCTCCCGATTTAGATTTCGCCGGAGATTTTACTCTCCTGAACTAGATCTAAATATAGATATGAGAGTTCCTTACAGTATTTGATCAATGCGCTTTTAACATATTGGTGCTGATATTACTATTCAGCGATGATGATGAGGATGTTGAACCTAAAAGTGTACCGCAAGACGTTGCAAATGGCATTGAGATCTCGACGTCTGCTCATCACTAAATTTGACGATCGGCCGCCGAACTTTTACGATATCATATCGGCTCTTAAGGAATGAGAGTTTGTTTTTAGTTTCGTAGTGTGCTTTTTTATATACTTTCAAGTCAAGTGTTTTATTCTACAGGAATTTGGAATAGTAAGAAAGTATATATACATGTTGGGATTATTCCTTACTTGTTCATTAGAAGAAAGAATCTATTCAAAAATCTAAGAAGGTAAAAGATTTGTAAACCACCGTCCATGAATGAACAGAAGTAAGACATATCCGCATCCTCAGTTCTCATCCCACCTCTTCTCCACGCGCAACATCATCATGTTAGACCTATCGCCAACAGTTCTGTTCGCTTGGAAACTCTGGCCACAGTAAGGTAAGAGAACTTTCGACTGCACTGCTACACGCAAAGTTTCTCACTGCCGTCACCTTACAATTCACAGCCCCATTTCGTCACAAGCTAAACTAAAATCAGACTTCAGTTCTTATTTTTCAACTACCTCTTTACGTTTTGGATATGCAGCCATGCAGGAGCAATGCTACGGCTGTTGGCCCGGTGCTCTGTTCTTGCAGACGGTGTGCTCTTCAATTAGCGACGGATTTATTGGCAAAGTCGGACATAGCCTCGGCCTTTCAATTGCTACCAAATGATGCAGTCAAATCTTTTTTGAGCCATCAGTTGGTTAACAATTCGCATGTCTCCTACAACCAAACAAACATGAATGGTCAAATGAGAAATTGACATGCTAAGCCAACAACATTATGCCCACTTGTCCATACTCGAAGCTGAGATAAAACATTTACCATGTCTTTCTATCTCAGGATATTAAGCAGCTCAAAGAATGTCCTTTCATCAAAGCTACTGCAGAGAATAAGGGAAGATGCTGTTAAGAGAAGCCCCAATCTGGTTGGGAAGGTGACTTGGACGTAGTTTACTCACCGACTGTGGTGATCGTAATGGAGATGGAACAACGATCGCTGGACTTCGGTTGTTAGAAATGGTGCGCTGGTAAGTCTCAAAATCAGAAATCTCACTCCTCATCGATCTATACATTTCTGATGCAGTCGTAAAGGATGAGTTGGAGCTTCCTCCTCCCGTTCTTAAGAATGCTGTCCTTGCAGCATTGGCACCTGCCTAGAGCAATCACTAGAAAGTTAGAAATATATGACTTCAGATGAAGTAAGAACAGGACATAATACGAAGAAGCAGCAGGAAGAGAGGATCAAACTTAAGATACAGAAAGTCATTGCTTTTCATTCTAGACGCAAGAATTCTCATGAAATGACAAATCCCGTTACATGCATCTTCCTAGAGACATGAGCTATTACAACTGCAAGAAAGGAAAATATGCAATGGTCATGAATCTAATCATGCGCGAAAACTAATGTCAATAATCTCTTGTTGCCCTAGATACTTCCCAAAAGACCAGAAATAGACATTTTCACAGTTAGGAATAATCAATCGGCAAAAATAGTGAAAAAGAGCTAAAACAATCTGCCACAATGCAGCCACATAACCAAAAAAGAGGGGAAAAAAGATTTGTACATTACGCAAGTCTTTAACATGTACAATAATGATTGTTATATCATCCGTTCGGGTTTCATGCTCCAACCATAGTTTATATGATTCTCCAGCAATGGCAGCACATGCATCTCTAGGATCAGGATAACTTGCCACCTGTATGAAAAACCGTGAATAAAATAAGTTCAGTGGAATATGGAAATATAAGATGCAAAGTAGTCCAATGTTCACGAGATCACCAGAATGATCCCATTTGAGGAGCTCACACAACAATTTCAGATATTGCACAATTTAAGTTTCGAATAAACACAGCAGAAACATCCTTCCAATCACACACTGAAGTCCAGATGCTATGAGCAGTGCCGGCTAGTGGGATGCTTACTTGTATACATTTCCATAAAATCAAAGTAAAATGCCTTATTAGTCATCTAGTTTCAATAGCAAAATATATCCAATGTAGAAGCAAATTATGCATGAGATTGCTAGGTGACTGTGGGAAGAAGAGCTGGACAGTAAGAGGCATCATGGTTTTGACGAGGACGCGGACAAAGTGGAGAATTGCCTTAGATGAACTGTCATACGAGAGAAGATGCTTAAATGGTAGATAAAACTAGTACAAAGCAAGGATGTGAAAGTAGAAGTGTGGTCAAGATGGTCAAGGCATCCATGAAGAACTGACGATCTAAAAAGATCGAATGGGATCTCCAGGAGATCGCAGAGGAGATATCCTTGTTTGACAGGAAAGTCAAATCGTAAGAAGTGAGTCGTTTGCGCAGATGGAATACTGCTTCCAATAGTCCCCAATTTTTTTCCTATGATTTTTCAAACAAAATATCAATCTGTTTTTGAGTTCAGATTTGCCTAGATCAATACATCATTTTCTTTTAGTTTTTTTCTGGGATCAGGAAAAAAAATTCAACATATAGGACAATGAAATGTCAAAAAGAAGATTAGCATGGTGAGTGTCAATGAATGCCTGCTACTTTCTGTATTAAAAAAAATGTTATTTGTAGAATATGCCCTAGCAAAAAAAAAACAAAAAAAGAATATGCCCTAGCAAAAGCATAACACTGTTCGGAGAATTGTAGGCATCAACATGCATGTAAGATTAGCAAGCATTAAGAAAGCATAAAGATAGAGACGGAAAACAGATTCATCAGTTTCTACTGCATTTGCCTCTTCCAGTTACAAAAATCCTCAAGGAGTATAGTTTGGGTAGTCAACTTAAGTAGATAAAAAATAAAACAGGAACATAGTATCAAAGCGCAAAGCAAAGGACGATGGCAAAGTTTTTTACAGTCAACTGCTCCAGAATCGGAGATCATCCATTTTTCTAGTGCAGCGATATACACCCTATGAGAGAATCATTCGATATCAATTTGTTGGTGGTGTGGAATGAGGACAGCAACAGATTGAACATATAAATAGAACAGAAACAAGATGCATTGGGTTGAAAATGGCTGCCAATCAATTAAGAAAAGGATGAAAAGCCTTACCATATCGACAACGGCTTGGCTAGAGAGAAACTCGAAAACTCCATCACTTGCAACAACAAAGAACAAATGATCAGGTGTGAGATGAACCATGGACACTTCAGGATCGGCAATCACACCAATTCTCTCAGCTGTACTGTCTCCTATACTCCTCGTGAAGGCGGTGCCGGGATACATTCCATTCTGAACCCACAGCCTCGGAGGATCACTGCCTTCACTCTCTTCATCACCCCATGTCTGTATATCAGGATCCTTTAGCCCTTCCACTTGATCTACGCTCAGAACCCTGGCTCCACAAAGCTTCACTCTCTCATACTCATCTCGCCTAAACGGGGTCTGATCAGAGGACAAATCCTCTGCTAAAACTCTGTTACCGACTTTAAGTGCGATAACTGCCCTTGAATCACCCACATTTGCAACAAGAAGCTTATCTCCAACAACAAGAACTGTAATAGCGGTAGTACCACTCATTGTGTCGTCTATCTCGCTATCACGCAACTCGTGATTTGTCCTTAGAAAAGCCGAACTGTAGGCGTTAACGGGATCGTCCAATAGTCTAGGGTCATTTGCTAAGATATCCACCAATCTGTCTCTAACGAAATTGGAACACTGGGCACCAAATTGACCGTGCCCATCAAACACACCAAAGAAATGGAGATTTGGGTTACCTTGAACTTGGGTCCGAATGCAAAAGCTATCTTGGTTTTCCTTGTCAGGCGAATCGGGGTAGTAACCACGCTGCGTCAGAACAGAGTACTCCAAACGAAAGTTGTGTGAAGGAACAGGCACACACTCTATGGACCTCTCGGTGAGTATGTGCTTTCCATGGACACTGAATTGATTCACCTCTTGAAACTCCTCAGAATCACAGTCGGAAGATCGTGGGCGGTGCCCACAACACTTCCCATGCGCACAGCCCATGAAGGAAGACCCTTCAGGAAGGCCAAAAGAAAGAATTTCGAACAGCAGACCACCTGTTTGATAAAAGTTCCGAAAAAGACGGAGCACAAAAAACTTTGGGCTCAGAGTCGCCTTTGTCCGCAACTCCTCCCGAAAATCGGAAGATGGGTACTCGCAGGAACAAACTCCGAAGCTCCTAACGTGGTCATGTCCCGCGGGTGGCAATACCCAGGAGCAGAATTCGGAAATGCAGCCAACAAAACCTCAAAGCAAAGACAGCTAAGCCAGCTTCCGCGAACAACGCAGTGTTTGCTCGAAGGGTTTCCAAGAAAAGACGTCAAGATCGGCGTGGAACATCCATAATCCAACAAGCAAGGAATTTCACCACCAAAATTCAAGAAAAAAAAGCCCCCGAATCGAATCCCAAAAAAAAAAACAAAGAGAGAGAGAGAGAGAGAGAGAGAGAGAGAGAGAGAGAAAAGCGAGGAACTTTTACGGCTGACCAGAGACGGCGACACAAACGAGAGGAGGTGGAGTTCGAGCGGGTGGGTGGGTGGGTGCGGGGGGTGTTTACCGAGGGAGCTGTAGTTGGTTCCGGGCGCAAGATCACGGCTCGAGAAGGGAGCAGAGCAGACTGAAGGCAGTTTTAAAAAAAACCGGCGAGAGAGAACGAAATTCAAAAGAGAAACGGAAGCGAAGAAGAGGGATTGAATGCGAATTTATGGGCGTGAAAATGAATGATGAGTCGATTCGAACTGGGCAGAGAGAAACGGAGGGGGAGAGAGAGGGAGGGTGAGAGGGAGGATGCTACACGTTGCGTGCGTGGGTGGGTTTGTGTTTGTCCTCTCTGGCTCAGGAGCCCACGCCCTCGCATGAAAATTTCCAAAAAGCAGAGAAATAACCGAAAAAAAAAACATGGAGTTTTGTTTTGATTTCTTGGCTTCTCTGTTCCAATTTTCAAATTTCAGTTGCCTGACTCTCTCTCTCTCTCTCTCTCTCTCTCTCTCTCTCTCTCTCTCTCTCTTTTGAACATTCATAGTTATGTTATCTCCACGAAAATTCATGCACGACTTTGTTAAGAAGGTCGTCCAAATGGAATGGTCAAGTAATTAGCCAGAATAACATTAAAGTCGCAAGATACCAAACGTTCTTATGAAACGCGTAATTTGTATCTTGAAAATCGAAATTTTCAAATATGTTCCAAAAACTCCTAATTACCGGCTTCATATTCTTCTCCTTTTTCCATGACCCGAGCTCGGAGAAGGAAGATATTAGAGGGCCCTATCGAGAATGTGGTCAGACATCCATCATAGAGTCCAACCATAATGACCGAATCTATTAACTTCATGCATAAGTATACTAGATTACCTAGTAGAAAAGAAAAAGATTTCAAAATCATGACGAACCTCCCTTTTTTTTCATTTTTGTTTTGATATCGTTTTTGAATTATTATATGATGATTTCTTAACTTTCCATTTACAGAAGTGCGTTGGCCAAGGGCTGGGGGGACAGGCGAGGGACGCAAAGCCCTCACCATGACTTGCAATGCCCTTGGCATCCACAGTGAAAAGGAAACAAAAAGAAAAAGCAAAAAATAGCAATCAATACAGAGATCGAAATAATTTTAAAACAATTAAAAAAATTATCAACGTCAGCATTGGCCGTGCCACAGAGTGGGCAATGCCGACTGGACCGCCACGTCAATAATTCCCAATCAAAATTGGAGCCTACATTGGTAATTACTTAAAAAGTTTAGAAATAAATCGACAGATCCTTAAAATGCTTAAAACTTGAATCAGCACAATTAGAAAGGTTTTTACGACTGAATTGGCAAATAGTCATAAGTTTTTAGGACTTCGCAGACAATTCTCTCGATTTTGTAGGGTCATAATCCCATGCGGGTTTAACGAGCGAAAGTGCAATGGAAGTACGGACAAAAAGCTTTCCTGCCAAATTACCTTCAAAACTATTTTTTTTTATGACATTATGTTTTTGGCATCTCCCACATGATCAACATGGACTTTTGGAAAAGGGGCAAACAATCATCATGGAGCTGCGCGAGCACGAGGCCGCGGTTTGATGACCATCTCGCGACCGAACGATTGAAAGCACGTGGAAACCCGATGATAAACGACGTGAAATGCTTGAATTCGCCGGTTTGACAAAAACGAAGGGCAAAGACTTCCGAGGCACGAGCTCTTGGGATTCTAGAATGAGCCATGTCCCTTATAGTGCTTCATTCCCTGTCTGAAAATACTTATGTCTGCATGTGTATGAGTCTTGATACAGTAAGTTAAATCATTATGTCCTATTATCAAACTTTTTTTTTTATCTGAAATCAACTTTTGGAATAAAATTTCTTTTGGTAATGGTTGAAATTTTTTAACCTTTGGAACGTTATTAACGCAAAATAGTCTCTGAAAAATTATTGTCGAAGGCAAAAAATTTCAGGTTTTTTTCCAATTTAATATTTTTAAAAAAAATATTTACAAAATTAGTTACAAAATTAGTTACAAAATTAGCTATAAGCAGCGCATGGACTGCCATTTTTTTTAAGTTGCTTTTAGTTGCTCAGTGCCGAGCAACATTCCCCTTTTTTAACTATTTTATTTTAATCATTTTTTACTTTCTTTGTTTTCTTTTAATTTTTTTATTATTCAATTTATTTTCAATTAATTATTTTTAAATTTTTTTCTCGTCGCTTTGCTACCCCCGTCGCCTCACTCGTTCGTTCGCTCGCTCGATGACGTGCCTCGATTCCGTGGCCCCGTTGCCTCGCTCGCTCGTTCGTTCGTTTTTCTTTTTCCTCGTCACTCCGCATCCTCTTCACCGCAATCGATGACGTTCGCTCGTTCATTTTTTCTTGTTCCTCGTCACTCCGTGGCCCTGTTGGCTCGTTCGTTCGTTCGCTCGCTCGCTCGTTTGTTTTTCTTTTTCCTCGTTACTCTGCAAACGAGCGAACAAACGAACGAACAAGCGAACGAATGAACGAACGAGCGTGCGAGGCAACGGGGCCACGGAGTGACAAGGAAAAAGAAAAACAAACAAACGAGCGAGGTAATGGGGCCACAGAATCAAGGCGCGTCATCGAGCGAGCGAGCGAACGAGTGAGGCGACGGGGTAGCAGAGCGAATGAACGAGCGAGGCAACGGGGCCACAAGGAAAAAGAAAAACGAACAAACGAACAAACGAGCGAGCGAACGGGCGAACGAGCTAGGTAATGGGGCCACGGAATCGAGGCACGTCATCGAGCGAGCGAGCGAGCGAACGAGTGAGGCGACGGAGTAGCAGAGTGACAAGAAAAAAATTTAAAAATAATTAATTGAAAACAAATTGAATAATAAAAAAATTAAAAGAAAATAAGGAAAAGAAAGTAAAAAAAATGTTTAAAATAAAATAGTTAAAAAAAAAAAAGGGAATGTTGCTCGGCACTTTTGAGTGCCGAGCAACTAAAAGCAACTTAAAAAAATAAAAAAAAAATGGCAGTCAATGCGCGCTGCTAAGTGTCGCGCTGCTTATAGCAGCAGCACGCATCCAGCGTGCTGTTCATAGCAGCGCGCGGGTCTCGCGCGCTACTCTGACCGGCTCGCTAGACCCAAATTCGTAAATATTTTCAACTAGTAATTAATTTTGTAAATATTTTTTAAAAAATATTAAATTGAAAAAAAAAACCCGAAAATTTCTACTTCCTTTTTTTATTTTTAAAATTTCTTAAAAAATAATTTTTATTATAAAAAATAAACATTTAATTTTTTAAGATAAAGAATAATTTTTTTTTTTTACTTCGGCGACCAAAGATGGCAACCCAAAGGCGGCGGTGGCCGATGGTTCGCGAGCACTGGCTGTGGTGGCTGGCAGTGGTCGTGGGGACGATTCAGCGGTTGGCGACGATAACAGAGGCATGGATGGGAGAGAGATGAAAATGAAAAAAAAAAAAAAGTCGAAATGAGAGTGATATTGATGTTGAGAGATTTTAATTGAAAGAGAAGTGACTTTTTTAACTTCTGGAATTGATTCAAGAATAGCTTCGAAAGTAGAAATTTACTCAATAAGTTATATTGACAAACGAATATCTATTCTAAGAGCATTTTTAAACCGCAAATTCGTTTACAAAAGCGTTACCATGCGCGCCGTACAAAGCCCTCGTCGACAAACTCTTTACCTACTCTTCTTCACTTTCCGAGCACAGCAACGACTGTCAACAAGAATTCCATCCGCCACTTTTCTCCTCACTGTTTGCAGAGATGAGCAACCCACTTCGAGAAAGATAAAAAGAAAGAAAGGGAAGGAGGGAGACGTCGATCCACACGCCTGCTCACACGCACGATCCCCGCACGCCTCGTCATCCAATCTTTTTCGAGTCGGATAAATTCCCCCAGAAGCAAGAAAATGTCCTGATGCATTGTCCTTTTCTTGGAGTCTTGTCAGTTCCCCCCCAGCTCGGAAAAAGACAGGTTCGTCTGCAACTTTTTAGCCTCGTCTCTCCTCGGGGTTTGGAGAGGCTTGTCTTTTAACGGATGCATGCAGACGCCCCGCGAACGCTTCGGACAGGGAATCAGTCTTTTGCGTTTATAGAGACTAAAGAGGCTGTTTTGAGAAAAGGGAGGGAGGGAAAGACTAAAGAGAGATTGATATTCCGAACAAGGATGCGCAAGAACTTTTGCTCTGGGGGGAGAGGCTTTTTCCTTTTGGATAACAAAAGTAGGGTTTCCCATGACCGAGCAGCCCCATCAGGATTCTCTTCTCGATCTCTTTTAACTTGAAAAGCCCTCATACATTGCTTTCCATATCGGGAAGGGATCGTCATAAATATGCAGTTACAAATAATCCAGCTAAAGTAATAGGAATTAGACCTAAGACAGTTCCAAATAGAAAAACTTCAATCATTTCAATTTTTTTGAAAGGGAAAAAGGAGAGGTATCTATCCCTACATATTAATCTGCATTGCCCATGAATCTCAATGACTGCTAATTGAAAATTGACCTGATAAGGAACTATAGAGTCTATGAATACAACAGAAAGATTTCTTTTTCTGCGTTGTGTTCATTCAATTAATTTCAAATAATTTTTTATATATATTATTGTTAGTAATAATTTGGGCCATCCATTCATAACACGGACAGCCCGGATTGCAAGGTTAGGGCCTAACCTTTTAAGGGAATGTTAGGCGATCCGGATCCATCCATATCTCCCTTTCCTTTCCTTTCCTTCTCGCTAGAAAGCTCTGACATGCTTCTAATCATACTATTATAGAAGAAAAATTATCGAAAAAGTTGGATTTATTGCGTTTATAGCAGTTCAGTCCCGAAAACTTTTGATTTCGTCAACTTAATTCTAAACGTTTTAGATTATTTGTCAATTTAGTTGACTTTGGCCGGAAATTATTGATATGGACACAAGCAGTGCCACGAAGGACAATCGGTGCTGACGTGGACGATCTTTACTTTTGTATTCTTAAAATTTCTGAATTTTTTAAATATTTTTATTCTATTTCATCTTCGGATCAACCGAGGACCCTCGCTAGGCTTAGAAATAAAGGGGGGAAAAAGAAAATGAAAGAAAAAAGGGAAGAAAAAATTAAAAAAATGAAAAAATTAACTATCCAATCGCGCCATGCAATGCATTCGCGTTAATGCTTTTTGGTCAAAATTGGCCTTAATGATTAAATTGAAAAATCGTCAAAATGATTAGGATTAAAAAAATTGGACCAAAAAAAGCAATTGATCGAATTGATAGGTTTAAGATTGAATCGACACAAGTCCAATAAGTTTAGGACTTTTTTCTTGTTGGAAATTTTGCCATATGTTATCCAACTTGTTGTGTCCTCTCTTATGTATACAAATTACATATTCCAAACCTAAATGGGCTGATGTCATCTCAAAAAGGAGTTTACAATTCATTCTTGACAGATTGAAAGCCATATCGACAAATTTCGTTAACTTGAATAATCGAAAGGAAAGTATTGGAACAGTTTCATTCAGTTTGGGGGATAAAATTGAACATTTACTTGTAGTTCATGGGTGTATTGAACATGTTAAAAGTTTAGAAACGACATTAAAGAGAAAATTCCAAAAAAGAGCCTGAAATGCTCTGGTTTTTTCAAATAAGGGCCCGAATACTTTATTTCAAATAAGGATCTGAAGTGCTCAAATTATTTCAAAAGAGGGCCTAATGAAGGGCATTTTTGTCTATTTCTTTTTGACCTTTTCTTTCGTCCCCCTCCCCTCCCCTTTCCTCCCCTGTTCATCATCTTCCCCGTGTCGGCACATCTTCTTCAACGCTCTGTATTGACTAAGCATCATCCGCTTCTTCGTGCCTGTGGGGTGGTTAGTAAACTCAGACTGGTAGTTCATCATCGAATCGAAACAAGAACATTGGATCGAGCTTCGAGCTCAATCGATTCCAAAGAGATGGACATTCACGACATTGAAGCATCTTACCATGGGTCCATGCACGCTTCTTCGTCGAACCTCTACTGACGCCGTGCCGCCATCAAGAACTACCTGCACATGGCCATTGGTTCTGATCGCTTCCACGCCCTTCATTGGGACCTACTCGCACGTGCCGTCATATCACTGGGTTTGCTCGTGCATCGCCGCCGTCGTATCTACTCACAACACCTCTGGTTCGGAATTGCATCTGGGTTCGACTTGTCTTGACGAACTGCGCTCGTTCACCGCCATCATCTTGGACAAATCCGACGCTACTTGACAACTTCAAGTCCGTATCCGGACGCCGTGGAAAAACACGTGGCTGCCAGGCGGATGCCGGCCTCGCTCGACTATTGGCTCCAAGACAATCGCAAAAACCAACGCCTGTTGCTCTCTGTTCCCCCCTCTTGGGACCAAAAAAAAAAAAAAATGATCTCCCTTTGAGTCTGCACGAGACCCCTTTAAAGAATAGCCTCCCGTGCTTTTTCCCCCCCGTCAAACCTGCTATCTGTCTCACATTTCCCTTTTTTTTGTGCAACTTGAGGGCACATGATCTGGTCTTCTTCCTCTTTCCGATCATCGAGCGCTTGATAAAGATAATGTCGTTTCCTTGAGCTCTTTTAAGGAAACAGCTTGTTCTGTTTTCATGGAATCCGCAATTACAGCACGGATATAGTGGAATCAGAGCTCTTTTATTCCTTGGTCTGGACGAGGAGAAAACAACCGGAGATTTTAACGCGAGCTCAAATTTCGTTCGTTTTCTCGTTAAAGATTCCAACTATGAAGCTTAGTACAAGTATCCTGAACCACCATGGCCTATCACAAGCGTTGAAGAAAGACGTGCGGGAGGGGGAAGATTATGAACAGGAGGGGAGGGGAGGGAGAGGAAAGAAAAGGTAAAAAGAAAACATAAAAAAGCAAAAGACAAAAATGCCCTTCATTAGGCCCTCTTTTGAAATAATTTGAGCACTTCAAACCCTTATTTGAAACAGAGTGAGCTTCGGATCCTTATTTAAAAAAAAAAAACAGAGCACTTCGGGCCCTTTTTTTGAAATTTTCCCGACATTAAATATTAATCTAAATTTAGAGACTATTTTTGTCCGTCTTTCCATGTGATTACTTTGGGATTCTTCTTAACATCGATCCTGACCGAAGAAATAAATAAGACTTTACATGAAGCTGTGTAGTCCCCATTACTGCATTCGGTATGCTTAGGTGAAGACAGAGAATGCCTTACTTGAGAGTCCGGGAAAACAGTGGTGTGTAGCTTTTGTGTTGGCAGAGTTCCCCATAACTCATCATCTTGTCAAATAATTCAATAGCTTGTCATTCATTCTAGCATTTATTTTAATTTTTCTGTTTTTATTCTTATTTTCTTTCAATCTTGCATTCATTTGGAAAAGAATGGAAACTTTTATTTTGTTTTATTTTTCCTTTCTGACAAAGACCATTGATGCAAGACAAGATCTAGGAATGACACAAGTTGTACTATGGACCACAACTAGTAGACTTATCAACATGAAATAATGAAATAGCACCTCCTTACTTGGTACGTTAAGCCAAGGCTTTTGCCGTGACATTTTGACAAATCATGTGATTTTCATACCATATGGATTCAAAACTCGAGATGATAAACAGGTCCGAATCCATCAAAAGTAGAAGTTGATTTCTTGCAGAGAAGTCGATTTTTCAACTTCTCCTCAAAAGTAGAAGTTGATTTTTTTACCTCTCGATCAGATTGACTTTTGATCAGAGAAATTCGTTTGGTAACGATTAAAAACTTCTATTTTCGAAACATTATTAAAAAAAAAAATGTTCGATGGCGGCGACTGGCCGCGAAGGCCTCCGGCTGTCGGCGATCGGCGACTGTTGGCGACGGGCGGCTGCTGTCGGCCGCCGGTGGTCCACCGCCGCAAGAATGACTTCTGGAGCCGGAGAAGTAAAAAATCAAAAATCTTGCTAGAAGTAGAAATCCGACCAAAAGTAGAAAATCTTACCATAAGTCAATTTTTTTTATCAAACGCATTTTTGCTTCGGATAGTATTTTACCAAACGAATTTCCTTACCATATCGACTTCTGGCAGGGAAATGAAAATTCTGAAGTGATTTCATGCGCACCCTAAGAAGCTTCACGATTCCCATTATTAAATTACCCATTTTGGTTATTGTGTCTCTTATGGCCAACTTAATCGAATTTCTTATGAGTATCGCATAAGTCCGTAGCTTTCACGACGATGTCAAAAGATTGTCCCCGTGTCTATAATTCTGTGTTTCTAAGCTAATTAACATTGCGATATCGACTCAAATTTCTGCACATAGCAAGGCTTTTACTTGCCCAATCAATTTGCCACTATAGACATACATAAACTCTCTCTTTTTTTTTTTTTTTTATCGGACCACATGCGATATGGACAAAAAACCACAGCATCACAGTCCACTAATGCAAGAGGTCGGTGATCTACCTCTGTCATCTAAACATAGTTAATTAAAAAGCATGTCACTGATTGATTCCAAAGTCAAATCTTCAATTTGTTTTTATCTCTAATCTGCACGTGTCCCGTTCCATTGGGAGGCTCCAGATACAGATGGCATGGCATGGAGACGGTCGCAGCTGGACTTGGAAGGTTCCAATTGAAATTGCTCAGGACTTATCAGTAATTAGAATATAGTCTCAATTGTGAATTACAGCCTCAATTTAAAAGCCCGGTACATATGCTTGGTCTCACCTTGAACTCTTAGGAACAACTGGGCCATAAACCTGAATGGGCTTTTGACAGTGTAGGAGTGATTCCAAATCCGGGTTGCCCAATGGAAACATGTCAATTACCAAGATTTAAAGATCCCAGTTTGTGGAGAAATGTTTCTTTTAGGGAAAATTACACAAACCGCCTCTGAATTTTGGCTCAATGTGCAATATGTTCTAGAACTTTTTAATTTGTTCAATGTGGCCACTAGACTTTTACCTTAATGTGCAATGTGGTACTCGAACTTTTTATTTATTCAATGTGGTTTCGAGACTTATGGTACACATTCAATTTGTTCCCCGCGCGAAACGTTCAACGTTGCCCCTGGAGTTGAACTAATGAAAGGAAAATTTTAAATATTTATCACATAGTTCGAGGGCTAATATTGAACAAATTAAAAGTTCGGAAACCACATTGCACATTAAAGTAAAATCTAGGGATCACATTGAACGAATGAAAAGTTTAGGAACTAGATTACACATTGAATCAAATTTTAGGGATCATTTGTGTCATTATTCCTTGCCTTTACATCGTCAACATGCTGAACAGAAATCCTTATTTGAATCGGAGGAGTAAAAAAAGAACAAAGCATCAGCTGCATACTGGTATTGCGAGTTGCTTGTGAATAATTGACTATGTCGACATGAGATCATTATCTTAGGAATGCCTAATGCCTTGATTTCTACCTAGGGTGGACTCAAATATGGTGATGCACGGCGAGCTACGACGGGAGCGGGACTCGCGTGAGACGAGATTTAGGGCCTGTTTGATAATGTTTTTGTTCCAAAAAAATGATTCTAATTAGAATCAATTTTTTTGATTATGTTCCCTAAATAAATTTTAGAGAATCAGAATGCGTTCGGTAACTACATAAAATTTTTTGTTTTCGAAACAGAAACGTGTTTGGTAACTGCACAAAATTTTTATTTTGAGAAATAATTTCTCTTCTCAATTTGTCATTTAAATCAAATAATTACATAATCACATTTGATAGTTTTCTTCAGGCCCCCCATGACATCTTTTTAGCCAAAATAAGGATGCTTCATATTTGTTCCTTGGAAGGATAATATGCAAAAATTATTATTTTTTCATGCTTCTCTTGAGGCTATGCATATGTCAAGGATGAAAGCGGTGACTCTGATTATCTTTTATTAGCTAAGAATGAATAACATCCATCTCTGCCACATAGGTGGCTCAGTTTTACCTTTGGATACCATGCAGATAGTCGCTGATGGAGTATGATACTCCGACAATAAATCAGGCAAGGCTTAGGAAAAATTGAAAGGAAAAAAAAAGACCACTGGCCAATTGAATGGACTCATTTCCTACTTTTTGAGATTTTTTTTTTTGGAATTTTCGGGATTTTTTTGGAATAATTCGCTTATGAGAGGCAAAATCATCATTTGAGAAAAAATGAAAGGAAAAATTGTCAAAAATAGGATTGACCAGTTGAAATCATCTCCAAGTTTTTGAGTTTTTTTTTTTTTAATTTTTCTGATTTTTTTTTATTTTTTTATGAATTTTCCATTTTTGGATTTTTAATCATTTTATATTTTTTAATTTCCGAAATTTTTATTTAAAAAAAATTAGACCGGGTCAGGTTGACTCGGCCTACGCCTCAAGGACACCCGACAAAAATGAAAAAAAGACTATCGTTGCCTTTTTTATTCTCAAATGTGTTCTTTTTTTTTTTGGAGAAACAACATTTTTTTTTGTTTTTTATTTTGGTCCAAAAGTATTTCAGGAAGCAGAATCAGAATTATTTACATTAGCAAATATGTTTTTGATTATTTTTTGTTATAGAGAATAGAAACGTTGCCAAATAGGCTCTTAAAGTGAAATCCACAACCCCAATGCACATTTGGGTCTGTTGGCTCAAATTGAACCCGCGGCACTTAGTGGCTCGGGCGAGGCTAAAGGCGGCGGAGAATGTAAGTAATCCGTAATAGAAGAAAATTAATAAAATGATCGAACGATATATGTTGTGAAAATTTCCATTTGGCATTTAGGGTGCGTTTATTGAGAGAAGGCTTGATGTCAAAGGGTAATGCTTTATTTAAATTTATCTTTTAGAAAAATGGTTAGTTTTTTTTTTTTTTTGGGATGTGTAACCGAAAATATTTTGTGATGTTTGGATCTCATGCGAAAAACGATTTCAATCTCATCATTTTATCTCGGGCAAATAAAAAATTGAATTATTAAATGGTTTTTTATTCTTTTTTTCCCTCTCTTTATTTCTTCCTCCACTACATCCAGCTAGCGGTTGCCACAAGCGAGCTCGAGGCACCCTTGGCGGCCTACCGTTGCCGTGGCCCAACGACGGGCGTAGGGAGAAGAAAAAAGGAAAAAAGAAAAATTTTAAAAAAAGAAATTGAAAAAAGAAGAAAACTCGAGACGAGCAGTTTCGAAAAGCCGTACTCGCCTCTTTAGATATAGAAATTCGCTTTCCTAATTTTATGAACGAATGCTCCGTTGACAGCGGAGCGTATCTCGTCGATTTAAGTACCAATCAAACGGGGGTGGTGAAAGTCCGAAAGGACTGATTTCGGTAAAGCGCTTTTTTTTTTTGGGGGGGCTTAAACGAAGGCTCCCTTAATTTGTATTAGCAGTTGTTAAGGAGAGCGGGGAATGAGGATTAACAGAGGATAAGATAAGACTACACAAAAAAAAAATTAATAAGAAATAAAAACCGATCGATCTCATAGAGAGCAAGAAAAAAAAAATGGTTGATGCCAAGCACAAACATTAATGCTCTTCTTCGCCCCCCCACTTATCACAAACCTCAAAAAACTTAGGCGTGACAAAATCACAAAAAAAGAAAAAAGAAAAAAAGAAAAAAGAAAAAAGAGCCAATATGGCGTAAGTGGGGGGATGGGATGCCGTGCATTATCATGATGAGCCCCACTAGCCCCGCCCTGCCCCCGCTATTCCTCTTCTCCTTCTTTCTCCCTCTCTCTAAAATGTCTCATCTTTTCTATCCAAGACACAGTCAACACCCCCATATATATATATATTTTGCTCAAAGGAATTCTTTCTTTGTTCTTCTAAAATCCCTAATATTATGTCCTACGAACAGCCATTCTTTTTAATTTCTTTTTAAATTTCTTTTTTCCCCATTTATACCGATCGTCCTCGTCGCGGTCGTCACGCTTTCCTAGCTATGAACGTCTGGAAAACGACCGTCCCGGCTTCTGGGAACTGATCCGTCGCGCAGCTCCGGCGCTTCATCAGCCCTAGCGGCTCCAGCGCGCTCGCCACTCTCGTCCACACTTGGCTGCCCCCGCTAGTGCTGGTCACCGACACCGACATGGCGCCCGGCCGGAACGCCCCCTCCACCTTCCTCAGCATCCGCGCGATGTCCTCCTCGCCGCCGTCGTGCGCGGACCCCACGCACTCGTAGCTCGCGTAGCTGAATCCCTCTTCCGGGGTCACGTGTATGGTCGAGTAGCGGTCGCCGTCGACCCCGTTCATCGAGTACCCGCACGGGTCGAAAGCGAAGTCGCAGACGAGCGCCCCGGGATTGATCTCCCCTATGCCTGTGAGGGCGGTCATTTCTTTCCCGGCGGAGTCGCCGGTCTTCCCGTCTCCCGGCTGCCTGAAGAACTTCCGCGCCCGCCCCGGGTCGAGCTCGGTCATGCACACCTCGACGGTGTAGAGGTCGTCCGGCGCCGGCTGCACGTCGGCGACGAGGGCCGGATCGCACGCGGTGAACACGTGCCAGGAGTGGCGGGCCTCCACGTGGGAGGGCATGATGGACGCCTTCCTGGAGCAGACATTGGTGGGCAAGCAGCCTTCCAAGTAGGCCACCTCTTCTGGAAAGCTGGTGTGGGGAAAAGGTTGGGCGAGAGGAAAAATGAAGCTGCCCCTGGTGTACCTACACAGGCATAGCGCGAGGCCCAGATCACGGGCATGGGCCACCAGTGGCCGGACCGCTCTGAGCAGCTGCGTGGTCCCGCAGGTCTTGATCACGACCTTTGTCGGGTACACGAAGAGGCTCGACTCCGACAGCACGTAGGCGTCCAAGTGAGCATTCCCCAGCGCCGACACGACGGTGCACTGAACCTCGCGCAAGACCCGCTCCAGCGACTCGAACTCGATACGCCGGAGGCCCATCCGGACCGCCGCCGGGTCGTCGCCGGAGAAGTGGAGCTCCAGGCGTTTCTCAAAGCCCTCGAAACCCGAAGCGGCCATTGACGACGGTACGAAGGTGTGAAGAAGAAGGCCTCGAGAGTTTGAGGGATGGGACTACTGTGACTGTAGTGATGAGGAAAGGAGTAGAGTGTATTTATAGGCGGGGGGGGGGGGGGGGAGAAGGGGGAGAGAGAGAGAGAGAAGAGCAAGTGAAGAGAGGGCATGCGGGTGTGA
Organism: Rhodomyrtus psidioides; assembly: GCA_021437785.1. Taxonomy (NCBI): domain Eukaryota; kingdom Viridiplantae; phylum Streptophyta; class Magnoliopsida; order Myrtales; family Myrtaceae; genus Rhodomyrtus; species Rhodomyrtus psidioides. The sequence goes on from JAILYB010000121.1 coordinate 1,155,966, forward strand.
GGCAACCAGGAACCATGATTGCCATTAGCATTATGAAGCGATTAAGATGATGTCTGTGTTTTCCCTTTTCCTTTCTAAGTCATTCGACCAGGAACAATGATCGATTTTTCAAATGTGTGGCACTTAGGGCGAGCGAAAACAGGAAAAGAAAAATGCTTTCTTGAAAATACTGTACAATATCAATCATAGAAACTCACATTATTATTGCGTGTTTTGCATAAAGCACTCATTGATTGAGAGATCGTGTGGTTAGAAATGACCAACAGTACTGCCAGTCTGTCAGGCTAGCAGTTTAAAAAAAAAATTATGGCACTCAAGTGAGCGCCGTACGAAAGTTATCGCATTCCTGCTGTTCTTATCCCAAATAATTCCAATAGAAATTTATTTCTAAACCATAGAGAAATTTCACTCTTTTTCTTTGTCGAAACTCATTTGGAAAAGAGCAAAGTCTTGTATTAGAACCCTCTTCTCCCTTTTCCCCTCCTCCTCTATCGTGTCTTTTGGCTGAAGTATTATTTTCTCTGTGCGCACATAATAATGGTGCTGGGTGATCAATGATCATTGAGGGGGACAAGAGAAGATCCACAAGACAGAAGCTAGTCATCTTCCTGCCCATCGAACATGAATTTCTGGTTCTCTGTTTCGTGTCTGGGCAAGATTAGGAAAACCATCAATTGGCAATGAACACCATGGGAACTAGAGCTACAAGAAAGGGTTCATCACAAGAGGCGAAAAGATATCCGAGCAACCGCATGCCATGTTAGGCCATTTCCATTCCGATCAAGCGTTCTTATACGCATTGTTTGTTTTCCCGATAATCCACGGGCACTGGCTTAGTGACCCGGATACCTGGAGATTCATGAAACATCCTCCAAGCCCCCATGAATGGTCAAGTCAAGTCCAGGTCCGGCTTGCATAGGTGGCTTCGATCCAAAGAAGTGTGCACGCAGCTGATGGGATTCGAACACGTGACCTCCAGCTCGAGAGCTGGAAATCCTCCTCCCCATACAATCGTGACGCTAGCGGATCCGGATTGCCTAACCTTTCATCATAAGGTTAGGTACCTAACCTTGCAATCCGAGCCGTCCATTTTTGGACGGACGGTCCAGATCTCCTTTTTTAGGGGGTAATATATATATTTGTTAGTAATAATATGTGTCATCCATTCATAACACGGATGGCCTGGATTGCAAGGTTATGGCCTAACCTTCTAAGGAAAGGTTAGACGATCCCTTTCTGACGCTAGTATTGCACTGGTGCCGATGTAACGCTCACATGAAATACTTGCTTGTCTATTGTGACATTCTTAATTTCCTACCATTTTGAGACTATTGAATGAGAAGTGTCTATCGATGTATTTCAGTTTTATTTCGCTCGGATCTGATCAATCCTGGGTAGACTGACCAAAAGGGAAAGGCTGACGCATGACAAGGTACGTGGATCTAGGAAACTCGAAAAAAGAAATGGCGCTTTGACCATAAGGATTGCCGAGGGAACATTTGGAACCAATAAAGGCCAATCAAATAACAATTAAGGAATCCATTGCTAGGATTATACGATTGGAGCGCGGGTGATGCCATTTAACCAATGTATAATTTATGAAATTTTCCTAAATCGAATTATGACGATCGAGACCGTCAGGACTAGCAATGAACCCTTACAATCACATGACAACCAAAGTCGCCATAACTTGAGTCGTCCTAAGTGTGACGAGAGTCACAGAGTCGATACACGTAACGTCTGCAAAAGCCGTCCGTTAGTTCGAAGTAAACTGAATTTACGATTGACGGAAGATCGATCACGAAATGGAATCTCGAAATTGGCAAATGGAAATGAAGAATTCCAACATTGGAAATGAATTTGACGTCGCCTTACCGATGGTAATTTAAAATTGAAAAAGTGAAGTTTCGAAAGTGCAAAATTACCATTTTGTCCCTCAACCCTTAGCCTTGTCTTAAGAAAGAATGAAGGACATAATGGTCATTTGGACCTCCCCTTGTGCTGCCGAAAATTTGATGAAGAGGTGGTCAAAGGAAGTCAATGCTAGAGTTAATATTATTGGCAACAAGACAAGTGTCAATCAATGTGTGTTTGAGTATTAATTGCCCATACCTACCAATCTTGTCACTTGATCACACCAATTATTTGTGGAAGACCTCATTTTACCCTTTCTTCAGCCGTGACTCTTCTCTCTCTCCATTTCCCCTTCATTTTCTTCTTCCTTCCTCTCACCCGAAACTGCCTCGCCCGACCAGCCTGCTGCCTCCGCTTCGCCTGTCTCGACCTCCACCTCCGATGACCCCCTGGTCGTGCGCCGACCACCAAAACCTTCCTCAACCTCTCCTCTACACATCCCCGGTAGTAGATTGTCCATTGGCGGACTAGTTTGTCCCGTCCAGCCTCGAGACCGAAAGTGGACAGAATCGGAGCGAGTTGAGGTAAAGCCTTCGTTCTCCCTCTTAGAGACTTCGATTGGCTTCGAACTTGCGACGAGATCTTCATAACTCATAGTACTCAAGTTAGCTGAGCTGAGGTTGCAAGTTCGTTTGAGGTTTGATGAGTTTTCATGGATGACTTGAGGTAGTTTCTTTGAGCAGAATTCTGATCGCCTGTACACCGAGAGAAACCGAGCTATTCGAAGGCCTTTGTGACGTTATTTCACTACGAAATCTTCGGTGAGCTTCCTAAACATATGGATTAAGGTTTTAGCAAGTTAAATTTGTGATGAATTGGAGCCTAGGGTTGAATTGTGGGCTGATTTGTTCGATATAAAGCAGAACCGATTCTGCCCTATGTTGTGGCTGACTGAATGCTTATGGAAGGTGTCGCCTTGCTATTATTTGGTTGTTAAGAAACCTTAGGATGTTGATTGATATGTCATTGAAATATTGGTGTAATGGAATTGCGATTTGGATGAGTTTTGACGTGGAATTGGTGAATTTCTCTAGGACCGCACGCGTGCTCTTTTTGGCTGTGAGCTTGCTGTTCTAGGAGGGTTGTTTGAGATTGAATTTGCTAGTTCAAAGAAGGGTAAGTGTCCCTTAAACATTTGCTTGAAAGTTAGGACATTACTGGATGATTGTAATGGTATAATGTGATAGTGTGACGATTAATTGTGGTTGGCAATTAAGTGTGAAATGGCTATAGTGCCTATGAGTTTTAAGTGGCTATAGTGCCCCAATTATTGAAGTGGCTATAGTGCACCAGTTATCGAAATTGCTATAGTGCCCTAATGCAAATGATATGGGCAGAGTGCCCTTGAAAATACATCGCGGCTAATATGCCTTGGCGATGAGATATTACAATGCCACTGTGATGAATATGAAGTTATGAGTTTATTCTACGCTAGTACGTGAAGCTTGAGTCTCATAGTATGTGATATGCTTGACTGTGATCTCTTAATATGCCATGTACTTTGGGATAATTGATATTTAAATGCCATTTGCCAATGCCGGTCAAACCTTTGCTTTTGCTTTATTGTATGATTTGGAGGGACTAGCAGTCCAGTTTAGGTTTAGGTTTCGCTTGTTGAGATGTAAATCTTACCCCATAGTGGGATGTGTTTTTCAGACCCCAAACCTTGAGGTACATGGCCACTACGCATGGGCGATCCAAAAGAGATGACCACCACTTTTGATAAGTTTCTTGATGGTAAGGGAGTAGAGTACATTAGGAAATGCACCACAGTTTGGGTTGATAGGTTTGGGGAAGAGAGTTTGGAGCCTCACCGCTACGAGGCATGGTATCGTCGCGTTGGGGATAATATCACCTATGATCCGATGAACCCTGTCGATGTTCCTTTGAGGGTAGTGCCGCCTTGGTGTCATCCAGCCCGCATCGAATCCAATATCGAAAACTCAGTGGTAGCTTCGAGGAACATCCCTGAGAAGTCCAAGTCCCCTTCGATTGAAGAATACCTGGAAGTGATCGAGATATCTGTTAACGAGGAAGATATAGAGGAAGACACTGAGGAGGTGTGATATGAGACCTTTTATGACTATGACCTTAAGGAAGACGCAGCTGAAGCTGATGACGGGACGAGTAGTTCCTCTGAGTAGCCTGGGTGGCCCTAGAAAGTTGATGGGGTGTAATTTTGGAGTTAGGCTTTTGATGTTAGGGCTTTGGTGTAATCTTTTGGGGTAGCCCTTAGTTCCTATGACCCAACCTCGTGTGTGTTTACTTTATGTCTTTTCCCCTATCGTCAGTTGTATATGGAAGTTGACCTTATGTGTGTGTGTGTGTATATATATGTCTTTATGTTATTCCGAATCCCTCATGTTTTTAATTGTCAGGGTTGTTATTTCCTTCCGTATGCGCGTTTCATTTCACTCTTAGGCTGTGTGTTTGTTCCTGGGATATTTTATTACGGCATGGCGGATGTGACGGACTCGCTGGAATGAACACGGGGCGTGACATCTATCATTAAAAAAAAGGCATATGTTCAGAGGAAAATCAAGCAACAACCGGAGATAGAGCTCTCGAACATGCGAGCACAATTATGGGCTACGTGTCCCTAAGAATGCAAACAATATTCATGGCAAGAATAATTTCACCCCGATCCCAACTGAACTATCTTCCATCTTGTCGAAGTTGGTTGTCGGTCGAGTGGCGAAGCAAACCAAAGGAGACACAGACAAACAGACTAAGATAGGCGGGAGTTACATTAAGCTCGGCCACTCAATCATCTAATCCTCGAGCTAACCTTGATTATGGAGCATGATTAACTTCAAAAGTATCACGTTAATGGACAACATTGGGAGCTATCTTTAAAATATATGACTCTGCAGTCACCCCCTCCTAGAATTACATCCACATGCTAATGCTTTTACTTGGCGATAATTGTCCAAGAAGTCCTAAACTATTATACGACGGCCAATTTAATCTTAAACCTTTCAACTGTGCTTGTTTAGTATTAAACATTTAGACGATTTGCCAATTTAGTCCTAAACCTTTTGAAGTTTCGACAATTTAATTCTACATCTACTATTTGTATAATTGGCCGAAAAGACTACATTAAAAGAATGTCTACGTAGACATCTATTGAACATATACAGCTTAAGCATTAGAAGAAGAATATGAATAAAGGTAGGATAAAAATAATTAGGAATTCTAGGTTCATTATTCGAGTTTCGGAGCCTTATAACTCGTGCCCTCTTATGGTATCAAGTAAATTATAAATATTTATATTTATATTTATATTTGGTAATCGAGGTGCCCGGATCAGCTTGCGTGCACATCGACTATTCCTCGGGAGAGACTAGTACAGCAACTCACCTCCATGGCCCCCTACTTAAATTACATGTGCTCAGCTGGTGAATCGAACATGTGATCAGTACGCCTAACCACACAATCTTAAGCGGGCCTTACCCAACTGAGTTACCCATAGGTGGGTGTGTCAAGTAAATTATTATTGTCCCCAAAAACCAAAAAACAGAAAAAGAGTTGTCGAGCAACGAGCACATGACATATTTGTTAGGAATCAAGATTCTGGGAGATAGGAGTATGCAAAAGTTGTATGTGTATAATCTTCGTGTATTTCCTAGTTAAGAAAGATACGGATTATCGAGAATTGCCTAATTATCGCTGAAGATGGAAATAAATTACAGATTTGACATGTCAAATTGATATGTTAAACTTGTAATTGCACAGTCACTTTTCTATCTAAACCTTGATAAGCTAGAAGCCTGCTTAGGACAGAGCATGGGCGGATGTATCATGAGAAAAAGCAAAGAACCCATTGCGTCAAATGAAAACAACAGGTCGAGAGTTGGGACAACCTTGTCCTTGTTCATTAAGAAAGGATGGACGACGTGCCCAAATATCATCACTGTTTCTGGTGGAAATAAAATAATTGCCTTTTTTTTTTTTACAGAGGAAAAGGAAAATGAATAAAAATCATGCGTGGCAGATAGATATTGAGGTTTTTTTTTTTTTTAACCAAATTAGGGAGGGCATCCGCCAGATCGTGAGATTGAAAAGCACATCCACATGATTTTGATTCTCCATGCAAAATGTACATGAGGGAGGCACAATCATCATCGTTAATGCCGATTCATATTTATAGATAGTCTCTCTCCCTGAACCATCACTACCCGTTTGCTCTCGCAAATACAATTAAACATCGAATCCTTATCTGTTGTTCGATACCTCACTCGGGGAGATCGCCAAGAGAGAACCCAAGTCCGACCCGTTAATATGTTCAGTCGGATCCATATTCACTCAAAAGTTTAAATCAATGATTTATGAGCCAATCGAAATATATTAATTGCTCCACGACACACCAATTTTTCAATGCCAGGCTTTTCTAACACAACCCATACAAGTATTTCAACATCATCCACACTAAAAACAAGAGGCGTAGAAGAAATCGAGACTCCTAGTGATTCAAGAGATTGCGGCGGCGAACAAATTTCGCCCGAAAACCCTAACGGGGGGGCAAAGTTTTAGTTGCCTCGCCAATTTAACCCCAGCCCTTAGATGCCCATATGTGTAAGTCTCCCTTTGCTATCAATTAGACTTCACTAAACTCACGCTCAATTGGTCCCTCTTCCTTTGTGAGGATTATAGGCATAGTTAGACCCAACAAAAGCATCCTCTTTACCCCCAAAAGAATTCGCACTTCCACCCCTACCATGATTGAGTTCAAGAAATTAACCCCCCTGGGCCAAAAAAGAAAAAAAAGGTGAAAGAGAGAGGACTCTCCATAGATGATAAGAGTGAAAAGCTAGCTAGGGCTTGTGTGGCGACAAAAGAAGAGGAGATGAGGAAAAGGAAAGTGGGAGAGGAGGGTAATGCAATGCAATGATGGGGAATTTGGAGTTCAGAATCAGATTTTTGCAATTTTAAGGCATGGAATGATTTTGGAGTGTCTGCTTCGATAAGATGAAATGAAACCAAAAAAAAAAAAATGAACAAATCTTTTTTATACATATGGATTAAGAATGGTGGCTGCTGTTGGCACCACCACATGCATGATGACAACATACCCACATCTCCGAGCTTGCACGCGCACCCACCAAACTCTCAAGGCTTACATATCTCCCACGCAAGACTCGCCATCTCATTATCCGCCTATGCGGATTGCACATTTTTTTGTGTCAAAAGAATATGTATGTACTATTCTTGAATTGCTCTTTCAAAACAAGATGCTAAAAAGAGAGAAAAAGAAAGAAAGAGAGAATAATATGATGGTCTTGATGGGTATCACATATATAGTGATGGTCTACATCAATATTGAGAGATCATAAGAGTATTACTTTCTTTTTCGTGTGGAGGCGTCCCTTTTTTCGAAGTTGCGCGTCTATTTTGTCGAGTTCTTCAGAAAGAGTCGCCTCGCGCCTTTAGATACTTTCTACCCTCATCAGTGTCGGCCTGCACCCTTCTCTATCGAAGGTCGTTTCAGGCCTTTTTTTTTTTAAGAGTATAACAATGGATTACTTTAGCGTCGATGTTTCGAATGGAACGTGATTTTTAGCATTTGAAGATAAAGATGGTGGCTTGTGGACTTTGGTGAAGGACAAGTCAAGGGCAGAACCCTAATCTTGATTTGGTCCCCCAAAAGTTGCCTTTTTAACCTAGGCCTCACTAAGCTCACTCCTCCCAGCAAGGATCATGAAGAGGCCAAAAGGGCAAAAAAAAAAATGGAAAAAAAAAACTTATGATTGGACCCACTTATATGTCTGCGACAACAACAATATCAAGACCCCACACAACTACACACATCGTCTTGAGAATGTGCCCCAACTCCATGGCACATCAGGTCCTTTTCTTGATCCAGTGTTTGAGTGATTCTTGGACACGAAGACCCCACAAAAATTTTCTCGCTTGACAAAATATTTGCGTTCTTTTCCTTTGTAGAACCAGATATCCCTTAGAAAATTGTGGACCAATTGAAGAGTTGATTTTCTATAATACAAAGGCAAAGGTCGAGCGTGGTGATTTCGCTGAAAACTTCATTGTAAATGAAAATTATTTTCACGAAAAATAGTTAGCCTTCGTTTGCTTGCTTGATGCTTTAAGGAAAGTGATTTCCTTTTTGTCAGGAAGGGAAGCCGTTTTCTCCCAATCTAAAGTTGTTATTTTCAGCTCGTGGAAAACATTTTCCTCAGACCAGTTAGTTTTCCGTCATCCAAAATATCGGAAAGTCGGATCCTTAATAGAAATGTATGCGATGTGAGTACGGTGATTAGATCGTTACCTCACATCAGTTTGTATAATCGACAACTAAAGTATTTTTTTTTTTCTAGGATCTTATTCTTTAGCCGCCGTACAAGCTTTGCATGCGCACATGTCGTTGCCCACATGTGGCAAATTTCCAAACCTAATGGGTTGTTTTTGGAGCACTAGTTGAGCAGTATAAACCTTAGTGCTACTGTGCCACGCGCACCATGTCTTGCTTGAAATTTCTTAGAAGCCCACCAATTCTTGCCCCTTCATTAACAACTGTTTTTTTGGGGGGGAAGCTGTGACCAAGAGAACTAGTCCTATAGTGAAAAGTCCTTGGATGTACATACATGAAACATCCCTCTCAAAACTTTATCTTTGATCTTTTCGCCATGATCGAGGTCAACTCCACATGCTTTGTTGGCTTGTGGTATGATAATTTTCAGTCCAAGATTGATCTATGGATATGGCAAGTAGTAGCATGAGGCCGAACTACATCGTTTCTTTGATTAATTGCTGTACACCTCGATAGATATGACATCTCATTATAAATCTCGTAGGCAAATGATTTACTAAGAGTATTGCAATTTATGTGATTATGAGGTCTCCTTCTAGAGTTTACCCCTCGTGCTAATCAATAGAAAACCGGGCATAGTACAGAAATCGAAGTAATGTTTACGGATTGAAGAAGTAGCTTAAGATCTATATACTATCCAATGACTCTCTACCCGTTAGTGAAAAACATGACATAATAGTGTCGCAAGTAGCAATTTGTGTTGATTCACTAAAGGTTATGGTCCCCTTCCAATAGGTTATTGTTAATGCTACACGTCTAGCTCCATTTAAAATTTTACTTTACGTAATGAAGTCATCTCAATTAGCTCTTGCCACCTACACATCAACTTTTTGATGATTATTTATTTATTTATTGAATTCAACTCCATCCTTTTGCGTGGATTCGAATTATATGGTGTCTAATTGGACATATTTTGACTATTCAAATTGGGTGAAATTTATATTGGACACAAGCATATTCAGTTTGATTATTTTGGATCGCCAGGAGGGGCGCTCAGCTTTTGCTTAATAGTATGGTTATGTTAAGAAAAAAAAAACCGACTATAAATCTATCGAGATGAATTGAAATTTGCAGGTTATATTCACGAGAAAAAAAAATTAAGACTTGGTGAAAAAAGAAATTATTACTATGAAAACCACAATTTGATGTCGGGCCTTATTCCCTTGCAACATCGACATCCATCGACAACAGCCTGTATAAGAAAAGGAGAAAAATTCAGACAGAGGGCAGTGACCAAATCATGGATATTCTCTCGAGCCCCGGGACAGTGAAGATGAAGATCAATCTCGATTGGACTGAAAATAAAAAATTGCATGGGCATGCCATGCATATCATTCCTCTCGTGCTCGCGTTTTCGACATATAGAAACCCTAAAAAAAAAATATTACACTCTGCCTTCTCGATGGGAGTATCAGAGAATCTTGAATTGATTGCTCCCTCAGGCAGGCCTTTGATTCTGCTCTGTAGCTTCTTCAACCTCCCTCTCTCTCTCTCCTCTCTCTCTCTCTCTCTCTCTCTCTCTCTCTCTCTCTCTCTCTCTCTCTCTCTCTCTCTCTCTCTCTCTCTAAGCTTGTGATGCTTCATGATATCTTTTTCCCTCCCGTACAATGCAAGTATCTTCCTTGTCTTCTCTCCACCATGATCAAGTTCAGTTCTGGCTTTTGCCATCTGTGATGACACCAGCAATTCCATCTGGTTGCTTTCGACAGAGCCTCGTTCAGCTTCACCCAATTCTTACATTCACATGCCGACCAGCCGATTATATACCTAGAGCCCCATTGTCGCGCGGCGTACCGTCTGAGTAGACATCGAGTGCACTCGAGTCACTTTTATCCAGTCCGTTCTTAGTCCAATTCGGTGGGAATTCAAACATGCATTGTGTGCCCGATCCACATTTTTTTTTTTTGTAGAAATATCGATTCAATGTTAGGATTTTGCGCGCAAACACAACGAAATAAAGAATAAAGGCAAGAAAGATGAATCAAGACACAAGGTTTATCCCGGTTCACCCTAAAACTATTACAAGAAAAAAAGATTATATAACAGTAATTATTCATGGACTCATAACCAAATTAGCAATGAAATACAAGTTCAAACTATAAAGGTCATCTAGCGTCTTAGGAGCGCTATCCCCTGCAAACCCCCAGCCCCCCGTTCATTGGAAAGCGGGACCTCAGTGTTCATTGTCGATGGGGAATATGAACTATACCCCTACATGTGACTGATTCGACATCACATCTCAACCCATATTTTCTTTTAGCTCATGTATCTGTCCACAACAAGAAATAATACGTTAGTGTAGTTTGCTTATTCCATTGTATGTGTCGGCAAGCTTGACTTATGAAAGTAGTATGCTAATCATACTTGGACCGACCCTTGTGCGAGCTGACTCAACTCCCACTTATTACATACGTCTATGGCGTTTTCAACAACTCGGTTCGTGGAAAAGCTCCCATCATTTCCCTTGCTCCCTTCAATTAGTTCATAGAATCATGTGGCCTATTGGTTTGAGTGAGAGCATTGCATTTGCCCGGCATCTTCAACCCTCGATCGTCAATCCACGTTTAAATTAATAGCTTCGTCGGTAGGAATAAGACATTCTAAGGACAAAGCTCGTATGATCATGCACAATTGCACATGTAAAACCCTAGGAGGGACATGAAGATGAGCATGCAAACTCCTAGTCGCCATCCTTTGTGGATTCTTTTGCTCGAAAACCCGGTGCCGAAATCTGGCCAAAAAAAATAAAAAACTCTATGACAAATTTCTTTTTCCAAGATACCCAAACTAGGGTTTCGGTATTGCTCCAACATAAGCTTAGATGAAGACATGACTTTTCCGGTGACGGTGTCTCTAGTAAGATTCCGGTCCTCTGTCCGATTATCTATCGAACAATTCATAGGATAAGGTAAAACGCAACGGGTTTTCTCGGCACATCTTTAGTTTCGACTTAACCTTACTCTTTCTCATTCTATTCCATCTCTTCTCTAAATTCTTTGAACATGGTGGGCTTCTGCGATTGCGAAGGATAGTTAAAATAAGAGAAGGTTTCTACTCCGAGAGGTAACATCATAATGATTACGGAGTCGATGCCCTAATGAGCATGGTGCAATGCCTAGCCTGAGATCGAATCATGCCATTACATTTGATTTGCTGCTAAAAGGCAGATTTTAAATTAAAAAAATGGATTAACTAACGACAAAAATTGATGATGGAACCCGCCTATGGGTAGCTCAGTTGGTTATGGCGCACTTTGAATTATGTGATTAGGCGCACTGGTCCCAGGTTCGATTCCCCAGCTGAGCACATGTGATTTAAGTGGGGGGCCATGTCGGTGAGTTGTTGTACTAGTCTCTCCCGAGGAATAGTCGAGGTGCGCGCAAACTGGTTATCAAAAAAAAAATTGATGATGGATTGGAGGTTATATGAATTAAAATAAGCAATGCCCACCTTCTATGCTCATAACATTCTATAGCTACTATTGACCTTTGCCGCAAAAGATAGGCTTCATGAACTAATCAATTTCGAGGGCTAATGGATCCATCGGAACCTTCGATTAATCGCGCTAACGAAGATTAATTTATTGTGCGGACGATCATAGCGTCTTTCTAGAATTTCTCTTTTATTTTGTATGAACACAATCCCAATTTAAAAATGGGAGAGGTTTTGTTTCTTTGGGCCAATCAGCCCAATAGAGTTAAATGATCGAGCCCATCTATTTAGCATGGTGAGAAGTGAGAACAAGCAGAGAGAAAGATGTACATTAGCTCGGGGGTATCAATAATAACGATTATTATTACGATCATTGTTGTTATTATTATCATTAATTGTCATTACTTTTTTTTTACTATTTGGAAAATTAACCCACTAAAATTGTTTGGAAAGTTGTCCAAAAAGTCCTAAACCTATTGCTCTTTGTTAATTCAATGTTAAACTTTTTAATTGCGCCAATTGAGTCTTAACCCTTATCACGTTTTGTTTATTAAGTTCATCCGGTCAATTTTTATAAAAAATTATTAACGTAAACATCGGCTCCCCTACGTGGCACAATCATAATAATTTTTAAGTTTTTTTCTTTTTCTTTTTTTAATGTTAAGGGTCTACAAGGGGCGGCTGGCCATCGACCACTAGATGAGGGCCGTGACCCTCGCTGACCACTAGGCAAGGGGTCACGGTCCTTGCCCATGGCCGGTGGGTGCTGCGAGCCTCGGCCAGTGGTTAGCCCCCAAGGTAAAAAAAAAAATTATCAATGTCCATGCTAATTGTGTTATATAGGGCGATCAGCATCCACGTCAGTTTTTGATCAAGATAGACTCAATTGATAAAAAATAAAAATATTTATGATTTAATGAGCATAATTAAAAGGTTTAGCATTTTTTGGACTTTTTTTTTTTCGAATCATTTCGATTATTAGCTGACTCTCTTATCTCTTGTGAACTAGAGTTTTGGAAAAATCATATTGCAGAAGAAAGTAGATGCGCAAGCTTCTGACAAGACACATGCCAACATTTACTTGTGTACAAGAAAATATATGCTGAAAACCTTACTTCTTTCATCTTAAATCATCGTATATGAGATCTATGAGAAATTATCAGTTACTTTTCCCTTTGCTTTTTTTTTTTGGGCGTTAATGCGATTTTCAAAATTTATGGAAGGAAAAGTGTTGACGATCTAATTAATTCCTATTTATTTATTTTTTTCGTATATTACAGTATTGACTCTACCGACAGATGTTCTAACTTCGTAAGAATGGTTTAATCTACTAATAATAGAGAATTTGTGTGTGCTTAGGTAGTGCCCCTCAGTCGTCATATTGAAATTACGGGCTACTTTTCGCTGCATCAGCAATTTGATTAGCACGAGAACCTCTAATCGACTCGAAAGATCAAAGAACAACTATATTGACATCATCGCTTTTCATCAAATGTTTGATGCAAACGACATGTTTAAAGGGATGGAAACCCTGACACGATCCCACTTCCCTCCTTCTCAATATGTGTTTTTATCGTTTAATATTGGCCAATTGATTTAGTTGATGCTAACGCATCGGTCATGGAAGAATTACTTAACTAATCTTAACATATTGTGAAGTTTCAATCTAGTCATTTTTGACCAATTGCCATAAGAAATCGTGACATCTGATATTGTCAGTCGCCCTCCGCAGCATGCCGACAAGGGCAACTTGTTAAAGGTTTCTCACGACAATTGACCGAAAGGATTACGTTGAAATCTTACACAACGAATCATCACGAAGAAATTAAAAAGTTTATAATTGAATTGACATCAAAACAGAGCTGAAAATTTTCACTCATATTATCGCGGAAAAAAGGAGGGAAGGATCGGGGATGGAACGGGACAACAACATTTCAAAAAACAAACTTGGCGATGATAGACGGGAGTTCGAGATGTTAACGTTAATGAAAGAAGCTCCGCAGATTTTTCTCTTCAAATCTCAACTAGTACTTCAGAGAAAAAATAAAAATAAAAAATAAAAATCCCGCTTCCGTTTTACCATCAAGTTCCTCCCGTCGCCACCGATTCTCCCTCTCTATCCCCTCCTCCAGGTCCCTTCTCTCCCCTTCCATGGATTTCTTCAAATCCGTCTTCTCCGACGACCCACCTCCTCCCACCCCGCAATCTCCCCAAAGCCCTCGCCTTGACCTAGACCCGGATCCGGACCCGAAAAGCCCCGGATCATCCGGCGCTTGGAGCTTCGGGGGGCTGATCAAAACCCTGGCCACCAGATCGGAGTCGGTGATCGAGTCCTACCGCCGCGATCTCGAGGAGTTGGGGTCCGGGCTCAGGAAGGAGACGGCCGTCATCCGCGAGGCCGCCTCCCGCGCCGTCAAGGACCTACCCACCTCGCTCGAGGCCGGCGCGTCGGTGGCGCAGGAGTCGCTCGAGTCGGTCGGGCAGGCCATCGATGACATTGGCGCCACCGTTTTGAAGTCCACGGCCGAGATCCTTTCTCACGGTAAGGAGGTCCTGCTGGATCTCGATTCCGATTCGTCCGATTATAGCAGTAGCGGCAGGCGGCTGAACAGCGCCGGCGCCCAGAATTCGGATGTGAAGAAGTACAATAGGTTCGATGCGCAATTGCGCGCGATTCAGAGCGATGCGAGTGTGTACTGCGAGGAGCCGGAGGGTTTGGAGGAGTATGGGGAGTGGAAATTAGGGTTTTCGTTGGAGGAAAAAAGGGAGGAGATTGGGAGTTTGACTGGGGAGGGTGGGGTGATGAAGGAAATGTATGAGAAGGTTGTGCCTGAGGAAGTTGATCATGAGAATTTCTGGTCTAGGTACTTCTACAGAGTGCATAAGCTCAAGGTGGCAGAAGATGCCAGAGCTAGGCTCGTGAAGCGGGCAATCTCTGGGGATGAAGAGGAGGATTTGAGGTGGGATTTCGAGGATGAAGATGAGGGAGAAGCATTGGAGGCAAAAAGTGGAAATGCTGGGTTGGTGAAAAATACGCCGGGCTCTGTGAAAACGGAGGAGGGTGCTGGCGAAACTTCATCGTCCAGGCTTGTCCAGGTTCAGGAGAAGAGTGTGGCTGGCGAAGAGGGCAAGTTGGATTCAGAGACTTCAGGTAGTGATGCATCGGAAGTTAAAGTTGACGAGAGAGCGAATATGGAAGGGAAGATTGATAAGACAGACACCAGCGGCTCGTGCAAGGATAGCGATGTGTCTATTGTTTCGACACCGCCGTCGATGCCCGAAATGGCAGACCTCGGGTGGGATGAGATCGAAGACGTGGTCAGCAATGATGAGGGTAAGAGGGACAGTGTTTCCAGCGGAAACAGAGTCGATTTGCGGATACGCCTGAGCGCAGCAGAAGAGGAGGATTTACCTTGGGACATCGAGGACGACGGCGAGGAGCCTCCCAAATTGTGATCGAAGTAAAATGGTTTCAAAACCTTTCACAACTGTAAACATTGAGGGTCAAGTTTTCCCTTGATAATCATGTCATGGCGCTTGGGTCTATTTTAGTTGTGCAAAAACCATTATTTGGTTGTTACAGCGTGTCCTGTGGATAGTTATCTTCGTTTTATGCACTTTAGAGTTCAGCTGGAAGAAGCTATGTAACTATGCAATTGTCCATTCATGATTACAAATAAAAGTTTTCTTTTGTGCCTCGCTCAAAATAAGATTTGTATTGTTCTTTCGGGAGGAGGTAGCTTGCTTTCCCGAGAGTATTTCTCGGAAGCGTCGACCGACGGTCGACACTCTGGTGGTTTTGTCTTGATGTTGTTGATGCTTTCATGAACACAAGCTTATGGCAGCTTTGCTGGCTGTGGCAGCTGCATATCCCGCGTCTACATGATTGTGTGATGAGACTCTGAAGTTGATGCCTTTTCTTTTCTTGTTCAGCATCATTTGCCAAAATCAGGGCCTTCGATGAGTTTCTACTGTTTCAGAGATGTTTTTCTCTTCGCCTCGCTCTTGGCCGGGTTCCAATTAGGAGGGCTCTTATCGATCAAACTTTCCCTCAAAGGCTCCATCATTGTTACTAGTCCCATTCCATTAGCCTCGTCTTTGTAATTACCATGGTAACCGGACCACCAAGCCTCGGTGTTTTCCCGTCTTCTAGCTGAAACTATTTTCATCTTCGTCTATTCTGGGTTGATTCTTGGGATGCAAGAGGCTGTTAGAAAGGCAATCGAAGCAAGTAAAGATGCGTCTTTTGCAGAACAAAATGGCTTCAGTTCTGCCAGTCTTAGGTGGTGGGCAGGCCGTACCAACCAGGCGAGGGTATTCGAAGCTGAGAGAGGCAGAGGCTTCGCTCTTGCCTTTTCAGGTGGATATTAAGGTGTTTGGCCGGCTGTGCCTCCATCCATTGTGATTCTGGAAACAGACAGCATTTCCATTTGTGTTCGTTCCCAGTAAAATTTTCTACGATGAAATCTTTTTTACAGCAAAATTTTTTCACTCAATTTGATTCACTGTAAATATTCCATTGTGTCGGTCCTTGTGTCCTATCAGACCATAGTCACCGACTCACCATACACGAGAAAAACCGCAAATCACACTATTTGATAGAGAGTAGCAATTTCCAGAGTGCAACATGTACTTTTAATTCAAAACAGGGACAAGACAACCTGAAGATAGCAAGCATTTTGACAATCCATTCCGGTCATGCAGAGTGAACAAGGATATAAAAGAAAGGGAGCCAACGACTTAATCTAGAGAGAGACCCCATAACTCTCAGCTAAAGTAGAACATGAAAACATAAGTACATCCTCCCAATTTACGGGTTCTCAGCATAAGTACATATGCGTGTGGAGTTGTAACGCATGATGGTTGTGCTGCGGAGAAGTCAAATGTACATCTAGTTGTCTCCCTGCCTCAGCATCCTCAAAATGGTAAGGAACAGGTTCAGGATGTCCAGATAAAGAGTGACGGATGCCCAAATGTACTCATCATAGGTAAAGCGCTTGATCAAGTTCTCGGTGTCATAAACAATGTACCCTGCGAAGATGACAGCACCAATTCCACCATAGATGGCATTTGATGTAGGGCCAAGCGGGAACATCATCTGCATAGTCATAACAAAGAAAATCTAAATAAGCTCATGAAAGCACGCGAGAGGTGATTGTTGTAGGCATATTATACACGTGGTTGAAGAGCCCAACCTGCATGAAGCTAGTCATGATGAGAACAATGAGGCCGGTAAAGAGGATTGGACCAAGATAGCTGAAATCCTTGCCCTTCTTAGAAGCCCAGAAAGTGTATCCAGTCAAGGCACAAACCACTGATGAGGTCAAAATCAAGGCTTCAAGGACAATTCTTCCTGCAGGCAGACAACACGCAAGAAAATTTCAGACAACTGAAATGTGAAAGAGCAATTTGCACATGATGCTCCAGGGAAAATCTGGACTACAGGTAAAACCGGGACGAACAAAGAAGGGAATAGACACCAACCATCGGTATTTGCACAGCTGACACCAACAGTGAGGCTCAATGACAAGGTAAAGAGACCGAGGAAGACAAAGTTCAATGGGTGCTTCTGCTGATAAATGTGAAGAGGCCACAACACTGCAGAGATATCATGATTAAAATTGCTTTACAAATTAAAATAAAGAAAAATAATCCTCCATACTTCCACAACCTGAAAAGCCAAAGAGAAAAAAGGGCCTCTGCAGGAATTTAAGATTTAACTTGCCAGCGATCATGAACACTCAATAAAAGAGATGCAGTTCCATTACTTAATGCATGAAGCCACCAAAGAAACATAACAGGGGGGCAGAAACCACATCAAACTCCAAGCCAAGATATATTTTTTCACGTGTAGCCAGTATTTACCGAACATATAAAGGTGAAAATGATTATTAAACTGGAGAGATATGAGAAACGAGGCAATGACTATGGAAGACAAAATCAGGAGCTGACTTGGGTTTTAGACCAGTGGGTGGCACCTGAGCGTCCTAAAAACATAACAATCATGTCAAGAGAGCCGGTTCTAATATTCAATGACAACTAAATTCAACCTTCCTTGTGAACTCTATGTTTGGATGAAGAAGATGATTTTTACTTGTCATAAAAGTTCCTTCAATGAAGTAATGCCAAAAGATGTTACTTGATCTTGGGTTGGTACTGCAACACTAACATAAGCAACCCAATTGCAATGGTATATAAATTTACGGATCCAAGATAAAATCACCAGTTTAATTTGGTGGCAATGGGGATCATCAACCTCAGGCAATTCAACTCGCAACACCGATGTTAAGCAATGCGTATTCTTTGCTAATTCTAGGGGCTACATCAACATGGTCATCAGGAGAGATTTCCAATGGGAGAAGAAAAAATCAACAACAGGAACAGAGCCACAAGTCACACGGCCGAAAGTAAAGCAACCGATCCCCGTCATTACAAAAATTATATCAGAAGGACATAGATAGTTTGCAAAAACACCACCACCACCAACATAAAACCCCATCGAATTTCAATTCCCTGCTCTACATGAAATCGACCGACGATCAGAGCATCCGCCCACACCCGAGCCCAATCAAACACAAACAATTGCCCGATATCACAAGCGAAACAGAAAGAAAGACGTCAAGATTTGCAATCACAACTACTATCAGCTACATAACTCAATAAAACATCGCATCAACCACGAATCGCGACAAAAATGCAGGCAATTATCTCCACCGAATCACACACCAAACACGCAGGCAGAAGAGAAAAGTCAACAAAGGCAGAAACAGAAACGGTGAGATCTGGAGCGATCACGCACAGAGAAGGGGGAGGAACATGAGGAAGAGCAAGAGGCCGGAGTTCCCGCGGAGGAGGTCGTTGACGGGGGCGTAGAGGACGGTGACGGAGGACACGACGGTGGTGAGGACGATCTGCGCGGCGAGGATCCCGTACACCTTGCGGATGAAGCCCCATCGGAGCTGGTTCTCGCCGTAGCTCAGGCCCGGGTACAGCATCTCCCCATTTCCGAGCTCTAGGTCCTTCTCCAACTTGCCCACTCTCGCGTATCCGTCCATCTCTCTCTCTCTCTCTCTCTCTCTAGGGGTTGAGGTGTTTCTCTCTCTTTGATTTTCTCGGGAAAATCTGATGAGCAAACGAAGGAAGAAGAGATAGTGGTGGGTCGTGTCAAGCCTTGAGAAAATCGGGGAAAGAAATTGGGTGGATTCGAATGGTTGACTGAGAGCTGATCTGCACCGTCGGATTCGTCGGAGGTCTCAAGATTGGATCAGACGGTGGAACGTCGTTTCAAGTTTGTTGGCTTGTCAAAGAGGGAATATGTCAAATTAATCTTTTATTTAAATTTTAATTAACTAGAAAATGATTTTCATTTCTATATGCTAATTCCATATTAAAGTAAAAATGGCTACTCATCAAGAAGCGCACAGTCGATTCTCTGGAAGGACAGTTTCTTCCCGGCGACGTCGAAGGCCATGTTGTAGTACTGCTGCGCCATCAGCCCGATTATCGACAGGCCCTCCACATCGCTCCGGACCACCGCGATGCAGAACATGTCATCCTTCGCCTGATAAAACATGCTCGCCGCGTCCAGCCCGAGGTCAGCCCCGTCCGCGAAGTGGAGCGTCATCACGGGGAACCCGATCAGGTCTCGCCCCACCGTTCCCTGGTAGCACAGTGGCGACGATGGCCCCTTCGGGACTCGCTCTAGGACCCCATCTAGCAGGCTCTTCACCTCGCTGTGGACCGCTTGGGCCGCTCCTTCGACCAGCCAAGTCATCGGCGACCCCGAGTCTATGACCACCCCATCGTATGGCCTAGTCCTTCTGAAGGCATTGCGGTCGATGTCGAGCCTTCTCTGGCCTATGCTTATGCCTTCGAGCATTACGTAGTAGAGTCCCTCGACAACTTCGAGAGGAGTCGAATAGCCCTCGAATATCGCTCCTTCGCCTAGGATCAAGTGGTTGTACGCATAGCTCGGGTCCATCAGATTGCCTATGCAGTAAGAAAATCGCGAGCCGAGCCTTGATACTAAGGATATCACCCTGGCGCCGAGCCCCAGGATGCCCGTGATCCTCCCGTCCTTGAATCTCCCATTCTCATGGCCGCATCCAAACACCACGTCGGGCACAGTGATCACCCCATCGTCCCAAGTTTCGAAAGTGAGCTGATCCTTGGAAAGCACTCCCCTCGATGAGGGGCCATCGTAGTATGTCTGGTTGTAGATGCACCAGTCAGACCGGTCGCATTTGCTGCGTGGGGCATAGCTGCAGTAGGAAGTCCTGCAGGACACGCTCGAGTACGTGGATGACCTGAGCGGGTCGAGCACCGGAGTGTTTTGCCCGTGGCAATTCCTGCACGGAGCGCATCGGACCCACAAGAGATTGCTTCCAGTGTCCATGACAGCAAGTTGCCGAATGGGAGGATCGCCCAGGGAGAAGTTGACAAAGAGCTCAGGGAAGGATGGGACAAGGTTGAGCTGATGAACGTTTGTCTCTAGGACTTTGGCTTCGAAGTAGGCCAATCTCGCAGTTGAGCTTTGCAGTATCCGGGCTGCGCGATCAGTGATTGTGTCCTTCGGGTTGTAGTATGGAGAGAGGAGCGAATCTCGGTGAATGAGCCTAGTGACAATCCGCAGAGGACTCGAACCCTTCGTGGTAGCAGCTAGTGATAAGCGAGTTTTTAGCACCAAGAACAGGAGTGAATGAACAAAAGCATGTGCAGATGCCATGTCAACACTTAGCCTCTGCAATCTCTTCGTCGTTCTTGTCGACCGATGTCTTCGCGCGACATTAATATCCATCGATGCTCTTTCCATCGACGAGAGCAATTCAGGCGAGATCAAGATTGTCTGTTAGAGGTGGCAAAGACTGTTTTGATTTCAAAATCAGGAACGGTCACTTGTTATTGTCGCAAATTCTAACATATGACTTCGCCATGTATTATTAATCTGAGATGCTTTGAGTTCATGTCGGTTCTATT
Source organism: Rhodomyrtus psidioides (assembly GCA_021437785.1). Classification (NCBI taxonomy): domain Eukaryota; kingdom Viridiplantae; phylum Streptophyta; class Magnoliopsida; order Myrtales; family Myrtaceae; genus Rhodomyrtus; species Rhodomyrtus psidioides. The sequence continues at coordinate 1,176,613 of JAILYB010000121.1, forward strand.
TCGTCATTTTCAACATTGATAATGTCTTCTGATCTACTGATGGGGAAGTTTGGTAAGGAGAGAAGAATCGTGTGATCCATTCTTTTCTTGATACGTGACCAGGAATTACACTGCTAAACGGTAAACAACGTATTGCCGAGCGAAATCGAAAGATCATGAGTATCTGAGGAAGGAAGCTGCAGGAGAGACCGCGGCTCAATTAAACAACGCGGGTCCGCATAAATTGTACAGCAACTCCATCCTTTTGATACTACAATGCGTCCTTGTCGGGAATATTGCGATTTCAGAGGCACGGGTTTCGTTCTTTATCAGCGATTATGAACATTCACACGACACACCGAGAATACATCAGATCAAACACTCCTTCAGATGACCGGCCCCTGGAGTATAATACAAGAAATAGGGAAGAAAAAAATTTACAGAGCAGAAGGTTGGGACTCGATGACGTTATTGAAGAAGGGTTTGTTCGAGCAATTTAGACTAGATGGTCGGATTGGCTTCAAACTCTTCCACGGCGGTGGACACTTTGTGTATTCGTAACATTTGAAACCCTGGCATGAACGGCACCGGTACAGAAGAGCTGGGTTGCACTCACAAATATCACCATTACTTCAAGAGTTCTCTGCACATCAAAGTAGCAGCACAGCTGACTGTTAGAACCCTGAAAAGCAAGAGGTAAAGCAAATCCAAAACCAGCCTAGGGCGATAGGAATTCCCGAAAAAACCACGTAAGACATTCTGGGTTGTTGCCGAAAAAGAAGTAGGAAAAAGAGAGAGACAGTCTGGTTAGGTTCGGTTTTTTCGATTCAGGATGCTTTAGAACTCTGCCTACACTATCTATAGACTGTTCATGCCATTCAACTGGGACGTCTATGATGTCTGATAACTTACCATATTCGCATCAGTCCAGCCGATGTCAATTTCCTTACATGCCAATCTGCAAGAGCACCGGTCACAGCGTAAGGCTCATTTAACTGACGAAACTCATACTGGTTAGCAAATTGAAGAAGAAAAAATTAAGAGCTTGGAGAAAGGTGTCTCTCTCACCCCATAGCCAAAAAAGTCAGGGACAAAGTGACAAGAGAAGAGGCGGCGGCCGCGTGCAAGTTTGCGATACGCCCTCGAGTGAGGTTCTGGATGCCGGTAGCCGAAGTCGTCATACCCACGATCCCTGCGATCAGTGAGAAGATGACTAGGTATCCAGTTGCCATGTTTCCGAACGGAAAATATATTGGGAATATACGGGCCGGGACCTCCAAAACTGAAGCTGAAAATGGAGATACTATCGTTAGAATTCATCAAAGATCAGTTGAATATGCAAGTTCATCGCGCACATTAAACATTGAAGATGTTCATCTCAAAATCCTTTTCGATGGAACTTTTTTTTGGCAAAAACATTTTCTGGGACAGGAAATTTATAGCTAGATAAGCTAAAGGCACAAGGTCGACTGGGTCTTAAACTCGGGAGATTTACCAGTTTCTCGAGATCTCACGATGGCATGATTCGCGGCCCACACGGCGATGACTGTCACAACGAAGTAGAGCAGGAGATTGAGGAGTAACAGGACGAATGCAGCTGATTTCGCGCCTCCTGAAGCCATGATGAACCTTTCGAGGCTTGGAAAGAAAGGAAGAGACCTAAAAACCCTAAACCAAAAGTACACTATCTTCTTCAGATAGGCATACCAGTATACATTATATATACTCGACTTCAGCGATCAAATCTGCTTCCTTTCTTAACCAGATTGTTTGATAATATTCTAATCTTGTCTCTGCAAGAATCACTGGTCTGTCTTCAACTGGAAGCAATCTCTCCAATTCCTTGCCCCGGCTGGGTTTGCTTCATGCTAGAGGAAAGGGATATGGTTCTGATGCTGTTCTGACCGTGGAACTTTGTTCCAGAATAATATGGACATTTTAAGGAAGTGGGTCTTCTTTGTTTTTACAGTTACTCAACCAGGGCAACGCCAATCCTCCATCCGGAATATAACTTCTTTTGGTCCTGATTGGAAAACAAAGATGTCATAAAGTTTTTTCCGGCACTGCATTTGTTTTGGAAGCGTATAAATCCAAACAGACAAGCATGAACAACGGCATGAATAATGACTTCGCCATCTCGAACAGAGCTCCTTATGAAGGAGTTGAAGTAATTTTCCCTCGAAGTCCTTCAAATTCGTGCTTAACATAAAATTTAACTGGCCACTGCACCATGTCAAGAGAAATGTCAACCGAGAAGGAAATGAATCCTTCCTTTTGCTTTCAAATAAGTAGCAGCCTAACATAGTACACAATCAGAACGAACCGACAAGCAAAGAAAAGATGATCCCTCGAGTCAAACCCGTGGCCAAAAAGTAAACACAGAGAAAAAAAGGAAATGATGCTGAAAGGGCATAGTTAGTGTTGGGAGCGCACAGCAAAAGCCCAATACCTTCGGCATGGGAGATCGTCAAGAGGATCCTACGTCCGATCCCGTCAACATAACTAATTGAACTCACATTCACTCAAAAACTTAAGCCAATGAGTTATAAGCCAATTATGATATATTAATGGCATAATAACACATCAATTCTCCGACGTGGGACTTCTCTAACACTACTATCACGTGCATCTCAACAGTTAGAATTGGTAATAGATCCGGTAACACAACTCACACGTGCATTATGCTTGGGATTCAAAGTGCCACATAAAGCAGCCTGGATAGACACCAACTCCACTATTCTAGCAGGGTCCCATGCCAACCAGCATTAGATAGAAGAAAGCAGCATGTGTGGATGCCATTCATCTTGTCATATGAAGGTGTGATTTGTCATTTCCAATCTGGTCACAAAAGGCTCTGAGAATACCCCTTACTTTCAACAATTTCTTCCAGGCAAAAGTAGCATCAGCAAAGCAAGATGCAAATCAGATGCTACTCTTGGATCCACATGAAGCCTAACCAAATGAAAGGAAGAGAGAAGATATCATGTAAAGTGGTTAACAGAGGTGATCGATCGGCATCCCTCGGGTCAGGCCAAAATTATGGTCCAAATCCGCCAGTGCACAAGAGAACATAAACCGAATTACAGGTTGGACAGGTTTGGCTTGGGTTCGACCAGGCCGTGCATCGCCCTATAGCTAGAGGCCTTGCCAAGGCCTGCGCTAAGATCCCTTCGAGTACTTGGGGCTCTGACTGAGCCAGGACGAGCCTCTAGACCCTAGATCAATGTTCAGGTACAGCGGTTATAGGACCAGTGGTTAACTAGACCTGACCAGGCTTGAGGCAAAGTGAGTGGGCTTGGGCGAGCTATATACTTCTTGTTTGTCCCACCCAATCATCCCTGTACATGGGCATGAATAACGTCGCGTGTTGTCATGGAACGAGTAAGAAACTGTTAGCCTACAGTACCGTCAGTTATTTCTGATCACATGATCTCTCAATCAATTGATATTTTATACAAAACACACGAGAATGGTGTGTGGGTTTACGGCTGAGATTATGCCGTTCATGATAGTATCGTCAGGGAGGCATTTCCGGAAAAAGTATAGGATGCAAAACCGCCAGACACGAAAAATGACATGGCAAGAAATCAATCAATAGTGATATTGAGTGAACTACGAAGGCCTAATTTGATATTCGAATATTTTAATCATGATCTTTTTGTCCAGCACTAAGCATAAAATTATTTAATTAAGGCTTGGGAAGATTGAATTCAGAACCTGCCGTAAACTCTTACTGAAAATTTAAGATATCATATGAAAATATAGTTTAATATCTAAATAGTTTATCAGACATGGTAACCAGGGTCCACGATGTTTTTGCTCGAAAAAGTGCAGTGGGTAGTTTCTTGTTTCCGGTACAAGGAAACAGAGAGAAGAATACAAAGAAGAACGAGAAGAAAACGAGCCAGGACAAAGGAAGGAAGCAACGATACCGAGGCCAGTTTCTTCGTCTATTTGTTCTTAGAAACATCCTCGAACTTCCTTTATCTCTCTCACTTGTCTCATTGTCTGTCTGTCTCTGTCTCTGTATGAGCTGGTTTTACTGCTTTGTTGTTTTCACTTGGGGGGGGGAGATCGTTCATCTTCTTTTGAAATTCTGAAATCTATGGAGCAGTTCGTCAACTTTATCATCCGGCCTCCCAGGTAATCTGTTGAAAGGCTACGTCTTGCTTCCAATTTGGTGATGAACGAATAAGGAAATGGACTGCGCGGTTCTAGTAGTAGATTGTGCTCGTGATTTCTTAGGAGTCTCGGTTTCGATTTCATCGACTATTATGAAGTTGACCGGTTGATTTCGAGGTGTATGAGTGTTCTCATTGGTAAGAAGCTTCGTTAGTAGTACTGTGAAAGTTGGAAAATGATTTAACAATGTAAGTGGCGCAACTCAATGTTTTTGGCCTTCTTTTGGATTCTCTTCATTATGAATCATTGCGCGGCTAGTTATCCAAAACAAGAAACAGTCATTGCACAGCAATGTTCGAGACATTGTGTTCCAATTGTGCCGGTGGTGCATTCTCATTAGTTGCTTGCCAGTCTTTCTTTTTTCCGCTTTTCAACTTCCCTCCTTGTCATTAGAACTTCAGAATTCATCATGAGTACATACATCATTAAAATACAGGGCGGAGTATGTTTCAACAACTGATTTACTAGACCAAGAGTTCATGCTGAAAGGAAAATTCTATCAAAGGAAGGATATAGAGGTACATTTTTGTGATAAACTTGAAGCTGATTTCCCGTCAAATCTCAACTGACATAATAAGTGTTTACTTGCTGTTTTCTGCCCTCTTCATTAATTTCATATTTTTCCATCCTCACTAACAAGATGGGTGAGGCATAGATGAAGACAATTACATGGCTAGGACCGTCATGAGGTATGAAGATGGTGTTCGTCATGCGAAGGCTCTCCAGCTACCGATGCTCAAAGGGATCGAGTTAGTCGGAAATATGTGACTAGAGGGCTCGGACCTCTGTAGTGCTAGGATGTTTTGATGAAATAATTGCTTGATTAGGTCAAGGCGAACACTCTCTCTTTTAATGTTTCTTCGACTTGTGCAAGGCAATGTGGCAAGTGACACAGGCCACCTAAATGAGACAGCGTTGTTCTGTTTGTTGCATTTGCTGAGTATTGTTGCTTAATCCGGATAATAAGGGTAACTTCCTAAAATATGTAGTCAGTGAAAATTAAAATATTTACATCAATATCGATCACATTATATTTCACTCATTTGACATCCTAGGATTTGTGCATCTCTGTCTGTGTCGGCACTTTTAACTGGAAAGCCTTGCTCATTTACATACTACTAAACTTATAGAGTAGTTTGTGTAGTTATGAAGAAGGTGGTCACAGCTCGATAAATGGGGGCATGATGTACTTATCCTTCTGAAGCACATGAGCCAGGATCATCATGTCATTCTTGAAGTTATACCTCTTTTCTAATTCATATAAAATTAGATGAAGAAAGGTTCTGGTTCAATGAAGAGGCATGGAAGGAGATACATGACCTTGAGGAATGATGAGACCTAGAAATTAGACTTGGTGGTACTTGGGGAAACAAAAAGATGCCTTGGAACAACCGGGCATATACGGAAGAACGTGGAAGTCATGTAAATAGGCCAAACTGGAGAATTTGTTGCTCGTCTTGCATGTTGTTTTTTGTAGTAGAATAGAATCATCAATGGACAAAGTTTAAATCGTAAACAAACAATGCAGAAAGGGACAAAAATGAACAGCAATATATTTTTTGACATGTGACTTGTGTCTTTAGTCCCCTCTCATGAGTAGAGGGAATCTATCTAAATTTGAAGGGGTTTTTTATATTGATTATCGCCGTGTTGTACTTTCTTGTTAACAGAAAGATGTAATTTCCAGAAATGGATTAGCGGATGGATTTTCTTCTAACATTTCCACCTCCTTGTTTATATTATTCATAATTAATCTCTATTGGTCTACAAATTTTCAAGGTCATTAACATCCGCGGTGAAGTCCTGAAATGCAGTCATTATGTACCTGTGGTTAATGGTCGAGGAAAGCCTTTGCCATGCGTAATTTTCTGCCATGGGAACAGGTTTACTGTCTGTTTGATACATGTTGCATGATTTTAGCAAAGTTTCAACAGTCTCTGATAAATCACAGATTATTAGGTCCCTATGCTCTCATTCTTCTTTTGTGCAGCGGGTGCCAAGTTGATGCGGCCATAGTTTTGCTTCCTTCCAATATTACTGTTTTCACTCTCGTTTTTTCCAGATCAGGACTTTCTGGGGGAGAACATATGACTTTGGGGTGGAATGAAGTGAGTTTCTACTATTATAACGGAGTAATTATGGATCGTTGTTTTATTCCAAGCATTTGTTTTCCAAGATGGACATGCACAGCTACTTGTATTTTTTTTTATGTGTCTTTTTCCTTTATTTAATCTTGACTTGTGCACATATGCAAGTTTCTATGTGAAGAAAACCATGAAATCCCTTGTGACGAATGTGCTAGGCATACTTATGCCCGAGGGAAAGTTTAGCATAGTCCCTGTAGAATGAAACAACCATATCGTACTCTGCTGTGCCTCTTTTATTCAATTTCCTGCTTCGAGTGAGTGCCTCAAACCTTTCCCTTTTTGAGGGCTTACTAATTCCAGCATTTGTCTTAATTAGAACTCATTATCTTCAGCTGCAGAAATTATGAACTTGTCATCCTTGTGCATGCTGTGGTAAAATCATTCTTCCTTATAATTGCCAACTTACTCTCCTTTTGCCCCCTCCAGAAGGATGACCTGAGGGTTGTGGTTGACTATCTTCGGGCTGATGGGAATGTCTCTTTGATCGGCTTGTGGGGTCGTTCAATGGGTGCTGTTACTAGGTTTGTTAATCCTTTTCTTTGAAACTCTTACTTGAGGCTTGCAAGCGGACAATGTACAAAGCAGAGAACTCATCAGGGCTAAACTAGGTAGTTTATCATCCTCTGTGGGATGGTCAAGGCTGCAACGTACTTATAGTCATTGAGATCCCATTCCTTTGCTTGAAATTTTGCATGTAATCTCAGCGGGGGAGACCTTAAGAGCTCTCTTGGTAATTTGCTTCAAGAAAACTAATTGCATTGGTCCCGGAAAGGATTGCTTCTTTTTGTTAGTCACTATCACGAATTCTATGTCGGAAGCACTTTTGCCAGTTTGATATGTCCTTAATAATCTGTAAACTTGCTCACCGCCTAATGTATGGATCTGAGGATCCATCAATTGCTGGAACGGTTCCTGACAGTCCCTTCTCTGTTTTAGTTGACTTGATGATGGAGTTAGTGGATACCTATAAGCATCCCTTGCCCAAGTTCAGTGTAAGTAAATGCTCCGGAACTTATTTTAATGTTGAAGAGTAGGGGGATAGACGACTATCTCATAGTTTTGCCTACGTACTTGGTACACATGTTTCTAAAATATGTAACAGAAGATCCATTTAATGTTTTAACACTCTCTGAACTGAAACAAGTACTTTTTCTTAAAGTTTTGGTCATTAATTTGTTCCCAAACTCATGGTGATGTGGACACTTATATATTGTCATAAGCAACACTCGCTCCACTCTAGGTCGACGCACGGCATTGACAGGAGAATTCTTGAAAACTGAAATATGCGTACAACTTTCACTGTCTGAATAGGAGATTGGGTACAGGTTGAACATACGGGGGAGCATGCTCCTGGAGACTCGCTTACAATTTCTTTATCTGGGTATCCACTTTGCTTTTAAGTTGTAATCATGGTGCTGAGTCTTAACTAATCAGAATTTTGGGGTCCTAGTACCTTAACCTCTTCTTTCAGTGTGCTCGCCAGGTAAAATTTGCGATCCAACACATCTGGAGGGCAGTCCAGAAAAGAACAAATTTCGATATCTTGGAACTTAACCCTATTAAGGTATTAATGCGTTGTGTAATATGTTGTGACTGTTTTGTTGCGTTTAATGTTCAGTTATGGCCAACAGATATGCCCCTGGCAAATGTAGAAGTCTTCCTGTTATGACTCCTGTATGCCTGATTCACTTTTGTCCAGGTACTCTGTTTCTTGAGACCATCAGGGCTTTCTGAATGAAATGTTTGAAGAAGCTGATTTGACTAAACTCAATCTGACATGCAAATAATTGTTTTTGGTGGCCTGTAATTGATTCTCTTGTTGGTATATGGTGTGGTTAATCTCTTGTTTGGCCACAACAGGTTGCAAAGACATGCTTCATTCCAGTTCTGATTGGGCACGCCACTGATGATGACTTTATACGTCCTCATCACTCAGAATCTTTGAAGCCTATGTGGTAAATCTTTCGCAAAAAAAATGCTACAGATGTGTGACAATTATACATATTGGATCTGAGAAATTTACTTGATACAAGCAAGAACAAATTAAAACATTGAGATGTTTCTATTACCGCGTTTCTAGTTTCCTAGTAGCTTGATCTTAAAAATGCTGCGAAGTAGCATCTGGCAATCATTGTTTGTGTCGTGTTCATGTTGACTATTCATGTCATCTCGTATCGTTACCAAAATGTTTCAACTACGTCTTTCACTATGAGTGGAAACGACTTGGAAATGTGTCAATTCGTGTTAGTTTCGAGTTAAGTCATGCTGTGTCTTGTCGGATTCGGGTTTCTCTCAGAATAATTTTTACTGGTTTAGAGCCATTTTCTCGTGTCGTGTCTGGGAATTGCCATCCTAGCTTGGACTACAATTTCTAGTTATTAGAGGCCATTTGCGACCTTCTGGTCTTTCAAGTCATATCACCTATGGACATCAAAAAATCTCTCCTCATTCTGCAAATTGATTTTCCCTGTAGTGGGAATGCGAGATGTTGCTACTCTGCAAATGTATCATTTTCTGCTGAATTTGCTTGCGTTTGAAAAGATATTATACCATAGCTTAAGATTTTGTTTGCAGCAGTCAATCCAGCCTTTTCTTTTGGCACACTAAATGGTGATTATCTTTATTTAGGTTGACAAGAAAACTATTAAGCTTGGGGGAGATCACAACTCGCCACGTCCAGAGTTCTACTTCGATCCTACAAGCTTTTTTTTTTTTTTTTTTCCTCCACAAAGTTCTGCAACCTCCGGAAGATGAACTGGCTGGGCCATTGTTTCGTACCACAAACGATTTCCTTGGTATTTTGGTGCATCCGGTTTTCGCTTTCGATTACGCTGCTAGAACTCGCTTCAAGATGCTGACACTGGATGATAAATTATGTTGCAGGGTGTGGAGATTGCCGACCATTGTTGTGCATCCTCTGCTAGAATCATAGACTACGGTCGGCCATGCGGTTTCCAACCTCAACGAATGATAGGCCAAAGTCCGGTGATCCTAAAAGTTTTACCGCTGTCACAAACCTTTGGAAACAGAATCATCTTCGGCTTTGGCTAGAGCACCCCGTTCGGCATCAGAAGTTGAACGTTCATCTCCTGATACAAGCATGTCACTGGCATCCGGAGTGCCATTCCGTGGATTCAAGCGAAGAGGTTCCTGATGCGAGGGACGCTTCGAAAGAACGCTCGGTTCCATCAGTTACCGATTCGTATACGTCCGTCCATCGTATGACAGCCACCGCGAGCCATATCATGGATGGTTTGAAGTGCCGTTGGGATCTTTATTTTCTCATGAGAAGTCAGATAAACTGAGATGGGTTCTCTTTTTTTTTTTTGTAATTACTCTGGTCTGTCCTTTTTTATGAGTATAAAAGTTTTGTAATATTAAAAAAAAAGGTGAAAAGATGAAAAAGAACAGATTTCTAGAAGATGAACATATATTTCGTTGTAAGGCGATTTTTGTTAAATCTTTTACAATGTTAATCTTTTGAATTCAAAGTAAAAGATATAAAAAAAAATAGATGAGGAAATAATCTGGCGAGACTTCCTAGAAATACAGATAATTCAAACCATCTTAAAATCAGGTAATTCCCCCCCTTTTTTTTTTTGGATCAAGAAAAGAAATCTTGGAAGTCTATCTAATAACGAGATTAATTTCTATGACACAATCTTTCTGTAAATATTCTCTCTCCAATTTTGACGAACCAAAAGTCAGAAAAAAAATAAAAGAGGAAAGTATTTGAAATTTATTTCACTTTATTTGTGTCGATGGAAGTGGGAAACTTTCCTGTTTCCGTTTCCTAGTCGGAATCAACGTCCACCATGCGTATATATATATATGTTCCCAATCCCAAGAATACTTCACTTGCTAGCCTCTCGAAGATCGAGATGTCGGATTATCAAGCTTCTGTCTACGCATTCCCATCACATGTTCCAGACGATGAGTCTTTGCCCGAACCTCGTGTGATCATAGCATGCCATGTCCAACAACTTTATAGTCTGCCTGAAGAAGCACAAGGAGGAACGGAACCCCCGATCCCCGCCGACCATTGCCACTGGTACCGAGCTGAGCACCCGAGCACACCTTTCGCGTCGCACGACCACTCGCCGTCGTCGCCGTCGTGGGCGATCGTGTCATCCATGATGGGCGCCATTCGGCCGCCCCTCCCGCTGGACGGTATACGGTGGCGGCGCGGCGGAAGCCGAGGGGAGGACGCGGCTTGGACGCACGTGACCCGCGACGAGCTGGTGTCTCAGATCGCCAGGGCCGCGTCCTGCGTGGTGAACGACCCTCGCAACGAGGGGCGCAAGATGACCCAGCTGGTGGTGCGCATCACACAGAGAGTCGCCATCCCGGAATGTGGGATTTGCATGGAAGGAATTGGGATGGGAGACCCATGCGTTCACACGGGCTGCTGTTCTCACAAGTTTCACAGAGGTTGCATCGAACCCTGGCTGAGGACCAACCGGACATGCCCGTTCTGTCGCTGCTGGTTGTGCACCAAGAAATTATTTTCTCTGACTTAGTCATGTGATTATGATTTTCGATTGCTTATGTGGACGTAAATGAAATTTCAAACAAATCCTTTTTCGGGGTTATTAATTTACGGGCTGTGATTAATTTATTTTACTGGTTTAGTCTACTCAGTTTGTAATATTGCGAGTACTTTGGATGATTATACCAAGTATCCTCCTTCGAAGTTTATTTGATATGTGCAATCGAGTCTCTTTTTGTTATTATGTGCCGTGGAATTTTCTTTTTTGCCCTTTTATCAACGCTGTCCACACCTGCTCCCAATGCAAACGGCTTGGGCCTAAAGGGATTGTCGGCCCAGCCCGTAAAAGAAGGCCCACTACTCGGCTTGTCCGGCCAGTTCGAGCTTCTTTAGCTTGAAATTCTCACTTTTGTAAACGTTTAATTAAAAAAGTAATGTGTATTATCAAATTTCAAGATTCTAAAATACTATCATCAGCCGAACAATATGAATTCATTTAAAATTTCAAATATTTCATGGAAAGACAAGATATATGGATACCTCAATTTTGAATGCAATATGGCCTTTTATGGCTCATTTAAAGTTTGATGGCCAATCTGTTTTTATCGCTTGCACGTATATATAAAATATAAAAAAGTAAATATTTTCTTTTCTGCCATTTGTTGAATTTATGTGATCGACTATTTCTACTGACCTTAAATTCTATCACAAGGCATCAGCCCTATGAATGTACTCTCGGTTATGAATGTATTCTCGGTTATGTATTTGTGATTTAGCAGTTACTCCTTAAATCTAAAAAGAACTTTTAAAGCAAAGTAAGATCCCGTTTTGAACGAAGATATACGAAAAAAAATTATATCTTATGAAGATCTCAGAACATTTTTTATCTTGCAAAGAACCTTATCACAAAAGTTCTAAAAAATCTGAAAAAAAAAAATTCCTTTCTTTCTTGTGTGCAACGTTATTATTTGACAATATCAATGTTACGTTCTTGATCTTCAAAATGCTGAGGGAATACTAGCTTTACATATTTTATTGTGTATTTCACAAATTTTCTTTTGATTTGTTGAAGTGGTTTGATTATCTAGGTCTTCAGCAAAAGAATACCGAAATTGCCAAAATTTATGTACCACATTCATTTTAGTGTTCAACTTTTTTGTCAACTCGCTTAAGTATCAAATCAAAGAAAAAATAATCATTTAAGAGCAAGAATTATTAAAGTTCTAATATTACGTGACAAATAATTTTTTTTTTAAATTCCTTTAATATTCTGGCCAAAAGTTTTCTTTGGTTTTCTCTGCTTTGAATATTTTATTGTGTATAATTGGAGGTACTTGCCTTCTCTCTTCCTTCTATTTTTTTTTTCTCAAGTTTATCCCGCAGGTTGTTTTCCTTTTCATTCTCGTACGGTGGAATCATTCGAACTTTCTCTCTTTGCTCTTTGGTAATTTCTCAAGGGTGTCGCGAAACAGAGAGACTCGATCACTCAGGAGTCAAAGCTTCTGAAGTTCATCTTCCGAAGGCATGTTGTCTACAGTTATGTACAGGCGAAGGAGCAAAGCGTGCATCGGGCAGATACATCCCTCGAACGAGAAGAATCTCAATTGCTTTACGGTGGTGCAGAGAAAAGAGAAGAATTGGGTTGGGAATGGCCCCACTCTGCTGTTTTTCCTGTTCTTTTGGTCGGAAAAGAGAGATTTCATTAACTCACTCAAAGTAGAACTCTGTTCCTTCAACATGTGAACAAAGGATATCTTCTCCTCCAATCCAAAGTACAACCAGCGACTACTCTAGCGAGGCTAGGGTTTCAATTTCAATCGCAGAAGAGGGTTCGCTTCGTTTTTGAGTCTCGGCACACCCCTGCGACCGCACCCTCCCATGTTCCTTCAGCCAAAAGATCCATCTACGTTCAGCTTGAGAGATCCAGTTGGCTGGCGGACAGGAAGGTTGCTTCGAAATTTACTTCCCCTTTTGAGATTTTGAGTTTTTGGTTTCCATCTGAGATAATTTTCCTGTCATGTGATGCGAGGGCAGCTTCAACTACTGAGTTAAGGTCGAGCTGGGATGCACGGAAGATGGCCTCGTTTCGTGCCAGAACTTGGTGTTGATATTGGTGTCTGAAACAGATTCTTCCAAATGCGTTTTGGCATGCACTCTGCTGTTGAAAAACCTGCGTTTGTCAACTTTGGCAGGCTGCAATGAATCATTCTTATTCGACCATTTATGAAACTTCGCTCCTTGAGATCTGAAACTGCCTTGGCTTCTTGTACTTACTCCGTCCTTGATCTCAAGTGCTACCTCTCATCTCTGCTACTCCACCATTCGCCTGTGTTTCCAACTCAAAGATGTTTGAGTACTTTTGGTTGTCCTGTATGGTCACGGTTGCTGCCATCGCTCTCTCTGCTATCCTGTTCAAAGAATTCCTGAAGAAAATAGCTGGTCAGATCGCTGTAGAGGGCAGAGCAGATAGTGATTCAGCTCCAAAGAAGGGAACCACGGAGAGTGCTGCTCCTACTTCCACTGCGCCACCGCTCAACGAAACGGCAACATCTTCCGGATATGACTATGAAGTATTCTTGAGCTTCCGAGGACCAGATACTCGAGCTGGTTTCACTGACTTCCTTTACACCAGTCTGGTAGATGCAGGAATCCGTACATTTAAGGATGATGAAGACCTTCGCGTTGGGGAGGAGTTTTCCTCGGAGCTTCTTCAAGCAATTAAGCAGTCGAAGATCTCAATACCTATCTTTTCGAAAGGTTATGCCTCCAGCGTATGGTGTCTCAAGGAGCTAGTCCAGATGGTTGAGTGCCGGAAAATTGGGGGACAAAAGATCATGCCCATTTTTTATGATGTGGCACCTTCAGAGGTTCGGCACCAGATCGGGGGTTATGGAGAGGCCTTTCGTTTACATGTAAATAAGAAGCGATACGACGAAGAGACGATGTGTGAGTGGAAGGCTGCTCTCGAAAAAGTATCGTTTCTAAACGGATGGGACCTGCACAGCATGCCCAACAGGTGATTAGTTTTAGCATTCCATGTCATGTGCTTGGATCATTAAAACTCGTTGAATTTCATATGGTTTCTTTTCAAGATTTGTGTTAGCCTTGTTGAAATTAAATTTTGTGTTATTGAAGTTATACAGCAGAAAGCACACTAAGTAATAGCACAATCCCGATTTTGTCCCATTTATTCCAACCAACATTTTTTTTTTCAGTTTTGTTCATTCGTTAACTGTAAGTGCCGGCGCTAATTCATCTACAATGGAATAAATCCTTGAAGAACACATTTAGAGTTCATCTTGTCAGAACATAGTTTTCTAATTCATTGTCTTTTGCCTCGGACAACCACCAGGCGAGAAGGTGACTTCGCAAGAAAATTTACTCAGAAGGTTTTCAGTGAGTTGAAAAAGGCTTATCTGGCTGTATCAGACTGCTTCGTCAGTGTCGACAACCATGCTGATGCAATCATGAAAATGATAGGTGCCGAGACAAGTGAAACGAGTATTGTGGGAATCCACGGGATGGGTGGCATTGGAAAGACGACTATTGCCAAAGTGATCTACAATATGCTCGCACACGACTTTGAGAATTTGTGCTTTCTTCGTGACATTCGAGAAAGGTCAAAAGTTAATGGCATTCAATGCCTGCAGAATCAGCTCATCTCCGACATCCTCAAAACGAAATCCATTGATATAAAAGATGCTGACGAAGGGACTCAGACAATTAAAGACAGATTGTTTAATAAAAAAGTCCTCATTCTTCTAGATGATGCGGAAGAAGGGAATCATATTGATGCATTTGTGGGTAAGCGTGATTGGTTAGGCAAAGGGAGCAAGATAATTATTACTACAAGGAACAAAGATATTCTTGAGGTTCCCGAAGTGGACGGCAGTTATGAGCTTAGCTGCATGAATCCCGATCAATCTCTTCAACTATTTAGCAAACATGCCTTCAGAAAAGATTATCCTTTGGATGGCTATATCGACCAGTCCAAGAGGGTGTTAGCCATTGCTGGAGGACTTCCGCTTACTCTTGAAGTTATAGGTTCGCTTTTATGTCACACCAAAAAGGAAAAGTGGGATCTCACTTTGAGGAAATTGGAAAATGTTCCTCATGCGACAGTTCAGAGCAAGTTGAGAATAAGCTATGATGCATTGGATATTCGACAACAACATATATTCCTTGATGTAGCTTGTCTTTTGATTGGATATGATAAAGACACCGTGGTTCATTTCTGGGACGAGTCTAAATATCCGGAGGACGCCATGGAAGTTTTGCAGAACATGTCTTTGATTAAGATTACAGAGGATAATAAAGTGTGGATGCACGATCAACTTAGAGACCTCGGAAGAGAAATCGTGCGTCAAGAAAGTGCGATGAAAATACAGAAGCAAAGTAGGGTTTGGGATCCTAAGGAAGCATTGGATTTGCTAGGGAAACATAAGGTAAAATCCCCCGATACTAATTCCCAGTATTTATGGTTTTTTTTTTTTTTAAAGAAAGCCAGTTGCTTACTTGTCCAGCACCATTACGACTTCCTCAAGCTATATTTTTGCTCTTTTCATATTAGTTGTACTGAATTCAACCGCTTAATATAGTGAACTTGAAGAAATGCATTTCCCTTCAATTTTTTTTTTCCCTTTGGGCAGGGTAATAAAAAAGTTGAAGCTCTTCGTCTCAAGTTGGACCATCAACGGCAGTATCGTTTTACCTATGAGGACTTCGAGAGCCTTTCGAATATAAGGTTCCTTGAATTGGACTGTCCAAAGGAAGATTTTCGTGCAGAAGAGAAGCTTCTCTGGCATGAATCGCCATCAAATGTTCTTTCAACTAATGAGAATTCAAATCTCCTCCCACAATTACGGTGGCTTTCATGGTGTGATATTCCCCCTACATTTGACATTGCAAATTTCTCCGTGGAGGACGTGGTTATTCTTAATATATCTCGGAGTAAGATTACGCATAATTGGAAGGGGTGGAGCCACATGAAGGTATGCTATATGCTAGACAATACTTATTACTCCGTCGTATTATATTCAAATGTAATGTTTGCATGATTTTTCTTTTACAGGCGATGAAGAACTTGAAAGTTCTAAATCTGAGGTGTTGTACTTATTTGGAGAGAACTCCCATCTTCTCTGCTCACACAAATTTAGAACGTTTGATCCTAAACGGTTGTAGCGAATTAGTCGAAATTGATGGTTCGATTTGTCAGTTGAAATGCTTAACTTCCTTGGATGTACGTTTTTGTCAAAACCTTCAGAGGCTGCCAGATGAGCTTGGGAATTTAGAATCGCTAATTGAGTTGGATATAGGCTTCACGAGGATTGGAGAACTACCCGACTCTATGGGAAACTTGAAAAACTTGAAAATGCTAGAGATGACCTGCATTCCCATAAGCAAAATACCCGATGCCCTTTGGACAATTGAGAAGCTTGAAGAAATAGATGTTGTGAACCGAGGTTTTGATGGTGGCCATTTGAATATTGACAATTGCATCTATGGGAATCAATACCTAAAGATCTTGAGATTGATATCTTTTCAAATACATGCAGTACCGAAGCTTCCTGAAAGTCTTATCAAATTAGAACTTCATATGTTGCACATGAAGATGTTTCCAGATCTCTCAAACCTCACTAATTTAAAGAAATTGGATCTGGTATTTGGCCGACCTGATGATGCTGTGAAATCTAACGGGCTTGTGGAGTATCCGATACCATGGTGGATTGGGAACTTAACCAAACTGGAGTCTCTGAGCCTAGACTGTCTTTATGTGACCACCTCACCAACAGACCTTAGCTTTCCTCCTCAACTCAAGTCACTTAACCTCAAGTGCCCCAATCTGCATCACCTACCAAGGCTTTCCTCAAGTTTATCCTCCTTGAATTTGTACGAGTGCTACTCACTTTGCTCGATGGGGGATCTATCGGATTTGGCGAACCTAAAAGAATTGGAGCTTGAGAACCTTCAGCAGGTGGAGAAATTACCTGATCTAAGTAATTCCAACAAACTAAGAAGTCTTCGAGTACGCCATTGTGGTAATCTAGTTGAGATTCAAGGTGAACTACCACAATCTTTGGAAACCTTTCAGATTTATTCCTGCAGATCTTTACTGAAGTTGCCAGATATGTCGAGCTTGATGGGGTTGCGAGAGTTATACATAGATTATTGTGGCAATCTGGTTAAGATTCAAGGTGAACTATCACAGTCTTTGGAAATCTTTCGGATTGATTCATGTGAATCCTTACGGAAGCTGCCCGATCTGTCGAACTTGATACGGTTGCGAGAGGTATCCATATGTCAATGTGGCAATCTGGTTGAGATCCAAGGTGAAATACCAAAGTCTTTGGAATCCTTTCGGATTGATTCCTGTATATCTTTACGGAAGTTGCCTAATCTATTGAGCTTGATGCGGCTGCGAGATGTATCCATTCGTCGTTGTGGCAATCTGGTTGAGATTCAAGGTGAACTACTAGAGTCTTTGGAAACCTTTCGAATTGATTCCTGTGAATCTTTACGAAAGTTGCCTAATCTGTCCAGTTTTATGAGGCTGCGAGAGGTATCCATACGTCGTTGTGGCAATTTGGTTGAGATTCAAGGTGAACTACCGGCGTCTTTGAAAACCTTTCGGATTGATTCCTGTGAATCTTTACAGAAGTTGCCTCGTCTGTCGAGCTTGATGGGGCTGCGAGAGTTATCCATACGTTGTTGTGGCAATTTGGTTGAGATTCAAGGCGAACTACCAGAGTCTTTGGGAACCTTTCATATTGATTCGTGTGAGTCTTTACGGAAGTTGCCTGATCTGTCGAACTTGATGGGACCGGGTCAGGTTTGTATATTTGGTTGCGGGAGCTTAAATTTGGGAGAAGATGATGAATTTGAATCTGACCTGGGGGAAAAGACCACGAATCTGAATATGAAATCTGAGGGAGAAGATGAGGAATAAGTGCACATTCTCTTGAAAGCTTGTTGATCCAAGACCACAAATTGTTTCCTTGTATTCAAACTTTGAACAAATTGAGGTAACTTATTTCATCTGACAATCAATGTTTTCCCTTTTTTGCAATCAAATTCTTTCACAGATATGAACAGAGAAGTTTCACATGCACTTTTTTGACTACCCTTTCATGAGTTGATGACTCAAATTCTGATAAAGATACTGAAATGGACACCTCCGTACAACCAGAGGGTTCTTAATTATGTACAGATATTCGTTCTCTTTTCCTAGTTTGGTTTGGCTTTTTCAGCTATATTCTCCTTGCTTTTATGTTTCCCTGCTGGAGTTATGCATGCAATGGCATCGCTTTTCTTTGGTATTTAACAAATTATTAGATACTCTTGTTGATTTGCTGCTTCACATATTTCGAAGAAGATACCCTCTGCTTCACATTGGAGATAACTTCCTTGTACTGCAAAAAATTAGATGGAATGTGTGTTGGAAGGTCACATAACTATGGTTCTCCTTCTAGAACTTTACAGCATAATCAACTGATTGTTGCAACTGTGAAGAAGACAGACACTCTGTATTGATATGCTTATGCTCATTTTATTTTTTCAGGAAATCTGTCCTTCTTAGGGGGATGTGCAAATGTTATGGAGAAGTGATAAAATGAAGAAAGAGTGGCGGCATCAATAGTTGGTGCAGCAAACCTTCCATGTCCAAGGTATCATAAATCATCTTATAGTTAAGGCTAAATTTCAGTAATATTGGTGCCTACGACATATGATAAGTCAATTGGGATTATGAATCATTCCACGATAGTTCTGTTTAAAGCTGGAGATGGTTATTGTTTTGTCAAGTCAACTGTCATGAATTGTTGGAGTTCATGGAATGGGCCGGAGAGAGGACTCTCGCCAAACTCCTATATAATCAGCTTTCACATGGTTTTGATAACTGTCGCTTTTTTTTTGGTAACAGCTGTGAAACTTTAGGGCCCAAGGGCATTTATTTTTTGCAGAAATACTCATCTCCAATGTCCTCAAAGGAAATTGACAGAAATAAGTAATCTTGA
This sequence comes from Rhodomyrtus psidioides, assembly GCA_021437785.1. Lineage (NCBI taxonomy): Eukaryota > Viridiplantae > Streptophyta > Magnoliopsida > Myrtales > Myrtaceae > Rhodomyrtus > Rhodomyrtus psidioides. The sequence goes on from JAILYB010000121.1 coordinate 1,195,422, forward strand.
TGAAGGGATCAGACATTAAAGATAAGCTATTTAGTAAAAGAGTTCTCGTCCTTTTTAATAATGTTGACCAGAAGAATCAATTGCATGCTCTCATGGGTAACATCTATGACATTCGGTCATTACTGAATTCTTCAATTCGGTCATTGCTGACATTTGGCCTCCTTTTATTCTGGTATGGCCACTGTTTGGCCATCTGCTTTTGTATTTCTTTCACAGGTTCTTCTGGTGAAGCTACACTTTGGCAACTCCAGCCCCGTGTTTTGGCTTTGCCGACTTGAAGCCCTTCAAGTGACTACCACCCAGCTGCTTTTCTTTGTAACCCCACCCTTGCTTGGTCGTTGTACTGACCACCCCTTCCCCGCTGTTATTTTGGTTGCTTGTTTGGCCGTTTTTCCTTTTTTTTCTTGCCCAGGTCTGCTTTTGAGCTGATGCTACTGTTCTCCTTTATGATGTCATGGCTGTCCATCGGCATCTAGGTTATGCGCGCGTGCCGCGGTGATGTATCTTGTAGCCGGTTCACCGTTGAACCCATTTTGGCACCCTGATGCCATTATTGGTTCATGGTTTTTGTGTCTGGCTACACACTTGTACTTAGTGATTTGAAAAGTCTATATAAACTTACCTCACCAAAAAAATAAAAAATAAAAAAAATCAAGCGCCAAAGGATCTTGAAATTCTCAGTGCTTTTTGTTCGTCATTGAATATATTCTTTTCCACTGGTCGCTTGACATGGCTATTGAGGCTCTCTCTTAGAAGGACTTGCACTACTTTCCCTGCAGATTGGAGCTCTTCCAAACCTTGATCACTTGTCTTTGAAAAAGTGTAGACGTATAGAGAGGCTTCCGGACTCAATTGGCAATAAGCTAACAATACTTGAGTAGTATATCTCCTACATGTGCGTTAAAGAGCTACTCAATTGAATGGGAACCATGAAAAGTATGAAAGTAGTGAGGATGAATAATAGTTCCATTAGAAAAGATACCTGGTGCCTTATGGATGCTGTAAAAGCTTGAAGAAATAGATGCAGCACAGGTGAAAGCCTGCAACTGCAAATGACACAAGATTTATGTCTGGCATAACCCGTGGACAATTCTCAACTTGTGGAAGATCCAATGCCATGGTGATTTGTGAGATTAAATAAACTGGAGTCTTGAGCTTGTTGTCTGCTGTTGTAACCTCATTATCAACCGATATTGGTCATCTCTCTCAACTTAAAATACTAGAACTGCAGTGCTTATTGCTGTGCCTCCCAAGGATTCTCTCGAGTTTATGTTATTTGGGGGGTTGAATCTTGATGATCGATGAGAATAGTGATGGATCTCTCAAATTTGAAGAGACTGTCAGAACTAAGAATTAGAGAGCCTGCAATAAGGGGGATTCAATGCCTTGAATGTTTGGAGATTTTACGAAATTTGGAGCTCTTTGATCTTAGACTTGGGAGAGTTTTCCTGATCCGACTCATTTGAAGAAGTTACAGTCAGTGGCACTAGATTATTGTGGTAATATGGACTTTGCTCTGTCTCTGGAATAAATGTTAATCGAAGGCCCTGCCATCCTTAATGTGAGTTAATTGGTTGAAATACTTCACGGAGAGGGATAACATGCGAAAGGCCTCTGATCGTTTCAACTTGAAGAGATTCAAACAGTGCAATGCCCGGCATTGCTTATAAGATCCGGCCATTTCTTTCAAAATTTAGAAGACATGGTCAGCAGAGAAGTGCGTGTGGTACTTGAAAGGTCCTGCATCCACAGCCAAGTCTGCTTCCACAAACAAGTCTGTCGTCTCAGCAGATATTCGTTGTTGTCTTTCCTAGAATCGTTATCTGTTATATGCACGAATTACATTCACACTTTCACAAGTTGACTTGAAATCCGATGTTCTTGTGTCCTTGTATAGTTATCACTGGCTATTTTTGGAACCGCTTCTCCAAATTTGAGACGGATGGCTGTACAACTGCTCATGAAATGGGACCGTGGTTTCTTTTGATCTATTTCATGAGTTTGATTTGGTTTAGATATATTACTTTTTGAAGGTTTTGGTTGGTTAATTGAGTTACCGGTAGAAGACAAGTCAATTTAGTGCTAGTCTTGCTACATTCAAGTGCATTACTTTTGTTAATTTAAAACATTGTTCGTTTATGTGAGATCTTCGAAACATGCTGGTTTGTACTTTCAATTTGAACCTTATAACATTGCCTTGTAAAACTAGGATATAGTCAAATATATGTTTTAATACATGATGGAAGCTCCTTCATTTACTTTTTCGTTATCTTAGGAATGGAGCTTTAGGTTTCAATATTGATAAGGAGAATCACTGAACGACGAAAGAGTCCTATATAATGGCCTGAGCTCTTTCTCTCGGTAATAAGTAAGAAAAAATTTATGGGTACTTTTTATAGAGGTAAGTTGTTGCTAGCTCAGTTAGCGGTTAGAATTGACGATCGTATGTCTTTTTCTACGTTTTGGCTTTGTATTGTGGTATTTACCGTTGGACCAAAAAAAAAATGTGGCATTTACTGTAATTTACTAACTCTAGCTCATCACACAATGTCAAATACTTCTGGTCTCCGCTAATGTTAATCCCTGCATATCAGAAATAGAAGGTAAAAGCTTACAACTCTCGTTCCAACAATGTTGTTGCTTTAAAAAAAAATTCTTATTTTAAATTTAATTTAAATGATATTTGTATTTAAAATGTCATTTGGGTCAAAATGCCATCATTTTAGCGTTGTGTTTCATGCTTTAACCACGTCATCACAACATTGGAGAGAGAAAAAATTAAAAGACAAATCACGTCACCATTTTCCATTAGCCAAATTGAACGGAATTAATCAAAAGACTTGATCACATCAATTTGACAAGTTTTAGCCCTTGATTGCATTTTTTTATATAAGTTTTAAGACTCAACTGCACATTAGTGATAAGTTTTGGGACTTCTAATGCACTTATCCCTTTAAAATTTGAGTTTTTTTATCCTTCTATGAACAATCTTATCAAAAAAAGGTTTGATTTGAACAATCTTGAACTTTTTTCCATTTCCAATTTCCAATTTCATTACTTAATGATCAACATATTTGGTTATGAGGCGATTATTGTTAGATTTTTTATATGTTAATTTTTTTGTATTCAGGCAATATCCGTGCATTTTTAAACTAGAGCAAAGTTGCCCATAACGAAAAAATACTAGATGAAAATCGGGTAGTTCCTAGCAATTCAGATAATTTAAAACATTTTGTTTATATGCATTCTCAATCCAAGAACACTCGTTATTCCAACGGTCCTCGCATAGATGCCGGCTTATCAAACTTTCATCTATGCAATAGCACTTGCCACTTCCTGTTACAGACGATCAGTCTTTACCCCAATCTTGTGTGATTATGTCACGCGACAGCCAACGCTTCTCTAGTCTGTTCGAAGCACACCGAGGAACAAAACGCCCAATCGATGATCGTAGCTTGTTTTACTCAACAACACCCGACCGCACTGTTTGCATCCCATGACCACTCGCCATTGTTGCAGTCGTCGTGGGGAATTGTGTGATGGATGTGTTGGGCGTTAAAATTCCTCGGTTGGGCCTGATTGAACTTTTCGGGGCTCGATCCAAAAGGTTGAAGCTCAAAAAAGTTACTACAACGGAAAATCTTTTATCGAACGTTAGCAGTTCGTTAAGTAAAAAGAGCTTCGGGTAAGTTTTGAACAGAGAGTGTCAAATGCAAGATATATTTTGACAACTGCGTGTCTTTCGATGGTTCTGTATAAACTTTCGATAAACCTCCTGATGTCTCTTCGATGAAACTTGTCGAATGCTTCGACGTAATCGTAACCAAGATCTAACACCGGAATTGAATCAACGATGTTGGACTTTATTGTAGGACACGATGCCATAATTTAATCTACGACACTGGACGGGTGGAAATGTAGGACACAACACCGAAGTTTAATCGACATTACTGGACGGGTGGAGGAACAGTGCAACACCGGAATTTAATCGACGGGAATCTAAAAACTGCAGCCAAGCTAAGAGCTACTTGAAAAGATAAAACTTGTTTGTTGTGTTGTGTGTGGGGGGCTTCTGTGCTGGATGACCCTGGGTATTTATAGGCTTACTCTTGGTAACCGTCGAACAGTTATTGTCATGGGCTCCAAGCACATTCTTTTCGACGACTTTACAAATATTATCCTTGGCGGTTTCTTGGCTATTCGCGCCTTTTCCTCTCAGTTTTTGGGGATTCTCGCCAATCTCCTTAACTGCTTCAGTCGTGGCTTCTTTGGCACGCATTTTCTCTCAGTTTTCGGGGAGAATACCGCCAAGACTTACTTTGACACGTGGCGTCTTCAAGACTAACTTGCGTCTAGCTTCAGTACAGCTACCCGTAGGTGATCATGATCCTCGCTCGTGTTCACCACGTGGCCATTTAGGGTAATTTTTGGTGTCAACAAATGCCCCCTTTAAACGAAATAAATCAAGGATTTATATCTTTTAAGAGATTTCTCCTGATTCGACATCTGCTGTGACGCCCTGAAAATCCGACTTCGGTAAAGTCTCTGAATTCAATAAAATGGATTAATATTGAAATTCAGTCGATAAAATATATTGGATCGTAAAGACTGAAGAGACGATATCGGACGATTTCTGAAACGTCAGTCGGTTTAGATTAGGTTTCGAATTCTTAGTCGCCGTGAATTAGGATTTCAATCCTCGTGCCCGAGCTTAATTCTGACCGAGCCTACCTGTGAAATTACCAAAAATACCTTTCGTTCGGTATACCAAAATTTCGTTTCAGTCTCGATTTGTCAAAAGACCAAAATGCCCCTCACTTATGCATATGGGACAAAATGCCCCAAAAGTCTTCTAGTAGGCCCCACTAGCCCTCCCATCAACCGCCCCCTCTCTCCTCTCTCTCTTCCTCTTCATGTGCTGCCGCTTCTTCCTTCTTTTGTTCAATCGTGGACAATAGCCCCTCCCCCAAACCATGCTCCTCCTTCCTTCTTCTTGGGATTTCGTTGCCGACCACCACCATTCGCCGCTATCCGTCGACCCTTCGACCTCTCGCCGCCACCACCGACTTGGTATCGACAGTCGCCAGCCGTCGGACGGTTGCGAAAATCGCCACGAGGACCCTTGCTCTGTTCTGCTCCCCTCAAACCCGAGAGCTCCAGCCCATCCTCCGGCCTCGTGCGGCGTCGCCGCCACCTCCAGCCACCTCACCGTCACTCACCGCCTTCCTTACGACCATCCCAAACCGGTCCCGCCGCCGGACGATTGTTGACACCTGATTTTTTACCATTTATTATTGTGATTTTTATTCTTTAAAATTAATTAAAAATATCAAAAAAGGTCATAAAATCACAAAATCAACTTTGGAAGCCTTGGTTTAGCCTTAGGAACCAATTTTGAACAAAAAATATTTTTCGGTATTTTTAATATTTTTCAAGTTTATTTAATTATAAAAATACCCAAAAAATCAGAAAAATACCATTCGTGGTCAGAAAAATACCCAAAAATATTCGATAATTTTGTTTTAATTTCCTCTTCAAGTGTATCACTTTAAATCTCAAAAATTCGGCTCGGGTCACTATGTTCCTTCACAAACATAAACCCGAACCGAGCCTAAAAAAAAAAAAAAAAATTCATTTTCGAGTCTTTTAGTTTTCAATTCTCACTTTTTATAAGCTATGACATTGGATTCTAAAGTCTTAAAGTGCAATTAGGTCAATTTGCCCTCCAATTTAATCAATTTTTACCAAAAGGGCTTAATTGCACATTTTTCTTTCAATTAGTCCCCGGTTTCACGGATGTATACGTATGCTCTACGTATTTATATGTCATACGTATTTATACGTTATGCATATTTGTACTGTTTGGTAACCTCTTTAACTCTTGTAATAATAATAATGGTTATTATTTTTAACACCTTTGTTAGTGCCTTTTTTTTTTAGCATTTTTGTATTATAAATTGTGAGTGCTATTGTTAGTGCTATTTTTAAATAGCATTTTTGTATTATAAATTGTGAGTGCTATTGTTAGTGCTATTTTTAAATGTCATTTATTTGTGAGTGCTATTTTTAGATAGAATTTATAATTGTTAGTGCTATTTTTAAATACAATTTATTGGAAGGTATTTTTGGCTATAAAAGGATGGCAAGAGTTTTGAGGTTGAAGGGGAGACATTTTGTAGAGTGTGCAAATTTTTGAGAGCTTAGAGAGAAGAACACAAACACTCTCTATATTCTCATAATCTTGAGTGAGCAAAATATACTAAGTTCGGAATATTGATTCCGCATATTGCTAGCACAATTGTTGTGGAGTTATTAGTCGTCTCCCCGTTCGTCAATTGGTGGTGCGTCCGAACTAGATGCCTAACACTTGTGGAGGCTGAGATCGAAGAACATCGAACCGACACCTCCGTTCAAGCACGCTACGAGAGGTAATCTATTTACTCCCTTTGAGACTTTGTGATTTTTTTCGATTGAAATGCACGAAGTACGCCTCTGGAGATACATGTATGGGTTGTTATTTATTTCCGCTACGTGTTACGTGGATCCCAACAGTGGTATCAGAGCCAATCCTTAGGTGTTTTCGTGCATTTAATTGATTTTTTGCAATTTTTGCAATACTATGGCCAATATGTATTAACGAATTGTTCGTCTTACATGGCTAATGGAGGTTGATTATTTTATATGATAAATTAATCAACGTAGCAAAAATTGAGAATAAATCAATTTTGAATCGAAAATTTATGGCTATCTTATTTTACGTAAAAATTCTGAATATGATTCAACGTAGAATTTTTATTGTGCCTTCCTAAGTTTTAAATTGTGAATTTATTACTTATGTGAAAGGGTGGTGATCATGGAAAAATCCCTAATCAATGTGATTGATGTATATATGAATGTATGATGATTATTTATATATTTGGGGTTGTAATTATTAAATGGAGGCTGCGTACTCCTTTTATTTTTCATGTAATCTTTATTTTTAGCATAATCAATTGTTGATGTAAATGCTACAAGGATTACGTGGGGGAGCCTTTTAAGTCGGCGAGCTCTTTGGGGCCCAATTCTTGAAGAGTTCAAGAAACCAAGAAGAAGCGAAGAGCGGCTCTCCGTTATTAAAATATTAAAATGATTAAATGTGGTCTCATTGGCTCGAGACCCATTAAATCATAATTCCATGATCACCACGTAGGATAGATGTTTATGTGATTGACATCTATTTATTTATTATGATTACGTGAGCATGTTAAACTGGTTAATGTGCAAAGTCAGACTTACCTCACCCAAAATTGCGCCTGCATGAAATCCTAGTTAGGAAAATCACTCGCGTTAGGTACCGAAAGGGCGTTGGTAACGACACCAGCGTAACCAAGTCCCCGAACCCAAAAACTCTGGTTCCGTAGAACTGATCGATCTCTCCCAATCGATCAGTAAGGTTTCCGGTCTACCCTCCAAGAAAGACCGGTGGCGACTCCAAATGCATGCACAAGTTGCACATGCCACCACGACCACACTAAGGTCGAAAGCGATCGACTCTTATCGTCGAATCCTTCTGAAAAATACTCCCGCCGCGATTTGGTATGGGCCTGGGAGGGCCCGCGCCGATCCAAGACCCGCGATCGGTAATCCATTAGCCGCGTCCGCTTTCGGACGGGTCGCGACAGCTGGCGACTCCACTGGGGAGACTGTGTTCTAGAACCTATGGTTCTAGACCCCAAGTGGACTTAGGCCGTAATTAAAACGCTGAGTGATTTTTCTAACCATGCAGGCGCTCGTGAAGGTGAGGTAAGTCCGCTTACGATAGGTGTTATATGTTTTTGCAGATTGGAGAAATAAGGGGTGTAGTCCGTGATTAACATTGTCTTATGCAGTTGGGCGTAGGAATGTATGTTGTGTGGATGATTTGAAGTGCTGATTGATAAACTGCTATGCATGAATTGCATTGTGATGATCACAACACGTGGACACACACAACCGCGCCTAAAACCCCGGGCGTCGCCTATAGGAACACAATAGAAGGAATTGAAAATGGAATCTCCGTGAGGAAAAACGCGGGGTAATCCACTTTTCAATTCCGCTCGCTTCGAACTATAGATCGAGTCCCAATGCAACGATAGCTGTGCAATGGAATCGGCTCTTTCTAGAACTCGAAGTGGGAACCTTAACCTTAGGTGCCAAACCCTCTGATTTTTAGAAGTTTACCATAACTTGTCTCATGCGCATGTCTTTGGGCGGTTGGTACACCTAAAACCGCACATAAGTCGACGAGTTTGGTTGGTAAGACTCTCTATACCTCGAATCTATTACAGTTCATATAAATATAGGCATTTCATTCATTGCATTCTGGTGATTAGATTAAATGCCATTTCAAGGATAGATGTGTGTGTTTTTCCCAAACGTCCTTGATAGAAGACGAAGAGGATGATATCCCATGACAAGCACCGAGTGAGCAACAAAGGAGCCTACTATGGACATTATTGAGATATCGTCCAATGAAGATGACGAGTTGGGGCAAGTGATCCGGAAGTCACAGATCGAACTTGGGGCATCCTTAAACGTTAGGATCACATTCCTTTGTTTCATTTTCCATTGCTAGTCCTCTTGTATAGGGTTTACTTTTATCGAGGCTTTCTCTATCTCACCCCTTAGAGGGATTGTATTAGGGATCTATTGGTGTATACATTTAGATGGAACTTGGTTGTATTTCTTTTGACAGGTCATGGGAATGTGATAGTGGCATTTTCTCTAATCATCCGAATACTCCCAAGTCAAGTTTATAATTCCTTTAGAGGAAATTAAAATTGGAAATCTTGCACGACCTTTTTGGTCATATAGGGTAATCCAACCCCAATTTCGCTAGAAGGAATTATACACTTGAATTGGTCCATGCATGTTTTACGTCGCTGGTAATCCACGATAATTGATCGAGAATATCGGCGTTGTTTTGAATTTAATGACGAGATAGATGTCCAAATTACTCTCGTTCTTAACAAAATGGCCTTGATTTGGATGCCGTATCTTCAATTAAATTTAAAACACGTTATTATGCCTCGCACTTTTGAGTAATTCGTTCCTCTCGAAATTGATCAAAAGCGATTATTGTGAATTACATTCCTTTCAATAGTATGCTTTCTTTCGAGGAATATTGATAAAAACTTTTCGCGCAAGATTAAAACCCTTGTAAAAGTTCTTGTCCTTATTAATCATGGGCAAGCATAGGATTGAAAGGGGTTTTTGATTTCTTTTTCAAATTATTCCTTCTGATTCTGTCTTTTTATTTGCAGGTAAAAAAAAAAAAAAGGTAATAGAGAGAAATCTTTTCCTGGACAAGTCTAAGGCTATTATCTCATCTGATCATGAGCGAGTTATAAAATCAGGACATATTTGCTCGGCTTACTGATATTATGGTTCGGCTCACCCAAGTTGAAGATGTTCGGATGCTCGAAGAAATGAACCATACAGAAGTTAAAACACACACACAAGAGTTCTCATTTATTTTGCTCAGTGGAGGGTTTTCAAAAGCAGGTCATACAATTCGGGGTAGAAAAGTAAAGCCGAAGTGAGCCCTAATTAACGACACGAAGGAGCCCAACTGACCCTCCATGTTATTAATGCTCTGCTCATACTCCCAACTCCGCATGTCATGGTCGGCAATCCTGAGGAGAAGACTTTTGCATTCTCCCTTAACTTCGGCGACCTTGGCCTCATGTTCTTCGGCGATTGTTTCCAGGTCTCGAACCAGTCCATTCCCGCGAGCTATGTCCGCGGTTATTTTGTCGAGCCGTTCTTCCTGCCAGTCGCTCTGAAGCCTCAACAGGACATTGCGGCGGTCATGCTCGCCGGTGGTCAGGGATAGGGCCAATTGCTCCACCAGATTTCTCCTCTCGCGAAGCAACGTCGCGACCCGCTCATTAGCAAACTCGACGGCCTTTTTGTAACTATCGGCCAGATAGTTGGTCAGCACCAAATGATCAGATCGATCCTCATAACGAGCTCGCAAGACGCGAGCCACGAGAACCTCCCGATTAGCAGCACGGTAGGCCTCTAAGGAGTGTGCAAAGAGAGTCGGGAAAATTCTATATTCCCTCCCCAGTGTAGTACCTTCGAGAGAAGTGGTATCAAGGTCCTCGAGCAAGACACAGATTTCATCCTCGGTCGCAGAATGATCGGTTATGTGTGCGTAACCGCGACCCAGTAGGTTATAAAGCTTTTCCCACTGGGCCAAGACATCAGTTGAAAAAGTGCGTACGGGAGAGGAGGCCATTTGCGTTGGGTTGGCTTGAGAATAAGACGAGTTTGACAGAGAGATTAGAAGGAAGAAGCTGATTATGCGAGAACGTTAACCTTCCATACATTAATTCCTCATTTTATAGCAACTCGAGGATGATGAAGGGTCTCAGTAATAATGCTGGTGGAGCCCAGTTAGGGGGTAAAGCAGGAGGTCCCCTCACGAGAACCATTGGATTCGTTTCGGTCCGCGATTTCCGGCTCATCAATTAAAAGATGTAAAAGATTTGTCGGGATCACCATTATTAGAGTTAGGTGGGAGGTAAGCGCAACTATCGAAGAGAGCCCTAACAGGATTTGGCAGTCCCATCACGATTGAAAAGCTAAGCGAGAAATTCAAAGTCTTGAGGGGGAACGTTTGCCTAATGATGCTTGAAGAGCGTCTCCTGAACATACGAAGTCACTCGAAGAAAACTTTATAGGGAGTGAGCATACATGAGAGAGTGGAGAACTCTGAGTGGGCAAGAACCAATCAAACATTTCTCAATCCAACATATTTAAGAGGTTATTGTTAGCTGCTAGAGGCGACTGACTCAAAAATCTCAGAAATTGAACTACAGAGGGATCTCGAAGATTCCAAGATCAAGTCTAACGCCAAAACCATGGAGCCCAACACTTCTGGCAACGGAAATCAAGATCACGGCGACGACGACAACGACATCCACGATGTTCAACTCGGGAAAAGAAGACGTCCTCACCAATACTCTCAGGAGGAAACCCAAATGCTGGAAACCCTTTTCAGTAAAAGCCATTACATGAAAAAGAAGTGGAGAATTGAATTGAGCCGAGAGTTGGGGATTAATCAGTCGAGGATCCAGTTTTGGTTTCAAAATAGGAGATCCAAATCGAAGGCTCAACGCAAACGTCAGGTGGTCGAGATTTTAAAGGAAGAAAACCAAAAGCTGCGAACAGAAAACATGAGGTATGAAAAAGCTCTCAATATTACCGTTTGCCCTCATTGCGATAACCTCGTCGCCCTCGGTAAGATATTCCCCGATAAGCCTCACGCGATGATTGAAGACGTTCATTTACCACCCTACTCCCTCGGGGCATCTCCTGCTCAACCAGATTTTGCCGGAGTCACGCATGAGCAGGATGATCCTACGAAGATGATACAAATGCCTCCTGGGGGATGGGATTTGCATCGCTTTGATTGGAGTTACAGTTTCAAGGAGCTGGATGTTACCGCCGACCAGCTCAAAGCATATCAGCCTCATGCACAACAATTTTCGATAGGGTCGGGTCCTGCTGGAGATGAGTTAATCAGTCGTCAAGCCATCGATGCAATTTTGGGCCACGATAAGAGGAGGTTCGCTTGGCCCCCTGAATTGCATTCCAGATTCCTAGACGTGGTTCACCAAATGGGGATCGACTCAGCAACTCCGACGCGCATATTTAAGGCCATGAATGTACCGGGGCTTAGTAAGGAGCTGGTCAGGAATCACCTTGCTGCCTACAGAAAGCTATTAAAACAACGTCGAGCGGAGCTAAACCGGGAGGAATCCGTCTCGAGCTCAAAAGCTAGGGGCGACCGCCATTGTAATGCTCAGGCATCAAGAGATACCCGGCCAAATCTAAGCATCAATCAAGCTAGCAACCCGACCACCGGCAAACTGAAAGCTGATCAGAATGTCCTCCCGGGCCATTTCAACATTTCTCAAGAGCGCGTGTCACAAGTACAGCGAGTACAAACTCCTCCATTCGAGCAGCAGTCGGCTGGTGCTCTGCCTGCCGCTGGTCAACCCACGACAGACGATTTCTTCGATGAGGGGCTCGATGCCTTGTTCAATCAGTGGGAAGCTGGCATGCTTGGACAGCCATGATCTAGCACCTGACTCGGGGCACGATGGGTCGGTCACTACGAACACCCATAGAAAGAAGAACATGTTCACGAGTAGATCACTCATTTTATCGTTGTAAAGTTCCTACGGGAACATTTTTCTTTAATGACTATAGTTAAACCAACGCTATCGACGAACATCGTCATGCTCAGTTGTGATGATCCCTTGTTAGATTAAGTCTGAAACCAGAGACGGTCTTTAAAATTTTGAGTGGCCACGAACTCATTCCTCACCAAGCGCCCGGGATGCTGAAATGAAGAGTAACAGCATGCACAGGGAAAATGCCACTTTCGTTTGAACGATGAAAAGGGGTTGAGAGAAGATCATAGCGTTAATTCCCATGGAGCTAAATGAATTAAACGGAGTCATTAATTGCGGGTCCACCGCTGCTCCCCACGTTCTCGGGCCTAGCAAATCATAAAAGGCGCCGAAAGATTGTAGACCCACCACTTTGAAGACTGAACTAGGGGACGAGCGCAATACTCGATGAAACCGAATCAATGCAAGAGAGTTTGTGATCCTATCACGAGGAAAAAGAAAGTGGAATACAGACGATGAGTAATTGCAGGATCTCGGGAGGAGCGCTTGCTTGCTGGTCTTCATATGCAGCCTGAAGGATGGTTCCAGGACACGCACAATCACTTGAGAAAATTTCTAGAGTGAGCAAACACGTAAGAGCGAATTGAGAAAGCTGAGTGAACTAGATCAGCCCGAGATACCCCGATCCATCATGTTTAAAAGTTATTCCCATCTGCTAGAAACGCCCGACCTGGACATTTCTGAGCACGAACTGCTGGGAGACTTTGAAGATCCTGGAGCTGAATCCTGCCCGAAGGCCATAGAGACTGACTCCTCCAGCGATGAAATTCTAGGTTTCAGCTACGAAGAAGGAGTATACAATGATGACCGGAGTCGGAAAAGGAAGCAACTACAACGCCACACTCCAGGCCAAATCCGAGAGCTCGAAGCTTTCTTCAATGAATGCCCCACTCCAAGCAGACAACAGAAAATGGAGTTGAGCCGAAAAATAGGATTGGAGCTTTCGAAGGTCAAGTTTTGGTTCGCCAACAAACGAACCCGGGTGAAACAGCAATACGCAGACCATGAGTTACTGGTCCTGAAGGAGGAGAATGAGAAGCTTCAAGCTGAAAGCGCGAGATATAAGGAAGCTCTGACCAAGGCCACCTGCCTTAATTGTGGTAATCCTGTTGTCCTCGGCGAGGTGTTCCTCGATGAACCGTCCCTGTTGACGAATAACGCTCAGCTGTTACCGTATTCTCCACAGCATTTTCCGACACAGCCAGATATCGCCGGAGATCTGCATGAGCAAGTCAACACCATAGGATCAACACCAACATCCTCTGAGAAATGGGATATGAATCATCACAGGGGGAGTTCTCTCAATGACGAACTCGCTGTCACAGCCAGCCAATCCAAAGTCGGTGAGTCCCTCCTTGGACAACTTTTGAAACGACTAGATCCCGTAGAGAATAGCTACCGAAGTATTGACGATATTTTGGGTGATAAGAGAACAAGGTTTTACTGGACCTATGAACTTCACACCAAATTTGTTGATGCAATTCGAGAGCTGGGAGTTGATTCGGCTAGCCCACTACGCATACTCGAGATTATGAATGTGCCGGGGCTCTCTAGAATTAACGTCGAGTCTCACCTCAAGTACTATAGGAGATTGCTAAGGGATGGAAGGATAGCGTTAAACCATCATAAAGCCAGTTGGAGCTCAAGTGCCGGGCAGAGTTACAACCACGATGATTGGAGAGCCGAGAGCACCCAACCGTGTTTCAGCAATGACGGGACCAGCAGTCGTGTCAGCGACTCCTCTAACCCAAATCAGAATGCTCCGCCGAGCTATCTCAATACTCCTCAAGAGTATATACCGCAGTTCCAGCACATAGGGATTCCTCAGTTTGAGCGCGATTCGGTCATTAATGCTGTCCCTGAAGCGGATCTGGCATTGGTAGAGAGTGCACATATAAACCTGCCGGTCATTGGAGGAAGTTCCAATTCGAGGGGTCAAGTTGCTCACGGCGAGAGCAAAGAGAGGAATCCCTCGCCTGCAGTCGACGACAGCCAATCTGGGCACCAAAGGCTAGAAAGAACAGGCGATTTCCTTGAGGAGGAGCTGGACACTTGGATCAATACTCTTCAGGAATGTATGTCTCGACCCCAACAGGGCAATGATGAAGGTTCTAGCTCAAAGACTCCAGTTCCTCACAATGAAGACGATGAAGGAAATCTGCCCCCAACAATTGTTGATACCCAACTTGAACATCAATGGCTCGAAGACCCGAGCAATTTCCTTGGCGATGAGTTCAATCTTTGGCTCGATCAATTTGGAGCCGGAGGGCCATCGCAGTGGTGACGCAAGGCAGGTGACCAAACGTCTGATGCAAGGCATGGTTACTCGATGAAAAATGCTTAGACGAAAGGGGTGGAACACTCCTATTGAATATGTTGTTGATCGCACTGTAAGGTTCCCACGGGAACATCTTTCATTAATGTCTAGAACTAATTGCGCGCGAGTGTCAACATCACCCTTTGAGCATCTTCAAGCCGAGGGCCGTGGATTAATCGCTTAATCCGTGGAGCAAGTTCCCCGAACAATGACTATCACCCGCGGAGTATAATGGGATCTACCCCTTCAATACGAAATACGTTTGGCCGCGAAGCCACCTATTTGGTAAAACGATGTATCGTTCCTAAACGATCTTCAATCGAATACCGAAGTAATGTCTCATTTCTTTCCCTTCTCATGTGATAAACGTGGATAAATCACTCAAGGAGCCATTTGTGCGAATAACAGAACAGACGTTGCCTAACTGGGGGCAGATGAACCATTGATGTTGCAAACACTCCAAGAATGGATAGGCGGATTTGATAGATGTTGTTCATATCAATACGCAATATCAGAACGGGATGAGAACCAAGAGTAAAGTTGTATCGTTCCAATTTGTCTTGAATTTGAGAATATGAATTGATACTCGTTATTTATCCTTGACAGGGGAATCGCCTTACAGACGAACAGGTTTTCACATCCCATGTATTACCCGTTAGAATACATGACCAAGGGTAAATTGTATCGTTCTAATTTTTTGAAAAATTCGTGAACGTACAATAACATGTTTCTTCCGCATTTTCAGGATCTCCAGCCGCGGGGGACAGGTAAGTATCCCTTTCCCCAATCCATTGAAGATGTTAAATAAAAAACAGAGAGAAAAAGAAAAGCTTTCAGAATCTAATGTCTAGAAAAGACATAGAATTCAAACTTCATTGGCATTCATGTCTTAAAACAGGAGGTTATCTAAACATGAATAAGAACATGCATGGTGCATCATAAAATCCCCTTGACGGGTAAAATTTTTGGAGAAAATGAAAGAGATTTTTTCCAATCAAAAGTTCAAAACTTTTAAAAGGACGTTTTCTCAAAAGAAAAGAGGCAAAGCCTAGTCCAAACACGTCCTACACACACTGAAGAGAAGTGGAGCGGATCAGATAGCAAAATCTGGACCTACGGAAGTAGGGATTATTCGCAACGATTACATGGGTTGGGATGACGGAGGCATTCGTTTCATATCCCTCAAACACTACAGGTGACCGTTGATAAACCCTTTGAACGACGGTTTTCATTCTTAACCCTGTCAAGAACCACCCCACATCGGGGCAAAATGGAGGTGAGTCCAGCGGTATCAGGAGAAAATGGTTAGAAATTTTCTTGCTCGGACTAACATCAATCTTTGTGTGTTGTTTATATGGTAATCCAAGTACCATAGGATGACGAGAAGCATTCATTTCTCTATCCCACACACCATATCCTTTGCACAGCCAAGTTGAGCCTGCAAATTCATTTCATAAACCCCTGTTGGTGATCATGGGATGTTTCAAGATGGAAACTGCATCACTCCAAGAACGGAAGAAATCAAGAGATGGGATTTATAGAAAAATCTCATATCGGCGTTTAAATGTGCTATGATTCAAGTTGTATAGCTAGCACAATTTTCTGAACATCGTAGTTCCAAAGGAAAAGAAAAGGCGGGATTTCAACAAAGAAAAAAATCCCCAGCATCAAGAAAAAGCAAAGTGCCTGGTAAAAGCAAGGCCGATGCTCGTGAAAACTGTTTGATTGATCCCCAATAAAGCCTAGTTGGGAAGAGAGAAAAACCCATAAAGGAGTCAAATCAAGAAGACTGCTCCCCAAATGATGTCAGCCGTGGTGCAAAAACACGGACAGAATTGTCAATCTCTTAATACCACAAGAGACGTTCTCTAAAGGACTTGTGCACACCTCAAAAGCGGTTGCACACCTCAAAAATGGAAGATGTAGAATGGAAAAGACATGTGACAAATTGGCAATGATCACCAATGTCAAATCCTTCGTGATTTCTGGGCCAAAAACAAGCCTTTTTCGGTCCCCAATCCTACCAATGTTACAACCCTGAAACAGTCTTCTCTGACTAAGACACTTGGGTTAACATATAGCTTAGCTCGAAGAAGTACGAGCAAGACTCTTTCTTTCTCATTTTGCAGGGTTCTTGACTTGTAAACCCAGAGCAGATGGTGAAGATTTTCATTCGATGGCCTCGACTCCAAAGCGGGTCCCCCTTGAAAACCAATATCCAAGCCCAACATTACGGTCCCGTGGAAGACCTCCCGACCGATCAAAATGTATGCGCTGCGAATGAGCCTAAAACCTAGGCACAGGTTAGTAGGGAATTGAGTGCATCCCCTAAAAATCATCACCTCAAAACAGGTGAGATGGCCTCCTTGTCGAGAAATATTCCAATTGATGTTTTGAGCAAACTCTTTTTGGAAATTTTCAAACTGTTGATCCAGATTTTCCATACAAGGGATTTGTGATCACATTTGCATGTTGCAAGAATGTTTTGGATAACCTCCAGCATCAAAATGCACATCTCATGACTAAAGCTTAAGTCATAAAATTTTATCAATTGGACAATTGCTGTCTTCTCAAAGATTACCAATATTTTCTTGGGGAAGAGAAACCCTTAAAAAAAAAAAATCCTTTTCAAAATTTAGGTAGTCTCATCGGACGTGGAGAACCCTCGTCATGAGACCCCTTTTCAAAAATCAAGCAGTCTCATCGGACGTGGAGAACCCTCGTCATGAGACCCCTTTTCAAAATTTAGGTAGTCTCATCGGACGTGGAGAACCCTCGTCATGAGACCCCTTTTCAAAAATCAAGCAGTCTCATCGGACGTGGAGAACTCTCGTCATGAGACCCCTTTTCAAAATTCAGGTAGTCTCATCGGACGTGGAGAACCCTCGTCATGAGACCCCTTTTCAAATATCAAACAGTCTCATCGGACGTGGAGAACCCTCGTCATGAGACCCCTTTTCAAAAATCAAGCAGTCTCATCGGACGTGGAGAACCCTCGTCATGAGACCCCTTTTCAAAATTCAGGTAGTCTCATCGGACGTGGAGAACCCTCGTCATGAGACCCCTTTTCAAAGTCAAAACACATGGTAGAAACCGCCTGAAGGGTCAACTCAAGGTAGAAACCGCCTGAAGGGTCAACTCATGGTAGAAACCGCCTGAAGGGTCAAACCAAGGTAGATACCGCCTGAAGGGTCAATCAAAGGTAGATACCGCCTGAAGGGTCAAATCAAATTTGGTAGAAACCGCCTGAAGGGTCAACACAAGGTAGATACCGCCTGAAGGGTCAACACAAGGTAGAAACCGCCTGAAGGGTCAACTCATGGTAGAAACCGCCTGAAGGGTCAAACCAAGGTAGATACCGCCTGAAGGGTCAATCAAAGGTAGATACCGCCTGAAGGGTCAAATCAAATTTGGTAGAAACCGCCTGAAGGGTCAACACAAGGTAGATACCGCCTGAAGGGTCAACACATGGTAGATACCGCTTGAAGGGTCAACACAAGGTAAAAACCGCCTGAAGGGTCAAATCAAAGGTAGAAACCGCCTGAAGGGTCAACTCATGGTAGAAACCGCCTGAAGGGTCAAACCAAGGTAGAAACCGCCTGAAGGGTCAAACCAAGGTAGAAACCGCCTCAAGGGTCAACTTATTGGTAGATACCGCCTTAAGGGTCAACACGAGGTAGATACCGCCTTAAGGATCAACACGAAGGTCTGATCCACCATACGGATTAAAATCTCTAGCAAATCCCAAAGCGTGGGGATGCGCCTTCCTTAGGTTCCTACCAATTAGGAATCCCATAATGGTATGACCTACCATACATGTCAGAGCTTAATCTCCCTAGGATTTTCTATGACGAGTCCTAGGCATCTTCTTGAAAGTTGTCGCAACCGGCATCATCCGACAGGTGAGGTTCAGGTAAGCCTCTTTCACTACGGCCCATGTTTAAATTGTTAGACCAAACCGGGGATTGATTTGAGCTTTTATCAATAGGCTTAAGGATCCGATGTCATAACATTTCTTCTCTCATTTTCCCAGTTGAGTCGGTTAGGAATCAGGTGCCACCTTATCTTTGAGAGAAACCTCTAACGAGATTCCTCTCAAAGAGGGGCAGCTGTTGACACCTGATTTTTTACCATTTATTATTGTGATTTTTATTCTTTAAAATTAATTAAAAATATCAAAAAAGGTCATAAAATCACAAAATCAACTTTGGAAGCCTTGGTTTAGCCTTAGGAACCAATTTTGAACAAAAAATATTTTTCGGTATTTTTAATATTTTTCGAGTTTATTTAATTATAAAAATACCCAAAAAATCAGAAAAATACCATTCGTGGTCAGAAAAATACCCAAAAATATTCGATAATTTTGTTTTAATTTCCTCTTCAAGTGTATCACTTTAAATCTCAAAAATTCGGCTCGGGTCACTATGTTCCTTCACAAACATAAACCCGAACCGAGCCTAAAAAAAAAAAAAAAAATTCATTTTCGAGTCTTTTAGTTTTCAATTCTCATTTTTTATAAGCTATGACATTGGATTCTAAAGTCTTAAAGTGCAATTAGGTCAATTTGCCCTCCAATTTAATCAATTTTTACCAAAAGGGCTTAATTGCACATTTTTCTTTCAATTAGTCCCCGGTTTCACGGATGTATACGTATGCTCTACGTATTTATATGTCATACGTATTTATACGTTATGCATATTTGTACTGTTTGGTAACCTCTTTAACTCTTGTAATAATAATAATGGTTATTATTTTTAACACCTTTGTTAGTGCCTTTTTTTTTTAGCATTTTTGTATTATAAATTGTGAGTGCTATTGTTAGTGCTATTTTTAAATAGCATTTTTGTATTATAAATTGTGAGTGCTATTGTTAGTGCTATTTTTAAATGTCATTTATTTGTGAGTGCTATTTTTAGATAGAATTTATAATTGTTAGTGCTATTTTTAAATACAATTTATTGGAAGGTATTTTTGGCTATAAAAGGATGGCAAGAGTTTTGAGGTTGAAGGGGAGACATTTTGTAGAGTGTGCAAATTTTTGAGAGCTTAGAGAGAAGAACACAAACACTCTCTATATTCTCATAATCTTGAGTGAGCAAAATATACTAAGTTCGGAATATTGATTCCGCATATTGCTAGCACAATTGTTGTGGAGTTATTAGTCGTCTCCCCGTTCGTCAATTGGTGGTGCGTCCGAACTAGATGCCTAACACTTGTGGAGGCTGAGATCGAAGAACATCGAACCGACACCTCCGTTCAAGCACGCTACGAGAGGTAATCTATTTACTCCCTTTGAGACTTTGTGATTTTTTTCGATTGAAATGCACGAAGTACGCCTCTGGAGATACATGTATGGGTTGTTATTTATTTCCGCTACGTGTTACGTGGATCCCAACAGTGGTATCAGAGCCAATCCTTAGGTGTTTTCGTGCATTTAATTGATTTTTTGCAATTTTTGCAATACTATGGCCAATATGTATTAACGAATTGTTCGTCTTACATGGCTAATGGAGGTTGATTATTTTATATGATAAATTAATCAACGTAGCAAAAATTGAGAATAAATCAATTTTGAATCGAAAATTTATGGCTATCTTATTTTACGTAAAAATTCTGAATATGATTCAACGTAGAATTTTTATTGTGCCTTCCTAAGTTTTAAATTGTGAATTTATTACTTATGTGAAAGGGTGGTGATCATGGAAAAATCCCTAATCAATGTGATTGATGTATATATGAATGTATGATGATTATTTATATATTTGGGGTTGTAATTATTAAATGGAGGCTGCGTACTCCTTTTATTTTTCATGTAATCTTTATTTTTAGCATAATCAATTGTTGATGTAAATGCTACAAGGATTACGTGGGGGAGCCTTTTAAGTCGGCGAGCTCTTTGGGGCCCAATTCTTGAAGAGTTCAAGAAACCAAGAAGAAGCGAAGAGCGGCTCTCCGTTATTAAAATATTAAAATGATTAAATGTGGTCTCATTGGCTCGAGACCCATTAAATCATAATTCCATGATCACCACGTAGGATAGATGTTTATGTGATTGACATCTATTTATTTATTATGATTACGTGAGCATGTTAAACTGGTTAATGTGCAAAGTCAGACTTACCTCACCCAAAATTGCGCCTGCATGAAATCCTAGTTAGGAAAATCACTCGCGTTAGGTACCGAAAGGGCGTTGGTAACGACACCAGCGTAACCAAGTCCCCGAACCCAAAAACTCTGGTTCCGTAGAACTGATCGATCTCTCCCAATCGATCAGTAAGGTTTCCGGTCTACCCTCCAAGAAAGACCGGTGGCGACTCCAAATGCATGCACAAGTTGCACATGCCACCACGACCACACTAAGGTCGAAAGCGATCGACTCTTATCGTCGAATCCTTCTGAAAAATACTCCCGCCGCGATTTGGTATGGGCCTGGGAGGGCCCGCGCCGATCCAAGACCCGCGATCGGTAATCCATTAGCCGCGTCCGCTTTCGGACGGGTCGCGACAACGATCGCCGGAGCCGCTGCGAACAGCCCTGGAACCCCGGTCCCCCTATTTTTTAGATCGGTTTGAGTTTTTCTTTGATCCCGCCGAACCCGACGCCACCGCCGCTCATCGCCACCTTCGTCGATCTCCTAGGACTCCCCTCTAGTGATCCTGAGCTCGTGGGAGCTTGCCGCCGCGCGTGGAGCCCGAAAACAGCCCCAGTTCCCTCCATTGTTTCGGCGCCGCGAGAACCCTGTTCTCTCCTGGTTCTGTTCAACGCTGCTCCGCCGCCGTCGACCGCCTTCTGCCGCCTTCCACCGGTCCTGACCGACCACCCTCAACCCCTCGGTGAGTCCCCTAACCTTGGCCGGCCATGCCTTGGCCCTCGAGATTGAGAAACCCCACGAAACAGCTTGTATCGCCTCTGACCTGCCTCTGTTTCAGCGCCGGCCGCTGCTCGCCGTAGCTCCTACCGCCGGCCACCTGTCCCGGTGACCTTGTCGGACTTTCTCGTGGTGTCCCCGAGGTTTTGGTTCAAGTTGCTGCGCGTTAAACCCTAGGTTCGTTAAGAACTACCGTCGCCACCGTCGCCGTTGGTCGTCGCCACCCGTGCCGTCGCCATTGAGACCGCCCGAGCTAACTCACTAGGTGAGTTGACCCTAATCCTTGGTTATGGCTCTAATTACGCCTAGGATTAGTCGTTTAGTCAATTGTGAAATTTAGGTACACGATCGAGGTTGGTTTAGATAGGAATTGGGATTTAGTTAAATGGCCGATCGATTAGGTTAGTCGAAGTGATTAAATTGTCTGTGGCTAATTGGTTGCTAGATTGAATGGATAGATTAATTGGGCAATGGATTGCCGTTGTTTGATCGCGAGCGAGCGATAGGCTAGATACGAGCGAGCGATCGGCTTTTTAAATTAAATCGATTAATAACGGACATTGCACGAATTGAGCTTGATGTTTCTTAATCGGATTTGATTGCTTGTGACTGAGTGAGGACCTTATCGATTTGGATGTTCCGCTAGAATGTCTGTTTGGTTGTCTCTAATGTCCACTGATAGATTGATGGTCTGTTTGGAGGTTAATTACATTGTCTGTGATTGTGTGGCTAGTGATAGTCTGCATATGCATATGACAGTGTGTGAAGTCAAAAGACATATTTTAGCATGAAAATGACCTTCGGCCAAGACTTTTACATTCCTGTGTGAGCATCCGGCTTTAACCAAAGATAATGAAATGGGTTGATTATTGGATATGGATTGTATGGTCATATGAGGGAACGATGATACTTTTCCTGGTAAATTCGTATCGTACCAATCTGATGGAACCAGGCGACTTGCCAAAAGCACGGCAATTCTGATTTGGTGTTAACTAGTACAGATGCAGAGTTGGTCGCCGATCGAACTGGTGTTGGACCGACGCCCCGTTTAGGGATGCCTACCGCGCATGCCTTGCAACTGGTGCATATGATACACCACTTGTAGTAGCTGTTGCCGAGAGTAAAGGAACGTAGCCCGGTTCTGTCGGTAGAACGCTGTATCGCACTGTTGTGCTAGATCGCGTTATTTGTGAGAGTCGAATCACGTCCTCTTTCAAGTAGATCCTCTCATGTGCCGTGGGAACGATCATCGTTAATAAATGGACTGGGGTGGTGTCCTGTTTATACTTGTAGATGTGATGCAGTATTGAGTGATTGACCAGATAACTGTTGAGTCGAGTCGAGTCGAGTCAAGCATTATATTATGTGTGGCTGAAAAAGCTGGTAAGTGTGCATGTGGATGGTTATCATATTGTAATTGTGACTGACTGTCATATGTGTATATGTTATCTTGCGAGCCTTCTGTTAGGATGCCTTGGGTGAATCAATTTCCTAACCGAGCTTAGGCTCGATTCACTGAGATTTATTCTCACCCCGTGGTGGGAGAACAATTTCAGGTCCCTTCGGATGGAGCTTCGTGGATACCAAGGATTGAATGTAGGAGTAAACATGTTGAAGTAGATGAGAAGTTAGCCTTACCCAATCGATTAACCTTTTGAGGTCTCGAGTAACCGCCCCGAAGTATGGGGTTACTTACGTATGTTAGTAGCTCAATGTTTAAGTCTCATCTGTTGTTATGTTTGTATGTTTATAATTATCATTTGGCGACTTGTTGTGCTGATTGACTCATGCTATTCTATCCCATGTCTGTTTGTTGTCGGGAGTTTAAAACGTTTTCGCGTGCGTAAGTAAGTAATAGGTCGATAGCATGCCTGTGACGTTATCCTTCGTGACCTCGTGGCGATTTGGCAAGGGTTGTCGCGAGCTCGAGAGTCAAGGCATGACATCCCCGTCCAAAGTGATATCAGAGCAAGGTCAGCCTGATCCATCTGATCATTGTCCTGGAGTAATAAGGAGCGCTAGGATTTGGGATAGTCAGTAGAATCGTAAGCTTTTGCATGTGCTTGTTACCTATGTTTTTGAGTGATTATTGGTAATCTCATTATGTGTTGCCTGGGGTGGACAGGACTCCGTAAGTCACCTGTATAATGAGCAACTGTGATGAGAGGGTGCCTAGTGGTAGGACAGCTCAAGAAGATCCTGGAGTAGAAGGGATCCTGCAGGAATTGGAAACTTTGAGAATTATAGTTAGACAACAAGTGAGTAGTCCAGCTAGTGTTGTCGCCGCCGTTTTGCGTGAAGACTCATTGACTGAAAATGAGAGTGGTACACGGCCAATACTCGAGTTGATGGAAAATTTTTTGAATCCCGAGTCGCCAAAGTTTGAAAAGGTAGGAAATCTAGAGGCTGCAATCTGGTGGATTATGGAAATAGAGAAGGCATTCGCCTGCTGAGATGCTCCGAAGAGGACAAGGTAACGTTAGCTGTTTACCAACTTCAAGGTAACGCTAATGTATGGTGGGAAGTCACACAAGGAAAGATATTTCCCGAAGGTATGGTCCCGGTGTGGGATACCTTCGTTGAAGCCTTCTATGGTAAGTACTTTCTCGATTGTAGGCGAGAGAAAAAGATGGTTGAATTCCTACAGCTTCGACAGGACCATATGACAGTAGAGCAATATGAAGTGAAATTCGCTGAACTGTCAAAGTATGCACCACGAGTAACTAGTGATTCAGTGACTAGGATGAGAAGGTTTCATGAAGGATTGACACCTGAGGTTAGGGATCAACGGGTGCTGTTGAACTTTAAGAGTTTTAGTGAATTGTATGAAAGGGCCCAATCTGTGGAGAAGAGCATGACTGACAAACCAATCGCATTTGGATCGCGATTCGCGCCTTCTGCGAAGACTAACCGTTTGTTAGAAAAGTGGCTGATGTATATCAACAAGTATCACATCCCGTCTAACCGAAGAAGTGCAATCAGAAAGCCGATGCTCCACCAAAGTGAGAAGTGTCGCCTAAGGCATGGTCCGATCTTTGCCTATTTAGAGGAGGAAAATGCTTTAAATGTTACCAGCTGGGACACCAAGTGAAGGATTGCCCGCTGAGAGATAAGACAGATCAAGCATCGTTGCCGCAAGAAGGACAAACTCAAGGAGATGTTCAACAAGATAACCGGGATTGACTCTACTGGGAGTAGAGTGACTTTTGAGTTAAGACGCTCTAGTATAAATTAGCAATAGCTAGTCGAGCTTACAAAGACTTTTATGGATCAGACTTATAAGTATGGGTTTGTATTAAGACGACTGGTATTTTGTGGATTGCATAAGTTTGAAGTGTTATTTTGCTTGGATTGTCTTAGCCGTTGTTTTTATTTGGATCCTAATTAAGGAATAGATGCATTTTCGCAGAGGAGGGAACGTGAATTGTGATATTGATCTCTAAGATGTAATGAGACCCCAAAGATTCAAAAGGTACGAATTGATAAAGATCGATGTGAAGGTAGGTAACATGTGCCGAATGGCGATAAAAATCTTTCTCTACACGTGGGTAAAGTTGGACCTAAAAGTGAAAACACGTTTGAGAGTGCGTTGTGTTGTATTTCGAATGATGGATAGAAGATTATCGGTGAATCGGGATGTCATGTGCAAGTAAGACTCATGTGCCACGTCAAATTTGTGAAAGTCAGTTTATACCTCCGAATCTTGATAGGAGAAGGCCTTGCGGTATGATAAAGGTAGTCTTGGGATGACTTGAGGGTCGTATGGTTCAGTTGGCTAGTAACTTAATAAGGTCATGGTGAAATGTACACGGCCTGAGGACAGTAATTGATGAAACCTTAGACTTATGCATGGAACGAGGACGGTAAAGAAGAACAAGGAAAGTTCGTAATGGCAGTCTAAGGGTAGACGACATGGTAAGGTCGCCAGTTGGATGCACAAACTATCGAGTTTGGCGATACCCCTGAATAAGATTAAGATTGCGAGATGTGACAATTAAAGAAGGCTAGTTATCAGAGTGGCGCATCGAAAGCGTAGTAGGGCCACGTGATTTCTTGGAATAATGACCATAAGGATCTTGCTTTTGATAAAGCAGAAAATCGATCGGAACTCACCATAGTAGTTTCAGTATTAGTTCGAATAGCTTGTGAATGCACCAAGATTTGAGATAAGGTTACTAAGGGATTTACAAGAAGATTGGTACGGCCAAGCTGATGGCGTAGAGTTGGTGTATCGATAAGTCAAAGCGCAGCATTACAAGCCTAGTAGACTGCTACTGTCATTGGGGATTCTAGAGTAAATGTGAAAGAAGATCACAATGGATTCGTGATGAAACTTCCTAGAAGTCAAGGAATAAATGACTCAGTTTGGAGTGTAGTAAGCAGATTGACGATACATGTGCAGGTTCTAACAGTGTGAGGAGATTCAGCTTGGTATGAGAGTGATGCCCCAAGATCCAGGACCGACCCAAGCTTAAGACTCGAACTGTTAGCAAACAACGAGCAAGGGTTGAGGAAGCCACCGAGAGTTTAGAGGTCGCCCTTGAAGTGGATGATGGCCTGATTCACCAGTTGGCTGTGCTGATTGAGGTTCGACTGTGTGGCGATCTGAAATTAAGCATGGATCGATTTGGGTTGATCTCACTCAGTTGAAAGTCAACCATAGGGTCACCCTGAAGTGCACTAGGGAGTGATTCGTGGCATGATTTGCGAGCTGGCGTTGATCGATAATCAAGTTGGCTATGGACCCAGTAAGGAACGATTTGTTCTAGAACCCCATACCAACCGCGCACTAGTCAAAGGGCTGATCACCCCGAGTCGTGTGACGTGTTGTTGGAAGAATGCGGGTCGAGTTGAACCAATCCTGCATTAATTTGAGTTGGTCATGAGAGGTGATCTCGACAGTGTTCGATTGTACCACCGGTCTAGGAATGGGTAATTCCAACCCTAAACCGGAATATTTGAGGTGGTCCTCGACTCGTCAATCGCTTGTGAGCTAACCCTGTTCGACAGAATGGATGGCCTGACTCTTAGTTTGATTTGGCGCCTGAGTTCGGTCAATCTTCAGATGTTTCTAGAATTGACAAGTGATGATTCCAAATTTCAAGGCATTGAAGAAGAGGCGAATCATTAGTCGACCTTCTCCATGTAAGCAGAATGCCCAAATTGCCATTAGTGTTAGTCGGATTGACCTCTATGGAATAAGTGGAGAGGCAGTGTTAAACTCTGTTCATTGGAAGTTAATAAATGACCAATCGATTCGTGGGAATGGATAATCAACAGTGGAATGAGACAGCAAAGTTATATGGTCATAGATTGAGTTGAATTCTTAGAGTTGACTGGTTCAACCTGGTTAAACGAATTGTGGATATGGAATTGTGGCATATTGGTAAACGAGGATCGTAAGTTGAATCTGACTTGGGTTTGATGGTTGCTCTGTGGTTTCAATATACAGAGTGGAGATAATGAGTGATTTGAAATAAGCATGGTATAAATTTTGAAAAGACGAGACTGCAGTTTAGTGTGATCTATCATCCGAAGACAGATGGTCAGTTTTAAAGGACAATTCAGACTTTGGAGGACATGTTGGGAGTATATGTTTTGGATTTCAATGTGATTTGGAAGAACAGTTGCACCTGGTGGAGTTTGCCTAAATAACAGTTATCGGCAGAGCCGTAAGTTGGTGCTTGTCGAGGCATTGTATAGTAAAGCGTGCAGAACGCTAGTCTATTGGGACGAAGTTAAAAAAAAATCTGGACCTGAATTAGTGGAATAGTCGATAGACGCTATCAAGGTTATGAGAGACAGATTGAGGACAGTTCAGAGTCGTCAGAAAAGTTACGCCGATAAGAGGCAAAGATCTTTGGAAATTCAGGTGGGCGATCATACATTTTAGAAGGTGTTGCCTATGAGAGGGACATCTCGTTTTGGCAAGAAAGGAAAGCTAAGCCCAAAGTATGTCAGACCTTTAGAGATTTTAGAAAGAATTGGAAATTTGGCGTACTGTCTTGTGTTGCCGCTGAGACTTGCTCAAGTATAATGTCTTCCACGTGTCAATATCAAGAAAGTACTAACTGGACCCTGCTCAGGTATTGAGTTATGAGGAAATTGATCTAGATGAGTGAGCATCATACATGGAGTGACCAGTAAGGATTGTGGATAGGAAAGAGTGAGTGCTCCGGAACAAGATGGTCTTACTTGTCAAGGTAGTTTGGAAACACCGTGGTATTGAATGAGCTATTTGGGAGATTGAGGAAGTTAAGTAGATTAGATATTCTTACCTGTTTGAAGGGTTATAGCAGTACTTCAATTTTGAGAACGAAATTTCCTAAGGGGGGAGAGTCGTGACGCCATGGAAATCCTATTTCGGTAAAGTCCCTGAATTCAATAAAATGGATTAATATTGAAATTCAGTCGATAAAATATATTGGATCGTAAGGACTGAAGAGACGATAATTGGACGATTTCTGAAACGTCAGTCGGTTTAGATTAGGTTTCGAATTCTTAGTCGCCGTGAATTAGGATTCCAATCCTCGTGCCCGAGCTTAATTCTGACCGAGCCTAGCTTGTGAAATTACCAAAAAAACCTTTCGTTCGGTATACTGATATTTCGTTTCAGTCCCGATTTGTCAAAAGACCAAACTGCCCCTCAATTATGCATATGGGACAAAAGGCCCCAAAAGTCTTCTAGAAGGCCCCACCAGCCCTCCCATCAACCGCCCCCTCTCTCCTCTCTCTCTTCCTCTTCGCGTGCTGCTGCTTCTTCCTTCTTCTGTTCAATCGTGGAGAGCAGCCCCTCCCCCAAACCGAGCTCCTCCTTCCTTCTTCTTGGGATTTCGTTGCCGACCACCTCCATTCGCCGCTATCGGTCGACCCTCCGATCTCTCGCCGCCACCACCGACCCGGTACCGGCCGTCGCTAGCCATCGGACGGTCGCGAAAATCGCCACGGGGACCCCTGCTTTGTTCTGCTCCCTTGAAACCCGAGAGCTCCAGCCCATCCTCCTGCCTCATGCGGCGTCGTCGCCACCTCCAGCCGCCTCACCGTCACTCACCACCTTCCTCACGACCATCTCGAACTGGTCCCGTCGCCGGACGATCACCGGAACCGCCGCGCAACAGCCTTGGAACCCGGTCCCCCTGTTTTTTAGTCCGGTTCGAGTTTTTCTTTGACCCCGCCGAACCCGACGCCACCGCCACCTTCGTCAACCTCCTAGAACTCCCCTCTAGTGATCCTGAGCTTTTGGGAGCTCGCCGCCGCTCGTGGAGCCCGGAAACAGCCCCGGTTCCCTCCCTTGTTTCGGCTCCGCGAGAACCCTGTTCTCACCCGATTCTGTTCGACGCTGCTCCGCCGCCGCCGTCGATCGCCTTCTGCCGCCTTCCACCTGTCCCGACCGACCACCCTCAACCCCTCGGTGAGTCCCCTAGCCTTGGCCGGCCATGCCTCAGCCCTCGAGATTGAGAAACCCCACGAAACAGCTTGTACCTCCCGTTTTCGCCTCTGGCCCGCCTCTGTTTCAGCGCCGGCCGCCGCTCGCCGGAGCTCCTGCCGCCGGCGAACTTGCCGGACCTTCTCGTGGTGTCCTCGAGGTTTTGGTTCAAGTCGCCTGGCGTTTAACCCTAGGTTCGCCAAGAACTACCGCCGCCGCCGTCGTCGTCGTCGTTCGTCATCGCTGCCCTTGCCGCCGCCGTTGAGACCGCCTGAGCCAACTCTCTGGGTGAGTTGACCCTAATCCTTGGTTAGGGCGCTAATTGCGTCTAGGATTAGTCGTTTAGTCAATTGTGAAATTTAGGTACACGTTTGAGGCCGGTTTAGATAGAAATTGGGATTTAGTTAAATGGCCGATCGATTAGTTTAGTCGAAGTGATGGAATTGTCTGTGGCTAATTGGTTGCAAGATTGAATGGATTGATTAATTGGGCAATGGATTGCCGTTGTTTGATCGCGAGCGAGCGATAGGCTAGAGACGAGCGAGCGATTGACTTTTTAAATTAAATCGATTAATAATGGACATTGCATGAATTGAGCTTGATGTTGCTTAATCGGATTTGATTGCTTGTGACTGAGTGATGACCTTATTGATTTGGTTGTTCTGCTAGAATGTCTGTTTGGCTGTCTCTAATGTCCACTGATAGATTGATGGTCTGTTTGGAGGTTAATTACCTAGTCTATGATTGTGTGGCTAGTGATAGTCTGCATATGCGTATGACCGTGTGTGAAGTCAAAAGACATATTTTAGCATGAAAATGGCCTTCGGCCAAGACTTTTACATGCATGTGTGAGCATCCGGCCTTAACCAAAGATAATGAAATGGGTTGATTGCTGGATGTGGATTGTATGGTCATATGAGGGAACGATGATGCTTTTCTTGGCAAGTTCGTATCGTACCAATCTGATGGAACTTGTGACATCCCTCCCCTTTGTCCCACATTGCCTAGGGGGAGGTCTTGGCTTGGGTTATAAGCCAATGGGGTTCCTTAGACTTGCATGAGGCATTTTCCCAGCTAAGTGCTCAGAAAGCAAAATCGTGCGGGTTACAAAGCCCAAAAAGGACAATATCGTGCAAGTGGGACCCTGGCCGTTACAAATGGTATCAGAGCCGACCCCCGACAGCATGTGTGGACTCCCGTAGCTGGGTAGCGGTAGCGGCGAAGTCCGCGAGCCGT